>BNCR01000005.1:31169735-33569735 GCA_014656515.1 Oryzias celebensis | reverse complement strand
ATGCTAGTTTAGTGGGCTGCACACGGCCCCAGGGCCCACCCCTGATGTACAGCCATGGAGAGACGGAGAACCGAGTCCGGCTGCCACTCCTTCAAAGCTTATGACAGAAAAACATGGCAAAGAAAAGGAGCGTTCAAGATTTTCATCCAAGTGAACACTGGACCCCCCAAAGCTGCAGAGGGCCTTGTGTTCCTTCCTCCTCTCAAGCTTCCAACTCAATCCAGAGCTCCATTTATCTGTCTGCATTGACTTTAAGGAGAAAAACTGATCCCCTGTAATGAGTCGCAGCTATTCTGCCAGTTTCTCTCTCTGAAGACAGAAAAAAAACTGTGAAAACTTAAACCAGTGGATGAAATGCAAGTTGATTTGTATTAGAAGAGGCATGTTCTTTAATAATTTATAGTGCCACTTCCAAATAATAAATAAACAAATGAATAAATAAACGAGCAGGCAAGCAAACATCAACAAACACATTTTTCCCAGTATTTCTTTTTTTTCTTTTTTAGTATAAATGTCTGATCCACCGTCTGGTTTGAAGATATTCTGGAAAAATAGTTTTGTACACGCTGTGCCCCCCCCAAAAAACCAAAAAAATCAAAGGGTTCCTGTGGAGGAGCCTTTACACACGAGGCTGGCAGGTCGAACAAAGTTTTTGTCTGTTTCCAGTCTGGCAGAAATAAAAGGGTTAAATCGTCTTAATGGTCTCTTCAAATAGATGTGACAGAGGGGGTTTGTTCTCCTCTTCCTCAGACCTAATCCTTCCAGCGCTTTAAAAAATACACTTTTTTTTTTAGTTTAAAAACTCTCTCCTCTTGGGTGTTTTCCCAAAGCTTTTTCATGTGGTGCAGTGTCTGTTGGGGCTTGAACGTTCTTCAAAGTGATCAGCGGGTGATGAAGAAGAAAAGGTTTTCTGCCAAATCCTTGTCCTGAACAAGTGGGGCTGAAGAACGATCTGCACCTGGCGCGCTGGCTAAAGCACGGTGGCGTTGTGGCCCTCCATCCTGGGCAGCCTGGGGTCCTGCACGGTCCCCATGGTAACCAGGAGGGGGCGGCTGTCCTCTGACATTCCCGACCGAGGCAAAGACATCGGAGGAGGACCAGAGGATCCCCTATGGTGGGATGCTGATGGGGGCATGGGTGCGCCTTGCTGTGACGAGTGGGGGTTGCTGTTGGCGTGGGTGGCCTCCATTGGCAGAGCGTGCTCCTGGTAGCCGTATCCGATGTTCCCACACGGGAATCGTCTCAGTCTGTAGAGGGGGACTGGAGCCAGGGCAGCTGAGTCTAAAAGCAAAGGTGACTGCGCAGCAGGTGGAGGGGGTGGAGGTAAGAGCGGCCTGTGTAGACCCTGCTGCTGCAACTGCTGCTGCTGCTGCTGCTGCTGCTGCTGCTGCTGATGGTGCAGCAGCTGCATCTGATGCTGAAACTGCTTGTGCTGGTGCTGCAGACCTAGCGACCCCGCCACCTCAGACACAGTCCGGCTCACGTGCTCCTGCCCCTCGCCAGGCACCCTACCGCTGCTTCCTCCCACCCCGCCTGCCTCTGCTGCTGCTGCTGCTTCATCTGCTGCTGCAGGAACCAGGAGCCGTAGGTGGGATTCCAGAGGCTGGTATTTTTCCCGTTGGGGCCCTCCTTCTCCTGGGGGTGGCCCTGCATGAAGGCAAGGTTGATGTGTCCCCCTTCTGGGTTTGGCTGGCTGGCAACGTGAAGTCCCTTGGCAGTGAGTGTGGAGGGGGCAACAGAGGTGACTGTGTTGGTGGTAGTCATGGCAACGGAGGTCTGCGTGTGGGGCTGCTGGTGTTGGTGGGGGCAAGGTTGGGGCAGAGAGGACATCTGTGCTTTGACCTCTGATGAAGCGCTCGCCACCGTGTGGTGCTCCCCTCCCCTCCTCTCCTCCGATGGATACGACGGGGGAGGCGGTGGAGCCTCCCCGGCGGGCACCTGGGCATTTACCAGAACCGCCGGCGCTGAGGGGTCGTCCGGGCGCATGGCGACGCGCTCCTCCTCCTCAGGGAGCGGTCCGTACTCAACAGGCAGAGGAGTGTTCACAACATCCGGATCCTGAGGATTCAGACACACAAAAATATGATGATTTCCATGAATATTCTGAGAAGTTTCAATTAAAAAATATGAACTAATGAATCAAGTGTTTAGACAACTGGAAATATTTAATTTGAAGAAGTCATTCACTCATGTTTACCTGAAGACAGTAGTCCAGCCTCTCCAGGATGGTTGAGAAGTTGGGTCGGTCTTCAGGCTGGTGCTGCCAGCTCTGAGTCATTATCCGATACCTGAGGATGCATGTAGGAACAGAGTTAGAAAACAATGAAGGAAACAAATGTCAGTTAAATGTGCCTAAAAGAAAAAGTCTTTAAAAAAAGTTTGTCTTCATCTTCTGTTTTTAGTGTTAGAAGCTAGAACATTTGAAACGGGGAAGAAGACTTTGACAGGGGGGCCAAATAAAAACAGCAGAGTGGAAGGCCATTACAAATGAAAGATTAAAAATACACATATATTATTTATGAAAATGTAGGCTGTTACTTTTTATTATGGTAAAACAAAAGATACAATCAAAACTACTAATCATTACTTTTTAAATTAAACTTATAAATCAAGTTTTTTTAAATCAAATTATTGATGATTTGTTTGCCTTTAAGATACAAAGAAATCTGTCAATCAAACGTTGGACGTGTTGGCCAATAAAATACTTTTATTAAAGCATCCGGTTGGTTTATAACTTGAACAACTTGAACTACAGCAAAACATGTATGAAATAAAATGTTAGAAAAAATGCATCAGAGCAAGAATGGTTATTTTGACAATTAGAGTAACAGCTGTTTATTCCTCTAGAGAAGTCTATGGGATTCAGCAGGTAGTCTACTTCCTGTTTGGAATGTGAGGGGGGAGTCTGACAGTCAATGGTCAGATCATTTGTTTTGTCCTCAGCACCCATGCATGCATCTGGACTTACACCGGCCCGGGGCAGTTTTTCGGGGGGTCCATCCTTCCCCCGTTGGTTACAAACTCCAGCACTTCCTGGTTACTGCGACTGGGATACGGCATGTAACCCAGCGAGAAGATCTCCCACAGCAGCACCCCAAATGACCTTTAGATAGAGAGATTGGAGTTGTTAAAAGCAGAAAAAGATTAAGTGGGTAAAACGTGGGGCAAATGAAGTCATAAATTATGGGCATCATCAAACATGAAAGTAGAGGACAAGACTGAGACGTGGAATAAAAAAAAAAAAAAGAAGGATCAAAGGGGGTTGAAGGACGGAGGAAGGTGGGAACGCAGACGAGCAGCCATCTGAATGAGAAATATCGGAGGTGAAGCGGCTGCTTCCTCTGGAATTCGATCAGTGCAGGGAACGTCTGCAGGACTCTCACCATGTGTCTGTTTTGGAGGTGAAGATGCCCTCCATGAAGGCTTCAGGTGGCATCCATTTCACCGGCAGCATGGCACGCCCACCCTTCCTGTAATAGCTGGCCCTTTGCACACAAAACACAACATATGGAAATGACACTTCCACATGTATTTATTTATTGACAAACGATGCATCACACGGAACATCTTACGCTCCATATCAAGTGCCAATTTGATTACATTTTTTTTAAAGTAATATTATTGAACTTTCCAGGAGGTTAAAAGACAAAAACATAACAGTAACACTTAAAAAAACAAAATATATTGAAGTTTTAAAGATTCAAATGTTTTAACAGCTGTTTTTGTTAGTGCTGGATTAAATACATTTTACTAACATTATCATTTCTTCTGAAGACCATAAGACTTTATGGTTTTGTAATAATATCCACACTTTATATATATATATAATATATATGTAATAATATAATATATATATATTATAATTATCGATAGGTTATCAATAATTCTAGAGGAGTCAAACAAAACCTGAATGATGGTATGAATTTGGTAGAACTTGTCCTTTTGAATTTTTAGTGTCAATTTCTATTTAGAAAATGTGGGGTATTGTATCAAACGGGTTCTCTAATGTTGGTGGGACTGTTTTTTATTTCTTAGAGGTTTTTATTTTCCTGCTGGAAGCCTAAAAGTGCTTACAGCAGACATGTATCTGTTCTCTGTTCCAGGATTGTGACGTGGCCGAGGTAAAGATTGACAAAACCGAAGGGTCTCTGTATCTTAAACACTAAGTTTAGTATATGCTTTGAATATTCTGTTATAAGCTTAAAACCTTTAACACTGGAGATGCCTCAAAGCCTACTATGCCCTAAATTGACGGCCTGTGACTCCTTACACAATCAATGAGAATCAGCTGATCCAGAGACTAGCTGCTCTGTGCCGGTATCCAATACTTTAAAGCAGCTGTTCAGCTGTTCAGTTTGAAAGGAATATTATTACAGTTTTTTGGTCCATTTTAAGGTCTTCTAAACCCTTTTTTCACATTAACAAGTTTTCATAAAAGGTGCTACAATTCTGAAAACTTTCAGCTAATAATGTCTGGGCGCCATCTTGTCTGCAGCCAGGTCCCCCTCTAAACACATGGCAACGGTTTGCCTCCATTGCACCACACTGCCTCTAACATCCACAAGTTACGTTTCTGTATTTGCTTTGTGGACGACTTTTAAATTATGGCTCATTTTGAAATATATTACTTTATCTTATTCATGACAAAATAATGCTTCCGGGTTGGTGACTAAACAAAAAAAAAGCAGGTGGTGTTTCTATGACGACGCTGCTGCCTCACATTTCCTGCTTAGGGGAAGTCTTTGGTCTGTGGCTCGGGTACGGAGGTTTGTCTGATGCTCCCGTGTGCAGAGAAATGATCAGACGTGTGATTCATCTCATTTTGGTTTAGCTTTGACTCCAAGGCCTGATTTGAAGCAGCTGCTGCATGGATGAAGCCCATCAACGTGTCCACAAAGACAAATGGACACGTGGGATCGCAGCTGCCTATGCTTGCTTTATTTATCTCTTTTTTTTTGGTAGAGAGAACCGCATCTGTTTGGAATTTAATTTTGTCATAAAAATCTCTTCCCCCCACTGGTTTTGGAACTAATTTATAAACATGGCAAGCACTCCATAATAAAAAAAAGGGCTATGGAGCTAGACGCTTGACAAATTGAGTGCGGTGAGGTTTTTGAAAGTGCAAAGGAATAGCGGGAGCACTTTCCCTATCAGAAAAATAAGAGAAGCGCCAGCTGGGCTTCTGAGGCTTCACATGGCTGCACAGGACACGCTGTAATTACAGCGAGCAGCTCCCAGGTGTTTGTGTGACGCTCAGCCGGTGTCCTCCCAAACACACACACTCAGAAAAGAAGGAATCAGATTCACCTCTACATGAAATACAGAGACTAAACTGTCGCTAAAACAACAGACATGAAGCAGAAACATTAACGTAGCTTTATAAAAGTCTGTGTGCCGGAGCTGCAGGAACATCACATTTTGTTTTTTTCCCCCTTTAAGAAGAAACTCAAGCTGCGCGGTTTCTCTGATGAAGCCAAGTATGGCCAAAGGTCTAATATGACATGCAGTTTCATGGAGTCCTCTCAATCTAAAGCCAAGCCTCCACCTCAGCTGTTAACCCTTTATCACCGCAGCTTTACCTCCAGCGTTATTCGACTTTTGTATCTCTTCAACCATTGACACGGTCAACATAATGTAGCCGGTTCTGAAGCGGATTCTGCATCAGAATCATGTTATTTAGGTGTTAAAGGGCTAAAAAGGCAAAACCTTGCCTTGTGTTTTTTGTGGCGCAAAACCTGCAAGTTTTTTAAAGTCCCACTCCAATCATTTTTTGATCTTTTGATCATCAGTTGTCTTTTAACATTAGCCAAAGTCTAAAAGTCTGTCGTTTCCTAGGACGTATAGTGTAAGATTGTCACAAAAGTATCCATTAGATAAGAAAAAAAAAACCTAAATAACAGTTAAAATACTAATATGGAAAAAAGTCCACCTGTTTTGAAAAGCTATTGTTGTAACAAAGATAGAGAGGGTTTCTAGTCTATATACATGTTTTATGTTTATAATTCTGTGATGGATTATGTGAAGTCTAGAAGAAGTGGGCGGAATCACCAGCAAGGGAAGAAACGAGAAAAAACTTGGAGCGGCGGCAGCTGTCAGAGGAGGAAATAAGTAGCAAAAGACTACGATGGACCCCAGGATTAAAATAAATAAGGATAACCTACCCAAGAAATCCAGATTATGGGTGGAAACCGTAGGGCATATATTTTAGTGAACTTGTTCCTTTCTCTTTTGACTCATGTTGCCTGGTGGATTTATGTTTTTTGGACATTGGAATTTACGTTTGAACGCTGGATTAGAGTCTAAAGAGCCTAAAGAAACAGAAAAAAGCCACAGGCAGCTTTCTTATTGATTTTGCAGCTTCATGAAAGGTACAAGGTGTGTAAAGTCCCCCAAACCACCCCCTGAACATTGAGGAAACGTGTGGAGATGCTCGACACGCCAGATTGTGAAGAATCATGTTAAAGAGCGCTATAAGGAGCACCCACAGGCTCCACTTGGTAGAAATAAAGCCTGTTTTTACAGAAATTGAACAGTTATTTGAAAAAATATTACAAATTGCAAAAAAAGTACCTGAATAATATCCTGTTACAGTTTGATGGTAAAATGTCACATACATGTCACAAAAATGCTGTTTTCAAACAGCATTTTTTTCAACTGTTCCTTATTCACAAGTTCAATAAACAAATACTCAAAAATGCAATTTTAAGCTTAATATTCTTTATATATGTCATTTGCCATCAGGAAAATGTCACAGGAACATGTTAAAAACAACAAAATCCCCATTTTCATCAGAGAGGGTCTCTAACCAACGTGCTTCATTTGGCACGAACAGAAGTTGCATAAGCAGCAGTCCAAGTTCCGTTTGAGCCAGAAGAGCGGAGATGAACACAGATGATTAGCAAGGAGACGATAAGCTTTAAGGGGAAATATATACTGAGCAAACTATTAGTAGTGGAAGTAATCCCGAGGAAAATTAAACCTAATCATTGAAGCAGTGAAGGCAATCACCAAGACGGTCCGTTTGCTTGAAAGATTATCTAGGAGGTTCTGCGGGGCAGACTCACAGTTACCTGCCAAACTCTCTTTTCCATCACTTCAACTGAAATGAGTCAGTCACTGCTGAGTGTTGGTTAACACCCTCATTTTTAGACTCACAATCAAAGGCATGGATCTCTCTGGTCTCAAAGCACTTTCACGTTAGCATGCCTCTAATTTTCCTGTCTTTCCTAATGAAAAGGGACGTTTGTGGGAAGATGACTGGCTTCGATTAAACTGCAGCAATTAGGCCAGTGTTGCAGGAACAAGTTGGAGTCCCTCTTTATACGTTTTTATGTAGTGTTTTTGCAAATATAACGTTGTTAAAACTGTTTTATCCAGCTGAGAACTGTGCTGTTTGGAACAAATGTGAGTCTGCTAATCTCCCCTATCACTGCACAGACCTTTGTTTCAATCACTAACTTCTTGAACACGCTTTTATTAAAGCAGCCAAAAGCAGAGTGAATGCTGTAGATTAGGGAGGCTTAGAGCAGGAAACCTGTGGGTACAACAAAAGCATTTTGCATGCGCTTGTTTTTGTTTGAGGAGTTGAGCAAAAGGGGAAGCTGAAGGATTGAGACGTATTAGAATTAACTCCAAACACTGACTCACACAAAAGTGCAGACTCAAATGAGCAGAACAATACAAGCCTGTACGCTGAGACAGTGCAGGGATCTGGAGCTGAGTTTGTTAAGGTAAATCTCTGGTTTCTCCTTTTGGGTGTTCTAGTTTGTCTTTTGTAAATACATCCTGTAGTTATAATTAAGTTGTGGTGTTTATGAGCTCAACGTCTAGATGAAGATGCGTTAGTTACACAACTTTAACCCCAGATATATTCAAGTTCTTTCTTTAGATCTGCAGACAGGATCAGCCTGACTGCCAGAAGCAAATCAAACAAAGATGACCTCAGTACAACTTAACTTTACTGTTGAAAAGGCAAAGGCTTCAGCCTTAAAAGTGGTTCGAAACACGGTGGTGGAGGCAAAGTGATGGGGGCTATTCACATTTTCAAACAGATTTCTCCTGGAGGATCATTAAAGACCCATCCTGATGACAATCGTGTTTGGAGTGTTTTTCCTGTGGTGTTTTCCTAATAATGGAGAACATGTATAAAGAAAATTAAATTGAAAATTGCATCTCTGGATATTTCTAAATTTCAATTTATTTCGATTCAAATCAATCAACCTCTAAACTGTCTCTAAAATGATATGAAAAAGACACATTTTTAAAGCAACCTTTGACAAAGTCCTAATCTCTTTAAAACCTGTGGAATTTGGTGAGAAATATAGAATCAATCAGTCAACTTTGGAGTCAATATCAATAGTTGTAAGGTTTTTTTGTCAGAAAGGCAACAGAAAAAACAATTTCCCGAGAGTTTTTACAAAAATGTTTGCTGTTTTCCTCATGAGAACATATCAAACATCTTTATTTTATGTTTGTCAGACAAAGGCAGCATGACTGACTTTTTATTGTTAAAAGCAAATAGTTTTTGACCTCCGGACAGAGTTAAAAACAGAGAAGGCATTGGTAATTTAATCTCATGAGATTAGAGTCACCACCAGGATTAAAACAGCGTTAAACTCTGTGATTGTTCTGTTTTACATATAGGGTTAAGAATGCCCTTGAATGCAGCATGCCTGAGTATTGCACACATTAAAACTGCACCAAGAAAGCATCTGGAACATCATTTCAAAGTAATGTAACTCTACATTTACAATTTTGAGAAAATTTGATTAGTTTTTCTTAAAAAACAACACAAAATGTTGAAACACTAACTGATTGTTTACTTTTCTTCTGACTTAGAATTATTAAGAAACGTGTCTTAATCCCCAGTTTTGGGGATCAATACATGCCGTTGTACATTTAAACTAAAAACTTTTACATTTGACAGTTGCCAACACATTTCACTTTGACACCTCATTTCTACTTTATTTTACAGACAACCAGAGTTGTAAGCATGAATTATCGCTTAAAAGTCACACTGCAATCATCTTTCGATCTATTGGAAGTGTTCTCAGTGGTCTTCTAATTATAATTATGCAGTTTTTAGGAGAAATTAAAAAAGTGAACATATGACCCACCCACCACTGTGTTTTCTACATCACATTTACGCTCTTTTTTCATCTGCTTCTGATTCACTTCATAAAGAAATACTCAGAGGAGTCATTTTATTCTCATTTTCTTTATATAAGTCCTCCATCATCAGAAAAACACCAGAGAACAAGTGAAAAACACTCATTCTCAATACTTGAATTTGTATCTTGATTTCATACTCTGCGCTTCTATATTCTGCTTTTATTTTGCTTGTTTCATCTGGCTGATATGTTTTTAAGGTGTGTTGATTTCAGGAAGAGCTGGCATGTCTTCTCGTGACTCTTATGCGTTTGTTTGTAAGTGCTCCTGCTCATTGGTGATCATTTTGGATCCTCCATGACGTCAAAAACTCTATTTTTAACTCATGTTTTTTTTTCGTTTTTTACTTTCCATAACTCAAAATTGCTAATGTAATATTAAAGGTTATTTGATGGATGGACATTTTCTCTTTTGCAACTTAAAACACAGTTTGTTGAATGATTCTGATTTTAAATGTGACATAAAAACAGGGGTTTTCCTTTGGTTAAAAATGGTTTGTTTTTGCCTGATCCTGTTCTGTTTTCTGTACCTGGTCCTGGTCCCTCCCTTCGTCCAGTCTGACACTGTGACACCTCCTGTGTTTGTGACCACTTCGTAGAGACACATCATTATGAGGAATCACAGCAAATAGACAGAAGGTTTGGTATGATTGTGTACATAGCAACCCCCCCAACACCCACAGCATCAGAATGATGATACTAAAGTCTTGGCACCTCAGGTTTAGGCTGGGAGATGAAAACAAATCACAGTCAGGCACCTGGAAAACTGGCATCAACAATTAAATCGAGATTTGCTAATGTGGCTCCCCCAGGAATTTGCTCAACAACCTCCCCCCTGATCATGTGACAAAGACTTTGCTCTCGTGTGGCTTCGCTCCAGATGATTCAAAAAGGCTGCATCTCACTTCTGCAGATTATTTCTCCTGCTCCAGTGTCTCAGCAGATGAAAGCTTTGGTAGATCTCCCTCCTGGATTACACTTTTATGAAACTGTGTCAGGTTAAACGCTGTTTGCTGTTGTGTCAGACTCATGTTGTTGCCTAAACCTGTTTTTAAGGGCAGAGAAATCTCACGTTTTAAAATCTAGCTTCAAACTGTTGTGGAGGAAAAAAGTGATAAAAAAAATCCACTTTTTACCTGTTTAAACAACCACACAGTCAAGTAAATCAACACAAGCGGCTGTTTTATAAATTCCCTCTGACATTCTGCAGTCAGAATAAAATGCCCTTTTGTTTAAAATCAGATGGCAGTTGTAGGGACTCCTATTTCATATCTCTGGACATACTGTTTATGTTTACGTTCATTCAAAGCCTTTTACGTGATTTAGGTCTGATGAAGCAAACTGAGGAAAACAAGTGGAGTGTTGACTATCTCCTTCTGAAGGACAGGCTAGGATCAGATGAGCAGAAAACAATCTAAGTCGCACAACAATATCTTTGCACTGACTCAGCCTCGTGACAGGAGCCAGGAGGAGTGAGCAAACCAATCAATGATGCTTGATCACTGACGCCGCATCCAGATGAATGCACATAACACAGTTAGAGCATGAGTCGCACCTCCATGAACATATGAAGCCATAAAGTGATTAGCATACTCCTCCCCTCCTGGCACCGGGTTGGGTGTGGAACCAGTGTTTACTACTTTTATTTGTGTGTATACAAACAGGAAACGCCCCTGCGGCCATTTAATTTGCTTAATTTTTACTGGGTTAGTTGGTCACACAATGCATGCTTTTTGACGTACGGAGCTCTGTACAACTTGATGCAACTTTTTTATTAACTACAATAAATTGCTTAATTTTTTAAACCAAATTTTGTCTCACACTTCCTCATCAACCAACTCATGAAGGCTAGTGTAGGGCAACCTCAACAATTTGGGGGCTTGTCCGGGATGAATACGTTGTATTTTTGGATGGGTGTCAGCACCCTCTCCATTGCATGATCAACCAGATTCCTGTATTTTGTACATTTGTTTACTTAACTCAAGTCTACATGGTCGAACACTGCAAAAACAAAAAATCTCACTAAATATTATTGTTCGTTTTCTCATTTAAATGTCTGTTTACACCTGACACAGGACAAAACAGACTTACTGGTGTTTATCAAAATTCAACAACTGTTTTAGGACAGTAAATTTTCTTTTTACAATATACAGTAATTTAGGACATAATTTCCAAGTATCAGAGTAATATATCTCAATATGAGTGTTTCTTGCAAATTTTATGATTATATGTTTTCTTAAAGGGTCAGAACATCACAGCTTATTTAAATAAAGCTTACTAAAACATATTCTACTGGTTGTATTGCGAGATTCTTACTTATAAAACATTGTTTTATTCCATATTTTTTTACTAGTTTTGAAAAAGACATTTTTTCCAGTGACTTGAGAAGAATGCTTTTCTTTTAATCCTTGCTTTAAAGACTCACGCCACATAAGGTAAAAAAAAAAAAAAAGCATTTCTGAGTACTTTTTTATTCAAATTGTTGTGAATCAGGACCAGATGAAGATACATGCTTTTTGGATTTGGCTAAAAATGGCATCACCATAACTAAAACACCACTGGGAACACTTTAAAAATAGATCAAAAGATGAACAGAGTGGGACTTTAATGTCCGACACCTTCATGTAAGTCTCAGGCTTATAACATAAACATATATCAGTAACGGTGCAATTCCCTTCCAGCCAGCTTCAGAGACACAAACCGAATTTACTCATAATGTCTTTTTGCAGCACAGAAAATTATGGATCCTAAGTTGTCAATAAATGTGTTTTAATTCTGAAAAATCGTTTTAATTTGATGTTTTTGTATCCTCTGGAATATAGCCAGCATGAATGCTGGATATTCTCAAGTTAGCTCAGTCTGTATGGAGGAACAGGAGTGTCTATTGATAACCAGTGCAAATGAAGTAATGCAAATAAAGATGAATACATCTAAGTTTCAAGCTCATCAATTCATTTACAATTTAATCTAAAGTTGTTATCTTTTGTCATCACACCTTTAAAACTGAATTCTAAAAGTGGAATTATTTTGTAATAAATGATCAATAAAAATTGAGATAAAATTTCTTATTTAAAAGGACATCTAATTCCTACTTTATCCATCCATTTCTTCCACTCATCTGAGACCGGGTCACAGGGGCAGCAGTCTAAGCAAGGACGCCCAGACTTCCCTGTCCCCGGCCACTTCCTCCAGCTCCTCTGGGGAGACCCCAAGGCGTTCCCAGGGCAGCCGAGAGACATAGTCTCTCCAGCATGTCCTGGGTCTTCACCGGGGCCTCCGCCCAGGTGAAGCCTGGTTCTGGGGCCTTGGCCCAGGTTCCAATTTTAATAAAATCCTTTTTATTTCATATATTTAAAAGGGATTTCTCTTTTTTAAAATAAATCTCTTTTACTCCATTTTGCCACTGGGTTTACCATTTGTTCTCCATGTAGTTTTTGTTGGACTTTGTGTGGCCTTACCTACACAGAGAAACCCACAGGTTTGCGCTCCTGGTTCTGTCTCCTCCTAAGGTCTTTCTAAATACTGTAACTGACCTTAGCAGACAGGACCTCTCCTGCTGTCTCACACCAGTTATTCATTTGTGTCAAAGCAGACCTGTAAATGTCCCGAGCCATCCCGAAATCCCCGATCTTGGCCACCCGGCCAGGTCCTTTGCATGTGAGGAGGCAGTTCCGAGCAGCGATGTCCCTAAAAAAACACCACAGAAACCAGCCAGTCAGTGTTCACACTCCCATGGCTGCATGAACCAGCATCCTTCCTGTGTGAGAAAGACTCTCTCTGCTCTGATGCAGCTCACTTTAGGCCTCCTCTCCACAGTAACTCAGGAGATTTCTTTAGAAATGTATTCCCACGAGAGATGTCCGTGAGTTAAATGCTGACAGATGCTTCCCTGTGGGATCTAAAGTTAAGCCTGAGCAGCTTGTTGCTCCAAGCAGGCTGACTCAGTGCTCGCTTTGTTACAGCGCCTGCATGACTCTATTCCTGATGTTCCACAGCAAAGCTGGGTTAGAGGACTACACCTTTGTTGGCACTGAGCTGCGCAGCTCTTTCTGCAGGAGAATGTCCCCTTAGTCTTGTTTGTTGATAAAAAAGACAGTTGAGACTGCAGACAAATGTGCACAAGAGCCAATAAATAACCAACAAGAAAATAACTATAATTTAACACAATCACAATTCAACAAAAAGACATGGAAATGGTTTTGTTTGCGGACGAGAGTGCTGCTGAGTGACATCTAGACAGAAACGTGTGGCTTTGAATTCTGATCTCTGCTGTGATTTTGTTAGATAAAAACAGACTCGATGATGATGATGATGATAAAGTCACAGTTCTGACTCATTTAAACTGGAAGCTTTTCAGGACCAGGCCTTTTGCTGTCCTTTTTAGCAGTAATTCAAGGGCATTTTTTTGGTAAAGAAAGCTCCTTTTTTTACAACATCAAAGCCCAGACATTTTATCAGCATGATCCAAAGCCTCCTTAAAAAAACATTGGATATGATGGTCCAAGATTTCTGCCCTGCAGTTCTTCATCATTCCACTAGGTACAGTAGAAATTCTTTGCCTGCTCATTTCAAAATGGCTGCTTCCAAGAAATCTCAAAAACACCCTTGATTGGGAAAAAAAAGCACATTTTCAAGATTTTGCAATAAGAAAAACTCACCGTTGTTATTCATTTTTCAAATGACTACTTGCTGTATTAAAAGAATGCAAAAAATGTTGATAGTTTATTCTTTATAGCACAGTTACAATGGTAAAATGTGTGTTTCAAATTTGAAACCGTGGGTAAATAAGGTGATTCTTTCCCTGAACACTCATGTGCATCTTAAACTTAGATTGTTGTGAGCAACATTTTACCAAATCCCCCAACGTATCATAATTGATACTATCAATACCTCATTAAAATAAAGAGATTACACAAGTATTTGTGGATTTCATTAAAGAATTTCAAGAAACATTTTCTAAAAACTTTGAGTTTTCTGTCAGTTCTTTGATGTAGTGACTTCACAGGGTTAATTAAGAACATTGTAGACCTTGTAGAACATGTGCTGGGGATCGCTCAACTCTCTATACTAGCAGATTTTAAAGCGCAGAAAAGCAGCTCTGTGCTGATATGCAATTAAAACAGTGAAATTATTATGCAATCGGCGTAAATCAGGTGATTCTGTTGCGCAGAGAAGCAGCCGTGCCAATAAGTATCGCTCTATGTTAGTAATGTGTTGGATATCATGTGAGATTGATATGCCCTAACCCTAACCTAAACCCTAACATAAAAGACTCCAAGAGTCTTTTGGTCTGAATGTTGGGGGTCGTTTGATTCTGATAGAGACTCCAATTTAAGCTCCCACTTACACTGCTTATGTTTGCTAAGAAGACAGAAGACAGATAAGAAAAGACTTATCTAAATAATATGGATTACTGGCCTATATTTACTTTGTTTATGAATCATTCATCCTCAATGCAGTGACTTTAGAGATTCATCCCTGAAATAATTCTGCTTCAAATCTGGCTACAAGCACGGAGCATGCAACGGGAGTGCAAGGGTTACGCACTAACCACTTCAACAGCAGAGACTCTGCGGAGTGCACAGAATTTCAGAGGAGTTGAAAACATGAAAATTCCGTATGACATGCCTGCATCTCATCTACTTCCCCCTTATGTGCTAAGTGTTCTCCGTGACCATGCCCGCATGGCCGTAAAAAACGTACATGAACATTTTTGCCTTACAAGCTCACTGAGCAATCTAAGAATTTGCGATTTTGTGCGGACCACCTGTGTGCATATTTGCATGTTTTTCACCTGCAGGTAGCTCGTATCCATCCATAAGGGGAGTTGTGACTGACGCTTTAGTACTTGTGCGAGCACAATTGCCACTGAGTGCAAAGCTTGTTGCAAAATACCATAAAGAAGCACTGCTGCTCTGTGAACACACACACAGAGGGTAAGCTGTTCTCAGACAGAATTAACCTCACAGTTTAACCTGTTCCAGATCATCATCACACCGGTGTAATCCCGAGGGAAAAGAAGCCTTTTCTGAAGAGTCCTTCAACCTTCAGCTGACCTTTACCCAATCTCAACCACACACTTTTAGAAAAGTGAAATTATCCTGAAGAATGGAGAATTTTAGAGCAGGTTTGTTGTGTGGAGCATCACGAGATAAAAGGGAAACGGATCAATGTGGAAAGGTTGGATTTGAAGGTGCATGTGACAGACATGCAGAACTAATGTTTAATGGCTGGAAAGATGAACAAAATGACATTTAAGAACGTTATCATCCTCCAGTGACCACTGCGAATAAGGACATACGCTGTTGACTCTGGGCTTTGGATGCAGACCGTAAAAAGGCAAGCCTGCTACTCCATCTGGCCTCCTTTGTGTTTGTCTGCTTTCACGCAGAAGAACCAAGGCATGCAGAGTCTGGATGTTAAACTTGGACCCGAGGAACTGATTAGAACTGAAGATATATATTTGGGCAACTGTTTACTAAAGTCTGAGAATATTCAGCTGTGTGTGTTTGGATTAATTAATAAATTAGGCAGCAAGTGGTACTGAATGGCCTGCAGGCACTACCTTCCCCTGTACTCACAGCCCCTTTTTTTCATTAAAACCCTACATTTTTCAAAATGGCGACATCTCTGTTTCTTTTATCTGCATAGCAACCACTTAATTTTTTGGTCACTTGGGGGTGACGAACAGGTCTATGTTATTTTTAAAAGAATCTGCATAATAAGTACATTTTTGGATTTCCATAGCAACTGAGGCTTTTTGTTAATCACACCCACAATTCGGGTATTTTCATAATGAATGTTACATCATTCAGTTCATCTTGAGCCAATTAAAGAAAAATGATTATAAAAATGATAATGTTACATATGTAAACATATGCAGGCAATATGTAAAAGCCAAATTTGTAAACTCACCACGCTAACACTGTTAGAAAAACCAACATTTTTCAATGATGCTTTAGGAGGTGGAATAAAATCCTTAGGAGGAATTCAAATTTTCAGTTGACACAAAAGTAGACTTTCATCAAAGAATCAAGATGGTGGCTACTTTCCGAGGTCAAATGTCATCTAAACTTTGATTGTGCTAAAATGTGAAAATCGCCAAATTTCCTACTTTGCCACAGCATGGCCGCCAATAGTTCTTGTTGACATCACATAATAAGCCCAAAATTCATTTTCACCTGGTACAAGGTGTGCGCATATCCTTTGAGTATGTGGCGTAGTGACATTTTCGTTCAAAGGTTCAAATGTGCAGAAAAAAAAGCATTGCGGAAACAATCTAGTCTTTGCTGTCCAGGACTGCTGCAGGACAAAATCACATCTTTTCGTGGTTGTGTTTCCATCTGTACCTGTGAATAAACTGGTTTTCTTCTAGATACTGGCAGCCCTTAGCGATGTCTCTGGCTACGTTGAGAAGGTCCACCATCGTCAAGCTGGACGGTTGGTCCTGAGAACAAAGAAAATGTAGACACGATACACAATAAATAGTAACACGTGGACCAGAAAATTCAACCTAAATAGACTTTTTCATGACAAGTCTAAACCAACGTGACTGTGATAATGTATCTGAACTGGGGTGAATCGAATATGAAGCAAACCTTTGCTATAAAAATGCCATTAGGTCGTCTTCATTAACTGGTTTGGAGTGATTCAACTATGCTGTGCAGAGTCGTCAGCAGATGTTGGTGTAATCAATATTTGGACAGAGCTGCAATGGAGGAAGAATTCCAGGAAAAAGATGCTGAAGAAGCGGATCATTTATGCAGACGTGCAGATTACGCCAGAAATGTATCCGAATGCTTGAACTCTTTCTCTAAAGATGCACAAACACCTCAGGGAAAGAAATAAAACTTTAAACTCTTTAGCTGCTCCAAAAAAAAATAATAACTACACACTCCCTTTACAGCAATAAACAGCAGACAGTTTGCAAATAGCTGGTAAACATAGTGGAGCATTTAAGCTGAGAAGCTGCAGGAGAAGGAGCCCCAAGAGGAGGCTTTTTCAGGTAACACACAAACACAGACATGAATGCTGATGCTGCGTGAGACTGTGTGATGTGTAAATGAGCAGCTGTTTACTGCTGCAACGTCAAAGCTGATGTCACACTGGAGGATCCGAGTGCACATCGGGAGGGGCCTCACCAGTCGGGGTCTGGTCTCCCTCAGGAACGTCTTGAGGTCTCCCCCGGCCATGAGCTCCAGCAGGATGAACCTGGGCATGGCCTGCAGACACACCCCGATGCAACGCACGATGTTCTGATGGCTGAACTTGCTGCGGGGGCAGACAAAAAGCGTCAGAGACTTTTGGTCGGATCTAAATAAATACTGTGTGTGAGGCAGTTACCTGATGATTAGAGCCTCCATCAGGAAGTCCAGTTCGTCTTGCTCAGAGCAAACTTCAGGAAGGGTCTGGGGGGATTGGAAAATCAGTGCAGTGAAAGATGCTGGATCTTCTTTCTGAGTACATTTTAAATTAAACATGTTTAAAAAACAAGTTTTACTACACATCAGTTTATTTTTTCCATTTCTAGGAGTTGCTGTTTCTTTCAAGAGAAAAATCTATGTAAAGGTTTGCGGTTTAAGTTTCTACGACCGTTTTCGGGCTCTTCAAACAAAAAACGGGTGGCCATTAAAGATACATTGCCAGCCAAACCAGGTCATATTTTGACCAATCAGGCACTCGGTAAACTCAGAGCATACTTGGTTTATCTGGTGAACCCGGGACACTGTCTGTGTTAGTTTTTCAAAGTTAAATCAAAGTCACTCTCCTGACATGATGGTAATCCGTATCCGCCGTTGCAAGTAACTGAACCGCTTTATGTTTTGTACCCAACTTGAGAGGTCTGCACAGCTTGACATTTTCATCAAGCTTCTTCAACTGTAGGTGGCGGACAAGTGTTAGTAAAAAGTAGAAAAAAAAAGAAGAAGCCCCTTCCTACTTGTTCAGTGTGAATACCAAGGACTAAACATGCATACATGAAAGCACATTTAGCGTGTTCTTGAACACACATCAACACCCCACCTTCCGTGTGTATGCAGCTTAACGTGAGTTTCTAAAGTGGTACTTTTAGATTTAAAAACAGTTGCCTTGGTAACAGCCCTCCTCACCATACCACCCCGTTCTAACAATGTGAGAATTTAAGTAGAAACTTAATTTTAAGATTGCATAAAAAAAAAAGGGTAAAAAAAATGGAACTTTCTAATCCTGAGTTCTGTCTGGGTAACATATGTGACCATCAATAGAAGATCTCACAAATCTAGTTCTGAGAATTTAGCAGAACAAACATAGATTAGACCCTTTGCAGTGATGTCACGTGAGCACCCCTGTCCACCATTTTGGGAATCAAACAATCATTGTTTTAATGCATCTGATGTGTAAAATCAAGGACTTGGCTCCAGAGAAAGAGCAAAAATATCTCATCATGGTACACATGTGTTACTGTTGGGTGTCACAACCGAAAAACTCCAAATGCAACCCTCTCTTTTTACCGATTTCCATGGGATAAAGACAGAAAACGTTGGATGGTCACTGTCAAACAGGCAGGGTGTCAGCCAACTGATGCCAGAAGACTGGACACTGTAAGGTCAGCCTATGGTTACACATTTTACTCGTCTTAAAAGTGATATGTAAAGAGTACTGTCTGGGTTTATCTGGTACCAGAGTCAATCCCTTACGTTTGAGAGGGTATCTGGAGTAAAACAGTGTTGGAACTGGTACTTTTATTTATTTTAGACACTGATCGAATAACAGAAAAAAACAAAACATGCAAACTTTTTCCAAAAACATGGAAATATGAGGAAGCAGCATCACATGTTTCTGCAGAGCCTGAATGTATGTGAGCTGTTAGTTTCTCTCTGTCAAACTCTTTTATCTTCAGCCACACCATGCAGATGATATCTCTGATCTGTTGTGAAGGACTGGGTGTTATTGTCCCTCAGTAGATATCATGGCACTGATGAGACACTGCAGCAGGCAAATGACTGGTGACATCTTTTGGCTTTTCAACCCTCCTTCTACTGTGTTTTGCTGATAGACCCACGACAGCTCCAGAGGGTTGAATCTCAGGGTCACCGGTCCCCCCCCCCCACACCCCCCACACCCCCCAGAGAGCGGTCTCTCAGCAGAGAGAGGTCTTTAGCTGCCTGCCTGATATCCTTCCTTTGCACTCCCATCTCCTCCACTCCCATCTCCTCCACTCCCATCTCCTCCATTCCCTTCTCCTCTATTCCCTTCTCCTCTATTCCCATCTCCTCCATTCCCTTCTCCTCCACTCCCATCTCCTCCATTCCCTTCTCCTCCACTCCCATCTCCTCCATTCCCTTCTCCTCTATTCCCATCTCCTCCATTCCCTTCTCCTCCACTCCCATCTCCTCCATTCCCTTCTCCTCCACTCCCTTCTCCTCCACTCCCATCTCCTCCATTCCCATCTCCTCCATTCCCTTCTCCTCTATTCCCTTCTCCTCTATTCCCATCTCCTCCATTCCCTTCTCCTCCACTCCCATCTCCTCCATTCCCTTCTCCTCCACTCCCATCTCCTCCATTCCCTTCTCCTCTATTCCCTTCTCCTCTATTCCCATCTCCTCCATTCCCTTCTCCTCCACTCCCATCTCCTCCATTCCCTTCTCCTCCACTCCCTTCTCCTCCACTCCCATCTCCTCCACTCCCATCTCCTCCATTCCCTTCTCCTCTATTCCCTTCTCCTCTATTCCCATCTCCTCCATTCCCATCTCCTCCACTCCCATCTCCTCCATTCCCTTCTCCTCCACTCCCATCTCCCTGAGTAGCCTGGATGTTGAGGTGGCCACAAACCCCTCGCTGCCTGCCTTCACATTCCAGCCTTGCTCTTTGGCGTCCACCACTCCTCCCCTCTTGCACACGTCCCACACTTTCCTGGTGTTTGGAGGCTGCCTTTGCCTAAACTATTATTGCAACATCAATGCTCATTGCATTGTAGTAATTTGAATGCTTTTTGGATTTTGTCAGTATAAGAAGACTACTTACTCACATGTAACCCAGTATTTTGATGCAGCACAATATCTTCCTCACAGCCTAGTTGCTCTGTATTGTGTTTGTGTGTGGGTGTTAGGTGACCCCGTAAGCAGAAACACCAGACATCAGGTCTGATCTGTGTCAGACACTTTATTTAGTCTTGCCAATAACACAGTAGGAACTGATCAAAGGCAGACAGTCAAGTGGACACGACAAAAGATCCGTGGTAGAACTTCCTGCTCTCTGTTTGACTCCAAAAATGGTGAAGAGGGCGTTCACGCAAACCACGTGACATCATGGCAGGGGTCTATTGGGTTGCAGCTCAATGCCCATTAAAAAAAAAGTCAGTAACTCTTGACTTGAATGAAAGACCACAACAAACTCATCTGTAGTTTTGTTCAAGTAAACTTTGGTGAAGATGTTGCCATTTGATGGACTCTAGCTCTACACTGAAACAGGTGATGGACTTAAATGTTCAGAAGTTGACTTTTTTTATAACAAATGATTTGATCAAACATCCCCAGTTTGTACTCACCTTAACTGCCACCTGAAGTGGACTTGGTTCTCCTGGTATTCCGACTGCCAGTCCTTCATAGACTTCACCAAAAGCACCGTGACCCAGACCCCTTTAAAAAAGTGTTTTTTTTAATTAATAAAAATATTGATTAATATGATTCATTTAAACAAACAACTAAGAGAAACTGACATTTTTAACACAGAGCAGTAAAATTAGCTTCAACCGATCGACAAAAGAAGGAAAACCGCGTCTCTATAAAACATCATATCAGCAGGGGAAGGTGTTAAACGAGAAGTTTGACACCAAGTTACAGCTTTGGTTGATCCATCGCACGTAAAAACCTATGTGAGACGCAACAAAAGGAAAACATTCCTGTTCTGCAAGTAAAAAAAAAAAAAACAGGCTTCACCTCAAAGAATGAGAACCAACATGATCAACCAGCGGTCTACAAACACATAAGAGAGTGCATTAAAAATTGAAGAATCCCTGCAAAAATAATTCCTCAGCTGCCTGAATCACTGCAGTCGACCCACTTTTCTCTTTTATTTTTCAACTTTTTTATATTCTGCTGCTTCCTTTCACTCCTTTTATGACAACCATTTCAATCCTTTATCTTTTGACTTCATCTTTTTGGTTCTGCTTTACATGTGTTAGTGCGCATTTCTACACCGTATTGCAGATTTGTTTTTTGAAGATCACACTTTTTGATCTTATACATTTATATGCACAGTGAAAGGCACCTTTTTAAAGCCTTGCAAAAAGACATAAAATGATTTAAATGGCGAGCAAAAGCCTAAAATACATACATCTCTGTGAAACTGAACAACCAGATAATCAAGTGCTTTGATCAGCGTCATCAACAGGGTTGTAAAACGCACAGCGAGAGAGAAGATGTTAATTATCTATAAAAATAATTAACGTGGAACATGGAGAAAAGAACAGTGCTCCTCCAGTGTTTACTGATTTTAGAACTTGATGATCTGGAATGAAAATGTTGTGCTGGTGAAGATGTGGAAGTAACAGAACTCCTTCAACTGAAGTCGTTCCAAGAACTTAACGCCTTTTTTCACATTTATATAGACTCACTCTGATCATCTTTTAATCTATTTTCAAGGCGTCCCCAGTAGTTTATTCATTATGATGCTGTTTTTTGGCAAAATCAAAAACCTGTCATTTTCTAGCACATAGTTTCTGCAGAGTGACAGTAGTTCATTAGAAGGAGTTAAGGGCGGGACATTTGGCATGAAGCAACCCTACCTCCGTTTCCCATCATCCATCTGTTAACACGCTCTCCTGGTAGCCCACAGTCCTTCCCACCCCCAACCTAACATTACCTTTAGAACAATAATGGCAAATAATATTGGAGCTATCCACCTGTACAGTTTTGAGCCAGATGCACCTCAGACGAGGAAAAGAAAGACATTCATGGATCTAGTCGTCTACAAGTGAAATGGAATGGAGTAGTAATATAATAAGCTCTTTTTCAAATGTTTTTTTGTCTGCTCCTGATTTACAACAATACGAATAAAGAGATAATCAGAAATCTAATTTGAGCTTGATTCTCTTTATATAGGTCCTCCATCTCAGTTCCACTTCAGAACTGAAACTATTAATGAAATTTGAGGTTGTTAATTGCAGCGTTTGCTCTGTAACAGTTGTTCTTGAAGACAGAAATCACACCAGTACAATAACTTTCTGTCATAGCTAGTTAACAATTCATTTTTTTCAACTGTCAGTTAATGAGTTTTAAATGACTTGTTAAAAATGGTTGACAATTTAAGGATTTATAAATGTGCCACATTAATTAGTGATAGATAATGAACAAGCTGTTAGTAAATGATTTAATATTGACTTGCTAGGTATCAGTTATATATGCAATATATTATATAAATTATATATAAATAAAGTTATAAATATACAAAGTTATATATGCATTCAACCATTACTACTTAAGTCATTAGTAAGTCATTTACTGACAGCTTGTTCATGATCTTTTACTAAATAATAAGGCACATTTACAAATCCTTAACAAGTTGTTACTGTTTTTTAACAAGTGTTTTATTAGTCATTAACTAACAGTTAATAATTTGTTAACCAGCTATGATGAACAGTTATAATTATAAAGTGTTACGTTTGATCTTTTCATTCCTGCACTCTTCCAGCACATGTTGGTCTAACTACCAAAGCTTTTTACCTGGTGAGGGAAATATTTCGCCGGGGCACTTCCTTCAGGTCATTGACGGACGCCGTCTTGCCGGCGAAGCAGTAGTTGGGGTTGTAGTCGGTCATGATGGTGGAGGCTCGCAGCTTGCTAAGTTTGCAGTCTGGACTCTGCAGCTCCAGCTGGATGGACTGCAGCTCTGTGTGCTTACGCCTGTACACTGGTGGGATAAAAACAAGAGTTTCAATTAAAAATAAAAATACCAAACTGAACTCGGAAGGCTCTTTTTTGTGGAAAATAATTGCCCGCACTCAAAGTTGAACCCTTTTTAAAGATATTTTGCTAAAGACTGCATTCCTTTTGAGAAAACATGTTCCTGAAATGGAACGTTTTTGTCTCTGTTAGAAACAGAAGCATCTCTTTAAGATCGTTAAATTTGTGTTACTTCACAAACACAACGCAGGAAAAGAGGCGAACAAATCACCAAACCCTTCGTTATTCCAAACTAGTGCACTTTATGTGGGAGAAAAAAAAACCCTCAAGTTTCTGGAGTCTGAGCTGTAAACATGTTGGTCTCAGGGAGAATTTAAGTGTGTGTGGGGTGTATTTATTTACCAGGGGCTATCTAATGTTCGAGGGCTGTCAGCTGCCACTTAAATGGTCATCCATCATGAATAGCTTTCATTCGTCATGCGGTCAGTCCTCGTTTGTCCCACCCTCTCACATAACGTGCGTGCAGGAGTGAGGTGGGAGTCCGAACAGTCTGCAAGTGTGATAACAAGCAGGGGGGTGTGTGGAGATGATGATGACGGCTCAATGACGGCCAAAGTCGGTCTGTCGCTGCTTGGATGCTGGCAGGCAAAAAGGGATCCTAACGTTGGCCTCCAGACTCAGTTTGGGTTCTAAAAAACGCTGCTAAAATGAGTTGAAGATTCACTGGCTGCATGTTGCAGTGTAATGTTCTGCACAGCCCAACGCTCCACCTGAGGACAGCTATGGTCATATTTACTGTCTCAACTTAATTTGGCATCTACTTGAACACAAAAACATAAATGAGTTCTTTTTAAAAAATAATTGCAATTAAATTCAGGCATTAAGCGGTTAATTCAAATAAACCTGCAGCCGCAGAAGAATCTTTTTGACACAAGTTGTATTTTATTTTGAAAGAAACATGAATGAGCAGCTGTCAAAAATAAAAGCAAGTAAAATAGTTAGACACAAAAAAACACTAACCTGCTTTAATTCAATTATGGTGAAAGCTTTATGTTATAAAAGAATGACTTAACGACCACAAAAACTTGATTTTATAAAAAAAGAACATGAAGGAAGTCAAATTTCTTACCTTAACCCGATAAAAGTAGTTTAACAAGACATTAAGAGAGGTGTGCATGAATGAGTGCCCACCAATTCCACCTTACACCAGTCATTTTCTTCCAACAGTCAGCTCCTCTGGTCCGGTCAATCAGTCTCTTTTGTTAAGAGTGTCTCAGTGGGGTCTACCACACGTATACTAAACACTAAGGTTAAGATGTGTTATGAAAGTTATGACTGCAGGTTTCCAATCAGAGTGAGACTTCACTGGTTTAGAAAGCAAGTCCACAGCTGGTTTTTAGATTGCACCGTAAATGGTAAACCTCCGGTTGTAGACCTGTAACTGTGTTATCATGCAAGAACCAAAGACTGCAGATGTTCCGTAATTAACTTTTAACAGGGTTACCAGGTGGATGAAAGGGTTAACAATCTCTCTATGCCACACATGTCAGATAACTTTGGACTTCCTAAATTAAACTACAAAAAACTCTATAATGGCAAAGGTTTTTGCTGAGGGGGCAGCTGCCCCCCTGTAGCTCCGCCCCTGCCTACCACACTTTACTTCTCAATGGGATTTCTTGATTGCAGTTGAAGCTACTTAAGTGAAATTTGTATTTATGTGACACTTTGCACTGGGAATAATCCAAATTTCACTGAAACTTTTACTGTGTGAACCAGGAAATTCACATAAATCTCTCAGTGAGTACAGGGTGTACGAGAACCAGGAGTGTTCTACAAAAAGTGTGACAAAAAGCTAGAAAGAAACATCGATAAGCTTTCCTAAATACTTTGGTGCTTAGAATATGAAGTAAAACTTGATTTAGAAATTTTTTTTTACTTTGGCGACATTCAAAATAATTATGTGGATACTTTGATTTTACAAGCTAATGTGATCCTTTGTTTTATCGGGGCTCCATTACCTCGCTAGTTTTGATAAGTTCAAGCCTGGGTGAGTTTTGTACAAGTGAAAAAATAAAAAGCTTGGAGCAGATTTTTAAACAAAACTGGAGTTTGTATGTTCAGATATATATATACACATTTTGATTGTATATTTAGGTAAATATAGACATTTTTGAGATTGTAAAGAGACAATTTAAAATCCAAAACATCACACAGGTCACTTCTGCATTTTGCACAAAATAATCCTATATTAAGATATTGCAGCAGTTTTTCTTTGCAGCAACCAAAGAGTGTCATCCGTCAACAGACGGTGGTTTTTTCCATGAATGCAGTATTTAGGATGTCCATATCCATAATTCAATAAAACCAGTGATTGTATTGAATCATTCTATTTTACATGTGAAGCATGCCGTGTAAACAGTCCCAGTGTTTAATTTTTTAGTGTCCTGTTGTCGTTGCGTGTGTGTTTTGAATGTTGTGTCTTTTTTTCCACAGCTGGTCAGAATTGCTGAGCACATAGGTTTTAAAGATGTCTACCCCTTTCTGATGGATCCTGAAAGTTGAAACTTCTGCACAAGAGGAAATGGTGTTTGCATGTAGTAAATGAATTCAAATGATAATTCAGAATTGTGTGCCAGTTAAAAGACCTGAATGTTACCTGTTGAAGTGGAGTCTTACACACGTGGACAAAATTGTTGGTACCTCTCAGTTAAAGAAGGAAAAACCCACAATTCTCACTGAAATCACTTGAAACTTACAAAAGTAACAATAAATAAAAATGTATTGAAAATTATATAATCAAAATCAGCCATCACTTTTGAATTGCTGATTAACATAATTATTTAAAAAAACAAACTAATGAAACAGGCCTGGACAAAAATGATGGTACCCATAACTTCATATTTTGTTGCACAACCTTTTGAGGCAATCACTGCAATGAAGCCATTTCTGTATTTGTCAATGAGCGTTCTGCAGCTGTCAACAGGTATTTTGGCCCACTCCTCATGAGAAAACTGCTCCAGTTGTCTCAGGTTTGATGGGTGTCTTCTCCAAATGGCATGTTTCAGCTCCTTCCACAGATGTTCAATGGGATTCAGATCTGGGCTCATGGAAGGCCACTTTAGAATAGTCCAACGCTTTTCTCTCAGCCATTCTTGGGTGTTTTTGGCTGTGTGTTTTGGATCGTTGTCCTGTTGGAAGACCCATGACCTGCGACTGAGACCAAGCTTTCTGACACAAGGCAGCACATTTCTCTCCAGAATGCCTTGATAGTCTACAGATTTCATTGTACCTTGCACACATTCAAGACACCCTGTGCCAGATGCAGCAAAGCAGCCCCAAACCTGACTGAGCCTCCTCCATGTTTCACCGTAGGGACAGTGTTCTTTTCTTCGTATGCTTGGTTTTTGAGTCTATGAACATAGAGTTGATGTGCCTTACCAAAAAGCTCCAGTTTGGTCTCATCTGTCCAAAGGACATTCTCCCAGAAGCTTTGGGGCTTGTCAACATGCATTTTTGCAAATTCCAGTCTGGCTTTTTTAGGATTGTTTTTCAGCAGTGGTGTCCTCCTTGGTCGTCTCCCATGAAGTCCACTTTGGCTCAAACAACGACGAATGGTGCGATCTGACACTGATGTACCTTGGCCTTGGAGTTCACCTTTAATTTCTTTGGAGGTTGTTCTGGGCTCTTTGGATACAATTCGAACGATCCGTCTCTTCAATTTGTCATCAATTTTCCTCTTGCGGCCACGTCCAGAGAGGTTGGCTACTGTCCCGTGGGTCTTGAACTTCTGAATAATATGAGCCACTGTTGTCACAGGAAGTTCAAGCTGTTTAGAGATGGTCTTATAGCCTTTACCTTTAAGATGTTTATCTATCATTTTTTTTCGGATGTCCTGGGACAATTCTCTCCTTGGCTTTCTGTTGTCCATGTTCAGTGTGGTACACACCTTTTCACCAAACAGCAGAGTGACTACTTGTCTCCCTTTAAATAGGCAGACTGACTGATTATGAGTTTGGTAACACCTGTGATGTCAATTAAAGGACACACCTGAGTTAATCATGTCAGTCTGGTCAAATAGTTTTCCATCTTTTATAGAGGTACCATCATTTTTGTCCAGGCCTGTTTCATTAGTTTGTTTTTTTTAAATAATTATGTTAATCAGCAATTCAAAAGTGATGGCTGAATTGTGGGTTTTTCCTTCTTTAACTGAGGGGTACCACGTGTGTAGCCCAGGTTCATGTCTGATTTATTTTTTCAGAGCAGTAAAGCATTGTCAACTCTTACAAAGTATGACCCTCAGCAAACAACTTACTTATCATGACTCCGGACACAGCCAGCAGCAAGGCGGCGATGAGGGCCGAGGTGCCCACAGACAGACCCAGAGCCAGGTGGGAGAGGGACGGGGGTGGAGGCAGCGGCTGCACTCCTGCAGGACAAGAGGAAACAACAGCGTTATAGAGTCTCCATCTCCCCCAGAGGAGTATTAACATTCACTCCAGCACACTGTTCCCCCACTTAATTAATGATGTGAAAGCGATGACACAACAGAGCGCTGGAGCTGCGACGGCAGCTGCATGGCAATTCCTTTTCAGCGGCGAGGCGACATCTAATTCCTCTTGTTGAAGCAGAGAAACAAATCAGCTCACAGAGAGGGACCGCTATTGAGATTTTGACCTTTTATGACGTGGCTTCATGAGATTATCTACTGCCTGCCAGATCTACGTGTCGTGAAGTAGGGCAAACTTAGGCTGCGAGTCACTACTACATAGATGCAAATGACTCCGAATTTATTGCTTCAAATGTTAACCATAGCCATTCATTTTACGTATCCATTCATAAATGCATAAATCACTTTGATTATTACATGTATAATTAAAGAATCAATTCCAGCTTTGGAGTCTCCACAAGACTTTAACAAGAAACCGATGCGCTCCAGTGAAATAAACGGATGTAGTCCTACACTTTTGAAATCCGCTGCATAATTTTCCAGTATTGGAGTCCAGGTGAAGCCTGTTATGCTCAAATCCTCAACATCTTTTGACGTGGAGCCTTTAAAAGACACCAGCAGAAGAACAGAGATCCACAGGGCTGCTGATGCTTCAGATGTAGTCCTTTTCATTTACTAGTTAGCTTATCCCTCTTATTGATAATTATTCTGAATTATTAAAGCCCTATTAATAAACATTTGCTCCGATAAAGATTCTATAAAGTGTAGAGCCTTCCAGGCATAATTACATCCCAGAGATAAATTCATTATCTGCTCTGTGAGTCACAGCTGGTGAAAGGTACAATTCAGCTAAATCCATTTTATAAAGTTTGAACTCATTTCCTACATTATTGTTGAAGAAATAGAGATAAATTAAAAGAGGAGAAACCTGAGGCGTTGATGCAGGACACTCCGTCTGCAGCCAGGATGAGGTCTTCGTCGCAGTAGCAGACGATGCCGTCTTTGCTCTCATGGCATTCTCTGCTATCGCAGTGGCTGCAGTTCTGAACCGGGCTGATGACCACTTCGCCATCACCCTCGATGGCTGCAGGTGCAGATACAAAGGCCGGAAAAACACATTTAGAAGGACTTATTGTAACTTCCAAAAGAAAAAGAAATGCTGCCCCAGAGTGTATATTTTAATGCCGGATTGTCATGTTTTCTTGTTGGTGGGATCTCTCTGATATTGGTGATAAGCGGCAAGTGAGGCACAAAAACCTCAAATATACCAAGATTAATCTACTCTGCGACTTGGAGTTTTAACAGAACTTGTAATCAGCTTTGTCTGATGAAAGCTGGGTATCAACAGGGTTAAAAATGTTTTTAAGTTATGAACTCTTTCGTTTTCTTTGCCACTTTGGACATTTTTCCACTGATCTGCTAAAAATCACTAAAAATCCCCATTACTGAGAGCTTTCTGTTTACATTCTCCAGCTAGTTAACAACCCCTCACTCCCCAAATCTAACATTAACGGTGCAACAAAACCTGCAAGCAATATTGGAGCGATCCAGTTGTACAGTTTTGAATGTCAGATCAGATGAGGAAAACAAAAGATAAAGACATTTTCAGAAATTCTATTTTAAAGTTGTCTTGATAAATGTCCTCCATGCTAATAAATTCGCCACAAGGATTTTTTAAAAACAAAAAAATTCAATTTTCATCAGAGTGGGTCTTTAAATGAAGTTGTCTTAAGCTCCCTTCACACCGCCCTTAGTAATGCACGTTCAAGCAGCCGCTTCCAATAAAAAGTAGATGCAGTTCAAAATATACAAGTTATGCAAGTTTTTACGACTGTTTTCAGGCTCGACTTAAAAAACATGAATGTGCATTAAAGGTTAACTTTGATCAATCAGGGACTCAGATTTGGTAGTGGCATATGGATGGTGTCCCTTTAAACCATTTGAAAATTGATCATGAAGGTGAAATTAATAATTTTGGTTTGTGTCCGGCAGGAATGAAATGAGACCAAGTCTTTCATCTACTAGAATAGATCTGTGAAAGAAAAAGCCTGGAGCAAAATGTACAAGATTCTCACAGTTTCAACACTGTGCACCAAGCTTCTTCCAACTGTAGTGGCGGACATGGGCTAGTAACTAATAGAAAAAGAAAAATAAGAAGAAATCCCAATCTGGTTGTCACCAACACCATGGTCTCAAAGCTGTCAAATGCTTAGTGTGTACATAGCTATTGATAAAAGATTGGCAGACTTGTGTCTCCAAGTCTTCCTTCGTTTAAGGACCCAGGTTTATTTGGACCATTTCTTTATATTCTTTTAATTCTAGTGCAAAAAATTAGTAGCACTGTCCATTTGATGTCATTCACTTGTAGACGTGTCTGCATTGTTATGTGCTTCTGCTCAGTCCAGTTTCTAATTGTTGCCGTGTAAAACCAGCTGTGGTTTCCACCTGAAGCTAAAGGCT
The DNA here is from genome assembly GCA_014656515.1 of Oryzias celebensis. Lineage (NCBI taxonomy): Eukaryota > Metazoa > Chordata > Actinopteri > Beloniformes > Adrianichthyidae > Oryzias > Oryzias celebensis. Next base: position 33,539,781 of record BNCR01000005.1, on the reverse strand, counting down.
GCCCGCTCTTCCTTCCACTGTTTTAGCTGAGCTGATTTTCCATCATTAACTCAGTTTAGAAATAAATCAAAACCTGCGGTAGTGGTAGTAAAAAACTGCATGTGGAGACAAAGCACTCAAACATGAATTAGTCATGGACTGACGAGAGAAATGCACGTGCTGTTTAGCAGCCAAGGCTAAGCAGTCATGTGCAGAATCTGTTTTCACTGGGAATCTCTCAGCTCTTGTAAATAAAGAAAAACAGGGAAACAAATGTAACCCAAAAAACACTGGAAAGCTTTCCAAGGAGGCATATTCTGAAGCCTAGCTGCTGACTGCATACTGATGAGCATGTGTGTTTCTGCTGGGGTTACATCTTTGTGTTTCAGAACTGGATGGCGTTTGCCTGGCTTCTGGATTCAACAAACAACCTAGTTAAAAAAAACAAAAAAAAAACAATTATGTTACTTCTTAGAGCCTGTTTTCACCTATGGAAGGGGTCAAATAAAACAGGTGGGATTGTCAAAGGAGGCCCTGCTAAGATGGGCTATTTTTACATTCTGCACTACATACCTGCAGCAGACAGGCTTCAGCTTCTCACAATAAAACAACCTAAAGAGGGTGAAGGGCTGTCACAAACACATTTTATCCCTCAGAGCCTTCAGGTTTGACATACGACTGTTAATAAATAAGATTAATACTGAAGCTGAAGAAAACTGACCCATGTTTTGATAAAAGCACAATATCTTTAAATTTAGTTCAAATAAATATTATTATTATTTGGATAATACACATGTTTTGTGCAATACACTAGATGTGAAGGATACAGCAAAGTATGTAAACAGGTTCTAAGAAATACAAAATAAAATGAAACATCTTCTGGATTGCAAAACATTTTTTTTATGTAAATTGCTTTGACTAAGCACCAAGCAAATTCTATTTTTGTTACAGTTTTCCTAAAAGAAATTACAGTACAACCTGATAAAACATTACATTAAAGATGGGAATTGTTTTAAAAGATAAAATAAACCAAAAATTTTGAAATCTTGTCAAAATAAAATTCCTGTTCTTGCTAAAAGAAAAAAGAATATTTGTCTCAACTGAATCAGTGGAGCATACGGGGAGTTTGGAACTCTCCAGCCCTTTGGGATTTAAAAAATGGTGACCAATAAAAACTGACCTGATGGTCAAAGACTTTAAATAAGAATTCCTGGTAAGACAATTTTTCTCATCATATAGGTAGATTTTTTGGCCTGTTTAAAGAAAATATGTCAGTGGGTTAAGAATTTTTTAAGGCAGGAAATAAAAACGAATTGACTGAAGTGACCATTTTGTTAATACTAAATTAAATTAAAACGGAACTACGGAACTTTGTTAAAAGCTGGCCAACTAATATTAATAAAAAACAAGGTTTGTTCAGGAAAGTCACAGATAAGGCATTAAAAATCCATTCAGAGGAAAATTGTGTTTTTTACATGCTCTTGTGGCATCTTTCTCATGATGGAGGACATAGTTAAAGAAAATTAAACTTAAAATTTCGGAGTATTTCTTTATTTTAAACATTGTGAATCAGGAACAGAAATAATAAATGCAGTTTGAAAAAGATTGTATTTGAAACGTTGTTTACCATTTTTGATGCATTATTATTTGGCAGTGTTAGGTTGGAAGTGTGAGAGGCTACAAGCTAGCAGAAAAGCATGTAAACAGATGGATGATGGGAAGTGCGGCCAACAGGGACTTTGTCATAGAAAAAAAATCTTATAGAAATTGCATAGTCATATTAAAAAAAAAAAAAAAAACCTGTGGAAATGCTTTGAAAATAGATCCAAATATGATCAGAGTGGGATCGTAAAGCTTTTCCTGAACTCCTTCATCATAACTTCTACCAGCATCTGCAGTGTTGTCTGTCTGGATCAGGTTATCAGAAAGTTCTGCAGTCACAGACTGAAAGAACGAATGCTGACTTTTGATTGATTCATGACATGACAGACCTGCTCTCCTGTCAATCCAATCATCATCCCAGTTGACATGCACATGTATGCTGCTGAGGTTTTCACAATCTCACTGTTTTAAAGGTGTGTCAAACTCGAACGCTCAGTGTTGTGTAGCAGAGGCGGAGCAGCGTTTCCATGGGGTAACTCTTGTTCAGTCACTCATTTACTACAGTCTACATTCCTTAACTGACTCACATGTTTGTTTTGTTCTAAACATACACCTTAATTGGAAGCTCACTCTAATAGCCCTAATGCACTGTAAGAACATCAAATTAAGGATTTAATTGGTAAAAGCAATTTTCTAGTCATTTTGCATAATGAAAAAGCATTAACTCCCACCTTCAAACACTCTAAATGTGCCAGAAGCTACACATTATTTGCAGACAAGTGTCAGCATCTGGATGTATTTTTAAAGTGCTACTCCTACCTTTAAGGGGGAAAAGAAAAGGCTCTCCATCTGGGCCCAGGAAGGATGTACCATCATCACCATCAGCTGTGGGGTTGTCATCTATGGACGTGTTTCCACCTGAAATCAAGGAGGCAAAAGACCGGAATGACAAATAAATAATTGGACAGAATAAAAGCAAAGAAAAAGATTTGTTTACCACTGCACAGGAAGGTTGACATTACAGTTGTTTGTAACCATTGACCGGTCGATCATGATTTACCAGTTGATCGCGATTACAATGACAGGTCGATTACCATGACCACTTGAATGCAAATTCACCAGTCAATCACAATTGACCAATCAATGGCGTGGCTGTGGAGCAACGGTAGGGCGGTCTGCCTCTGATCAGAAGATTGCAGGTTCGATTCCCACCTTGCCCACCCATGTGTTGAAGTGTCCTTGGGAAAGACATTGAACTCCGCATTGCCTCTGATGGACGGTTGGTGCCAGTGTTTGGCAACTGAGCCACCATCAGTGTGTGAATGGGACTGTAAAGCTCTTTGGGGCTTCAATGAAGGTAGAAAAGCGCTTTACAAGTACACGCCATTTACCATTCAATCGTGGTTGATCACAATTAACCAGCTGATCAAAAAGGAAGTGTACATAGATTTTGGGCTGTTACAAATAAATAAACAAAAAATATGCTGTCAGTCAATCATCCTCACCATGAGCTATGCCACTCCTTCTTATACGTACATCACTGTTCATGCATGTTCAGCTACAGTGAAGTGCCCCACTCCACTAGCAGAGGTGGATTTTTTCCTTTGGCCTAAACTTCAAAAAGGTGAAAGCGTTCAGCATCAGACTGCCAAACGTGGATGCAGTTACTTATGTCTCGTCTGGCCCAAGGTCAATCACTTAAAAAGAACCTTGAACAGAACGCACACGGTTGGCAACACTAACAGAACACACGGGTCTAATTCAACAAGTATTAAAAGAAAAATGACAGAGGAACGTTTTAGCATGTTGTTATATTACATATTCATTTAAATTAAAAATTACTGAATCATTTAAATTCTAAATAATTGATTCATTCAGATAAAAACAGCTTTCCATGATAAATGTGTGTATTAAGTAGATCGATATGAACATTTCAAATTGTTCTTTTAGATTATACATTTATAACATATACACAACATGTTACACATTGGTAAGGAGATGTTTTTGCTTCAAAATGAGCTCACATGCTTAAAAAGTTTGGGCACCCCTGGCCTAACGGTCCCGTTCTATAACTTTAATGTGGTTTTGTGATGCTTCTATTTCAATTTTTCAATACAATGCATCCCGCTGGTAAGTGCGTCACATCTCTTGTAGACATAGTTCTATTTGAACACAGACCCATTTTTCCTTAAAAGAAAATTATGTTGGGTAGACCACAGACCGTGGCCCACAGAACCCATTTCTCATGTTCACTGATGTGACTATAAGTTCTTACGGGTTGATTTAAATAAAAGAAATGCAGATCTTTTTACTATTGCACATTTCACCCATTATACAGACTTTACCTTATTTCATCTCCTTACAAATCATTCCTGTAAAAGCTTTGTGAAAGCTCTCTCAGTTTAACTTTCCAAACGTGAAGAAACAATTTAGGGGAGGTTTCAAAACCACAAGCCCATAGATCTCAGAATCAGCTCTGCAAATGGTTGTTTTAGTCTTCCTGTGTGGTTTGTTCCATCAAACTGAGTTTTCAGGTCAAAAAACAAAAAACTTGCTGGATACTTCAGATTCTCCTAAGCAATAAAAAAACTAAATGAAACAATATAGCACTTTGATGTTTTGGAAAATCTAATATTTATTGATCATAGAGAGGCTGAGCCACTCAGTAAAGCAGACGGAATCAGAAAAAAAAAATCAGATTTAAACTTTATGACCTCAAGAACATTTTTTTTAGACTTTTCTCTTGAGCTGGGAGATCCACACAGACTAACCTCTGTAGCCTCCACCACCTCCACCCGACATACATCCACCCCCGCCGCCTCCAAAGCCACCGCGAGTCTGCCAGAACTTTTGACAGGCCTGCCCTCCCTGGCCCCCCAGTACCAGCGGCCTGCCCCCCTGGCTGACAGGAGCACTGTCATTCCAGCCTCCGCCTCCACCTGTCAACACACGGCACACATTTGAAGTCATGCCAAGCAGTGAGAAGAGGAAGTCCATCAGTGTCTACAGGCTCATGAATATACATGCACACACCAGCGCCTCACTGAGTTCTACACACAACGTGACGTTCTAAAGAAGAGACCTGTTAACAGGAAATTAAACATTTTAAATAATCACGATGACTCCACAATGACTCGCAGAACCTTATTTTTATAATCATCTAATTACGTTTCAGTCCTTTAACCCTGTAAAGCCAATCAAAGAATTGACAGAATTTTATTTCTTTGGAATAAAAGCCTTTGATAAAATCTACAAAGATTTTTTTACAATGTAATATTTTATATATATACATACATTCACAGTGGGGATCAAAAATTTGGGCACCCCACGTAAAATCTTATATTATTGTGCATAAAGAACCCACAGAGAGATTGAAAAAATTTCTAAAGGCATCAGTTTTACAGATTTCTTTTACATTTTTTAACATGTCAAAAAAATTAGCTTTATTTCAATTATTTACCCTTTCAAAATAACAGAAAACAAAAAAATGTTGTGTTCAAAAGTTTGGGCACCCTGCAGAGTAAGTACCTTGTACTGCCAACCTAGTCAAGTAGACAAGAGTCTCTCAATCTATGTTTGAGGAATCTTCATTCATTCTTCTTTACAAAAGTCTTCCAGTTCTTTGAGATTTCTGGGATGTCTCTTATGCTCTTTTCAGGTCCATACATTTTCAATGATGTTGAGGTCAGGTTATCGATAAACCTTTAGTTTATCTCTCTTAATGTAAGACAGTGGGGATTTTGAGGTGTGTTTAGGGTCATGATCCATTTGTAGAAGTCATCCTCTCTTTAAATTCAACTTTTTCACTGATGGCATCAAGTTACTGTCCAAAATTTGTGCAATCCATTTGTGCAATCCATTTTTCGTTTTACTCAAGCCCAAAGCATGATTGATCCCCCCCCCCAATGCTTAACAGTTGGACAGAGGTTCTTTTCTTAAACTCTGTACCCTTTCTTCTCCAAATCTATTTTTGCTCATTGCAGCCAAAAAGTGCCATTTGAACCTGGTCGATCCACAGAACTTGTTTCCAAAATGCATCGGACTTGTTTATATGTTCATTTGCAAACTTCAAACGTTGAAATTTGTGTTGAGGACGTAGACGTGGTTTTCTTCTGATGACTCTTCCATTAGGATCATATTTGTACAAATGTTTCTTGACAATAGACATAGACAATTTAACTTCCACTGTTCCTGTTAATTGTCATTTCTTAGTGACATTCCGAACAGAGGATATTGGCATCTGAAAAAACGTTGCTATCTTCTTATAGCCTTCTCCTTCACCCTGCTTAGTGAGCATCAATCAAATATTTTCAGTTTCATTGTTCTAGACAACTGCTTGGAAGAACCCATCAGATCTCAGCTTTTCCAAAGGGGGCGGTGCATACTATAAATTCGGCAGGGTGCCCTAACTTTTTCACACACCATTATTTTGTTTTCTGTTAGTATGAAAGGTTAAATGATGTAAATGAAGCCTATTATTTTCTGACGTGTTAAAAGGATATCTCATCAGTAAACTGATGCCTTTAGGAGATTTTTCTTTCCTTGTGGTTTTTATGTACAATAATGTAGCATTTTACCTTGGATGCCCAAACTTTCGATCCAGAGTGGGATCACAGTGGGTACAGAAAGTATTCAGACCCCCTTAAATTTTTCTTTTTCACTTTGTAATGTTGCAGCCATTTGCAAAAATCATTTCATTTCATTTATTTCCTCATTAATGTACACACAGCACCCCATATTGACAAAAAACCACAGGATTTTTGACATTTTTGCAGATTTATTAAAAAAGAAAAACAACAAAAACTAAGTATTCAGATCCTTTGCTGTGACACTCATAGATTTAACTCAGGTTCTGTCCATTTCTTCTGACCATCCTTGAGATGGTTCTACACCTTCATGTGAGTCCACCTGTGTTTGATTATACTGACTGGACTTGATAAGGAAAGCCACACACCTGTCTATATAAGACCTTACAGCTCGAGTAACGTCCACCAACGTTTACCATCCAACCTTACAGAACTGGAGAGAATCTCCAAATCCAGGTGTGAAAAACTTGTTGCATCTTTCCCAAAAAGACTCATGGCTGTATTAGATCAAAAGGGTGCTGCTAATAAATACTGAGCAAAAAGTCTGAATACTAAGGACCACGTGATATTTCAGTTTTTGTTTTTAATTAATCTGCAAATCTGCAAAAATGTCAAAAATTCTGTGTTATTTGTCAGTATGGGGTGCTGTGTTAATTAATGTTACATTAATGAAGAAAAAATGAACTTAAATAATTTTAGCAAATTGTTGCAGTATAACAAACAGTGAAAAAATTCAGGGGGTCTGAATACTTTCTGTACTCACTGTGTATAGTATCAAGCTTGATACTTTGGATTACTGGGGAAGTTTGGTAAAACAAATTGAATCCACACATTTTAAACATGGTGTTTGTTTTATGATTTATGATTTAATGTTACATCCTTTCAATGAAATGAGTACTCATTCACAAAAATTGAATAATAATCGATGAGTTAATCTTACTAAAAAAGTTTTGAAATGTTGCTAAACTTTTCTTTTCCTGGAAACAGCCATTTTGAAATGAGTAGAAAAAGCCCCTTTACTTCCCCTAGTGGAACGACGACGAAATACAGGCAGAAAACATGGACCAAGTCAGGTACAATGGATTTTGCTCATGCTAGTAAAATAGAGGTCTCAGAAATGTGTTGCCATCACACTTAGACTTCTAGTACACAGAGCACTGCTGCATTTGCCCAGACAGCTGTAAGAGACACAAACACACATAAAAGCTGCTGTGTGGCGCACCTGCAGCGTGGGACTTCCCATTGCGCCCCAGTTGGTTGGGATCATAGTCCATCTGCTCCAGCTGGGTCTCTGACAGGCTGTTGTAGCCCCGGCCTCCTCCGCCAGCAGCGATTATGAGGGGGATGTACCCTTCTCTGTCCACCTGTGGCAGCGGGGTTCACAGGTCAGTTCTGAGCCTCTTCAGTTGATCATCTCCAAGGAAATCTGTTCTCATTTTATGGACTGGTGGCAGATTTCACCCGAGAGTCTCACACATGCACAGACACATGCTATAATGTGACTGGTTGCACTGGAGCAGAATCCACTCGTCCATCCTTTTTCTGAACCTGCGGAATCCCCATGAAGTGCATTTAAAAGCCCTCGTTTAATGGAAAAATGACAGTTCGTCTTATGTTCCAGAGTGCCTTATTTATGGATAAATATCTGGTTGTGCTTACTGATGTAAAAGCGATTTTCAGAGCTACACAGCGTTCTGTCAAAATGTCTGTCTGCTTATTTTTAAGCGTTGCAAACAAGTTTGTGAACTGTCAATGCGCTAACAAGGCTAATGTTTGGCCGTGTCGGACTGTGGTTTTTTTTTTTGTGTGTTACTAACAAGGTCGGGTGTTAGCTTAGCCATGGTAGCATTTGTTTTAGCAGTATCAGTCTGTTGTTTTACAATATCATAAACAAGGTGTTAATGTCAAAGGTGCTAATGTGTTACGTGTCACAAACAAGTTCTAGAGTTACTGTGAACATAGTTCGTAAAGTCAGACTGACTGATGGATGTACTGCTGACTTTTTTGTCTCATGTAAAGCGCCTCATGGTTCAGTGCGCCTTTTATATGACATTTCGTGTAGTCTGCTTTTAAGGGGTAGGGGTGTGGTCTTCCAATGAGCTCAGCTCTGATAGTGGTTTAAATCATCGTTTCTATGGCAGTCATAGAAATAATGATACTGACCGATTTGGACCCATCCCTATATACTGACGTTGTCTGCTTCCAACATGCGGCGTTATTGAAGTTATTCATTTTCAATGGGTGATGTCACACTCATTTGGTCCAGTTCTCATATACAGCCAATGTAAAAATGGGTGATTTTGAAAGTATTTTATTTTAGGCTTTGCTAAGATATCAATACAAGACATCATCCTGTATGAGTCACTTGTCAGTCAAAGACTCTCATTGACCTGATGGGAGACAACAAAATCTAAATAATAACAAATGGAAAATTTAACCATTTTTGAGCTTTGAACATCATTATTTTACCTTAAACACATACGTGGCCCCACCACCTCCTCCTCCTCCTCCCTTTACTTGACTCTTGTCCACCATGGAGCTGCTCTGCTCCTGGCAGATCTTGTTCAGTATGGTGTTGGCCTGCAAAAAACAAGAAAATGTTGATTCACTGAAGAGTTTGTTGGCTGCATCCAAAAAAGCGGTTGATCTCTAACTCTGAAGGGTTTAGCAGCATAATAGCAAGTACATCCAGAGCAGATAGCAAATTCAAAACATGTATTTGGATGCGTACAGGAGCTGAAATGAAAGGCAAAGTGTTACTGATGCACAACAACTCCAGAGAGATTTCAGATTTCGCTGAGCTCAGTGTTAATCCTCTCCATTGTGAATTAATCCCACAGCAGCTGGAAAAATCTTCATTTTCACAGACTTGTCTTTATTGTTTTGCACTCTTTTATGTTCTTCAGCTCACCAAAAGCAGAGGTCGTGTTTGTCAACTTTGCTGCAGGCTGGATGAGGCAAGAAGCAGCAGGTTTCATCTTGAAATAGAAGAAAGGAAACTTTTGGCAAAGATTTTCCTGCAGAATTCCATACAGGCAGTCTGCGGGTCAGCCTTTCATTGTTTCCATCTGCTCCACAGAGATTTGGCGCCTTTATATAGTCGGCGCCGGACACTTTGTTGGCGATCGATGTCAGCTGCAGACATTACCCCGACTTAAACGTCAGGAATTGATGTTTCCGCTTTGTATGAGATACCATGCTGAACAGCCTGGAGCCAGTCTAACTCTGAGAGCAAAGAGGCAAACTTTCCTGAAACTCACTTTCACTCTCACAGCCGCTTATTGCCCGCTTCAACTCCCTCAACTTCACAGGCCTCGACATGAGGAGAGATGGGACTTTTACTGAGTGTGATTGACAGGCAGAACAGGTAAAAGGCAGTGTGCTCAACTTTTCTTTCTGGGTGAGACTTTCTCGCTTTTTCTTCCCCCAAACTTGCTTTTTCTAACTATATTAGGTTGACTTTGTGTCTGAGAGGAGAAGAGAGCAAGTTAGCAGAGGCGGGAGCCTCCTAAGTATTTCGGAAGATATGGAGGTGTGATCTTTTGTGTCCCTAAAGGGGAACCCAGACGTGAGGTTTTGGCTCTCTGTCAGAGCTTCAGGGAAATAAGAAAGACACAGAAATGGCTTCAGTTTCACTTCCGTGCAGCCTTTTTCCTTCTCTGCTCTCTGCGCAGAGGTTTCCAGCACGTGCTGTGATGAGAAATAATAACTAGATGACAGCAGTCAAGACCCCTGTTTGCAGAGCTACACAAGCTGCATCCCTGGAAAACAAAAGCACAAAGCAGCCAAGTGGGAACACAAGGACAGAAAGCAGCGACAGCTCAGCAGTAAGAACTTGTGAAAGAAGCCACCCACAATTACAATTACAGGCGGTAAAAAAGAGCCGACTCGTCACCGTCTGACTCCCAGACCAGTTAGGCAACTTTAATGTCTTTATTTGAGGGAGATCTGAGACAATATTAAAGTGAATCTGAGGAAAAACAGAAAAGCCTCAAATTTCTGATGCTTTTCTCAAGACTTTCTAAATGCACTTTTTACAACAACTAAAGCAAAAAAACAACATTAGCTTTGGCATTTTTACGTTAAGGTTTATATTCCCAAACCTAACTGAGATAACGGGAAAGGAAGGAATATCTTGCAATAGTGTGCGACTGCAAAACCTCCCTATGGTGGGGGTTTCATTGACAGTTTGTTGTCAAAGTGATGCAGAACCTGAAAGCAGCATTTTTTTGTTTCCTCTACACTTAAACAGAATATCAAAACAGGAAAAGGACTTTGATAACAGACGTTTACTTTGGCAAAGCTACAGAGATCAATTCTTTGACACTAAGAGTCTACTATCTAAAGTCCTTAAAGGTTTGTGACAACAACACTAAGCGGTAATAATCTGTGACAAGTGTTCTGACACGTTTCGCATAAAGTACATATTTAATAAAATCTGTACTTTCTAACTAATAAACCAAACGTAATGGTAAAGAAGAAGTTAAGTTTGAGTTTGATTTGATATCTTCTTTTTTAACATGTTCTTTATAATCCTCATTTTTTTTCTTTATTGCAAGATAATCATGTTAATGAAAGGTCTAATCAGATGCCTCAATAAAAGTTTGTGGTCTTGTGTTGAACTTTCAAAGTGTTTGACAGATTCTCCCGAGCTAACTTTCAAGTGGTAGGGGGGTGGGCCTTCTAAAAGCTCACTCCTGATTGGCGAGGGCGGTTGTCAAAGAAATGTCGACTCAGACCGTCTCCGACCAAACGCTGCTTACTAAGGATTTCTGGTTCCAACATGGCGATGTCTGTATTGTAAAAACTTGGTCACTGAATTTACTTGATTTAGCTGGAGCCAGTAGTAAGTTATTTTTCTATGGGTGATGTCACACTCACCTAATCCAGATCTCATGTACAATGTTCAGTCGTACGTTTTACAGAACAATTACAAACAGAACAAAGATTCAGGAGGGGACTTCTGTTCTACAAGTTTTTAATCAAACAAATTGATGGGTAAGATTTTATAATAACTATCCATTACAGCGAGTTAACAAATCTTTGTTAAATTGTTAGTTATTGAGTTATAAATGATTTGTTAAACAATAGTTAACTGTTTATTCATGATTTATAAATGTAGTGTTAGGGTTAGAGTTGAGGATAATGAAAATGTTCCTCATTTAATTACAGTTAATTAATGAGGACTATCTGCAACTTTAAAATAACATCCCAGTAACATTTATAAAATATTAACTGACTCTTAACAAGTCATTAGTAAGTAATTTAGTAACATCTTCATGATTTATCTCTGAAACAAATGACTTGGGTGCGGTTAGAAATCATTAATATGACGTGCTAACTAAAAGCTTGTTAGTTATCTACTTTCTATCTTTAAGGTACATTTAAGAATCCTTAACAAACTGTTAACTATTATTTAACAAGTCATTTATAACACCATAACTAACAGTTTAATATAGACTTGTTAACCAGCTATAACAGGTAGTTATTAAAAAAGTGTTACCAATTGATGCATTAAATGTTTGTAGGAAAAAGGAAAAACTAGAATTCTCACAAGTGTTACTATGATAACAGGAGGCACTAAAATGCCAGGGTATATGTAACATTTTAGTCAAAAACCTAAAAGAAGCACCAATTGAAACATTTTTTTTTGCATATACATACATACCTTTATTTAGTTATAGGTATTTCATAAATAAAAGCGTAACTTTATGTATGAATAAATATCAAAACTCAGAGCTGAAACTACACAAATGAAAATAATAGTCGTCCACTTACAAAGAACAGAGTTCTGATTCAGCTTATATGTATTTTTTCATATACAATACGTCCCTATTCATATTACATTTTGTATGTTTTGCTTTAAATTTGTCTTAAAAAATCTAAAAAGAAAAAACACAGATTTTTTTTCTGAGTAGAGTTAAGAAAATTAGATTCCATTCAGTGTTTAATGTCTATTAAAAAGGGTTTGCACTAGGTATGGTGTTTGAGGAAAGAAAACGTTTCATGGGGATTCAATTATCAAACAAATGTCGAGAACTACTCCTCTAAAAGACAACATTTTCAATGTGTGTTTTCATGTGTACGATACTCTGAATCAGTCGCAGTTTTACTATTAGAAGAAAAAAAACATTTATTTAAATCTCTGCAAGTTCCAGGAGAAAACAGATTACTGCTTGTAGAAAAAAAGAAATGTGTTGTTTGAAATCTTCACAGAAATATTAAAATGATTCATTTTTCCTCGCTGTAAAAGCATGAGGGTGTTCGTGAATTCACAGTGCACCGCAGGGTCAAACCATTTGACCTTTCACAAAATGTTCTGCTTTCAACAAACTTTTTGGGAAAAAAGCCTGAATCACAACGTTGAAAAGATTTTCAATGCATGCAAATGCCCCCCACTACTTGAAAATATTAGGAAATAACATTTATTTCAAAACTTTCTCCTTCAACTATGTTTTTAACCTTCTTTTGATAAAAGGTTTTATTGAGTGCATGATGTTGAGGGATCAGAGACTCACATTGGGGCAGGCATCTTCTCCTTTCTGTCCCACCAGGATGCGAAGCAGCTCGCCCTTCTTCAGCAGGAAGTCCCCTGTGATGTAGACGCCGTGTGACCTGCTCATGGCCACCACGCTCCGCCCGCCGGCTGCACCGTACGCGGTGATCCTGGAGATTTGCAAAGTGCAAAATGACAAAGAGCTCCAGTGTTTTTAATCATGTGGTCGTGTCATTTAATCCTTTAAAAAAACCTTTAAAGATGAAAAGTGAAACTGCCTTTAAATTTGATGGGAAATTGTATTCTGGGAGCAGAGGTGACTTATCTCCCTCCGCCCCCAGCTCCATGATTACAAATAAGCCTAATTCAATTGGAAATGCAGACACACGTTCTCACCCCGGATGTTTGCAATAAAAGTCTGACCTAACATGGCTCTCTTTTCTGAGTCGGCGTTCAAACCTTTAGAGTGAAGACACTCATTTAAATATGCTCCACTTTTCTTGCCAATAAATTTAAAAGATAAACAGAGAAAGAAAGAACTTGACTGTTTTTTGGGGTTATTTCTGCTCCCAGGTTGAGAAGCTTGTTGGGGAGATGGAAGAAGTCACACCATGCTCGGTATAGCAGCTACCTCAGCTTTTTGTTTAATGAGTTTCGGGAGCTGCAGAGCACGTATTTATCTCTGTAGCCGTCTGTCGGCTTCATTTACAAACCGTGCCAGCTGAACAGGCCCACATCAACACCAATTGTGGAGTTAAAGTGTGTTTTCTAAAACTTTAGGACTCAGGCTGTCCACACTTGTAGCTTCATAATGGCTCATGGCTGTTGGCTGAGCTCAGAACGGCGTGGCTGTTTGTGTCTATGTTGTCGTGGGAGGTTAGAAGCTTGGAATCCAAATTTTTAAATGCCTCATGTTTTCACAAGTGTCCACTGGAGCCACATTGATCTGAGCGAAAGGCTGCAGCTTTAAACGCAGAGTACTACAGTTTAAAGTCAACACACTGCAGCTGACTGTTTAGGTATTTCTAAGCCTCACAGCATCATCACTGGGGCGGTGGGGAAAGGGTTTAGATCCAGTGGAGTCACTCCTCCTCCTTGTTGCAAAAATCTGATATTTCTGTGTTTGCTCTTGGACGTCTGCAGTCACAGAGGTGGACGTTTGAAAGAAAAACATCTCTGGTTAAACTTGGTTGCACTGGAATGTGTTTGCCATAGTTTTCAGAGAACAATTTGCATTTTTTTTGGCATAGTGTGGCTGGGAATGAGACTTAGGCTGAATCTGAATTACTTCCCTATCCTTTCTGGCTACACCCTATTGCTCCAATTGTAGGGGTCTTTGAAGCTGTAGTGGCGTCCCAGAGTTTTTAAAGAGGGCTGCCTACCCCTCCTCCGGGAGGGTGATCCGAGAGAAACGCATCTCTTCTCAACATTTTCCATGATTTCCATGCCTTTAAAATGAGATTTACAATCAATGTTTCCATTATGTGATGAAGCTAAAACCTTTTGACGGTAGCTTGTCCCACACAAGTCCGCAGCATCAACACATTTGGGACAAGCGAAGGGGAACAGATTTGATCTCCATCAAAAGAGAGGCGGCCAATGCAGATTTTACATGTAATTTAAAAAAACAAAAACACATAGTTTTACAAACATAGGTTTGTGATGTTATAAACACCTGTTTGGACAAACACTGAGCATCAAATTTGAAGCAACATCAAAAGAGAGGCAGAGGATGTGAATTTGACGCACAAATCACGTTTGGTACAATCGTAGCATGGCGCTGGACTTGACAGAGATGTTCACACTTTGTTCTCAAAAGTGCGACTTATTAATGATTTTTTTCTTCTTTATTATACATTTTATGGCTCAAGCAACCTATACTGCAGAGCAACTTATGATGCGGAATAATGGAGGTTTTCTTCCTTCTCTGTGGGATCAGTTTACCTGTAGGTGCCTGTTTCCGGGACCCCCCACGTCTGAATGCCTTTGTAGGGCCCTCTAATGCCGATGGTCACGTTGACATTGCTACTCCTGTAGGAGTTGAGACACTGGGTGGGAGTCGGGCCCTCAGGGCCCACGGCCCCACAGGTGTTGAAAATCCATTTTTTGGCTGAAAGAGAAAAGGAAAGATGAAAGGATTCAGAGCTGTGGCGCAGTGGACGACACATTCTGTATTCAGTGCAGACCTGAAGATGATTAGCTGGCTGGCGGTCAGTGCACAGCACAGACTCGCCACTCATCTGTTTGTCTGTCATTCTTTTCTCTTTAACTTTTGTTCCACTGCTCAACAGCATTCGGGGAGGGCAAGCTTCAAAAGCCTTTTCTAATGACTCACTGCTATGATCTGACTCCCCACTGCAGCCAGAGGAAGTGCAGACAGGACCACAGGTGACTAACTGTCCTCCTAATTTTTCATGTAATCCCAAATGTCTTTGCTAATTGGACTTCTTTTCACTGTAATTAGTTCAAGATCAGTCTTGTCAGATGGACATGGAGGGACCTGAGATGCAGCACTAAATCCGTAAAGAAGGCTTTTGGGAGCTGCAGTGAGGTCAACAACAGAGGGAAGATGACCTGTTCTCCTCGCCTTCGTCCCCCTCTGTCGGGATGCTCCCCAGCTGCATCTAATCCATTTCAGATGAGGGTAGATTAGTGCAAATGTGACACCTGCTAAAGCTGGTCATTATTGATGCAGAGAAGTCCCCTAATGGAGTTCATAGACTTTGCCTTTGAAACCAGAACATACTTTTAATGACATAGAGATAAGAAGCATCATATGAGATGGAGAGCAGAAGGCGGGACACAAGTTAGAGCAGCAACACACAGAGATGTCACAGCACTGAGATACCTGATCTAAACACCAGGGAATGTGCTTCAGACTTCTTTAACAAGTCCTATAATGTCTAACTGGTTCAAATAAATAAAATTATAATTGTGATGGTATGTCATTTTTGGTCAGGTGTCATGGCAACAGTGCAAATTGCAAGTGCTTCTAAAGAGACCTGTCACATTGACTTGATCTTGATCGCAAATGTGAAAACTTTTTGATACAGGGTTGCTGATTATTAAAAATAAAATCCTTTAGTTCCGACATCTGAAATTATGGTAAAACCACTGACTTAATAACAGAACTGCCCCCTCATGTTGTTAGGAATAGATTTGCTCCTTTCTTAACTTGGGAGCCTGATAAACAACATCTGGAATTTTAACCAGAGTTAACCCATGATTGATAATGTTTTCATCCAGGAAACTGTCTGCGTAATGTTCCCTGTTTTTCTCCTCGGTAAAAACTTATTTTGTAACCAGTCTACCCAGCCAAGGTTCTGGATAAGTATTTCAACAAAGATTCCTGGAAAAAGTTAACAGATAGGCTGCTGGAACGCCTGGTGGGGGTGAACAGTTCCTCCGGTAGAATTTGCCAGAATAACATGTTTTTTGCTTTTGCAATGAGGGTGGTTGTGCAATGCGTTAGGTACACCCTCTGATCTATAAATGATGGGACTGAAGAGATAGTCGGGGGCTTCTATCGATGATCGAGTTGTGAGATGCTGAAGATCTTCTGAATGTATTCCTGAATAAACAAACCCTCTGAGCTGAGAGCAGATTCCAGTTTTTTATTCTGAGTCCACTTTTTTCCTCAACAACGTTTCAAACAGGAAGTACTCGCTGGTACCAACAAGCCAAAATCTCATAAACTTCTGTAGCAAAATAAACAGCTATTGCTATTCATTCTATCTGTCAGAATAATCATTCTTACTCTGATACTTTTTTTTTTAAATGTCTTTTTAATAGTCTTATTTTTTTTTAAAGATATTTTTTCTAAAGTGCAAGTTATTCAAATTATAAACTGGCCAATTAGATGCCTCGATAGAAGCATCTGATCTCACAATTGAAATGTTTGATTAACAGATTCTACTCAGGGTGTGGACTTCAAACAAGCTCACTCCTGATTGGTTTAAGTGGTAGCCAATCCCTGCCTTCTGACATCATCTGGCTCCAAAATGGTGGCTAACAAATTGACATATTTTCTTAGTAGACAAAAAGGGTGACATAACACTCGCTTAGTCCAGTTCTCAAATGCAGTCAATTTTACCACCCAGGGTTAGGGTTATTTTTTACTGTTCATGTGTACTGGTGTACTGGTGTTTCTAGCAAAGTGTATAACACCTTTTTGTTAGTAAGCTATGTTTAAATGTATTATAAATCATTTAATATGTTCAGATTTCAGGCAGTCTTTCTTGGCTGAAGTCTGTCGAGTCTGAGATGAAAGTTTTTCATTATTACAACATCTCAGGCTGTTTTCTTGAAGTGAGCTTTCCCTCACAGAAAAGTTGGAAGCACTGCTTTTGCCAGAGTTTTCCTTTAGTAAATGTTTTTGAGGTGTTGTGATTTACGGTGTCTTTGCATTGTGACGACACCTTAAAGTAAAGCATTGTAATTGTAAAGCAAAGCAGCTTATGTAAGAACTAGGGATGTATAGAATACAGATACGTCAAGTACTGAGAGTAACAGCAGCATCGGTTGATCAGCAACCACAAACTATAACATGAATTACAGCATTGTTAAAATGAATCAGCAGTGGTTGTAGCAGGTCTGGACAAGATCAAGGACAGAAAATTAGAACACTCTTCTGTTAGGATCATCTTTGTGTAAAACAAGGCTTAGAATTTGGCACCGAAGGTGCTGAAGATCTTGTGTTTAATTTGTCCTTCCTTTCCGCCTGTCTCTAGGGTGCAAGTGGCTTCACAGTTCAGCCCGTTTGATTGATTTTGTTGGTCCATCAATATGAATGAGTTCACATGAGCACACAAACATAAACCCCCAAACACCCCACACAGGCGGTGTAATGAGCCGTTCTGTGATGCGCCTTTGGCAGAGCAAACAGAAACAAGATGCACCCTCACACATGACAGTTTTCCTTTGAGAAGCGGGGCGCAGACATAAACGTAAACGTTAGGCGGACAGCAACATCACTGATAGATGCATGTATTTAGTTTCGTACCACCACCTGGATCGCTTGTTGGTTATCATAACTCCCAGTTTCAGAGAGGGTCACACATGTTGATCATCAAGAATGTAGATCAGACATTTTGTGCCAAAGAGGGAGATTCATTTCTTTAAAACGTAATGAAGATCTCTAAATGAATGAACACTTTTTTATAGCAACATCTGAGTTCTAAAGTTACATTCAAACAACCCCTTTCAATGAAAAGTCTACGTGGAAATGCACATTTCGAGTTCAAAATTGTGTTCACGTGTTGCTACACGTTTCTATGAGCATTTTCAGGCTCTCTGTACAAAAGGAACACGCATAGGAATTTAGGTGAAACCTTGACCAATTAGAACGTTGAATTTAGTAGTGACGGCATTCAGTTTAATTCACGGAAGTTCCAACAATTTGAAAATGATGATGGAGGAGAAGGTAATAATTGTGGTCTGTGTCCAGGCGATACTCTATGACACCAAGTCTTATAAATCAGAATAGAGATGTGAAAGAAAGAGCCTGGAGGAAGATTAACAAAATGTCTTTAAACGTTTTGCACCAAGCCTCTCCCAGCTGTAGGCGGCAGACGTACGCTGGTATTGGGTAGCAACAGTACAGTATAAACATCATTTTCCAAACACGTGTTCAAGAACATGTGTTTAGCGAGTTAAAGAACCTGCCTTGGATGCCCGGCGTGAACATAAGAGTTTCTGCAAGAAACAACCAGTGAGTACTGTATGTTTGATAATCACTATTGCTTTTCTTGTTAACGATAGCACAACGTGCATAAAATCAGACTGCAAATAGGAAACATTTGGCCAATAGAGACCTTTCTGAGAGAAATCAATGTCAAGAATATAAGTATTTATTATGTTTGGCATGAAGCCATGCCTTTAGCTTTTCAAATCAATAATCATCTTTATTTGAGAATTGGTATGACTGTGTGTAACAGATAAAGGGTCAGATGGACTGTTCATTAGACAGAGCTGTAAAGCTTTTTCTTTCAGAGGAATATTTTTCTGTTCGAACTTCTTTTTTTTGGCATGGTAAGCATTAGTTCTTTTTGTTTTTTTCCACCTATGGGGAAATAACAGTCTATTAGGACTTTATTTTCTACTTAAAAACAAATACAGTCTGAATTGGGGGAATGCCAGTAAAAAAGAAGCCAGTTTAAAAAAAACGAGCAAGTGTTTTGGCTGTAAAGCAATATATCCCTGTACAATGTAACAGATGTAATCACAAACAGATGAATGACATTCTGACAAAACCTCAACGGAAAAAATTAATGAAAAGACAAGAATTAAAGTAAAAAAATCCAATTCAAAAAAGGAAACAGAGTTAAAATAAATAATGGACAACAAAACAATAATGTATTTTGAAATTGTTTAGAGAACAATTTCTAAACAGTGCATTTAGAGGTCAATTGTTTTTCAAAAATCAAACTGTGTGCCTTATATTCTTACACTTTATACATGGATTAGTCTGGTATTGTTTACTGAGGTCGAAGGGATTTTGGCAGAATTGCGGTTTCAGGCACATAGATAGATATAGACACTATAGATAGGCGCTTTGTCAAAATGTTTGGTAGGTATTATTGGGAATACACTAACTTATATACACTTATGTGTACCAGTGTCGGACTGTTTTAAACACATTACGAACATGGTTGAGAGTTAGCATAGTCACAATAACGATGGTAAAGTGATATTAATTTGTTGTTTATATGTTGCAAGTAAGATTGGAATCACAGCTAATGTGGCCAATGTGTAGCATTGAGCTTTATGTGGCATTCTTTCACGTGTTACTAACGATGATGGGAGTTGGCGTAGTCACAGTAATCTAAAAACCTAAATACAATAGTTTTGCAAAAAATAAAAATTTTGAATAAGGCAAACTGCAATTGAAAAAGACCATAAAGAAGCTTAGGGCCACAGCACACCCACACACATAAAATTCTCTAATAAAACATTTTAAAACAGTAGATATGTTCACTGCTTTGATTACTAGAGGGTAGGGATCATATAACTTACTGAATCTAATACTATTTATTTTTATTAGTATTATTTTACTTGAATCAATGAGTTCTCATCAACACGAATTTTTTCTTTTTTTGATGTTTTTGTTATTTCTGCTGTTCAGCAGTTTAGCAAACTTTTAGAGCTGAGTGTAAAAACAACATTTTTATGTCATTATCATATTAAACAATCTGTCTTCTCTTGATAAGAAAATATTTTTAATTTTCCAGTTTTTAAACACATTTTCTTAAATGGCAAAAAACAAGATGTTATTTTGCCCGAATGATTTATAAGACACTTTTTTTTAAACAAGTGAAACAATTTGCTGCTTTTACATGGCTCCAGAACACTGAGATAAAGGATAAGAGTTTGCAATTTAGAGTAAAATTACTAATTATTAATAAGTCTATTTTTCTTTTTCTTTTTTTAATGCTTCAGTGTAAAGGACAGCAGATGGATTGTACAAAACAAGCGTTAACCTTGTAAATGCATTTTGCATAGTAGAACTACCACTGTGAGGCCAGATTTTTATTCCCACCTTCAGGAATATTTTTTTCACTACTATCTTGATTAAGATGCATCATCCTTATTTTGTGGCTATTGAAAGAAGGATCAAGTCTGGCACAGCGGAGATGGACTTGAATGCTGATCCTTATGAAACCAACATGTTTAATTAAATAGGTGTTGCATGTGACACAGCTTGTTAGCATTCTCATATCTGTGCTTCCTGTGTTTCTAATGTTTCCCCTCCAAAAGTAACAATAAGTAGTTAACTAACTAACTGCTGCAGGCCAGACTTTGCAAATTAGCAACTGATGACTGACATCTCAGCCAATTAACGAACGCGCAGGCCAGCCAAAGCTCCCGTCTTCATCCAGCATTTAGAGAACGACATCTGGTGCCGGAGTCAATCAGAGTCACTCACCTGTCGCAGACTTGACACCGATTTTAATATATTTCACACAACCTGAGCTGAATGAAATTTAAAGACCTCCAAATGAAAGTCTATTTAAAGAACCGATCGCTTGCAAATTCTGCAAGTTCAGCAAGAAAAGTATAACGGTTTTGACAGAATATCCAATAATCTTCTTTAAAAGTGATTTGGTGACCAGACTTATCGTTTTGAGATCACACATCTCTTTCCCATGAGGAGCAGTCATCACTGAAAAGAGCTAAAAAGGCAGATATTTTTTATTTATTCAGCAGAAGATCTGATGCGTCAGTATGAGCTACAACGCAGTGGGACAAGTGTTGAAGGATATGCTGACCAGAAGGAGGAGAAAAGACAGCCACAGACATGGTGGCACAGTGAGGAGAAACGGAACGGAAAAACGTACACGATTTTAAGACAAACGCGGAAACGATGAGGGAACAAAATGTCCTTGTTGCTGAGAACTGGGTGTAGGGAGAGATGAAGGGGAGACCGGGAGAAGACGTTGATGTTTGGTGGGGTTAATCACTGAGCGTGTCGAGGGAAGAGCAGAGCCTTGTTGGAGTGACAGCTGAGTTAAAACCCTCATCAGGCTTTGCCGTCCTGCCCCGAAGACGTCAAAGAATCTGGGAAGGGGAGATGCCTGTCGAATGTTAACCGCTAAAGGCTATCTCTGAAATGACCAACACATGAGCGAGAGCTCAACTTCCTCCCCCCAGTTAATAACTATGATAATCAGGGGGACTACAGCATAGTAATCTTAAACCCCCATCATTCATTGAAGGCTTTATTGTAATATTACTTGTGTAAGCACAATAAAGTGGCATTTCCG
Source organism: Oryzias celebensis (assembly GCA_014656515.1). NCBI lineage: Eukaryota > Metazoa > Chordata > Actinopteri > Beloniformes > Adrianichthyidae > Oryzias > Oryzias celebensis. The sequence goes on along the minus strand of BNCR01000005.1, from coordinate 33,518,356 downwards.
TTGCCTTCCTCACAGCAAATCTCATGGAAAACATTGCTATGTTGTGAATAAATATCATTTTTCTTGCTTACAGTTCCTTTGCTGTGGCTGTTGTTTGACTTACTCCTGTGGCTTGAGTTTATTTAATAATCTAGTGGAATAATAAAATCCTGCTGGCAGCCCAGCAGTGCTGTCTGATCTTTGACTGTCCTTAAAACAGTCAACGCAGTATAAAGATTAAGGGAGACCCACCTGCAGGTGTTAAATCAAATGAAGAGTTGCAAATTGAATACAAATTAGCTAATTAAGCCCTGAACACACAAAAAATGATTACTTCTTTTCTTGCAGTATTTGACCTGGTGCACGTGTTCCTGAGGTCCAAGTCTAAGAAAGCTCACATTTACTTGCCCAGAAGCTCAACAGGCTTCATTGTCTCAACTCAAAAGGAAACCCCAAAAGATTTCCCACCAATCTTGCTGCCAAACTAAGTACAGTGGTAAAAAGAGCCTGGGTGGTCAATCACCAACAACTTAAAGGTTTAGATTGCTTTTGAAGATTGGGGTACGGGCTTTAAAAGAAAATCATCAGCACAGCATCCTGACCTAAAAATGGATGGTCAAAGCAACAGGCATCTGACGGACAAACGGGCTCTCAATTCTAACAGTACAACTGTCAAAACGTATTCATCAGTTCCTTTTCACTAATGTCAGTTATACAGCCAAACATGACAGTGGTAGCTTCATTGTGTGGGATTGTTTTACTGATACGGACAGAAAAATAAAAAAAAAAAACATTTTTTTTTTAATTAAATGATTAGCACCTCAAATTAGCCTACATTTTAGTTAAATGATGATTTGATAAATACCTTTATAATTTGTAAAATTGAGATCTCAGTGAGGCCTGAGACCTTAGATTGACTCACTCCGTTCTTTCATTTAGGATGTGTTATTTTATCCCTTTAGTCGTTTTCATCTTCTGGCTTTTGCTGTTGTTTCTGGTCAAAATTGACTAGTTTGTTTGAATTGCCAATGAATTAGCCATATTTTATCACTACATTTTTACCCAACATTCTTCATCATTCAAAATATTTAGCCTGGAACAAAATCTCAAAGTAGCGTTTAACATGAGTTAATAGAATCGGACATAAATAACTGCAGCAAAAATACAAATTGGATTTGAACCTGTGTTAAAAACGAATATGTTAAATCAATGGAATACTGAAGACTAAACTCAACAGGAAGTTGTGCATGTTTGTGTGCATTCATCACGTACAAGAGTGACATGAAACATTCAGGTCAGAATGGACATTGCAAACAAAAGCTGCAGTCACATCAAACGCGTCAGGGGCGTCCAGTTTAATGTTAGATCTATGGACAGACACAATCAAGGGTCCTGCAGCATGATTCAGGCATGGGGCGCAGTAAGTCGGCCTTGCAGCAGCTTCTTTTGAGCGTCGCAGCATAATTTGGGTGTCACTGCGCATCAAGAGTTAAAAAATCTAAACCTTGGTAAATTTGGACTTGGACGGGTTGCGTTGACCAATCAGGAACTCAGCCCTGTCACGTGCAATGTTAAGGACACAATCTGGTGGAGTCCAAAACCGACATGGAAGAGAACATGATTGTTCTACTCCTGAACTTTGTAATATTTTCCTTTTTTTCCATCAAGACAACAACAACAACAAAAAAATGTCTAATTTTGTTCTTGCTTTTTTAATTTCGCCTTCTCAGACTAATGTGGGACAGCAAGTTGTCAAACAGGGTCATTGAGAGACGGAAGTACCGCTAAAAGCGGCATTTTTCAGACGTAGCTCCTGCAGTAGGTGGTAATGCTCACTTTTCTTGGAGACTCTGAACGAAATCGTAACCTGGAGACGTGATTACGGATGATTATAGCTCTTCAAAATATATAAACCTGATTTCTTATTTTGTCTTCCATGCATAAATGACATATCCAGTCAATGTTTCTTTAGATGGTAGCTCCTTCCAAATGTGTCTGGAGGGTCAAGACAGGAGCTTTGGCCGGCCTGCAGGTCTGGAGGGTCATGTTTATGAACACATTTTTGGAACAAGCATTGAGCAGCAAATTTTATGTCAAAAGACTGGCAGTGGACACAAATTTACCGTGTGAATCCTGTTCAATGTGAATGTGGCTTAAGGCATCACATTTACAGCATCTCAGGCTTGTTTTGTTGTCTATTGGAGCACAGCGTTTCCTTCCAAGTCCATGTCCTTGTTGGGGAAGAACAATTTCAGTGTCCTCTTTATCATATCCAAACAACTGGACCAGTTCTTCTTTGATAGAGAACTGCTTGGGCAGTCACCTACTCATTGTACTCAGAAATAAAGGAGTGCAAGGCAAACATCAAACTATATCTATTGGGTCTGTGTATATATCTTGTATATATATTTTTTCATCTGGAAGTTGGTTCATGTGAGATAGACACAAAAGGGCAGAAAAGAGATGTGTACCAACAGAAGACATTGTTACATTTGAGATGAGTGAGTGAGTGAGTAAATCAGGTGGAGTGTATGGGATGTTTTCTATGTGGTGAATCAATATAGAGGTAGTCTGGATACCCATTCATTTCAGTTGTCACTTTTGACCGGGAGCACAGGTTTAGCAAGATTGATTGGCGGATTCAAAAGTCAATAAAAGACGTAATTATCACTTTTATATGTTCAAGAGCATAGTGTGAAAGATATCATAAAGCCTTAAGGAAATCCGGAGTAAAACACAAAATGTATGTGGTTTTCAGTCCCACTCCAATCATCTTTTAATCCTTTTAAAAGTGTCCCAGATTTCTTTTGTTGTGATTACGTTGGTTTTAGTCAAAATTAAAAAACAAACCTGCGGTTTTCCAGGACATAGTTTCTGCAGAGCGGCAGGAGTTCATCAGAAATTCACCTCTGAGGTGTGGGTGGGACTGCTGGGATGGAGTAAGCCTACCCTCATTTCCCATCATCCCCCAGTTTACATGCTCTCCTGCTAGTGTACAACCCCAAGTGGTGCAACAAAAATGGTGAACAATATTGGAGTTTTCCTTCTATACAGTTTGAGCCGGATGCCAAGATGAAGACATACATGGATCTAGTCGTCTTCAATTGGATGCATCAGAGTGTAAGAAACTACTGACGAAACTTTTTTGAAATGTATTTTCTACGTAACAAATAAGCTCTTTTTCATCTGCTCCCTTTTCACAGGAATTGAAATAAATGCATTGAGTCTAATTGTCTTTATATATGTCCACCATCTTCAGAAAAATGCTACAAGAATATGGTAAAAAATAGCAGAACCAAGGTTTTCAATGGAAAAGTTCAAGATCGGTCAGATCTGACCAAAAGATGACCGGAGGGTTAATCAAAAGACTAAAAAATAGCAAAGCATCCCAAATGGAACGTCTTTTATAATCCCAAATAAAATGATATAAAATGATATAATTTGATATAATTTAAACATAAGCAACTATGTGATACATCTCAAAAACTTGAATTAAATCTGTCAAACAGAGCAACAGTTTTACGCAAAGCTGTCTTGTGTCTATCATTCTCTAAATATCAAAGTAAAGCTCGTGTCTTGTCTGTGAGTTCTGTGTTGCACTCAGGTGCAGCAAAGCACAAAGAAATTGGCAATTCATCTTTTTCTTTTTTTTCTGACAGCAAGGTCAGTGTCATTTAAGACATGTGAACAGTAGAGGGTCAGCTTTAACTGCTGTATTATTGATTTCATGACTCTAATAGCACTTAAACTTTCTAAAAGCCTTTTTATTTCCATGTAAAAAGAAAACTGGATTACTATAAATTCAATGACAATCCTGAAGTGTGGTAACATCCAAAAATGAACTTTGAAGAAATTCTTCTTGATTACAAAATCTCTGTTTTTCATCTCCACTCATCCACTATATAGAGTCTCTGCTGTTAAGCTTTTTGCAAAAGAAATTGGTTCTGCTTAAAATCCTGTGACCTAAAATGCAGAGATTGAACCTTTGCTTGTTGCTCCAGTGCATGCTGGGAAAAGTCAGCTTGGTGTAAAGAGCTGCGTTGACATTCTCATGAGACAAATTGGAGGATTTTTCTCTTCAGAATTGCCCGTCCTGCTCCATTTCTGTCCAAAGAGGAGCTCTCCAATGCCAGCTTCTCTGTGGGTATCATATCATGCACGCCAGTAGGGGGCACACTTACTTTGTTTCAGGCCACACACAGGCCTTATCATGGCCAGCATGTGAACAGCAACGGTGATTCATTAAAGCACATGAGTGTGGGAGATTGGCAGCAAAAGAGTGATGCAAACTAAAAGCTGACACACAGAAAGCAGCAGAAAGAGGTGCACGATGGAAGCATCTTTCACATAGGAAGTGAACGTTCATACGTACAGTATTCTGGAGTGGGGAAGTTCACTGGAGGGCTTCTAATCGATGGGGGCGTCGTCTTGATGGCCGGACTAAATGGCATCCTGGTTGAGCTGGGGGCCACTGGTGGAAACTCTCCATTGGCTGTAGAAAAAAAAGCAACTTGTTTATTAAAAACTTTTTGGTCTTTTTTTTTTCAATGAAACATTGCTGCTGTTCTGAGGAAAAGTAAAGAAAGTACTGACGCTTTAGACCCCTCACTGTCACAGAGAATGTGGAACCACCAGCAGGGGTCATTCTTTCATTTGGACGACCAGTGCATGAAAAACGAAATTCATAACACAGAGCTTCACTCTGTCTCTCCCTGACTATCACACAGAAGATGGCTAAGTTCAGTCTGGGTGTTACGTGGCAATCTATCAAGCCTCCAGCCTCTCTGCTTTCCCTGGACTCAGATCATAAGCTTGTTGGCACCTTGATCTCTACTGCTTCAAATTCAAACCCAGACTGAAATCTTCTGGGTGAAATACAAACTGACTTGCTATGAGAACTTGAGACAGAGTATCTCAAAGATAGAGCTGGTTTAAGCTGAAATAGATGAGTACAACTTTAGCTGTTACAACACCCCCCACCTTCACCCCACCCCAAAAATGACCTTGTTTTGATTTTGGATTTTTCTTTATGGTGAACAATTATTAACCCTGATGATTCTGATATCTTGATTGTGAAAGATTAAGCAAACTGTAAGGTGTTGGGAGGTGCAGGATCGGTTTCACTGTGGAAGAAATCTAGTTCCATTAGAATCCAACTCTTTTGACATTAAATTTCTAACACTGATTTTTTTTAACATTAAATTTTTAACACTGATTTTTTGTTTTGCACAATTGTGTATATGATTTTTTTTATTTAAATTTGACAGAAATAAATTCCGACTTTCACATTTAACATTCCGAAATTCACCAACAAATGTGGTGAATTCTTCATGATTCTCGAAAAAGCAATCACTACCAGATCGAGTCAAGCGACTCTTGGCCAATCAAACTAAGCTCCTTTGATCACATGACAGCATTAGCAACAGTAACTAGCAGTAAGAGTCAGCTAGAGAAGTTTTTTTTCTCTTATGCAGAGATTGTTACTGAATGCCAAGTGCTTATTGATAGACATTTCATTTTTGTTTTATTTCTTTAACGACTAAACTGAATGAAATGTTAGACTGACTGATAACAACCAGTGTGATTCTGTCTGTGTTTTTTAATGTAAAAAACAATCAGTTAAATGTCAAAAAAGAGTTGGATTCTGATGGAACTACATTTCTTCCATATTTCACAGATGACAGACTGGGTTGTCTGTTATTTATTTTTGATAAACCGCTTAAAAGGGGTTTATCAAGATGCCCCAAAAAGGTCTAAGAATGGTGGAGATTCTGTCATTCCCAAATAAAATTTCACCAATTAGCAGTGGATGCAATTTTCTTTTTTGCTTTCTTCTGTTTATCAACAACAACTCAACAGGCATTTATTTATTGTTTTAAAATGCACTTTATATAGAACATTTTTACCAATCTTGTGTTCCCTCCATTATCGTTCCATAAATAACCTGCGACAGGTTTATAGATGTTTTAAGGCTGTAAAATTTGTCTCTACACACTTTTTGCACGTTTCTCAGACAGACATGACCATTTTCACACTTTTCTCTCTTGTTTAAACTCTCAAAGCTCAAACCTTTATAGAAAAACAAGTCCAGTATTACAGAATGAAAACAAAGATTTTAGATTGCAACCAAAGATTTATGTTACTCTGGCAAGCTGCTCGTCCAGCATATGTACAGAAGATATAGCACAGGAGAAATCAGTTGACCAGGTCAACAGCCAATCAGGAGGCAGAACACAGTGTGCTGTTTAAAAAAGAATGCAAAATTGTGCTGACAAAAATCTGTGAGACTACAAAAGGTGAACTGTGACATAGTGAAGGAACGCTGTGCGTAACTTCATAATAATGCGTAAAAGGAGTTAAACCACAAACAACTGCTTTAATTAGTTTTTTTTTTTTTTTACTTTTGTTTTGCTATAGCTCAAATGTTTTATGTAAATAAGCATGCAGAGTTCATAAAGGGGGAATAGTTTTCCTGGAAATTTCACTGGAAACCTGTTAATTCCCCTAAGTATTGCTACAAATTCACAAACTTTTGAAAAACAACAGTGGGCACAGTTAATATTTAAATTAAGAAAAAAACATTGATTTAAAACATGATGCTAGCACACACCGTCTAAAATGAATAGAATACCAAGACTAAATTGCATTAGAGTTGCACAAAAGAACCTGGAAATAGTCACCAATGCCTTTGTGCTGTCCAGACTAAATTATTGTAGTTCTTTGTGTGCTGGGTTACCCAAGGCCTCAATAGCCAGACTGCAGCTGGTCCAAAATGCAGCAGCCAGATTTATTTGCGGGTCAAAAAAGTTTGACCACATAACTCCAATCTTGGCCTCGTTGAACTGGCTGCCGGTGCAGTACCTGATTTTAATGAAAATTCTTGTTTTTACTTTTAAGGCCCTGGCAGGTACTGCACCTTATTACCTCTCCAGCCTGCTTGTAAAATATTCCCCCCCACAGTCCTTACGCTCTGCAGACAAGTGTGTGTTACTGGTTCCTAGAACTAAACGTAAATTTCAGGGGGACCGTGCTTTTGCTGTGCTGGCTCCTAAACTTTGGAATCCGTTACCACCAGCAATTAGAGAGGTCAAACATTTGGAGAGTTTTAAAAAACAGTTATTCCTGCACTACAGCATTTTAGCATCAACCTAGCCCTTTTATTATCCTGGTTTTTAGTTTTACATTGTTTTACAATGGTTTTATTCTTTTAATGCTTTTATTCTCTTTGTTTTATCATTACATAATTTTAAATCTTTTTTCCCTGTGTACAGCACTATGGGCTTCCTTGGCTGGTGGTGGAAGGTGCTCAATGAATAAATAAATAAAAAATGAAATGAAAAGTCATTTCACAAATACCTTTTTGCTCAGACAAAAAAAAAAAAACTCCCAAATAAATCAGACGTCACGTGTTTCTGGAGCTGTGTGTTATCTTACAGTCAACAGTTTTTGGGATTTCTTTTTGTATTGGACATCCATTGAGCTCTAAAAGAATCTATTAAACACTAATGCAGAGAATTACTGTGTACTCTTTTATTTCAATTAATCAAAAAAGCATTTCTTCCTTTCATGCTGGACTGGAAGTTGTGTCCCAAACGTTAGGCTGTAATTCTGTAAGTATGAAATGTTTTCTCTGGAAGGAAATTTGTTGATTTTCTCAGAGGAAGTCTAAAATCTAGTTTTGACTTTATTTTAACTCGTTGGAATGTGTAGTTGAGGCAGTACAGTAACACGTTTCAGAACCATTTTTCATAACTGGGAATATAAATAAAGGTTGTGTCAAATTATGTACAATGGTTTCTCTGAATAACAGAAAAATCTATTTTTCTTGTAAATATAGGAAATGTGGTTGCAACAAATATTCTTTTCTCATGGCACAGTAGCTTCATAGCTCATTAGTTTAAGGAGAATATGGTTCTGATTTCTTCATTGAGTATATACAGGTTAAATGAGAATGTTAATCAGCGTCTGAAGGAAATATAAAATGTTGTGTAGAAGAAGCTCTGATTGCTTTTGATGACGCGGCGTCTGACATTAGCATTTACTTCAACATCCATCTGTAAGAGTCTTTTCTAAGGAAAAGCTAGTTTTTTAAAGATCCACTACGATGAAAATATGTTATGGGTGTTTTTAACTTCTTCTTGTGGTATTTTTCTGATGCTAGAGAACATACTCTTTATAAAAGAAAGTTAAGCTTAAAACTTAATTTTTGAGTATTTCTTTATCTAAAGCATTGTGAAACAGGAGAAGGTGAAAAGATCCAGTTTAAAAAAGAGCTTGTTTGTTTGTAGAAAATGCGCCGGGCAGGCCATTTGAGTTTATATCAAAAACTGGACTGAGTGACCCCTCCTCGCTCGTGTTTCAAACAGGAAGTACTCGCTGGCTCCAAGAAGACAAAATCCCAAAATAAATGGTTATTACTCACTCTATTTGTCAAAATAACCATTCTAGCTCTCATACTATGTTCTTAACATCTTCTTGCAAATCCTATTTTTAAAAAAAACATTTTTCTTTATTACAAGTTATTCAAGTTGTAAACTGACCATTCAGATGCCTCAGTAAAAGCATGTGGTGTCTGCTGGCCCCCACCTCGAATGTTTGATTGACAAATTCTCCAGAGCCCACTTTCAGTGAAAGAGTTTTGGGCTGTAAACAAGCTCACTCATGATTGGCAACGGTAGTTGCCATAGAAACGTTGTCTCAGATCACCTTGGACCAATCCTGTCGTCTGCCTCCAAATGGTAGCATTTGGGAACACTTTTAAATTGATCTAAAGATGATTGGAGTGGCTCCCTGTAGAAAATGACAATTTAGTGCAGTTTTCAATGGAAAGCTGACAGTGACTTCTGCTTGTTTGTTGCAGTGAAAACAGGACAGACCTGTAATACAACTTAAAAAAAAAAAAAAAAAAAAAAACCTCTTAAAACATTTTCAAACATGTTCACAAAGATAACAAGTGGGAGCAGTGCAAAGAGTCCAGCCCTGCCTGAGACTTTTATATGCACGGCCAGTTTCAGACTGAGTCTGTCATTAACATTAAAGGACAGAGTGCTCAGTCAGTTCTTGGGAAATGCAAACAATAATCTTTAAATGAGGATCTCTATTTCCCTGACCTATTTCGACTCTGCATATGAAATGGTCCATTGAGAGAACTTTTACACGGTTTCAGGCGTCCTTTGGAATTTCACAGCAAAAAAAGAAGCTTTGCAGTTGTTTGATACGGCAACATACGGTTTATTTGCACTACAGCTGCATGTTATTCCCGAAAGAACTGCCCCAAATGGCAAACAGCAGCAAGGATGATTTAAAGGTTTATAGGTTTATTTTTCTTTCTCGTCCTTTATATTTTTAATCCTCAGATAGTACTGGGGTAAACATTTGTAGGTCCCAGAAATGTTGTTTTGATGAGCAGGTTGTGTTTATTTGATGCTGGAAAACCGTCTCATAAGCTCTGTGTGCGGCAGAAACCCAACTTCAGGCTCTCTAATTGCGACGAGGCAATGAGTCGCTCAGGAAGTGTCATTTGCCTCCTTAGTGATAACAAATCATGGCAGCTTTCCCTGCCATCATTGTGGCACTATCAGGGGACAAAAACAAGACTTTTCATCTTTATCTCTGTGATCATTTTTGCACAGAAGCCCTCCCACTCCTCCATGCCGGCTCCCCTGTCACCTTCGGCTGAAGTCTCACCATTTGTGGCAATATGGCAGGGGGCTCCCCCGACAGCTGAAAGCTTTAGAAAACCACAGAGTCGCTATTTTCGATTTGATATGTGGAAACCTGTTCATGCAGAGTTATGGAAATAAATCAACCTTACATGAGGATGGGTAGGATCTTCACCTGTTACCGTGGAAATATTTATCATTGAAAAAATGGTTAATCAAAGTTTGGTTTTAAATATGCCGTTGGCTGGATTGCTTTTGCTGGTGGTCTGTACGGTGGCCCAGAAGTGCAAATCACACCAATAAATCAATTCAACAGTTTAAAGATTACAATTAAAACAGCAAAACAAATAATAAAAAAGGACTACATTTTGGAAATCAACCAAATTCCAGAGACAAAAATAAAATGTAAAAGAAAAAATGAAATAAAAGTAAAAGGAAATGTTTTGGGAAACAAAAGTTGTTTCCAGAAATCTAAATGAAATGTTAAAAAATAAACAAAAGAAGTAACTTGTAAATGTAGTTACTATGGGACATCACTGCTGGATGATGACGTTTGAATTTTGACATTGACTTTTTTTTACAAAAGTACCCTGGATTTGAACTCATGACCTCTTATTCTCAGCATGGACACTCTTCCACAAGGTCTACCACATCATCACCATCCAATGAGTGATACCTACTTTTTTCAGTTTGTTATTGTGTTTTAGTTTTTCATTTTGATTTCTGGAAATTACTTTTGTTTTCCAAAATGTTTCCCTTTTTGACTAACATCTGCACTTAACAGTAATGATGAGAAACTTCCAGCAACTTGTTTGCGCGTCAGGGCCACTGTAGGTCCAGGCTGTTTTGAGGTATGAACATTCTTTTAATTTTGCCTTCAAAGCCTTGAAGGCCTCAGCACAGCTTTCCTAAAATCTACCAGCAAGAACAATCGATAGCTCATTCCATAGCTTCGTAATCCGTAGATAAATATGATTGTCTAAGACTCCCTTTGCTCTGGAGCTTTAATACAAAACAAAACAGTATATGGGCAGATTTGATGGATCACACACAGCGTAAGAGGGACCGCAGTGATTGGCCACAAAAAGTACTCCATACTATCTCCCTCTGCAGCTAAACTGTGAGAACAAAACAAGTTCAGCAATTTTTAAAAAAAATCTTAAGCAGAGCTGTTAATAAAGCTGGCTGCATTGTTATTCAGACGACGGCAACATGCTGGAAGACGCAGCATTGGTATGCTGCTCCAGCGCCAACAAGGACTCGCTGAGGTCCACTACAGAGTAGCCTGATGCACAGGGCAGGGCAACAACCGCCGTGCCTGTCACTGTTCATTAGCAGGACCCTGCAAGTTACCTGAAGCCCACCAGAGGTCAGCCGCAGGGGGGCACCTTGTTTTCATCAACCCACAGCAGAATCCACACAACAGACATTTCATTTCACCAAGCTTGGTCTTTATGCAGTCAGGAGGAAAATAAATACAGTATTTTATATTCCTGGATTTGCTTAAGCCACACCGAGGCCTCGAGGGCAACATACCCGTATGTTTTCCGACATGCTTTGGCATGTTCTAATTGGACGGACACACCTGAACCAGTTATGAGTAGGGCTTGGATATCTGGAAATCATGCAGACACTGCGGCCTTTGAGGCCTGGAGTTGCCTATCTCTGACCTACACAATTCATCAAGTATCTAAAGGCCTGTGTCACACTGCTGCATATAAACATTTTGTGCATGTTCCATGTATGTAACGTCAGTCTATCATGATACATACACAATATACGTAATTCCTAAGTATTCCATGCGTCTCTCATTCATCGATGATGTCTGCAGATCGCAGATGTCCGTCAAGGGTCACTGAAGTACGAAGAAAGATGAATAAACCACGGAAAGACAGAGAAAAATGCGCTTCACTGAAGCTCTTCATGTTGACGTTCAGAGCACTGGGAGGGAATCGGATTGCATCAGCACCATAGACAGCATAGTCCCACTAATTTTCACGATGCTTTTTTAAAAAAAAAATTTAACTGTGGGATTCTCCTGTTCCACACTATCGGTGAGGGGGAGGGGGGCTTCTCGTGGGGGTGCATTGCAGAATGCGGGTCGTGAGAGATAGCGAATCTGAAGCGCAGGGGTCCCGCTCGCTGATCCCCCAAGCTGTGGCTTCCGCCACGGGATTCCCCTGCCTCGGCGGGGTTGCCCTCTACACCCCCCACCCCCACCCCCACCCCAGAGGTCTGTGTCTGTTGGTGTCTAGCAGCTGACTTAGAACTGGTGCAGCTCAGGGGAATCCCACAACATCTGAGGGGCAGTGGTTGCTGTCCATGGTGCTGACCCAATGTGATTTATTCTCTAGAGATCTGTCAGAGTGAGGAAATTAAATGACTTGCAGGTTTATCTGATATTTGAGTGGTTTATTCGTACTTTTTCCATGGTTTTGACGTGGTTCAATTGTGATACATCCATGAATATTTCACGCATAAAAACCACTAGTTTTTCAACTTAGATCCACGTATGACCAATTTTCTTATGTCTTATCTTAAATTTACGTTTAAAAAAATAATTTAAAATTTACCCCAGGTAAAATGATATTTTATTGTGCATAAAGAAACCAAGGAAATATTACAAATCTTCTAAAGGCATCAGTTTACAGATGAAACATTCTGTTAATCAAAATAGGCTTTATTTTTATCATTTACACTTTCAAAGCTACAGAAAACAAATTAATGGTGTGTGAAGAAGTTCGGGCCCCCTGCAGAGTTAGTACTTTGTACTGCCCCCCTTGGCAAGTATCACTGCTTGTTAACGCTTTTTGTAGCCGAGTCTTTCAATTCCTGTTTGAGGAATCTTCATCCACTCTTCTTTACAAAAGTCTTTCAGTTCTTCTTACATTTCTGGGATGTCTGTTACACACTGCCCTTTTCAGGTTTATCCATAGATTTTCAATGATGTTGAGGTCAGGTGATTGGAAAGGTCACTGCAAAAACTTCTGTTTATGTCTCTTAATGTAAGACAGTGTAGATTTTTGAGGCGTGTTTAGGATCATTATCTATTTATAGAACCCATCCTCTCTTCAAATTCAACTTTTTCTCAGATGGCTTCAAGTTTATGCCCAAAATGTTTTGAATTTTGTGGAATCTATTCTTCCTTCTACTCGCAAAATGTTTCCTGTGCCGCTGGCTGCAATACAAGCCCAAAGCATGATTGATCCACCCCCATGCCATTTTGAAAAGAGCTGGAAATGCCCTTCTACTTCCCCTAGTGTAATGATGATAAACTACAGGGCAGAAAACATGGATCAAGGTTTATTCATTGGATTTTTAAGGAGATTTTGGTTTAAGCTAATAATGGGAGTCCCAGAAAACCCTTTGTCAAATATGATATGAATGGTTACATGGGTTATAATCCAACAGTGGTTTCTGTCTTGCAGTTTTAACCTTAAATACAGTTCGGACAGTGGAGAATCTTTGACAGTTAGGATGTAACAAAGTGCTTTCAGAATCTACCCCCCCCCCTTTTTTTTTTAACTGTTTTTGGTGTCAAGTCAAAAGAAGAAAGAATGTGATCGTACAAATGACATTCTTTACATCATCAAAGAACAAAATCATAAAAGGAAGGAGTTTAAAATGGGGCTGTGATCTTATAAGAATAAAAAATAATCACAAGATTTTGACAGCTACAGAGCAGACAAAGACTTTTTCATCTATGTAATTAGGATTATCATCCATGCTAGTGAATAAAAAAAACGATTTCCTACAGATCAATCTTTATCTTGTAGAAAGCTTTGCTGAACGTTCGTTTAAAACATGTTTCTCTCCCCAGTTATAACACTTTACTTGGAAACCCCAGAGCTTTAATTTTCCATTAGATTCTGATCGTTCCTGTGCATACAAACTGCTTTGAGTTCTCCTCTCTTCAAGCGTTAGGGTCTTTAAGGTTCTCATAAGAAGTCTTGATAGAATATTCCGCTCAGCTTGCCTCTGAAAGCAGAGTTCTACAGTTCAAGGCTATACAACATTTCTGCTCAACAAATGATTTTGTTTAATTTTGTCAATGAGAAACATTTTTAGGAGAAGTGACGCAAACCAGAAATCCACTAACTGGCACAAAATGAGCAGATAAAACAATCCAGTTAGCACAGCGAGCTCTCAACATCACCCTCATGCATCTAGACCCTTTAAAGTCCCACTCCAACCATCTTTGATTTGTTGTAAAAGCATTCCCTGTGGTCTTTTAATTATGATTATGCTATTTTTTCAAATAGCCAAAATAATAATAATAAAAAAAATCAGTGTTATTTTCAAGGTCAAAAGTTTCTGCAAAGCAGCAGGAGTTCCTACTGAGTTGTGGGCGGGACTGTTGGCGTGGAGCAGCCCAACTTACAGGCCTTCACAACCTCATCCTAACATTACCACTGCAACAAAAATGGTGATCAATATTGGAGCTATGCAGTCATTCACTTTTAAACCTGATGCCAGCTCAGACGGGAAAAACAAACACATAGTTTCTATGTTGACGAATAAAGTATTTTTCAAACAGCATTTTGTCTTTTATAAACAGACATCATGCTTGTGAACTGGTGATATGCAGGGTTGTTCCCACTCTCGCCCAACAGTAGTTGGGATAGGCTCCAGCAGCCCCATGACCCTGTTCTGAAGAGATTCAGCGAGTTGAGAGAATGGATGGACAGATGGATGGACATTTTGGCTGTGAGTCAACAGTACAGAAAAAGATCCCTGCAGGAAATAATTTAAGTCTGTAAATGAAAACAACTCCTCCAACTATTTATGACTTAAAGATACAAGGTTAAGAACTTTTTTGGTTTATATAAAACCATGAGACATAGAGGATCTAGAGGTGTAAGAATCCCACATAAGCAAATGAAAGTTTCTTGGGATAATGCTGGTTTCAAAAACAACAACAAAACAGTTTTTTTCTGTTTTTTGTTCACGCTTTTAAAGGTTTCCTAAGATAACAGGACTCACTAACAGGACCCACTCACATTCAAAACTTTTTATTTTAAATGTTTGACCTTCATTACATCTGGTTTTCTTGTGCTGAAATAGAGATATAAATAAAAAAATGCACAACATAATTCCATTTGATCATAAAAGTAAAACATTTATGTCTGTGAAGAATGATCTTCAAAACTTTTTTGGATCATGTAAGAAATGTCTTCTTTTTGCGGTCACAAAGAATTATATAGAATTTTCTTTGTCTAAGAATTAATTTATGCTGATCTTATTATTAAAAGCTGCTTTCTTAGTCCTAATTAAAACATTGGATTCTGCCTCTCATTCTGCATTAAGCTTTATTAAAAATGCATGCTCACACTCACTACTGAATCTTTAGAATAGCAATATCTGAAATGGGTGTGAATATGGTGATTATTTCAGTAATAGATAATCAGGTTCTTGAAACTGCAGTAGAGATTCCACCACCTTCCTCCCAGAAAGACATTTTTTAATGTATTTTATGTGGGGGTTAAATTAAATTGATTCGTTTTTGTATAACCTGAAACATTTAATGTCTTTCGCTTTTGAAATATTTAAAAAAGATTTAGTCTTTAAAGATATGCCATATGTTTTTGTTTCAGAATTGAAGATTTTGAATCTCTTCTTTTCTTGAGACTATTTTATAAAAAATAAAAAAAGTAGAAATCCCGTTTGTGGTTAACAAAAGTAGTTCTAAAAGTAAATAGGCAAGAAAAGATGTCTGGGATTGATTTTTCATTATTTTCAGAAATCAATATGCACATAAATGTATGTTGAAAATCATAATTTTGTTTCAAAACTCAAAAACTAAAAAAATAAAAATATATATAAAATGTAAAAATAACATCAATTTTTTCTGTAACAGACATAATTACCTTTAATTAGCTATGTTTAATTTCATGAAGCCCAACACTTCAAATAACTAACATATATTTATTATTTTTAATTCTTATTTTTTTTATTATAATTTAAAACCCTTTGATGAAATCCACATTTTTCATTTTTGCAATTTCATTTTTTTTTTATGAGACATATGCCGAATCCTTTTCCTATCCCTATGTCTTTTCCCCACATTTAGCTCTTAGTGTCTTCAAATTTGCATGACACCAATAATGGATGACATCATCAACATCATGTACGTAAATCATGTAGCTGCCAGAGCTCAGAAAATGCAAAACAACATCGGTTTTATAACTTTAAAAAGTCACGCTAGAACAAAAAGTCACTATTTACATCTAAATGTAAACTTCTTTACTTTAGAGCACAGCTACAGGAAGAAATGAGTTTCCCCAAGATCCACTGCTCAGCGTGACGAGGAATACCCTCGTGGTGAAGCCATACAGAGGCCTGGGCCGATATGGCTAACTCTTATAAAAACCTTTTTGAAGTTTTTGTTCACAAAAGTCGGGGCGACGCCAGGCAATAGCTTGGGGTTGCTATAGCAATTACAAAATTTGGCAACAAAAATATATGAAAAAGCTGCATTTACCCCAAACGCGGTTCAAGCATCAGGGATGGCAACATTCAACATTAAGTCAATTTACCGATGCGATCTGAGGTCCTGCGGTGTGAATTAAGCATCGGGTGCGCCGCAGTGGTAGCAGCAGCTATGCGATTTGAGCGCAGAATTAAACTTTGGCCAGAATTATTATACCTGAACTTTGGCATTGGGTCGCCATGATGCATTACAAATCAGGGACTCATCTATGGACATGTGACGGGTTCAGTGACTTAATCAGCTCGCAGGATCAAATATGCCGACCCAGACAGGCTACTGGCGAGGGAAAAACAGCTGGGGCATTGGGTAGACAGCCTGCTTGGGTTTCTCGAATTTTATTATATATTTCTTGAATATATATTCCTTATATTTCACCAAGAGAATAAGAGCAATAACAATTTAAAAAGATCGTCTAGTTTTAAGCTTGTTCATGAATCCACACATGGGACGAGACCACAGATGCTTTCGTAGAGCTCTTTAAAATAACTAATTCTGATCTCTAAACCTCCTCCGTGTTTATGAGATATACTCAGTCATCGCTCTATTTAGCAATTAGGCTAAAAACTGTTGGTGGTAGCTCCAGATGAGGTGTCAAGCTTATGAACACAATTTTGGACAGGCGTTGAACTATGGCAAGCGACAAGTATCATAAATCACCAGGAAAAGCAGCACAAAGATGAGTGTTTTGGTCATCAAAAACGCTCAAGCAGCAAATTCGACCCCCGGCAAAGGAGAGGCAGCTAATGAGGGTAGGGTTAGAGCAGGATTCCAGTAGGACCAAGAATTCTCAATAGCTCCTCCTAAATAAATTACTGTTTATTATCCTACTACACATCAATATCTCTTTATTCTGACTTTGACAAATAACACAGTTAAAAAGTCTAATCAATTAACAAGATAATACATTTAAATCTGGTTTTAATTTGCACTGTTTAAAAATGTGTTCCTATACTTTCCTTCTTGGAAAATGCAATTTTACAAAAAAAAAACAAAACAAAACAATAAACAAAAACAAATAAATAAAAAATTAGCAGCTCCTTACAGTCACTTAGCAACCTCTAAGCTACTGCAGAGGAAAAATCCTGGAGCTGCCCCTAAATGTTAAAAAATATTGTTACTAGTGTTCATGGAAAAAAAAACACCTTGTTTACCCCCTGTCTCTCAAATCAAATAAACACTTTTTTAAAACATGGTGTACCTTTACTATAGAGAATTAATTAACATTTTTTAATTATTTCAATACAGCAAGTAGTCATTTAAAAAAAAAAAAAAAAAAAAAAAAAAACAATAGATGACTTATTCCCTCCATAGTTTAAAAAAAAAGCCCAAACTGTTCTTGAGATTTCATGAAGAAATCCCCTTCTACTGCCTCTAGTGGAAGGATGATGAACTACAGGACAGAAAACATGGACCAAAGGACATACAACGGGTTTTTAAGAAAAATTGTGATCATTTTAATGAGATAAGGGTGTCACAAATGCACAAATATGAAATATGATGTGAATAGTTTTATAGAGTTATTTTTATGAATCCAAACGTTTGCACTTCTTTCATTTTCTTAAAATTCTCAAAGCCAACAAGTGTACGGGGTAATTAGTGGACCTCTGTTAAATGACGGGAAGCACAAAAATGACCAACCGAAGTCTACAGGTGGAAAAACATAAACCAAGGTAAAATAAAGTATTTAAAAAAAAAAGAAAACTAGTTATTTTACTCAGTAGCAGCAAAAAGTGTCAAACCATCTCATCCCTCATGTCAAGGAGCAGTTCCACTGAATAGGTGCACATATTCTGATGGTTGGGAGTCTGTGTGCAGGCAGCCGATACTGCTCTCAATGCAGCTCAGAGAGTGTAAAAAGAAATGATGGCACACACTGGAGAGAAGGATGAACTTTCTGTGCTGCGGAACCCAATAAACTAATTTAATGACGCTGGATGAAAATGAAATACTAAAACTGACAGCCGGGTCCAACACCTGAAGGACAACAGATGCATCATCAAGCTCATGCATTTGTCCAACTACAAATTATTCTTCAGCCAAGAGAGGAGCAGGGAAGAGGCTACAGATGGCTGATCCTGTGCGTAATGTGCTTGCGGTATGTTTTCCCAGCAAAGCACATTATAGGCCTGTATCATACAGCTTCCAAATCCATCAGGCTAATCAGTCAGAGCGATCACTCTTGTAAATTACATCTCTTAGAGCTTCGGCTTCTCTGCCATCAACCGTTCGGGCTGATAGATCATCAAAGGTGAGACTGAGTAACAGACAGTCGGCGCAGATGCAGAACTTTCCTTTTGGAAAGGGAACGAACGATCCTTCACTGTTGCTCAGGAGAGCATAAAACAAACCGGTGCACAGATTTTTCCCACAAAAGAAGAAGGTAATTTTACTGAGACTGCAGCTGCACCCAATAATCCCACAGATCCTTAAGACACAACACAGAATCAGTTATTTGTCACACAATGATGGTGACATTCTTTTGCTCTGACAACATGTGAACATTGTTAGAGCAATTGTCAACATCTCTTTTTTTGTAGTTAAATACTTAACAAAGCTCCTAAAATTATTACCCCACTAAAGTCATAGTTGAATCCACAGAGAAATGTTTCACCTGAGTGCCTGTTTGACACAAGTCTTAGTTTCAAGCCCAGAGATGCTTATCTTTTATTATTCCTGACACAGTCCTCACAGGTTCTCTCAGGTAGGCAGACATGGTGGTGGGGGGTGGAAAAGCACTGAACTCCTAACCTTTCACTCTCATTCTTACATGATTGTCATCTCACTCCTGTTTTTTATACCGATAAAGCATCTCAGTTATAACACCAACATATCTGAAGAGGTTACATGCGGCTTGACCTTTCACAGGCTGCACTAAAACACTGCAACAGTAAGCGTTATCATTCAGCCAGCAGCCGATCTGACATTTCTCTCTGAACTGAAGGCAAGAAAAATAAAAGAAAGAAAGACAAACTTTTGAGGGAATGTTTAGAATAATTCTGTGTAATTATCATAAACATTTGCCCATCTCTGTGACTCAAAAAGCCTTACAGTCACATGCACCCATATGAGGGGTTGACCTGTTCTGGGTTTTAGGGTCGTAGAGAGGAGCGGCTGAATCTCATTATTCACAACAGGCCTTATAGGTGGGTGTGGGTGAAAAATGAGGTGGAAAAGTAGGTGAAAAATTGGCAAACTTGTACATGGCACAAAATATCAAATTCATAGACCACTTGTGAGTACATAGGATGAAAAGGATCATGGACATTTATTTCTGCAGGCGCGCTGTGATTGTGACAAACACTTAACATGTTATAGTAAATCAGGGTGAAATAAATGTGAGATTGGCCTGTTGTATGGATTTTTCTTATTTAACCCCCCTCCAAACCCAGCGCACTACGCAAGGGCCTGTTTGTGCTGTTAAGAGTGAAAAGTGCAGGCTCCTTATGTGCAATATGGCTGTTAGAAATGAGAACATTTGACAATCAGAGCACAGTTTGTGTGGTGATCCTATGAGCGTCCTATATGGCATTTTTGTATCACCTGTACAACACGTGCGTAAAGTACTTGTGTGCGATTATAACTTGCACCTTCCTAATGGCCAGAGTGTTGCGTAAGGGCACTATATGAGAGCATCATCCGTATGTCGTCAGTGTATGTAACTTGTATTTTTCCTTATAAATACTTCACGCTACACTTACTACATGCACAACAACGGTACGTTCCATTTTCATGACGTCACTAAAGGTGGTCAGAGAATTTTAATGAGGCACAGAAAGACACAGGTCAACCAAACTAAAGCTTCAAATGGAGAGCAGGTGTGTCTTGCAGTTCCCTTGAGGCTCGTGCGCCCACCATCATGAGTAAATGATGGAAATAAAGCCTAATTTTTTTGACATA
This sequence comes from Oryzias celebensis, assembly GCA_014656515.1. Lineage (NCBI taxonomy): Eukaryota > Metazoa > Chordata > Actinopteri > Beloniformes > Adrianichthyidae > Oryzias > Oryzias celebensis. Next base: position 33,498,328 of record BNCR01000005.1, on the reverse strand, counting down.
TTAAAGGGATTTCTCATCTGTAAACTGATGCATTTAAACGATTTTCAGTGTTCCTTGGGTTCTTTATACACAATAATACAACATTTTACCTGGGGTGCCCAAACCTTTGTTCCACACTGCATCAGTTTAACAGCACTGACAGGCTTCTTACGCAGTGTGCAACATTTTGGGCTAAAAAAAGAAAAAATTCATACAACATTTCACCGACTTCACCTTCACTCTACCCCTACACGTTGCTTTAGTGCCGCTTGCAGAATGCACATGAATAACCCTGATATTTTGTGCGAGCCACCCGTGTGACCCATACAGATTTGCCCGTTTTTGTCCGCAGACAGGCTGTATTCACCCGTAAGGCCCGTTGTGACTAAAGCTAAAGCGGCAGAGAATTGACCTTTGACAGGCCAACAATATGAGACTTGCTTTGAGGTGACAATAAAACATGGTAGGTAATAAAAACAAAAACAAGTAGGTAAGTAAATGATAGATTCCCAAGGTGCACAAAGCTGCCATTCAGTCCAGGCATGAACCTGTATTGATTATAAATTTAATTACTCTGGGTCACTTGAAATGTGCTTGTTCTCATTACAGCTTTGCAGGTTTTTACCCTTTTGGCTTGTCACAAGTAATCAGTAAAAAACTTCCTCCAACACAAGCTGGGTCTTGAATGTAAGACTGAAACATTCAAATAATAAAAAAAAAAAGATCAATAATTTTGGTTGTGGTACTTACATGTCAAGAAACAGTTCATACTGAAAGAAACGTTGTCCAGAGCGATGGCTGAACCTGGCCCAGGCCCTTCTTCTGCACTGAACTGCAGCCAGAACCTGTAAAAAGGAGCTGTTTTAAAAAAACTACACAAACTTTAAAAAGATGTGACAAAAAATGTAACAATAAAAGTTTTTATGTCAATAAGTGAGTCATTTTTTTCTGACACTCTAGTGAGAGTTTCAAACAACTGCCTTGTTTCAGTACCTGTGACACAAAGACATAACTAAATATTAAATAAAAGACACTTTCTTTTCTCAAATGAAAGGTTTTAAAAATGAAGGATCAAAAACACTTATTTCAAACTGTTTTATTTATTTAATGTTTCTTTAGGAACTTGCAATTCTTAAACAAAAAAAGCTTGTAATTATGGATATAAAATAGACTCACGCATTTGTGTGTTCATAATTTTTGATTTTTAACTGGATCAACATGTGAACACACACACAGTTATGCACATAAATGTATCGTATGTGTTACAAATCAAGTATTACGCATACACACATAAATCCAGTGAGACTATTGTTTTCTCTTTGTCATTGATGACACTAATATTGACTCAAAAATTGTGGAGGGAAGTGTCCCTCCCCTGTATCTTTGCCCCTGACCCATATTGTAAAGCCTTTAACGTGCTACCTTAACAACAGAGCAGCCAATCTGTAACGGGGTAAATAAATTCCATTAGGAAGTAGGTTGTGCTGTAATTAACACGTCACATGTACATTTTAGTGCAAACAGAGCTGTAATTGTTATGGCTGTTAAGAGCAGCCTGTTTCTCAGCCCCAGAGAAAAAGGTTTAATAAAAGCTTTAGAAATGTGTGCAGTAAATCCATAAACGAAGCTCGCACAGACAAAAAAAAAAAAAAAGAAAATGCAGAGTGGTAGAAGTACGTATATGGAGTTCCTGATGATGCCGTGAGTTTTAAAAAAACCGCACATCTTTAAAACAATCTGACCTCTGTTGGTCAGGATCATTTTAAAGCATCTTTGGTGCAATAAAGTGTTAGAATTGTGTGAAAGTTGCAAAACTGATTGCAATTACCCACAGTTAACCACATGACAGTAGCTTCACATGTTCACATTTTTTATGGCAAATGATTAATCAAGTTCACCTCTGAGGTTAATTGGGTGATTAATCCTTGGAGGTGATCCTGATTATTTCAAATAAGGTTGCCTTAGCTTGTCTGTAAAAGAGTTAACCTTCTAACCCCCCCCAGACGGTTCAGGCACCTTTCTGTCTGGGCTTGTCCACAGGACATAAAAACAGAAAAGCTGAGAGCGCGGCTTTTACTGCACATCCACTCATATTTATTGGTGTCTCCCCTTATTAAATGGTGAATTAACAAGGGTAGGGAATGATGGCTGCAATGACGATGCTAAAGACCTTTCTAAAGTGACGCTAGTTTAAGAAATAGGAAACCAAAGCGGTCCTTGTTTAAGCTGATGATGTAAGTCTACAGTACATGCACATTTTCTCTCTACCGGTTCACTAGATTGTCTACGATCTTACATTTTCCTGTCGACCATCTGCGTGCCCTGTACAGGTTTGCCAATTTTCGCCCTCATCCACCTTGTATCCAAGGGCAGTTGTGACAAAGGCATAAATGGAGTAGATAAAGGAGCAAGGACCAAGGTTAAGGAGTTGGCTGTAACCACTCATACAAAAAAGGTTAATTTTGACCATTATATGGATTTTTTATTCAGAAGAAATGTCCCAGACCAAGCAAATCTAAGGTAAAGAATGGGTTTGCACATTTTTCCTTTTACACAAAACGCATTGTTTTACCTAGTACTTCATCTCTGCAACAGGCTTTGCTGCCCTGCTCGGTCATTTTGTTCTGACTTGACTCAAAATTAAAGAAACAGAGCGGAAAATAAATATTTTTTTAAAGAAGTCAAAGAGCCCCATGTTTCTGCTGAAATGCAAAAGGTAGTTTTCTCTGTGTGTCTGCAGACAGCTTTATAGGCTGATAGAGTTACTATTTTTCACACTGCTTCACCTTGTTACATGTCAGGTTTTAGCATCTGCATTCATTCAGTCAGTTACGTCCTGACTTCCGCCTGGACTCTGTTTTCTGATTCAATTTGTGGCCTACAAAGGTCATCGCGCAAAGTCTGGGAGGTTCACCTGCTGGCTGCAAACATGACATTCTAATTAAAAGCACAAGTAGAGCTGACAACACAACCCAGGAATCAAAAATTAATCACTGTCAGGGGAGCTGGATTATACAAGCCTGAATGGCAAAGAAACCTCCAGCCAGGCAAACAGATGAAATGCCTGTTCAGGGTTTCTCTTTCTTCCCTCCCTTTATTCAATTTTAATTTCTTTTTTTCATTGAGGGGAAGTCAAGGCCACAGGTAATTGGTAAGCAAGTAGAGAGGAGAGAGTTTTGTGTATTGATTTTCCTTCACTTGGTCATGGACAAGTGGAAGAAAAAAAGAAAAGGTGGTGCTTTGAACAATTGTACATCTTTGAGGTCCATTATAAGGCTCCTAACTGAAACCTCTGATTTAGTAAAGCTCAAAAAGAATGTTTCCAAGACTATATATAGAAAAATCTGCATTCTTGAAAAAGACCTCCTCTGTTAAAAGCCTGTTGTGTCATGTAAGAGTTTAAGCAGATTTAATATACTTTTTAAAGTGTTGTCAGTTTTCAAAAAGCTTTCATATATAGTCACAACTCTTTTCCATGTCTGTTGTGGAAGTGAATTTGTCGTACCAGTCTGCAAGCCCGTAAAGAGCAACTGTGATGAGCTTCCAGCCTCGGTCAGATTTGGGCTCGCTGGCTGAATGCCACAGTCTGCGCAGTGAATCCGGGCCGGTGCTGTTCTCCAGGATCCACAGAGACAACGAGCCTTTCTGCAAACCGCCAGAGCACAGCCAGAACCGCAACTGTTGAAGAAACCAGATTTCATGTCAGCAGTGCTTCAGAAATTCATTTTTCTGAAAATAAGTCGCAGGGATCTTTCTGTGTGGAGTTTGCATGTTCTCCCTGTGCATGTGTGAGTTTTCTCCAGGGACTCTGGATTCCTCCCACCGTCCAAAAAAATGCTCTGCAGTTGAATTGGTTACTCTAAATTGTCCTTAGGTTTGAAAATGAGTGTGTATGTAGGCTCCGGCAGTCCCATGACCCCCGAAAGGGACAAAACGGGTTAAAAAATTGGATGAATGGATATTGTGTTATTTGTATAGTTTGGCCAGGGGTACGACTTATTCTCAGGTGTGATTTATATGAGATTAAGAAATAAAAAAACAGCAACAACCACTGGAGTGCACTGTAGGGGTTGTATTTACTACTGACAGCAACACAGAAGAAGAAGCAACGCTCAGGCTTCAAGGGATTTAGTGATTTGACTTGGTATAAAGAGTTTAACTGACTTGTTAGCATGTTCTTTATGCAGGGGTTATCTGAACAATTGTTCATCTGTAGTACTAATATACTAGATTACTTATATGTTTCATGAAGCTATATAAACATCAATATGTCATGCTACGTTCACACCGGGCTCGCAAACGTAAGGGTCAAGCATACACTTCCAATGAAAAGTCTTGAAAAAATTGCATATATGTGCGCTCTTGGGCATCTGCATTCAAAACTCTCACGTTCATGCATTACTGAGCAAATTTCTAATTCTGTTTTCAAGACTCTATGTACAAACTGTTAAGTCATTGAAGGTTAAAGCAGTTGACCAATCAGGAACCTGTCGATGGTGACGTATGGTTAGCGTCCTTTTCAAACACAGAATTACCAACTGTTTTAAAGACAACCGTGTAGGAGAAATTTACAATTTACAAACTGTGAGTAAATACGCTAGTCTACGGTACCAAAAGACCTGTGTGAATACAGTATGCTAAACACAAGAACACGTTGAACGTGGGTTCTTGAAAAGTGTATCTCATGCCAGGTGGGTATGTAGCACTACAATGGTAAAATGCAAATATAGTCTGTCTATTATTATCTATTCCAATTGTATTATTTGCCTTTCAAGAGAAAATGTCTGTTCTTGTTCTCATATTTTGTTAAATAAATTTCTCCCAAAAGTGCGACTTATACTCTTGGGCAACTTGATTTTTTTCTTCTTTGTTATGCAATTTTTATAACATATACTCTGCAAAATACAATACCTCACTAAAAAGTACTTCATTAAAGTTATAATAATTCATAATGATCAAACATCATAATTATTATTTCTAATATCATTGAATAAAAGTTCTGTGCTAATCATCTAACTAATCAGTGAAGTCTACAGTCAATCCAAACCAATGAAGTCTACAAAAGATATTCCAATATTTATGAGAACCAGTCAAACATGTCATCTGTCATGGGGATAATTACAACTGAACTGCACTAAGATTTAGTTTAACCACCTGTTCAGTTTTAATTATGTCAAGATTAAAAGAAACCCCTCAGGATTATAATTTGGTTTACGTTTTAGTCTTTGCTGTTCAGGCATTCTTCAGCGTGAATGAGTCTAACAGCACTTTATTCAAGGAGGGATGTATGTTGGACTTTGACCAACTAGAAATGAAACGACTGTCACAGGATTTAAGCGGTTCAGGGATGTGTTAGACTAAAGCTTGTGACCATGCTCCTCTAAAGCATTTTCACAGCCAACAACATAATTGGTATTTCCCTATACAACAGGAGCAGATGCTGGATTAAGCCTGGAAATTAAATTCAGTGCATTTGGGCTAAGAGCATGCACAGAAGACATGGTCCTAATCAATCGCAAGACTGCTGCAGGAATCATACAGTGGTCATGACTCAGAAGTGGATGTATCCTCAGCACTGTCAGTGCAGACGGCTCAAACAGCTCACATTCAGTTTAGATGGAGGGATTTAGATTGTTGATCTGGAATCGTGGCTAATCTGTGCTGCTTCCCCTGAAGCTTAGAGGCAACACTCTGGTACTGGCTCCAGTTTCTGCCTCAAAATACCAAGCACCTCTAGTATACATGTAATAGCAGTGACATTTTTCTACTTTCTGTTCCTTTATCTGCTTTTCATTCTGCTTTTTTGTTTGTTTTTATTTTGACATCTCCTATCATCCTGTTTTCCAACCCCTTGACCTTTGCATCAGCGTCTCACTTCTACATCTTCTGCGTCAACCTCTTTCCCCGCCACTTCCTTTCGTGATCCCATGTCCAATGTGCAAAAGACACAAAAAGCACTGAGCCAACTAACTCTGGGACTGAAATAGAAAAAAAGGTCACTTTTTTAAAGTCAGGCTGACACTCAAGGAAAAAATGGAAAAAGTCTGTTTCTGACAGGAGTCATAAATATCAAACCTGTTTTTGTCTAAGAAAGAGAAAAATAACGGACAAAGATATTTTAAAAACTTCTACGGCCCACCTTCACATTTCTCCCAGCCCCTTGACCATTTCAGAGGGGCATAATTTTTTTTTTGTTCAGCAATGAACTCTTGCCGCTCTGCAGAAACTATGTCCTAGAAAACAATACAACTTTTTTTTCCTAATATTTAGACTACAAACGACATAATCATAATTTAAAGAGTACTCTAAACCCTTTTAAAATAGATCAAAAGATGAGTGGAATGGGTCTTTAAACGTAGCCAACCATCTTTAGAATTTTAAAGCGTGATGGAGGGACATTTTGTGGGCTACAAAGTCCAAGTTGTTATTTAAAATACCTGAAATAGCAACTATAATAAAGGAGAAGTTCTGCCTCTGCTGCTTCTATGCAACCCATTCTTATTCCTAAATTGTCTCATATTGAAGCATTGATAAGGACCTCTCCACATCACTTGAATTTGTTGTTATATACTAAAAGATAAACCAAGTTGGCTGCATTACTACACCCCAGTACTTTGATTAAATCTATCTCGAGGAAGAAGAATCTGCAAAGGTTGTACAATGTCATTTTCTGATTATACTGTATGCATTTTATTTTACAGCATAAAATTAACTTCCATCATCAATTTTCAAAGCGACACTTTAATAATAAACAAGTTACATTTATTTTTGTCTTTCAGACTTCTCTTTGAACTGTGTCAAAAAATGTCAAATGTTACATAATTACCAAATCTATTACAGGTTACAGTGTGTTGACACAAAATCTCTGTTAACTGTAAATCCAGAATATATCACAAGATCCCCATTGATAGTAGATAATGCTGCTGTTTGGACCTCGGCTGCAAGTTTGCTCACAATAACTGTACGAGAACAGGACAGAGTAACCCCTCCCACCTTGCGTTCCAAATAGGAACTACCTGCTGGCTGCCAGAAGCCAATATTCCGTAGAATTCTTTTGAAAAATAAACAGCTATTACTCAGTCAGTATAAAGTGATCACTCTTGTTCTGGTACCTTTTTTTCCCAAGATGCTCTTGCTGATACTCATTTTATTTTTCATTAGATTTTTTTTTCTGTAGTGCTAGTTATTCAAGTTATAAACTGACCAATCCGATGCTTTAATGTAAGTGGTCGCATGTTTGAAGCATTCAATTGACAGATAGACAAGTATTAGGGGTGTGGACGGCCCTACTTTATTCCTCATTGGTAATCAGGTTGCCCTTAGAAACGTTGACTCAAACCAACTCGGACCAATTACTTATGTTGTTTGGCTCCCAAATGGCAGAGCTCGTATCGGAAAAAAATGTTGACTAAATTGACTTAATTTTGTTAGAGATAAAAGTAAACTATTTTCTGTAGGTGTTGTCACATATAAAGTCAATGGAAGCTCAACAAGTATGTTTTGGTCGTGAGGGGCTCACCGTGCATGGAGCATTTCTCAGAGGAGGAGGGAAGAGAGGACTCTTTAGCAGGGCTGAGCCATGCTGACCTTTTGACTGGCCTCCTTCCACGATAAATGTAGCACCTAAACACATGGGTTGTTTCAAACCCCCACAAAAGGAAGAAATGACAATGTGAGAGGAAATACAACTTAGTAACTTATTTTTATTGTGAGGTTTCAGTTACTATATTATACACAATAAAGGGTGCACATTTATTTTTTCATCCAGAGTGCATGGATTCATTCTGGTTGTGTTTACCCCTGTTGAAGCAATTTCGAAAGGTACATTGTGCTCTGTCAAAATGTTTTGTTGGGTGTTACTGTGAATAAACGAATGCAGCTGACATGTAGCAGTGTCGAGCTGAGCTATTTGACATGTTACTAACAGCATATTTACTGTAACGTTTGTCTTCGTACTGTCCGTCTGATTTTTTTACAAATAGCAAACAAGGCTGGGAGATAAAGGTATTGTGAATACGCTAACACGGCCGACATATAGCTTGTATTGTGCTTTTTTTTTTTACAAGTTATTAACAAGTTTGGGAGTTACAGCTATTGTAAATATCCTAGTGTGGCTGACGTGTAGTGAGTCTGACTGTGTTATTTTACATGTTACTAACAACATTAAGAGTTAGCGTAGTTACTGTAACGTTTGTTTTAGCGGTATCATTCCATTTTATTACATGTAACAAACACGATTGGATGTTACAGGCATTGTTAGTATGCTAATGCAGCTAACATGGCTAATGTGTAGTGGTGTCGCAGTGTTTTTTTTAAATTTTTTTTATGTGTTTCTAACAAGGCTGGGAGTTACCATAGTCACAGTAACGTTTGTTTCAGCAGTATTTGGCTGTTTTAGTTTGAATACCAAAGATACCAAACAATGTTGGGAGTTACAGCTATTTATAATGTCAATGTCTGACTGTGTTATTTTACATGTTACTAACAACATTAGGAGTTAGCGTAGTCACAGTAAGGTTTGTTTTAGCTGTAACGGTCTGTTTTGTTACATGTAGCATGCAAGCTTGGGTGGTACAGCTATTGTGAGTATGCTAATGCAGATAACATGGCTAACGTGTAGCGTGTTGCAAACAGGTTCTAGAGTTACTGGGAATGCAGTATGACTGGCTGATGGACTTATATCTGACTATTTAGAGTCAAGTCATGTGCCTTATAGTTTGGCGAACCCTATATATGACATTAGTTTGAAAATAGACCATTCATTGATGGTGCGCCTGACAATCTGATGTGCCCTAGAGTGCGGAAAGTATGGTATATGTCTATTTCTTACATGTAACGTTAACTCTGGTTATCATTTATGCTTTGTGTCATATGGTGACGAAAAACAAAGTATAAAGTTACAAACCATCTCTTTTTATTTCCTACAGTGTTAGGATTCCTGTAAATGAGTCCCTCTGGAAACTTTCAATATTCTGAAACACTTGCATCAGTGCACTCACAATGAAAGTCTGCAGGCTTCACCCCCGCTGGGACTCCGTTTACAGCAGTGTACTGAGTTTAGAATTTGACTGGCACATCAGACGGTTTGGTGTGTCCACATTCACACCTTAAGACTTGACTGTTCAAGGTTAACTTCATGCTAATTCAAGGTTTAAAACATCCCACTCTGGACTTACTGTAAAACATCTCTCTTTGATCTCCATTTTAATAAAGCTGTGCCACACTTCAGAGAACTCACACACAAGTTTGGACATGATTTGACCTGAACAGTTTTGATGGCGTCATATGAGGCTATACCTGATGATGGGCAGCTCTGTCTGATCGCCTTGGAGGGTGACTGGAGCCTTTTCCAGGAAGGACCACGGCTCGCCACAGACTGCCAGCTGCACTCGTCCTCTTCAAAAGAGCAATAGCTGCCATTGAGAAAGTGTCCTGGAGAGAGAAGGGACAGAATACATTAAGGGAGGAGAGGAAAAGATGATTAGGGAAAGGGATTTCTAATGAGTCGATAGGCTTAGTGGAGGGAGTGAGAAGAAAGCTGAGTGATCAATGGCAGCTGGCTTTCCAAGGAGAGAAAAGGACAGGATCGGAATGGGAACCAGTGACCAAGGAGCTGAGAGATAGTGAAGGATAAGAAGCACAGAGGAGAAAAACGGGAAGAGGGTGAATTAGTGACTCAAGACCAGAGTGTTAGGGAAAACTGGGAATGTGGTGTACTGATCTGTCAGAAGGAGGTCAAATACAGACAGACTGGAAAAGAGGAAAGAGTTGAAAGTTAGACTGAGACGCAATGAGGGGTCTGACTTGATGACACCATGTTTTATAGGAATGGCATTCAAACTGAAGTCTTACAAAGCTCAAGTCTTTGAAGAATTTAAGCAACTGAGCATCTCTCACAAAGCTGATGAGTCCTCCATAAATTATGGAGAGCAGTTTTAGCCTAAATGTAATGAATAAATAAGGCAATAAATAAATCACTGTATTTGAAAATCTGTTTTTTTAGAAGGAAAAAAAAACGTGTTTATTTATTTCATGACTCTGGTTCAAAAGAGGATGCTTCTTTTTAGAGCTTTTATTAGTTCTACTTTTAGTATGCAAATAAGGAAGGCATTTGTTGTTTGGGACCAAAGCAGAGGCAGTAAACAAGGCAGATCTACTGTATGTGGATTTAAGAAAAACCAGAAAGAAACATTCAAAAGCAAACTGAAATCAGAAGAAGACAAAGAAGACCAAACTGAAACAAACTCATATAACCTGATTCATTACTAATTCGCTCTCTCAACTCCCTAAATTCTATTAAACTAACTTTGACTTGATGCTTTTCAACCTTGACCACACATTTCCTGAGACCTCTATCTCATTAGAATGATCCAAATGTTCCTTAAAAACCCATTGCATATAACTTAGTCCTTGTTTTCTGCACTGTAGTTCATCATCATTCCACTAGGGGCAGTAGAAGAGATTTTCCTTCTCATTTTAAAATGTCTGCTTCCTTGAAATCCCAAAAACACTTTTGGCTGAAACATTTTAGCTAAACTTTTCTAAACTTTGTGCTAAGAATAAGTCATCTATTTTTATTTGTTTTTTTTTAAAGTACTACTTTCTTTTGTGAAATAGTGAAAACTTTGTTGATATTTGATTCTTTATAAGGGAGTTACACCAAGTGAAAAATGTGTGGATTGAATTTGAGACAGTGGATAAATAAGGTGTTTTTTTTTTCCTGAACACTCGTGTCAATATTTTTGCATCTAACATTGTTGTGAACAAAACTTACCAGTCCACCCAATGTATCATAATTTATAACATTTATATTTAATAAAAAAAAAGATTTTGAAATTTTTGTGCATTTCTCAAAGGGTTAAAAAAACATCATAATTTTAAAAAAGAATTTTCTATCAATTCTTTGATGTCGTGGGCTTTATAGTGTTAAACTAAGTGGAAATGTCTTAATGTTTTTAATCAGTTTAACTAAATAGTAGAAGTTTGCTGATTGATTGAGCTTGTGTTATTAAATCAAACAAAAAAAAACCCCAAAACATTAGATACATCCCTCATGTATTTTGTGCAGGTCCTGCAAACAAAGTCTCTTTCACACATCATTCGTCATAATTCATTTCCTTAGTAAAACCATTCACCTGCTGTTAAATATAATAATTTGCAAGAAAAATGTAAAGTTCTGAACATAGAAAATCATAATATACAAATGAAAATTTTACATTTTTGCTTAAAAAAAAACTTTTGTTTTGTTTCAGAACTTTTTTTTTTTGCTTTCAAAAACAATTTTTGCATTCGCTACACAAAAGTTTTCAGATGCGTTGTCCCTCATCACTTGTGTTCCCCCTATCTTTGTTTTTGTGCTCATTAGTTTCCGTTTAGTGTGTCATGTGTGCCACCAAACAGCCTCTTGATTGATCTCGATTCTGTCCAATCAAATCGCCAAATTATCCAACATGATGTTTGTTACTGAGGCTCAAACACCTAAAGACTCTTTTACCCTGGATTTTGCTTCTTTAGATGTAGAAACACGTATTTTTAGTTGTTTTAAAAATAATTAATACTTTCTTTCAGCATTTTTTTTGTAAAGTCAGATTAGTAAATTTATGGCTGAGGGTCTCTTGAAACTGTAAAATAAACTGTAAAATGTATCTGCTGATATTACATTAAACAGGCCTGTGTGAGCTATACATTTTTCGGTGCAAAATATTGGTAAAAAGTTTGATTTTCTTTAAGATCTGTTTGAAAAAAAAAAAGATTAAAAGCACAACAGAGTTTTGGATTAGATTAACAGCAGTAGTAAGTAATGAAAAGAATTATGGCTGTATACTTAGCATAATATAATGTGCGGCTGGATGGAGGCTGAGATGGCTTTTCTGCTGCGGACATTTTAAACATGCTGGTCGCTACACAAACATAAATAAATAAATACAGAAAATTTTTTTATTGTTTCTTTATTGCTCTTTCGGGGTTCTACTCAGAGAGAAATGGACCAGATTGGCTGAAGACTGCAGAATTGTGCTCAAAAAGAACCGATACAAAGTCAGCGTCTGCCTCCAAGCACCACCAATGCAAGGCAGAGACACTTGATTGGATAGAATCTAAACCAATCACCATGAACCCTCTTGTCTGTGATTGGATGCTTGGTGTGACATAATTATTAAGCTAAACTTACTAATGCAAAATCAAAGAGAGAGAAAACGAGAGATGAGAAAACCTATCTGAAAACAGTTCTGTTGCAAACGCAAAAAAATTTTTTGAAAGCAAATATTCAATATTTCATTTGCAAATTACAAAGTTTTATTCTTAAAACTTTACATTTTTCTTGCAAATAAAGAAATTTTGATCTCAAAGCTGTAACACTTGCTCGCGATTTGGTGGCAAAAAATCATTTCATAATTCAATTGCATGTTGGTGAAGATGTACATTGGATGGACATTTTTGATAACCTCTTCATACTCCATAGCTTATAACCACGTATTTCTTTCTACTCGATAAAAAGTACCATCCAGCAAAAGGAAGACAAAAACACTTTTAAAAAACAGATATCCGTCTTTTTTTTTTGGTGCAACAATTGTATATCATATGAACCCGTAGTGTTCAGATTTTGACAGCTGAACCTCCTTTGCTCTGTATTTTGCTTGGAGCTTTGCTGCTCTGGAGCCCAGTGCACTGAACCCAGCAGGGAGTGCAGCCTCTTTTCACATTCTGTCTGAAAGCATCCTGTTTCCATACGGTTGCAGTCTGCAGTACCTGAAAATATAAAAACATCTGGGCCCTGCACGTGCAAAAGTACTGACGTAACAGAGAGATGTTTGCACATGCAGAGTCGAGTGACTAACACTTCTGATAGTTACCATAAAAAAAAACAACTCAAATTTAGGAGCTACAGTTTTGCCTTGTAGTCTAGATAGTGTGTTAGCATGAGTCAATAAATCAGATTTGCTTTAGCTGATTATCATCCTTGTTACTGTTGTGACAAAATTACAGTTCAAACAATAAATGTATGAATGTTTTGAATACTATAGACGGAACGATTCACTTTTAGCATAATTTGGTTCAAACCTCGGTTTTCACAATTAATGTATGATTTGTGTATTACAAAGCAAAAAAGAAAAGAAGTGGAAAAATCCTTGATTTTGTTTTGCTAATAAGGAAGTATTAATACAGAAAAACCTTTGAGTTTGCTTTTGTAATAAAGGAATAATGTCATTTGATGTAATAAAACAATTCTAAATACACAAGATACTGACACTTTCAACTCAAACATATACAAATGTGCAGTATAGGGATTTGTGTAATGGTGTATCATATGACAGTTTTCATCTTAGAATTGTGGCAACCTTATTGAATCCCATTCCAGATAAAAGGCAATTGGACACACGTCTGAACTTATCAGGTGTTGAATTAACATATCATTTTGGGAAATTATGACTCATGATTAAAATGTTTTTGTGTCATTTGGACAGTGGTCTGAATACTTTGAAAAAGACAGTTCATGGGGTTTAAAAACCCACTGCGATAAAAAGTTGTTTTTGGTGTTTTTAACATGTTCTTATCGCACTTGTCTGATGATGGAGGGCATATGTAAAAAACATTAAGCTTCAAATAGCATTCCTAAATATTTCTTTATTCAGAATGTTGTGAAATAGGATGAGGTGAAAAAATGCTTTTGGAAAAAGCTTGAAAGTGTGATGCATAAGTTACTGCTAAGCTCCCTAATCCACTCCATTCTTAAGGCTTTTTTTCTTTTTTTTGCTTGTTTTATAAGTTTTCTTGGAGGAGGCGATCCGGGAAGGAGAACGCGCGGAGGCCATCCTCTCCACCTCACGTGTGGTGCTCGGGGCTCAACCCTGCGTGAGGATGGTCAACCATGAGGAAAAAGGCTGAGAGATCAGATGGCAGAACTTTGGCTTTAATTTAGGAACACAGAACAGTTAACATCGGGATCATCCTTCTCTCCCCACTCCTAACTCAGGGTGCAGACATAAACAAACAACAGAGTAAACTAACTAGGACCAAAACAGGGTCAAACAAAGTACTAGACAACAGAACACTTAGATAAAACCACACTTGAACCCTAATCGGGCCAGAACCAGCAGAGGGAATTGTACCCCATAATCCCTTGCGCTGCCAGATCTGACAGCAGACCCGATGTGGGTGTGACCGTCACTACAAGATTTTTAATTTAAAACCAGCATCTGCCTCCAACATCTTCATCGGTGGAGACTTCAATTGTTACTTGGACTCATCTTGGACAGACTATCCAGACTATGAAATTGCTTCCTATTTCCTATGTCCATAAAACCTATTCTAGGATAGATTATTTCCTGGTATTCTCTGAACTGTTGTCCACGGTTGTTATTTCAGATGACCATAACATTATAATGTCAGATCATTGCCCAATTTCCTTACTTTTTCTATAACATCTTGTCAAAAATTACAGTAGGCGTTTTAATCCATCTGTCTTGAATGACCAAGAATTTAGGAAATGTGCATATAGACACATTCCTTTCCAGGAATGATAATGGGGACGTTTCTGACTCTAGTCTTTGGGAGACATTTAAAGTCGAGACGAGAATTCATATTATCCCGTTTCAATCCTCAAAAAAAAAGCGCTTAATTAATGACTTGAAGAAATACACACCATCCGTTTTACAAGCAGATTTAAACAAAGTCCTGCAACTAAAACATGAATACCATACAGTATTATCTTAAATCAACAATTCTTCTTCTGAAACTCAACCAAGAACTTTTTGAATTTGGAGACAAACCGGGAAAACTGTTAGCAAATCAACTCAGAAGGAAACAAGCAACTCAAACCATTCACACAATAAAACTCAAATCTGGCAAATTAAGCAACAATCTGAAAGAAATAAACTCCTGGGCCGAAGACCTCAATATTACCTTGTCTGAGGCCCAATGGTCAAATAGCCTGTCCAGTACACAAATCTGCTCGATAAACGCCAGATACAAATTAATTCAATTCCAAATTTTTCACAGAGAACATTTTTCCAAGCTTAAAATGAGCAGAATTATCAGATCTGTCTGATCTTCGTGTGATTGATGTGTGGCTGCCAGAGGATCACTTGCACGTGCATTTTGGCATTGTCCGGGTCTGAGGATCTTTTGGTCCAAAATGTTTGCCTGGTTTTCAAAACAATTTGGGAAAAATGTGCCCCTGGATGGTACACTGGCAATGCTCGGATCATCTGATTCATTAAAATCCGTTTCCTCTCCCCAGAAGCAATTACTCACAATATGTTTGCTTCCTGCAAAAAAAAAAAAAAAAACAATGGAGTGCAGGTCTCCTTTTGCCCCGTGTTTTAAGACGAAGCCGAATGAAATGGTTTTGGTAGCTAAAATGGAGCAAATAAGATTTTACACAAAAAATAAGCCAACACATGTTGGTAGGATTTGGCAACCATTTCTAAGATTTATTGACAATTAATGATTCCTTAAATGTATATTCCCCCCACATGTGTGTCTTTTTCTGATATTTTAATTAATTTATCCTAATTACTTAATTCCCCCTTTTCCTTTTTTTAATTTATTCTTTTATTTTTCTTTGCTTTGAGATTATAAATAGCAAAGTTGTTCACACATGCTGAATATAATGTTTGAAAGTTTGGATTTGTATCACATTACGTGTAAATCTTGAAAACATTTAAATAAAATATGGAAAAACAACAACATTAACAGGAGTACTTAAATTCCAAGCCCAATCAAAAAAAATTCTTTAGAAATGTTTCAAGAAAAAGCAGTTTTCTCTCAATGCTTTGAACTCGTACAGCCTCTAAGACGATTTCCGTCTGGGTTCAGACTTCACCGCAGCACAGAGGCGGTTGTTAAAGCTCTAAATGACATTCACATCAACACTGACTTGGTAAAAACATCAAACTTCAGTGTTCAGTGCGTGATACCATGGATGATGAAATCCTTCTTGACAGGCGAAAAAAGTAGAAGCAATCATAAGGAGCAGTCCATCGTGAGGTCAGATCTTATGTTGAAGGAAGAGATTATGTTGTTTCTATTGGTGATCATCAAAGCCAGTGACACCCAGCTTTCTGATGCTCTGTCACTGAACCATCATGGTCCAATAGGCTCCTTCTGCTGCCTGCTTGGAGCTGATAATTCATAATATAGCGAAACTCTCCTCCAGCTAAATAACAGCAAAACAGAAAACAAACATTTGGATTAAAAAATAGGTAAAAAAGGTAAAATGGAGCTCATTTCTAGAGTAGTTAAGTTAAAAATCTAGTGTCATATTAAATTTCAGCCTCATTTTTAGGCCATTACTAATTTGGAAAAAATCAGGACTAGTGTTTATATATATTTATATATATATATATATATATATATATATATATATATATATATATATATATATATATATATATATATACACACAAACTACAATTTTTAATTTTCTCCTCCATGATACATTTTCAACACCATCCAAACAGGATCAGGATTACCGAATCAAATCCCTGATTAGTCAAAGTTCAGTCTGGTTTAACTTTTAATGCACTTTCAATGGCTGCATATTTTGTACATGGAATCCAAAAACTGTCATAGAAATTTGTGTAGCTACATGTGTATGCCGGAGTTTAAAATGCGAAAGCCTGAAACACGCATTTATGTAGACTTTTCATTGGAAGTAACTGCTTGAATGCACATTTCCGAGGGCCTTATAAACGTAGCTTTCTAGATGCTGATCAAGAGTTCTCTGATCTTTCTTAGATTTTCTGAATGAAACTCTCAGTGTTGATTATGTCCTCAGATTCAGGAACAATTCCAACTTCCGAATCACAAGGGGACAAATGCAAGACACAAATCCCCATTCATCTTAATATTACTGATCTTTTATTACCAACTGCTTTTGTCACAATGAGATCACACTCAATGGGACTACTTTTCTTAAATAGTTGAATAAAATAAGAAATGCAAAATACAAAAAAAAGCCCGCAAAGATTTTTGTGCTAAAATAATTGATTTATTCACTGCAGAATCCAGTAGCATGTACTGCAAATAGACATCACCTAAACAGTGACTTCTTCAGTCAGAGCAGGTCAACATTAATGAGACTGCAAACATGTCACAGGTCAGTGGAATTGGGGCAGTACGCCGTAAATTTATTCAGACCGGAAAATGTTGTTGTTGGCAAGTTGGCCAATCAGACAGTGTTGCTCTCTGCTGTATATTCTGTTGCTAATAAGAAGGGTGCATACACTCCACGCCTAATAAAACAGGAGCAAGTAAACAAGAGCGCCCAGTGCACATGTAGCACAAACCATATTTTCTACAAATCTTTCCTATTTTTAACCTGATTAAAAGTAGGCAAACAGTTTAAATAGTTGGGTAGTAATGTTGAATAATCCAGCATAGTGAGGACAAAGTCACTTTCACTCATTTTCTTCCATCCATGACACAGTCTAATAGTTTTTCAAAGCTGCACAACCAGAAATGTTGAAAACCAAGGACAAAAACTGCTTTAATTATCAAGTGCCATTGATTTAATATTGCACGAATATCTGTCATTTTAAGCTTCAATATATACTGTCTGGTAACTGTTACAAGGGCAAAGAGTTCAAAGCTATTTGGTGATGAGAGACATTAAAATGAAGTTTGAACAAAACACATAACATTAAGAATGCATGCTATCAAAGATCCACTCTGATAATCTTTTTATGTTTTTTTTTTTTATTATTTCCAGTGATCTTTTAATTATGGTTATGCAATTTTTTAACAAAAATCCAAAAATCTGTGTCGTTTTCTTGGACATAGTTTCTGCAGAGTGGCAGGAGCTAAACTAAAATTCACCTCTGAATTGTGGGTGAGACTGTTGGAGCCAAGGAAGCTCGCCCCCACTTCCCATCACCCATCTGTTTACACGCTCTCCCGCCAGTTTAAAGTCTGTTGCTACCCGTTCTTTAACAGTCAGTCCCAACTTACTCGAACATTACGTCACTTCCCCTTTGTGGCCAACATTGCGACAGCTCGTTCGTTTTCTTTAGATTTCCTCCTGTAATTCATATATTTTTTGGACATTTGTTGTTCCAAGTTTGTAAACATTATAATCCATCCATCCATTTTCTAAACCCGTTTTGTCCCTTTCGGGGCTGCTGGAGCCTAACCCGGCCACTCGTGGGAGAAGGCGGAATGCACCCTGCACAGGTCGCTAGTCTGTCGCAGGGCCACAATCACACACCCATACACACTCGCATTCACACCTATTTTCATTCATTGTTAAATTATTAAAATAAAAAATATATCAGCTCCCAGTAACATTTCCCGACAGTTTTGCATCCTTTAAGACTGTCTGATCCATTTAAAACAGCGGATAATTTAGGTTTTCCTCAACAACGGAGAGCTTCCACCTACTGAATTGAAACTCCGAAAAATTAAAGAAAGTTGCCTATATGCATCACTGTATAATCATCTCTGTTGTTATAAAAAATTAAACTCTCAACGATGCGTGATAAAATGATAGTCACAATGCTTGGAGTCATTCTCTTTGTTTTTATTTTTTACATGTTGGCAACATGAAAAGAGGAAAAAAATGCGCACATTTTGCTCAGAAGAGATGTCATGGGCTACTGCTTTGGATCTTTTCGTTAAGTGTCTGAGCTGATGCAGTTAATGAAGTGTCAGTACGTGGCGCTGTGTGCTTGTATACTGGGGAGTAAACTGCTGTCAAACAAAACAGAAGAAGAAGAAAACGTTCGTAGTCTAGTCTTCTAAAAGTTTTAGAATAGAGTTGAGCAACCCAGTGTATTTTCTGCTTTATAAATACGTTCTTTTTCAGATAGCATTATTTCGTCTACTCCTGATTCCCAATGATGTGAATAAAGAAATTTCAATTTTACATGTTTTTGAACATGTCCTCCATCATCAGAAAAATGAGTCACATACCTGTAAAAAACAGGTGTATATTTAAAAAAAAAAGATAGCAAATATCATGTGATAAGAAAAGTATTAACCTCTTAACGTCCCACATATGTGTAGTGAATCAAAAAAGCATTTCTACGTCGTTACAGGGCAACTGCAGTGTTGGAAAGCAGCAGGGTGTCTGCAAAATTTAGACAGCCTAAGATTAACTAGAGGAAGCCGAAACTCTCAAAAAGAGGAGGATGTGTTTGTGCATAATGATGCTGGGCTCGGATACTGTGGGAGATCCACTGGGACTTCAGTTTCCTTATATGTCAGGGATCTCTGTGATTGACGCAAGCAGAGTTTGTTCCTCCTGCTTCTTCCTGTTAATGAGCCTTGGCGGAGCTTGTGAGGGATTTAAATAGATCAAATCAGATGTAGATAACTTGTAGATGGATCATAGAGAATAGGGAATCAGAAATGGAACACTGTGAGTTAGGTAGCAGGGGGTTATTGTAATGAGTGTGCCAGATGAATTTGGAGCAAACACAGACGTACAGTCAGACTGAGGAGGTCAGAGACAGGAAACAAACCTCACCTAAGGGTGGACTGAACCCAACAATACTTTGAATTTAAGTTAGAGATGTGCGCTCTAATCACTATGAAGAAAACTGTGGAGAAGGTGAACACAAATGAAAGCCCTACATCTCCGTCTCCCAGAACTTTGTAGTGCAAAATTCTGCAAGATAAAGAGGATTGTGTTCGACCTCACTGGATCAAGCTGCCAACACAACACCTGCTGCTGAGAACACCATTTTCATCACAAATAAGCAGTTGTTCATGAAGTCACTGTGGCTTGAAACTCGAAATCTTCAATTTCAGAAATATCTGAAAGCTCAAAACAAAAACATTTCATGTGGAAAATATTTGTTTATTTTGTGTGTTTTCGGCTGAACTGTTAAAATTCAAATTCAGATGTTTTGTCAAATTTAGTCCTCATGACTATATTCAGGGTCATTACAAGTCTCAGCAGACGACTTGAGTTGATTGCTGCTCATTGACTAAACAAACATTTGATGATGAGGTTATTTTCCGATTTAGAGACTTTTTCCATTTTCATTTCCTCAGTTTTTTATTTCAGGACATTCTGTGACTGTTACTGGTACCGCTATATTATAGGTTCCTCTCTTACTGTAATGCAAAATTAAGCATTAGTTATTAATGCCTGAAAAATGACGCTTAGTCATGTTAAGCAATGAATAAAAGTGTCTGTTAACAATTATTTGATAGTTAAATAATGCTTAATTATGCAATGATAACATTAACAAAAGGACTGTTGCTATTAGTAACACCATTATGAGGGATCCTTTATTATTGTTATTAACTGCATAATTAAGCATTAGTTACTAATTCATTGAATAATACAGTTAGTAATGTAGAGCTACGTGTAAAGGTGTCTGTTTTTCTTGATTTAATAGTTAATTCATGTTTAATTAAGCATTATATAACATTAGGAACATTATTATTAGGTAAGGGACCCTTATTATTAAGTGTTACATTGTTGTTTCAACATTTTCTTTGACAACCCCATGCTGATTAATATTCGGACGGTTCCCTGTTGTGTACAGCATTCTCTCTGTGGTAGAATAACAGAATAATAATTGGTCTGCATTTTTAGCTTTATAATATTTACCTCACTCACGGATTTGAACGCCTGCTTCTGTAAAAACCTGTAAAGGTCAACTCAGTGAACTAAAACACCTGTGAGGATTGAAGGGGAGGTCTTTTCAGATAGTATCCAGCTTCTAATAGTTTGTGGTAAGTAAAATGAGTGCAGATTAAATGGTATAATCACAGTCAAAGCAGCCTTTTCCTTTTTTTTTTGGTAACAATTAGAACAATGACGGAACTGTTGGGCAGCCCACTGGGAATGCTCCAGAAGCTTCCAAATTGCCCACTCCGGCTGTGCTCTCATGGCAATTAGCACTGATAAATCCTCATGTAGTAGAAAGGGAATCTGCGCCTGGCTGGGATTTTCACCTTAAGGTTACCCTCTTATCTTTCAGCTCCTATTGTTAGCGAACCCACTCACCCACAAGGGAGCAGGCATCATTTTAATAAGCAGCACAAGGGAGGCTGACCTGCACTGTGGGCAGCAGAAAATTAATTCTGGTCACTTTATTATGTGTGAAAAGCAAGGGAATTAAGCTGCAAAATTCGTATTTATTTATTTCGAACCGTAAGGGGTGAAGCTTCTGAACTGAGTGTCAATAAAAGTAAAAGTTAAACTATGTGCATGCATGCAAGACTAAAAAAAGATCCCTGCCACACACGCGTTCATGTACTAACCTCCAGGCACAGGGGACTTGTGAAAAAGATGTCAGCATTCTTGGTTAGCATTCTTCCTAAAACTTAAAAAAGCTAATAACAAGTGTGCAGAGAGCTAGAAATAACAATACTGGAAGATGTTGTGGGGAAGAAATGCTCCCAAAGCATATCTGGAAGATTTTTTAGGACCTTCTTCTGTGTCTCTGTCAAAAAGGCCGACATTTTTGGAACGGATGCAAATAGTTCCATGAAAGTGGACTCACTGCAATGGAGCTAACGAACTTAGAGGTCAATGCAGGAGGAACTGGAGGTTGTGCAGTTGAGTAGTTCTTTATCACAGTGGACTTACGACAACGGGTGCCCTCATCATCTCCAAGAGGACAGTCGGTCTTGAAGTCGCACAGTTTGTCCAGTGGGATTCCAAATCCCTGGTGACAGTGGTACAGGCCCTCCAGTGTGATGTTAGGTCCAGGCGAGGATGCTAGAGCAAACACAAGGAGAAACACACCAGACCTGTAATTGTGTTTAAAATTAATTTTAACAGCACAGTCACTGTTTAGGGTCAAAGACTTGCTGCAACTACATAAAAAACCAGAGAAATAGGATCTCCACCAAATAAATATGAACTTTTCTTCTTGGTTCAATGCAAATACTATATTTAACAGGGGTGTAACAATTAAGCGACTTAATTGATTAATCATTTTATATTCCTACGATCCAACCAGATTGATTTGTCAGGCAAGGCAGTCGACCTTTACCATTATAAATTAGCTTCAAAATGAAAAAAACGTTTATTTTTTTTTATCTTTGAAAATACCATTTGGATTGAGATATGGTGGGTTTGTTTTACTAAAATGTAAAAAGGATCAAATGCCATCACAGCAGACAACACATACGTGATGCAGCAAAAAGTCATGTGACCAGACAGTGTTGTAGAATGTTCTAATAATGTTCCTTTGGATTATTTAGATGTGGAAATACAACATTGGGCTGAACTTTATCAAACTAAAATGTGAATGGATTTGACATGCATCCTTGTTTTCTTGTTTGTTTGTTCACATATTTGATTTATAGTTGATTTTTTGCTTTAAATACAAGGAATCTGGAAAACTTCCCCTGCACTGTTCAGTACCAGGTATTTATCTCTAAGTCACACTGGTTGAAGTTTTGGCTAAAGATGTCCTGGATCAATTAGCGAATTGGATTGATTCAAAATGCTCAAAATAAACCAAATACGGCAATGAATCACATAGTCAACCACAGAATATGATATGAATCGAATTGTTAAAAACATTAAACCCTAACATGTTAATCTGTGTCTCAGAGAAGATATACGAGTCAAACTAAGACATTTTGAGGCAGTGCCTTTCAGAAAGTGACAATAAAACCCTGCTGAAATACTTGCAGCCTCAGACTTGCTGCACCGCCATAAATAACTTGGCACCAGCAGCACAACAATGTAGCTTTAAATACTTTAACATACATACCCATTAGGAAGAACAGCACAAAAACAATGACCTTCCTATTTAAGCCATGCAGATGTGTTGGAAGCTCAATCCCAAAGACACATTGGTATCAGTCATCTCCACAACTCAATCGGAACCAGGTACATTTGCATAAGTATGCAAATCAGAGATTTGCTATCTTTAGGTTTTGGAAAATGATGGCTAACCTCCTACTCAATCATCTGTCTTATCAGAGTAAAAGGAACAAAAGTAGAAGAGCAGGAATAAAGACAATAACAGAAGGGCATTTTGTTTGTCACATAAGGAAACCAAAAAAAAGGAGAAGTGAATCTTATCATGACTGACTGGCTGTGATTACTGTAGTTTGTCCTTGATCTGTAATATGCAGATTTGTTCTCTGTTCAGCCAAACTTGGAGTCGAAAGTCTGATAACAGTTCCATGACAGGAAGAGGCAGTGCAGAACAAATGCTGCAAGCTGGGCTGCCAAGATGAGCGAAGAGATAGTAATGTCACATTAAACTTCAACATGAAGTTTGTAATGAATAATCTTTTTTACTTCTAATATAACATTTTCTGACATCTTTATAGACACAGGGAGCCTTTTTCCTGCAGCACTGGCTCACAGCAAGAACGCAGAAACGATGCAGGACAAAATAAGACAAAAAGTCAAGCATAAAACAAACCCACTTTGCTGCTACAGAGGAAACCAGCAAACGGTTTATCAAGCCAGTTTTTTTTTTTTTGATTGCCAGCAGCAAAAAGAAAAAAAAAATGCAGAATGTAAATCCATCTTTCTAAATCTCATTCTTGGATATTTGACAGGTTTTGTTAGAATTATAGGTTCCTGTAAAGAAAATGTTGAAGAGAAAGCAAAAATCGAAACAAAAGTTGAGTATTTCCTGCATTATTGGTGGCACCGTCAATGAATAGTCTATTTTCAAACATATGTGATATATAAAGCTCACAGAAATATAAGGTGCATTAAGATAGACAATAAGTGTCAGAGGTAAGTCTGTCAGTCAGATTTTGTTAACTGCTTTCACTAACTCTAGAACTTGTTTGTAACATTCTACACCTTAGAGTACTCACAATACCTGGAACTCCGAACCTTGTCTGCACTGAGCACAAAAGTAGACTGATGGCACTAAAACCAATGTTACTGACTACGTTAACTCTCAACCTTGTAGGTAATGTAAAAAAACACAGTCCGACACCGGTACATGTTAGCCACGTTAGCATGTTCACAATTCCTGTTAATCCAAATCTTGTTTGCAACATGTAAAGAAGTGACTTAAAGTCTTGAGTAGCAGCACGTGAATGGAAGACTTTTGAATGTGGAAGCCGGAAAACGCGTGTATACACAAGTTTACATAAGATTTTTATTGGAAGTGGTCGCTTGAATGCGCATTGCCGAAGCCGATGGGAACGTATTTCAGGCGCCCCAAACCATAAGGCGCTTTAAGCGACACAAAAGAGTCAGAGACAGCTGAACACAACTAAAAGAATCAGACTATTTTTCAGTTACACTTTTAGTTGTGTTCCCAGTAACACTAGGATTTGATGTAACATGCTACATGTTAGCTGCCTTAGAATATATAGGAACAGACTGGTACCTCTAAAACAAATGCAAATGCCTCAAACTTGTTAGAAACAAATTAAAACGCAGTTCAACACTGCTACACGTTAGCCGTGACAGCGTATTCACAATAACACTCAACCTTGGTTGAAACTCACAAAAAAAAAAAAAAAAAAAAAATAGACTGACATTTTTACACACCGCCGTGCATCTCTCAAAATCACTTCAATACCAGTAAGCACAGCCAGAATTAATCCATACATAAGGCAATCTGGATTATAAGGTGCACAGTTTTTTTGGACAATAATTAGAGCTTTTAAATGTGCCTTATAGTGTGGAAAATACAGTAGTTTAAGCACATTTTACATTTTTGCTACTGTGACAAAAAGCACAGAAATTCACAAATAAAAAAAACTTGGTAAATAAACTTTTTCATAGAGAAGCTATTATTCATCTGCTCTATTAGCAGATGACATGCTAGCATGCCGTCCACCTCAAAGTTAACGTAGGTAAACGACTTTAATTGTGAAAAGTCTTTCGTGCCCATCTTTACTCCTGCTTTTCTGCTTTGTTTTTATGAGCGGAGGGGTTCATAAAAACAGACTCAGTTGAGTTAAACATACAATTTTATTCAAATGAGGAGCCACAGAGGCTTGTTTGTTTAACACCAAGTGTTCAGGTAACAAACCGAGTTCAGCTAGATGTATTCAGCCATGCTGAACACATATATTATGCATTGGTTTTGCTCAGTTGCTTCCTTTCTGTATAATGTTGACACCACAAGCAGAACAATTCATCACCCCAATAAATACATAAATAAATTATCAAATAAAAAAGGCCATCCAGAGTTCACTGAAACCTCTTAGTAATGCATGTGAAATTGTTGATTAACCTTAGTTTGATGACAAGAGTGGAAAGTATCAGAGTAGTGATGTGACTAACTTCAGGGGCCTAAGAAACGAGGGGGCAGCCGAACATGGCTGCTGCACTCCTGGCCCTCCTCAGTTCTTAAATCACACTTGTCAGATTGTGAAAACAAGTGAGTCTGTGGGGGATGGATTGCCTGTGGGAGTAAGTGAGTTTTGCTATCCTTGTACTCATGGGGTCGCTTTGCTTTTCTGAGGAGAATGATGCATGGGTGGCAAAGAGCTCGGCAAGATCCTGGACAGGACATGGCAGCTGCTGATAAATGACGAGGCAGATGTGCAAACGCAGGAATCAAGGTGCTGTTGGATGAAAAGAAACAGCCAACACTCGTTTGTGCACAGATACCAACTGATAGATATCAATCTGAAGACACCTTTTCATCTATAATTTGCAGATATATTAGTAAATCATTTATACATGTAGTCTCATTGGACGTGGTGGTTCAAACTACTTCGTTTCACAGGGATAAAGTTGCTTTTTAATATTTGCAAGCTGCTTCAAAGTACCTTATGATGTTTATGAATCAGCAGTCTTCACTGTCACCATAATTAGAATTCCACAGGCACATGCCGGCTGTGATTACATGCACACCATATTTCAGCCAAAAAACCATTTTTCTGAATAGGGTAACACCAAAAAAAAGAGCAAACATAATCACATTCCTCCTTGTGCTTTGGGGGATTTTCTTATTTTTTTGAAGAATACACCATCAATTTACTTGTCATGATCTAGTAAAATAATTTCTAGCAACCCCACCCATTCCAGCAAGAAAAATGACCCCTCACCTTGTTTAATCTATGTGCCATTGTATCATTAACCAGTCTGTGTTGCAGTTTTATTCACAAAATGCTTGAAATGACACTAGAGCCATGAGGCCTGTTAGTGAGCCATACACACCAGGATACCCCAGAATGGTTTGGAGAAAGTTCACAGATGGAGAACGGGAAGAACATTTCTTAACGAGTTTAATTAGGAAACTGTTCAGAGTAACCAGATCACGACTGGCTTTTTTTTTTGTCTCATCAAAGTGTTATTTTTTTGAGTGAGGTAACATGTTGGAATATCTAAACCAAAATAGCACATGCTTGTAAAGTGCTTTCTGTTAGAGTACGAGGTTGTGGGTTCAAATCCATGGTGACGTCATATCAAAGACAAAAGGGCTGCAATGCCTCCCTCCATTGCAATCAGCATTAAAAGGTTGTACTTTTTTGTTATACCAAAAAGGGGACTGAAGCTTTGCAGCAGTGACAACTGACAATAGGACCTAAACTTTACATTTTATCCAGAATATTTGAGTAACTGACTGTCTAATGTTATGAGAATGGTGCTAATAAAGTTGATCAAATGGCGCATTCACGTTTAATATCTTGTTTAGAAAATACTACTTTGAGTTGTATTTTTGATTCATTATTTTGTATTCATCCATCGCACCTTAAAAGATGGACGAGGCTGAAGTTGGCGTCTGTTTTTTTACCGTCCACTTTAACAGTTATAGCTAAATACAGAGGATGAAAATACATTTTACCCTCAAAAGTCAGGGAAACTGGAGACTTAAAAAAAAAGAAGAAAAAAGAAAAAATAGCTCGCCCATTTCTGCCTTGTACAGATCGGTCCTTGAAAATATTGTATCACATTAAACCAGTCTGTGACCTGAAAAAGGTTGGACACCACTGGTGTATGAGACATTTCTGATGTCATTTTTGAGACTGTTTACCTCCTGAGCCATTTTAGGTCCTTCATTTACTTGTAATCAATAAAACATCAAACACGTTTTGTTTGTAGAGTTATTACAGCATGTTTTATAGATGTGTTTTTGGCACAACTATAACTTCTTCCCAAATTCCACAACTCTTGAGGTAGAGTGTTTTGAGAGATTCAAACTCCAGCAACACCGATAGTCACCTCAGACGGGTGTCCTTTGGTAACCATGCTTTAGTGGAAATATCTAATTTGTATATCCTGTGTTTTACACCTTATCTGTGTGAGTGCTGCTTGTTGCATGATTTATGATAACCCAGACGAAGGCCACAAGCCAAAACGCATTAGTTAAACAAAGCTATTCATATATTCCACTTGTGCTGCCAACTTTTGATCACTTTAGACTTTCAGATTAGTAGCCAAGCTCCCCAACTGTCATTCTAGCTGTTTGCTCATAGGATGAAAAAGAACAAAAAACTGCAAACTGCTTTTCAATCAGCTAAAACTTGGAGGATATGTAAACCGCTGCCTGCTGAGCAGGGTTGAAGTCAAACACAGAAGAGTTTAAAATCTGCAACCGAGCTGTTTTAACAGTGAACAAAGACTGTTGAGGTGCAGGAACAAATTTTTAATCCGATTGCAATTTCAGAGAAAAATATTTGTCTTTCTGTGTTTGTAGAGATTTCAACACTCTTACAGATCACAATTAAAGATGATTTTATTCAGCAGGCGACATAATGTTCTTACAGTCAAAGGGAAGTCTTAGACTTTGTAGTTTTTGTTACCCGAAAAAAAAAATCTAAACATAATTAAAGTGCTGTTGAAGTTCTATGATTTGGAAAAGCTCCAATTAGAACTTTAAATATTGTTTTTTATAAAAATGCAAATGACTCATCACATAGAATGTCAGAAGATTAAAAAAAAGAAGAGGAGCTAAGAAAAATATCTCTTTTTTTTCTTATTTAAATTATTTAACAGTAATGACAAACAAATGGAATAAAATCATCCTGCATTTATTGCCAAAAATTATTGGGTTAATAAAACCTAATGCTTTGGTGTCAAATATTTTGGTTGATTGTTTTTTTATTTTGGAATACAAAATAAAATAGTTTGATACACATGATAAACAGAAAGGGATAAAGTGTCCAAAAAACGACGTGGTAAGAAGAAAAATCTTGCACCTCCAATCTTACTATAGTTTGCATACAATTTTACACATTAAATATAAAATTATATTTAACATCAACATCAAAAAGATTTTCTTTTAAAAAGCATAAAAGTGCCAAAGCAAAAATATGAAGTTATGATCTCCATACATTGTTCCATTAGGGTTCTCATTTTCTAATTAAATGTTTCAAAAATTCTCTGTTTTTATTTTTTTAAACTAAATTGTGCAAAATTTTTACTTATTTCAACACTTTCCTCCATGTTATACCATGGTTCAGGTGAATACTTAATTCTGATTGGCTGCAGGGCATGGATTCAAAAAATGATAATGTACGTTAATAAATAAGTTTCGATCACATAGGCTGAATGTTCTGGATTATTGCATTGGCCTAAAAGTCAGTTGGTAATCAGAAGAACAGAAACTTGGAACGTAGGTGGATTTATCACATTCCCCAATTCATCACAACAGCAAGATAAAGATACCAAAAGATACCAAGATTTAAAGAACTAATAATTTGAGGTACGTAGCCATCAGTTTGGAACACACGGGTACTCACACAAATCCTTGAAATCTATCATGTGGGGAACTTTGCAATTGTAGTCAACTATGATGACTTTGGCTTGCTGCATTCACACTAAATGCTTTTCGCACGACAAATTTGTGTCTGCTGCTTCAGTTTTGCTGAATCAAATTTGTTGCTGGACACTTCTCCAAAGTGGGTTCATAGATCTAACGCTCTCGCCATGCATGCGAGCACCTATCGTCAGAAGTTTGGAAGACTCAGATGATGCTGAGAGATCAGATTTATTTGCTTATTTTGAGAAGCTCCACAAAAGCAACCTTTCCCACACTGCGGCAGGAGACAGACACTGCTACGTCTGTCCCCAGTTGGAGGGAATTTTATAGCATCAGGGCACATAGTGAAAGAATTTAAAGTTGTCTTACTTTTTTTGTATATATATTACCTTCACATTTATTTAAAATGCAGTGCACCATAATTCACTTTTTTTTTAAGATATGGAAATCTTGAGTATTCTTTTATTTGTAGGAAAATCTATAGGCCAAAGACGCTATAAGAAAATGTTTTGCATGTTTATAAAAAGTGCCCCTTTTGAAAAGGAGGTCGAGGACCAGTGAGCGTGCAAGCCACTATCCAGGATGAAACATTCGAGATGCATGAATACATCAAGCTCAAGGCCGTAACTTACAGTGTGCTCAGTGAATGTCTCAAACAATGGACAGCAGAGGATGCGGTGCTGGAGCACAGATCCTCACGAGAGGAGAAGCCCCTGTATGGGATGTACCGCGGAACCATACGTCCATACATGAAGTGGCTGATATCAAGACGTCCTACCAATGGTTAGAAGGGGCTGGCCTACAGGACACCACAGAAGTGCTCATCCTGGCAGAACAGGAACAAGTACTGAGAACCAGAGCGATAAAGACTCACATCTACCACACCAGACAAGACTATAACTGCAGGGTGTAAGATCCTGGCCAAAAGTGGTAGAGAATGAGAAAGCGAAGATCATGTGGGACTTCCAGATGCAGACGGGCAGGATGGTAATGGTGAACCAACCAGACATTGTAGTGGTGGTTAAAGAACAGAGGAAAGCTGTTGTGGTGGATGTAGCAGAACCAAGCGATGTCAACATCAAGAAGAAGGAACATGAGAAACTAGAGAAATACCAAGGACTCAGAGAAGAACTGGAGAAAGCTTGGAAAGTGAAGGTGACAGTCAAGTCTGTGGTAATTGGAGCACTTGGGGCTGTAACCGCCAAACTGGAGGAGGGGCTACTGCAGATCCCTGAAAATTGAATATATATATATATATACACACATCTAAGCAGATTTACTAATTAAAAATGTTAACATATAAGCATGATTTGTAGACAATTCAAGCAAATAATCACACAGATTTATCAAAGTCATTACAGAAAAATTCAATACATTAATTAAAAAAAACAAAGAAACAAAAACAAACATACAGTTAATTCACATTTGATTCACTGAATATAGTGATCATAAACTAAGGTCAAGTACAGCTTGATTTATTGTTTGAAAAGGAGTGGAAAGCAGCATATTTATACTATAATCCCACCCCTACTGAGTTAAGTATATACTTGCATTTACAGGTGAGTGTATTTACAGTGTAGTGTCTTAGTTCTGTCTGTGTTTTGAAGTATTCTATGTTTTACTACATATATTTGTTTTTAAATATAAATTGTAGGCTCATAATTTATATTTTTGTCCTGTTTTTTTTCCTATTTACTAATTGAAAAAGTATCTGAACTGTGAAACCGTGACACCATTTGAACAGCGAGATTTGGTGATTTGTTGCACCCATAATAATATCTCTTCTTTTTTATTTCTTTTGTAAGAGACCATGGGATAATGCCCTTTATATATTGTCCTTTCACAAAGTTGTTTCATTTCTTTTTAAGTAAATCTTCTCCTTCTCTTTCCTGAAACAGTTGTTGCATGTTTTGTGGAAGGATAGGGTTATTTGCGTTGTATTTTCAATGTATTTTTTATAAAGTTTAATTATATTTTGCTTTTTGGTTGGCGACATTTCTCTAAAGAACGAGCTTTTTGTGAGTTCTGTGGTCTTGTGGACTGAAAATCCAATTATTGGTTCTGTTTTTGCATTTTGTACTGACTGAAATCAAATGAAACAACAGCTCAAAATTTGAATATTTATTTTGCATAACTGCATCATGTGTGAGATAGCCCTGTTAAACACGTCTCACTCTGCAAGATATCACAAGATCATGCAAAGCAGTCTGCCTCTACGTGGCTGTGAAACTTTTGCCACAGTTTGTTGGAGGTTGCCTGTCGATTTGAATACAGACAGAAAAGTCTTTGTTGCCAAGAAGCAGCTAAAAAACCCGCTCTGGTGTGATAGAGAGGGCAGACGTAAAAAGAAATTAATAAAGCTTTTGTTTCCCTGCAGATGAGCAAGCACGCCCATCATATCCTGGAATAGTTTCGTGTCTGAGGGATTTCAGGCTGAAGAACTGGCTGGCTGGAGATCTGCTTGTGCTTTGTGTGCATCGAATAGCAAAAAGGGCAAAATATCAGCTTCGAAAATACACAAACAAAAATAATTTCACAGCCTAGAGTCTATCAAAGAATTTAGGAGTCTTTAAATCATCGATCTTACAGTCTAATCTCTTTTCTCAAATGGCACAATAGTGCCCTGATCGCAAGGGGCTGGGCCAAGTGCTAACACTATCTTGCTATTCCATTAGAGGTAAAATCTAGAGATATTCATGAAGGTTTTAGGGCCAGCAGGGCTGAAGATAGATGCAGCCGCGTTTCCTGTTGGACCCTTGACAGGACAAGACATATTCGCTCACGAATTCAATTAGCTGCACACAGTCACGCTCGATTGGCGCGAGCTTTGCCCAATCACCATCACTATCTGTCATACTCCCAGCAGGAAAGGGGAAAAAGCTCCCTCAAGGGCAGTGCGGCGGAGATCAAAAGTCAGAATCACATGCTTGGAATCAGCTCTGTATCCTGAACACGATTCTTTTTTCACGCTTCAATAACAATTCATTTTCTTTTTCAGGTGTTGTTGTCATGTTAACATCAAGTCCGGTAAAGGACAGAGCTTTCACGCTGATTTCTGCTCTATCAAGCATCTCATTGCCCACCTATATTTTGGATACTTCTCCTAAGAAGGGTGTAGCACATCCAGGTTTCTTCAAAATTAAGATTCCAAGTTACTTTATATACACCTGTGACATGTATGCTAAGGCTGCAGACCACCGACTTAAAACGTGTTGCAATCTGCCTCTTCAAAAAGGGAAACTCTCTAGATTTATTTTTGCAACCAATGAAACTACAAAAATAAAGTTATTCCTTCGTTTCATATTTTCTAATGTTTACTTTAAAAGTAAAGAAGTTAAAATTGGTGATTTTTATTCCCTGTAAAAGTTTAATAGTGTTTTCTTGTTTTGAGTTGGTTTGACAAGAAAACTCAAAATGAGATTTGAAAAATTATTTTTACCATTCAGATATCTTTATTCGCTAGTAGGTCTACCAGTATTTATGTGTAGTCACGTTGAACTATAATCTGTGGAGTATCCTTATCTGACTGGATGAAACTGAAGCAGTTACAGCTACAGCAGCAGCCTGTTCAGGGTTACAGTTAGTGATGTCTGTCAGATGCCATCAGGCAAGAGCTGGGGTACTCCAGACTATCACACTGCACTCACTCTCATCGACGATACAGAATTACACCATAAAACATCTAAATCTGGACTGTAGAAGGGTGATGTACCTGCAGAGAAATCCTGAAGGCACAGACATATTGTGCAAACATCAGACTGAAAGGCTCCTGCTGTGATTCACACCAGGGATATTTTTTGGCTTGGGGTGAATTTGGAGCAACTTCTCCTCCATGTAGCACATGAAGCTACCACAGCTACAGACACGCAGTCAGAGGAGGTTTTCCCAAATTCTATTAACGGAAATGTTTTTGTTTGAGAAGAAATTATAACTCTTTTGTTAGGTCATCTGGGAGACTCTTCCCTATTTGTTTTAAAAGCTTCCTTTTAAAACAAATAGGCTGCAGAGGTGTTTTAAAGACTGGTAGCACATTAAGAAGTCATTCAAAAATAATTCTACATGATCAGCTTTCAAGAATACAGTAGTCGAGGCCTTGGTCAAATGCACTTGTACAGATCTATAAAACATGCTGTCATAACTCTAAAACAGTAACTTTGAAAGTTTAAGTCTTAGTCACATGCACCGGCATGGTTCATTTCGTAAATATGAAATGTACCTTTAGCTGTGTGTTTATGTACAAAATGTCTTTGATTGGATCAAAGCTCAGATTAGAATTAAACTGTGTACATGAGCCCTGAAAAACTTCATCCGATTATAACGAATGCTCACATGCGCCACACTTTCGATTGGAATAAATAATTTTGATATGTGCAGCACTGTCTAAAACGCCAGAAAGGACTGTAGGAGAAGAAATGGTGAGTTCCGTTGTAAACAAACAAAACTGGGTCATAGAGCGAGATGATCTGAGCATGCTTTTAATTTTTTTATTATTTTAAGATCATTTTCTAAATCTGTGTGGCCAGTGCTAGGACCCGCATGTGGTAGGTGTATGGTGAAATATTGGTAAGGCTAATGTAAGTTGCTCGCAGCTATGATGCATGGGTGATGCTCACAATATCATTACACCATACTCTTGTCATTAGTAAGGTGCTCCCAGTGGCTCCTTAATCACGGTGCTCAAATGCTGCACACACAGGTTGTGCACTTGACCCATAAGTGCCTGTAGCATGACACTTTCCCTAGATTTCAACACCTTCGGGACACTCTTTCTTGGTCCCCCCATGACAGTGCCGTAGAGCGCTGTGCGCGGACACACGGCTGCCATGAAGTCGGACATGTGGGAGTTAACTTGTGTGGACCTTTTGTCTATATAAAATCCCCGTGGTTCTTTGTTGATGTATTTTTGCTTGTACTTTAATCCATGCCGTTCTACTGCGACACAGATCGAAGATGCTTGCTTTTTACATAATTCCTGTGCCTCCCTCGTGTGTCTTTTCTGAGCGATCTGCATGGTTGCTGTCCACCACTGGGCAATATGTCTTGTACCACAACCAATGGGATTAATAAAGTGCATATCTATTTATCTAGCCGTATTAACATACATACAAAAACAGCCAACCAAACATTTTAACGGAGGACCATATACCTTTAAATATCGCTTCAGTTAACACATCCAAATTTAATTCATTTATTGGCCATCCGGATTATAAGGTTATTTTGTAAAAAAAAAGAAAGAAAGCAAGAAAAAGTAGGTTTAATTAAGTTTCACAGTGCTACATACAGTATTTGAAAGTTCTTTCAGCTCAAATAGGGAGTTTATTTGTTTTTTACAGAGCAAAGTTGAATATAAACCATTTACAAATACTTTACAGTCTTTCAGTCATTCTTGTAAACTAAAAGTATCGCTGCTTTTTAAAATTTTGATAGCTTCTGTTTTCTAAAAATAGAAATAGGAATAAAAGACAATTGTTGCCTTTAAAATTTTCTGCCACTCTCTGTGGCTTTGTTCAGTTATTTCTGTAGCATGGTAATAATAAAAAAGAGAAAAGAAAAATGAAGGGAAAAGAGCTACTTTGACATCAAAGTGTCTCTCCCACAGATACTGCTTTTTGAAACACAGTAAACCATGTTTTGTTTTTTAAATCAGTATTTTTTCAGGGTTTGGACTCCATAGGGTCACTTTAGCCTTGATCTTACAATGTTGTATAACAGAATGAGTTGCATCTTTAAGGTCTCAAGTAGGAGAACTCAAAGCAGGGAAAACATCCCTGATTCCTTCAAAATAACAACATATTTTTGAGTAACAAAACCAAAACGGATGTTTCAGTTCACCGGCTTCTTGTGCAGTTGCTGAATACATCAGCAGGTGTTTGTGTGCGTTGAATTCAGACTATAAATTCCATTTATGTTTTTATTTTTCTTATATCAAATTCAGACAAGGAACACTAAATCAATATGGAACAACACAACAGGGTCAATGAAACTTCTTCCTTTGGCAGATTACAACAAATGAACATTCACATACATGTGTAACTACACAGTAATTACAACATG
This sequence comes from Oryzias celebensis, assembly GCA_014656515.1. NCBI lineage: Eukaryota > Metazoa > Chordata > Actinopteri > Beloniformes > Adrianichthyidae > Oryzias > Oryzias celebensis. The sequence goes on along the minus strand of BNCR01000005.1, from coordinate 33,463,688 downwards.
CAACCTCCTGCTTGACATTAAATGGATCGAAGTGACTCAATTACCATATTAAAATTGTCATGCCAGTTTTCCTTCTATAGTGAAATTAGATTTAAGGTTCCTCTATCTTAATTACTGACTTTAATTCAATAACACTTTCAATCAATTGCACCCAGAAGTTTCCTCTTCAGTGTCGGGTTAGAGTTGATGTAGACATCTGCTTCGTTTAGCATGTTTATGTTGGGAACGTTACTCGATGCCCTCGGCCATTTAACACTTCCTCAGTATCTTAAAACGAAACTGCCTGTGCAGCTTGCATTTGGAAAGCTGCCTGCAACAGAAACCCAGTTTGCAATGGGGATGGATGGTGGTGGTGGTGGGGGGTGCTTTTTGAGGAAAAGCCTAAGGCAAGAGATTAGAGGAACAGTGTGATGAAGCTTAGTGTTGCCACACAGGGCCTTGTCGTGCTGTGTTGCATCTTCTGTGATTTGATGAGCTGTGCTTTTCCTGTTTGTTATTCTACAGTCTTTTAGCACCCCAAACAATGTGTGACCTCTAGCAAGTAGCAAGGCAATCAAAGAGAGAAGAAGATATTCAAATATTTGCCTTAAAGTGAGTCTAGCAAATAGTAAGACAGCTGATTGCCCTCAAGGCTCCTAAAGGCTTACGTTAGAAATTCAACACTAACTTTTAGTAAAGAATTAATCTTATGACACCTATGAGTTACAGATGCTACAGGTATCAATACATTTGCCTTTTTTTCATTGTAAGGTAAGATTAGTCACCATTTTTCTATAGAGGCACACATGAAAGCGTTTTTTGGAAAGAAAGAGAAAAAAAAACAAGTGTGTCTTACATGTCTGGGTTATTTCTGCTGCAAACCAGCTTGGGTATTATTATTAATACACAAAAGCAGTTAAAGTGTAGTGGCATTGGACTGTGTCATAATATATGACACCAAATCTTTCAAAAATGGAAAGAGACCTGTGAAAGAAAAAGCCTGGAGCAAGATTTGATTTGCACCGCTTTGACATTTCGCACCAAACCTCTTCCAATTGTAGGTGGCGGACATGCACTGACAAACAAAAGAAAACGATAAAGAGGAAGCCCATCCCTGCTTGTCCGATGTGAACACCTTAGGCTAAACGTCACATACCCAGTTTAAATGTAGCATTATATATGACTATACATTAACAGTGCGATTTATAATCCAGTATGCCCTAGAGGGCGCATAACGACACAAAATACGACACTGGTCCAGCAATTCAGTTAAAAAGAAAATTACAAAGTTCCCTAAAAAATGAGAGATTAGAGTATAACTTGACATGGTAAAGGTACAGTCAATGTCTTTGGTGTGTACTTAGATTACTTTTTAACCTGTAGTGAAGTCCAAAATGTCATATTCACAAAAGGTAAAATAGCTTAATTTGTCGACCTTACTTTAAGACAGAAAGCGCTTTATAGTCACAGTCTCATTCACACACTCCACTGTCTAACACAGACACAAAAACTTATAACCACTAGTAGCAACGCAGGGTTCAGTGTCCTGCCAAAAGACACTTCCACACATGGTGGGACCCAAATCTGCAATCCTCCAATCAAACATCGACTACCATGGGACTTACAGGATGTTTCTTGTTTGTCATTTTGGCTTTGTCTGAAAATGTTTTTTATCTTTAGTAGTAATTTCCATTTTATTTAGCAGTGAGTTATTTTTCCCTTTCATTAACACTGGAAGAACTAAAAAAAACGGTCTAAATTGTTCAAAAAGGCTGTTAATTCTAAAGTCATTAACTAGCTTTTTTTAAAAGCTAAGAATTGGGAAAAAGCCTGATGTCGGCTAAAGTGCTGAAAGTTTGAATGGTCTTTCTTGCTTTTTATACTCTGAAAACATTAACCAAAAGAAAGCAAAAAGATTTTTCCCTGTCCTTTGTATTTGGCAAAAAACACCCTTAACATCAAGAAGAGATCTAAATAGAAAGTACAAGCATCAATGTCCTCAGTGAGCTGAATGGCTTGATGAACAAAGCTAAACGTCCAAGTTAGCTTCAATTTTTGAAAAACGTTTTTCATGTAATAATGTGCAAATCCCATAGACTATATTAATCAGAGAAGTATGAAAAAAGCTGTTAATAATGAAGTTCAAGGGCAGCATATTTTCTGCTGGTTTTATGACTCTTTCCATCAGACAGGTGGCCTGAATGACACTTATGCAAAGATTCATTTAACGTGTATTCAAACTCTCCTCAGCATTCTGGACATAAATAGCATGCTAACAAGTCTCTGGGCTCCAGTTGTCATTTTCAGTTTGTTCTTAGTGAAGTGCGATGGAAAATAATGGAAAATATGATGCAACACAGCACAGACAAAACCGCAGCCTCTGTTTCCCTGACTCGAATAACAACAATGTGACCCTGAAAGAGTCGGAGATAATGCTCCCAGATGTCATGTGCTGCTGACAGCATTTCAAAAAAAGACGCATCAACTTGCTGTGAAACACATGTAAAACGGAAGTAGGATTATCATTTCACAGCTTTCTATTTCATACGAAGTTTTTTTTTCTTTGTTTGGTCACTTTTGTGTAATTATTTCTGCTCTGGGAAAACTTCTAACCCTTTAACAGCTGAGATGTCACCGGCGACAGCTAAATAACACGTTCACGATTTATGTTACCCAGTTGTTACTGAGAGAATCAGCTTTTTACATCAGCTTTGCATCAATATGAAGCACATTGGTGTTTGTCAAAATTGTCCCCTAGAACTTTCTCAGATGTTTACAGAAACCAGTGTTCATAAGCATTCACTAGATTGGTTAAAATATAGACCATAATGCATTGCATTTGAATAATGTTTTATGCGAAAAAGTGTATGTTAAATATTTCTTTTATCAATCATCCTGGTTTTCATCATCAGAACAAAGTGGATTCATTAACAGCCTTCTTAAAATGTTCTTTTGTGGTTTTCACTTCAGGAAAAAGGTGATGCCATATTTGCCATTTAAAACAAAAAGTAGAGAGCATGGTTTCCAAATTGCTATTAAAATCCAGTGCAGTAGATAGTCCCGTATAATATTGTATTTTAGTAGTTTAGTAGGCAGGGAATTTGGACTTAGTCATTATTTAGGAAAACTGTTGCATAACTGCACAAAACCACTTTTCACAGCGTCAGAATCCTCTGGAATTACGTTAATTGCGACAACGGCTGAAGAGTTACAATAGTTAAAGAATTTAAACACTGGAGTTTTAGTGTAAAAGACTGAGCTTATAATTCAGGAACCATTCAAGCTGATAAGGTGGGGTAGACAATTTTTGTTTGCATGTATCAGGTGAATAAAACCTTCTGATCTGGGGAAAAAAACAAAGGTTGACCAAGTTTTATGATCTGTACTCCTGCATAACAGTGGCACCACTGGTTTAACGTCACTGACAAGAAAAATTGAAATTAGCTAAGAATCTCACAGATCCTTCCTGCATTGCATTACCTTAATAATCTACGTAAATCTACTTAAACTCATTTTTAATTAAACAAGTTTATATTTGTTTAAAAACAGGTGGTCAGTTGAAAAAAAACCCCTCAAAGGCAGAGCATTTGTTGCTACAACTATGAACAGCTTTTTCTCCTGAAAACTCCATCACCCATCCATCCACGTCTAAGGCTCTGTCCACTCGACTGGTTTTTACCTAACCTACTTTCTCTATGCTTCCACGAGGCTGCATTTGATTGATTGTCCGGGGGACACCCTCGAGCTGTTGTGTACTTAATCGCAATGTATAGAGATGCCGTGATGCTCCATTAGGGATCCGCATAAACATACTGCAGTGGTTAGGGAAATGGGCCAGCAGGGGAACGGTCAGTGGTTCAGGTTCCCATGGGAATCACTGTGACGTGCCTCAGTGTTAGTGCGACTTGTGGCATATTTCATAAAAGCTGGACAGCTTACCCAAGGGACAAGCATTTGTTTTTTTTCCCCTTACTTTTAGTGAAACTGACCTTCAGTCTCATCACAGTGAGAAGTCAAAGTCAAATCTGCGGCTGACACAATCAGGTAATGAGCTTGTCAGTCCTCACAGACGTTCCAGTTTGCATCTAGGGAAAAAACTGGAGAAGGTGAAGAGTGGTCCTGACATGTTTTCTGAGTTTGAATAATTATGGTTTCTGTATAGCATTGCCACAATCATCCGAGAAACAGGAGGTGTGGTCCTAACTTCCTGTCACCCTAGAGATAGGGATATAGTCGTGAAAAGTCACTTTGGGCGCAGAAAATTGGATTGCTTTTTGGACTGGTGACGGATGAGTTAATTAAAGAAGAAGGGTATGGAGAAAAAAAGTGATATGCAGCTCCTGTTATTTATCCTGTATTGACTATACCTCTGTGCACCACAGTGACGAGAGCAATTGCAGCATTTTTTGCTCAGGAAAACACAAGTAGAGGAAGGACGATGTCAAAAACCCCATACAAAATGAAAGTCTTGAACAACAGGTAATTTCAGCTAAAAGTGCCATTTTTTCTGCAATGAAAGGTGTTATTAAAAGTCTTTAATAAATACAGCAGTGCACCTCATAATACAGAGCACCTTATAAATTGATTAATTCTGGTTGTGCTTAATGAGGTTGAAGCGACTTTGAGAGGTACATGGTGCTCTGTCAAAATGTTACTTTGGGTGTTATTCTGAATATGCTAATACTGCTACACATTAGCAGTGTCAAACTGTTTTCACATTCTACTAACAAGGTTGGGAGTTAGCGTAGTAACAGTAGGTCATTTTATCGTTATCAGTCGTTTTTTTTTCCGGCTTGCAAAGAAGGTTGGGAGTTACAGGTGTTGTGCAAACACTGACGTGGCTAGCATGTAGCATGTTACAAACAAGTTCTAGAATTACTGTGAGCGCAATACAAAGTCTGACTGATGGATTTGTTTTTGACTCATTTGTTTCGCATTAATGTGTCTTTTAGTTTGGTTCATCTTATGTATGACAAGTTAAAAAATAGTCCATTCTTTGAAGGTGCACCTTAAAAATCCAGTTAGTGCTGTATTGTGGAAACTACAATATATTTTTGGAAGAAGCTTAGCAAGAAACTTGGTAGAGACGCTTCTAGCTGGCGTGCTTCACTGTAAAGCATAATTTTTCACAAATGCAAACATTTTTCAACTTTTTTTAAGAATTAAGACCCAGTCTTTGAATTATATCTCTTTGCAAAGTTTACGTTAAATGTTTCTTTGAAAATAAACTTAATGTTGCTCAGCTTCAATGCCAAATCATTGCTTCTAAATGGTCACACTTGTATTTGTCTGCTTAATGTAAGATTAAGCACATAGTTTGTCTCACTAAGATCGAACAAATTACCAACCAGTCACTAAGTAAGGGGTTGGATTTCTGTGAGTTCAAGATAAATTTGCTAGAGTAAATCTTTGGTTAAAGCAGAGACAAAAATAAAAAAAAAAACAAAAAAAAAAAAAACTAGTACTGTTTTTTTATGCAGTACAATACCCATCATCAATGAACGGTCTATTCACAATTACTGTAACTCACAACTTTTTTTGTGAATTCATTGATGATGCGCATTATGGTGCATAAAAAAACAGTACTAGTTTTTTGTTTTGATTTTTGTCTCTGCTTTAGCTAAAATTTACTCTAGCAAATGTATGTTTTTATCAAGAGATGACATACAAGGGCGCTTTAAAAAAAAAAAAAGTAAACAATGTTGGGTGTCACTGTAAATATGCTAACACGGCTAACGTGTAGCGTTGTTGGACTGTTTTTTCAATGAGTTATATAGGGCTAGAGATGCTACACTAGCCTGTTGCATATGCAAATTTGGACACCATCTTGGAAAGGACCCTGCATCAGGTATGCATTGTGTTTCCTATATAATCATGCATTTATTTATAGAAAAGAAATGTTCATCTGTTCCACCTTGCACAAAAACATTAATAGCTTGACCTGGGCCTTTTTTTGTGATGATCAGTTTTTTTCCTTCAAAAATTAGACCAAAATGAAGCATTTTGTGGTCATTTTACAGTATCTGCTAAGCCATGTGTTAGTGTTTACTCCCCTTCTCAATATGGCGTCACTCTTTACCTACATTGGACATTGGTAGAAGGTTGGCGTAGTGTCTCCTGCCTATATATTTCATTGTTTTTATTAACGTCATACTTTTGTTTTTGCTGTATCACTCTGTTTGATGCTCCTTGAATACAAGTATGAAAATAAACCATTCCTTGATGGTGCTCCCTGTCATCCGGTCCCCCCAATAGATCGGAACAGATGGCAATCAGTTCAATTAAGATGAATCTGAATTAGAAAATATTTTGACCATTATCATTAAGTTTCTCTTAACCCAGACGAAGGCATACTGACATCGTTTAATCAGCAGATCACCAGAAATGTGGTTTGTGGTATACAAGGTCCCACATAATTATCTTTTTAGGACAAATGGGTCTGAGTTTTCATGGGTCAAAATCATGGAGAGGTTTTTGGAAATGTTTTCAATAGCGCAATAAAAACTTGTTCATGAAATTGAACATCAGAAACATGCAACAGAAGGAAAAGAGACCTGTGTTTTCACAGTCTGCTGAATGTGATGAAACTGAAACTTAAATCCTCCATTAATGAAACCAGGACTGAGGGAGTCCTTTGGTTTTTCTTTATTTACAGATGAATAACCTGGAGTGCCGGTGGCTCGAACAAAGAAAACCAACAAGTGCATTGGAGCCTGCGAGCCTCGGCTGTACGTCATGTACTGTGTCTGTCGGGACGGAAGGTAATCCGAGCCCAGGTTGGCGACAGGTGCTAGAGGGGAAAGTGGGGGCGATTTGGAATACCGCGAAATGTGGTCAGACTCCATGGAGAGTGTGCCGAGATGGATTAAGGCTCAGTTTGGGAGTAGGAGGTGTGTAGTGGGTGTTGTGCTGGGCACCCAGGTGGTGCCTGAGGAAAGTACGTCACGTCTGTTTGTGTGTGCGCATGTTTTTTTTATTTCTACACTAGCCAGGGCTTATGTGTCTGCTGGCAACAGAACACAGTGGGCCCAGAGCTGAGAACAATTAGACACTGTTCAACCATTCCTGGATTTGCATGAAGAGCAGCACCCGCTGTTCCATCTTAACAGTGACAGAAAAGACAAAGAGTCAGAGGAAATTTACTGGTATTGAAAGGACAGGAATTGATTTGTTTCCTGTTGTCTGCTTTGTACGTTAATTACTGCAGGTGTCCGATAAATATCAGGTAGGATTATCAATCCTCCCTTTAAGATCCAACTACTGCACTTAAACCAGATGATTAATTTCTGCTTTAGTTTGGAACTACTGTAAAGCAAATTCAGTTTTAGGCTTCATCAAAAAATAAAAAATCGAGCATTCAAATTTTGTATCAAATCAGAGTTAAGGGTAATTTGGAACAGTTAAAAATTTGTGTTTTTAGAGATCCACTCTGATCATCTTTTGGTCTATTTTCAGTGTTCCCAGTGGCCTTTTAATTAGGATTATGCAGGTTTAACCTAAAATAATAACAAAAAAAACAATCGGCTGTAGTTCATTCGAAATTCACCTCTGTGTTGTAGGTGGGACTGTTGGCGCAGAGCAACCCCACCTCCCTTCCTGTCACCCATATTTGGTTTTTGGCCAGATACCAGCTTGGACAAGGAAAACAAAGACGTACATGGATCTAGTTGTCTTCAAGTGGATGTATCAGAAAGGGGCAGAGCAGTGAGCTTGTGGACTGTACATCGTAATACGCTGTTTTCAAGCCACATGTTTTTTGTCTACTCCTGATTCATAATGATTCAAATTACGACATTTTGAGACAAACCATTTTATTACAATACAATATCAAGTTTAACTTTATTTTTATATGTTCTCTATAATCAGAAAAATACCACAAAAGCATGTTAAAAACTCAAATTTCATGCGGGTGGGATTTTCAATAGACCATCAAATGTGGATAGCAACAAAAAAAAGATAACACAGAACTGTCAAGAGATTTGTCTCAGATTATCAACCAAGGTGTTCCATTAATAATAATATCTTCTATCTAAATATCTGGTCTTGTTCATTCTGTCCAGATTGAGAGTTGTTGAGTCAATCTTTTGCTGGAAAGTTATCTAATTTATTAAAAATAACTAGAAACAGCATCTAAATACAGCCATGACAATGGATACATTTTTATTTAGAAACATTCAAAAATCTAAATATTAATATAACATTAATTAGTCCCATATGTCAGAAGTCCGCGTTCTTTCTCCCCCTCTGGTCACCGATGGGAGCTGTCAGCGGAGTACTGACTTTTAATCTTACCCTGCAACAGACTGGTGGCCTGTTCACGGTTTACCTTTTGCCCAACAGTGGCTGGATTTGCACCAACAACCCCATGATCCCGGAAGAGATTCAGTAGGTTAAGAAAATGGATGGACTATGAGGCATAATTTAAAATATTTCAATTCTTTTAAATAATGAAGAATAATGAAAACCCAACATTTTATGTCTCAAAACTTAAAATGTTGTTAAATTCTATTAGAAAGCTCACTGTCACTGGTTCAGCCGTCAGCTAACACCTCCGACCACCAGAGGGATGTCTCGCCAGACCACTGACTCCTGCCTGCTCATTATCATCATTATGTCAACCGGCATATAAACCCACTGTTGCCTCCACCTCGGTGCGAAGTCTTGTTTTGCCTAGCAGACATTACTGAGCGTTTATTCTCCTGTTTGCCTCGCCGTGCCTGACCTTGGCCTGTTTCTTCGTCTCCCTGTCTTGCTTCATGTTTTTGACTCGAGCTTGGTTTGTGACTACACCTTGCATTGTCCTTGTCTGTTGATCATTAAACCCAGCTGCATATGGATGCAAACGTCTCAGCCTCTTCATCACACTCACGGTGTCGATTAAATAATTTAATCTAGCTGCAAAAGTTTCTTGAGCCTCTAAAGGTCTCAGCCTGGGTCAATAGCTACGCAGTCACGGAGAGGTCTACTGAGTTGACACATGTCTAAAAGACGTTCATTGTCACCCTTCACAAGGAGGCCAAGTCTTAACCTTTTGTAGTCCAGAGCCTCTCTGAGCATTTTTTCACTACTTTACAATTTGCTTTAATTTGTCTATAATCTGTTTTTGTGAAAGTGGGTTTTTTGCCATCTTCTTGTTGTTCTTCTTTTTTAAAGAAGTATTTTCAATACAGTTCAAGCCAAGAAGCCCGAATTTTTGTTACGTCTTTTACTGCAAAAGTAAAAATGTAGACTAAAAATTTTTTATGTTTTTTTTTAACAAAAATTCATCATGTAGAGAGAACATAAAAAGTATACATTTAAAAACAAAGCAAAGACAAGGTCAAATCTATGTGAAAAATGTCTATAAAAACCGTCAGAGTTTAATAATCCAATGGTTTATTCCAGGGGGTTATGCATCATAACTGTAATTGTGTTTGTTTTAAGCAAAAAATGTTTCAGCTAAATACCTTTTTTGAATCTATCACGTTTAATTCTGAATGAAAACTACTAATAATAAGATTACTAAGGGTTAAAAGTTCTTTGCTGAATACGCTTGTTGTTCTGGGCGCTGTTTTCAAGTACACTAACAGGAAATTGAGTGGAATGAAAAGGGCTGGTTGTTCCAGCAACAGGGAGAACTGCACCCTCAAGAGGATTGTCAAGCAGAGCCCATTCAAAAATTTGGATGAGCATCACAGGAACTGGACTGAGGCTGGAGTCAGTGCAACAAGAGCCACCACACACAACACGGGCTACAAATGTCGCACTCCACGCATCAAGCCACTCTGGAACCAAAGACATGTTTAGAAACCTCTTATCTGGGACGAGAAGAAGTGGGATGTTGCTAAATAGAGCAAAATCATTCATTCAGATGAAAATAAATTGTGCATTTTATTTAAAAATCAAGGTCCCAGAATAAAATCAGCTTGAAATCCAATGTGAAGTTTCCACACTCCACGCTAGTGATTTTAGGGGGAATGTCATCTACCAGTGTTGGTCCACTGAAGTCCACATCAATGCAGACACCTGCCAGGTAATTCAGATGCCCTTTATGCTGCTCTCTGATGTCAAGCTGGGAGGAGATGGTGATTTTATTTCCCAGTAGGACACGTTACAAGTTCACACTGCCAGAAGAACCAAAAACTAGCTTAATACCCACAATAGTACCTCGCTCGATTGACCAGCAAACTCGCCTGACCTGACAGAAAATCCATGGACTGATGTCAAGAGGAAGATGAGAGACACTAGACCCAACAATGCAGATGAACGGAAGCAAGCAAAGCAATAACGACTGCACAGTTTTACAGGAGGATCTTCTCCATGTTAACGGTGCATTCCTTAAGTAACTTATGCAAAGTTTTGAGTGCATAAAAATGGTTTTAAAAGGGTTACATTTTCTTACTTTTTTAATTATTATATCTTATTTGTATATCTACAGGCTAAACCTATCAAAATTAACAGAAAAAAAGCTTAAAACATTATTAAATATGTATAAATAATAAGTATAAAATATGAGTTTTTCTTTTTGAATTTGTTTGACAAAAAACTTTTTTTAACAATATTCCATTTTTTTGAGGTACCTGTTCATGTGTATGACACCCGTCCACTTTTATCCTTGTAGACGTAAATTTAAGTCCAAAAGATTGAAATTGCAGAAAATGTGTGAGAAACATGCAAAAAAGTATTTTCTAGTAGTTTCACAGTTTTTAATTAGTACACTTTAAATGTACTATATTTTCTCATTCTAGGTGCACTGGATCATAAGGTGTATGTCAATGAATGGTCATGATTAAGGCACACTGAACTATAAGGTCTGTTAAGTGAGACAAGAGTCAGAGATAAGTCCGTCAGTCTGTCAGACTTTAATTACGTCCGTCACAGTAACTCTAGAACTTGTTTGTAACACACTAAACGTTAAGCATGTTTAGAGCATCAATGTAGCCTGTTTACAGTACATGTAACTCCCAACCTTGTTTGCAACATCTAAAAAAACAGACTGATTTCGCTAAAACCAATGTTACTGTGACTACACAAACTCCCAACCTTGTTAGTAACACACACACAAAAAAAAAAAAAAAACGCAGTTCAGCACTGCTAAACGTTAGCCATGTTAGCATATTTACAGCAACACCCAAGCATACATTTTGACTGAACAAACTGCTTCGACCTCTGTAACCACAACCAGACAGATAGAAGGTGCTCCGGATTTTAAAACCCCATGTTTTAAAATCCAATATTTTTTTGAAAATTAGACAAATGAATAAATAAGAAAAAGAGAGGCTTTTAAATGTGCCTTAAGTGGGGAAAATACATTAGTAAAAAATGCAACAATTTTTGTGAATTAATTTGTCCTGCACCATGAACTTAATTATCCCCCTCCACATTTTTTTCCGTCAAATCTTAGTGTGAAGGTTTAAAGAAAAAAAAAAAAAAAAAAAAAAAAAAAACTTTTACAAAATGTGGGGTTAAAAAAAAAAATCACTAGAGCTACGACACATAATTGTAAAAGCCCTTGGAAATATTCCTGGGAGCTTTGACTGTAGTTTTGTGGAGTTTCACGTGGTTTTTAGACATTTTTTTCATAGTTTTGACCTTCTTTTTGCTTTGATTTTTGGATTCATGCATTTTATTTTGTCTTTACATGTTTGATTTTGCTAAAAAAAAATAAAGAAATGTTTGGGCTTAATTTTTGTGATTTTGCAGTATAAATCTACTACTCCATGTGGACTTTTTTGGACAGCTTCTGGTTCATTGCTGAGTTATTGTGCTTTATATGAAAAAATAAATATACATAAAAAAGCAAAGATGGGTTTGTAGGCTCCTGAAAAAACAATTTTTGAGATACAGCATATTATTAAAGTAAACTGTAAAGTACAGTGAAAACATGGACTAGTAAAGGTTAATTCCACAGCTTTTTGGATTCAAAACTCAGTATCAGACAATATAATTTATTTAACATATTTGTTGATGAATAATGAAGCCACAGATTTTTCATAGATTAAAAAGTAAAAACAGTTGATAGGTAGAAATGGTAGAAAGATTCAGACAAACGATTGACAGGTAGATATGGCAAATAGATATAGTTAAATACAATAGATAGATAGGGGTAAATAGAAAGATAAAGTAGATAGATTCAATTGCTAGATCAGAATTTTCCACCACACATGAAGTGGGTTTTTTCATTTTGTTTTCTAAAAGCTGCGTACCTCTGACTAGAAAGCAGTCAGATGAACAGCTGAGTAGGAACCTGGTGGTCGTGGTCTTCTGCATGTGTTCCTTCTGCACAGGTTTTTCCCCAGGGGCCCCGACCAAGCCTAATTGATGGCCCTAATTTGGTGTGTTTAAGTGTGAGTAAGCATGTCTCCCAGTCTCTGAATTAGACCTGAGATGAATGTCCTGTTGCCCAAAGTTAGCTTCAACAGACTGCAGATCCTTTAGAGCCGGAGGGGTAATGGAGAAGATTGATGGGAAAAAAAAAGGTGGCAGCTTTTTGTCAGCATTGGCATGGAGGTGGCTGACTTTCAACATGAAAAGAGATGTATTTTTAGAAAACAGGCGGTCACCTGTAGCACCCCTCAGTAGCGCTTTTAAAATCTTGAACACAAAAAAAGCCCATTAGTGGCCTCCATTCAAAAAAAATGCAAGAAAACATGCCTACATTGCGTAAACAACGTTTTATCACAGTGGAGATCTCTTCGGAGAGCTTCTGCCAATTTCAAGATTTAATTTAGTCCATGATAACAAGCCACTCCTAAACCATTTCCCCAGTTACCCTCTTTTATTCCTGTTTTGAAGACTGTTGCTGCATGACAAACACGTTTTTTTGTTTTCAGAGTTTACTGCACTTTCTCACAAAAGAGCTGTATTTAAAACAACTGGAACATAAACATATCAAACATATGCAAATCAAATATATATGCACACTAGTTTGTGGACTGTGCTTTTTCAACTTGGCGTGACATTTGACGCCTGTTGAGCGTCTGTGTTGACAAAGACAGGGGTTGTATGAAGGAAGTTTTTCAGTGACGTGCAGCATGCTGAAGTGAGGGTTGTTGTGCTTCGACATCTAGTTCAGAGGAAATTGAATCAGTTATATTAATTCGATTTTGGGACATTTCGAGGTTGACAGAAGAGGATATTATTCCAATCTCCACCAGTCTACGCACTTCATTCCACGACATGCTGTAACGAAGTTAAAATCCCAGAATTTTGCTGTGCACTTTTCAGACAGATTTGACTCAATTTGGTCATTCTGCAGACATGTGAGACACATTTGGTCCACACTGACATTATAAAACAAAAAAATGGAGAAAAATCCCAGGTTTTCATTCAAATCTGAATTTTTCTTCTTTCGATAAGCACTTATTAAATTAATATTGCTGATCAATCGCTTATCTCCTTGTTTTTGTTTTACATGTAAGAGTTTTTCTCAAGAATTTAAATGATAGCAAACCAAGAAAATGACTTTTTGGTTTAAAAAAGAAGGTTTTCATTTAAATTTTTCAGCATTTTGTGTAAACTGCTTATATATTGAGTTATAAATAAATTTTCAACTTACCCATGGTGCAGTTGGTTGTAAAGTGTGGCTCTATGGTGGCAGTATCATCATATGGGATTCGCTGATCGTAGCTGGCTGAAATCCGAAAAGGTGATCCTCCATGTGTGCCCAGAGTGAGGTGGACAACAGCCCAGCTGCCGAGGAGAGAAAGCAGGAGCAGGGTCAGAGCAAGGAGCAGACAGCAGGGCTGACAGAGGTACCCGCACCCTCTGCTGGGCACGGGAGTCAGGGTTGTTTGGATCTGCTCAGCCGGAGTTCCCGGAGTCTCAGGTAAGGGGCTGTCCAGAGCCTCTCTGGAAGCCGACATAGGAGTTTCCTCATCCCCTTCCATTTTGGGGGGGCCTCCCTCTTCCTTTTTCTGTTGATGCATGGGCCCAGCTTCTGCGACTGTTTTAACAGAAAGTCCTGTTTCGGTTGATTCTACAGCTCAGACCCCGTTCAGTCAGACCCAAACATGGGCTTTAAAGTCACAAATAAAGCGAGTGTGATCGAGAGACAGCAACACACTCAGGGGAAGCTGCCGTGCATGCTGCAGTCCTGCGGCGAATGACGTCCTCTCTGGCTTTGTGCAGTTGTGCAGTCACTAATTTTATTAAGCAAACTGGTTGATTTGTCTCTGGCTCAGAGCTTATCAACAATCCCTCTGACTGCTTCCCTGTAGCCCTGTTTTCCTCCCTCCCCCCGCGGCTGATGCCCATCCCTTCAGTTACAGACATGGCCCCAAATATCGTTAGTATCCTGTGTACAGACACTTTGTAGAATATTTTATATGGGGGGGCTTTGGAAAGGGGATAAATGAGAACAGCAAAGTGGAAGGCCATTAAAACTGAAAGGAAACAACAATATGTAAAGGTAGACAATACATAAAATACGTACAGTATTTGGAGGGGTTGAAGATTTCATCTTAAATTATTGCTTTTGTTCTTTTTGCAATGGGGGCAAGTGGGGGAGGCAAATCTTTTAGCTGAAGGGGAAGCCCCTCCACCCCCGTGACCCCTCAGCTCCGCCCTTGCTTTGAAAGTGTTGAAAGGAAGCAAACTCAAAATCAAAACATAGCTATTGACATTCAACTGGAGAGCACGTTTGTAGCTTTCACATTTCCACAGATCAGGTTCCAGATTAGTTGAACTGTAAGCAAACTAACATCCATTCGAAACAGTGGCAGAAATAAATATTTGCAGATTTTTGCCCACCTAAAAGGAAACTGAGTTTGTTTTCTAAGTGGTAAGTTGATTTGAACATGAGAGATAGAAAACCGCATAGAAATTTAAGAATATTGGTTTGAAAGAGTCTATATACGTGTCATTGAGGGAAATAAGTATGTTTCAGCCTTCATGCTGGAAAGACTTAGTACATTGTGGAAATCCATCATTAGCAGCACAGAGGTCAGAGGTTTCTTGTAGATGATGAGTAGGTTTATGCACATATCAGGAGGAATTTTGGTCCACTCTACTTTGCAAATGTTGCTTAGCAACTCTGAGCTTCAGATCTCTCCATAGGTTTTTTATAATGACTGGCTGGACCACTCCATGACCTCGATGTCCTCCTTCATCAAGGCTTAGGGGGGGAAAGGAGGTTTTTCACTCAGGTTTTAGAGTACATAGCTCTGCCCATCTTCTGATCAACACAATGAAATATCCCTGTGCAGGAAAACAGCCCAAAGCATAATGTTCCCACCTCCAAGCTTGACATGGGTCAGAGTTCTTAGGGTCGAAACGGGTTGAGTTGATGCCAGAAAGCTCCACAAGTAATGAAGGTGTTTGTTGGGAAATTTCAGGCTGGTCTGCACATGTGCCTTCTCAAGGAGGGCTACTTTGTGAGCACTACAAGATGTTAAACCGTTGAGGCATACATTATTATGAATGGTTTTCTTGGTGACTGTGGTTCCAGCTGCTCTGAGATCAACTAACTCCTGACCTTTAGGTGGATTGACGGTCATGTTCTTGTATTTGGGTACAGTTGCACCAACAGTTTTCCCTTCAACCCCCAGCTTCTTACTGATGGTTTTGTTGTGCATTCCAGTCTACAATCTTCTCCCTGTAATCCACTGAAAGCTCTTCTGTCTTTCCATGTTGGAGAGTTGGGAGTCTGACTGATGGACTGATTCTCTGGACAGATGTCTTTTCTACAGGTGATTAGTTTAAACAGGTGTCTTCAATTCAGGTGTCAGTTTGATCAGGACAGTCTAGCTAGTCTGAGTGAACCAGAACTCTTAATGGTTACTTAATACCTTCTTCCTCCAACAGCATGAACTTTTCTTTAGCAAACCTCTCCTGTACACTGTTACAGGAAAATGTTTGTTGTGGAGCTTTTCCTTGTATTGTCAGTGCAACAGCAATGGCTGCAAGTGCACACAAAGCCACCACAACACAAATGGGTGCTGAGCTTTTGAAATTCGCCCAATTTGAAATGTAACTCAATAGACTTTGCTTTCCTACCATCTGTCTTTCCTCTTCTCACTCATTCCTCTCATTTGCTTTTTTGCCCAGAAGCTGCTCTAAATTGGAAGGAAGATGCTGACCAGATGAGAGCGATGTAAGAACAACACAGCAGTGCCCTCATTGAGAGGAATCTTCTCCTGGTCATTCCCCACAAAACAAAAGGCAATTAGACTTTAATGAGGACTGGATTTGACCTTAAACCTGCAATGAAACTTCAAACTTTTACTTGACTTTCTATTATCCTAGTTTTTAAAAAGTCTTCAAATAAAAGTAAAGCTACACAAACACACTCAGGACTTGGTGTACAACACTACAACTCTACTACTCATTAAAACAAACATGTAAAGCGTTAAAACAAAAAAAACAAAAAACAAAACTGCATTGTATTAGGGGATATTACAATGGTTCTAGAAGTCATGCTCTGAAAACAGAAAGGCCTGACTCTACCTTTTTTTCAACGGAGCCCTGAAAATCAATTTCCATCTGCAGCATTTTGCATTTCTAACAGCGCTACTCATTCTTCACACCCTGTGATCAGGTTTTTTAATCTATATGACCAGCAGCAAATGAATGCGTGATGAAGTCACAATGAAGTCGTGATTGTTCTGAAAGCAGAAAGAAGTGACTGCATGGCTGTTTTAGGAGCCTTTTAATAGGAGACATTACAGTTCATTGTGTTACTTTTTTAAATGACTTTAGTCTGTGACTAAAGTTTATTTTGGAAAATAAAAATGATTTAATGGTTTGTGTTGGACACAATTTATGTTAAAGACCCACTCTGATGAATATGCGTTTGTGGTGTGTTTAACATTTTCTTGTAGCTTATTTCTGAAAATGTAAAGAAAATTAAGCCTAAAAATAGGAGTGTCAGGAAAGAAATCGAAACAATGAAATGTCGATACTTGTATCCACATAAAATGCTACCAAAACAATATTTCAGTCATTGTTCAAATTTGGCTAAAGAAGGCCTAATCTTAATTAAAACACCACTGGGAACGCTTTTACAAGATCATAAAACGATCAGAACACAGGTTTAATTAAAGGGACGAAACATGAAAATGATTTCTGTTAAGTCAGAACATAGATTTCCATGCATCTCTTGGGCCGTTAAATGATGTCCTTTCCTGCTTTGTTTGTGCAGGAGTTGACTGAGCTGCCAAAGCACATCATTCAAACATTCACGTTTTACTATCAGCATACTACCAGGTGAGCAGGTTACAGACATCACATTTGTAAGTAAATAAAAGAAAAAACTTGAAGATTTCTATGCCTATACATGACTATTCTGAAAGTGTCCTTTGTGTCCCTTTGTCCCACAGCTGCAATGGATCACATGACCTTTGTTTAAGCTGCTATAGCCTTCGCTGTGGAAGGAGTTTCTTTCATCGCAAACAAATAAAACAGTTCAGAACTATTAATCATTGCTGCCAATTGACAATTCTTATTTCATAATGCGATCCATTTCTGCTCCCTCGGCTGCTCAGCTCTGGCTAATGTGGGCCTTTTAATTTTCATTTGGTTTGTGTGTGTCTGTTTGTTAATGAGGATGTAGGATGCTCACATCCTAACTGCATTTCATCTTCTTTGTTTAGTGTTTTTTTTGTCTTTTGATTTCGATTAGCTGGAAGTATCAGTGAAATTAACATGTAAAGAAGTGTGCTCCGTGCAGAAAATTTTACTTGAAAACTAGGCACATCCACTGTAAATCAGATCCCTGAGGAATAGAGAAAAAATCTATACCCCATTGGCGGATTCTATTTAAATAAGCAAAGAAATCTGCCAATGAGGTAAGAAAAATTGTCTCACTAAAAAATTCTTAATCAACAAAAGAATTCTAGTCATTAAGACAGTTTTCTCAAATTAAGATTATTTTGCTATTGAAAACTTTCTTGATGAGATTATTATATATATATATATTTTTTGCAAGGCAGAAAATGAGGCATTTTTTTCTTGAAACAAAAGGCTTTTTACTGTAGTAGATAAAGTTACTAGATAAAGATACGCAGAAAAGTATTTAATTTATTCTCAAAATGCAAATAAATCCAGCTACAATAAAGAAAAATGAATTTTTATGCCTTACATCAGTCAAAATGGACACATTTTCAGCATTTTATCAGCGTTCTTGTCCAGATAAAAAGTTATGATGAAGGTTTCTGCAAAAGTAATTCCTTTTAGTGTAATAAAATAACATTTTATGTTTCAGCACAACACCAGATACCATCTAGTTTGCTCAATTCCAAAATCACTCATATTTTAAAAATGTATCAAAGTCTGAATTGTATTTTTAAGTAAAATAAGACAAAGACTCAAAATCTCTCTGTAAACGTTGGGACTCCTTGAGAATAACCACAAGAATATTCCTGACAGTACTCTTGATAAACTGTCTATAAGTAATTTGTCATTTTTATATTGTGTTTAACATTAAGGCTTTTTTATTGAGTACTTTTTTTCAGCCTACACCAAGCTCATGGAAAACATGCAAACTCAGCTTAAAAAATGTAAAGCTTGGATTCAAACCAGGAACTTATCACTTTGCTACCATGAAGTGCTTAAGAAAACATATTGAACAAATATATCTTCATCTTTATGTTGTCTGTTGCAATTAGTGCTGTCAGTCGAAAGTGTTAACTCAGATATCCTAGAAATGTAATTTGTGTTCACAAAACACATCAACAGTAAAATAAGCAGAACTCTAAAGACTTTAATGTCTGCAGTATAACTTCAAGAAAACAAAGATGCTGAAGTACAGACATAAGAAACAAACATTGTTTTTCTGCACGTTAAATGGTCCGGGTGAATACTCTATTCTGATTGGCTGCTGGGTGTTGTCGCACACCTTAAAAAGTAGTTCTGGTGACATAGCCAAGATATTCTATATCACTGCACAGGCTTCTTTAATACAAGCTTATTGCTTCATTTTCTGGATAGAAACAAGCAATAAGAGGTGAACTGTCTCTCTGAACTGATGCTTTACTGAACCTATCGTGACGATTAGCACATATTTCACTTTCCTCTGCTGCTGCAGTCTCGGTCTGCCGGCCCAGCAATGCATTCTCATGTTACCGTGACAACGGGCCGCATTATGTATGAAATAGTCTGCTTTTTGTGAAAAATAACAAGAATAAAGTAATAAAAATTGATTGAATATTTGTTTCTTTTGTAAGTGACCGTGTTATTAGTGGAATAATGCCCCACGTGAAGTGGAAGAATTATTATTAATTATTCGTGTGCGCTAACACGTTAACATTGACAACTCTAGTTATAATATATTTTTTTGTGAAAAAATGATGATTTGTGATTGAGGCTGACAGTTCTTAATACAGTGCATACTAATGTTAACACAAAAAAAATGTTTTTGTTTTTTCAGGGATGTCGTTGCCTCATCTAAGAATCCTTAAATATTATAGGATCTCTGAAAACGGCATGTTTGCGCCACACATTTTCATACAATGATGACAGCAGGGCTATAGGCAGGGAGCTAACCAGGTAAAGTATTTACCAAAGTATTTTTTGACACAAGGGCAAGCAAAGTTGAAACTGAACCTGCAATCCTGCAATCAAAGCAGAACTGCTGTACCTCTGTGCCACAGCAGCCACATGTTAAGGAAGTGAATGGCTTTTTCCTTCCTATTCTCGTAAAAAAGTCCCCTTTTTAAGCACCAACTGTTTCATCCGCCTAACAGATTCAGTGTGTGACCTTGGGACTGGGAAACTTTTGGTCCTAACGGAATTGAGCATTGACATCCATACCTTACCAAAGACATTTGAAGCATCAGGGGTGTAGTCTACGTGATACGATGACGCACGTCAGCCAAGAATACGCAGGTATAACTGTAGAAAAATGCCTAAAGATGCATCAACAAAATTTTGTGACTTAACTTCGACTTTCCAATTCAAAAGTCACCGTCTTTGCAAAAAAGGTGCTTACACACCGGGTGCGATTCGGGCGGTGGAGGCGGCCAATTTCAATGTACAGTCAATGGTTTGGACGGGCAGTGAGGTTCTGCAGTGCAAATTGAGTCGCCGGCGCTGCACAAAAGTCTGGAAACAGTGAGAATTGAGCAGTGCGGTATGAATTTAGTGACCGCGGCAGCTGACCAGAGTTAAAAAAAAAAAATTGAACTTTGGGGAGGTGGGTGCATCTTATCAACCAATCAGGGACTCAACTTTGGGTACATGATGTTTTCAGTGACAGCGGGGAGAAACATCCAATATGGTGGATCAATCCATAGCTCTCATTCATTTTCTTAAGCCGCCGGATCCCTTTCTGGGCAGAGGGTCGCAGGACCTATAGAGATGTAGTGGAAACGCTCACCATGCCGGCTCCCAGCCAGACAGAGGGCTGCTGCTGGATGGGGATGCAGTCCGCTCAGACCTCCTGAACTTTATGATGTTTTCTTATTTCAGCTCTTTAAAACAAATAAATCTGATCTCTAAACATCATCTGTGTCTCCCATGCAGTGTTATTGAAATCAACAGATGTGGCAATCGTGCTAAAAACATTAGCTGCTAGCTCCACCCACATGCGGCCGAGGCAGCGAGCTTTGGGAACACATTTTTGGCGAGCAGCAAATTGTTCGCGCGGCGAAGGAGGGCCGGGACACGTGAATTGGCCGCACAAATTGCGTTCGGTGTGAATGCACCGTTTGACAGTTGGGTTTTTGGACCACGTGGGCTTCTGGCAAGTGTGATGTGGACTCATCATGAACTCAGTAAAATCGTTTGGTGGACAGGAGGCAACAACCTGAATCGGTCGGTTGGAATGTGAAGAAACAAAAATGTTTAAATGTAACGTTTAGTGTTAAGTGTTTGTGTCAGCAGCTGTCTCTGTTACCAATGTGCTTGGAAGGACACTTTAGCTACAGCTAATGCACGAGATTTAGAAAATAAATAAAAAAGATGTTGAATGTACAAAGTTGCTGGTGTATTTAAATATTAATAGATTTCATTCAAAAACATATTGTCCAAAATATAATATATTCATTTTAAAGGATCAATAATTTGTCAATAATTTAGACACCGTTAAATGAATACCTGGTATGTTTTATAGTGTTGTGGTATAGAGCTGTAAAAAAAAGTGGATTTTTAACTTTTTTTTGTAGCGATGACTGAAAACTGTAAGCAGTTCATGAAAAGGTTTTGGGTTTATGCATTAGATCTATATATGCAGGAGTAGTTTCAAGATACTCAATAAGTATATTTTTGTTTGCTTATTCATTATTTTCCAACATATGAACCAGATTTGTCTGATTTTTTGCTGTTCAATTGTTATTTAAAGTCTGCCTGATGTTGATAGTCACAAACATGTAGTCCCATTTAGTTCGAAAACCAGGATTTTATGATCTGACTTATGTGTTGATTTATACTTGGTGCAGTAATGAGCACTGAGTTTGTTGTGTGCTTTGGAGCAGCTGCTGCTCTGGGAGGGGTTCAGTGGGACAGATGTTGCTCCAGGACAGGGGTGTATGAAAAAAATCAGTTACCACAAGAATAAACTAGACTACACCGCTAGGAAAGATATAATGACAAAGGGGAGAACACAGTACAAGTTTTTGGTAGCAACTGGTCTAGTACATTTTCAGACTGTTAAGAGGCAGTGGCATAACTACCACTATAGAAATATCCATCCATCCATCCATCCATCTTCTTCCGCTTATCCGGGACCGGGTCGCGGGGGCAGCAGTCTAAGCAGAGATGCCCAGACTTCCCGCTCCCCGGCCACTTCCTCCAGCTTCTCTGGGGGGACCCCGAGTCGTTCCCAGGCCAGCCGAGAGACATAGTCTCTCCAGCGTGTCCTGGGTCTTCCCCGGGGCCTCTTCCCAGTGGGACATGCCTGGAACACCTCCCTAGGGAGGCGTCCAGGGGGCATCCGAACCAATTGCCCGAGCCACCTGAACTGACTCCTCTCAATGTGGAGGAGAAGCGGCTCTACTCCAAGCTCCTCCCGGGTGACCGAGCTTCTCACCCTATCTCTGAGTGAGTGCCCAGCCACCCTCCAGTACCCTAGACAGGGTGTAGAGCTGATCCACAGTTCCACGACCAGGACGGAAACCGCATTGCTGTTCTTGAATCTGAAGTTCGACTATTGGCCGGACTCTCCTCTCCAGTACCCTGGTATAGACTTTCCCAGGGAGGCTGAGGAGTGTGATTTCCCGGTAACTATAGAAATAGATGGTAGTAATAGTCGCAGCTGAATTTAAGGGTGGATACGCCAAGATACACGACTCTCGTACGAGTCTACCCCTGTATGGGTGCATGTGACTGAGGCCTAAAATTATCATTATTTTTAATTAATGTATGATAAATAGTAGGCTCAAAAAAACATACCATGAAAAAAAAATCACAACAAGTCCATATGTGGAAATAGTGATGTTCAGGATTAAAATAAATAAATAAATAAATTATGCAACAGATGGAAAGATGCCAACAAATATACACCAGAACTGTGGGAAGTAATACAATACAGGCTGAAGTCCAAGGGCCTGGAAAGCTTTAAACCAAAGAAAGGAAAGATAAGAGTTTTCAGGTGATAGAAGGATTTTTACCCCCCAGAAGACGCATCTATAGGTTTTAATAATTCTGCCTGTTTAAAATGGAAAGGGAGTCTCTTCATGTTGCATAGATGAGGCTGATTGAAAATGATGCCATGAACAAATAAGAGCACATAGAGGCGGAGTGAGTTAAGGACTGGAGAGGAGGGTTTTGTGGTGCTGTCAAGATTGCTGCTGGATCAGGATCTCTACTTAAGCCGCATTGATTTTGACTGTCAAATGGTATAGAGCACAACAGCTTTAAGCCAATATGTCAAGAGAAGTGCAGATCAGACTGAACAGCCTGGCGTGGTCCTGGCTGAATGAATGGCAGCCCCCCAAACTGAAAAGGGCACTTTTGAATGCTATTTGTTTGGAGTAAGATTTTGTCATACTGCAACACAGCTGGGGTGACGGCTCGGCTGAAGCGAGTTTTTCTTGTTTGATTTGGTAAAACAACTGGAACGTTTTTCCTCCCCAAAACATTTCATTTTCTGATTTGTGTGGAGCTTTTTTAAGGAGGAAACTCCAATGAGCCACATTCCAATAGAATTCTACAGTATAATCACGGTAGATGAGTGAATATTCAAGAAAAAGAGTGAAAAAGAGTGGCTTGCAGTACAGTAATTACAAGTCATTCAGATGATTCTGCAGACTTAAACTCATGCTGGTGCTGAAGCCGAGCATTAACCATTGTAAATGCAGATGAGTCAGACAAAACCAGAGCCGTCGTGCATTTCAATGCACAGAAAATCATTCTGTGGAAAAAGAAAAAAAAATCAATTTACTGCATGTAAATTACAGAGGATGAAAGCAAATCCAACCAACTCAAAAAAAAATGTTTTCCATCTCCACCCCCAAAAATCAAAAAGTGATATCAGTGTGAGGATTTAACAATGCAGAAAAAGATGTACATGAAAGCAGTGATTGTGCAACAAGCTGCTGACTGCAAAAACTATGAATTACACCACATTTGGAGGGAAAGGGGAATGAATGGTTACTATGACAGGGTAAATATAGTGGGCTTACATAGTTTTATTCATCATGTGATAATTACTTTTTTGGATGTAAGGTCATACTGTAAAATCTTGATGTTATTTCCAGGACGCACAGCACAGGTATAATGTATGCATCTGTATTCTGTTCTTTAAACCGTACTCCAGTCACCTCCCTCAAAAAGCAGTTAATTGTAACTCAACTCTCCAAACAGATTCCTCCATTCTGGTTCCAATAAACACTTAACCAAGGTAATGAAACGTTTATTACTGCTGCTGAAGAGGATGTGTGGAAACAGTTGCCCTGCCTAGACTACATTATTTCAGTCACTTTTTATTTTCAGTAAAAATGATTTGGCACCTGCTCCAATGCTGCATCTACAGTTGGCTTTGCAATAAAAATCTGCAGAAATAAATATTGATTCAAACACAGACTACTCCTGGTGATTTTCAAAGTTAACAAAGAGACAGCAAAAAAAAAAAAAAAAAAAAAAAAAAGTTGTCATAAATGATGATGACAAAATCCAGTCAACCTTCTCGTCAATTTTCGTATTTTCCTTAATATAAGGAGCACTTAAAGTCTGGAGCGCCTCATTTATGGATTAATTCTGTTCTTACTGAAGTTGAAATGATTTTAAGAGCTACACGGCGGTCTGTCAAAATGTTAGATTGTTTTTTATACGAGTTGCAAACAAGTTTTATTGTAAATATGCTATCGGGTGGTAGTGTTAGACTGTTTTCTTTACATGTTACTAACATGGCCGGGAGTCAGCTTAATCACAGTAGTGTTTGTCTTAGCGGTATCAGTCTGTTTTTTATGTGAAGCAAACAAGGTTGGGTGTTATTGTAAATACAATAATGTGGCTTCAATGTCGTGGTGTCGGAATGTGTTTTATTTATATGTTAATTACAAAGTTGGTAGTTAGCGCAGTCACAGTAATGTTTGTTTGAGCAGTATTACGTTTTTTTTTTACGTGTAGCAAACAAGGCTGAGAGTTACAGGTATTGTAAATACACTAATGTGGCAAATTTTTCTAATGTGGCTAACGTGACAACCGCTTCTAACGTGGGTAATGCTTCTAATGTAGCTAATGCTTCTAAAGTGGCTAATTCTTTTAACATGGGTAATCATTTTAACGTGGCTAATTCTTTTAACGTGGCTAATTCTGTTAACATGGCTAATGTGTAACGCGTTACAAACATGTTCTAGAGTTACTGTGAACGCAGTAAACATAATGTAAAGTCTGATTGACTGATGGACTTAACGCTGACTCTTTGGTCTCGCTCATTGAGCCTTATATATTGGTAACCTTATGTATGACAAGTTCAAAAGAAGACCATGTATTAACGGTGTGCCTTATAATCTGGAGAGTCTTATAGTGCAGTGGTTCCCAACCAGGACCGGTACCGGTCAGTGGATCAATTTCCACCGAAAAAACGGAAAAAATAATACATTTTTTTTGGTTAAATCCCTCAAATATTTTATTTTGAAAAATAACCTGATTCTTTCAGCTACACATTCGACTTTCAACTTTTGATTTTCAGTTGAGCGGGGCAGCAAACAGGGCAGCAAAATGACTACATCTGATTGATCTTTCATTCCGAAAAATCTTATGATTTTGAAAATTGACCGAATTCTCTCGATTACATTTCAGTGACTTTAGCGCTAAAATTAGTCCGGGGGCGTGCAACACAAGAAAAGCTGTATGTGGAACCACTCTTTGCAAATGATAAGTGAAGGAACAGACAGAAGACAAAAAATCCAAAAACCATTAGACTACCAGGATTTATCGTAACAGCTGATTCCCACACATCAGGCCTGTTTGCATAGAGATGTGACTTTCACGAATGAATACGTTCACATAAAAGCTCTAACAAGCTCATCCACTCAGATGCACATTTCACAGAAGTTGTGAACACCCAATTCATGCAAGGACCTCCATGAAAAAAGATGAGCAGTGCCACAGCGATTGAGGGGAGGAGCCACAGTAGTCGGATTTGTTTCTTATTGAGTATTAATAATAGATTTGTGATTTGGAGCCTTATAGGTCCCTCTGAATAAACAAGCAAAAATAAAATTAAAATATGAAAACATTTTTACAGATACATATAATTTTGTATCATATCTGATACATCAGGGCATACAGCTGAAATTTATTTTATTCTGAGCTAACAAAAATAATCTAAGACAAAAAAAAAAAAAAAAAAAAAATCTCCATGAAATTTGTATTCCATTTCATTGTACTTCAAAACACAGACGTATATTACATTAAAAATGTTCTCATTGATGCCTATTTATAAAAACAAAACAGTAATAATGTCTTTGATCTTGTGAAATTCCTATAAAAAATACAAAACATGTTCATATAAACAAAAGTTCATCATTGGGCGCTGCGTCTTTAAAAGAAATAGGATGAATGGATGAATTTACAACTTTACAACTGCTGCTGCAATAAATCCCTCCGTCAATATTGACAAATTACATAAAAAGTTGGTGTTTAAAGACCCACTACAATGAAAATTGTGTTTTTGTTATTTTTAATATGTTCTTGTAGCATTTTTCTCATGACAGAGGACCTGCATGAAAGAATTTAAGACTTTTCTTTTTTCAAATAGGAGCAAATGAAAACATGACATTTAAAAAAGCTCACATTTGTGACAGCAACAGAAATGAATGAAAAAAGGTCTCCCTGCTTTGCCTCATTCTGATGCATCCATTGGCAGAAAAATCATAGACAAAAAAAAGAAAACAATGGATGTATCGAGGTGTGACATCACCAATGGAAAATGCCTTCTCTCCGGCTCTCACAAAATGAAGCCAAATCTGTCCCCTTTGTTTCCTGATACGTGTGCAGTCATTATGAAACCAGACGACTGCGGTTGGTCCGAGTCAGTCTGAGTCACGTTTATAGGGGAACTGCCGTCACCAATCATGAGTGAACTTGTTCAAAATCCACTGCACCCTTCCACTGCAAGCGAGTCAGGAGATCTGTCAATCAAACGTTTGAGGTGGGCCAGCGGGCCCACATGCCTTTATCGAGGCTTCTGATTAGCCAGTTTATACCTTGTGATGAAGAAAAAAATCTTTCAATAATTAGGATTAGAAAGAAGATGTTAAGAAGAAGGTAACAGAGTAAAATGATTAAATAAAATAAAATAAATAAAATGAGTAAAAATGAGTAAATACTGTCTATTTCTAAATAAAAGTCTTTGGGATTTTGACTTTTTGGAACCAACAGGTACTTCCTATTTGGGAACACAAAAGGAACAAGAGTTTCATTTTGTGATGCATTGTGTGCAAAACAGAAAATTTGTTTTTTTTTTTTTTTTTTTTTACTAAGAGGAATAATTTATTATTTACTAGTGTGTTTGAACATATATGTATTTTCCAATTATTTATTATGACAAATCAATCTGTACTTGATATATCTTTGTATAGATACAAATTTCTGTTTTTTTTTCATTATTCTTGCTTTAATTGCTTAAAAAGAACTATTTCCAATCCAGTCCAATTAGTTTGCTTTAAAATGTTAGTAACAGAAACTACACTTGTTTTTGCGCGCTTACTGTGAAATTAAGTACATAGTTTGTCTCGCTAAGATCAAACTAATTACCAACCAATCACTAAGTAAGGGTTGGATTTCTGCGAGCAGCCAGACATAAAGGGAAAAGTACTGGGAGAACATGCGTTGCACTCTGTGCTTTGATTTTGTGTGCTTTTACTTGAACCCTTAAAAAATAGACATCTGAGCTGCAAATGTATGTACAATTTACATAATGAATGTTTACTCAAAACTCTTTCAGGCTTTGAAACCTCAGATGTTCCACTGCAAAACATATGGGGGGTACTTTATGCAAATTGTCTGGTTTCACTTAGCCGGTCTCTGTTGATCAAATTCAACCACCCTGAATGAAATGCAGTTGACTTTGGAGATGGCGTGTCTATACACTTTGCATGTGTTGAAGAGCTGAGTCCTGAAAGAGAGCAATATACACTTAAGAACCGCTTTGAAAAAAAAACGTTTTTTTAGCATGTTGTTTTTCTGCGCATTGGGAAAAAAAAAACTACAAAAAAAAAATAATAAAACACATCAAGAAATAACTGGATATGATTCAGCAGAAAAAAAAGATGAGGGGGGTAGTAAAGGGTATAGCTTCAAAAAACAAATATGTTGGATAAAATAAGAGAGTTATATTAAAAGAATGTCTAATATCCATTTTCAGCTGTGTGCCTGGACAACCAGTTGCAGCACTTGTCCAGGTCAACCTCCCTATGAGTGCCTGTGACCAATGCATCCTTTAATAAACATGATATCCACAGAGATTTGAAATCCTATTTTATATTCACCAAATGCTTTTACTGTTAAATAAAAATGACAACCATCGGCATAAAAAGAGCAACAAAAGCCCATTAGTCTTTCTTGACATCTAGAAGAGGTAATTGGAAGTTGCTCTTTGTTAATTACAATGATCATAAAAGCTTTGCATCAGTGAGCACCTATATTTGATTATGCTCCAGGCAAACCATTTAAATATACACTTTCAAAAAAATGAAATTGGCAAAGAAAGGTGAGCTAAAAACCTGCTCCTGCATCTTTTTGTTGACTGTCTTGTTCAGGTTATCCTTTTCAAGGCTAATCTGTGGTGCATATATTGGGACGCTTCAACAAGAATCCAAAGAGGAAGACAGTCAGAGTCACATCCCACACGTACCCCCACTTAACAGCCCTACTGTCAATTAAAAACTGATTAGTCCAGTGCTGTAAATGTTGATCGTGTGTCCATGTCAAACACCATCAAGTCTGCATTTCAGCTCACATTGTACTACAGTTTATCTCATGACTAAAGTTGTCCATTTTTATTTAATGAAACCAAACTCTGTTTACTTGGATTGATCTCAAAGTGGTGCTTCTGTAGTTGAAGCCTTAGTGTGCGCTGCGTGTGCTGGTGATCCAGGGTGTGCTGATGAAGTGAAGTGCTGGTTGTCTCGGGAGGGTGTGATTATGAGCAGAGGTGGAGGAGAGGACTGGTCAATGCCACAGCAACGAGGGATCAGTGCAGCATAAAACTGCATCCAGATTCCATCCAAATCAAATGGTCACTTGGTCTCTTAAGCCTCCATCTTTATCCCAGTGCTGCTATCGAATAGGTGTATCGATGGATGTGAATACATTACAATAGATTTATCTTTTTTTCCAATACTGTCTTCCTTTCTTTAGTTTACACAAAAGCTGACTATAGGTGTCACTAAACGAGTGGATTTCCTCGCAGTTGTTCATTTGGTCCAAACATGGAAGTGTATTCCATTGAAAAAAAAAAAGGTGATCTTCGTTCTAATTTTTTTTTGTGTAAAAGAAAAAAAAACTGCTTTTCATTCGAATGTTTTTATTTTTTTTTAACACAAAACATGAGAACAGACTACCCAATTTAATATTTGTTTTATTGAATGTAGTACGCTTCCTTACAAACAGACTGTCAAAACAAAAAAGTATTCAAGATATTTCTTCCTACAATCCAAATGTCTCATTTGATGTGCTGATGTGCCTCCTTTTACTAACAGATGCTGTGTAACATTAGGGTTCCATTCAGACCAACACCTTTTGTGCTGCTGACTGAAGAAATAAGCCATTTCCAGGATTAATGATGATTTCTCCTGAATCAGTGCTGTGCAGAGGGGCATGGACCTTGTTTCTGTCGGTGTGCGTCTATAGACATAATCAGCAAATTCTGCTTTCACCTCGTGACACATGAGAACAGCAACCGCAGCAACCTTTAAAACACAGCACATACACATGCAAATGAACATGAAAAAGAAAAGAGTGAGGCAATCAAACCCATTTTTACCAAACCAAATTCAAATTCATAACTTGGTGTGATGTGTTTCTCTTTCTCACAGCTGCAACAAAACATAAGATATTTCTTGTTGACAGGCTATGATGCTTTTTATGTTATGTCACATATTGATGAATTTTTAAAGGCCTAAATGGACTTTTATTCAGGTAAAAAAAAAATGGACAAATATCCATATAGAGTAATTTTTTATTGAGATCCCCCCCCCCTTTTTTAATTGCATTTTTAAAGGATTTTGCTCTTGAATGCAGTTGTTTATTTAAACTGAGATAAATGAAAAGAGTGTTTGGAATGTGAACAAACTGAATGTGAGTAACTGCTTTGTTCTGGAATGCACAGCGGAATATTAAGAGGAATAACATCAATGTAATTAAACAGGAAATGTGCTTAATGAAATAACCTGTTTGATGTGGCAGCGTTATTAGGCAGAGACAGACTAATGGGCACATTGGTTCACCAGATTGATGATGAAAAGACAAAAAAGGGAAAAAAACTATTTGAATTCAGTTAATTACTTAGCATCACTAATGTTTAGTCACTGCAACTTACAAATGTAAAAATGTTGGGATAGACATCATGCTTTATGGAGATCAGCAAAAATAGCACTGAGCTTTTTCTTCCTGTAAACCAGCGGTCCCCAGACTTTTTCTTGTGAGGGCCACATAACTGTTGTCTTCTCGGATGAGGAGTCGGGTCAGTTTGTCAGCTAACAGAAACAGTGGAACAATCAGACGGTGTGCCGAAACTAAATATTTATGCTTTTCCGGAAAGCCACACAAAACCATAATATTTTAATAATCCCGGTTATGGCCCCAGGCCTTTTGTGTGTATTTTGCTTGTGTGTGAATCTGTATGTTTGTTTGTCCCCTGCAGAGGCCCGCTCCAACATGATGCCTGAATCCACTTCCTGATTGCAGGCTTCTTTCCTCTTCCAATCACCAGACTTGGAGGGAAGCATAAAACCCCCCAGCAGCCCCTGCTCCAATGGCAGCTGAATTCCCCGTGAGGGATCTGGTTTTCTCAGCTGTTGTTGGTCTTGGCCGTTTTGAAGCCAGTGAAAAGCCTGGTTTTCCTTTGTCGTTTTGTTCTCCCTTTCATTATTAGTCTTGTCTTGATTATGTCCCTGTTTTATGTGTTTCTGGTTGTTCTTTAGTTCTGTCCCTCTGGTTTAGGTTTAGTGGGTTGTTCTACCTTTGTTGTATTTTTGAGGGATGTTTTCAGTTTGTTAGTTACCTGCATGCTGAATAGTTTGTCCTTAAAAGATTTTTTTTTTTACAAAAAAATTCTTTATATCCTATTTGTGTTCCACCTTATAATAAATGGCTGTGCTGCCAGTAAAAAATCCTCCCAGATTTAATCATTTTCTTTATGTTGCCTATTCTCCCCCTCTTCCCTGGAGTGGGATGTAACAATCCCTTTCTATAATCTTCACAGAAAAACTAAAACATTGTAAAAATTAAACCAATAAATATTCTGTTCTCTTCTGTCATAGTGTCTTTGAGACTTTGGAGGGCTGCAGCTCCTCACACATATAACAGTTTGTTCAAACTTCACAGTGAAGGAAATTCTTGCTCTTCTTAGCCATTCGGCTCTTTTAAAATTGCTCACAAAACAGAAAATGTAAAAAAAGGTTTTATACATATATATGCTTTGGTTTTTCCTTTCAGATAAAATGTACAAAATAAATGATGAAAACTAAAAACAATTCCTTATTATTCAACTTTTAAAATGAAACAACACAAAATACTGCAACAACAACCCAAAATACTAATTAAAACGAGCAAAACCAAAAGACAAAAAAAGGAAGAAGGTTTGTAATGATGGTAAAGGTTGGTATTTAGGAATGTGCTGCTTTAAACAATAAGTTTAAAGCTTAAAACATAAGAAAATAATATTGGTTTCCTGGAGTCCAGCTTCCTTGAATTTAATAATTTAGTAATCATCTTCTCATGAAATGTTTTTGTAAAAATATCAAATAATATGGAATTATGTAAAAAAGCATTAACAAATTGTCAGGAAAACCAATTATTCTGTGATCCACTCAACGCTTTTAGCTTAAACTTAGCACAGGCAGCTTCATTTTCTCCTTTTTTGATTAAATAGAACTTTAGCTAAACATTTAGTTTTAAAAGTATTAATGCTGCTATAATGGTATGAGTCTAAATGCCCCGAAGGACCTTTATTCTATTTTGTATTCAAAACATGTTTTAAAAACGCTTCAGCTTTTTGATTTTAAGGATTCTTTTTGATTAATAAATACACCAAATTATTAATTAAAATTATACAGTAACATTTATTTAAAAAAAAAACAAAAAAAAGTAATAGTTACCTCATGTGTTTTTCATATATTTTTTTTTTATTGAAAATAAAACGGTAAAAACAACAACAACAACAGAAATGCATGTATTTATTTGCACTTGGGGAAGGGGCTTTTCTTTTTATGTATGGGATATAAGTGCTTGAACATAGTAATCTGGACTCGGGGGTTTGGGGATGTTTTCCAAAAGTAGCAATTATGATTCCTAACAGACAAAAATGTCTCCATTAGGAAGCTGTAGGGGTTGGCAGTGGATCGCCACTCAACAAAAAAAACAAAAGACAAGCTCATTTTCCATCTGCCCAGCACCTCCCACACTAAATTAATTTTAACTTTTTTTTTTTTTTTGTTCTTCGGTTGGCTTTCTGTCTCTATTTGTTTAGGTTTTAAGCAGCCAAGTGGTGATTTTAAGGCTCAAGTTCTTCTTAGTTTGAACAAAACTGCACCGGCACTACAAAAAAAAGCAAATGGATGTTTGTTACATTGACATGCACACACTGGCCACTTTATTAGGCACACCTGTACAACTGCTCGTTAACAAAAATGTCTGATCAGCCAATCACATTGCAACAACTCAATGCACTTAGGCACAGACATGGTCAAGACGATCTGCTGCAGTTCAAATTGAGAATCAGAATGAGGGGGAAAGGTAATTGAAGTGACTTTGAACATGGCGTGTTTGTTGGTTCCAAACCGGCTGGTCTGAGTCTTTCAGAAACTGCTGATCTACTGGGATTTTCACCTGCAACCATGTCTAGGGTTTACAGAGAATGGTCAGAAACAGAGGAAATATCCAGTGAGCGGCAGTAAATACCTTGCTGATGCCAGAGGTCAGAGGAGAATGACCAGACTGGTTCCAGCTGATAGAAAGACAACAGTAACTCCAGTAACTCCTGGTTACAACCCAGGTCTGCAGAAGAGCATCTCTGAATGCACAACACACCCAATCTTGAGGCAGATGGACTACAGCAGCAAGAAGAACATACGGAGTGCCACACCTGTCAGCTAAGAAAAGGAAACTGACGCTACAATTCACACAGACTGACCAAAATTGGACAGTAGAAGATTGGAAAAATGTCGTCTGGTCGGTCGAGTCTTCATTTCATTTGGATTGCAGGGTAAGAATTTGGCACCAACAAAATGAAAACATGGATCCATCCTGCCTTGTCTGAACTGTTCAGTCTGCT
The DNA here is from genome assembly GCA_014656515.1 of Oryzias celebensis. NCBI lineage: Eukaryota > Metazoa > Chordata > Actinopteri > Beloniformes > Adrianichthyidae > Oryzias > Oryzias celebensis. The sequence goes on along the minus strand of BNCR01000005.1, from coordinate 33,430,852 downwards.
GGTGGTGGTATAATGGTGAGGGGGAGATTTTCTTGGCACACTTTGGGCTCCTTGATACTAACTGAGCATGACTATGTTGGTTGTGTGATTGTACTCTGCAGCACAAAGTAGTAGGTCCCTCACAGAAGTGACATCGCACTGTCAGTTCATTGCTATGTTGTCTTGTTCATTTAAAATGGGAAATAAATAGAATGCACTAAATGCTGTGGGTTTTGCCAATTTGCACTTTGCTTCTGTCTGACTGCTGAGGGGCCTTGATGTGTTAAAGTATAGGTCAGACCAAAACCCTATTATAGAGTGGTTAAGGGGGTAGTGACTTTCACCTTAGAATCTATCCAGCTGGGGCAGCCATGACAGTACTACCTTAACCAAATCCTTAAATTCTGATTTTAAATTCAACTTGCCATGCTGGGACAACACATTTTACAATTTTCATACTTTGGTTTTTTACATTTATCCAAACAAATCTAATAGGCTTGCTCATTGATCACCATTTTACACAAACTCCAATAAATCATGTTGGTTCAACATGTTTACATTTTAATTTATCAATAAAAATGTTTGTAGTGTGAATGTTTTGCAATATTCCCACCATAGTGATTCTCCTGCTCCCTTCAGTTCGTTTTTCGACACACAAAAAGTCCTTCATACTTTCAGCGATTTCAGGAATCTTGATATCAAAACCTTCAGCTCGTTCAGGACATTACTGCTTGTACTTTTGACATTCATAAGCATAACAGTTTTTGAAATATTGAGCAAAACTGCCTCGTAGGAAATGAATGATAAATTCTTCAATCCTTTAGAACTTTGTGCACTTTGAAACTTAGGAACTTCTGCTTACTTTCAGCTAGAGACACCATTCAAACCTTTACATTTTCAGCACAGATTGAACAATTTACAGTATATTCTGCTTTTTAAAACACCGTATGGTTTTTATCCAAATAGAGTTCAAGTTTTATGGAAATTTTAGTACAATTTTCAATATAACTCAATGGACGGAATGTTCGGGATCTTGAGTGATTTTGTAAGATGGAAATTTTACCAGCAAACTGCTATAACTCAAACACCGTTTGTCACAGAGTCACAATTTTTTTCAGCAATACATCGGGAAATGGCTCTGAATTTGAAAGATGTGACCCGCAAACCTGTGGGGCAAACATATTTGCCACTACAGCCCCTAGTCTGTCAATCGCTTTAGCATTTTCAGCAACCACATTCAGCAAACAGCATTTACACTAGCATTATCTCAAGTAATGCAACTTTTTTAGTTGCTATATTAAAACATTTGATTTGGGTGGGAATACTTTTCATAATTTTATTGTCATTTTTCTTAGCATATAATAGGGACAAAAACGATACCAAATAGGTTTTTCTTAAGAAATCAAGCTGAGCAAAAACATTTCATTATTCCCGTTAGTATGAACAATAAATAACAACTGTTTGATGTCAAACTGTGGATCCTTATCATGTTAATAACTGGACCTGCTTTCTGTTTTGTCGTTTTGCTCTTGTGTCTAATATATTTTTTTTTTTTACTGGTGTTTCTTTTCTTTGTGTTTCCAACAGTCGATGAATGTTTGTGTGAATGAGACTGTAAAGCGCTTTCGGCTTTCAAGGAGGTAGAAAAGCGCTATACAAGTATACGGCCTTTACCATTTCTCTTTTTCTACTCTTTCACGTTCATTACTCACAGTTGGAAAACGCTTGGTGTGACACGTTAAAGCGGTGCATATCTGGTGAATCTTGCTTCAGGCTTTTTTTTTTCACAGCTCTATTCCGATATATGAAAGACTTGGTGTCATAGAATTGCAGCCGGACATAAACGGTAAATAGCAATGTCTCCTTCACGATTCGAATGGTTGGCACTTCCATGAATCAAAACGAGACATCATTCACCTGGTTTAACTTGCAACAAGTGTTTACTGGCTGTGCATTTTGTATGTAGAGTTTGGAAATGGTTGTAAAAACATGCATAACTATGAGTGAATGTGAGATTTTGAATGCAGAAGCCCAAAATGTGCAATTTACAGAGACTTTCTATAGGAAATGGCTGCTTGAATGGCTGCTTGAATGTGCGTTGCAGAGGGCCGTGTGAACGTAACTTAAGTCTAGTGTTAGGGGTAATGAATTACAAAGTAATGAATTACTGTAATTTAATTGCTTTAGTCCGTAATGGAGTAACGTATCAAATTACAGTTTTAATGTCAGTAATTACAACTACTAGAGTACAGAAACCCCAATTATTTTATTACTCACATTTTGGTTCAGTGAAACCAAAGGTGACTAATAAAACTATTGAACTTGTGTAAACAGGTACTGATGCAGGCACACACATACACTACTGCAGAGTTGCAGATTGATTAAAGTAAGATGAAGCGAATGGAAACATGGATGAATTATTCAAATAATTTCCAGTTTGTTGAAAAAAAAAAGGCAGAAACATTTCAGTGAAGTCTAAGTTATGTCCTGGAGTGCTTTCCCTCCACTGCCCAAGTGTTAATGAGAAACCTGTTTATACACTATGTAAGCTACTATACAACTTATACATTTTCATGTTAATGTGGTAGAGTTAATGAGGTGGTTCTAAAAGATCTGATTGGCCTTGTGCATCCTCTATGAATTTATTTTGTGGATTTTATCAGGGGATTTTGTTTGTGCTAGCTATATTCCTTTGAGAATTTGCATGTGAGCGGGAAAAAGGTAAAGTAATGAATAGTGAATTACTTTTCAAATTGGGGAATTAGTGAAGTAATTTAATTACAAGTTCATCCAGTAATTAAGTAATCAATTACTCTTTAAAAGTAACTTACCCAACACTGCCTAAGTCTACATTTTACAAAGCTGATCATCAACCATCAAAAACCACATCAATCTGCATATGCATTTTTTCCCCCAATTTTTTTTAATTTTTGGCTGCACTGGACGTGCTACATAAACTGTGATGAAGGTTTCTAGATGGCTGGATTCAGTGATAAAAACTTTGTCTCTCCAAGTAAAAATGCTCTACCATTAGGAAGATGAAAGCCATGGGAGGGAGGGGAGGCATCACATGGCTCCCTGCACTTTTTAATTATGACCCAAATTCAATTACCCTGCGACCTAGTAGTTTACAGAGCCACAAAAAATTGCTCAAATTGAGTGACAGCCCTTGCGATTAAATTGTGTCCACTTTGTATCACAGGAAAAGAGAAGAATCATCAAGATCACAGGAGCAATATGATAAGTGACCAAATTGACTAACTTATTTATCAGTTACTAGACTCACTCACATGTGGTTTACATGCGCATATAGAAAAAAGCTGTGTGGCTCTTTCACGCTACACTATGTGGCAACACAGGGCGCTGCAGGTCCTCCAACAAACACAAAGGAGATGAAACTGCTCATGTGCAAATCAGCAAAATACATGCTCAGCTATTTTCGAAGAATGGACATCGGATCAGCGCCTCTGCAGCCATTGTCCTAATGCATGGTGCCATTTAGCTCTCGACACAATGTAGATGTAGACCATGATTTGGATGTAAAGTAGGAGTCACACTTTAGCTGAACCTTTAGCTCTCCGGAGTGAAGACATCATCATCTTCCTGTTTTTTTTATCAGAGGAAAAATCTCTCCACCACTCAGACTGAAGGGTCATCAGATGAAACAGTTCTGAACAAGATTCTGGAACCTCACTTGGTTTAAAAAAAGATGAAGAAAATGATCAGCTAAGGCATTTTGAGGTACCCCTGCCCATGAAAATTGAGTTTTTGGTGTTTTTCACATCTTCTTTTGGCATTTTTTTGATCATGGAGGATGTATAGAAAATAAAGCCAAAAAAAAAGCATTTTCCAAGTATTTCTGTATTCAAAATGTTGTGTATCAGATGGAAAACAAATATGTTGGAAGACAATTGTTGTAGTGATGGGAAATTCAACTTTTCCTAGGGAACCGGCTCTTTTGGATCGTCTCACTAAAGAGAGACAGATTTTTAGGCTTCCAAACGGCTCTTCAGGCCGTTTTGTTGCTTTGTCCAATTTATTATCAACAACTGTATGAAATTATGCACTAACTGAAAAACGAATGCGTTTCATTCATACAGGTGTAAAGTATACATATGCTTTCATTTATTCCCTTCAGATAAAATGTACAAAATAAAGGATAAAAACAAAAAAAATCATCTCAGTGTCTGCTCCGGAACTGGAAAGTTCTGAGTTCAAATCCATAGCTGAGTCCATAGCTGTTAGGTTGGTGGTGTAAGGGGCTGTAAGAAGAAGAACATGTAAACAGAAAGCTCTCATTTATGGATGACTGAAGGGGTTGCTCTATGCCAACAGTCCTGGCCATAACTCAGAGGTGATTTTTAATGTGCAGAACACTGTGCAGAAACTGTCATTGAAAACATACACAGGCTTTTTTTTCTTAAAGTTTTGCTAAAAATGAAACAGTCATGATAAAAAGGCCACTGGACACATGTTAACAACAGATAATTGGATGTCTTATTTCTTTTTTACCAGTTTTTAAAGAATACTTGCTGTCAAAATGTAAACAAGTGCAGGAGACACCATGTTTAGCAGCTTGAGTTTGACCTTAATCAAACCTTGACCATTAAGGTTTGATGGGTCAGGTCATCCCTCTATGGCCCAGCTTGAAAGACCATGCAAATACACATACTCTGGACAGACAAAACCCAGGTGACCATCAGCCAAAGTTCAGGTTCCTTCCTAAAGACCAAGGCTGCTGCAAGACTGTCCCATGATGAAAGGAAGCTCTCCTCATCTTGTTCTCTTTTCCCTCCAATTGAAGCATTAATTCACAGATTTAAGAGCTTGAGTGGCTTGAATGTCAGCTATGCTGCTGTCTAAATTGTTCTCCACTGTGGACCAATATTTATATTGGAAAGATCATGTGAAGTTGTCTTCTAGGATCGATGATCCTGTGGGCTGATCATCTGCTTTAGCTCTATCAATATGGAGATTCCAGCTGTGGTTGAGGATGTGGGACAGCTGTCTGACAGTCACATGTTTGGTGTATTCCACTTTTGGCCACATGGGGAGGTGTAGACTGGACATTAAATTTAATTCTGTGAAGAGTTTTGTCTGAGTTGCGTTGGACAAAATGGAAAAATTAAACATGAAACATTATATAAATGGAACAAAGTGTGGTGGGTCAGCATTGTGTCATCAACAAAGACCAATAAAATGCAACCCTTTTCTATCCTGACGGTTTCCTAAAGCTATGTTCATCACCCTCAGTAACGTGTGTTCAAGGGCCCACTTTCCAGTGTTTTGGGCGACCTCAATCAGAACTCCCAAGTTCACTGGAAGCTAAAGGTTTTTGTGACAGTTTTCAAGCTCTACAAATTAACTGAATGCACGTTGAAAGTTAAAGACCCATTCCAAAGACAATCTTTTTTTTGTGTGTGTGTTTTTGACATGTTATTGTAGCATTTTTCTCATGGTGGAGGACATGTACAAAGTAATGTAAGATTAAAACAAAAATTCTGAGTATTGCTATATTCAAATCATGTTAAATCAGGAAAAAATGAAAACCGGCTGTTTGGAAAAGTTCAAGTTTGTGATGCGGCAACTGCCATAGGCGGGCTGAAGTCTTTCTCCTCTTCTACAATTCTAATGCATCCACTTTCAGACAGAAAGGAATGCTGGGAAATTAATGGAGCTAACTTCTGCACCAACATTTCCGCCCACAAACATGACTAGAATTTCTGATGAGCAAAAAAATATGTCTTAAAACAATGACAGGCATTTTGATTTGGGCTAAAAACGGCATAATCATAATTAGAAGACCAAAGAAATCCAGTTGGAGTGGGACTTTAAACAAGGTCAAACTTTGACCAATTAGGGACTTGGATTTAGTAGTGAGGTATGGATGACGTCCCTCTTCAATTCACAGAAGTGCCAACGGTTGGAAAATTGATCATGGAGGAGAAATTGATGATTGCAGTCTGTGCCTGGCTGGAATTCTATGACACCAAGTCCTTCAAATGTCGGAATAGAGCTGTGAAAGAAAAAAACTACAGCAAGATTCATGGGATTTGCACTACTTTGACATTTTGCTCCAAGCCTTTTCCAACTTTAGGTGGTGCAAATGCGCTAAGGAACAGTAGAAAAAGATAAAGAAGCCCCTCCCCGCTTGTCCAGTGTGAACACCATGGATTTAACCTGCGTTTAGTGTGTTCTTGAAAGCGTATCACATGCCTGGTGTGTCTGTACCTTAAAACTGGTTCCTGCCAACACAAAACTTTACCCAAACATCTAAAGGAATAGATCTGCCGATCTCAATGATCTCAATGAAAAAAAATAAATAAATAAAGGAATAGATCTGGACTCTTTCAGTATTTTCTCAGAAATAAGTTTATCCTTCTTTGCCCTTGCATCCCATCTCAACGTGCATGTTCCATTCCATTCTATTGTAACAACTGTCATTTATGGTATTTATCACTGAATGTCAGGTTAATAGTGAGGCTGTGGAGGAGCGAAAAGATCAGACAGTAAACTGAACAGCAGCAGTAAGCAAAAGTTTTATATATGTGGAGCAGAAGATACCCATTCCAACTGCCCGTATGTGTTTGCAGGATTTGATATGATCTACACTGACAGAACCACAAAAATAAGAGGAAAAAAACCAAACAAACATCCCAGCTAAGCAAATCCAAGAAAGAGTTTTAAAAATTGCCTTTTGACAGTTTACTCTTTATCTGCGCTATGTGTCTATGGAAAAACTGACCAGACTGAGGTGCAGCGGTTGCCAAAGCTTTTGGCCAACATTGCAAAAAAAAAAAAAAAAAAAAAAAAAAAAAAAAAAAAACGGCTTTGTTTTCTAGGACTAAGTTTCTGCAGAGCCATAGTAGTTAATTAGATATTCACCTCTGAGTTGTGGGCTGTTGGTGTGGAGCATTGACTCCAACATTGAGCATTGAGAACTGGATTGAATGACCTCTCACACCTTGTGTTCCAATAGGAAGTATCTACTGGCAGAAGCCAAAATCCCATAGACTTCTATGGACAAATATTACTCATGTTGAATTAGATCATTCTGTTGGTCAGCATAACCATTCTTGCTCTTGAACCTTTTTTACATGTTCTTGCAAATCCTAATTCTTCTCTAGATATGCTTTCTGTAGTGCAAGTTATTCAAGTTATAAACTGGCCAATCAGACGCCTCATTAAAGTCTCACATTTGAAACATTTGATTAGATTCAGATTCAGATTTGGTGTAGCCCACTTTCAAGTGGTACTGGTGTCCAGCAAGCTCACTCCTGATTGGTGAGAGTGGTTGCTATAAAAACTTAGACTCATACTGACTCGGCCCAATCAGTTCTTACTGATGTTGTCTGGCTCAAACATGTCTGTTTCACAAAAGAATTGTGACTGAATTGACTTTATTTATTTATCAGAGGTCAACTGCTCTACCTCTGCGCCAAATTACCTTCTGAGCTGAAGATTTGGATGTGCACGTGCAAACGCTGGAGTTTTTCAAATGTGAATTGACTTTGAAACCAACCCCAACAACACAAACTAGACAAGACCTGCACCAGCTGAGCACACCTGCATTCGCAGCACGGTAGTGTTAAATCACAGTATTGTGTGCATTGAAAGATTTTAGAGTAGAGTGAAGTTCAAGAAGATTAAAATACTGCACAGTTTTCCCATGCTTTAACTCCATATTTACTGTTTATTAAAAGGGAATGTCTAAGTGGTATTTTCTTGGAAACTTTTGGCTTAGGGTTGCATAAAAGGAATGTTTTACATGATTAAATAAGAAACACAAGGGAGTGGGTGTTTGTATAAGAGCCTGGAAAGCAGGAATCAATGCGGGTGTGATATGATTTCCTTTAATGAGAATCATTGGCTAAGCCAAACATGAGTAATAGTAGTAGAAGATTCCAGTTCTGGTGCTTCTTCTGTTAGCCCTTTTTGTTTGTACAACATGGCCTGAGTTGACTTTAATCAATGGCACATTAAAATGAGAAACTGCAATACAGAACCAGAGAAAATGAGAAAAAAACAACAAATGCAGCAAGAAAACAACGTGGCAGGCCATTAAAGACTCACTCCAATCAGCTTTTGATCTATAGTAAAAGCGTTCGCAGCAATAACAAAGCTCTTTAGGAAACTTTGGCCCACCCATTTCATTTGCTATGTCACAAAAAAGAGCTTTTTGCAACCCAATTTTTTGTCTGCTCCTGATTTAACCTGATTTTGAATAAAGAAATACTCAAAAAATGCAGTTTTAACCTTAAATTATTTTATACAATTGCTCCATCATCAGAAAAATGCTAAAAGAACTTGTTAAAAAAAACAAAAACACAATTTTCATTAAAGTGGGTCTTTAAAGCCACACCAAAAACACTAAAAGCACAAAGATTTATGTCTTTTTGGAGTCTAACGGCAGCAGTTTGTTGAAAACGTTAATGGTTGAGACAAAATTCACACTAATTACCTTCATGTTGAACAAATGGATTGTCAAATTGTCCCTCTGCTCTAGGAATAGGTGCACAAATCTTTTTTCAGGTGATAATGCAGTTTCACAAAGATCATTCAATGTATGTCTTGACAAATATTGTCAACTACTTCGGCAAAAGGCTGGTTCTAAAATTGCCATCGTTTTGCAGTCAGTGTTGCAGATCCACACGTCCATCCATCCTTCCTAGTACTTTGCATCTGGCCTTAGTCTTCTGGAGTTTCCCTGTGTGTCCCTAGTTGTTTGATCAGCCACTACATACTGTATGCTCCCCTTGTGTAAGGTAGATCAGTGTAAGTAAGTCTGTTAGTCTGTTCAGTGGGTTAAGTTGCCCTCTGTTAATGCCTTTGGGCTATTTCCTCTGGTCCGTCTGCGATGCGTATCACTTGCATTGACACACACAAAAGATAGGACGTTCATTAGTCAATCGGAATGTTTACATCACTTCCGTCATCTGTGTCTGACATCCATCCTTTTACAACACAATGCATGCTTTATGCAGGAGTTCTATTTTCAGTCCACTGATGCGTCAGTGTTGCGGCAAAAAGCAGAAGAAATAGGTAATAGGCCTGTATTTCATAATGTGTGCTTCTGTTGTACTTTCAAAATTGAAATGTATAACATGTTGTTTTAAACCTAAGGTGACATTCCAATTGGACAACACACATTTACACCAGAGATGCAACGGAGACGATCTAAACCAACTCACAGCCGTGATACCAATTCCCCATGCAAATGCAACAGAGATGCACTGGAGACAGACCAGTGTAAATCAGGGTAAGTCACAAGCATCCGTATAGGGATTTTTTTTGGGTTGTCCGTTGCGGGTCGTAGACAGGTACAACTACATCTTAGATGTGTCTTGCAGTTCCCTCGAGGCTTGTATGGCCACCTTAAGAGGCATTATGAAAATGGTGTGGTAGGTGTATCACAAAGTATTTGTAAGGATAAAATAAGTTACACACACTTATGACATACAGGTGATGCTGTCGTATGGTGTCCTTACATAAGGTGTGAGTACTGGCTCCATTCTTACTTCGAGCTAATGCTGCACGCACGGGGTGTGTAGGTGATATGTATGACGCCAGTAAGATGTCCACACAAACTACATTTCACAAACTAATTTCTTAATTTCTTACTGCAAGGCTGCACGCACGCACAGAGTGCACGAAGGCGTGCAATGAGCGCAGACTTACCACTTGAATTATATGTTGTTAAAGTTTTTCCTACAACCTGTCGCCAGCAGCATGTCTATTGAAAACAAATGCGCGCAGACATTTTCACCTTACAGACTCACCGAACGTCATGAAAGTTTGTGCAGTTCATCTTCGTGCCTCGTCCCGATTGGCCGGTTTTGACCCACAGCTTGGATGCAGCCATTCTTGTTATTCTAACATTTTTTGGGAAAATAAAAATAAATAAATAATTTTTGATACAACTTTTGCAGTCCTGGTCTGGTCCTGCCCCTTTAATAGTATGTTTTCAAAAATAAAGTTCATTACTTTGAGAAAAGGCTCATTCTTAAAGTTCAAGACTTTTGCTGATCTGAATTCATAGTCCATAGTCCCGGCTACCCAAATGACATTTATCAGGCTCGTTCCACTGAAGCGTATTTGTTTGTTGACCATGAAAGCCCACCATTGCTGCTACTGCCTGTTTAATTCAAATGGCAAAAAGCAATTTTCATGTCCAAAAATATTCTTGCATCATTGCATGAACGGATCACATCTAAGCCCAGGCTGTGTGACTCCAGTCCCAACAAGCTCCCAGCTCTAAAGCCCCATAGATACATTGATTTTTTAGAAAGGGATTGTCTATTTCTAATCATTACACGCTTATTAAAATGTGTGGGCTCACTGTGTGCTAAATCACATAAATAGGTTATTTTTCTGTCGTACGAAACCGCTTGAAAAAAATGATGAGGCTCAATCTTGCTGTTGATTAAATCTCTGCAGCAAGTGTGCTGTTTGCTCCAATTATAGCCTATAATGTGAGGGATGTGCTGGATATTGCCAAAACAGTGTCTAATCGTGCTCACCTCACGCGGGTGTGATGATTACATTTTGTGTGTCTTCGAAATGCTGCTTGATGGAGTGTAAAACACCTGCATGAGTGGCACAACTGACAAAACTCACACACTGCCAAAAAAAAAAAAAAAAAAAAAAAAAACTGATGTGAAAAATCTTTCTGAAGAAAAACTTTTTTTATGTTCAGGATATGAGTAAACCCAGGCATTTTTATAGTTTTTATGGAATATGGACATTTTTATTTTGATAAAAATTTGAATCTGGTCCGATCGATACATTTTTGAAATATAAATAAATAAATGTAAAAAAAACCCCACAAGACACAACGACTTAACCATTTACATTTATTAACGCACACTAATAAAGAACTTAACTTTTAATAAGCCGTTGTTAAAAAACAGTATGTGTTGCAAACTAATTAGTCAATAACACAATGAAAAACAAAATCATACGTTTAGGAGATTAAGCCAAAATAACCATTTGCATCATACTTGATACCCCTATTTCTGAGCCTCCTACCTCAATAACATGATCCAAACTTCTTCATTGGATCTACATGGAATCCATTGCATTTATCTTGCACCTTTTTTTCTGTCCTGAAGTTTAGAATCTTTCCACTAGAGGCAGTAGAAGGGCTTTTACTGCTCATTTTGAAATGGCTGCTTCAATGAAATCTCAAAAACACTTTTGGCGGGAAAAGTTTTGCTTTATGGTGAGAATAACTGAACTCTTGTTATTCTTCTATTTGAATGACTACTTTCTATTTTTGCATTTTAAACTGACATTGTTGTGAGCAAAAAACTCAACAAATCACCAAACTTATACCTGCAGCTATTTATATCTTATTAAAAAATAACATTGCAATTTTTAGTAGATTTCTTAGGGTTTTCAGAAAACGTCTTACCTTAGAAAAAATGAATTTTCCGACCATTCAGTGATGTATTGGGCTTTACAAGGTTAAGCAAATACGTAAGTTACTTTATCTTAGTAAATGTCTTTTAATTTTAATATTAAATAAATGCCTCATTTTCTTAAAGGCATTAAAGCAAACTTTTGAACTAGAGGAAGCTGTTTTGGTTTCCCTCCTGGAATTTTTATTTATTAAATGTTCCTTGGAATGCAAAGAGTTATCCAGGTCATGAAAGAGGCTTTTTCCAAGACATGTCAGAACATCTTAGGTTCAGCAAGAAATAGCAGGTTTCTTTAAGGCTTTTTTTTCCCAAGCAGCAGCAGCAGGAGGTGTCTATGCAACCACAAGTGTTATGGAAGTAGCAAACGTGCATTTGTCTCTTAACATTGTCTGCCAGTCAGTCAACATGCCGTTTCTTTTGTTTTGCTGTAGCTGCCTGTTATATCAAGAAAAACTTTGCAGAAGATGAAAATGTCTTTAATTTATGCAACGATACGCAAGTTTCTACAACTGCTCTACGTGCAAAATGCGCAGACATTAAAGGAACGTTCGGTAGTGATGTATGGACAGAGTCCCTTTTTGATTTATGGAAGTGCCAGCCATTTAAAAATTGCTCATGGAGGACAAATTAATAACTGCAGTTTGTGTCCGGCAGGAATTATATGACACCAAGTCTTTCAGGAGTAGAGCTGTGAAAGAAAAAGCCTGAAATTTGCACCACTTCAACATTTTGCACCAAGTGTCTTCCAACTGTAGGTGGCGGACATGCGCTAGAAAAACAGTAGAAAAAGAAAAAGGCAGAATTATCCTCCCCCTGCCTGTCCAGTGTGAACGCCGTGGGCTAAACACGTTTGCATACCTGAAGTGAATGCAGTTTAAACCGCATCTTTAGGAGAACTGTACTTAAGAAAATGCGGGACCAAGAATGGACATTTCAAAGTGGAAGGCAAATCATAAAAATGCTACAGTCACAAATACAACTGTCTTCACGCAATGAGGATGCATCGGCAGAATCTTCAAGATAAGCTGCAATGTCACGAATGTAGATAGCGGCAGTAGCGTGGGGATTACAAACACAGCAGGGCATTGGCAGCCTCATAGCCTGCCAGCAGCCATTCTGATTGGACAATGTGTAAAGCCTGAACGGAGGAAACCCGGTAGGCAGGGGGTATATAAAAGCCATTCTCCACCCGTGCTCATTCGCAACTAAGATTTTGAGCACACATTGTAATCTTGTCAGTTTACACATTTTTAGACGACATGCCTCCCAAGAAAGCAGAATGCTCTGTCTTCTTCATGTTCTTCTCAGCATCAACTGTAATTCATCAAGACGCAGGTCTCTGAGTTGTTCTGGTGCTACCAACGCCATGATGAGTTTTGTGCAGCATCATTGCCATCTTCCTATTTGGACCAAAGGTGGCCAGGATTGCCAGATTGACGCCTGGTCATCGCCGGGACCTGGTAGCCTGCAATGCTAGCGTACAATTTCTAAAAATGGAAGTGGGATGGCAGCACATGCAGGGGCAGGAGAGTGGCAGTCTGAAATCGGCTGATCATCAGATGATTTTGGGGACCTTAAAGACCCTCCTATCGTGATCTTGAAATGTGCCACTGATCAATGTCAAAAAATTGTCCACTGCCCTTCCTCATTACAAATGCAGCGGCGTGGCCACCTGCCGAATTTACTGAAAATCTCACATGAAGGCCACCATGCGGTGGCATTTTTGAATATGTGACTGTAGTCTTAAGGAACAGATAACAATAATAGACTGAATATATGTGCATTTCACTACCGTAGCACATAGAAGTCTATTTAGCTTCATGAAACACAGGAATCTGGTATGTTAGTGCAACATATGAACAATTATTCAGATAACCATGACATTAAGAACATGTAACACGTTTACTAAACTCTTTATATCACCTTAAATCCCTAAATCTTTTGTTTTCTTTATCCTCTGTGTTGCTCTGGAACAATTCTGCCAAGCCTGGCGTAAGACGTAGCAGCGTTTCTTCTTCTAGGATAATGTCAGTACAAATACTGATACAGACATAAACAGTGCCTCCCAGTGGTTTTTGCGTTTTATTCAAGTCATACCGGCTATGCAAAAAAAATCCACTTATTCTCCAAATAATATGATTATAATACAAGAGAATATAAGTGTCTTTATAGTTCAAAGAGAAATTTCAGTCCTTCACCATCTTGGAGAGCGCGACAATGAAGATCCTTATCATTCCTGTTGCTACAGCATTGTCAATAAATCCACAAAAATGTGTGTACAGCTCAGCTTTCATTCTTTAGCTTCTTCAAAGGGATTTATTTTTTTATCCAACTACAGCAACAAAAATAAGAAAAGTCAATAAATACACAATGATCTTTCTGCAGATGAATATTAAAGTAATCCTCTTTGTTTTATCATTCCTTCCCTTTAAAAAACTGCCATCAGTCTCTTTCATATTGGGTCACAAAACAGGCACTTTGTTCCACTGCTTAAGGACAACACATTGCAACATGTTTTACATTATTTCTCATAATGACATGCTGGGCTGTATCCTTTTCTTTTTAAAACAAATCTTGGTTTCCAGTCAAACTAACCCATTATTGGTTAGCAGAAACAATTTAGTTTCACTGACCTTCACTCATTAAACACACAGACTTTGATGACATAACAATCATAGTCCCGTAAGTGACGTAGTCAAATCAAAGGATGCATAATGCTCTGATTGAGATAATGTTTTGTCGTGTGGAAGCATGTTGGTTCATTTTTGCACATTTCGTATCAATACATCAGTTTTTAGTTTTCTCTTAAAACCAACTTGCTTGGGTAAAGATTTATTCAAAAGGATCCAAGCTCTCCAAGTCAAATAAAATCAATCTGGAGTGACACCACTTCAAACGTCAGGCTCAAAGAGGGGAAAGCAGGAAAAAAAGTCTCTTATTTGACACTGTGCCTGCAAGAAGAGCAAATATCAAGTAAATGTGAGACAGATCAAAATTATTTTTTTTTTCTCAACTTAAAGAAAAATGTTATTCCTAAAGAAACTCAGAACAAAAAAAAAGAAAGAAAAGAAATGAGCACAGGTTGTTCTTGTAGAAATTGAAACATTTCTATGCTAAATCAGATCTGGCTTTAAAATGCAAGGAGACATAGTTTAACTTTTTTTCCCCAGCTCAAAAATAATCCCTGCAGAGTTTTGATTGCTTTGTTTGTGATGCTTTAAATTGAATTTGCTGCAATTTTTTCCTCCCTTCAGGCTGCTCGGCAGTGTTCTGTTTTTGACAAAAACATACATTTGTGCAGGAAAAAACCCACATCTTTTTCAATGAGTCTGTGCTGAGCAAATCTCAAAGGAGCTAAATCCTCCGTCACCCCTACAAGGGGTTTGCCGGGGTCCGTAGAGAGGGAGGAGTGGCTGCACCTTAAGGGAGAGCAGGTGTGTCGTCCAGTTCCCTTGAGAGATGTCATGAAAATGGAACGTACCATTGTTCTGCCTGTGGTAAATGTATTGTAACGTATTTATGAGCTTTAATAAGTTATGCACACAAGGAAATATGGACGAGACGGTCTTGCAGCCTCTTAACGCCACACTCTTGTCATTAGTAGGGTGCAAGTACTGGCTTCTTACTGACCCCACACAAATACTGCAGGCATAGGTTGTGCAGGTGATACGTAAGTGTAGGATGCCTACAAACTAATTTCTCTCCGCCTAATTTTCTTATTTGTAAGAGTCTGGCTGACTACAAGCAGCACACTCTTATCACTTGAGCAACGCCAATGTTAGAAAAAAGTTAACTCCGTATGACGTCCCTACGTCTCACTTACTTCCCCCTTACTTATTCTAAGCTGTTTAAGTGTTTGTTAAAAGTCGTCGTCCGCAGCATGGCCGGAGTAAGAAAAATGCATGAACATTTTCGCTCTACGGGCTTACCATTAGTCTACAACCTTGATATTTTGTGAAGGCTGTCTGCCCCCTACTGGTTTGCTCATTTTTTACCTTTGTGTTCTTTTACCACAAATAACAAAATAACATTTTAACATTTTTAACATTTTTCTTACCACAAATCCACACAAAAGCTTAAGCTTAAGCTAATGCTTTCAGGGCTGTGTGCACCTTCGTGACATAGTTCTTAAACTTCCTGTTTGCTCTACCATTCAACAGTTCGTTGTACTCTGTTCCTTTTTTTTACAGACATCACTCCAGTTCTGATGAACAACTAGTGGAAGCAGGAAGAACTTGTCTGCCTATTTTTTAAAGTGGAGTTAGAACTCCGCTTTAAATTGTGTGCAACTCCGATCGTACCTTAAACATTGACTGTATAACAGAACTGGACTGAATGAGTGTGACATCATCCATAGAAAACCACGTAGTTCCACTCCAACCGAATGAAGTCAATTCTGTTGCAATTTTTTCCTGACATGGACACCTCCATGTTGGAGCCAGGTGTTGTTAGTAAGCAGTGATTGGTCCAAGATGGTTTGAGTCATGGTTTCTTTGGCAACCACTCTCACCAATTAGAAGTGAATTTATTGAGTCCTCGCCCCAACCACGGAAAGTGGTTACACAAAATGTAACAGTTTGAATGCATGCCATGGAGGGCAGAAAACACTGTATTCTTTTATTGAGTCATCTGACTGGTGAGTTTAAACCTTGAATCCCTTGCAAAAAAAAATATCATGCAAATAAATAAAGGCTAAAAAAAAGGTAGTAGAGCAAGAATGGTTATTCTGACACATAGAATGAGATGGGATTTTGTCTTGTTGGAAACAGTCTTGTTTGGTACACCAGGAGGGAGGGGTCACTCAGTTCAGTTCTCATATACAGTCATTGTTGTTACATCTTAATAAAGTGGGTCCAGATTCACACAAAAAGATCAGAGGTAAAGAAACAAAATGAAAGTCAGTTTGTGGAACAAAAAGTGCCATAGTCAGTGTGGAAAAAAATGAAATAAAAAGTTGAAGGGAAAGCATTATAACACTGTCAGAAACCATTTTCATTGTACAAATGTCAGCTTTCACATCTAAAAATCAAACTTTATCGTCAGCATTTATGTGCCTTCCAGAAAAATTCATGTCAACAATGACTTTTTAATAATGTTATTTATTGAAACAATAATTTTAATATCTATCTTTCCTGAGGCGTTTGGTTGAGGCAGTCAAATAAATCTGAGTCCAGTGCAATATTTTTACATCTGTACTTTCTCCAAAGTTTGAGCTTTATGCCACTCTTAATGGGGGTAAAAACCCTTGCACTTGCATTAAAAAGGTGTCAAAAGATTTATAAAAATACGTCCAATGGTGAAGGGAGACAAACATCACTCTTGAAAATGCTGCCTTGGCCTCTCTGCAACTGTTTTCTGGATGTTTCTGTGTTTTCTACTTGGTTTTAGGGGACCCATTTTATCTGAGAAAGTTTATTCTTTCCACATATAAAAGGGTCACTTTAGGAGCATGTCTTGAGTCATGCATTTCGTTGCAAATGATTTTATTTTTTAGCTCCTTTGCATAGAACCTGTGTTTGCCTGTGAATGTACTGGTTGCAACACATTTTAACTGTGTCTCCATATGTTTTGTAGGTTAAGCTAAAAGTCCTTATTTTGAGATGCATCTTTTAATTAGTAACCCTAATTTCATGTGTCCTATAAACTCTCCTCTAAACTAAATATGTATTTGTGAAAAGAATATCTGTCATATTATTTTAATTTTTTTATGATGGAAATGTGTCACAGGTTTGCTCCCAATACGAACAGCGGCTCATTGACAGCAGTTTCTGCAGCCATCTTCTCAATATTATCATCTGCTGCGCCATTCTTGACTACGTTTAGGATCCACCCAGAAATGTGGTGCAGATTCCTCACCACAATGTTCTTTGGTGTAAGCTACCGCAACAAGGTTAAATGCTAAACCAGCGTTACATGGCAATTGCTACAGAGCAGTCTTGGGGGTAACGGATTACAAAGTAACGAATTACTGTAATTGTATTACTTTTATCAGTAACCCAGTTATGTAACGAATTACAGTTCAAATTTTGGTAATTATTTACAGTTACTGGACTATAGAAACCCTCGTTACTTCCTTATTTAGGTTTTGTAGGCTCTGACATTTTCTCTCGGTTTAATTAAACGATTAATTTAAAACAAAACGCAGTAATTTGCGCATACCTGCATGCATGTACGTGTAGAGTCTGGGATCTGTTAAAGTACAGACATGCACTTATTGTTAAAGTCAAGGTGCTTTTCAAACTGCCTCAAAGATGAGACGAAAAGAGACGCTGTCCTGAAAGGAGACCTCTCATCTCTGAAGAGCAGCAGGTGAGCTGCAGAGCAGAGATCCACCTCGTGAGCTGATGTGTCTGTTACGAATGAAACGACTCTAAAGCCGCTCTTTTGTGTGAAAGACAAGAGTCCGCTCCTTCCTGGGACTCGAAAACGATTATTCCTATTTTAATTCACCCTTTTTTCCATTATTTTTCTCTAAGCTGAATTCGACAGGTCAATATGAGTTTGTGCTCAATGCCCTCTGAGGGAGCCGGTGAGGGGGTGCATAGTTTGGTAGACCTGCAGCCGTGCAGAACTGAGCACAAAATACATATGTAGAGAGAGCTAGAGAGACTGATGCATTGGGTGCAACTCATTGTCATGGAATACATAAAGTTGTCCAGAATGAACATGGAGGCATTTCATAATTCTTTGTGTTTTAAAAAAACTGGCCTAGTTGCAGATTTGATAAAAATGAAAATGACATTTTCCACATCTGACTTTGAGCTGTAGCATAGACCACATTTGTTGTAACAGTAACTTCTTTTTGTGTCATGTTTCACTCTGTTGTCTGAATTCAGATGAAGCAGGTTATGTGTTGAACCATGTTCATACCTTGCACAAGGTCATTGCTTTAAAAATGTAGTTTTTTATTTATTTATGTTTAATTAATATTTTATTTTATTTATTTACATCTGTTTAACCAGATACGTTCTATTGACATTAAAAATCTATTTTTCAAAGGATCCCTGTTAAATGAAAGGCAAGAGGATCTTGTTCGTGTGAAGCTGTTTTTCCCTTTGAGAATTTGTATGAGCGGAAAAAAAGTAAAGTAAAGTAACGAGTAGTGTATTACTTTTTCAAATGTGTAATGAGTAAAGTAATTTAATTTTGATCCAGTAGCTAAGTAAAGTAATCAATTACTTTTTAGAAGTAAGTTACCCAACACTGCTACAGAGACACCCGGCGTCTGCACAACTGTGCACGGTACGTGTGTGGGTGTTAAAGGAGCCTGGTCGCTATTAGAGATCGGCGTCTAAAGTAACAAACACCTGGTAGACCCGCCGTTTTTTGGAGACTGGTGCCTATTTGAGACCGGCCACTATTGGAAGGTGTACGGTAAAATTATCTGACGATTTTTGAAAAAAGGAATCATCAGTTGGAAACAGATCAAACAGGATATAGTAACAGTAATAATCCCATGACTAAAATGCAGTGCCAGCAGGAACTACACACATCAACATGAAGAAACCTGAAAATTACCAAACATATCATATTATAGGGTGCATCATATTATAAGGCACACTGTCTATGAATTGTATATTTTACAACTTCTGTCATAGTTTGCGCTCCAAACTTTAAGGCGCTTTTTTAAAAAAATTTGTTTCACTGCTTTTGATTTATTATTTTTTCTTCTTCTTCTTATTGTCTTTATAACTTTAAATCTTTTTATGTTTTGCGTCATATGATGCTTTGTTTAGCTACAGTTCTGTTATGGAGCTTTAGAAATAAATTTGCGTTGAGCAAAGATTTCTCACAAGTACTTCTTGTCTAGGTCGGCTGCACCAATGAGTCTTTTCAAACAGATGGAGAAAAAACAAACAACACAAAACCCACATGGAAAGAGTTCATAGCCTTTTAAACCAGCATCTGCTTATACCAAATGGGTATATTAACCTCCAGTATTTTAATAATATCCAGATATGACTTTGTCTCAGTCAGAACTGCCCTTATGGGTGGATGCCGGCTGTCTGCTGGCAAAAAATGGGCAAACTTGTATGCAGCATGCAGGCGGGCCGCGTGAAATTTCAAGGTCGTCGACCACTCGGTGAGCCAATAAAACAAAAATACTCATGCACATTTTTACACAGGCATGCTGCAGAGTTTAGTGCGTGTCGTCATCCTAGGGGCACTTACGTATCACCTGCACGCCCCATTTGTGTAGCATTAGCACATGAACAGCACCCATAAGGGTCAACCCCTGTAAGGGTGCGTGTGACTCAGACATTACCCCACATTTGCCTGTACAAAACTTTGCTTTACGAATAGTCAGAAATTTGCACTCTGCTTGGATGATTTGATGGTCTGGTTAAAAAACACAATTTCAGATATGTGATGCAATCTGGGGTTTAGATTATTTTGTAATTTGCATTGAAAATACGGATTTAGATTCTGATAAAAGTCCTGTGTTTAGAGCCAAAAATACACAGATTTTGCATTAGTGTGTCTGAAAATTATATATATATATATATATATATATATATATATATATATATATATGTATTTCATGTCACATGTCCATTATTAATTCAACCCATCATAGTAGAACTATGTTATAGAGATAGTTCTCTGTCTTTGCAACTGCAGTACCTCAATCCTTTCTGAAGTATCCTCTTGCCTGCAAGCTTTTAATGTCAATCGACATGATGTTCTATTTATGAAATTTCAATCTAGCACGCATATCCTCAAAGCAGTGTTACATCATACCAGGTCAGCTCTGTGCAGCAACACATTGAATCCAATCCCTCTTTTGTCTGCTGCGCTTGCTCCTGTCATCCCTCTCTGCATGTGCGTATCATGTCCCATGTCTCCACCCTCTTTGATCAGTTTCTTCCTGAGCTTCTCTCCTAAAGCAAACTTCGATATTCCTTCATTCTTGTTTGGGGGCTTGCAATCCCACATAACAGGATGATGTCCTGTTTTACGCGGATTTCACAGCTATTGCTTTTGAATGCATTGGTTACACTCGGAATTGTGTTTTTTTACAAGTCCCATATGCAGAAATCAAAGCGCAGTCTGAGAACCTTGTTTTGTCTCAAATAAAAACTGAGCTTGAAAAGACGTTCTGATAAAACAAGGTGAACGGATAAAACAACCAAAGTCTTGTCAGTGTCCCAGTGGTTCTGAAAATAACGCTACACCGTGTTGAACAATCACGTCTGGTTCCTGTCATACTTGAATGGGGCTCACAGCTATCTTCAGCTCAAGTTCTGGCACAAGCTTCAACTTGTTTTTCCCGGCTGGGCCCTGCTGCTGCCATGACTCAGACAGTCGATGGGCACCAGAAAATACTCTTCAAGAGTCTGAGCTGCTTTACATTCAACTCCTGCGCTGCAGAAAAGTTTAGTGGTATAGACGTGGAACTCATAAAACACATTCAGTCCTGGAGAAGATTTATCATCATGCTCCCTCTTTGCAGCTGCCGGCTGTAGATTACATGTCAAAAGTGGCCCAGCAAGCAGATATTTTAGCCAATAAGGATGGGCGGAGGGGGAGCGGGATGCATCTCACGTGGAACATTGCTCACTCTTGCTTGGAGAGGAGCTCAGACTGACCCTTGATCTGATTGTTCTTAAGAGTGATGGCTGACCATAAACCTGCCTGACATCATTGAGGTGAAATGTAGCAACAGAACAGGCAAAACAGTTTACAGGCCTCAGGTATAAAATACTCAGAGTGGAATCCTCTCTGAGATGGCCACATAACTTCACTGGTAGTTTCCATTTTGTTCAGTGGAACAAAGGTCAGGAGCCAAAGGCAAGAAAATCTGACTGTCACACAAATCATCCCAGACACAGCCATATACGATGGAAACAAGTTCTCCAAAAGGGAAAGCCTTCAGATTGGACTAAGACACAATAAAAAGAAAAAAAATGATGCCAAAGACCACATTTATTTTTTTTACTAATTAATCAGTCTGATACTTGGGGAAGCATCAAACTTTAAACCATTGAGACTGATGTTTATCATTTATTTTAATCAACGGGCCAGAACATTGACCTCTAAGACATCTAGACCTGTTGGGTTCGGCAGTGATTTTAACCAATTTAAAGACCTACAATTAATGACCTACATTCAATGTCATGAGAGCAAACACATGCCAGTCTGGAGGTTTATGAGTTCTATAGATAGGTCAACACCAGGTGGCGCTAGAAGGCTAGTGCCATAACTAACCATCTTATGGTTAGTACCAGCCAGTATACAGCCAGTTGTGATTTAGCATGGATAGAAAATTCAGAAGTTATATTTTAAAAAGTTTCATACCATTATCTATAGTCCTTTTTGAGATAAAGGCCTTCAAAGTTGGGTGCCATCCATTTTCTAAGCAAGTATCTTCTCGGAAAAGTCATACAACCATGAGACAGTGCTGTCTTCAAAATCATAATTAGTTTTTAAATGACAAGAAACTGCTTTAGTACATAAATCTACTTAATTGTAGACGTAGTTTTAAATAATGAGGAGCATTTCTTAGTCTAAAAGTTTGAGCATTGTTGCACAGATCATAAAAAATAATTAAAAACATTGCATTTTTACATTTTAATGAGCAGTTGTCTCATGTTTTTTCTCTGCGGTCTTACATTATTTACATAGAGCAACATGTTGACGTCAAAATAAGGTCTATGAAATGTTTTTCACGCTGTAATATACAGTATGTGATTTAGATAAATCCGATTAAAACGTGAGTTGTTGGCGTTGCACGAGCCACATTGCGTGAGTGGAAAATATGCTTCAATAATAATAAAAAAAAGGTCTTTCTGGTACAGTTAAAGGAAAACATCCACAGCTGTACTTCTTCTCATGCTTTATTTGATCTGTTTTGGAGTGTGTAACTATCCTGCTGCAGTTTTTTTTCTGTTCTCCAGAAGAAATATGGCCTGTCACCCATTATCAAAGATGGAGGGTGTTGTTGCACAAATGATTGGCGAGAAACCGAGCTGACTTGTGTGTTTAATGAAAAGTGACATCTCTGCAGTTGTAATATTTAGAGCTTTCCCTGAAGCTCTCATGGTTATCTTTGGCTTGTCACTGTGCATCGAGGAAGTCAGACGTTCGGCTGAGTGACCTCGAGAGTCATTTTTGACTCTTATATTGGCTCTCACAACTTCAAGTATCAATCTCTTTTCTGTTAGGAAACGCAAATGCTGCTTGAAGACCTCACATTGAAGATTTTACTCTTGTACAGTGTAAAACACAATATCCCGTTGCACCTTTCGCAGAGTTTTTTTCAAAGTTGTATAGTTTTTACTTTTTTAATTGCGCTGTGTGTTCTGCATCCTGATAGGCTGGAGATCCTGTCAATCTCTCCATGCCATGTCTCCTTTACAGAACACGTTCAGGTTGCCAAATTTTTACAAACCTTCGATTGTGGTACGATTTGTGTTTTCATTTTATAACACTGGATTTATTTTTCTATGAAGGTCTGAACTTTGAGAGTTTAATGAAGAAAGAAAAGTGACAAAATGTTCCTGTTTGGGAAAAGTGCAAAAAGTTTTTTAGAGAGGAATTTTACAGCCTTAAAACATCTAAATTTATTGTAAAAAATCGCATTGACTATTTTGTAGATTTCACCTATTGCGGGTTGCTTTTAAAATGTAACCTGTTATAAATGAGAGAACACTATAATTAAACCAACAAATACTACCAAGTCAATATGTTTAGCTCCATAACGCTGAAGGTTTACTTTGGAAGATCTGTGCAAAATTACATTGATGTATGCAATCTTAAATAATGTGTTCCACTAACTGTTGTAACAAAAACAAAAGTAAAACATTCAAGAAAAGGGGCAAAAAGTGAAATGAAAAATGCAAACAGAACTGACAGTAAATTAAAGTGTAATATTGACAGCAAGAAATAGATTTTGTTGGACCTGGTTTCTTCTGACAGTAATGTACAGTGCTGCCCACACATTAAGGGGCTTAATGGCGTGATTTTAATGGCGTGATAAGCTCTTACTGTTCAGTTCATCACAGTCATGACATTGTGCTTCATACCATGATTTATTTGACTAACCGTTGAATAAATCTGGTATTAGTAACAAAAAGCTCTACAAGAAAAGTTTTTTTTTTAAATATAACTAATCTGATTGGCTAGTGAGAGGCAGCAGGTAGATTGGCTGTCAACAGGAGCAAGGTGCTAATTGGTTGCTCACTTGAGATGGAATATTTAAAAATCCTTGGTTGTAATTTGAGCATGTATCAGCAGATCTGAGTATGTATCAAGAAAGAAAGAAAAAAAAGGCACTTGATTCTGGGGAACTGAAAAACATTTTTGATGTCACTTAATATTTTCGCATTTTTACTGTTAGAAATTGTGTTTTTACATCCATTCATCCATTTTCGAAACCCCTTTGGTCCCTTTCAGTGTCACAGGGCTACTGGAGCCTTACCTGGCCACTTGTGGGGGAAGGCAGGGTACACTCTTGAAAAGTCGCTGGTCTGTCGCAGGGCCACAATCACACCCCTACAAAACTCACATTCACACCTAAGGACAATTATATATATATTCTTTATATATATATATATATATATATATATATATATATATATATATTCTTTTTCTTATAAACATGGTTTTATGTTAAACATATATATTTAAACAACTACACTTTTTTTACACAAGCACAAATTGATATAGGCCGACAGTAACAAAAACAAAGAATAGTTCTGCACTTGAAAAAAGGTCCCCACAGATGCTCAGATTTTCTTTACAGATGCTAAGAGCATTTGCATTTTATTTTACAATTACAAAAAGACATGAACTCCATGAGACTCAATCTTGCCCTTGTGGTGGACTGGCGAACTGTCGACGATGTCGTCTGCCTTTGCCCTCAAGTACCATATTTTCTGGCTAATACGACACCTAAAAGTCTTAATTTTTTCAAAACTCAAGTGCGCCTTATAGTTCAAAGTGCCTTATAAATGAAATATTTCTGGTTGTCTTTAATGATGTTGAAGTGATTTTGAGAAGTACACAGCTCTCTGTTACAATGTCAATCTGTTTTTAATACGAGATACCATCAAGTTTGGGTGTCATTGTACATATGCTAACACGGCTAACGTGTAGTGGTGTCTGTGTTCTTTTTTACATGTTACCAGCAAGGTTGGGAGTTAGTGAAATCAAGTAACGCTGTTAAAGCAGTATTAGTCTTTTTTTTATGTGTTCCAAAAAAGGTTGGGTGTTTTGAAAATATGATAAAGCAGCTAATGTGTAGCAGCGTCAGACTGCGTTTTTTTTAGATGTTACTAAAAGTTTAAGAGTTACTGTTGTCACAGTAACATTTGTTTTAGTGATATCAACCTGAATCTTTACGTGTTGCAAACAAGGTTGAGAGTTACAGGTTTTGTGAGAATGCTAACTCGGCTAATGCTTTTAATTATGGAGAACGGCATACGTTCCAGCGACTCTCCCTCCAGCGACCCTCCCTCTCCTTTTTCCAAACACAGCACAGGACCAACGGGGAGCAGAAGATGGATGGACGGCTGACTCATTACTATTCAAATTATAGATGAGATAATAGTTCAAGCATCTCTGTAGTGGCGAAATTAAAAGAAAAATAAATTCAAAGGGATTATGTCATGCCCATGAGGCAACGCAAAAACAGATACAACATTTAATGTGCTTTAACCATAAATTTATGAACACAGAAACCCATTAGAGAATATATGCAGCTTCATGTTTAGTTTAGCACAGTGACCCATTACTTTTTCTAATAACCTGAGAGGGATGAAAGCTTTGAAAAAATAGATTTTTGTAGAGGAGAATTTTAGGATTTAGGGACAATAATTTCACCCATTCCTGTCAAAAGATGTTTGATACGTTTGAGTATCAAATATAGAACATTTTGTATAGCTTAAATTTGAAGATGAGTTTGCTGCACAGATAGAGCAAATTATGCAAATTGGATGAATAAACAACTGGACATCTGAATGAGAAACAACAGTTCTAAAGCTACCTGCCTGTTTTATTGCTAATTATCCTAAGTAGGTTTATCTTGGTATATCTTTAAGGATTTAATAAAAGGCAAAAGGGAAGTCATAATGCTTAAAACAAACATCCCACTGAATGCTAAAAACTTAAATGACCTAAAACATTAGGTAGCGATACTTAACATTGTACTGCATATTTATGAAGCTATCAAACTAATGTGTTTTAGCATTTTGATAGCTAATAAAGCCCATTTGTTGCTTTTGGCAGAGCTCCAGGCCACAAGGTCACCCAGACAAGGCTATTCCCCATAAATTCTTCCATCCATTTCTGAGAAGCATCAGAAAGTAGAGCTGCTGAGTTTAGCTGCATTAAAAAAAAGAAAAAAAAAAAGATTGACATGCAAAACAAAAAAATCGTTTTCTTTTTTTCTGTGGAATCACAACAGACCTCGAGTAGTTCATCAGTGCTGGCAGAGCACACTCTGACGACGAGAGTCAGCTCCTGTTGTGTGACTTGATTGTCTAATAATCAGCCGAGCGAGCCTGTTTGACAACTGTGCGTGAAAAAAGCTGCGTTTGTTCAAGTGTCTACGCCAGTCTGTAAATCAGTTTTATTAGAAGATGTGAAAGTCTTAATCTGTATTCTTTTGGTGATAACTCAATGTTAAGCAGGATTTGGGAATTGTGGCGCTTAGCTTAGTTTTCCTTTGCTGTCCTTTGTGTTTTTGGTTGCTAGTCATTTTCAGTTTCAGTGTTTGATGTTTTCTCACAGGATTAATATGTCAGTCATCCTCATTGTATTAGTTGCATGACAGTGTAGTGGTTAGCGCTCTTTCCTCACACCAACAAAATCCTGGTTTGATTCCTTGGACCTGTTCGTGTTGTATTTTTACGTTCTCTTGGGTTTTCTCCGGATACTCCATTTTCTCCCACAGTCCAAAGACATGCTTCATGAGTTCATCGGTGTCTCTAAAATTGCCCCAAGGTGTGCATGAGTGTGAGACCCTGCAATAGACTAGAGATGTGTTCAGGATGTTCTCCACCTTAACCCAACAGTAGATGGGATGACTCCAGCAACCCTGTGGAAGTAGAACCCTGGGCGCCCCCATTTCTCAGTCCAAGTAAGTGTCCTTTTCAATAGGGTTTTCTAAATGTATTCTTTCTTCTTTTATTTTAATTATAGTTTTTTTAGGAGAGGACATTTGTTATTTATTGAAAATCCTCTTTGTTTTTTAATTTAATGATCCAGTCACTCCCCACCTTTAAGCCTTGGTCCAGTGTGGGTTGCACCAAAGCTTGAACTGATCCCCACTCATGGGTCAGGAAATGCTGGACGACATGGCAGTGAATATTTTGATGCCCCAAAATATTTTGTTTGTAGCCCTGAAAGCGTGCATAAATATTTCTTCCTGTTTCGTCTACATATTTTTTTGGTTACACAAGTAATCATAGTTGCTGGAAAGGATGGTCACTTGGGGAGGTAATTTGAAAACTTGTTTGTATTTTCCGGTTCAGTTGTTTGAAGTAATAGTGTTTACCTTTTTTATCTTTTATGTTAGAGTCATCTCCCACTATTTATGAGAATAAAAACATTTTCCAAATGTGGAATATTCAAAATACGTCTTTTGAAAAATATCAACAATCGTTTCATCTGCATTTCATTCTTTTTCCTTTGTCCGCAACCCCAATGCAGATTTGCTTTTGTCGTCCATGTGCTCTATAAAACATTGCAGTTTTCTTTTTTGGTGAATTTTAGCTGCTTGTTACTCTCCTGCCGCTGACACTTCTCCGCTGCATCACTGTAAAAAACCTGCTCATGCTGTCCTTGCAGCGGTTCCTCATCAGTACTCCACTTCAGCAGCTTGAAGCTCTTCACAGCCGACTGAGCTACCTGGGTCCATCACTGACCATCAGCCTCCCTCCGTCTCTGTCTCTCAGCCTGGTGTCTTCTACACCAGTTCCTGTGCTCCTTTACAGCAGCGGTGATGTAATCCAGTCCGCTTTACATCTGCATGGCAATCAATCATGGCAGTCTGTCCTCATGACTTTCACTCTCTAGAGGAAGCATTGAAATGTGAGCCGTCATCTTACTGTCACTCACAGAAACCCCTGCAGAAATGACGGCCTAAAGACACAGTCAGTACCAGGGAGCAGCTCATTTTAAAAAACCTCCATGCTACATGAAGCGATGAAAACTCTTTCACTGAGTTTACTCCGCTGCACGTTAAGTTCCTGCTTAAATCCACTGGCAAAAGCTGAGAAGTCCAATAATGTTTAATACTGAAACTTTTTTCTGATAATAGCTCATGCTTTTAAATTGTCTTTAATACCTTTAATTATCAATCACTCTCAGCAGGACACCAAATAATGACTTCCTGATGAGTCGAGACCTGAATCCTGCTGAAGACATCATTCTGTTTTCTCACGGCGGTCGCTGGATTATTGATTGCAAAAGTTCAAATGATAAATTTGAGCCCCACAGGTCTGTAACTACACCAAACAGGAAGCTTTACGTGATTTACTAAAATGAGTAACATCAATCTGCAGAACTTGTCAAGATGCAAAACATTGAGACAAAGATGGGCATTTCATAGAATTAAATTGTAAAAACTTACATTACAGTTTTAACCATTGACTGTATTTGAGGACTGGACTGAGTTAGTGTGATGTAATCCATAGAAAATGGTTTAAGTCAAGCTCTAACCAAATAAAGTCAATTCAGTTGCCAATTTTTTGAAATACGGATGTTGCTATGTGGGAGTAAGAAATGATTGGTCAGAGTGTGTCTAAGTTATTGTTTCTATGGCAACCACTCTTGTCAGTTTGAAGTGAGCTTGTTGGAGGTCCACACCCCTACCACTTGAAAGGGAGCAGTGAATCTGTCAAACATTTCGAATTTTCTACGTGAGACCACATACTTTAATTGAGGCATCTGACTGATCAGTTTATTAGTTGCAGCAAAGAAAATATGTCATGATAAAAAATAGGAATAGCTGTTTACTTATTATTAGACGTCTATGGGATTTCAGCTTTTTGGAGTCAACAGATATTTCCTATTTGGAACGCAAAGGGGAGGAGTCACTCAGTCACTCAGTCCAGTTTTCATGTAAAGTCTAATTTTTTTTCCCTGAGTTGATGCTAATATGACTTTGGCAAAGGCTTTGGTAATGGCTACATGAGAAGAAAAACTGCTGCTAAAAGCTTTCAACAGTTGGGGGTTAGTGAAGCTTTGGTGCAATTTCAATAAGGAAGATCTTTGTCATCACCTGCAGCTGAGTGTTTATTCCTCACTCCATACGTCATTAATCGGTCTCCACTCTGAGCCAGTAGCTGAAATGTTTACCTTCTTCATAGCCAATCAAAACCAAACCAAACCAACCGCCAAGGAAATCTGACTGTCATGATTCACTGTCAAATGCCTCACAATGATCTTCCCAATTAAAATCTTTAGTCCCACTTCAGTATCTCTCCTTATTGAAATATTCTTTCGACAACTTTTGTGTTCAAACTGCGATGTTGTCATGGAACATTCAACCACCATCTGTATGACTTTCAAAGTTACAAACAGGTATGTGTCTACCTTCAAGCATCAGTAGTTGTGCAGACCTCTCTATAATGCAGTGGGTTTGACAGTTTGATGCAACATATTCAGGAGTTAAAGACGTAAACAAAAGCATTTTATGGTAAAGTTAAAAAAGGTAAATATACGTGTTAAACATAGGAATAAAAAAAGTAAAAAGAGTGAGACTTTGCAGAATACGTAGCATATGTTTTACTGTACAGTATGTGTCAGCAAACTTATGACTACACAAAATAAAGAAAACGGCAACATTTGTTTGCCCAAAATAATAACTAGAGGTAAATGTTGCTTTTAAAAACTATAATATTTCGTTTCTTTGGTGTCAAGTGTGAGAAACTACAGGACCTTGACTTTTTTAGTACTCATCACCCCAAGCTTGACATGGCAGTTTTTAAAATGAAAAATGATGTGTTGGTAATAAAATGTCCTTTTCTAATGTTCATTGGTATCTGATTGATGTCTCAAATGGAGAAACTGCACTGACATTACTCAAAGTCAGAGCACAAGATTTTTGATTTTACTCTCCAACTTTTGTGTCATTGCAATCACGTGGTCTGATTTCTGTAACCTTTGCTTGTCCTGATATTTAGTGACTTACAGAGAGCAAATAACCTCAGAAAGCTTTAAAACCGCTGAAAAATATTACCAAGCACAGCACGGCCCAAAGGATTTCTCTGAGTGTTGAAATGATGGGAAACATTTTGACAGATGGTAGGGTCAATAAAGTTTTGTCAGGAAAGTTGTGGTGGCTCTGATTTATTGTTTTTCTTTATCCACAGCTTTCTGAGAAGTGGAGAGGTTTGAAAAAAAAGGAAGGAGAGGTCATCAGCAGAACTGTGTGGGAGCCAAATGAATTCATGTTTTTTAATTGGAATTTGTAATTATGAATTTAAACTTTGGATTATTGGATTTGACCACTCTGAAAATGAGCATCCATAGTTATTAGAGGGTTAGCCTCTGTATGTGAATTGTCGTAGGGAGCTGAGTGCTGGATGGCTGTTCTACAGCTTTTTACAGTAAGAGGTACTGTCAAAAGTTTTTAGCCTGATGGCAACATGTTTACTTTGTATGTGTCATTTGCAACGCATGTAAGACACGGATGGCGCTGAGAGATCAGACTTATTTATTTTGAAGAGCTCTACAAAAGTTTTAGTAATCACATCTCCATGCCTGGTTTCATGAGACTCTCCGAGTACAGTGAGCTAATCTAAATTTCAGTGCTACCTTCATCTCTCTGTGACTCAAGTTTGATGACTGAATTAGTCTGGGGGGGAAAAAAAAAAACAATACAATTAGAGGAACTTTTTATTATTGTCTTGACACAAATAATAAGGATATCATGAAGATCAAGAAAAGAACGATCAGATTCTCCATTGTATTGTACTCCCCCTGCTGATTGCATCCTCACCCCATCACAGGCAATGCGTCTTATTTGGCAAAGTTCAGATAAGAATGTGTTGTCGCGCCTGACCACTGCGCCCCATGCTCAAATTTTCAATGCTCAAACTATGATCATGTCTGTACATTAACTTAACATTGCAACTGGACGCCTCTAGCGTGTTAGGTGTGAACGCAGCTCAACAAAGACCTTATGTAGAGATGCTTGGACGTGGTCTTGTTGGTACTAGCACAGGTTTCGTTAGCTTGGAAGCCGCTGCAGCTCTCGGACAGACATCACTCTCGGGGCTCATATCCTCAAATGACCAGATTAAAGTCCAACTGTGTTTCCATGAAAATCTTTGTTTTCTTGTTCATTTAGGTTAATTAAAACTTTAAGGATAGTTCATTATCATATCAATTTACCATTCATTACCTGAAGATAATGCACAGTGCAAACCATTTTATTAAATAACTGAAAAAAAAAAAACAACAACAAAGAAAACATTGTCTTGTTTATATGTCGCTATATTTCTTTTATGTTTTATTTTGCTTGATGCGATAGTAAGTAGTAGATTGGAAGGTCTCACAAAAACTCTTTTGACAAACACAGAGATTATAGAGCCAGAGCTGGAACATCCTCCAGTTCTCTGTGAAAAAGATAATAGTTAGGAAGCAAAAATCTGCTTCAGTGAGAAGCATCTTTAAGGTGCAATTATTGTATTGCAGACAAACATCGAGCTGTTATTTTTAAAGCACAAGATGATTATGGTGTAATCACCGTTCCCCTGGGATGCCAAGACTTACTAAGAGTTCTTAATATCTCAATACCAAGCCACAGGCCGTTTATTTTAACACATATGACTCACTAAACAAGAAATATCAAACCTTTTAAGGTGAAATATTTTATTTATAAGCCAACAAATTAAACATTTTTGCACACTTATAAACACACACTAATACAATGTTGAAAAGCATTTATAATCAGTCTTCAAATGTAAAAATGATTTTGTTGGAACCAAAATGTGTTGGTTTTCTTTGAGAAATTTGACAAAGTACTGAAGCCAAGAAGAGCCTACCATACTTTTATTTTGTCTCTATTCCTGTGATAACAAAAGTTACTATCACATTATCACCAGAAAATGACATCTATTATCTCTTTATCATCAAAAATACAACATTTATTATTTCATTATCACCAGAAAACGACATGTATTATGTTTTTATCACCAGAAAATGACATGTATTATCTTTTTATTACCAGAAAATGACATGTATTATCTTTTTATTACCAGAAAATGACATGTATTATCTTTTTATTACCAGAAAATGACATGTATTATCTTTTTATTACCAGAAAATGACATGTATTATCTTTTTATTACCAGAAAATGACATGTATTATCTTTTTATCACCAGAAAACGACATGTATTATATTTTTATCACCAGAAAATGATACCTATTATCTCTTTATCAACCAAAAAACAACATATGTTATATTTTTTCTCCAGAAATGACATCTGTTATCTCTTTATCACCAAAAAAAAAAACAATTTATTTTTTATCACCAGAAAATGACATATATTATTTTGTTATCACAAAAAAAGTGTTTTCTCGTGATACTGAGATAGTAAATGTTATCATCATGAGGAAGCAGGCAAAAAACAAAGCACGGTCAGCTGCTCTTGGCTTCTTTAAAAAGTTCTAATCAGGGAAAATGTTATTTATATGCTCATCGTTGGATTAAGAAAAAGTACATTTAGGCTGTAATTGTTCTGAAATTACTTTAGTTTATTACAATTTTTGTAATGATTTTAATGATTTATCCATTTCTCAAAAATCAAATTCAAATGTTCTGTGTTTGGTAGAGGGCTTGAGGTTAGTGAGATCACTATAGGGTTTGTGGTTAAAATTCAGGCATCAGCAGGATGGGTAAGACCGATGCCCTGTAGAGTTTACCACTCTTGTTACCTCATGTGGTGCTTTGAGTAAAGTATTTTACCCCCATTGCTCCAGTGAAGCTGCTCAGTGGCCACACGGGGATCTGTGGTTTGACTGGACAAGAATGTAAAACAGAGTGTGAACAATTTCATGAAGAAAAGATGCTCTCAGTGGATCTCCACTGTAAAACTACAAGGTTTATAGAGAAAGTTCTGTCTGGAAAAACACATAAAATGGGTGGAAGAAAACTAAGTTATTACATTTAAGCAAAAATACACCATAAGGATTATGTACTGAAAAGTTGAGGAGCTAATGGGGACACACCGGACACCGGCGTTAGGGATCTCAGTGTTGCGTTCTTACTGATTTTCTCACAAATATACTAATTATTATATTATTCATGTAAGTGGGCTTCAAGTGGTCTCAATAGGGCCCAGGTAGGACATTTATATTTTAATTATGCATGTGCCAACACATTTTTCCTACTATTTGCTCTAAATTAACACCCGCCCACCCGCCAAACACAGGGTAAAACTTTTGCTTGGAGGGTAGAAAAACTATTTCACTAGCCACTTTGACAGGTGTGATATTCATCATCTCTGACACGGGGCTCAAACTCACTAACGTGACTTTTAGGTGTCTGCTTTCCCTCCCCACTTTTCTACCTCAAACATTCATCTCAGACTTTGTTCAAACAATATATTCTGAGTTTATTGGGCAGATTTAATCCTCACATTCAATGTAGCAGGAGGTGCATTCAGGGGCTGCATGGAATTTCCGCACTTCTGAGCTTTCATTCAAAGCTTGCTATTGCTGCATTCAGGTGCGCTAGTAATTTCTAGCATTTGCTCACATTGATCTCACCCAACACAAAACGCAGTCACTTGATGCTCCGTTTCATTGCTACTTATTAAAATGAAAAAACTTCACAACAACAATATACTGATCTGTAAAAACACACACAATCAGGCAAAATGTTGCACATTGTTCAATAAACGCATATTTTTATATTCATGACATTTTTGCCAAAAAAAAAAAAAAAAAAAGACGTGTATAAATATGCAACTTCTGCTACTTTAACAACATTTACAAACCCTGACTGAATGCCATAGTTGTACACATAGCTCCAAATAGGAGCCTAAAAATTAGGGGAATGAGCCAATATACAGGCTACCATATTGTTTAAGCCTAAATTGATGGCACAACAAAAAATAGGGTTTTTTAATGAGTTTTTCATCACAGAGAAGGAGGGCGTAAGAGCAGGGATGTTTGTTCAGCTTAGTCTGTTTAGCAACCAGCTATTGTCTACATTTCTATGACTGACCTTATGTTCTTTCCAAATACCGGTTTAAGCCCATTGAGACGCCTATGGATGTGATATTGGGCTATATAAATAAAATTGAATAGAAAAGAGATATGTAAAAAAATCTATATAGATATATTCCTGACATAAAAAGCCTGAAGTTCTACAAGTCATTCTTTTTTTGTTAAATTCTCTGTTAGTAAGTTGCTAATGGTGCTTACACACCGAACGGGATTCTCGCAGCCGAGGCAGACAGTTTTACAGGTGAGTAAATGGTTTAGACGCAAATTGAGGTTCTGTTGTGCGAATCGAGTGGCCATGCGTGGTTTGAAAGCCTCGAAACAGCGAAATGAGCAACTCGCTGTGATTTCATCTAATCTCTTTCGGGACAGCGGGGTTTCGTGAATCCTTCCCGGCTACTGTTGGGTGACAGTCTGCTTCAAACAGAGTCAGAACGAGACGGTAACACCGCAGACACAGTGGGACTGAAGCTCACTATACCCAGAAAACCTCTAAATCAGGGGTGCTTACACTTAAAACACATAAAATAATGTGAAGTCTTCGTTTTTAAGTGCTCAAACATACGACTAAGAAACAGCATGACTCCTGTTTAAAAACGATGAAAATCCACAGACGAACAAATCCTTTCGTGACAACTATAGCGAGCCCTTCATTCTGAATTTTGTGGGTAGCTGTCCTTATAAAGGGACAAACCCATTCAAAGGTCAGCTGCTATAGAAGTGACTGTGGTCAGTCCACATGTGTAGTAAATGTTATCAAAAGAACCCCGGGTTGGAATCCCACACTCGGCTCACGTAGTCGTTGAATCTTTTTTCCACTAAATTACTTAACACACATTACCGTAAATAATATTTTAAAGCATCAGGATAATTAATTTGATTTGAAATGTCATTGGAATGTATTTTTTAATACCATGACTTTTTTAAGTAATACATACTTAACACAAATAAATGTG
This sequence comes from Oryzias celebensis, assembly GCA_014656515.1. Classification (NCBI taxonomy): domain Eukaryota; kingdom Metazoa; phylum Chordata; class Actinopteri; order Beloniformes; family Adrianichthyidae; genus Oryzias; species Oryzias celebensis. The sequence goes on along the minus strand of BNCR01000005.1, from coordinate 33,396,314 downwards.
ATCTATGAAACCTTTAATTTAAATTTTCTTGTTGGTTATAAAAAGACATACATAGAAATGTATTCAAAAAATGATGCATTCTTTAAACTTAATAAAATGTAATATATTTTGCCATTATATTAATATATTTAAAAAGTAAAACACAAAAACAGTGAATATTGATTCAAGTTCCATCTGGAGTGGTAGTTTTACAAGCGCAGGACAAACCGCTGTCGCCACTAGTGCAGGTTTGTTGCAGGGAGTGTTTGCTTTTTGATTACTTTATTTTGATGGCCTGCAATCTACATGCAGATGTGATCACTGATGTTTGTGTAGAACTCTTCAAAAAAGAAAAAACAAACTGATCTCTAAACATCATCTGTGTTTTCCATGAATTGTAAATGAAATGCAGACAAAGCTATATGTAGTGATCAAAAACATTAGCTGCTAGTTTGCCTTGGAAACTAGCTGCTAGCAGCTGAAGGCGGCGAGCTTAGAGAACACATTTTTAGCCATGCGGCGAGCAGTGAATTCGAGCTGCGGCGAGAGAGTGGTGGGTCACGCGAATTGGACGCACAAATCGCGTTTGGTGTGAATGCCCCTTTAAAAGATGATTTAGTAAAGAAAGGAATCAGCCATCTTTAGAACAGTTCCATGAACAGACAGTAAACATCAACCACAGCTTTCAGAGTTCTGGTCTTGGATTAGATCTAGCTGTATAGTTTTGTTTTGCACTTCTACATTGTTATGCACAGCTTGCACCAGCTAATTCTCAGTCTCTGTAACAACAGGGGTACCATTTTCAAACACACAACAGATCTCCTTTAATTAAGATCTCCAGAGAAATCAAGATGAGAGTTTTCTCTACTCTCAAAGTTTCACACTCAAGCTTCCCCCTGCTTCTGTTATTTCAGCACTCACTTGCATCAAAAGTGTTTCCAGGACAGAGTGAATAGTCTGCAAAGGATTAGCTTAGGTTGGTCTTTTGTGTCTTGATAATATCCTTCCTAATACCCCTAGTTCACAGGTGGTAGTTTTTCAGTCTTCAGATTAAAAACGTTTGTATCACACTGTATCATATCATATATGCATTTCTGAGACCCTGTCTCACCAGCATGATCAAAGCTTTCTTTAAAAAACCTTTGAATATAATGTAGTCCATGTTTTCTGGCCTGCAGTTCATCATCATTCACTAGAGGCAGTAGAAGGATTTGTCCTTCCCATTTCAAAATGGCTGCCTCCTTGAAATGTGACCCAGTTACATAGTTTCAGACTCGATCGGACTCAGTTGTATCCAGATCGGAGATCAGACAGCCTATTCATTTTACTCTTTTTATGCTCAGTGGTATTTATTGCTTCATTGCCGTGAAGTGCAGTAGAATACAATAGCAACTAGAGCAGCAAGTGTACAAGAATAGATTGGTAAATTAAGCAAGATTTTCCCAGATTCAGACTTCCAGACTCAAAAACTCTTTAATACTTGCCTTTGACAGCAATTGTCTATTGATTTATATTCATGCAGATAAAACTTTTAAGGGAAATTGAACAGAATGCAGTCATACATTTACACACACACATATATATATATATATATATATATATATATATATATATATATATATATATATATATATGTATCTTAGGGCTGTCAACATTAATGGGTTAACACATGATTAAACTATTTTACGTAAGTGCACTAGTAAGTTAGTGAATAAAAGAAACACAATCTGTTTGTTTAGCTTTTTTTAAAAATGTTTTTATTATTATACAAAAGTATCAGATCGGGGGTCCCTTCTATTGACATTATTTTAGAGATTCAGGGACTTAATTTTTTTAACCATCGAAAAAAAAGTAGTTGCATTAATAATTGCACACTATCTCAAAATTTGTGGTAAGTTAGAGGAAATATTTCCTGCTGAACATGAATGTGTCATGCTATGTACATGGCCATGTGATGTGCATTCAAGTGGGTCTTTGAACAGTCTTTTAGAACATTGTGTTCACACAAGAATGTCTCTACCCAATATTAGCACATGTACAGTTAGAAGAGGCTTAGTGTGAAATGTTAAAGTGGTGCAAATCTCGATGAATCTTGCTCCAGGCTTTTTTTCACAGCTCTATTCTGATATGTGAAAGACTTGGTGGCATAGAATTCCAGCCAGGCACAAATCACAATAATTCCTTTCCCATTCATTATCGAATTTCAAATAGTTGGCACGCTTGATAATTCAAAAGAACACCATCCATACAACCCTACCAATTCCGAGTTCAGTTTTGTGCATAGAGCCCCAAAACAGAGTTAAAAACTTTGCTACACGTGAACGCAAGAGTTTTCGATGCCAATAAAGCACATTTTCACACGCTCAGATAGACTTTTAATTGGAGGTAGTGGTTGAATGAGCAAATAAGCATGTTTGACCTCATTTTTCAGGAGGAGTAAAAATGATCACCAATCTGTTTTTCGTCCCACAACTTTGGCAGCCGTTCACGAGCCGTTGCAGCCCAGTGAGATCTCACCAATCGGTCTTATGATAAAGATCTCTGGACTAAAAGAGAAATCCGAGCGTCTTCTTACTGTGTGAGCAAAACAGAAGAGAGAGACATATTGCTCTCACAGACTCACCTTGACAAGAAAGCAGTCCCTTCACTCTGAGACACACAGCCATGCATCAGTTTACAAAGCAGTCGCTGTCTGTAATTCTCAAGAGACACAGTACAGCTGGAAGATGTTAATAATAGTTGACATGAAAGGCACATCCTTTCTCACAGACTGAAGCTCCAGTCAAAGCTGAGCGCCACGTTCACACCTCTGAGAGCAGCACTGAAACAAGTACTGCAAATTGCTAGAGGTCATGCACAAGTCATGGCATTGAACTATCACTTGTAGTTATTAAATAAATGACGGATGCTCAGTGAAGCCCCGGCCAGAAAAATCAATATTACCTAGAACTTTATTTTGTCGGTTCAACTGCTAATCCAGTTTTGTTTTAAGCAACACTTTTTTTTTCTTTTACAAAAACAAACTTTCTGATGAAGTTATCGGCTTTGGTCTTTGTTCTTCAACAGCGATGTGGCAAGGTTTTTCCTCATGAGGAAAGAGACTCCGGTTTCCCCCCAGCTGTTAAACAGTTCCAACTCTTTCTGACACTTTCACGGCCTCGACTGAATGATGCTGCGAAGAGCACTAATGGAAAACTGAACACACTGCGAATGGCTGAATGTCGTTGCTTTAACACATTGGTGAAGCTGTTATCTGTTGGTGAACAGGACCCAGAGGAACGACACAGATCTGAAAATTTCAAATATGAGGCTGATTCAAGCTGTTCTCTGAGCTTTTCAGACTTACACCTTTGACCTCAACACCAAGCTTGTTGGAAGTCCAATAATTTTAAACCTATTTCCATTCATTTACTCTTTTATGTACTTTTCTCTTGAATGACAATCATTTGCTTTGTTTGACATTTTCCAGATATTTTTTGGAATTCACAAAGACTATTGTATTGTATTTTTTAAAGTAAAATTACCATTTATTCCAATAACAAGACTTTGTTGGTGGCTTTTTAATAAATGCTTCTCACATTTGCTGTAAATTGATGGACTTTTGGATTTGCTAGTACATTTTTATGGACACACTGTGAAGCGTGTTCATGAACATGCAAAATGTGAATTCTTAAATGCAAGTACAGCCCAGTGGACCAGCAGGGATGGATTTCCACCTATAGTTTTATATGATCAATTTACGGTTGATGGTGCTTCCAAGAATGAAAAGGAACACCATCCATTCATCACCACCTAATCCAGAACTCTGATTGGTCAAAGTTCAACTTGGTTTTATTTTTAACATGAGTTTTGTACGTTGAGCCCGATAACTGTTGTAGAAAGCGGCGTAGAAATATAACAGTTTTGAACCCAACAGCCCAAAAGCAAATATATGTAGAGCCGTTTACGTTACATAGAATTTTCATTGAAGGTGGAGCTTGAACGTGCATTAGCGAGCATAACTTAAGAGCTGAGCAGCATACTTATCTGTTTATTTACACTTCACTTACACTATTTACACATATTTATACTTCAAATAACACAAAACCACCTTAAGAGTAACTTTTCATGGAGATGTAACAACTTGCTTGAAGTCGATAAATGTGTAATGCCATGTTGAGTCATATGATCTCCATTAGATTTTAGGTAATATCTCTAATAAACACGTTTGAAATCAACATTTACATATGATTTTGGCAACTTTATCCAAAAGATGTAATTTTAGTCCAATTTAATTGTTTTAGATATAAGGACAGTTGGGCTGTTGTAGCACTTAAATTAGAATGGGGGGAGGGAGGTGGGGGTGAATGTACCTACTTTGAAAATATAAAACCTTATTTAACAACACACAATAATTTTAGGATGTAACATTTCCAGTCATCAGAGCCATATATCTAAATATGGGTGTAAATATGAGCTAATTTCAAGAATTACATTTAGTATAAAAGATCAGGATATAGAACAACATGGAAATCTTACTAAGACACTTTTGCTTGTTCTATTTCACTTAAAACAAGGAAAAACATCCTGTAATTTCTATATTTTCCATTTGTTTTGAGAAGGACATTTTTACCAGTGCAGAATTAGTTTTCTCCACTAGTGTGTAAATAATCTGATCACTTCTCCAGGGTTCACACATTCTCCGTGTGCCTGTTTATCATTCCCAGGTTGGTGCACTTTCTCTGCTGTCCAACACGTGTGACATTAAACATCTTTCTCTGAGTTGGATGGGCTGTCAGCGCCCCGTTTTGTGGAGACGGGCGTCATGAATAGCATCTGGGATTAGCTTGGTCCCCTCAAGTCGCAGTGTGAGATGAAGCTGGGGTTGAATATGGATGGAGGTCAGTAAGTGTTTTCGGCAAAAAGTCATTTTTCTTTGGGTTGTATTCTCCCCCCTAAGGCAAAGGATTTTAGAAGGCCAACAGAGATTTGTTTGGGTTCATGTTTATGCAGAAACTGTCTTTGCAAAACACGCAAATCAAACGATCTCACAGGAATAGCAGTTTTTGACTTATTGATGTTACAGCAGGAGAGCTTCATTTTACAATAGAGACAGAACATGAATACCGGTAATCAAAAAGAAAAATTCAGATCATGCTGCTGGTTTTTAAATCCAGAATAGAGAAACCCAAGCGGCTGATTTCAGAAATACTTTTTGTCTTTAAAGGTGCATTCAGACTGGAAAAGTCAGAATAGGGTCCTGACCTTTAGTCAGTGTTTGGTCAACCCGACTATTCTGCTTTGAACCAAAACCTGTAGAAAAAACCACGTGACGAAAAATCTCTTCAGTTATTGGCCACAATTTTTGAGGGCAGGGCAAAGCATTGAGAGAAAAAAAAGAAAAGAGTTTCTGTGCTTCGGAATCTTTGTAGGAATATTTCACGTGTTCAAACTTCAAATTTTGCTGACTAATTTTGACCATCTGTATCAACGTCAGGTACAACACTTTTTACGACCACTTACGGCTGAGGCACGCTGCAAGGCGGTTACTGAGGAGACGACAACTAAGAAGGTACGCTGATAGATTGTCAGGAAAACAGTGTGAGGATCCATGTGGATCACTTTGAAAGATGTCTGAATCAGGCTGCATTCATCCAACCACATTTCAATGAGCTGCGTGTCTCATCATCGCTCCACGTTTATCCGAGGGTCATCAGTTGCTCCTGTCCTATTCTGTTTACGTCTCATAATGACGGTGGCTGTTTCGGTCCAGTTGTTCTGCTCCAAGCACAAAGCCTATTCAGACTGAGAAGAACTCGGACCCGGACCAGGGTTCACTTGTGTGCCTTCAGTCTGACAATTTGTTCCAGATAATTGGGGTTTACGTACAAACTCTGGATTGGTTCCAAGGTGAATGTACCCCCCACCCCACCCAAAAAAAACATATAAAACTGCAAAAAATCTGGTCAGTAGACTTTGTAAACACTTTCCCACTAATTTTTTGGTAGTTGCTGAGCTTGGTGGAGTAAACATCATGTAAAACTTTGGGTTTCAACTTCTTTGTTCTTAAGAATCCAATGGGTGGTCTAGTTGCGCAAGAAGTTGACAAGTTGTTCAAAAAATGGACTAACATGAGGGTAGACTTTTTGTGCTATGTCAAACTTGCTTTAAATTGATTGTAACATTGTGTTGAGTTGTTTACATTTCTGAATACGCATCTTAATGTCACTTCTGGAATTGCAGTGTGCATGTAACATGACACAATGATAATAAAGTCTATTCTATTCTATTCTATTCTATTCTATTCTATTCTATTCTATCTAATTTTATTCTTCAAATATCCTCCTATCTATGAGCAGTACAAACTTGTTTTCTGTAAAGGACAATTCTAAACCTGAATATCTCCCAACCCCTCCATGCTACTGAAAGAACTTGTTTTGGTGTCTAGAGGACATGTGGGGCTTTCCAATGATGCAAAATGTGATATGGTGGAGCTCTAAGCATTGTAGTTTTTGTTGAATTAAAAAGAAATGACTGAAGTTTCTTTTTTTTTTCTTTTTTAGTCTGGAGGATATGATTTGGATGATGACAACAAGAAGAAGAGCAAAAACTGTCTAAGAGCTTGTTGGGTTTGTGTTTCGTGTTCAAAGGCTCTGCAGACAGAAGGGAAAGCCAGGGAATGAAATGTATTGGTTCATTGATTTTTGGGTTTGAGGGGGCAACTCTCACTGCTGGTCCTTACAGGTGAGCAACAGTTTGAAAGCATCAAGTTCTGAAAGATGCCAAACAAAGCTCCACCACGATGACTGCCAGGTTGCAAGAGTGCCAAGCGAGCTATGCGACTTTAACAGATCAGAAAACGGTGCATCATTTGTGAACCCAGGGAAATGACACACTCTCTGTCACACACAAATGAACAGTGAAGGGTCCCCTGGTGCAGTAATGAATAAGCACAAGAAGATACAGCTTTCCACAGTGGTGTCTGCTGCTTAGCTCTGCAGCCGGTCAGAACCTGTATTCTCCTAATGATGAAAAAGTGGTAGGTATGTGCTTGCAAATTGTACATGATGAGGCTTCTGTCTTTTTATACATCGCCGTCAGAGGAATTACACATCCTGGTAATCAAATTGAAGTTGCTACAAATACCACTGTAACACAAACCAGCATTTATGGTGAGACTCATTTTGTGTCAGAGGCTGCAGAAGGGTCCATTTGTCTTTTGTGAGGCTGCACCTTGGAGTCATATTTAGGGAACCCCTGTTCCAAATCAACATAATCTTGTTTCAGATACCAGGGCTGGAGGGCATGTCGTTCCCGCCTGCCAGAGGGAACGAAGAAGGGGCTTGTAGTGCAAAGACATGGATTTATTTCTAACCTAATGTTAACAGAAACAAGAAAATGTTTTCTGAAGTTTGATTGAATGTACTAGCCTCAGGCACATTGTGTTTTGAGACACTTTGCTTTGAATGAATTACAAAGTAAACACCAATGTGGTTCAAGGAAATCCAAGATATACAGCGGAAATTTCAGTTAGTTCTTTAAAGTGGATTTCTTGTTTTTCTTTGTAATTTCTTATCTCTAACTGTTCAAATGAAACTCTGTCAGTTTCTTTTTAAGTGGGCAAATCTGCAAAATCCGAAAGGGATCAAATACGTATTTCCTCCACTTTAAACTAGTAAATTGATTATTAGATTATTTTGCCCTAAAGCTCAACATGAATGACACTGCTATTTAATTTCATACATGTTAAGGTTCATCATAGTCATAATCTAAAAGGGTTTTGGGTTTTGTTTGAACACATTGGTGCAGGTTTGTAAAGCTGTGCCAAAGGTTGAGGAAGATGAAGGAGCCATGTGAAGGCCACAGGAGTAAAAAGAAAAGCAGCAGGGTTCTTTCAGCACCAGCGTGCCTCTTATGTTATGACAGACACCTTTATTGATTAGAAGGGAGAAAAAAGGAACAGAACAAAAAAAAGTCCCTCACTTTTATTAAAATAAATAAATAAAGCTTTCAGTGTTTGTGCTTCTACAACAAAAATGTTTCTGGCTTTCATTAAGCTGAAATATAAATTAGGGAGAAGCCTTTAAGAGGGTTGAGGTCAATCTGTAAGGCATCAGTGATCAGACCTAAAGTGCAGTACCTCCTTAAAAACATCGCTGACAAAAATGTTCACCATTTTTTTAAAACCTTCCTTTGCATCATTTTGAGGATTGTGCCGTGTGAGAAAAAGCAGAAACATGGATTTATTTTCAAAGAAACATTGAAAACTGCCTCCTGCAATTGTAACAGCAAAATACTTATTCATGAGCATGAAATATTTAATCGCTTCAAAGAACAGCGTGTGAGAAGAAGAGGTAAAAAAAAAGTTTAAAACATTGCCAGGCAATTGATGTAAAAAAAAGAGATGGAGGAGAAAAAGCAAAAACTTTAAAAGATGAATAGAAAAAGTTTCTGCTCACGTCTGATATTATTTGTCAGCTTTAACATAAAAGAATCGACTGAAGAGATGAAATACAGAGAGAGGATTAGGCTGAAGAATGTGCTTTTCACCAATTTTTGTCATGCTTTTCAAGTGAAATCATCTAAGAACTCAAGCCGGAGGCGCCGTTGTACTGCCTGCAAATGATACCGACCATTGCCCCCGTTGCCCCCTATTGACCTGCCCTCCTGGGCTGAGCAACTGCTACATGCCCCTAACTCTCTCCTTCTGCCCATGCCACCCTTGTCAGATGTGCATGTGACAAATTAATAAAAATAACATCATTTTTAAAATTGGCAGCTTTCTGTTGGTTTTATCTCCTTAGCAACCATTTTATGTTTTAGTCGTATGTGATTGACGGACAGGTCTCTGTCATTTTTAGATTAATCAGCAAAAGTAAATTTCCAGATTTCCTTATCAACAGAGGATTTTTAAAAACCATGCACACATTCGTAATATCTTATTATCAAATTTTATATCACTTTGTTTAGTTTGAGTTAAAGACTCATGTATTACATTTTCACAATATTCCTGTAAAAATTTAAGAAATAGAGGAATGCCAGTTTTGCGAGCTCGCCAAAATCCATAACTTCTAATTCCACATTTTTTTCCCTAGTAGCTTCTCAATGATGCCCGAAAAGTTTATAAATGGAAATCTCTAGCAAGAGTTTAAATTTGTAGCTGGTGCTAAAGATAACTTTTTTTCTTCTTTTTTAGAAAATTCAGGTGGCAGCCTCTACCCGTCAATGAAACTTTGGTTGTGGTTGTAAACTTTAAAATTATTTTGATCCTAGTGAGGAAATGTGAAAATCGCCAAATATCATTATTTGCTACAAAATGGTCGCCAAGCCGTAGGTCCTGTGGCCATCCCATAATAATTTCAAAACATCCTTTGGATATCCCCATTATGTGGGTTTTGGTTTCATTGGAGGTTTTTTAGTTCTTGGCCGCATTCATTTTTTTGACAGTTTCTCCTGCTGTGATGTCATCATTTTGTGGGAGGGGTTGTTCACCATAATTTATTTTTTTTTTTTTCATTAGGTCGTAGGTGAGTTCAAATGTTTATTGAGTTTTTGAGTTTGTAGGTACTACATTTAAGTGAAATCTTTACTCAAATGTGCATTAAGAAAGAAAAATTGCTAAAACAAATATCATCCAGATTGCAAATTATTATTTTTCTGATGTGAATGCAAAGTCTTTTTTTTTCATTGTAGAATTTTCTTATTTACAAAATATTTGTGAATTTTAGCCCCAAGACATTTATAAGCAGTTTAAGTTCAAAGCTGAAAAAAAACAACCTAACAATGTTGCAAAGCTTAAATCTTTGAGATATTGTTTTGTTTGTTAAGTAATGTCAAAAGCCATGGCTAACACGTTTTTTACTACGATAAATAGAATAAAATAACAGCCTATCTATTGCTGGTTTTGGAGTGCTTTTAAAAGAGGACTGTGACACATAAACATGTTTGAGGGACCAACGTTTTCCAGCATGTCTCTCAGTTGCATCACTCCATTCTCTGCCTCCCTGCACCTGGTTGCTTCGAGAAACCAAATCTACTTTCCTCTCATCCTGCTTGTGTTCCATTATCAGCCTTGTGCCTGAAAATGTAAAACAGCGTGCTTTAACTTCAGAACCAAGTTTCTGCTGCGCTCAGATCGTGACACTGTGCAGCGCTCTCCTCTTCCCGTTAAGAGAAGGTGCAGGGAGCTCATTGAAACCAATTCCTGCAGAGCAGCACTGATTAGGGGTTTGATATTCTTGTAATTTCTCAGTTGCTGCTGTGTATTACAAGCTTGTCTTGAATTGCTTCAAACAGAAGTAATTTCAAAAATACTTGCAGATGACTCTCTCTGCACCATTGAAAAAGTTGATAAAATTATTTATATTTTTAATATTTATTATTTTAGTAGTAAGTTTTACTATGGGTTGTTTTAAAGTATGACTTCTATCTATCTATCTGTCCGTCCGTCCGTCCGCCCACCCACCCATCCATCCATCCATCCATCCATCTAAAACTTTATTTTATTTTAGGTGACTAATTCAAATTACAGTTTTAAAATAATTGTACAGTTTTTTTGTCAATAAACCAACCGATCCTTACTACAAAATTCTATGCAGTAAATTTGTGAGTAGAGGTTGCAGTACTGGAGAGGAAGATTACATAAATAACAACAAAATATCCTTTTTAATAAGGGTTGGCTAATGAACAAAAGCAATTCTTTCTTTATCAAAAGTTCCATGAACAAAAGCAATTCTTTCTTTATCAAAAGTTCCATGAATAAAATTCATGTGAAATATCAATACAAAGTGATTTTGTGTTATGAAACTGATCATTTTGTAAAAATAGGTTCCGACTAAATTTTTAATGCTGCTTTTACTAGATTAACTTTTATTTTTATTCTGTCACCATACATAAAAAACACAACCATTTGAAATAAGCAGAAAAAGGATCAACAGTAGGAGCAAAGGCTCAGAGCTTTTCCACTTGAGCCTCAAAGAGAGAATGACTTTAAAGTAGTCTCCGATGATGATTTGTCTGAACTTTTCTTTGATTTTATGAACGTCAGAAGCCCAGAAGCCATGTTTTATCATCAAAAGGCTCACTTGCATACGGTGTGCCAGTGAAATATTTAAACAGGATGTTTATGGGAGGCCTTGGCACAGGAAGGAGACTGATTGACTTCCAATCAGGCGACCATTGAATTGATAGCCAGCTGCTTCATGTGATTCAGGTTCCCGCGGCGAGACACTGAATGCCATGTTGAACCTATATGCTTTTGATTGTGTACTTCTGACTAAAATGATACAAAAAGACATTGCAAACCAGCAAAAAGCAATATTTCTGCAAGTGGAAATCAAGATAACTTTGCAGTGTAATTATGTAGCATTGCTTCTTGAGATTTGTTGCCACACATTTAAATAGTTTTTCTCTGTGTTTGGATGGTGTCTAGCTTGCTTGAAATGCAATAGCAGACCCTCGACAAAGTCTGGAGAGAGATGTTATGTGGGGAGTCAATCACAGGATCAGCCAGCTGTCTCTGTGCAACAGACTGAACGCTTCAGATTAGACTTTTGTCATGTTGAAAGGGACGCTTCAACGTTACAAGGTCAGTCGATGTGGGTAAGCATACAGTGCTCATTCAGGCATGAAACAAACCTGCTCTGAGGTAAACAGTATACAAGCAAAGGGCAAAAGGCAAACAGACAACCACTGTCTCATTAATGTAAAGCTGGAATCATATTTTAAAGGCGGGCTCATGTCAACATAACGGGGCACTTTGTTCTCCTGATCAAAATATTTTAATGTCATGCTAACATAAGCTACTTGGTATGGTGGCCCTGTATTGCAAATCAGTCAACACAAAAACATGTAAAGATCACAGTAAAAAAGTAACAGAAACTAATTAACAAAACAACATATTTAGTATGGAACATATATCTTAGAATTGGAAACACAATTCCAAAAAAAAAAGAAAAAGGAAAATGAAAAGTTTTGTAAAAAAAACAAACAAAAACATATGGGGTAATGTTTGCAAAGTTACATAATCAAATGTTAACAGCAGTATTTTTGGTTATTTTTGTCTGTTTTAAAGAAAAAAACAGCTTTTTATTTTTTAAATGTACATTGTCACCTTTTAGTTGACATGTTATAAATGTTCTGTTATTTAAAAATTTAGCTAGCAAGCTAAAACATTTTTTATAAAGTTAATAAACAAAATTAATTTCAGCAATCAAGATTCAATGTAAAAAAAAACAAAACACAATAGAAAACGTGATAAGGTAAATACAATAGGCCATAATAATTTTTTTTCAGTTGAAATTATGGACAAGAGTCACAATTTAATCAGTGATGTCTCATAATATCTACCTTTCACAGTTTTACAGAAAATAAATATCAGAAAACAAGAAATAACTTTCAGAACTCAAAATGAAATGTTATAGAAATTAAACAAAAGGGGAAAAAAAAGGAAAAAACGGAAAAAGTAGGTACTATGTGACATATGGGACACTGATGTCTGTCCCTCATTTTGACTGAAAGTTGTTTACTTCTATTTTCTGAAAAGTTTCATCTTTAATTTGTTTCATGTTTTTGAAATTGTGTGTTGGTTGCTGGAATTTTGTCATTATTTCTAAAATGTAATGCTGATTTTTGCTAATATTAGTTTTGCTTTTTTAGTTGTAGTCTGATCTGTATCATAGTTTTGAGTTGTATGATTGGCTGGTGTTATTTGAACTTCAGGGCCACCATAAATTTGACACTATAAAGAAAGTTTGGAACATTTGAGGTGCTACTAATGGTTAAATATAATTTGATAAAAAAGAAATATAATCATTCCCAAAAATATGAGGTAGCTGCTACCCCTAAAGCATCAGCAGCACACGTCTCTGCTCCTGGCTGTATTCCAAAACCGTCCTCCATGAGGAATAATTGTGACCGTGGATGATGGAAACCAATCACAACTGCTATTTTAGCCAGGCACCATTCCAGTTACATGCATGTTAACTGCAGCATTTCATCAGCCTTTTTTAATGTAAAAATGTTACAATCATTACTTCCGACATTTTGCATGAATCTAATTTTGAGCAAAGCGGAACAAATTTCTAACACAAAGTAGATGGTATTTTTTTTTTCATGTATAAATGCAGACATGCACAGAGGCATCATCCAGAAATTACTCTCTTTGCCTAACTTTAAGTAAATAATTTAAACTTTTTTTTTTATTTAAAGTGTATATTTTTAATGAGACATTAATATAATAGGAGAGAGAGGTAAAACATGAATGTCAAATTATCGAAATGCTATACCCTATCATGATATAACATATATACTTAAATAAAGTTGTCATGCACATTAAGAGAGACAAATGTCAGAAATGAATCTGTCACAGTTCACAATAAATGTAACTCCCACCTTTGTTCAGAACATGTCAAAGGCTGACTGATCCAGGTGAAGCAAACATTACTGAGACTACGCTAACTTCCCAGCTGGTTAGCAGTATGTAAAAGAGAAATCACAGTGACACATTGCTACATGTAAGCCGGGTTAGCATATTCACAATAACACCAAACCTTGCTTGGAACTCGTAAATAAACTGGCTGATACAGCTAAAACAATTATAGCTGAAACTACGTTAACTCCCAACCTTAGTAACACATAAAAAATCAGTCTGACCCTGCTACATGTTAGCCACATTACCAAACTTTGTTTGGAACTGGTATAAAAAAAAGAAACAGAGGACATTTTGATACAGCGCCTTAGACCTCTTTATATTGGCTTAAAAACTGTAAGATGCACATTCTGTTTTTAACATTGCAAATTCTCTACCATCTTTGTTCACAGAGCTCTCAGACTGGTTTCCATGACAAGTTTTAAAGAAGAAAGTACAATGCTCTGATTTGTAAAACTAGCAAAGATGGTATAAATACCTCAGAACATGTTTTCCACAAACTTTTGATGCTTGCTTCGACTTTACTGTGCCCAGATCTGATGTGCAGCTGTTGCTGCTCACAATACAGAGGTTTTTTATTGATATTCTCACAACAACTCATAATTTGGAAGAGAAACAGATGGTTGTTGTGGCCCCCTCTTCCTGAGGGTTACTTCCCCACAAGTAGCTGCCACTTGTGCCGCATTGAAACATATCTTAATTATCTCCAAGAGCTCTACGGCTCTTCTTCTACACGGCCTCCAGAATCCCAGCAGCTTGCTCATTTGCTGAAAAAGCAAACATGCGTAACAGGACTGGCTCTGGTTTGCTTATTTGAAGGCTAAACAATAACTGTGAACAAAGAATTTCATGAGCACTTGACAATTGAGATATATTTTTGTTGTGTCATTTGCATTTACCTGGGAAAATTAATTGTTTGGATTCTAACATACATCAGACATAAAAAAGCTTGGGCATCTATGTTGTCTTTGTAAATATAAAAATATGAATTTGTACACATTCTTGGCAACTTTTTTTCTTTGTTGCTCAGCTGCCAACAGTCTTGAAAAAGTGAGATTGATACAACTTTTTCCACTTTATTTCGTTTATTGTTATTAGGTTTCAGACAATTGATACTCATGTTTTTATAAGTCGATGTTACAAATACTTGTAGTTTGAGTCATTAAGTATGTAGTCAGACTACCACTTCCTTGTTTTAGAACTTTTTAGTATATATTTAACTGTGGGCTTTTGTTTTTGTCTTATCTATAAAGTAATTTTAAAGAAAAAAAATGCATTAAAATGATTGGTTATTTATTACTTTTTTCAAAAATTTCTGATTTTTTCACACTATAGTGCCCACTTAAAGGCCTTGATTAAAACAAACAAAAAAAAACCAACAACAACAAACTTAAAATCCAGAGCGCTTTACATATGGATTAATTCTGGTTGTGTTGACTGGTGTTTAAACGATTTTGAGAGGTACACAGCACTCACTTGGTTGAGTATTATGGTTAATACGCTAACGCAGCTAACGTGTAGCAATGTTTTTATGTTTTTGTCACTAACGAGGTTGAGAGCATAGTCACGATAGTGTTTGGTTTTGCGGTATCAATCTGCTTTTTTTACTTGTTGCAAATAATGTTTGGAGTTAATGCAGCTAATTCTACAAATGTGGCTAACATGTAGCGATGTCGACTTGTGTAATTAACTTGTTACTAAGAAAGTTGGAAGTTAGCAGAGTCACAGTCATGTTTGTTTTTGCAGCATCATGTTTTTTTTTTAACATGATACACACAATGTTGGGAGTTAGGTATCGTGATTAACACGACTAATGCCTCCAACGTATACTGGTATCAAACTTATTCTATGTTCCTAACAGGGTTGGGAGCTTGCGTCAAAGCAATGTTTGTAATAGCGGGATCATTCTGTCTTTTTTATATGTTGCAAACAAGTTTGGAAGTTACTGTTATTGTAAATATGCTAATGTAGCTAGCATGTAGCGTGTTCCAAACAAGTTCTAGAATTTCCGTAAACGCAGTTAATAAAGTTTGATTGAATGATGGACTTATCTCTGATGTTTTTGTCTCATCTTGTAGTTTGTTGCACTGCATATATGAAAGACAGTCGTCATTCAATTCAAAGAATGTATGTGTGCACAACCAACAGAATTATTGTAAAATGACTGCTACTGTTAGATTAGATGAACAATCTTTTATCTTTCAAAGCCTCAAATGGAGACTGGCATTGGAGACCTTTGAGGCACCTCGAAAATGTGCATCTTTACCAGATGGCAACCCTGACTCCTCCATGGCTAAATTGGAGGTGATTCTACATCTGGAATGCCTCGAAAACAACCGATAAACAGCTGCAGAAAAATCTGGAACAATCAACCTGCTGTTTTCTCAGCTGTAATGGCGTTCTCCGTTATGAGTTTTCAAACTGTCCGTCCTCGAGCAACAGAACCAGTTTAAGAGGTATCGAGGGAGAGGGCAATGAGTGAGGCGCGTTTTTCCATTCACTCCTCCGCTATTTATAAAGTGGATTTTCGGGGTAAAGGTGGCCCGCTGGTGTACGGAACATCTGTTCTCTGCCTGTTGCCAACATCACGCTGCATCAGTGCTGTGAATGAGGACATTTATTGCTTTAGCCCAGACTGTCAATCACCTTGAACACTACCGCCCCTATAATGGAGAAATTCTATTTTCTAATTTTCTATCAAACAAACCTCAACTTTTCGTTTTCTTCGTTTACGGCGTGATTCAAAAGAGCAGTCCCGTGTGTTCATGTGCACTGATTCTGCAGTCTTCATTCAAAAATAATCCTGTATCCTTTTCTCGTCGAACCCTGCCATACCCACGTCATATCCTGCCTATCATACATATGATCTTTCACAGCTATAAGACCAGTGATGGGTAAGTTACTTCTAAAAAGTAATTGATTATTTTACTTAGTTACTGGATCAAAATTATAATGACATTACTTTACTCATTACTCGTTTGAAAAAGTAATTCACTACTTGTTACTTTACTTTTTTTCCACTCAGCTTGTCTTTCATTTACCAGAGCTCCTTTGAAAAATATATTTTTAATCTCAATAGGACTTATATGGTTAAATAAAGGTAAATGAATAAAATAAAAATAAATAATAAAAAAACAATATTTTAAAAGCAATAACCTTGTGCGAGTTATGAACATGGTTCAAGACATAACCTGCTTCATCTGAATTCAGACCACAGAGTGAAAAATGACACAAAAAGAAGTTACTGTTACAACAAATGTGGTCTATGCTATAGCTCAAAGTCAGATGTGGAAAATTTCATTTTCATTTGTATCAAATCTGCAATCAAGCCAGTATTTTTGAAAACACAAAGAACTATGAAATGCCTCCATGTTCATTCTGGACAACTTTATGTATTCCATGACAATGAGTTGCACCCAATGCATCAGTTTCTCTAGCTCTCTCTACATCTGTCTTTTGTGCTCAGTTCTGCACGGCTGCAGGTCTACCAAACTATACACCCCCTCACCGGCTCCCTCAGAGGGCATTGAGCACAAACTCATATTGACCTGTCGCATTCAGCTTAGAGACAAAAAGAAAGAAAGAAAGGGTGAATTAATTTAGAAATAATCGTCTCTGAGTCCCACGAAGGAGCAGACTCGGACACATCAGCTCACGGGGCGGATCTCTGCTCTGCAGCTCACCTGATGCTTCGTGGAGATGACAGGTCTCCTTTCAGTACAGCGTATCTTTTCATCTAATCTTTGAGCCAGTTTGGAAAGCACCTTGACTTTAACAATAAGTGCATGTCTGTACTTTAACAGATCCCAGACTCTACACGTACATGCATGCAGGTATGCGCAAATTACTGCGTTTTGTTTTAAATTAATCGTTTAATTAAACCGAGAGAAAATGTCAGAGCCTACAAAACCTTAGCAACGAAGTAACAAGGGTTTCTATAGTCCAGTAACTGTAAATAATTACCAAAATGTAAACTGTAATTACTGATAAAGTAATTAAATTACAGTAATTCGTTACCCCCAAGACTGTATGAGGCACTTTTAAATGTGCCAAACAGTTCCACTCCAGTTATCTTTTAATCTAATGCAAAAGTGTTCCCAGAGATTTTTTTTTGAGTTTTTTTTTTTTTTAAGGGATTAACAAGGTTGTGAGTTAATTCACAACACTTATGTTTTTAACAATATCGGTCAGTTTTTTGACACGTTGCAAAAACTATTGGAAATCTAAATACGCTAATACTTCTAACGCGGTTAAGTAAACGTAACAAGTTCTAGAATTAATGTAAGTGCAGTTAATAAGTCTGACTGACTGACTGATCTCTGACTTTTTTGCCTCATCTTATAGTTTGGTGCACCGTGCATATGACAAAAGTTAAAAAATAGACCATCCTTCAACCTTATAATCTTGTTCCTCCTATAGTGTTCTAAATACGGCACGTGCAGCAGCCTTCAACCTCTCTTTTGTCTTCATCTCGATCAGATCAGTGTTTTTTTAATGAGCAGTTTGAGCATGTTCCATGTTTCTTATTATATTTCGAGCATCTACTCTAGTCTATAGACGTTAAGCTCAAAATGGTGCAACAAAAAAGCCAAACAAACAACAACAAAACGCTCAACAAACATGTGTGCAGGCTTATTTTGCATTTCATGCTGCTAACTTTTGGTTCAAAATGAACAGAAAGAGCGAACAAAGAGATGTTTTATTCAACCTTGTTTTTCAAAGAAAAAGCTTGCATAGCTACAAAATAACCCACCAATGCTTTCAAAGATATAACGTCATCCTTCATGTTCCTCCCAGAACCAGCTATGAGTAATTTACTGCATGTATTGTAAAAAAAAAATCTTGATTAAAAAGCTAACAAAAACATGCAGAATGTGGTTACTTTACTTTTAGACAAGCATGTTTTAACCCACAAAAGAACACAGCAGCACATAAAACTCATGGTTCAAAGCAGCATCTCTTTTGTTCAGCTGTTCATCAGTGTAGTATCTGCATGCTTAAACAAAGCATAGATGATGAAGTTGTGTCACATGTAACATTAATTGAATGTGATTTAAGCCGACGGGTCCAAAGCAAGGACGTCCAAGTTTAATATGTGCCTGTAACCTGCCCTCCACTCTCCTGTCTGCTGTTGACTTTTCTTTTCATGTCTCCAGAGTGATGGACTGACACACACAGGGATGGATCCAGAAATGGAAAAACCCAAAAATGAGAAAAAGGGGAAAGTGGAAAATTCAAGTTGAAAGAAATAAAAGAAGCAGAGGATTAACTTAAGGCAAAAAATAAAAAAAAACATGAACACAAAAGGCAGTTACCAAGAGGGTTATGATGTGTTTTTGAGCTTTAGTTAGTTATTTGTAGGTTTTATTAAATAGATTACAGTGCACGTTAACATAGCTTTTAAGTACAAGCTGAACTGAGCTTAAATGAAGACCTGTAGGGTCACTCCTAATTATGTGAAGCACACAAGGTAAAGAATAAAAATTCAGGTGGCTAGAACTGTGGTACTTATTACCTGAAAAACAAGGCATTGGGGAGATTGCAATTTTTTATTTCAGTCATCAGAATGTTTGCATGTAACAGAATAATAGTAAAAAAAAAAAAAATTAAGTGGGGTATGCGGTAAAGCCGTTATGGAGAAAAAGAAAACAAACGCAATGTGTGTTTTTTGCCAAAGCTTAAAAACATATTAAAAGTTTTGTGCTAACATACTGTATTTAAGAACACAATGAGTAAAAATGCTGCAAAAAATCCTACTGGTGATTTGTTTCAGTCTTTCTTAATGACAACTTATGGCAGATTTTGACAAAATCATTCATAGCCAAACGTTTACATAGTTTCCACAGATTAAGACACACTGGAAAGCCGTAATGTGTTTTCAAAAAACAACTGTGTGGCTTTTAATCCAGAGAGTCTCATATATGGGTTAACTTATGGGTAGAAGAGCAGCATTTCCTTCTTTGAAATGACATAGTTAAATCAAGTAATAATCCATATATTACAAATTACATGTCAGGATCCTGGTCGCCTCCCCCACACACCTGGTGTCCATCTCCTCACCTGCTTTCCATTACCTCATCAACCTGGAACCCTCTTATGGACCTCCAGGCCGTTCAGCCGATGTCAGTCCGTCTGCTTCATGCGGTAGAGTGTTCTGACCCATGCTTCGTCTCAAGCTCCAGTTCATGTCTTGTTTTCGGATGAACGTTCATAGACTGACTAATCCTGTTCTTTCATCTTCAAGGAATTCTACGCCTCCACAGTCATCCACTGCAACCAACCCGGACTCCTGTTCACGCCGGTCACCTCCACCTTCCTTCTGGCCAGCGGCTCACCCACCAACCCAAGCCCAGCAGCCAAACTGTCACAAACCTTCCACCAGGACTGGCACAGAATAAATCACTTCTACAAACCTACTCCTGTCTTCAGCCTGCTATTGGGTCCAGCCCTCCCATAGACCTGACAGAACGGACTGACCATCATGGACCCAGCGGGCTCAGACCCCATCAATCAGGCTCTGTCTGCTCACGCCAACACCATGGATCGACACGAACAGATGCTCCAGACGTTGTCGAACAATCAACAAGCCATCACGCAGCAACTAGCCCTGCTCCAGTCCTTGCTTCAGACCGTCGCCGACGCATCGCGCCAACCTACCTCCTCAGCAGCACCTCCTCCTCCTCAGTCGCCGCCAACGAGACCTCCTGCCAGTCACGAGGCACGTATCCCCAACCCAGATCCATATTCTGGAACCGCGGACCATTGCCGAGGTTTTCTGCTGCAGTGCACCCTGGTCTTCTCTCAACAATCTGCCATGTACTCGTCAGATGACGCCAAAGTAGCCTTCATTGTAGGACTCCTTCGGGGTCGGGCTCTGGAATGGGCCGAGTCCTTTTTGGCTAATCACAGTACTTCTCCGTTGTCTTTTCAAGTTTTTCTGGACCACTTCAAACTCGTGTTCGAAACACCAGAAAAATCCCAAGACGTGTCCCGTAAGCTGCTCGCTTTACGTCAGGACAGACGCTCCGTAGCGGATTACTCTGTTGACTTCCGCATATTGGCTACGGAAGCGGGCTGGGACGTGAAAGCGCTGCAGGAAGTTTTCTATAATGGACTAACCGACTCGATCAAAGATGAATTACTTCATTATGAAAAACCCGCTTCTCTGGACTCTTTAATCACACTCTCCATCCGCATCGATAACCGTCTGCGTGAGCGACGCTCCGCCCGGAACTACAAGTCCCAGTCAGCCCTCACGCGATCAACGCCACGCCAGGCCACGCCCCCTGTCTTTCCACCAGGCGAATTCGCTGCCCACTCATCGCTCACGGAGGAGCCGATGCAGCTGGGTAGGACGCATTTAACACCCCAGGAAAGACAGGAGCGTTGGACTAACGGGGAATGTTTTTATTGTGGCGGAAAGGATCATATAGTGGCCGCCTGCCCCGTTAAGCCAAAAGGGAGAGCCCTTCAGTGATCATGGGGACACTGAAGGGCGCTACACCGGCCTCCCCATCCAAAACTGGATTTTCGGTTTCCCTTTCATCCGGCTCTTGGTCTCATACTGTACCCGCCCTTATTGATTCAGGAGCAGAGGGGAATTTTATGAACGAATCCTTGGTGGTTGAAGCAGGGCTCACACTCATCCCTCTCAACCCCCCTATAAGGGTAAGCGCCGCTAACGGACAGCCTCTAACTGTGATTACTCATCAAACTGCTCCTATCCATCTGTGTGTATCTGGCAATCATCATGAAACTCTCCAGTTCCTTGTTTTTCAGGCCACTGCCTGTCGGCTGATTCTGGGTCGTCCTTGGCTGAGCCAACACAACCCACACATCGATTGGCAGTCTAATCGCATCATGAGCTGGAGTTCCTACTGTCATTCTACCTGTCTTCGCTCGGCTCATCCCGATCAACGACCTGCTATCGTGCCTCCTGACACCCCAGACCTTTCTGGCGTTCCTCCTATCTACCATGACCTTGCAGCGGTTTTCTGTAAACAGAAGGCTTCAGCTCTACCCCCACATCGCCCGTATGACATCTCTATAGAATTGCTCCCAGGGGCCACTTTACCCACATCCCGTCTCTACAGCCTCTCCAAACCAGAACTCAAAGCCATGGAACAGTACATCAAGGAGTCCCTTGCCGCAGGCCTCATCCGACCATCCTCCTCTCCTCTGGCGGCTGGTTTTTTCTTCGTTGAGAAAAAGGACAAGACACTCCGGCCCTGCATTGATTATCGCCAATTAAACCACATTACAGTAAAGAATAAATACCCTTTGCCTTTATTGAATTCCGCTTTCGAATACCTCCAAGATGCTGCCGTATTTACTAGACTTGACCTTCGTAACGCTTATCATCTGGTGCGTGTACGGGAAGGTGATGAATGGAAGACAGCATTCAACACCCCCTTAGGTCACTTCGAGTACCTGGTCATGCCATTCGGTTTAACCAACGCCCCAGCGGTTTTTCAAGCATTGGTCAATGATGTGTTACGGGATTTCCTCAACCGCTTTGTGTTTGTCTATCTGGATGACATTCTTATCTACTCCCCTTCGCTGGATTCCCATTATGACCACGTTCGTCAGGTCCTTCAGAGACTCCTGGAGAACAAATTGTTTGTCAAAGCCGAGAAGTGCGAATTTCATGTTCCCAAGGTCATGTTCTTGGGTTTCGTAATTGAAAAGGGCCGCATTAACATGGATCCAGCGAAAACCACCGCCATTAAGGAATGGCCCCGACCAACCTCCCGCAAAGACCTCCAGCGTTTCCTTGGGTTTGCCAATTTTTACCGTCGTTTCATGCGCAATTACAGCAGCATAGTACATCCTCTTACCAGCCTGACATCGCCCAAGACCCCGTTTCTTTGGAGCCCGGAGGCGGAGGAGGCTTTCAACCATCTTAAAGAGAAGTTCACTTCTGCTCCAGTATTGGCACAAGCTGACCCTACACGTCAGTTTGTGGTGGAGGTGGACGCATCAGATACTGGGGTGGGAGCCGTCCTTTCTCAACGCACAGAGGATGGGAAACTCCACCCATGTGCCTTCTTCTCCCGGAAACTGTCTGCCCCAGAGCGTAACTATGATGTGGGAAATAGGGAGCTGCTGGCCATTAAATTGGCCCTTGAAGAATGGCGTCATTGGTTGGAGGGGGCTGAACATCCCTTCATAGTTTGGACGGATCATAAGAATCTCGAGTACATCAGTTCAGCCAAGAGACTCAACCCTCGTCAGGCCCGGTGGGCCTTGTTTTTCAGTCGATTCAACTTTACAGTTTCTTTCCGTCCTGGGTCACGCAACCTTAAGCCAGATGCCCTTTCCCGCTTGCATACCGTTGACGACCCAGACCCACCCCCTGTTCCTGTCCTTCCTCCTTCCTGTGTCATGGCCAGTCTCACCTGGGACGTCGACGCTGCCATTCGTCATGCCTTGGCCACTGATCCTGACCCCGGCAACGGGCCTCACAACCGTCAATACGTGCCGGCTTCGGTCTGGTCTCAGGTGTTGACGTGGATCCATGCTTCCCGTTTTTCTTGCCATCCAGGTTACCGTCGGACCCTTCTCCAGATCCAACGCCGTTTTTGGTGGCCCACCATTGTCTCTGACACGAGAGCGTACGTTGCAGCCTGTACTGTTTGTGCCACCAGTAAAACCACCCACCATGCTCCTGCTGGTCTCCTCCGACCACTGCCCATCCCTTCCCGTCCTTGGACGCATATCGCAGTGGATTTTGTTACTGGACTACCCGCTTCCAAGGGGAAGACTGTTATCTTGACCATTGTTGACCGCTTTTCCAAAGCCGTTCACTTTGTGGCTTTGCCCAAGCTGCCTACTGCTGCTGAAACTGCCAGTGTCTTAATTGATCACGTATTCCGTCTCCATGGCATTCCCTCTGACATTGTTTCGGATCGTGGCCCCCAGTTCATCTCCCAGGTCTGGAAGTGTTTCTGCCAGGCATTGGGGGCCACTGCCAGCCTGTCCTCTGGCTTCCATCCACAAACCAACGGTCAGACGGAACGCACGAACCAAGACCTGGAGTCAGCCCTTCGCTGTGTCTGTTCCCAGAATCCCACCTTGTGGTCTGACCATCTCAGTTGGGTGGAATACTCTCACAATTCCCTTGTTTCCTCAGCTACTGGACGATCCCCTTTTGAGGCGTCTCTGGGTTACCAGCCTCCTCTGTTCCCCTCTGAAGAGTCTGAGTTGGCAGTTCCCTCAGTTGCGGCCCACATCCGCCGCTGTCGTAGGATCTGGGATCTCACTAGACGGGCCCTACTCCGTGCTTCTCACCGTACTGCATCCACTGCTGACAGGCGCCGCTCCCCGGCCCCTGCGTACCTTCCTGGCCAGAAGGTTTGGCTGTCGACTAAAAACCTCCCTCTTCGCACTGAATCCCGGAAACTGTCTCCCCGCTACATCGGTCCATTTGTTATTGACTCTATCATCAATCCCGCCTGCGCCAAGCTACGCCTGCCTCGCTCTATGAGGGTTCATCCTGTCTTCCACGTGTCTCATCTCAAGCCCCTGGTCACCAGTCCGTTGTGCCCTCCGGCCGTTCCCCCTCCTCCCGCCCGGCTGGTTGATGGGCATCCGGTCTTTACTGTTCGACGCCTCCTGGACGTTCGCCGCCGGGGTCGTGGTTTCCAGTACTTGGTGGACTGGGAGGGCTACGGCCCTGAGGAGCGCTGTTGGGTGCCTCGCTCCTTCATTGTGGACCCTGCCCTGGTGCGGGATTTTCGTCGCCGGCACCCTGAGCGGTTTCGGCCGCCGGGTGGCGTCCCTTGAGGGGGGAGTCCTGTCAGGATCCTGGTCGCCTCCCCCACACACCTGGTGTCCATCTCCTCACCTGCTTTCCATTACCTCATCAACCTGGAACCCTCTTATGGACCTCCAGGCCGTTCAGCCGATGTCAGTCCGTCTGCTTCATGCGGTAGAGTGTTCTGACCCATGCTTCGTCTCAAGCTCCAGTTCATGTCTTGTTTTCGGATGAACGTTCATAGACTGACTAATCCTGTTCTTTCATCTTCAAGGAATTCTACGCCTCCACAGTCATCCACTGCAACCAACCCGGACTCCTGTTCACGCCGGTCACCTCCACCTTCCTTCTGGCCAGCGGCTCACCCTCCAACCCAAGCCCAGCAGCCAAACTGTCACAAACCTTCCACCAGGACTGGCACAGAATAAATCACTTCTACAAACCTACTCCTGTCTTCAGCCTGCTATTGGGTCCAGCCCTCCCATAGACCTGACATTACATTTTATTGTAATACAAAACACTCTACACAATACACATGATTTATTGTAGAAATTACACACACGCACTCATAAGGATTGTGTTTTATAAATATGAATTAATATGGTTGGGTACTATTGTTAATAAGCTAGCACTGCTAATGTATAGCAATCTGAAAAGCTTTTTTTTTTTTCACGTCACTGACATTGGTTGGAGTTAGCATAGTAAAAGTAACATTTGTTTCAGCAAATAAGTCTGCTTTCTTACGTGTTACAAACAAGGTTGGGTGTTTTGTAAATCCGTTAACGTGGCTAGCGTAGTCAGACTGCCTTTTTATTTACATGTTACTTTGTGAGTTAGTGTCACAGCAACATATTTTTTGGTGGTATCAGTCTGACTTTTTAAACAAACAAACAAAACAAGGTTGGCTGTTATTGTAACTAAGCTGACGCAGCTAATGTGGAGCTGTGTCGGACTGTGATCTTTTTACGTGTTACAAGGTTGAGAGCTAGCACAGTCACAGTAATATTAGTTTTAGAAGTATCAGTCTGTTTTTTACGTGTGGCAAAAAAGTCATAGAGTTACTGTGAACGCAGTTCATAAAGTCTGACTGACTGAAAGACTTTTCTCTGACTCTTATTTTGCTTAATGTGCCTTAAAGAAAATAAAATAAAACAATATACTGTATTGTGGAGAAAACCAAGACTAACTGACTAATTAGATTTCTGTTTATTAAGTAAGTTATTAGGTGGTTAAAAATTTCTTTCTTTTTAAGATAAAAATCAGAAAGTGCTTCACAATAGTAAAAACACATACAATTTCAACCGGTGATCATACACATTAAAGACGAAGAAAAGAAAAGACAGTAAAAACAAAGTAAAAGACAAAATAAATTAACTATGATCTTTTTTGAATAAATGCGATGTGACTTGACTTTTAAAACATTGAACAGAGTCGATCTCTCGTAATGACGAAGAAAATGCGTTTCAGCAACGAGGAGCAACTGCTTGAAAGGCAAGGTCTCCTGTGGTTTCGTAACGGGTTTTTGGAATACTGGTTTGAAGACCTCAGGAACTGGGCCGAAGAGTAGGGTTAAAAGGTCAGCAATGTGCCAGGGACCTTGTCCAAGCAGGGCTCTAAAAACTAGTACAATTTTATAATCAACTTTAAGTTGAACTGGGAGGTAGTAAAGAAGTTATACATGCGTATTTATTGACTCCTGTTATTCCTGCTATTGCTTATTATTATCTATGATGAAAAAGCTGTTGAGCAAACAATTGTTGGTACAGTAAGTTTCAGGTTATGTTCCTGTCCATGTGTCCAAGTGCCCTTGGGTGAGTCACTGAACTGGCACATTGGAGGCTTGGCTAACACCTTGCATTGGAGCTGTAATCACTGTGTGAATGTGTGTGTGCATGGGTGAATGACTTGTGACTGTGAAGAGCTTCAGGCCTTAATCGAGGTAGAAAGTGTAAATATTACACTATGTAAAGACAAAAAAAAACAAAAATCTAGAAGTGAAGGCTGTAATGTTTCTATAAACTTGCATATGACACTAGTATTAACTACTATTTTCAGACAGACAGTCTATATAACAGCTTCTACTTCAAGTTTGTAAGTCACTGTTGAAATGGTTGCATTTTAGGTCACTCTAGGTTTCATTAACCCATCCTTTACATTTTTTTGGGTTTGTGGAAGATTTGTGTATCCAAAGTTTGAAAGCAACTTCTCACAGTGGCAACCTGTGATTTTTCTCAATCAGGTTTTGATATTTTGTATTTGAACGGCTACTTTCATGTGACCTGCATGATGACACCAAGGAGGATTCAAAAAGACTCGCAACATACCTGCAATACGGCACCTGCATGAAGACAGTGGAAAACATTCAGAACATTTCGCTCTTTGCTTTAACGTATCAATAAATGTTTTAACAACTCAATTCATTTTTGAGCTAATTCCTCAAAAACTGTTGACTAATTAAGTGTATAAACTGCAGTAGATTGAAATCCCACTCCAGTCATCTTTGGATCTATTGTAAACGTGTTCCCAGAATTCTTTAAACGATGAGAATGCAGTTTTAGCCGAAACCAAAAAATCTCTTATTTTCTGGAACATAGTTTCTAAAGAGCAGGAGGAGTTCATTAGAAAATCACTGGAATTGTGGGTGTCGCCTACAAAATTAAGCCAGCTCCTCCTTCCAGTCATCCATCAGTTTTTCGCGCTCTCCAGCTAGCTTAGAGCCCCTCACAACCCCAACCTCATATTAGCAGTGCAACAAACACGGTGAGCACTATTGGAGCTCTCCAGTCGTACAGTTTTGAGCCAGATCAAGATGAGGAAAGCAAAGACATACATGGATCTAATCGTCTAGAATGGAGCTTGTGGCCTCTCCCCCTAAATTATTTTACATCACAAAAATGATCTTTTTTATACAACATTTCATTTTTGTGGAAGTTTTTTGTCAGCCAAGAAAAAAAACTTGCAAGAGGTGAAGAGCTAACAAAACGCTGATGTACTTGATAGATGTAGAAACTTCTGAATTTTAAAGATGCTTGGTTATAGTTTGTATTCACACTGTTCATTTTTTTAAGAGGCTATATTTGATATATTTTCTGTCAGAGCAACTGCCATTTATACAGCAAGGTAACATACTGGTGAGATTCCTGAGAGAGTCTTCATAACGGAGGCCTCCAGGGAGAACGAGGCAAACATTCTTCTATCTCTATCTCTTTCTTTGAAGCAAAATGCGCATCACAGGAAAAAGCTTTTTTTTTCTTTCTGATTTTTGGTGCTGAGCTTTTCAATGCTATAGCTGGAATATTTCCACCCATTTTTGCCATGGGTGAAAAGAAAATCTAGGCCACTGTTCCTGCTTCAGAAAATCACCCACCCTTCTGCACTGTTGTAGAACTTCAGCTGTCAGGAATATGCAACTTTGGGAGAATATGATTACAGCTCCATAGATGAGAGGGAAGATGAATAGGCACAGTGGGAAGTGTGGGAATAAAAACCATAGAACCTTATGTAACCTGTCTGCGCAGAAGAAGAGGAAGATGAAGGGAGCTGGCATGACAGGGGTAGCAGTGTAGAATATGCAGGCTGAAGATGACAAAATATAACTCGCGTGTTTTTTTGTTTTTTCAAAACAGCTTACATAAAGCAGAAATATTTCATGTGTGTATTCTGTAGGACACCACCATAGAAATAACATGTAAACAGGATACAGAGATATTGAAATGTTAAGATGACAAAATATAGACATGTTAACTTTATATTTTTTGAAAATATTTTCTAAGTTATTTGTTTGCCCCAGTGACGGAGCTATATCATTTTAAATGGAGAGGCTGGGGAGGGAGCAAGTGACTTTAGTGGGGTGGCAAATGAGAACAGCAAAGTGGAAGGCAATTACTAATGAAAGGATCAAAAATACTTAATTCAAGCAATTTATCATGATTTTTCATCTTCCCGTTAGCTGATACAAGTTGTTAATATAATATACAGTATAAATTATATTATATTAAAATTATAATTGCAGCATATTGATTCTGTTTGTAATTTGTTATTTTATGCTTAAAAAAGCTTGTATTGATGATTTCTTAATCTTTGTCATAATTATACTAATATAAATTCAGAAATTGGTCCCCCCCCCCAGCTCCCACCCTGGTTTGCCCTTAATTGAGCGATGATGAATCTTAAAAAACACAACTTTTCCTAAAGAATTCATATGAATATTTTAAAAGTAAAGCAAAATGAAGTCTGATAACCCAACATGTTCGGAATGACCTTTCTAGTTGTGGCTTTTTCCGTGCAGAAGTGGTAAAACAGAATGTATTTGTCAGGGAAAATAATGCCGCTGTCTTTTTTTCTCGTTCCTGACAACTGGTATGAAAGGCACGGAAAAAGCAGTGTGGGGCTTCAGCAAGTCTAATTTACATTTGAAACAGGGAAGTGGCAAAGAGGGCTACTGGGAGGACAGAGACAGGGAAGCAACATGTCAAGACAAAAAAAGCACCTCCTTTGATTCCCCCACGCAGCTGCTGCCTGAACGTTCTCATGCACCGTTCACAGCCCTGCTTTTGCTTTTTTTTAAGGTTTCAAACTTTCCAGCAGCACACACTGTGCATGTTGCCGACTGGACTGAAGTCAAGCTGACAAGAGTGCTTTAGGTGACTGTCTTCGTATTAAAATGTGTGTCCAAGCAAAAGAACTGTAATGCCAAACTTAGTCACATGTATGACTGCTGCAAGTTTTTGGGTCACCTGGGCATCTTGTGTCTTGCAGTTCCCTTGAGGCTTGTGTGGCTACTTTAAGGGACGCCATTAAAATGGAACGTACCATTGTTGTCGTACGTGTGGTAAGTGTATCGTAAAGTATTTGAAAGGATAATGTAAGTTACCAGCACTAATGACTTACAGGTGATGCTTTGTCTTACACAGCACTCTAACTGTTACTAGGGTGCTTGCATTGGGTCCATACTGACCACTCACAAATGCTGCATGCACAGGGTGTGCATGTGATACATAGATCCCTGTAGGATGCTCACACAAACTATACTAAGACTGTAACAACAGTAAGGCACTTATAACTTGAGCAGCACTGATGGGCCTCTTGCGCATAGTGCAGGTTTTGGGGGAGTTGAAAAAACGTAAAATCCATACGATGTGGCTGCTTTTCCCCTGCTTCACTGTTATGCTGCGTTTACACAAACCTCAACAACATGCCGTCAAGCGGCCACTTCCAATGAAAAGTCTATGTAAAGGCATGTAAATGCACACTTTTGGTTTTCACATTCAAACTCTTGCAGCATAGCAATAAATGCAACAAAAAGATGTGGACACTGAACATACGTTAAAAGTTAAACCAGGTCAAATTTTGACTAATCAGGGATTCGGATTTGATAGTGACATTTGGATGGCATCCCTTTTTCATTCACTGAAGTGCCAACTGCTTGAAAATGAATCAGAGAAGGAAGACAGTTTGTGCCCAGCCAGAATTATATGACGCTAAGTATTTCACATATCAGAACAAAGCTGGGAAATAAAAAGATTGGCGAGATTTGCACCACTTTGACATTCTGCACCAAGTCTATTCCAACTGTAGGTGGTGGACATGCGCTAGTAAACAGTAGAAAAAGAAGAAGCCCCTCCCTGCTTGTGCAGTGGGAATATCAAGGGCTACACCTGCGTTTTAGATCCTGAGCGTGCGTCAAATGCTTAGGTAGCTATGCTAGTTGTTAACGTTTTTGGCATGATCTGTCACCCACAGCATGCTCATAGAAAACAACGTGAATGAACATTTTTGCTCTACTGGCTCACTGAGGGGTCTGAGAACTTAACATTTTGTATGAGCCTCCTGCCTGCGTACAGGTTTGCCTGTTTTTGCCTGCAGCCTGTATCCACCAGTAAGGGCAGTTGTGACTGAGGCAAAAGCCGTTTCCAAAACCAAAAGTGAATCTTCTCAAAAAGCCCCTTAACAAGAGAAAATCTGCAATATTGTTTATAAGTCAGCAGGTCTGCCTTTAACAACTGTTATCTACAATGTAGAACTAAAGAAAATGTGATGTAACATTGTGTGACAATTCATAAAGTTAATTAAAAATCGCTGTGACTTGGAAACCATTTTCAGGGTTTCTGAGTTCCACTACTTAAAAGTGGACGAGAGTATATAAATTCAAGGGAAGATCACACACCAGCAGCTTCTCATCTACTCTTCTTGTGAAACACTGTTGACCAAAAGGCAGAAATCATACTTAAGGCTTCCACTGCCTCCTCTGGTAATGATTGCTCAAAATTGCAACCCTCTTACTGGCAGCACTCCCAGACAAGGAACACTGGGGTTCCCATCAGCTGAGGCCCTGCAGCGACCGCAGTACGAGAGGTGTGTGTGTGGGGGGGGTCAAAACGGACGAGCACTAAGTGAAGCGAAGCGGATCGTTGCCAAGGATGACTGCAGCACTTTGGCAGTGGATGGTTCCAGGGGTGCCCAGGTTGGGTTCCTCTCATTAGGGTCTTCAGCAAACACAGCTGCAGGACAATCTTTATGGGAATGCAGCAAATCACACTAAAGTCACATTTTAGTGTACTATCAGATCAATTATACCAGTAAGGACATTTTAGATTCATGAAAGCTCTTTCACAAAGCAATCTGCAGCAAAACCAAGCTAACTTTGCACCGTCTACAAACCAGACCAGGACAGAGGATATAACTGCATTACGCACTCCATACACTAGGTGGTGGTATGCACAATTTTTATTGTTAACTCTCCAACATGCTTAGAAGAAGGATTTGCTCAACTGTAGAAAATAAATCAGTCAGAATTTCCTCACTACTCACTATTTAGTTGACTGTTTTTTCGGGGTGTCAGAATCCTTTCATTCATTCATTCATTTTCTGAACCGCTTTATCCCTTTCGGGGTCACGGGGCTACCGGACCCTAACCCGGCTACTCATGGGCGAAGGCAGGGGACGCCCCTGGACTGGTTGCCAGTCTGTCGCAGGGGGTCACAATCACACACTCATGCACACTCACATCCACACCTAGTGTCAGAATCCACAACACTTTATATTATACAACATATGCAGCACTTTATAATTTTAAAGTGCTGCATATAAGAGAAAGGCTGCTTTTTTAACTTCAGAGTCCACTTGAATTATGTTGATTACAGTTCAAGAGTTACAGAATTGGAAGAATTTAAATGCTGGAGGTAAAGCTCTGGTGTAAATCCAATTCCATTTTTTAAATATAACTTAATATCACACACTACAGATGTCTGAAGGGGCTTCACACCAGTATTTATGCAAAGAACATAAAATCAGTAATAAAATAGAAACAATTATTGGTTGCTAAACTAAACACACTAAGCTAAATTGGCATTCCTGCTTTTAGACCCTCCTTCTCGGTGAGGAAAAACTCATAAAAAATAGATTTTGTGAAAGAAAAAAATTGAGAAACATCAGTCATGTCTACATGAAGGAGGGAACCTCTCCCAAAAAAGGCTTTAAATTAAAATGAGAAATACAGCTTTGTTTTTGTGTACAGTAAGCTGACTTCATTGTTGCAACTGGAACCAGCCGGCAGAGAGCCACTTCACTGCATCTGGCCTCATTTTGAGCAAACCTTCACCTCAAACTTTCATTTCTTTCATCTGTCCCCTTCAGTGCATGTGAACCAGATGATGACGCTCATCTTGCAGGTATTTTAATATTTTACTCAAATTATAGACTCTGTATTATAATCAGTTAAGTTTTGTTTTTTTTTTGTTCAGTCAGATCCTAAACCCTCATGTTATGAAAACTGACTGATTTTTCTGTCTTATAACAAAGAAATCCATAGTTTTTAAATCCTATATTTAAAAAAAAAAACACCAACTAGTAGTTTCAAATTATCATGTTAATCCCAATTAATTGATTTGTTAACCCTTGCAGTATGCAGCGCACACCAGCATCAATCTCTATTTTAATCTTTTATTGTGCCACAATGTCATGAATTTAAATTAAAATACCTCAAAATTATGCTTTTCACAGCAACTGTTAGGTTAGACTAAAAATAGATTAAACAATGACAGGTTATAATTAATTAATTGCACAAAGAAATAAAAGCATGACAGCATTTATATCTATCTATGTATATTTATAGATACAGATATATATATATATATAATTTTGTGAAGGAGAAAGTTTTTTTAAATGCATAAACTTTGTTAAAGAATAAATCATCTAAATGCACAGTTTATGACCAATTTTATATATATTTTTACAAAGGCTCAGAGCTTTGTTCCTTTCTTATGCATGGTTGTGTAGGTGGGAGTATTGTATCATTTATCACTTGCCGTTATGTTCCTGTAGTACTCTAAAGTTTTAGTGTTGACTTTGGTTTTCTTTGAGGCCTTCCTCCCCCGCATTACTCTGGGTATTGATCAGTTTTAGGATTAAACTGATCCACTGCTGTGCTTCAAATGATATGAAACCACGTTTCACTCCAACGCTTCCAAGGTCTTGATATCTAGAAACTCATTTCATTGAGCGTCATGCCATTAAAGTGCAGTGAAACTGGAGCCATTTGAAAGATGGAACGTAAAGGAAGTTATTGCTTAATGTATGTTTATGCGCAAATGAAAGGGTCGGACACCACATATTAATAAACACGGCAAGTAGACCCTGCATTAGAGCTGGAGAAGGGATGTATTTTATTAAAATGTAGAGATGTTCGGTAAAGATCATGCAGCTGTCTTGTTGCGTTAACATGTATAGATGGAGAACCTGCACTGCACCTGCCTTTAAAAACCGAAGCAAACAAAAACACTGAAATGCTAAAGGTCTCTTCTCACCACACACTTTCAAACTGGAGCATTGTACACATTATCATACATATCTATTCACACCAGAAAACAGGAAGTGTCCACATATGAGATATGAATTCATTGTAAATATTCCACTGCCAGCAAATGTAGTGTGTAAATGTATAAAAAGTCTGCATAAATCATTACAATTACAATTTCTTACTGACAAAACTGAGCCAGAGCCACAAAATCTCACTACAATTTTTATTAAATACTTTTTTTTGCAGTCAATAGGCCATTTATTCATAGAATGTAGCTTTTAAATTTTTACAGTGATTAAACTTCAACAGAGTTCTATTCTTCAATAGGCCATTTAACAGTTTTGATGTGTTTTAATGTGACAGCAGGCACATTCAAGTTCATTTCAAAATAAAATTCAGTGTCAAAAAAGATCTTTCTAAAGCAGTACATTTACTTGCATCTGACATTATGAAACTCTAATTAAAAACGCTGCTTCTGGACAAAAACTATAGGTACTGATGTGCAGGAGAATGTAAGAACATGTGCTTTAATAATTATTAAATAATAAATAATCTAATAATAAACAGTTCTTTCAATAGATTTTACTGAATCATCTGATGTTTGCCTTTTGCAGGATTGCTAAAACACATAAGGCCTCTTAATTTAGTGTCCTTTCAGGAGTGGTTAAAAACAAATGTATTATATTTTGTCTGCCCCGGTCCCGCGATCATGGTAGTGACGACTCCCATCCCATTCTAGTGTGAACGCAGCTTAAAAGTACTTCAGAACTGACCGAACATTGAAAGTGCTGGTGTTCCTTTGAAAATTGAGAACTGTTTATTTTTCTATGAATCTACCACAGTAAGTAAATGTCACTAACTGTTAACACAATTTCACAAAACATTTCACTTTTCAAATAAACGTTTTTCATGTTTTCTCATGAAAGTACAGTAAGAATTATTTAATTTTGTTTTTTGAAAAAATCCAAACTTGATCATCTCATCACCACATGACCAAGAAGGTATAAAAATTAGCTTGTTCCCTTCTATAAATGTACGAGTAACACACAGCACATGCACAACATTTATTTATTATTCCTGGCTGGATAGCATCCATCTTTGAGTATGAATGACAGATTGATAGAACAAGGGGGAACGCCAGCCATTCATTTTGTATGGGCTGGATTTGTTGTCAGTTATTTAACACTGTGGTTGTCACCATGTTGTTTGATATTTTATCATAAAGACCCAGCCTTACAGAAAAACTAAATAAAAAGGGAAAAATACGAGATGAACAGGCATGACAACTGTTGGGAAGTGTAAAAAAGATTTTATCACTGTAATGGTTTTGATGGATGCTAATTTAAATCACCCTGCGACAGACTGGTGACATGTTCAGGGTGTAGGGTAGTTGGGTTGCCTTGAGCAATTCCTGTGACCCTGAAAAGATTACAGCAGTTGGATGGATGGTTAGCTAAACCTATAATCCAATAGAAATGGTTGGAAACTGAAGCTTTTGCATGTATTCACTTTTTAAAAAGTTGGGCTTAAAAGAAAAAAATGGGTATTAAGGTAAACAGTACCTTAACCTTTTCATAAAACCACCCAGTGGTTACTCAATAAACTGTACTGGATGCCTTTCCTTTTATCTTTAAACCTGACACATGGAAACCAGAACTCCAGGAGCTACCATGTTATTTTCACCTTGAGGGTGGAGTAACTCTCCTCTTTACTGTTCAACTTCTCAGTCTCACCTTTCACCTCAATCAAAGGCCTGAAAGCCCCTGTCTGGTTGTCTGTTTGTCTTTAGTTATCAAGTAAGAGGCTGGAGACTGAAGTGAAGCAAAGCTGCAGGTACAGACAGTGTCGGTGACAAAGTTCTTAAGCTTTGAACAGGCCACTTATGTCGGATTCTCTAGCAGCTCTTGAACTTAAGGCCAGGTCAGGTAAAGGTCCCACATGGAGGACTTCCTGTCTCTTTTTTAATACCTAAGCTCTAACATCTGCTATCAACAACTAAATAGCAGTTGCCCTCACGGTCAATATCAATTAGGGAGACGGGAGTATCTTTTGGCACTCAAGCAGCCAGCTTATTGTTCTGGACTTACAGATGGGATCATCTGCCTGCCTTTGTTAGCTTGCTTTTATATAAAAGATCACATTGTGGGTGGAAACGGTTACCAAAACACAGCAAAACATGGCAAAACGAAGCATTCCTTTGAATTGGATCCCAACCAGTGATTTTAATGGCCGTTTAATGAGGCTTGGAGATGTTCTGAAAAATGATTCCTGGAAAGCCAGACCTGAAAATCTTTTTTTTTATCTCAAATAATCAAATGCGCTACTGTGAAAACTCAAATGAGGTCAACACCTAAAAATAAAAAAAAAGGCCCACTTTGATGAAAATTGTGCTTTTGATGTTTTTTGACATGTTCTTGTGGCACTTTAATAATGATGGAAGACATATTAAGAAAATTAAGCTCAAAATTGCATGTCTGAGTATTTCTTTGTTCAAACTGTTGCATATCAGGTGCAGAAAAAAATGCAGTTTGAGAAAGTTCATATTTTTAATGTAAAAATTCCACCGGGCAGGGCAAACGCTCAATGTTTTGCTCCATTCTGATGCATAGACTAGTAGACAACAAGACCCATGTACATCTTTGTTTTCCTCATCTGAGCTGCCTACTGGCTCAAATTTCTAATCAACTCCTGCAGTTCTGCCAAAAATATGCCGTACAAGGCGACATCAACATTTTGGCTAAAAAAACGGCACAATCATGATTAAACGACCACTTGGAGCGCTGTGAAAAAAATCAAAATATAATCGGAGTGGGTCTTAAAGCAAAGATCATATATTAAAACCTTAAAAGTTATTTACTTCTTTTAAAATGATCTGAAAATACAATAGTTTAAAAAGACCTTGTTCAAAGTAAAAGGCCAAACATTCCTGTTTTTTTTTTGGCTACCCCTTCATTAAACACCTTGACATCTGAATTGGGCAAACACATGGAACAGTCCTCAGTTTCAGGCAGCTAATTAGCATCCTGACTGGCTCTTTTAGCGTCTGTGAGTGACTCTTCTTCCTTTTTACGATTTGAGTGCCTCCCATAAGAACAGAAATGTGGGTGTGAGTATGCCTGAGCGAGTCTCCAGCCGGCAGAGATAGTGTGGGTGGTTTGCAGCCTCCGACTACAAATGAGAGCACACACAATGCACGGTCTAATTCGTCACACACGTAATGAGCAGGTCCATGCTTCCCTCCCTTAAGAAGATGCTGCAGCATAAGGTCCACATAAACACACAGGAAAATGAACATGCACACTCTTTGCACAAACCAACACTTAAAAAGACAGGGGCTGCATGAGGCATGACACTAGTGTAAACTCAAGGCTGCGGCAAATTTCCAACACAAGCAAGAGGAGACAGTTAAAGAGCGTTTTAAAAGATACTAGGTTTTATTCTTTTTTGAAAAAAGAAAAATGTGGTTGATTGAAAAGAATAACTAGAAAAACTACAGAGATAAATAGAGCAAAGCATTCGACTCCTCATTTGAACTATATATTGTAATAGTTTTGTAATTAAAGTATTGTAATTTTAAAATAAAATAAAAAAAGGACCAAACAAAGAAAATATGCCATGTTCTGGTTAAAAATATCACACAAAGTCCCCCTATGTAATTGTTATGCTTTTCAGTCTCTTCAAATTTGGTCAGCGCATCCTATGACTTGATATTGTTTTTTTGACAAAACTTATTAAGGACTTTAAGCTAAGTTTCTATGTTCCACAGTGCTGGGCAACATGTTATGCTAGCTATAAAATGGGCTCTGCAAAGCATATTCATGTGACGACTTCCAAGAATTCAAAAATAAATCGGATGTTCACATGTTGCTGCGTGTGTTTTTTTAGGCTCTAAACAAAACAAAACCTTCACGCTTGTTGGAATTTAAACCAGTTGAACTTTGACCAATCAGGGATTCAGATATAGTAGCGACGTATAGATGATGTCCTTTATAATTTAGGGAAGTGCCAACCATTTGAAAATTAATCATGGAGAAGTTAAAAATTGCGCGTTGTGCCTGGCCACCTTTTGCACCAAGCCACTCGTAGTCTCAGACTCTCAGACTCAGTCCAGTTCTCATATACAGTCAATAGCGTTGGACTGAAACTGCATGCACACTGCTCATCCAAAACCCACAAAGTCAGCACTGCTCTGTGTTCATGGAGCACTTGGGATCAAGATTGTCTGGGTATTTATTTGTTTTCATTGAAATCAGAGATTTGAAATGTCTATCGTAAGTGTCTCTGAATGAAGGCTAAAAACGTTATTATTAAAACAATAGCAAAAAAACAAAACAAAAAAACTCAAAAACCTGTTTCACCTCACTTGCTCTGAGGTAATAAGACATACTCCAATTAAAATAAATAAATAAATATATATAAAAAATATATATATATATATTAAAAAAGCTAGATCTAAGTGCCTGTAATTCCTCAAATTGGATTGAAATTTGGATTGTGAAAAATGTGCAAAAATGTTTACTGATTGAGTCGAGGAACAGTGTTTGTGTTTACTCCCGCCTGCATTCTCACTGGCGTTTAAATGATAAATCTGGCATTTTCTTTTGACTCTTCTGGCCTTGATAGATTTTTGGGCATGTCATTTATCCAAATTGAGCAACAAATTGGTAAGATGCTGGGATACATGTTGCTTCCTTCCCTTTGGGTAGATATTTAAGTCTAAGCCATGATTCACAGTTTACACTTTTAAACGACAATATACTTTTACTCTGATGGATTCCATGACTCTATTGAACTGAAAGGGACATATAATCTATTCTTTATTTCATCTAGTGCTTCTAGTATTTTCTTCCAGTTTATGTTCATCTTAGATTTTTGTTTCTTTTAGTCTATTGTATTTTATGACTTTGTATTATTTTAATCTATGTGCATACATGTCTATTATGTCAAAAACCCTTTGTTCTACATGCTAAGAACTCCAGGCTAATAACACCATTTATAATTATAGAAAGGTTTGTGTTTCAGTTCCTTCTAATGAGCCTTAGCTTCTTTTTATTAATGACACCTGCCTATGAAGCTCAAACCATTCCCCAGTCAGTTTTTATGAGGGTAACAAATCCCCGCAAGGAACAGTGCTGAGGCTCAGAGTAGCAGGCTGACCATGTCAATGTCGGCTCAACTGGCAGATCTGCTTAAAAAAACTAACAGGCCACTGTCCGAGGGTCCTGATCTGTGTGATTCATGGTTATCTGAAACTTTTCTAAAAACTAAAGCTCTAAAGTCTAATGCTAGCACTACGACGGACACACTAAACATGTGATGCACGTTTAAGAGTTTGCTAAATGCAGATCCTTGAACGTGAGTTTAACCCATGGTGTTCACTCTGGACACACAGGGAGGGGCTTCTTTTTCTTTTTATACTCTTTACTAGCACATGCGTGGGAGAGGCTTGCTGTGAAATGTCCAAGCGGTCCAAATCTTGTGAATCTTGCTCTAGGATTTTTCTTTCACGGCTCTATTGCGATATATGAAAGACTCAGGGTCAAATAAATTCATCCAGGCACAAACCGCAATTTTTCATTTCTCCTCAATGCTCAAATTTCAGATGGTTGACACTTCCATTAAAAGGGACGCCATCCATACGTCACCACCATTTGGTTTAAGTTGCAATGTGTGTTCAATGGTTCAATGTGCTTTGTATTTAGATCTCAAAAACATTGATAGAAAGTTGCGTAGACGTGTGAATCCAAGAGCTTTAAACGTGGAAGCTCAAAATGCTCGTTTACATAGACTTTCATTGGTAGTGACTGCTTGAACACGCATTGTGAAGGCGGTGTGAACGTAGTTTGGGACTTGGGCATTATTAGAGCTTTTTATTACATGGGTCAATAGGTCATTGATGTCGTTGAAAAATAATAAACACCGTCTTCTGTAACTGCACATCTATGCTTTCAAATCTTGTTGTGAAACACGCAAACAGAAAAACTAGGGGAAAAGAAAATATAGCTCCCTGACAGTTTGACACATGCACAGTATAACAACTAGCCCTTCTCTGTCTTGAGCTATTGTCCAGCTTTTGTTGAAGGAGTCATCTTCCATTCAAGGTTTATACAAAATTTATTGAAGTTGCCTTGACTAGGCTGCATGCGTGCATGTGCACATGCCCCCATCGTCAAATCA
This sequence comes from Oryzias celebensis, assembly GCA_014656515.1. Lineage (NCBI taxonomy): Eukaryota > Metazoa > Chordata > Actinopteri > Beloniformes > Adrianichthyidae > Oryzias > Oryzias celebensis. Next base: position 33,357,197 of record BNCR01000005.1, on the reverse strand, counting down.
CAATTTCCTCAGCAAACAAATTGTGATGGATGTGCAGCAGGAACCATGATCACCAAGAAAGACATGTTGTGAAACAGTTTTCGATCGGATTGACCAGCAAGAAATCAGCCCAGCTCTTCGAAAAGACTATTGTGTTTGAATAAAAGTCTTACCCTGTGATGCGTGGCAGAGTGTCAGTGGAAAAAAGGGCCACGGGTGGCTTGTCTCGCTCAATGAGCCAAATGGTGAATTGGCCGCTCTGCTTTGGGTGAAGCAACACAGCCATGTCGAGGCTGCACAGACCTTGACCTCCCCAAAGCCACGGACTCAGCACCCAGGGCCCTCCAAAGGCTGAACTGTTTACCCACAGAAAATGACCTGAAAGACAAGCAAAGTGGACATGACTTTAGCACGGAAGGTGTCCTAATAGGAAATGCAGAATTTCTTGAAACTAATCTATATTTTTCAAATGGACTTTAAAATGAAATTTGACTTTTAAAACAATGAGCTGCATGAAAGAAGAAAGATGGAGTGAGGTATAAAAATGTCAGGCACTTGTATAAAAATGCCTTGAAGCCTAGTTGATGAAAATGCATGAAATGAAAATGCTTAAAAGGGGGCAGTCAATGACATCCTGTGCTCAGGGTGAAAAACATATGGTCTATTTTCTATAGCTGCTGTATAAGATTCCTTTTGCTTTCAGGGCAGCAGCAGTAGATGAAAGAGGAAGCTGATCAACTCTATATTTGTATGTAAAATTCATGCAATAGTTTAATCCAATCGATTTTAATAATAATTGCAGTAAAAAGCCTCATTTTGAGGTAGTTCTACAGTTTTACAGTAAATCCATGACAGTGTGGTGAAGTGAGAGATCCAAAATACAACTAAAAAAGTACTTTAAAAACAAAAAAAAATGTTTTTCTTTATTATAACAGAATTCCAACCTTTACCTTTATATCACCAAGGGGTATTTTTTTTTCAATTTTGAGCAATCAAATAGGAACAACAGTAGGAACACTTTTCTGAGCAATACAAACAATATTGACAGGAAACGTTTTGCTACCATAACGCATATGTTCACATGGCGTATTCCACTGTTCATCTCAACATCAATAAAGTAAAAAAAAAAACATTTTTTCATTCCCTTTAACTTTTTTGGTGGATTTGATCATTTGGAAGACCAGAGCTGCAGCAGAAGAGAAATAAAAAAGAGAAAAGAAGAAGTAGGTGTTGAAGAAGACTTTGGACTTTGTATTTTTTTGTGACTGGGCAAAAAACGCAGGAAGAGAAGAACTCTTCCTCTGAAGTGATGCTTTTGTCAACTTATCATAATGCTTAGAATATTTAGACCTACCTATTCTTCTGCTGCTGCTATGACAACACATTAAACCACGTATCAAATACGTTATAAATGATTTCTTAAAAAATATTTAACAAAAACAAGATTAAAGCATTTATCATTGATCATTTATCATTGATTTATAACTGACTTCATGGAAGTCACAGTCTGACACAACCAGACTTTTCATTTATGATAACGGACATCTCATAAGGAATTATTCCTTTCATAATAGATAATAGTTATGGATAAAAATGAGATTAATGTGATGAAAAAAAAAAAAGTGCTAATTTGTCTGTAATTTGTCTGTAATTAAATGATCGTGACGAATTCAATACATTGACATCTGACCCAGATTCAGACGAGGAAAAAAAAGATGTACATGGATCTAGAAATCTGCAAGTGGATGCATCAGAATGGAGCGGAGCAGGGAGCTGGTGGCCCGTTCATCTGATTCACAAGAATTTGAATAAAGAAATACTCAGTAATGCAAATTTAATCTTAATTTTGTTTTTATATATGTCCTCCATTGTCTGAAAAATAACACTACAGGTTGTTAAAAAACTCCAAAACAATTTTCATCGGAGTGGGTCTTCAAGGTGTTCTCCCTCTGATATTGCTGTTTTATTCTGTGTTCAAGGAGTCCCAACATGCTCTTATTGCTGCAAATGCAGCTGCTCCAAGAAAGAAAATACAAGTTTTTTTTGTAATTCAGGCTTGACGTGCTTCTCTTCTTTCAGTTTTGAAATTGCTTCCATTTCCACGCTGCATTCTCGCTCGTGGGTAATTGAGACACAAATTTCTTTGTGGTCAGATCGCATTATACTCCTCTAACAGGGGTAGTCATGACTTTTGCCATTAGTTGGTTTCCATTTGCATAAAAAGAAGAAACCACCGAGAAAATAAGTAGAAACAAGTCTTGATGCGTGCTATTCATGCAGTGTGTTTATAAAGTGTGTAATTGGACTACATATTGCATAGTATCTGAGTATCTAAGTTATATCTATGCAGTTGGGTCTTGAAAGCTGAACATACAGGTAGACACACAGACATACTTATACTTGTATTATCTAATATGTGAATTTGCTAACATGTAGTGGTGTTCATATTTATATTTACTGAGAGTTGTGGTATTCATATATATATATATGAGTACCACAACTCTCAGGATTCATCTGCATCCAGAACAAACAATATTCTGAGGAGTCTGAAGTGTATGACTATACCAGCTCTCCCTAAGAGACATTTTGATATTTGATCACGTTTGATCATTCAGCTGACTTTCAGTACAGTCTGCACTGAGCAGCAGTGAAAGGGTAGATTTCCAAACCCAACACAACCAGACTGAAAGAGATGGAAGAAGGGACACCAGAAGATGGCTACAGAAACAAAAAAAAACAGCTCAGAAGGAAGAAACATGACTGACATGTGACAGTACACATCAGTCTCTTATGGAGGAATTTTCTCCAAAACAATATTTATTTCTGTTTGTGGAATGGAATGCATTGGACAACTGCATTTTATATATATATACATATCTTTTAAGGTTTATTATACAGTCACTTCTACTTGCTTCAACTCCATTGTTCTCCAGTTATAGGTTTATATTAAGGTTGTATGCCAGACTATGCTTTTTTTTTTACTTTACTTATTTACCATTATTTAACCAAGAAAGTCCCATTGAGATTCATTGATCTCTTTTTCAAGGCTGTCCTAGATGGCCAAGACACAAAAAGTTACACACACCAAAAACATTTTATACAAACTAAAAAAAACATTAAACATTTCTGGATCTCTTCTGGTTGCCTGGAGCTTGGGGACATGTTTCCCTTTGGGGCCCCTGGCTCATACCTGGGCTGGGGTGGGAGGATGCTTGGAACTCCTGGGGGGTGGCTTGTCTGGGCAGGGGGGTTCTCGGGGAGTGGGAGGGCTGATCTTCTGGCTGGGCTAGAGCTTGCACTCTGCGCTCCCATGCCTTACTGCTCTTGGGGGCACATGTGGCGGTCCTGCAGGCCCTGGTCTGGGTGCTTGGCCAGACTGCTGGGCAAGCGGACTTCCTCCATCGGCCCCTCAACAGGCACTTGTTGGAGCCGGTATTGACATCATGGATGTACAGTCAACAGATCTGCAGTAACTGTAGATGCTATCATGGCCATATAAACCAAAATTCTTTGAGAATTTTCTGTAGTTCTGTAGCCAGTAGTGGGAGCCACATCGCACTGTGCCACAGAGAAAAAAAAACACATTTCTTCACATGGGTGTGCTCTGAAACAGAAATTTACATTTAAATGTAAGTAAGGACTTGTTGTTTTAGCATGACTTTTTAAAGTTATAAAATGTTGTGTATTTTCCGAGTGCTGGTAGCAACACACTAACGTAGCTGACCGTTGAATATTGATGACGTCATCGAGGGGTTTTGCCTGCTATGGCCGTCCAAATGATGTTTTCATACCTCTTTGTTTGGAAGGCTAAATGTAGGGGTAGAATAAGAATTTGGATTCACCATTAATATGCTAACGTTTCTAACGTGGCTAACATGTAGCATGTTACTAACAAGTTTCTAGAGTTACGGTGAATGCAGTTAAAGTCTGTCTGACACACAGACTTATCTCTGACTCTTTTATCCCGTTTGACGCGCCTTATTGTTTGGTGCTCCTTTTATATGACATAAGTTCGAAAGTAGGCCATCGATTGACGATGCACCTTAAAATTTGGTTCGCCCTATAGTGCAAAAAATACAGTATTTGGAATTATTTTTCTCAATTGTGCAAATATTTTATATGCAACAAAGACTAATACTTTATTATCATTACCAAAAAACAAAAAGCAGCACTGAAATAACAAAAAAGAATGGAAATGAATATATTGTTATATTGTTTATTATCGCATAATTCTGGTAAACATTGTTCTCACTCTCTATGGATTCACAGGTTCAATCAATTGAGGCACTTGTTGACATAGCATACGGAATGAGGCCAACTGTGGCCGAGGACAGAATTCCCTGAGATAATAAAATAGAAGCTAAAGGCCTGAGAGAGGGAGCAAAACAAACCATTCAAACTGCATTCCACGCCAAATCCTCTTATAGCAAAATGCATTAAGTCAGGTCCAGGTTTTTTTTTTTTTTTCTTTTTCGGGGGGGAGAGGACCCCTGCTATTTGGCTGCAACACATTTCATATAACAACCCATCCATTCTCACAACGTGGTGATTTAGCCTCCACTAGAATGCTCTGCACGCTGACTAAAACTCAATCTGTGATTGTATATTTTTCACCATTTCTTCTTCAGGACAGGTTTCACAATTTCAGTTCAAGTTTTTATCATTTAGATTGAGAAGGAAAACTTTGTAGCACAGGGTATGTTTGAAAACACCAGTTAAAATAATTAAAAGTGTATAAATTAAAGACTACACAGTCCTATCTAAGTTGCGCATCAGCCTTGCTTCAACTTATTTAAATATTTGTTTATAGCTTAATATTTTATTTCAATGTTGAACCATAACTATTCATTTTTAATGCCCAGGCTTCCCTCAAATTCAGAAAAAAGCCATTTTGAGATGTAGATGCTCTAAAAGACTACTTATACACATAAATAGGATTAATAACACTCCCCGACAGCTTTATGCCCTCTAAAATACTGTGGCCTTCTTAATTATTTATTAAGTTTTCCAGCTTTGAAAGAATAGCATCATTTTTTTTGAGACATTAATGGAAATGTCTGTCTACATCTTGGGTCTTCTCAGCAAAACTTTCAAGAGCAAGATTTGCAAGGTCTCCAGCCGACGGCAGGCCTGCCATGAAATGAAGTCGTTAAAAAAGCATCAAGGCTATCAGTCAACCAGTTAACTCTATTAAATGGTGGAAAACAATGAGGAAATGTGACTTTTTTAAATTTTTGTCAGCTTCACCCCGCTGTTTTCACATAGGTTAATGAGGACGAGAATAATGCTTATAGAAGCATGCACACAATTATCTCAAATAATTGCTCAAGTCTGTGTTAACTCTGAAAAGCTTGCTGGAAAAAGCACAAATGTAAATCTGTTGAGTAACCCTTTTTCTCATTTTAATGATGGTAAGTATTAAGTCGTATGTCAGTTTGTAGACTTTTATCCCTCATGCTACGTTCACATCGGTCTTGGCAACACACATTTAAGCCACCACTTCCAATGAAAAGGTCTATGTAAATGTGTGCATATTTTGTGCTTTGGGTCTCCGTGTCTGAAACACTCAAATACACATGTATCGACGTAAGATTTTAATTATGTTTTGGGCCCTACATACAACACAAGCAGCCATTGAACACGCTTGTTAAGAGTTTAACCTGTTGAACTGTTTTAACTTGCCCTGTCCAAACTGATTCAAGCTGAAGGCCTCTTGTGTTAGACAGAATGTACTATTACAACAGGGGGTTATAAGTCTACAGACACAGAAGGAGTATGTTTGCATAAACCCCTTTTGTATTTAAGGATAAACTTAATTTATATTAATTACGTTTGTAGTCTATACCTTGTTTTTTTTTTTTTTTTGTTGAACGAAATAGAAGAAAGGGGAGAGAAGAAAAGATTGGATGAGAGACATGGATTGAGATGGTGGGTAAGGGCACAAAAGAAAGAGGGAAAAATGTGGGCCCTAAAAAAGTGGGGCCTGTCCACACACAATCAAATGTTACAAACATAACTGTTGGCTCCAAATATCTTTACGTACCGGCATGTAAACAAGAATAGAACTACAGCTCACACACATATACTCTGTACATATACCAAAACATGCAAAGCATTTTGTTCCGTCACGCATACTGTTTGTGCAAAGGTGAGCTTACACTTGTGTCAATAGCATGGGAACCCACCCCTGGACAGTCCCCCCAGTCCCCGATGGGAAGCACACCACCACTCGGCAGTTATGGACAGTCCCACTGCCCTACTCGAGGCACGAACCAGGGCCCCCCAAGGGAGACCCACCCCCAAGCTCCAGGGAACCACTCCCCACCCTGCGGGAGGTTCAGGAGAGGGAAAGGCAGGGGCCACCCACACAGGAGGAGGATTCCTGACTAGGCTTAGCCATTGTTGGAATCTGAAGAGGCCCAGCGCCCATGGACCTCCAGCACCACAGGGACATGGACAACCCCAGGCTCAGATGTGATGTGATCCTTGTTTCATTGTCTTGCCAGAGAACTCAGGGATACCTCTCCCTGCGTGAAGAGAGGCCACCAGAGCCTGGAGGCCAACACCCAAGAGACAGAGCAAACGTTGCTGAGGACCCCATTCTCCTCACCAGGGGTGTGGTAGAGGACAGAAGATCCGAGGTCCCACCTTCCTTGGGTAACGTGTGTGTTGACAGTGTTCATTGTTGCGTAAAGGGTGTGTGTAATAATGTGACGAAGCAGCGTCACAGGTTGCAGGACAGCAACTGAACACCAGCCTCAGTTTTTGTTTCCTTTTTTTTCTCCCCTGTCATCTCCTGGTCCTTTAGTTTTTAGTTTGCACCAGACACATGCACACATACAGGCAAACAAATCATTCACAAAATTTTAGCCCAAATTCGGTTTAATTCTAAGGGTGCACACTTAGTTTTAATTAGAGTTCTACTCACCATCTAGGCTTCACAACATTCAAACCAGAGCCACATCATCATATACATAAGAAACAGGAAGTGACCTCATATTTCTGAGTTGAAAGTTTTTTTTCTTTTTCTTTCTTCTTTCTATTTGATTTTGTTTCATACTCTGTCCTGTATTTCACAGGTTTAGGATGCAATTATATCCATGTTGGGATATAGTTTTGTAAGAAAAAGCCTGGAACACGATTTGCAAGATTTGTACTGCTTTAACATTTGCATCGACTCATCCGACTAAACATACGCTGGTAAAACACGCTTTTAGCATCTTTGAGTTTTGTCATGCGTTCAGCGCATTTTGAATTAAGTGCTGTGTCAATTTAGCATTATTGTTATATTTCTGATTTCTGAAATAAGATTGTTCTGAATTTGTGCAGCTTTACCTGCTAATTTTTATATATATATATATAGTTATCTTTTGTTTTAAATTCAGTTTGAGTTAGACTTCATATAACTGTTGAATATATTCAACAAGTTGCACATTTGGCTCAATCTCATACTTCTGGCATGTTTTAAATTCTTGATCATGTCTTTTGAGCCAAAGGGCTCAAATGATGCCAGCAGCATAAGCTGAGTAGTGTGAAACAGTCGCACAGCAGGCTCTTGAATTGTTCCATCTTTTTAATGAGTTCTAGTGATGGATCTGCTGAAGCTCTTGCATTTAGATAAGGTTTGAATGCCATTTTGGCAGTGGTAAAGAAAACACTCAATGAGTTTCAACAAAAGCAAACCATAGGTTCGGAGAGCTTGAAAAAAAATAATGAAGAAAGAAAATGTTTGAATAAACAGGAACATGAATTCAATGACTTTGTTGGTTATGTTTTGTGGGTTGAACTGAAGTCTGCTCCGGGTGGTTGCCGTGAAAGTTGAGTCCAAATGTTTTTTTTTTTTTTTTGTTTTGCAAATGTCATAAGTTCCAATAAAATAATTACTGAAATAGTCATAGCCCTAATAACTTGAAACTGAGGCTACAATTCACACAGGCTCATCAGAATTGGACAGTAGAAATTTTGAAAAATCTTGTCTGGTCTGATCAGTCTGGAATTCTGCTGATTCAGATGGTTGGGTCAGAATTTGGCATCAACAACACGAAAGCATGGATCCATCCTGCCTTGTATCAACAGATCATGCTGGTGGTGGTGGTGTAATGATGTGGGAGATATTTTCTTGGCAAAATTTGGGCCGCTTAGTACCACATGAGCATGGTTGTAATTAGTGTTGTTGCTGACCATGTCTTTCCCTTTATGACCACAACGTACCATCTTCTAACAGGATAAGGTGCCATTTCAAAGCTGCAATCATCTTAGACTGGTTTCTTGAACATGACAATGTTCACTGGACTCAAATGCGCTCCACAGTCACCAGATCTCAACCCAATTGAACACCTTTGGGATGTGGTGGAACGGGAGATAGGCATCATTGATGTGCAGCTGACAAATATGCAGCAACTGTGTGATGCTGTCATATCTGTAGCTGTGTTTCCATTACACACGTGTGCAAAACTTAATCGAAAATCCAGAAATGTAAAAAAAAAAAAAACAACTTTGTAATTACACAGTTTTCATTAAATCATAATTATGCAAATAAAACACAAACCGACTCATGAGATCAGTCATTCAAAAACACAGCGACGGATGCGGACAGTACTTTGATTTACAGCAGATACATGAACATTTCTGCCACGGCACCAGAACTCATCATCATCTATCAAAGGAGATGTTGGCGTCTTATTCAGGCCATGGAGCAGCAAGCACCTTACACATGGGAGTGGCTATGGATGAAGGGATTTTGTGAAATCGTGGATGGTGATTTTACAGAGGAGCTGTGGATCAGACTAGTCCACATGACACGCTCAACTTTTGATGAGCTGTGTGATGCTGTGGGACTTCTTGTGGTGCCCGCTAGGCGTGGTACATGGCTATTGGTCACGTGACTCATTTAAGTTGAGAAGTATTTCATTGCAGTTTTGCAAAAAATATCAATTTCGATACGCCTCAAAAGACCACCTCCTCCACGCGCAAAACCTTTTTTTTCCAGAAAAATGCGAGTTTTTTAAATTGTTGTGTTTCCATTAAGTTTGAGAAAGTTTGAGAATCGTAAGTAATCATAATAAAATCTTAACTTTTAAGAAATAGATTCGAGTCAAGCACTAAAGAGACTCAAAAACTTGAATCAAAAACGTTGATTCAAGCATTGATACTGTCCTTGTAATTGCTGAGGAAAAAATATTACAACTTCCTTTTACAAACTTCCAAAACCAACTAATTTTTCACTAAATTTAGATAATGTACCAATAAGTTTTGTTTGTTGAAGAATATAAACCAGAGAGAAATTGCTCTCCAATTTTCAGAACTTAATGTGGTTTTCACCATGCTAACAATACATGGAAAAATGAGGAAAATATGACAAGAATCTATTATAGACTCAGAACATCATAGATAAAAATCTATGATTCAGTTAAACAACTTTAACGCATTTCACTCCATCTAAAAACAGAAAGATGAATCGCAACAGCCCCCGTTTGTTCTTGGTGCCTCCAGCAGCTTTCCTTCAGACAGAAAACCGTTAATCATTACTTCCCCTAAAATTCACCGCAAACATAACAGGAGATCATTACTAGTCTAGTGGGGTTTTTTTTATTCATCTTAGCTTAAATGAACACTTTATCTTTAAAGTGCAGCCTTTTCTCAGATTTTAAATAGTACAAAAAAGAACAAAATATGTATGAAAGCAGTTGCTACGCAATTAAAAAGCTGCTAACTAGGTAAGCACAACTTTTGAAGCAAACTTTGCCTTCAAAATAAGATCAAAATATGCATACTGCTGTAACTTTTGTTTCGTTATGTAAGTTTGGAGTTGAACCCTGAATACATTTGACTCTCTGACCCCTCTCAGTCTTCTTAGAAGAAGAGAACACTCTATTGATTAAACCAATTAAAAAAGAGCTGTTCATCAATGATGCAACAGAGTAGTAGAACCTGAACATCACCATGTTGCTCTCTTTTGAGTGGCCTCCTTTCCTCTTCCTAATAACTTCATTATGTTGCTCATCAGGGTTTTATTCTCCACAGTTACATCAGTTCTGCACATCTCCAGTGTCTAGTTTTCTAAAGATATGTTCACACCGCCCTCTGCAGAAGATAAAAAGTCTGTAAACATGCATTCAAAACTCTGGTATTCATGTATTGCCACACAAGTTTTTATACCCATTTTCAGATTCTGCATATAAAATGTGTGGCTATTGAACCAGCTGAACTTTGACCAAACAGCAATTTAGATCTGGTAGTGGCATATGGTAGCATCACTTCTAATTCACTGAAGTGCCAACCGTTTGAAAATTGATCATGTCGGTGAAAATAATAGTGGCGATTTGTCCACGGCCAAAATTCTATGATATCAATGCTTTCATGTATCGGAATAGAGCTGTGAAACAAAAAGCCTGGAGCAAGAAACACGAGATTTGCACCGCTTTGACAGGCCTCTTCCAACTGTAGGTGTTGGGCTAATATAGCGCAGTGACGGTTCAGTGTAAACACCATATGCTAAAAGCATTATTACAAACACAGTATATCTGTTTCTGCATCCATCAACTCTTCTGTATATCATTTCCTTCTTTCAATCCCACATGTAGCAACTGCCAACTCATTTCCATGTCTGTCTTTGACCCTCCTGACTGGCTGCACATCCTGCTCATCTCTATATCTTTGGCTCATTAACCAGTACAAGTCATCGTCCTTCTTTCTCCACCACAGATCACCATCCCATCATCCTTTGCTGTATGCGTACAGTCTCCATTACATCTTCTTTGCAGTCACTGATTTCTTTTATCACTGGTGTGCTGCTACTTCTGTTTTTATAAGTCACCTTATGTCCCTCTTTCTTCTAGAAGCAATGATTTATTTTAGGCATTTCCTCCCTTTTAACAAAGTCTACCACCACCTATCATTCTGTGTTTCTGAATACCAAACCTACCCATCACTTTCTTATCAGCATCACCTTGTCCACAAAGCCCACCACAGTTTTTTCCCCTCTCTTAAAAAAACCCCAAAAACTGTGTTGTGTTTTAGGTCAAAGTTTCTGCAGAGCGACAGGAGTTCTGAGCTGTTGGTACGGAGTGAGCTTCCTGTCACCCATCTGTTTACGAGCTCTCTCACTAACTTGCAACACCTCTCACCACCAATTACATTACCGCTGCAACAGAAGACTTGAATGGATCTAGCTGTCCACAAGAATGGAGCGGAGCTGGGAGCTTGTGCCACACCTTTTGTTTCTTCTACATCACAACAACAAGCTTTTCCAAACAGCATTTTTTCTGCTCCTGATTCACAACAATAAAAAAAAAAATACTCAGAGTTTTCTTAACCTTTATTTAACTAGGAAAATCCATTGAGATGAAAAAACCTCTTTAACAAAAGAGTCCTGGCCAAGAGGCGACAAAAAGACAGTTATTAATTACAGTTAAAAAATGAAACAACAGTTCACTTAGAGATAGTTACACACAAAAGCATTTTTCTTTCGTGCTCTCAACTTGGATTTAAAATCATTTAAAGTAAGGAGTTTTATTTTAGGCTCAATTATCTTTAAAACTGTCCATTATCAGAAAAATGCCACAAGAACACGTTAAAAGCACCAAAAACTAATTTCACTGGAGTGGGTCACATCAAAATGACATGTTTTTGATTAACAAGCTTGTCTTAAGATGAGTTTTGGTGCCTAGTTCTGACACAATCCTGACTTCAGCGGACATGTGATTAGTTCACAAAGACACTGGGGTTTTTTCTGCTACAAAGAGAAGCAATCAAAGCATTGTAGGGTCGGTACATTTACTTTGATGTGGAATGTAACATCCCACAGCTACTTTAATATTATTTGCAGCACATTATTTTCAATGTTACAGTTGATTTGGTGCAACAAAAAAGAAAATAAGAGTGACACAACAACAAAACATTCAGACAAAGCAGCGATTAAACATTCGCGTTGGTTTGTCCAGAAAAAGTAAAGCAGAAAGTCTACTGAGAGCTCAAGTAATGACTGAAACAGGTTAGCTGTAATATCAGCCTGAGGGATTGAGTGTGTGGGCCGAGCAGATTAAGTAGCCTTTTTTCTACTTAAAAAGGGTCCTTCCCAAATGAACGAGTGATGTTTCCATGAGCACAGCAGTTAGATTTGTAAAATGAGCCTAGCAGGAAACATAAATAAGATTTGCTCCACGTTTTCAAATCTCTGGCAGCAGAGCAGCATCAAATTTCAGAGACCATGAAAGCAATTCCAAAGTGAAACTAAGGTTGTTCATTTACATATTTTCTACTTTGTGCTCCCCTGTTTTTAATTTGAATGCAAGCTTCCTGTACGCCCTTCATTATTCAGGAACTCATTGCCCAAAGACTTCACCATCTGTTCTTTGTAGAACCTTTAAGTACTACAATTATTAGGTCATTTGTTTGGTGCATACATTTTTAGTCCTACCAAATGGAAAGCTGTGACAAAGAAAAGTGAAGAACAGCATAATGGTTTTAAAGCTATTGTCACGCAAATTATTTGTCATAACGATACAGTAACTTGTTTTCAAAGACTGTTGTACACCTGTGTAACTTAAAGTACTTAAGCCCTTTTTCACATGGAGCCATACCAAGGTTGATCTATCCGGGTGCTGCTTTTGAGGTAGTTTGGAGGGTCGTAGAAAAAAGCGGCTGCATCTTAAAGCGAGCGCAGGTATGCAGTCTCCTTGATGCTTGTGTAGCCATCTTTAAGGGTAACTAAGCAGTACATCAACTTGTTTTGACTGTTGACATGTATAAATGGGGCTTTAAAGTGCTACCTGTTGGTCCTTGCCAAATATTTGACAATTTAAAATAAACCTGCTTAATTCTTGAAAATGTAGTCTAAAACCCTCTGTGTGCTGCCACCTAGAGGTTGAAACAAGAAGTACAGTTGAATTGTGTGATTGGTAAACTGGTATAAGTCCCATGTATATTCAGTAGTTGCACGTAATCATGACCTGCAGCTCCAGTATAAAAGCTACACCCAAATTTGAATGTGTAACAGTTGGTCATTATTGTGTTAGCTTTAGCATGGCTCGTAGGTGCTGTTGTCTTCAGTTGTCAAAAATCTACAGGCTTGCACAGCTTTCCAATGGACTTGGAAGTTATGCAACAGTGGTTGAGTGCAATTAGCTTCAAGACCAGCTAACTCTGCCCTGGTGATGGGATTTGTAATGAACTTTTTTCTCTGGATTCTTTGCTTAAAATGTTAGCCTTTATTAACTATGATGCTTGTGCCACTTACCACTCAGACACGGGTCCCATTCAGTTCTGCAAACCCTCAGTTGTGCCGGCTGATGTGCCAAGAGATGTTTTCTTTGCCAGAGTTTGTATCCCCTGCCCCTATCATTGATTTGTTGTGACACTCATATTGCAGTCCCGTCAATTGGCATTGCTGAGGCAGCATCTTGACCCAGTGGCTCGAAACAATAACGTTCTGGACCATGAGGGCTTGGCTCGGGAGAAGGTGGAGGAGAAAAAAACCTCAACCTCCACAGAAAGTTCTGCGGTGAAACTGGCATCACTCTGCTCTGTATCTCTCTCCATTACTGAAGACGTAGTGTATGTTACCACAACCTAACCTCACTGTCTCTGTCAAACACAGATTACCTCCCCCGCTCAGCCCGCCTGCCCTAGTCCCGCCCCTTTTTTTCTGCATTTTTAAATCTGGGCAGAGTTAGGAGTCAGTCTCCAATTGTCCTGTCATGTTACCCTTTAAGGGAAATCAGAAACATGGAATGCAGAATGTCCAACGTGTGGCACGTGGCGACCGCCACTTTAGTCGGTCTGGCCTTAACTACCTAAGGTAGTGGCTAAGGGTTTTTCACTATGGTTCATGGTCATCCCATGCATGAAAGACGTCCCTGGCCAAGAGCCTAACCACAAAAGACTGGACTTATTTCCTGCATATTTCTATAAATAAGTATTTCAACCATGTTGGATCTCCTGTTATTGAAGTGCCCGTAGAACACCTATAGCAGGGGTGTCAAACTCCAGTCCTCAAGGGCCGGCCTCCTGCTGATTTTCCAGAAATCCTGCTCAATTTGCTGGTGATTACCTGGATCAGGTGTGTTTAGCCAATCAGGAGCTTCAATGGCCAGTTGGTTGAAAAACATGTAGGACACCGGCCCTGGAGGCCAGGAGTTTGACACCCCTGACCTATAGGATGTCCACACACACACTACAATCAGATTATCTAATTTCTAATAGTCAGGCTGCGTACAAAAAATGCACACTTGTCAAACGGCACTAACAGGCCCCTTGCGGGGGATTGAAAAAATTTAAATAATGTGCCTGCGTCTCACCTTTTTCCCCCTTACTTACCCTTACGTGTTTGAGTGTTCACTATCACCTGTCGCCAGCAGCATGCCCTTTAGCAGAAAATGTGCACAAAAATGTTAGCACTGAGTAGCCTATGACTTTGACATTTCCTGTGGGCCACCTGCATGTAGTTATAGGTTTGCTCATTCTTTGATCACAAACAGCCTGTGTCCGCCCACAAGGGCAGTCGTGACTAAGGCCTTAGTAAAAGCAAGGAAAACAGAGCACATGTAAGGGGGATTATCTTTATTAAGAACACCTAGACATTTTTTAAATTTCCTTTAACCAAAACTCATCCCAGCTCAAAACTCAAGCATCTTCCGTTGCTACAATATTTTCTAATTTAATTCATCTACATAATCTGGGGAAACCAGAAGATTCAAGCTTTGATGAATTTATTTTCTATTTTAATTTTACCAGTATGATCATTTCCATGTTTTCTTTTTATTGATTTTTGTTTTGTTTGATTTGTTATTGTCATGTCACATCTATGATGTCAATAATTGTGTTCATGCAAAACTACAGACATACTCTACTTATTGCATAATCATAGCTAATATTAGACTTTAATAGCATAAATAAAAAAAGAAAAACGTTCACACATTCATTACACATCATTCGTCAGTGTTGATGTTTTATAGATCTGAAGATAGATTCAGATTTTATCACATGAATTGTTACATAAGGAAGTCAGAAAAACTTTTGACTTTCATATGGAGTTACTTCAAAAACACAATAACCTACTTCTCTTCAGGTTTAGATCATTATTTACCCTTTAAAATCAAATCTTAAAATGTATTTATAGTTTTAAAACTTGACGCATTCAAATGACAGCCTGAACAGTGTTTACATTGAAAAGGCACTGAAATAAATCTGGAAGTTCAAGACATTAAATTAATTATGTATTTATGGTCAATGATTGTAACTTAATCAACAATAGTCATTTGACATCAATGTATTCATTTATAGAATGTAACATAATTACCTGTTTTTTTTTTCTTGAATTACAGACATAGACAATTCGATTAGTTGATCTTTTCAGCAGAAATTTTTGTAGTGATTTTTTTTTTATGCAGTACTCCTGAATAAAACTGGAAAAAACAAGTTATACTAAATTATCTTTGCTGATAATAAGTCTACAACATCATTATAAGGAAGGTAGAAAACAACAAAAAATGTTAAACTGCATTTCAAAAAAATGTTTATTTTACTATGGTGATCCTCAGGGAATTTAAGCTTTGACTATATGTGACAATCGGAACTAAGTGGCCCCTCCCCCCGCTTTCCAAACAGGAAACCAAAATCCCATAAACTTCTATAGAGAAATAAACAGCTATTACTCAGTCGTCAAATTGGTTGCAACAACTATTCTTACTCTCTAGCTTTTTAATATGCTCTTGATAACCTTTTTCTGTAGCTCAAGTTTAAGCCATAAACTGACCGATCAGATGCTCAATAAATTGAGGTAGTGCCTGTTGGCCCCAGCTGGCCCCCATTTGACATGTTTGATTGACGAAGTCTATCTAGCCCGCTTTCAATGGAAGGGGTGTGGACTTTCAACAAGCTCACTCCTGATTGGCAACAGTGGTTGTCAAAGACACATGAACTCAGACCAACTCGGACCAATCCCTGCTTACGAACGGCGTTTGGCTCCACTGTGGGGGCATCCGTATCACAAGAAAATGGTGACTCAGTTGACTTCATTTGGTTGGAGCTGGAAGTAATGCATTTTCTATGGGTGATGTCACACTTGCACAGCCCAGTTCTCTTTTACAATCTATGGTCCTGCAGCACCTGTTTCTGATAGTTTCTGATAAACAAAAGTATATGAGAGTAACATAATTTATAAAACTAAATCAAAAGGTAACCAGACAGTAAGTAAAAAAAGTCGTAAATACTTTAACTTTCACATGAACCGATCTTTATTGTCCTGAACAGTATTGTGTATTCAGACCACAATTTAAGAAGCCTAGTATTTTCCCTAGTATTTTTCCTAAAATGTTACAGATAATTTGATCTTTGATCTTTTTTTTTTTTTTTTTTTTAAAGCTTTCTGATGAAGATTCAATAGAACAAAACAATTAATTTTATTTGCAGGGTTGCGCAGTTATAAACATCTTAACAGCATTGAGTCTAAAATGCTCATTAAGCTATGATATTCTTTTGGAAAACCCCAGAATCAACAGTGAATGTTGAACACCTGCATCATCCTATAACAGGATTATGTTCAGACTTCAATGGCTTCATCACAGGAGGTGGTTCTGTTCTTCAGAGGCATTGTTTTAGTGTAAGGCTGCTGTTATTAGAGCTGTCAGGGGTCACCTTTTCAGAGTCAGATGCTCATGCATGGTTTCTACTTTTTTCCACATCAGAGGAGGTTTTAAAAAAAAGCTCTAAAGTGGAATCATAAACAATTCTGTAAGAAGTTCATCAAAGCACTGGAAGATCCCCACTCACTCCAAAATAAAAAAAAAGGAGAATCCAGAGTTCAACTGCTGTAACTCGCTACAAGAGAAACACCAAAAGGCTTGCAAACTCGCTGGGCAATTGAAAATAAAACTTCAGAGGAGTGTTGAGATGTTCCAGCCGTTTTCCACAAGTGACACTGTCTTGCTCGGCACACTAGGGAAACATATGAAGAACTGGGACACATCCCGCCTTTGTACTTGAAACAAAAAAGAATGAATGCATAAATTAGCAGCGGAAAAAGCACCCGGGTGTTCATTAAGAAAAAAAAAAATCCCTCTTGGCAACAGATATCCACCAAGCAATATCAGCTATCACAAAGTATGTGGGAAGATAGATAAGATAGCTTTTGATTACTACCCAAGTGCCGATAGAATCTCCAGAAGCAAATTCCTGTTGGCTAGGATATGATCTGATTATGAAACATGGGGTTATAACTACTGGTAACTACTCCGTTAAAGACTTTCTGCTGCTCTTTTCTCTTCTATCATCTTCCCCACACTTCCACAAAACATAAAAGAACATTAAAAAGCTTACAGTCTGCATTTTATGCGCATTGTTAATTAATTTGGCCAAGTGAGAATGAATGTGTTTGTGTAGGCATTTACACTAGTGCACAGGGGTGCCACATTTCCACTTGAAGGCAATTTCCTCTCCCGGTGTGGGTTTATGGCATGTGTGGGATGGATGGCTGGGGACTTGCTGCTGGCTAAGGGGCCCGCCAGCGAGCAGCCTCTCAGCTCGGTAGAGGAGGAGGATGGAACACAATCCACGGGGGAGAGTCAACCCTTCCATCCCCTGCCAACACCTCCTGTCTGGCCTGCTTGCAGCAAGAAATCCCGAAGCTCCACTGAACACGAGGAGAAGAAAGCATCAGGTGAAGCTGAGCCAAGACCACACATGCAGGGCAAAGCAGGTGAAGGATCTCTGAGCTCTCTTTGCTGTCTTGGCTAATATTTTAGAGTCTATAAGTCAAGTATCTGTGCATTTTGGACAAAAAATGTGGTGGAATTAAAATAGTTCCCCCCATGAAAAATAGTTCAAGGTGGGAACATTGTTGTATGGCCTGCAGGCGGATCCCTCCCTCGCCACCACCACCCCCTGTCCTCACTGGCTTAAGTCCTTAAGTCCTTCACTTAAGGCCTTCAAGAAGGACCTTAACCTCTTCCTGTGGTCAGAAGCAATTTTCATTTGCTATACAGCGGGAAAATGTGAAAATCATGAATCTTTGGGTTGAAAGAAAATGAATAGTGTCTGAAAAGATGGTTTAATTAGTTATGAGCATCAAAAAGGTCTGAACACATTTTATTCTTTTTTATAAGATAGTGCACACAGGAGGTAATACCAGGTTCAGAGCAACCTTGAAGCAAACATGGAGTTAATGTAAACAGAAAGTTCAGAGTTCAGTCCAATGCTTGTGTCTAATACAAATTTTGTGCAGCATGAAAAATGAAAATTCTATTTCAAAAATCTTACAAATGGAAAAAATACCAGTAATTTAAAAAAAACTATATTTGTAGATGTATATTTGGAACAGGAATAACCTTCTCCATTAGTCAAAGCTTCAGAAATCCCTGAATCCAGAATCACTTCAACTGAAACTGCAGAGCAGGAACCCCCACTCCCCTCTCCCTCCAGTCACCAGTCTGAAGCCTTTGCAAATTGCTGATGGCCTGCTGGAGGGGGTTAAAACCAATGTGCTAAAAAAAAAAAAAAAAAAAGTAAAAATCATATGAGAATATTTGCATGAGCTGGGAATGTGCTGACAAAGCACTGACAGTGGGAGCAGTGGACAGCATCTTTAAAGACCCAATCTGTTAGAAATTGTGTTTTTGCTGTTTTTTCTCCATGTTCTTGTGTCATTTTCCTGATGATGGAGAACATTTATTAAACGAAATTAAGCTAAAAAATTGCATTTGCAAGTATTTCTTTATTCAAGTTGTTGTGAATCACAAGCTGAAAAAAAACGTTTAAAAACATTTGTGTGGTAGAAAATACTCTGGATGGAACTCAAGCTCCCTGTTCTGCGTTTTCAGCAATGGAAAGGGGAAGGGGGGTGGGGTTGCTCTGCATTAACAGATCCTGCCAACAACTCAAGAGGCAAGTTTCTAATGTACTCCTGCCACTGCAGAAACGATGTTCTCTGAAGTTTCTTTTTACTTTGTCAAAAAAAAAAAACGGTCTATTCCTTAATTAAAGACCACTGGGAATGCTTTTACAATAAATTAAAAGATGATCAGTGTGGCTTTAATTCGCAGCCAGTAACTGAATTATTTATTTTATTTATTGTCTTTTTTTTTTCTGGCTGACCTAATACTCATAATAGAATGTGACAAAGGTCAATTACCTGAATGTAGGGCTGTCTGATCTTGGTACTGGCCTGTTCAAATTTGACAGTTTCAAATACATGCCTGAGCCTGATTATCAGGGGATTTTATAATGCATTTATCCCTTTGCTATTTCTGATGATCTTTTGCTTGTGCCTTTATCACAAGCACCTGTAGGGGGGTACAGGTGTTGCAGGTTGTTGGGTTGTCTAGGCCTGTGGGAGGTCTTTGAGAGCAGCATGCACATTTTCAGGGAGCACAGGTGTGTGTTGCAGTTCCTTTGAGACTTGTGTCGCCACCTTAAAGGACATCATGAAAATGGAATGTACAGTGAGGCAAACAAGTATTTTGCAAGTTCTCCCATTTAGAAGGGTCTGAAATGTTCACCTTAGGGGGATGTGCACTGTGAGAGACATCATCTAAAAAACTGCCACAAATAAGTATTTGAACACCTGAAAAAATGGATCAATGTTAATATTTGGTACAGTAGCCTTTGTTTGGGATTATACAGGTCTAGCATTTCCTGTAGTTCTTCACCAGGTTTGCATACACTGCAGGAGAGATTTTGCCCCCCTGCTCCACACAGATCTTCTCTAGATCAGTCAGGTTTCTGGGCTGTTGCTGAGAACTGTATCGAGCACAATGTTTGAGACTGCACCATTGTGTGAGTGTGGTAAGTTTATTGGATGTATTTGCAAGAAAAATGTAAGTTACACACACTCATTATGTACGGGTAAAGCTGCTGTACGGTTCCCCTTTGCCACACTCTTGTTTTTGGTAAGATGAGTGCACAGGGTCCTTACTGATCGCTCATAAATCCTGCACACACGGGGTGTGCATGGAAAATGTCAGCGTCCGTAGGATTCCCACAAAAACTATTCTTTGAATGTCTGACTTACTCATTGGACAGCACTAAAATGTCCCTTGTGCCTTGCGTAAGGTTCAGGGGCCTGTGTCTCACCCCCCTTATTTACTCTTACATGTTAAGTGTAGGGCTGCACGGTGGCGCAGTGGTGGTTAGCGCTCTTGCCTCACAGCAAGAAGGTTCCCAGTTCAAGTCCTGGCTGGGGGACTTGAAACAGTGTCACCACTAGAGGGACCTTTCTGTGTGGAGTTTGGATTTTCTCCTTTCTGCCTCCTACCATAGGTTAATTGGTTACTCTAAATTGTCCCTATGTGTGGATGTGAGTGTGGCATGAGTGTGTGACTGTGGCCCCTGCGACAGACTGGCGACCAGTTCGCCCATGAGTAGCCGGGTTAGGCTCCGGCAGCCCCGTGACCCCGGAAGGGATAAAGCGGTTCAGAAAATGAATGAATGTCAAGTGTTTCCCTGTGACCCTCAGCATGCCCGTAGAAAAAGATTTCCATGAACTTTTTCTCTCTATGGACTCAGTAAAAAATGTCATGCGCAGTTCTGACTAAGACATAAGAGGAAGACAGACCTTTCTTTGGTCTACATAGTTTTTATGTAAAGCTGTGACCTTTTTTCTGTTACAAACTTAATTCAGCATGTTTGTTTTCTGGCTTAAGTTTAATGGTTCAATAAGAAAACAAATGAGCTCTGAAAACGAAATGATTAGACAGTGTTCTGAGTGACAGTTCCTGCCAAAAGCAGCCATAGCTTTAGGAGAACTCACAGATCATTGTCGGGGGGGCTGAGTGGTGATACTGCACAGAGTCCTGTGTTGCTGGGAAACACAGCCAGGAGAACCGTGCACCTCTCCTGAACGAAATCAACTCCAAGAAGACTCACTCATAATCAGCATGTCAGTGTTTATAGTCGGATGGCGGTATCGCTTCTCGCCGTGGGTGACAAAACAGTCTTCCACATACAAACACATGGGATTGCGTGCTGAGAGACACATGTGTGTTTGCTGTTCGCATGAACGCCTGCACAAAAACTCAAACACTGGCGTCTCTGTTTTGCTGGCGCTGTGTTTTCTTTTGCTTTATTTCATTCCAACACATGCATACATAATTCCTGCAGGAGTAAACAGTACCCAGCGCCCAAAAACTCTTTGGGACAGCTCTTCAAAGAGTGAAAGAGTGAGAGGTTGTGAGTCTGCACTTGTGTTTCATATAGATTGTGTCCTTCTACTGATGCAAAATCTGGTTTGTATAAGGAGCAAAGTGTCTAGCAAATACAATATTGATCAGGCGAAGTCAGTGACTGTGATTTCAATTAAACGACACTGGAAAACGCTTATAAAAAATTAACAAATAGATTTAATTCAAAATGCTCAACCGTCCATTTGAGCATACACTGGCCTGAAAGCATTCTTATACATTCATGTGCATAAACTCCTACCCACACACACAAATGCACACACACATTCAACAAAGGCTAATTTAATTATCTATACAGCCAAACAGGAGCTTCTTTAATTACTTGCGGCTGCGTCTTGCAAAGTCTCTCACAGCTTGCAGAGGAAAGGAACCTCACCACAGGTTTCATTAACTATTGACTGTGGCACATGTGTTGACTACAATGGAACATTAAACATTAGGAACATTCTGAGGCAGAATTCAAGCTTCTATTCATTGCAGTAACAAAGGTTTATAAGTAAGAAAAAATAAGAAACTAATTCACACTTGCTTCTCCTAAAGCCAGGTTATGAAAACTACAGTGACCCTGGAGTGAAAATCCCAATAATACATCACTCGACGCAAAAACATTTTAAAGATCACAACAATAATCAAAAAGGCAAACTACAAAAAAAAAAAATTACTCTGGAAATTACTTTTTTTACGTTTTGATTCCAAGAATTTTAAAATACAACCTTGTTTCATTACTTGTTATGCATTTTTAGTCGTTGCTTTGATCTTTAAAATGTTTTTTGCATCAAGTGATTTGTTGATGTGATTTTCACTTCAAGACCACCGTAAAAAACCCTCTTATAGTACAACGAAGAGGACAGATTTTGTTTTTACAAGCTGACCTCTGTGTTCATCCAAAGAATAAAATAGATTTGAGAAGCAAGGTAGCAGAGGCCTTAAGGAAAAAAAAAGCTGTTTTCTCATCAGGCTTTGTAATGCAAGCCAGTCAAATTACAGACATAAACAGGTTCCGCACGATAAGCCAGAATGAACAATGATTACAGTTCAACAGCCTACAATGACGGTTCTGCTGATGGAGTATATTGATTCATCCTTTCTCCTTGTCAGGGCCGGCCCACTGCTGCACTTACTGTGAGCAGAGACGCTGAAAGAGAAAGACTCGCCACTAAAAGGGTCCTAAACAGAAATCTATGAGAGATTCACACAATGTTGAAAACAGACCAAAAAAAAAAAAAAAAAGAAAAAACATCCATGTTTTTTTTTTTTTTTTTTTTCTTTTTCGAAAAGGAACTAAAAAAGCATGTTGAGTATTGCTTGTTTATTGAGGATAGCTGAGCACATGTTTTGTTGTTTGGTTTATTTTGATTTCATTTTTCATTAATGATCTTTAAGCTATTCATCAAATAAAACTTTATGTATAAAAATTATGTATTATTATTATTATTATTATCATCATTATTCATTATTAGTATGTATTATTTTATTTAGAAAAAAAAAGATTTATCCTAAGGTCCTCTTAAAAATGCAAACATGTTTGTATAAAAACAAAAATTGAAAACACAGCATCACTAAAAAATAACACTGAAGTTGGTGTCTTATTTAGCCATTGACTGTATATGAGAACTGGACTGAGTAAGTGTGAGGTCAACCACAAAAAAATGGCTTCATTCTGTCTCCAAAGGGAAAAAAAAATCAATTCAGTCCCCATTTTCTTGTCATACAGATGTCGCCATGTCTGAGCCAGACATTATCAGTAAGCAGTGACTGGTCCGTGTTGGTCTGTTTCTACGGCAACCACTCTCGCCAATCAGGGGTGGGCTTGTTTGAAGTCCACACCCCTACCATTGGAAAAGATGCTCTGTCAATCAAAATTTACGAACGTTAGGTTTTGGGGCCAGCAGTCGCCTCCTACTTTTATTAAGGGATCTAATTGGTCAGTTTGTAACTTGAATAACTTGAACTACAGAAAAAAAAATATAATGAAATAAATATAAACTCAAGGGAGTGTTAAATAAAGGTAGCAGAGCAAGTATTGTTACTTTGATAAATACATTGACTCAGTAATAGCTGTTTATTTCTCATTAAAAGTCTTTGGGATTTTGGCTTTTTGGAGGCAGTGAGTACTTCCTGTTTAGAAGGCAAGTGGGGAGGGATCTCTCCATAAACAGTCAATGGATTCAGCTTTCCAAACCATTTGTTTAAAGGAACATCTTTTTGTCAAATAAGAATGGTGCAACTTGAAAACTGCTGGACTAACAGAGGAAACATATCCCGTTCCACAAGAACAGAGATTCAATGAATCCCTTTACTACAATATGAGTAAAAGTTGTTTCTGGTTTGTGGACATTTTAAATAGTGTACTAAATAAAAAAAAAAAAAAAACGAAAGCACTAACAACGAATGAAAGAAGGGATACAAATTCAATAAAATACAACTGCAGCAGGTGACCTGTTTCAATATGAAAACTCGCTTTTCCGTTAACCTTTCCCTTTCAGTGCTGATTCAGAAGAGTGATTCAGAAAAGAAGCCATGTTGTCAGATTGGAGTATTTTTATGTCTGCAGATGTTAAGTGTTCTTGCAGTACATGTGCATTGCTATTTTAATGTGCAGCTTGCTTTTTTTTTTTTTTTTCTTCTTTCTGGACATGCATCCTTAAAGCAGTTGAGTCAAAGTCCCACATCATCTGAGCCCAACATTTTTTTTTTTTTTGGAATTTTTTTAAAGTTATCATTTTTATAAGTATATTCTCTAGCTGAAGGGTTCCTTATTCTCCAACTGTCGCCAAGTCCGTAGTGTTTCATGTATTCTTTAATGTGCAGCTTGCTGAGCTTGTTGCTCTGCTGACAAGCTGAAGATTTCTCATTTCCATTTGCAAACGTTAACTATTCTTGTATTATGTTCTCATTTTAGATTTGTGCTCCTTGGCCACTGTAATGAAGTAACATAACGGTAAATAAATTAAACCTTCAATTATTTTTTTTTTAAATCTGTTTTTTTGTTGATTTTTATCTAATGTGACTTTTAACTTTTTATTTTTTTAACTAATGTTTATATGTCTTCTTATGTCTTCTTGCTAAGCACATCATGTTCAACAGCACATTGATCAAAAGTGCTTTGTAAATAAAGTGAATGGTAGAAAGATTTATTTAGAATAAACTGCATCCACTGTTGTCTTGTACTGCTTTGTTTACAGGAAGCAACTCTGCTGCCTTTCACAGCCCAAAACTCTACTTTCAAGACAACCAACTTGCTGCCTAAAGCTGTACTGATCTATTATGGCACGAATGCCTTATCACAACCTGACATTTCATAGACTTGAGAAGAAACATACCCTTATTGAAACAGTCATTACATCATAAATGTCGTGTTCACTACCATACCAGTCTGTTCAAAAACAGAACTGTTTTTTTGGAATACATTACGTAAAAAAATCAGACTGTATTTCTATCTGAACACAGATTTAATGTTTATGAAAGCAATTTCTGATTCTCTACAAGCTCACATCTTTTTTCACAAGTCTCTATTTATACTTCTTTTAAACAGTAACACATTTCAGTGAGAGAAAAGATGTTGCATTCAGTTGGGGATTTCTTTTAACTCTAGTGTATCTTAAGTACAAACGTGCAGCCCTAGAACATGAGTTGAAAATTAAACAAGGTCAAGGCTCTACCAATCAGGGACTCGGAATTGGTAGTGATGTGTGGATGGCGTCCTTTTTAATTCAAGGAAGTAAAAATGATCATGGAGGAGAAATTATAACTAGTTATAAGAATTATATGACACCAAGTTGTTCATATATTAGAATAGAGCTGGAAAAGAAAAATTCTGGAGTAATATTTGCACCGCTTTGACATTTTGCACCAAATCTCTTCCAACTGTGGGTGATGGACATGTGCTAGTAAACAATAGTAGAACAAAAAGAACATTTTTAGTGTCATTACACCATTAATAAACTTTTAATGACTGAAAATGCAAATAAAGTTTTATAATAAAAAACATTAATGAGCTTAAAGCCTCCCTTTCTCACTTTTATATGAAAAAAAGAAGTCTTAGTGTGCCTCTGTTGCATCCATGAACACAGAATCTATTTATCTACAATACATGAGTGGAGTGAAAATACTCCACACAGATCTACTCCAGCATGACTCCCAACAAGGCACTGGCTTTATAGGAAACATGTTTGTTATGACTTTACAGGAGGCCATACATTTTTTCAAACACCAGCAGTGATTTGAGCCAAACACTGGAGGCCTGAGCCCATCTGTGATGCTCTCTGTTTCAATGTGCTCATCTGAGGAGCCACTCATTCCTCTCTCTCTCTGCATCTATGTTGCTGCTGTTGGGGAAAAAGAAAAAAAAGTGATTGCCATGGTAACCAAGCATACTTCCATTGACACAGGCTCTGCTGGGTTGCAACCAGTGAGAACAATTCCACACATCCACTGAGGGAAGGGTGTGTTAAAGGGCAGAGATCAGACCAGAAGAGCACTTGACTGTAGTGCCTTTAAAATTGACACACAAGTAAAATGAACTTAGTTTTTCTGCAGTTTTAGTTGCTTTCAGCAAAACCTCCTCAGGCTCAACCATCAACACTAAAATTGATTTGTTGAGAAAATAAAATAGAATGATGCTAACAGTTGATGTCTAACTATGATTTCTTCTATTGTTCTATTTTACCTTTTGAACCAGCAGTTATTCTCTGCAGGAGCAGTTTTTGAACTAGTGGAAACAAAGTTTGATGTCATTCACGCCCAGACATTTAAAGTGGGCATATTTTTCTACATTTGTGATCTTCTGGGTCAAGAGCTTCAACAATTTTATCTGCTGAATGACAATGCCATTTCCCTCATTCCTTTGCCACATCCCTAATTCCAAACCAAAACATTGATGCTACTTTAGTGATTATCATTCCATATTTTCTGCACTGTAAAGTGCACTTAAAAGCCTTTTTTTTTTTTTCAAAAAATGTCCCGTATATGGATCAGACCAACCAAGTTCCAACCAAGTTTGGGTGTCTGTGTTAGACAGTGTGTTGGCAGTGTTAGCAACACAATCAGTAAGTCAGATTTTTTTTTTTTTTTTTTTTTGTTTACAAGGCATTAACGAAGCTGTGAGTTAGCGTAGTCACAGTAACCTTTGTTTTACCGGCATAAGTTTATACAAATCACTCAAATTGCAATGAAATTTGGGAGTAACAGGTATTGTGAATACTTTAACACGGCTAAAGGGTAGCGATTGAAGCGTTTGAAGTTGGCACAGTCACAGCAACTTTTGGTAGTCAGTCAGTTTTGAACGAGCTGCAAAGAAGGCTTGGAGTTCCTGGTATTGTGAATAAGCTAATGTGGCTAGCGTGCAGAGTATTACAAAAAAGTTCTAGAGTTACTGTAAAGCTGAGAGCTGACAGATTTATCTCTGATTCTTTTGTCTTTGCTGTTCCGTCTTATAGTTCGGTACACCTTTAACATGACAAAAGTTTGACAATAAACCATTAATTGACGGTGCGCCCCATTATCCGGTGTGCCCTACAGTGCAGAAAATCCTATAGACCTGCTTATGTAATCTATCATGCTTCTTGGTCAATATTTCTATGAAACAACAACACTGTTGTGTATTTTCATGTCAGGTGATAACAAAACCTTTAAGCTTTTCAGTCAAGAATAAATTCCCTTCAGGCTGTCTTTATAAATACAAAGATCCAAAAGGTAACTTGGATGATTTTCCGCCGAATGCCTCCTGGCTCTCTTGCCGGCCATTTCTGGAACAATCCTGTTTTTTTGATTGTGAGTGTTATTACACCTCCGGGCAGCAGCTCAGCTTGGCTTTAGATACACACTGGGAGAGGGGATGCAGCTAACAGGGTAGAGATCTCTCATGTTCCACTCTCATCCAGGTCTGTGGTATTTTCAGACAGGTACACTGTTGGTTTGGCATTTAGCACAACAGTTGATGGACACTAATAGAGCTTGGGTGCCCTGCTATTACCATAAACACAGCCTGCATCAGCAAGAGTGTTATCAGCTGCAAGATCAATGGTGTCTAAACATATCCCTGACTGACTGCCAGTCTGCCATAAACATTTTAATATGGATGTCACGGTTTGGATATGCATGAAACTCCATCCGATTTTCATTCCAGCCAAAATTGTAACCTTAACATGCTCATTCACTGTGTTTGGGCACAATCAGCACAGATTCTTGCTGTGTTTTTCAAGCATATGTCTGGTGTGTGCACTCGAAAGGCCACACATGCATGTGCAGGGGACACAAGGGGGCTCTGTAAGTCAGTTTTTATTCTGCTGTGTTTGCATATGAACACCAGAAACGAATTCAGGTTTAATTCAAACACTTTTTTTATGACAGAATTAAAAACTGGCTAAAATAGAAAAGCTAAGAAACTAACAAAAGAAAGTTAACAGCTAATAAAATTTCATAAAACAGTATTAGCATTTATTTTATTTTCATTCTCAAGTAGAACATAGTTGAATAGTTAAAGTTCTACAGTTCAAACTTTAAATTTTACTCTGCTATGTACTCTGCTTTACTCTGCTTGACTCTGCTTTTCTGTACAAGCTTAAGTGATGTAAAGTCGGCTTTATAATTAACCCTAAAAATGCAATTCTTAAAGTCCCACTCTGATCATCTTCTGATCTATTTTAAAAGCGTTTCCAGTGGTGTTTTATTTATGATTATGCTGTTTTTAGTCAAAATCCCAAAAACCTTGTGTTGTGTATCTAAGACAGTTTCTGCAGACTCATTAAGAATGTGCCTTTGAGTTGGCTCACGGAATTGTGAATTCTGATGTTGTGTTGTAGCATAGATAATTACACTTTTGGGGGCATTTTTGCACAAATGTATGACCAGTTGTTGGACACTCCATGTCATTTCTTTTGTCCTCGGCAAGAGGTCACAACGGAAAAAGCTTAAAAACTTTTCCAATTATGAAAACACTTTTACCAATGCAAAAATAAGGGTTAAAAATGTACCCCTAAATTATCGTTGTAAAACGATATATATTATGAAAACAAAAAAATATTTTCAAGAGCCTATTAACTTTGTCCTCTGCTTTTGGCAACTACATCAGATTTTTAACAAAAGTAACATCTTTTTATATTTTAGATTAAAAATGTCTGTTTTCCAATACATATGTTACAAGATCAAGAGATTAGACATATTTTCCTAATCTTTCAACTATATCAATCTTATGATTTCATTTGTTGTTGGTTTTCTATGATACTTGCAATACCAGGTTGATAAATCCCCATAGTTCATGGGCCAGACTGACAAAAGGTTTGTGTGTGGATGAACAAAAACACGTTGCACTGGATTTACTAACCGCATTGCGACCGTTAAATGGACAAAATAGTGCGTGCAATCTATTTTGCGTGTTTGCAGTTGATGAATATGCAATATGACAATTTCTGGCAGATTGTTCAAAAACTGGGAGGGGTAGATACAAACAGATCAAAGGCTGCCGTCTGTTTCCATTTGTTCCAGAAGCACCTTTTTTTTCTTGTGCTCATTCTCTTCTCTCCATTGCATTGATTTTCTAAATACTCATTTAAATACTGCTGTTTGTGCCTGTTATCCATCACGCATACACTCTTAGAGGAATAGAGGATCAGATCAGAGGAGATGGCCGGGGAGAGGGAAGTCTGGGCATCTTTGCTTAAACTGCTGCCCCCGCGACCTGGTCCCGTATGAGGGGAGGAAGATGGATGGATGGATGGATGTTTAAGCGCAATGCATTCTGGTCTATTTTCACCAATCTATTGAGAATGCTTTTTTTTGTCTCCTGCAATAGGAAGTACCTCAGCTGCAAGTGATGCTTTTTTACTTGCAAAACTTCAGTCGGCTCCAAGCAGCCTGAGTTCATCTTAAATGCACAATAGCAGTAAGGAAATTTAAATTATTACAAGACTTCTTAATGCACCTAAAAAGATGCATCTGCTGCAACTTTTTTGATTTATTTTTACAGCTGTTATACTTTTAGTCGCATATTGGAGCCTCCTCTTTTTTCTTGAATATTAGCTATAAGTAGGTCACTGACTTTCATCTGCTGGAGATGTTTTCACTTTCCATCACTGTCTGTTGCAGTCCATATCCCTCTTATTTTCTGGCATCCATCTTTCTCCCTGCCACATACAATCTACAGATCTCTCTCCTTCTAATCTCTTTTCACTCCATCAGTGACTGTGACAATATTTCTTACCCCCAACCCCCCTTCCTCTTGCAAGTCTCATTTGTCTCTCACTCCCGTCTATCTTTCACTGCTAGCTATTACGCTCCATCTTCCGAAGCCTACAAATACTGAGTCAAAACTTTTTTGCATCGTAACGAAATCCTGTTTTATCAGTCTCTACTCTACGACAGAGTACCAGGGCCCCCATTAAAAAATACATTAATGTACAAGAATAAAGTTGTAAAAGGATGAGCAAAAGTTGTAATTTTACAAGAACAGATTCATGAAATTATGGGGGGAAATTTTTAATCCATCAACGCAGCCATTTATGGTGATGCCATTAGGCTTTAATTTATCATCGAAATCCATCTGTCAATGCATTTGGACCTCTGCAGCTATACTTCACCAAAAATCCACTTTGTGGGTCAAGAAACTTCTACAAAGTCCCAGTTTACTGCTAATTCTTTGCTATAATGTTGACTCACTGAAAGACTTAGTTTTTCCTTATTTGTGGAATAATTCTAAAGCAACTGTTTACAATGGGCTCTACGTCTATCATACTGAAACAGGACACTGGTTCTTTTTCTGTTGTTGTGTTTATTTTTCATAGCAAACAGAGTTTTTCTTCATAAATAGGAGTTTAATCTTATACATTCTCAATTAATAATTAATGTGATCATAGCTTTATTGTAAAATATTTGTCTTACTCATATTTCATCAAGTTTATCATCGTAATGTTTCGATTTTTTTTTCCTCATCATTTTAGGAGTAAATTCTCATGAGATTATGTTTATCTCATAATTTTACGACTTTAATCCAGTAAATGTTTGATTTTCTTTCCTAAAATATGACAACATTATACTCATAAAATTAAGACTTTTTTCTCATACTTTTATAGCTTTCTTCTTTGAATTTTTTTCTCTCTCAAAATGTCACAACTATTCTTGTAAATGTATGTGTTTTTTTTAAATTATTATTTATTGCGTCCTTCCCCAACCAGTCCAACACATTGAAAACTACGACTTTTTAAAAAAATAAATATTTTGTGACTTTATTCTTATCTTTTCATAACAATAAGAGTTTTTTTTTTAATAAAATTACAACTATTCTCTCATAATTTTAACAACTTTACTCTTGTAAATGGTTTATTTATTTAATTTTAAGGTGGCCCATACATTTGTCCCCAACCAATCAAAAACATGTAAAAGTAAACATTGTTTCTCATACTTCTATGGCTTCTTTGTGTAAATTTGTGACAGTTTTTTTTCCTCATAATATTACAACTTTACTCTTGCACACACACACACACACACACACATATATAACCATATATATATATGGTCAAATCTATCATCACATATGTATTTTTATGGTGGCCCAAAAACTCCAACCTACTATTCTCCCCAACCACATGTTTCTACCACCAGCAATGGTCTCCTCCATCCATAACTTCTCAGCCTTTTTTCCTTTTCTTCCTGTATTGTTAACCAGGAACAGCAAACCCATTTGTGCTTTTGCCTTTGAAAGGAATGGAGAAAAAAGCCCTTTGTGTTATGGAGGAGATTTCTGTCTTCTGCTGAGAGCACCACAATACACTGCTGGCACTTTATATCATTTCAAAGTGCTGAGCGACGCAATCATACACAGCATAAGAGAGCTGCACAGCTTGACACGCATATGGTGTTATAAGGTGGGAAAAGGTGCTCGAAGCTGCGAATGTTTGACATGCCCATTAGAGCTGCTCACAGCACTTTTAAATGGAAGTTTAAAAGTCTTTTTGGTCTGACGTCCCTTTTACATCAGTGATAATATCTGGTCATAATAAAGTCAGAAAAGCCCTCTCCATATTCATCTATCAATACGCTTGCAGCTATTTCCATCAAACCCCCTTTTATTGTAGGATACATGGCCATGTTTTTAAAGAAACAAATCCTCAGCTTTTTCTTTTTTTTGCCTTAAAAGCATTTAAGCTACCACAAGAACAGGAAATACTTGCTCATATTGTTCAATCTCATTCTCTTCCTTTGCAACTGAGCCCAACAGTACCACCTGTTTTGTTCTAAAGTAGACTTATTTTCCACTTGCTCTCCCTCTAATTAGTGTCAATACTCGATTCATCTTCTCCTCAATGTGGCACTCTTCTCTTCCCGCCCACCATCAAAGCTCTCAGCACAATTAAGTGTGCAAAGGAGAAAAGAAAGAATAGAGGGTGAATGTGCATTCTTTGAAGTGCAAAATGAGAAGGCGCTGGTACGCTGTCTTGCAGATCAGCTGGGTTTCCAGCGGTGCTGGAGAGTTGAGAAAAACTGGTTTACCACGACAACCACATTCATTCTGTTTAAGACCCACTTCGTTGGCAATTGTGCTTTTGTTGTTTGTTTTAATGTTCTTGTGGCTTTTTTCTCAATATGAATGTTAAATATAAGGAAAATGAAGCTTAAAATTGCATTTCTGAGTATTTCTTTGTGCATTTCATTGGGAATCAGGAAAAGACAAAAAAGGTCTAAAGATCTTGTAGTTGCCACATATAGAAAACAATTTGTGGGCCACAAGCTCCCAGCTCTGCTCCATTCTGATGCATCCACTTGCAGACAATAGATCCATGCTCAAAATGGATGGGAGGGGCCTTTAAAGTTTCAGTTTGTTAAAGAGACTGCAGCAACTTGCTGTGACTCAACTACAGTTGGACAATAACTCCAGTCTGGTCTAACTTCATGTGGATACTTGAGCTGGTTGCACAGAGTGGTTTAAATCTGTGCAGGTTTGGTGCCTCATTAGTTTGAGGAAGAATGTCAGATCTTTGCAGTTTTGCAGAAGAGATAAAATCTTCCAATTCACACAGGATATGGACTCATACAGGGAAATCGCTTGGAACGGATTGAAGAAGTCGGGAAAAAAGTGTGAGCAAATGATGAGCCATCTCAGCAGGTGAGCTACAAACATTGTGCAGAATGATAAACTCTCTCACCAATGGCTAATACAGCTACACTGGAAATAAACCTTCAGGCTTTTCTGAGAACCCTCTGTCAGTTCATACAATTTAGATTTATGATCAGACATAAAACTGTTTGGGGGAAAAAAATGTATCTCCCTTCTTTTCTCCTTTTTTTTTTTTTTTGTTACATGACACAAAAACTCATTTTGAGCCTTTATTTGCAATATTTGCAAACAGCAGGGTCTATAATGAAACCGAATTGCAAAGCAACACCTGAAACAGAAATCTTCATTGTGAAGATTTTAATCTCTCATTTTTACTCTAAAATTTCATGGATCTTTTGCTTAAATCCAGAGGTCTAAATTAAAAAAAAGTTTAAAAACTCCCCAATATCACTGGTAGGTCTCTGAAGCTACCAGCCAATTAGAATTTCCACCATCCACATTTTTATTAGAGAAATAAAATCTACGTCATATATCTAACTGTAGTACCTTTTCTTTTTAATTAATTGACCCATAACCAAGACAACAAAAAAAAGAACACATTTGCCAAATTTCTGTCAAAGAACTGAAGCACTCATGGTGTTAAAATGCCAGAAGTATTCTAACTGATAACTTAAATATATATATATATAATATATGTATTGTTTTGCACATCAGTACTGTTTTGGCTGATGTGCAACCACACACAAAAACTGATGGCAATTCATCTTAAGATGCACGTTGCTGCACTAAGTTCATCCAGAGCTAAATGTTGTTTTTGGTCACACGTATTAATCTAACCTCAGCTATGACCTTTCCTCTGGGTCTGTGCAGCCGAGAAATGAGTTCAGCCCTGGCTGTATATATTTGGAAAATCATGTCACTTTATATTTTTTACCATTTCTTTGATTACAGAAAATGACAGTAACATTTCAGAGTCAACAGAACTCAAAGATGAGTCAAAGCCAAATAATAAATAAATGTAATTAACTTAACTCTCGATCTGTAATACTAACCTTTTCAACACTTTCAAATTTCCCCTGTGCTGCAGTTAGAGTTCAGATTTTCAGATCTTGTGAATCTTGCAGTTCCTGTTTTCTGATGTTTGTGTTCATTGACTATTTTCTAATCTTTTCTGGTTTTTATTGAAGCTAAAGCTGCATTCATTGCATGCATCAGTCTGACAGTTTTTTGGGTATTGCAGCACATCCAGTGTTGAAATTTCTGAACTTTGGGGAAGAAGACATCAACCAATCAGAAACTCAGCTTGACCAGTTGATCACCTGATCAGTGACTATTGTCCAAAACCCACATGGAAGAGAATCTGACTATTCTCCTGAACTTGATGATATTTTTTCTTCTTGTCCGAGCCAAAAACAAAAAGTTCCTCTAATTTTATTCCTATTTTGTCCTACTTCTAAAATAATGTAGGTCAGCAAGTCGTCAAACTGGATCACAGAGATATGGAAGTACCGCTGAAAACCGCTGTCATTCAGACGCAGCTCCTGCAGTAGATAGTAAACCTTACCGTGCTGGGAGAATCTCTGAATAATCTCATGAACTCAGACATGGGTCAAAATAAATAAACCTGATCTCTGAACATCATCTGTGTCTTCCATGCATTGGAAATAATATACAGACAATGCTTCCATGTAACAATGAGGCCAACATCTTTTGACAGTAGCTCCTCCCACAAGCGTCTGGAGCAACAAGTTTATTAAAACATTTTTCCATCAGAAAATTTGACGCGCATTGAAAGAGAGGCAGGAGATGCAAATTTGATGCACAAAATTATGTTCGTAGACAGAACACAGCATAACCAAAGTTTGTTTTTCTTTTTTTTTTTTGACAGGAGGTGACAGTTTATGTTTATTGTTGGTTCAGAAAGCTTTTCAAAACACTCATTCCATTTTCTTATTCTTCTTTATTACAATTCAAATAAAGATGTGCCTTAATTAAGATTGGTTTTGCAAAAAGAAGGATCAGTGGGAGGCTTCAGAATCAAAGTACTTGTAATTTTCAAAAAGGTTTTTTCTTTCATTAGAAAGCACTTTTCCAGGAACCGCTCCAGTTTCTAGATGCAGGTTTTCCGTCACTTTTGGGTCAGAAAATGGACCTGCTGTCATTCTGCCCACAACCTCCTGTTGACAGAGCAGTCTCCATCTAGAACACCTTACACTCAAAGTGCAACATTTGCAATAAACTCAAATGCAACAACAAATTCAATTTTATATATATATTTTTTTTTTCTTTTGGTGCTGTGTGGTTTAGGACAGCACTTTATTTAACCCTGTGATAGTTGTTAATTTATCATCTATGCTAAATCTGCACAAATCAGATGAAGATTTGTTACAGGTTTGTTTCTGTAGCCCTTGCATCAATCCCTTGTATTGAGCTTGCGATTCACTCAAACAGGAAGAAACCTCCAGCAGCACTAGAATAAGAACAGTTGACTGTCTACATCAATAAAGACACTGGGACATTTATAATTGGATCAGATCATTTTTTCACCTCTAAGAACCCTGTAGACTGGGTAAGATAAACACTCTAAACTAGTTTTTGGAGGGAGGTTTCATTTGAAAGGTTTTAAACAACTCACTCATACATTTCTAACCGTTTATTTGGACTTCTTCTCTTTGACTCAACCCTTCATGGTGCAGAATGAGCGTGTTCGCAGAGACATCATAACCACATTGTGTCTGAACTGGCTGAAATGCAAAGGATCCTTGACATGAACATGAACCCTGTTGTGATTTTTTCGATTACTTCTTCCATTGCTAAACAGTCAAGCTCACATGAACATAATTGAGTTATTGTCCCAAAAATGAACCATTAATCAGCTTAGCATCTTTTTTGTGTTTGTTCAATGGTTGGCTGCACAGCACTTTAGATCATTTGTTTTTTTCTAATCGTACTGTAGAAATATACTTGACCTTGAAAAACAGACTTTGGTGTTTCTTTCAGTCCAGGACTGCTATGGACCATAAAAATGTCAAAGGGTAACCCCGTTTTTCATCAAAGATACCTTTTTTTAAATAATTATTGCTGCTGCATTCTTTTTAATTAATACACTTTTAAAAAGTATTTTTACTTAACATTCTATCTTGTATTGAGCACTTGTTAAATCGTTCTAGTCTTTCTGTAAGTTTCTTGGCCACCTTTTCCTTATTACACTCACACATCAGTGAATACAATTCAACACCTGACATCCCGACTGACTTCTTCAACTGACTGATAACTGCTCTATTTCCGGAGCTTCCCTGAGGAGAGGGTTTGTGTTGCCACAGACTCTGTGTAAACATGGTAGTTATGTCCAAATTACACACACTGTAGATATTTAGAAATAACATTGCAGAAAGAAGCACTTGAAAAAAGGCAAAAAAATTATTTCACTACTATTTTGGACTGCAGCTAGGACAGTATTGTATTTTCCCCACTGTCGGACACACCGGATTTTTTTTTTCAAATTTGTCCCATAACCAGGTGCACCGAAATATAAGGTGCATTAAGCGAAACAAGAGTCAGAAATGAATTCATCAGACTTTACATTAACAGTAACTCCAACTGCTTTGTAACACGCCACACATTAGCCATGTTAGCGTATTTACAATACCTGCAGCTCCTAACTGTTGCAAATTGAAAAAAATAAACTGATGCCGATAGGCTGCACGGTGGCGCAGTGGTTAGCGCTCTTGCCTCACAGCAAGAAGGTTCCTGGTTCAAGTCCTGGCTGGGGGACTTGAAGTAGTGTCAACGATGGGGACCTTTCTGTGTGGAGTTTGCATGTTCTCCCCGTGCATGTGTGGGTTTTCTCCGGGGACTCCGGCTTCCTCCCACCATCCAAAAAACATGCTTCATAGGTTAATTGGTCACTCTAAATTCTCCCTAGGTGTGGATGTGGATGTGAGTGTGCGTGAGTGTGTGATTGTGGCCCCTGCGACAGACTGGCGACCAGTCCAGGGGTGTCCCCTGCCTTCGCCCATGAGTAGCCAGGTTAGGCTCCGGCAGCCCCGTGACCCCGAAAGGGATAAAGCGGTTCAGAAAATGAATGAAAAAAAAACTGATGCCGCCAAAAGAAATGTTGCTGTTTACTAACTTCCAACTTTCTTACTAACATGTAAAAAATCACAGTCTGACATTGCTACACGTTAGTCTATTAACAATAACACCCAACCTTGTTTGCAACTAGTGCAAAAAAACAGACTGACATTTTGACAGAGAACTATGCCCCTCTCAAAATGACTTCAACATTAGTCAGCACAACCAGAATTCATCCATGTAAAAAGTCCTCTGGATTAAAAGGTGCTCTGCTGTTTTTTTTGTTTTTTTTTTTAATTATATAAAAGCTTTTAAGTCATAGTGCAGACATATAGAATTCATAATTCCTCTGTTACTTATAAGGCTTTTATTTTGAAAGACCAAAGTGTGTTTTGTTGACTTAATTGATCAAAAATTGCCCCAAATTTAATAATCATAATAAAAACTAACATTTATAAAACATTTTAACGTTATTCTTCCAAGTTGAAAAAGTCTGTTTTATTTATTTATTTAATTATAGTTTGTTTTTGTTTTTTCAAACATGAATGAAACTCACTCGTTCCAACACAATACCCTCAGCTACTTGCACTCTCTTAAATTTCAATCAGGCCGTGCTGGGTTATCGACATAGAAAATATAAGCATCATTTGTAGATGTAGATGCTGCAATGTCTGCAAAGTGAACCAAAGGACAGTATCATTGTGTTAAAAGATCTCTTCAGCTGTTCAAGTGCTCTTTGAAAATAATCGGATCATTTAGACTCCTGAACTTTTCAGTTGACTTGTTTGTGACAGACAAAGGTGGCCTCAGAACACATGAGGACTGTGGCTATTCCCTCACTGCTTACTGGTCCCTGCAGAGGAA
Source organism: Oryzias celebensis (assembly GCA_014656515.1). Taxonomy (NCBI): domain Eukaryota; kingdom Metazoa; phylum Chordata; class Actinopteri; order Beloniformes; family Adrianichthyidae; genus Oryzias; species Oryzias celebensis. The sequence continues at coordinate 33,320,057 of BNCR01000005.1, read as the reverse complement.
CTAATGGAAGTCGATGACCCTGAGACAACGAGTGAGCATTAAAGTAAAGGGAAGATTGATAACTGTGAGGTAGGGACAAGATAAAACAAGAAGAAAAAAATCTGAGCAGACTCTTCCTTCAGCTTGTGTGTGCAAAACACTAAAAAATAGATTTCTTTTTCTTTTTTTGCATTCAGATGATGAGACAATATTATTGTTCTACGATTTGTCCCATTCCACCCAATTAACATGCTGTTGGAGAGCTAAACGGAGGATGTTGCTAATTGAAAGGAAAGCAAAAAAATTGTTTTGATTTCTCATCATTTTGCTAGGTTAGTGATCCATCAAATCAATGTCTTTACAAGAAAGTCTTCATTTAAAGCAGCACCATCTGAAACAGGAACATTTGTAACAGAACTGACTTTCTTGAAAGCGGCAGCAGGCAAGACAAGCACCAAAGACCGAGAAGTTCAACAACGCTGTTAATTTCCTTTCCTTTTCAAATTAGACTAAATTAGGCAGAACATTTTAGCAGCTGGTTCAATTTCTCATTAACAGGTGAAGACACAAACTCGCAGTCAGGAGGCTAATTGACAAAACTGATTGTGTATCGCTTGAAGTTTATTTTTTCTTGATGCCACTGGATTATTCTTAGTTAAATGACAAAAAATGACCTATTTGCAGTTTCCTTAATTGACCTTTTAATATGATAAGCAAAACAAAATCTAGTTAAGAGGTCAGTGCACTTTTGCCTTTCTGTACAGTTGAACACTAAATTCATTCGTTTTTTTTTTTATTTTTATTTTTAGTTTTGTTAAATCAAAACCTTCATTACTGAACTATATAAATATTATCTATTTTTTATTTCATTTAATCAATAATATTGTTTTTCCCATTGACCTAATACTCTGACCTGTATAGTCTATTTTCAAACATATATATATATATATATATATATATATATATATATATATATATATATATATATATATATATATATATATATATATATATATATATATATATAAAGGCAAGAAGGGCCACATGGTGCATTAAGCAGGACAAACAAGTCACAGATAAGTAGATAATTTACCAGTTTTACTTCTCACCTTTCTGCTCACTTTAACAGACAGTCCAACATCAACACCACATCCTAATCTGCAACAGCGCTTTCTACCAAGTCTCCTCTTACGCACACCCCCAAACAAGACACTGAGGTACCTGCACTCCTCCTCAGGCAGTACCTCATTCACAGCCTAAATTGGGCAATTTATATCTAGAGATGCTACTTCTGATTCCACCTAGCTCACTTCTGGGTATAGATTTTCTAAGTGTCAATGAGGAGAACAACATTCAATAATGTCTTCACAAGCTATTCTCATTCTGAATTGTTTGCCACCTGAACAAAAAAAAAAAAAAAAAAATCAACTTCTAAAAAATAAGTGCAATTTTTAACCTAAAGAACCAAAGGACCTAAAAACATAACATGTATTTCATCGCTGATTGAAAGGCTTGCTACAAATTTAGCAGTCCTCTGCTATAAGTCTCTAGTGCAATGAGGCCAGACTGGGCTGAGGCAGGAGATCCAGCTCAGGCTCCTAAATAACGAGCTGCAGATGTCTGACCCCAAGGTTGTGTTTTCAGACAATAAGCAATCATTATAGACATGTCCATTATAGCTAATGTAAACAACACGTCTGCCATTGGATGGCTTGATAGATAAACTTATTTGCCTGCGATGTTTCACTGTGTGACCATGGCAACGACAGTGAACACATTGGGTAATTTTCATCCCACCTCTTTACTAACTGAAAAAAAAAAATCTCATCAGATTGTTTTGAACAGCATAGGTGTGTGGAACTATCCCGTATACCTTTAGGTTAAGGCAGAACTAGCATTGATCTCGTTTTAAAAACATATCCAATGCGATGCAGCAAGGCTAGAAGGACCTGAAAGGGATCCGAATAATATCTCAATGATCAGTTCAGCTGGTTCTGTCCGGCAAATAAGTGCTGTGCAGCCTTGGGGAGTCATCATTGCCAGAAATCAGTGGTCCCCAACCTCCAGAAAACAAAGGGTGATTGGTACCAGGCCACAGAAGAAAAAAAAAAAAAAAAAAAATAAGACCTACAATTTTACTGTTTTATTTATAATCTGATTCTAAAAGAAGTTTTGTTTTGGAAAACTACTGGATTCTCCACCACATCCGATTCCTTCATGAAGCAAGTCATGCACTCAGTCACATGTCACATGCTACTTTCTTAAAGCGGTAAAATTGAAACATCCAAGCTAGCAAAGCTAATAAAAAACAAACATATTTGGACAGTTTCTTTTTGCATAGAAGAGCCAGTGAGGAAACAGAAGAAGAGCTTCAAAATAAAAGAAATCTACCTTTAACAGACAAAAACCAAGAGTCTTTATTCCAAATATGGATATAATGCAACAGTTGTTCCCACACATCAGAAAAGTAATGCAGAATGTTCAGCAACCGGCTGTCTAGTATTACAAGGATGCTGCTAATAAAGTTGTTCAAACGGTGGATTCATGTTTATAATTATATTTAGAAAATGACAGTTGTAGTGACTGTTTTTTGTTTTTTTAGTTTGTCGCATCTTCAAAGCCAGATGAGGCCAAAGCTGGCATCAAATTTTTTAGCTTCTACTTTGTGAACCAATAACTACATTCCTCGTCTTTTCTGGTGATTCCAGCTGCCACTGCCCAACTATCGCCTCATTTGTAATGGCGTCATCCCCGCCACCACGCAACCTCGAAATTTGCCCTGGGGTCCACTGATCAATGTCAACTTCTAGACAAAAATCGGTTGGTCACCGTGAAATTTGAACTTTTATTTTAAAACCTCCGCAGCTACCATGCAGGGTGTAAAAATGCAACCACCGCCTGCTGGTTTCAAAGGCCACCACCTGCCAAATAAGCTGAAAAACTTGCATTTAGGTTGCTGTGTAGCGTCTAAAATCTCTTTTTTTTAAAGTCAATTATAGACTGAGGGAAAATCTATGTTACATTTTAAACAATATTTGCTGTAGCACTTTAAGAAAAAACTCAAACTTAAACTTCACAGCAACAAGTGATTTCTGCATTGATCTCGTTGTGTGTATAACATTCTGTTTAACAAAAATAACATTTAAACAAATAATACAACTGAAATAAACGTTTCTCTATCAAGATATACTATGATTCAACTGACAACAGATTTTGTCAAATACATAGAACATATACATATATCACCATATACATTGTCGATAGTTTGATTTTTTTTAAGGAATATCATGTTTTACGCTACATAATTATGCTTGATTTACTCCTCAATCTCTTAATTTATTAATTTGTTTCAGTTTATTTTCACATTTCCTGAGTCACAGAAATAATGACAGGATCCTTCAAATGTAAAATATTTTCAGCAGAGCCTAGAATCTGACTCCATCCCTAATCCTCTCTTCAAACTTAAAACAAGTAAGAAGTGCGCTCATTACAACCGAGCTGAGAAACTCATCTCTTTTCTGAGCAACAAAGAAAGAAAAAAAAAACTATTGGTGAGAAGGAGGCCGAGAACACGCTGTTCAGAACTGAAATGGCTAAATGAAGGAGAGAAGCGGTGAGCACAGAAAAGACTGAGTGAATGAACAGTGCTTCAGTTAGAAGGCATTTAAAGTAGGTAGAATTGACTGAAATCAAGGATGATAGCAGAGAAAGGGGCTTGTGATCAGTGCTCGGCGATCAAAGCGCCATTAGATTTCTGCTGGTCACTGCAGCTCGTGTTGTGGACTGGGGGTAGTGTTGCAGCAGAGGCAGATGCAGGAGGGAGAATCCGAGGAGGACCACAGTCCTGTTTACTGCCACGACTGCTATGTGTTTACACCTCAGGTTAATCAGCTGACTGGGAAACACAGGAACTCTGAGAAAATGTAATAAACCACAGCACTGGTGAACGGAAGTAATGCAATGAAATCTGACGTGTATGAAATCTGGGTTTGTGTAATGATACACCAGCATGTATCCAGAGATGCCTACACACACACGCACACACACACACACACACACCTACTGCATGAGCGCTTTGTGCTGACTAAAATATCAAGAGTACTACAACAGTGTAGCTTAGAAATGGAAAGGAAATCAATGGAGCACTTTGTTTAGAACGTCAGTGGACCGCATTTTGGATTGTTCTTTTGTAGTTTAACTGCCACTCAGGGCCCATTAAGCCATAAAGTGTGCAGGCCTATAGATCATACAGACTACTGTGGTCACACCGAGCAGTGTTGAGCCGGATTTCCACTGGTCCGTCTGCGGTGCGTCTTCTTTGCGTTGGAAATTAATTTCACCATTTCCACAGACTTAATGATTTTTAGTAAGAAGAGCTTAGTTGACTTGTTAGCATGTTCTTTACACTGTTATCTGAATCATTGTTCATATGTTGCGCTAATACACTACATTCCTGCTGAAGCTAAATGAGCATCAATGTGTTATGTAGTAAAGCGCTCATATGTTGTCTTTTAAGATAAAATGTCTGTTCTTCTTCTCACATTTTTGTTAAATAATTTTCTTTCCCAAAGGTGCAATTTATACTCCAGTGCGACTTATGATTTTTTTTTGTGTGTGTTGCTGCAACCTCTGGATTGACTTATAGATCAAAAGAGTCAGTATTTCTATTATACATAATGATTGAAATTAAACTTTGTACTCTACAGTGAAATTGTAAAATATAAAATGAATTTTATTACACGTTTATCTTAAAACTACAACAGAAGTTTTATTTTGAAATCCAGATCAGTTTCCTGTTGCTCTAACTTTTTGCCACAACACTGACATGTCAACAGACTGGAAATATAACCCCTGCGTAAAGCTTGTGTTGCGTTATGGAGGGACGGACGTCAGACGCAGACACGACTGAGTCCTGTCTTCTTTATCTACAGGTCAAAAAAAGCTGTGAATTATTTCTTTAGGAGAATCGCTGCTCGATGACCTCTCTTCCTCTCGAGCCTCAGCTGTTCCTGAATGTCCCACTGCACTATCAGCAGTTTATACCGGATGTAAATCTCAGCTGCATCTAAAAAAACTTGCTTAACACAGCTGCACCACTCAACCTTTCCCATCAGATATCTCAACATGTATGTTTGTTTCCTGCTGCTCACAACATGGAAACATTTTTCACTTTTAAAAAAGGGAAACATGTCAAAGGTGGATGGTGGATGGGGTGTCTGATTCGAGGCCCTGACGGGTGGCACCCTGCTGGTTTTTGGGAAACCTGCCACATCTGCTGCTGATTTCTTTGATCAGGTGTGTTTAGCCAATAATGAGCTTCAAGAGCGGGTTAAAAGATATATGTAGGACACCAGAACCTTTTAAGGTCTGGAGTTTGAGACAATGAAGTGATACAACACAAGTTTGAAACTGCAACTGTTATTATTCAAGACGCGTCATTTTGGGGTAGAAAGTTTTGTAAAGCAAAAAGTACAAATTCAAACTAAAAATGGGTAAATGGTTTAAAATGGAGCCTTAATTGTTAATACTTAGTAACTGAATAAAACAGATAGTTCACGTGAAGCAGATTGGGGCATAGTCTGTAAAGTTGTGATTGATGCTGAACTTAGGACCCCTGAGTTTAATGACATCGATGACAGCATGGTGCAAAGATGAAAGTAGATTGGGGGAAGAAGACTGAAATGGAATGTTTTTAGGTATGTGCACCACTTTGCGGTTTTTCATCTTCTTATTCCAACATGAGCGTGCCAATGTGCAGAAAGCAAAGACACAAACACTGTCTGGCAGAACTTGACTTGCTGGCAGAAAAATCCTGATCTCAGTGACACAAACCCCCTTTGGGATGAGTTGAAATAAGAACTGCATACCAGACCTTCTTGTTTAACATCAGTGCATGACCTCATACATGCTGAACAGACTGAATAAGCACAAACTGCAAAACCTTTCAGAAAGTAGTTCAGGAAGAGTGAATGCAAATAGGTGCAAATATATGTCTAGATATTTGTGTCAACATTATCTCTAGATAATAAAAAGTATTAAAGTTGTTTTCTTCAGACAGAATTTGTTGGTTGTTGTTCAGATTAACCTCAAACATTTTCAATAAGGCTGCAATAATCTGGCAGTAAAATGCGTATGACGATACAACTGTGTATCCTGATGTATCCTAACACAATATATCACAATATATCAGCTTGAATTTTTTCAAGAAAGAATGGGCAAAGATTTCAGTATCTAGATGTTCAAAGCTGGTAGAGACAAACCCCAAAAGACTTGCAGCTGTAAATGCAGCAAATGGGGGTTCCACACAGGGGGGCTGAATATTTTTGCACACTGCAAGGTTTTTATTTGTAAAAAAAAAAAGAAAAAAGGCCTTTGAATTTTCTTTCCGTTTCGTAATTGTGAGCCACTTTGTGTAGTTCTTTCACCTAAAATTCCTACAAAATATGTGGAGAAGTTCAAGAGGTATGAATTATTTTGCAAGCCACTGTAATTTTCATGAAGAACAACAAATGCAAAACTGGAACAGATAAATTCAATTTCAGAATTGAAACACGTGAAAATTTTGAAGTCCAGTTTAATTAAAAGTGTGGTTAAGTGGCCAAAAGAGACATTCAAACTAAATTGAAAAACTGAAAGCTTTTCGTTTTTTTGTTAAAGTTACATTTTTATATTTAGACAAAGGAAAAACTTGTATTGTTTAACATGTAAAACTAGCTTTAAAAAAGGTTGAAAAACATTGTGATAAACTACGGTATATCTTTGCTTGTGAACAATTCATTAAAATTTGATTTGGCAGCATTTTAAATTGACAAATGAAACATCAACACTGCTTCCAAGAATCCTATTTTTCCGACACTTTTCAATAGTTTGTATAATGTAAATATAATGACATTTTTGACATCATCTTAAAGTTGTAAACCAGCAACAGAACATTGATACTTTGGTTGTCACAAGCCATCAGCGTTGCAAAAGCCTGAAACTCAAAAGGCCAAACTGCAAAGCATGGCTCGTTCCTCAGCTGTTCAACTGGAAGAAGAGACTTCGGGGAGCTCATGGCAGTCGACATCATTTTAGACTCCCTGCTTTTTGCAGAAACATCATTGCATTCATTAGATCGCAGCAAGTGGGCAGCATCAGTGTGTACGTGTGCTGGTTGAGGGAATATGGTAAGAGCTAATCATGTAGGAGACCACCCATCCTTATCAAACCGCTTGACACTAATGCCATTAGGTGAGAGGCATAGCTATGTGAGTTTATAAAATTAGGGCTCGGGCAGCAGCTGAGCAAGTGCAGGAGCGGAGGCTCCCCTGCACAGGCAGCATGATGAGATTAGCGTGGCACGCTAAGCGCTGACAGGCCTCATCAGTTCACATCAGGAGAAGCAGGATGGACCTGCTGTGAGAAAAACCATACCACCTTTAGTGGGCTTACTGTGAAAATACAGGATTAGCTAATTTTGTGTTTGCATAAACCATATGTGGGTAGGAGAGTGATGAGATGAGGGATTAGGAGAGTTCTGGTAAAAGTGCTCCGGGGTAGGGTCAAGCAGTGTTCTAACTGATAAAACATTTCAACCATCAACTTGTCTCTGCCTGGGAAAGCCAGATGTTCCACAGGCTCAAGCGCCATTAAGAGTGGGGCCAAACACACTTTTAGATGCGTGTTCCTGATGGTCATGCTGATAGGTCAAATTAAACGTTACAAGTTCCAGCAACAAACAGGGCGACCTGCCTCCAACACTGATTGCAGCAGACAGGCACTGAACCGTGCTTGGCAGTAAGCAGCCGTTTGGATCAGGCTCTGCGTTCGGGCAACGCCTGTCATTCTGGGACAGTGTGACCTTGTTAAAGCAAGGTACATCAGCAGTTATCAAGGGGAGGGGAAAATGCTGCTGCTTGCTACAGGCCAAAGGAAGGCTGTGCATTTTCCTGCTAAAGACTAAAATCAAAGTCGCAGCAGCAGAATGTTAGTATCCATGACTCCAGGCAGTCGAAATTTGCAATAATCAGCAAAAAAGAAAAAGTTCCAAGCACTCTGTTACCTTCAAAAAGTCAAGCACAACACGGCTTTCTGAACTGGTTAATTTCCTGCACCACAAATAAAAATTATTTTTGTGAAAATAATAGAAGCAAAAAGAACTATTTCAATTCCCCTAAAGAAATTCTGTCTTGGATTGAGCCTTATTACAATGTTCAAGTGCAAATCCCTGCCAGATCTGTGGGATTTCTGTTCGGCTTGAAAGCAGCAGCGCAGCATTTGTATAGTTCAGAAAAGGATCAGCTTTTTCAGCCTGGACCACCTGCAGAACTTTAGAAAATTACCTGTAGAAAACTAGTTTTTTTTAACCCTTACTGCATCTTCTACGGGTTAAACACCCTGACACATTGAGGGAATGTTAACTTTAAAGGTGTGTGTTTTTAAAAGGTTGATCAATGTAAGAGTAAGATGCAATAAAGCAAGCATCTTTGAAGTCCCTTCATCTTTGGATCCATTTTAAAAGTGTCCCCAGTGGTCTTTTAATAATGATGATGAAGTTATAAGCCAAAATTTAAAACCCGGTGTTGTTTTCTAAGACATACTTTCTGCAGAGCGGCAGTCATTCATTAGAAATTCACCTCTGAGTTGTTGGCGGGACTGTTGGCATGGAGCAACCCCACTCCCTCTTCCTTTCCCCATCCGTAATTTTGTGGCCGGCACAGTGTACGAAATAGCCATTTTTCACATAGCCTTGATTTTGTCTGCTTCTGATTCACAACAAATAAAGAAATGCTCAGAAATGCAATTTTACCACATTTTCTTCACTATGAGGGGAACTTCATAGCCCATAGAGAAAAGAAAAAAAAAAAAAAACTATGGTGCACCTTATAATCTGGATCACCTTAGGTATGGATACGTTCTGGTTGGGTTTGCTAATGTTGATGCAATTTTGCAAGGTAGATGGTGCTCTTTTAAAATGTTTGGTTGTCTGTTAGTGTGAATATACTGAGACTGCTAACGTGTAGTGGTGTCGGACAGTGTTTTTTTTCCATGTTACAAACAAGATTTGGCATAAAATCAGTAACGTTTCTTCTTGCCGTATTAATAAGCTCAGTGGCCTTGTGGTTGAGTGTCCACCCTGAGATTGGAAAAGTTGAAATCCAGACCGAGTCATACCAAAGACTCTTAAAATGAGACCCAATGCCTTCCTGCTCAGCACTCAGCATCAAGGGGTTGGATTGGGGGGGGTAAAATCATCAAATGGTTCCCAGATAAAGCTGTGTCTGCAGCTCAGCACTCCGTCAGGGGATGGAGAACAACTGTCACACACCTAGGTGGGTGATATTTAATGGGACTTAATGAGAGAGTAACAGCTATTTTGAAAATGCTAACACGACTAACATGTAGCATGCTACAAACAGGTTTGAGAGTTACTGTGAACGCAGGTCATACAGTTTGACTGCCTGGTGGACTTATCTCTGACTCTTTTGTCTCACCAAACGTACCTTTTAGTCTATGCTCCACATACGGGAAATCATTTAGATACCAGACCATTCATTGACGGTGCGCTGTATGGTGCAGAAAATATGGCAAGCTTTTTCTTTTTTAGAAATGTTCCCTGTCATCTGAAAAATGCCACCAGAACATGTTAAAAATACCTAAAAGATTTTTTGTCAAAGTGGGTCTTTAAAGTTACAAGTCAAATCAACAGGACTCAGCATCACATTTTAACATTTAAACACTCACTCTCTTTTAATGGAGATGAAGAGTCAGAAAAGAGGAAATGACAGATTTTCCTTTTGCTAATAATCAAAAGAGATCAACGTAATAGGAGGAAGAACTGACAGCACAGACAACGGACTGTTTGAAATGTTTAACATGTTTGGATTAAAGTTCAGTAACAGAATAAAGAACACTTATTATTTCATTCCAAGAAGAAAAAAACAGCACTCTATCAGCACTCTGTCAGTTAAATTTGACAGCTTGGAGATGAAAAGGAAAGCAAACTTTCAGTTGTAAAGGTCTTATCAATTCCGAAACGTGTCAAACATTTTGTTTTTCCATCCAATTTTAGGATTACCGCCCTAACCACACGCCGCCGTTTTTATCATCTGATATTTGCCGGTTCCAATAAACAACCGGAGATCAACACCTCTGCTGGAAGCTAAATGATTTTTCTTATTTCTTTTAAACAAATAAACCCTCCTTTGGCGCTGGCAGTGCTTCACACCTTAATAAACATCACTTATTTGTTTGTTGGGTATTATTTCTTATCTTTTTTTTATTTTCTGGATCTGTCATGCAAAAAATAAAGCTATGCAAATGTACACTGCTAAAACTCTAACTAAATAATTGTACAAAGGGAGGGAAAAAAATCCCTTAATATGAACGATAATCCTTCACCACAGACATTAGTCCGCTTTTGTTGTATCAACATCCTTCTCCTGTTTACATTCTTCCTTACTCTCAAAGCTAAAGTCACAAAGCGAGGGGTTGAATTCCTTGTAAAGCAGCAGTCATGACAGCCTTTCTGAAGCCATGAGGGTTCTCTCAGTCTGCCGCTGGTTTTGGAGAGTTGGGTGCAGAGTCAACCTCTTGTCTTCAGCTGAGTTCCAACGTGCCGTACAGGTGTGCAGCAGGTCGATAAGCCTAACAGCTTCCTTTCTGTTTCTCTGCTGGCAATTCCGGCACACAAACAGAAAGAAGAAGTGAATGCAGATATAAATGAGGCTTATCAAATGCCAAGCACATTTTTATAGTCGTCCCCTCAGACTACCTGAATCGTAGACAATCTCTTTCATCTCAATTTCTCCTGTGCTCTCCATAGGCTCTATGTTGTCCTCTGAAGTCAAATCAGGCCTGTCACATCTCTTTGCTCTGCCTAAAATACTGCTCACTCTCACCTTAATCCTTCTTTAATACTTTCCCAATCTCTCTTTTTTTCCCTCAATCTGTCTTTTTACAGTCTCTCTTATTTTAATATTTGTGTTACGTTCGTTTAACATTCTTGCTTCTCCACCTGTTCCTGGTGCCCTTTCTGATCCATCAATTTCCATCACCCCACTACCAGTGCCATCATGAATGACAATGATGTAAAAAAAAAAGACTCTGATCTCAGTTGAATTCAAAATCACAAATGGCATTTTCTTTAGGTGAATGCTGTAAAAAAGCAGACATGGAACATGAAGGACAGCTCTTCCTTTCTGGGATGTGGAGTGAGTGGAATTATAATGGAGAAAGTTCACTTTGTGGTTTTCTAAAATCTGCATGTTTGATGAATGTGATTTAGTTATCAAGCAGCATACATGTAGCTTGAAGAACAGGTTTTGCATTTTCCAAAAAGTATTTCAAGTTAATTTCAGCAGATTGGAATGGGGTCAAATCAGAATCAGCTGAAAGTCAATAAAAAACTACATTGTAAATTTGAAAAATAGACATTGTAACACTTTTAAACTCCAAAGCATATTTTGTAAACGTGAAGGAAAAACTGAAAACCAGAAAAATAGATATATATTTATGTCTTTTTTGTGTCTCCTCTGCTTTTGAAGTCACTTTTTAAATCACTTTTTCAATTCAAAATGTCAATTTTTTAACTTCAGCCTAATTTTACATGGGGGTATCGGGTAATAGAGCTTATGATGACATTATTTCCTCTCCAAAACAACGTCTGCTGATGGCGCCACCTGGGTCATCCCTTCTCTGATATGGCTTACAGTATGGATAACACTCTCCCGAAGTTTGGTACACCAGAAGTGGATTAGGATCTGCAGTGTAAACAAGAGACTCTGTGCTGGAGTGGAAATGAAGTCATCATAATCACTTTTACCAGATGTCAATCATGTCTCTGTAGCTAATAGGTTAAAAGCCCCGCCCCCACGTAAAATTAGGCTCAACTTGGAAAACGAAAATTCTGAATTAAAGCTGCAAATTAAGAACTGAAAGTAAAGGAGGACAATCTTAGGGTGGTCATTTTTTTAATTCAAGTTTTAGATTTAAAATTTTCTCTTGACTTTGTGATGTTTCTTTTAAGTTTCAAATATATATTTTTCAACTTACAGTTGTATTTTTAAATGTTTTAACATTTCCTGCAAGTTTACAATGTCTACTTTCCAGCTTAAAACAGTTCCTTTTCTCAAATTAACAATGTCTATCAAACTTACTATTTGGTGTTTCGTTCACTTTAACCATTTGATGCCTGTACATGCCAATGTGTATCAAACCCCTTCAAATTACCTTAATTTAGAATCCGATTTTTTTTCATAGCTAAAAATAAATGTAGGTGTTACGGGGTTAAGCGGAGTCTTATTTGAACCCATAGATTTGAAGTTCACAAAACACTGCTTTCCAAAATTCTAAATATTTATCCACTGTTTCTCATATGTGTTTATAGAGCTGACTTGTCTGAGTCACAAAGTGCACATGAACGTGCTGTTGGCTTTCCCTCCTGCTGGATATCATATCTCTGTCATTGTGACTGGTTGTTGCTTCTCTGATTTAGCCAGATAAGTCTTGATCTTAACAGAATTTGTCAGATATGTGCTGCCCAGATATCTCCAAATATCCTCTTATCAACTTTTTACCACCAAACCCAGAAGTAGCTCAGGCCGAGGCAGGTTTCATAAATAGTGTAACACAAAGTGCAGGGGAGAATATTAACAGTGTAATCCTCAAGAAACACCATCAGACAGAACGTTATCTGGAAGCACCACTGGTGTTTGACCTTTTGATATCAAAACGCTTAACAGTAAACCACAACGCACAAACAAAAAGGTGCACTGTTGATGCTACATGTTGTTTAAAAAGCTTTTAAAAGAATATCACATACAGGTACAATTTGTTATGATCAAGAAGTGGATTTATTGCAGCAAAACCCATTGTTAAAACATGTATTTCCACACTATCAGTTTAGTCAAACTAATATCAAGATTCATTAGGCGACACAGAAAGAGTCATTCAGTCAGTCAGATTTATTATTTGCAGTCACAGTAACTCTAGAACGTGTGTAGAACATGCTTTACATTAGCCACGTTAAGGGCGTTAACCACAGTAGCATGCTCATGATACACGTAACTCAACAAACTGACCCTGCTATAACAACTGTTACTGAGACTATGCTAACTTCCAACCTTGTAAGTAACACATAAAAAAAACATACGGATATTGCTAAAACAAATGCTACTCTGATTGTACCAACTCCCTACCATATTAGTAATGCGCAAAAAAACATAAATAAAGCTAGAACACAGATTACTGTGACTATGCTAACTCCCAAGTGTTGGTAACGTTTTGGTAACATGTAAAAAACAGACTCATATCACTAAAACAAATTCTACTATGACCACACCAACTCTCTACAATGTTAGTAACACATAAAAAACAGACTGACATAGCTAGAACTAATATTACAGTAACTATACTAACTCGCAACTGTATTGATAACACTTGAAAAACATAATTTGACACCGATAACCATTCTTCATGTTAGTGTTTCCAGATAATACCCAACTAAACATTGTGTAATGTGTATTCCTCACAACCGCTTTGAGATCAGTAAACACAATCAGGAGTTATCCATACAAGATTTTAAGGCGTATCGACATTATAAATATATAAAAAAGGGCTTTTATGTGCACCTAAAGTGCAGAAAATACCGGAGTAGATCATTTTATCATATCTGAAAGCTTTATTGTAAATACTTTCAAACTAGATGCTAGATTGCATTAAAAAAAACTTAAGGGAAAATGTGAAAAAAATATTATCGATACAAAATCATCAAAAATATTGGAGAATGCAAAATACAGCAGCCCATGTTTTGTTTTGCTTTAAATAAATGACTGCAGCAATGCACCATGGTATGGAGATGATCAATCTGTGACTCCGTTAATGTGTTTTGGAAGTACTGCTCTTATTCAGTAAGTTTCATTGTCTCTCTCTTTCATTTTACAGTACCCCATACATTCTCTTCAGGGTTTGTACCAGAATACCATGCAGAAATCCTTAAACTAGGAATTTCTACTTTTAGTAGTGTGGCAGACCTTACTCCAGTAGCAATCAATTCCTTTATTATTCTCTGCAACATTTCCTGAAAAACAAGAACTCAAAGTTCAAAGAAACTATGTGAAAACTAGGTTATTAATTTTAAATGCAAGTAAGCTGGTGGCAAAACACATATAGAAACACTAAAGAAAATGAAAAGAAAATGCAGATGTTTATGTCCTAGATTTCCAAGATGGTTTGTGCAAAAACTGTAGCATGGCTTGATGTGAACTGCCAGCCTGTGAGCATAGAAACCTGCATTAAAAAAAAAAAATCCTGATGACAGCTGCCTGACTGTATTCTCTCCTTGCATCAGTGTGAAATGATAAAGAAACCTCTAAGCATTTTCTACAAAAGGTACAGAGAAATCTTTTGCACATTCAGTCTGATTTCATCTACATCATTTTGCGTTATAATGTAAGCAAGGTGTTGATGAGTTTTTCATTATTAAGCTGTGTTTATAATTTTAGACAGACAGTGTGTTCAGAGCCAACATGTGAGGCAGTGATGACTCACCCGATGACAAACTCATGATACAGTGAGTTTACATGCAACAAAAATTCAGGGAGACGTACAACCAACATGGTCAGAGTATGTTTTCAGAGCAGGAGAAACACTTACACCAAAGTGTTCAGTTCTTTATTTACTAATATCCATTACGCCTCAAAACCAGGAATTTTTTTTTGGGGACAATGTTATGACAGAATTCTCTCATTTGAGATGTACATACATAGCTGCTACATTTTAAATGCATTTAAGAATTTGCTATGTTTGGACAAACTTGTGCTTCAAGATACACAAAGCCCTTCATTCTGATCACAGTAAACTGTCGGCATTGAGACACACTGTAACTGTTTTATGTGAAATATTAGCCATGAAGATGCACTCAAAGGTCTGTGATCCCATCAAATTCATTTTCCTTATTTTATTTTTTTAAAGTGTTAATTTATTTCAAAACCTTCTCCAATGTAAATTGTGCTTATAACATGTTCTAGTCACATTTCTTTCAAGATGGAGGACATATATTAGAACAATTAGGCTTAAAATTGCATTTCTGAGCACGTCTTTTTTCAAATTGTTGGAAATCAGGAGCAGATGAAAAAAATGCAGCTTGAAAAAAAGTGTACTAAAGACCCTAACTTTAAAACATCACACCAGAAATACTCGGCCAAAAGAAAAAGTAAAAGAGATTCATAAAAAAAGTGGCTGCAACAACGTGATCTCCTCTGACAGTAAAGCTGAGTGAGAAAAACTGCCCAGTGCATCATGGGATGTCCCCTAGCAGTTTACAGTCCTATAGGAGCACTACTACAGGGGTAGCTCAGAGGTATTCAAGCAGCCCTAATTATACATTTTATCAGAAGTAAAGGTTTAAAATGTGATTTTGAAACTGGATAGGAAGTGTACGTACTGAGCAGAAATGTTTTTTTCTTTAAAGAGAGGTGCCAAAGAGTGAAAGGCTCTGCACATACTCCTTAAGCATGCCTGCAGAGGGGGAACTCTTTGGAACATATCACATTAGTTGGGTTAGATATGTAGATACGATTTTGTCAAGAGGTGGCAAGTTATTTTCTGTTTTGTTTTAGTACTAACCAGTTTGGAAAGAAAAAACAAAACAGGCTGCTTTTTAGAAACAGAAGTTAACAAGACAGTTTCATGAGGAATGGTAATCTTTTTTCTTTCTTGTCCTTTTCTTTTTGCCTTTTACATACATTTGAGAGGTAAAGTCTCAAATTGTAGTTATATGTCAAAACAGATTTTTGCAATAAAAACAGATTTTGTTCAACACCTAACATGAAAGCTTTTTAAGATATATATCTCATATAGCTAAAGCTATGACTTTTACTGATGTGGTCCTATGAGATCCAAGTTACGTGTTTTAAAGACCCACTCTGAAGAAAACTGTTTTTAACATGTTCTTGTAGTATTGTTTTCATGATAGAAGACGGAGAAAATTAAGCTCAAAATTGCAAAATTGAGTATTTCTTTATTCAAATTGTTGTGAATCAGGAGAAAATTTGGAAAAGCTTCTAGGTGTGATGTCAAAGCTACTATCGCAAGTCACAAGCTCTCTGCTCTGCTCCATGCTGATTCATCCACCATCTATAAATTCATTTTCCTCCTCACTCAAAAATGTACGACTGGATAGCTCCAAAATTGTTTGTGTGGGACAGTAAGGTAGCAAGAGAGCATGTAAACAGAGAGCTCTCAGCAAAAGGGGGAAAAGAGGGGTGGGATTGTTCCGTGCCAACAGTGCCACCCACAACTTAGAGGTAAATGTCTAATGAATTATAGCCGCTCTGAAAAAATGACCACTGGAACCGCTTTTAAAATAAATATAAAAGTAATTGGAGTGTGACTTCAAGATTTTAGAAACATTTTATAAAGCATTAAATTAAAACTCATACATTTGTCTTTCAAAGATGTTCAAGGTGAACTCCAAGTTCATCAGCGTCAGACTGCACGTTTGAGTGCTGTTTGTGTCAAAGAGGATTTGTGGGAGACGACCGGGGTGAACACCACTGTTGAAAGGAAATCCTTGCAAAAAAGACTGACCTCAGTGCAGCCACAAAGCTTCTGGTGAAAATGCCCTTTGAAGAGAAGAGACAAAACTGGAGCTTTTTAGCAAATTGCAGTAAAGTGAGTGTGAGTGTTGTGTGCTAAAGCCGCCAGCTGAAAATGTTAAAGCAATCTGCAGGATTCTAAAATAGCTGAAGAAATTGATGTTTGCCCAAACCTGAAAAAGATTTTTAAAAAATGTGAAAACTTCCAAGTCTGATGACTTCAGATTATCCAGCTGACTGATATGATTTGTGGCAAACTGCAGTGGTTCCTCAAATGAGCTTATTTGCTCATTAAAACTGATCATTATTAGTCTTCCAGATGTTTCTGAAATGTGATGTGTGAAAATACATTCACAGAGGGCCAGATTCAGACACAGATTAGAAGGTAGAGGATTCTTGTTCTTTTTTACCGTTTCCCAGCACACGTCCACTACCTACAGTTGGAAGAGGTAAATGTTGCTCCAGACTCTTTCTTTCACAGCTCAATATATGAAAGACTTGGTGTCAAGTACTGTAATTCCAGCAATTATTAATTTCTCCTTTATGATGATATTTACAACAGTTGGCACTTCCGTCTTTTGAAAAGGACACTATCCACACGCCAAGAGCCGGCCCATTGTATAGGCAGTATAGACAAATGCTAAGGCCACTGCAAATGCAGGGTACATCAGACAGGGAGGAAGAAAAAAAAGTTTGACCTCCACAACTCTAAAACTACTTAGTCATTATTATGTCTTAATAGTAAAAGAATACGCCCACATTAATGTATCTGCATAACAAAGCCTAGTAAGTTTTAGATGCTTTCTTGTTGAGATTCACTCTCTCAAAAGATCCAAAACTTCCTGGTGCGCAGAGGAGTAAAAAGAAAAGAAGAGGACAAAAGACGCGACAAAGACAGAGGTATGTAAAGTGAAGATGATGTCAATCAGTTAGTTAGTTAAATGTCTTAAGCATGAAGTCAATAATTAGTCAGCGCGTGCACTCAAACGCTTAGCATTTCACTGTAATGACATTAACATTGAAATTTTTAGATTTAAATTCTATTTTTGTGCCTTCTTGTTTTTTTTCCATTTTTCTCAGTGCCATATTTATATTTTAAGTATTTGTCAATGTCTCTTTATTTACATATTTTATTATATTTAAGATATATTTTATTTAAAATGTTTAAAATTGTTCATTTTTTGTATTTATTTCTTCAATTCTTATTAATATTTTAATGTTCAATTACATTTAAACAAAAGAAAAAGAATGTCAGAGACAATACACTAGCAGAGGAATTTACTGTGATGCAAGGGGGCACCACCAAAAATCTTGCCTAGGGCACCAAATTGTTTAGGGCTGGCCCTGCACATGCCACTCCCAAATCGGAGTCCTTAAAAGTTCATCTGTTTGATGTTCAAGCAGTCGAAACTTCCGCTGTACATAGAGGCCTGAGAATAGATGTGTTGCATAGCAACGCGTGAATGTGAAGGTTTTAAACACGGAAGTCCGAAATGCAGGTTTACAGGCGTTTACATAGACTTTTTCATTGAAAGTGGCCACTTGAACAGGAGTTGCTCCGGCTCGTGTGAATGCAGCTTAGAAGTTTCTCTGTTGTTAAGGTCAGATGGATGAGGTTTCTCAGGAACCGGAGTAAACCAGGATGTCTTCAATGACACTGTAACCTTCTTCTGGATCAAACTTTGATTGAGGAAGCAATCCAACATGCGTGATACGTGTAAGCCTTCTAGACTTTGGCATTTACATCATCGCACTTGTTTAATAGACACAATATCAAAAAAGGAGGGGACAGCAGACCCCGGCAGTTCACCAGCATCAAAGTTGAGGTTCTTTACTGAGTTGAAAGATGATATGGGACATAAATCTATGGGTCATTAGAGGATAGGAGGTTTCTTTGATTTTAGGATACTAAGTTCTAATCAATTACTGATTTAGTCTTTTACAACTTTACTGTTACTGAATGTTAAATGTAGTGCAGTTACTATGAATTCATGCGATAAGCTGCAGCCCAAATCCACCAACAGCTGGTCTTGTACCATGAAGAAGGAGAAAATGAGTGGGTTAACAATGGGATAATTGATTATGATTGGCTACAGGCAATGTCATGTTTTATGGTGGCCAATCAGAGCCAACGTTGTTTTCCATACAAGCCAGGGCACTAGTCCCACTGAAACACACAAACAGGTAGCAGAGGCAGTAGAAATGGAAAAGCCAAATGAAACGTTAGAATTCTCTGAGAGGAGATTTCACTGCTACTTCCAGACTACTGCCACATATTTACAAAACATTTTATATGTTTACTATAGAATAAATAAGTAAAGATCAGGCCAGTTGTTTGACATTGTAAATTTGAGTCATTTAATTTAAACTACAGAGTAAAATGAACTTTATGTAATGTAAACATTTACTTTTGTGGTGAACAAAATACTTCAAAGTATAGGTTGTTTACTTTTCCAGTTTTGAATTGCACTAAACCTTTTTTACCTCACAGGGAGGAATTCACTCACCATGGCAGCTCAAAGTAAAAGGAAGTGATACTGCAATTACAGCCTACCAAATATCAGACCAAACAAACAAGCAAATGATAAATGGCCTAAATTTATGTAGTGGTTTACTGTGTTCCTTGAAAGACCAAAGTGCATTACATTCACTGTCCCCTTCACCCATTCACATACACATTCACAGTCTCTGCTGCCTAAAGACCATGTCACACTGCCGCTACGTAACATTTGCATGTATTGCAAAGATGAAAATTGGTCATATGTGGACTATACGAATGTACGCTGAAAAAGTGAGAAAAGTTGCCAACAGTATAAGGACTGTACCAACGGGTTTTCAAAGTGTAGTAGAGCACTGAGAAGCGTATGTACAAGAAATATAAAACTTCTAGTTATAAGGGCGCCCATTACACTACTAACAATCAAACATTAGCATTCTACTACATATGCATTAGCCTAGCTAGCAATGTACAGCTTAGCGGGTTAGCTAGGGACCATAAACTTACCCCTGGTTGTGGCTCTGTGGCGAAGGCTGTTGCTGATGATCCAATCTCAAATGTCTGGATAGTCGTGAGAGCATCTCATCCAATGTTTTTGGCTAGAAAGTGGGACATGTCTTGAACCAGTATAAAAAGAAGGGCAACAACTCAGAGGCACAAATCAGTTCAGAGATGGAGCAAAAATCCAGCTTTTATTTTGGTAGGCCACTTCCGCTTATCGGCAAGTTAATTTGCATATCATCTAAACATTTAGCTCCAAACTAAACATTTAGCTGCAAACTAAACATTTAGCTCCAAACTAAACATTCAGCTGTAATCTAAACATTTAAATTAGACTTTAATATTTATCAATCAAACAAAGATTTAGTTACAAAACTTAAATGTATAAATTTTGGAAACTAAACATTTAGCTTTTATCTCAACATTTAAACTAGATTTTAATATTTATCAATCAAACAAAGATTTAGTTACAAAACTTAAATACATTTTGGAAACTACATATTTAGGTCAGCTATAAATATTAAGTTTGAAAACTAAATATATAATTTTAAAATAAATATTTAACTTAAAATTAACTATTTACTTTGCAAGTTAAATATATAATTATAAAATAAATATTTAACTTTAAAATTAAAAATTTAGCTTGCTAACTAAATATTAAGCAAATAAATGTAACATTTATAAATACAAGAATTAAAAGGTGAAAAAACACATTTGAAAAACCAAACCTATATTTTTTGTCATGAAAGAGGCTAAATAATCAAAAATATTGCTGTTAAAATTTTACTACACCGGTTTACAAATGGCGCCCCGTATAGAAGAAAACAGCCCCTGCATCATTTACACATTGGGTAGTATATTACATTGCTTCCTGTCCTTTGGTGTTGCATCTTTCTGTTTTTTTCATGTTCTGTCGTTGTTGATAAAGCTTGAAAAATCAATAAACAGCTTTTATTAATGATCACATCCATGGATAATGCGCAAATTGTACATAGGAGCAGTGTGACACAGTCTTTACACTGGTGCCAACCTATAACCACCAGGAACAACGTGGTGTCTTTTCCAAGCACACTTCGACACATGGGCAGGCAGGGCAAGAATTGAACCTGCTACCTTCCAATTCTGAGGTCAACCTCTCACCATGACTGCCTATGGTGAAAATCTATAATAATTTCTTTATAAAAGTAACGTTTGCAACACAGTTGCATCTTTGACCCCAAATCTCCAACGTTGTTCTGCAGAGGTTTAGATTCCAGCTTTGAGCTGTACACTTGTTGTTTTTAATCTTAACTTTAGATTATTTCAGTTACACTTCTCAACAATCCTCAAACACACACTGAAAACAGAAATTGCGTGCATCAAAGATTACATTTGTAGAAATGTTAAACTGAAGTCAGAGATGTGTTAAAAATCTGGATTACCAAAGTCAAAGTAAGTTAACCTAAATTACACTGACTTAAAAACGCCTTTGAAACATGTTTTCAAAAAGATAAAGCAAAGAAAGGGAACCATTAAAAGGGACTGTGCTGCTTTTAATGTTGAATTTTTCATTAAAAAGGCAAAAACTAAATCCAGAGCTCTTTTTATAGTTGTGAGTTTGTTTAACTGTTTAAATATTATGTTGTTCCAATCTAAACAACTAAGCATGAATGTAATTGTATTGAGTTTGCTATGGAAGCATGCAAGAGCTTTGACTAGTATATCTTGGCTCTGTTTACATCTGGCTCTTGGTTTCATATTGCTAATTTTGTGGTAACATTGTACATAATTAGGTTTGAATTGTTTGGACACAAAATATGAGTGAAAGCGACCATGGCTAGATTTTTGACCACAAATGCTGAAGTGTAAAATACTGCGCATTCCCAGGAGGGTGGTTGGCTGAATTGAAGCTGGAGGCAATGGAATAATGCAGCCTTTAAGATGAAGAAGCCATTAAAGTACACAGGAGTGTGAATTTAAAGGGAAATGCGTGGAGCTGAGGTGCCAGAAAGGGTCTGTGCTGAGACAGGACAAAAGTTACTGCTGCCGCTCTGCATCAAAACTTACAGTGCAGTTGAAAGGCCCATGGCCCTTGGAAAGGGTGGCTGTGGAAATTCATCTCACAAAAGAGTGCAGAGGCAGAGTGATAAGTGGCACATGTACAAAATTCAGCAAAGAAAATGCAGAAAGCTCCAACTGGGACCTATTTCTTAAGGTCAGAATATTGTAATACCACACTCAGTCTGTGTGGTTGTGTAATACTACCATATGTACATACTATTTTGTCAAAGCTTTGTACAAATATTGAACAATTTCTACTTCTCTATGTACAATGCACCTATGAATCATTTTTCTTCTTGTTTATCACAATAATACACTATGATTTTTGCTTTTTCTGGCTAAAGTAGTCAACATTTAGGTTACAGATTAAATCACCGCGCTTTCAGAATCTTTCACCACGTCTGTTGCAGAAAATATGTTACGCGACGACAATTAAGAATATTTGTTTCATTTTACTATTTTATTTACTTTTCACAGCAAGCATCCATCCATCCATCCATCCATCCATCCATCCATCCATCCATCCATCCATCCATCCATCCATCCATCCATCCATCCAGAACTTCCTTGCCAAATTTGGTGCTTGTAACACAAAATTCACAGTTTGTCTGAAATATCAACCTAACCGGCTCCACTATATGAAGATGATCAAGTGACGGGTGTTTTTTTTTTCTTAGTACGGTTAGAAAGTACAAAAGAGAATGTGGCAAAGACAGGAACAAAATGAAGACTGTGTTTCTGGTTGAGAAACTGGTAAAACATCTTTTAGTGTTGGGATGCATCAGTTTTGCCACCTGATCCAAAATCAGCTGTATACTTTGTTTTTTCTTTACTTTTTAAATATTTACTTTAACTGGTTTAGTGTTGAGATTTATAGATGTGCCTCAGTTTTACCAAAATAAATATTTGCTGACTTTCATTTAAGCTCCTGTCTCTGTTTAAAAGGAATTGCTTCTGCCTGCCACGAAACCCAGCAGATCCTTTCTTATTGTTTTCATAAGTAGCAGTCTCTCAATTGATTAGGATGTTGTAAATGGTTTAAGTCAATTCACCAAAGTCTACAGGTGAAGTCAAAATAAGTTTTTGATAAAAGACTGGCTAAAAAAGTCTCCATCTTTGTTTTTGCAACTGAGATTTTTACCAAGAAAATATCAGACTTTGAGATGAAAAGACAAATAAATGACCTTTGGTATTTTAAATCTTTCTCCGTCAAACGCAAAAGTAGTAATCATCTATTAGAGACCCACTCTGAGACCCACATCAAAATGGGGCTTTAGATATTTTTAACATGTTCTCGTGGTATTTTTTGATGATGAAGGACAAATATAAGAAAACTAAGCCAAAAATTACATTTTTGAGTATTTTTTAATTCAAATCGTTGAGTACAAACCAGGAGCAGATGGATTTAAAAAAAGCAATTTAAAAAGATAAATAAGATAATTAAAGTCATTTAGAAAATATACTGTTTGGGCCAAGAGTGGCCGGGAAGGTTTCAAGAAACAATTCAAATTTTACGATGACCAGACAATTTTTTGCTAAAAGATGACATCGGTCAGTGGTTGCCCAGGCACATATCAAGGTTGTCTAATGGCAGTCCAGCGACAGGTGGGGATGATCCCTTTATGAAATTGGGTGACAATGGTGTGGTCACAGGGCGGCTCACTGGCCAGTAGCAGCTCTGACTGGATGATGTGTAATTGTCTCTGGACGGTGGCCGTTCAAAACCAGATCCACCGGTTGCCCGCTAGACCGAGGGTATTTAAAAAGCAAGCCATTCTGTTCGCCTGACGGCCACAATATGTTCATGACCACTCAGCTCTTGGCAGTGGGTGACAGTAATTGGGGCGGGCTTACTCTGACAACTGTCTCTCCCCTCCTCATCCAACTCATGACTACATCAAGATACCTGCGAAAAAATCTGAGGTTTAAAAGACATAGCTGAATACCATTAGCATAACAATAGTAAGAAATATCCTTAAAAGAGCTTAAAATATACGTATAATAATTTATGGAAAATCCTGCCACTCTGCAGAAGCTATGTACTAGAAAACAACACAGGTTTTTGGGGGGGGTTTTGGCTAAAAATGGCATAATCATAATTAAAGACCACTGTGGGTACAAACACTTTTAGAATAGATCAAAAGATGATTGGAGTGGGAATTTAACAGCCCAACAGTGTTGTTTAAGATCTGAAGGAGGAAAAAAAGTTTAAGAAACCAGTTTAACAAAGAAATGACAAGCTTTTGTGCAAGCGTTAATTTAATTACGATTTACCAAAGGATGAACATCTGGTTTTAATGCAAATGCAACATTAAGAATTGTTCTATTCCTGTTAATCTCTTTTAATCCCCCACTGCAAAGTTTCCATCCTTACAGGTCCTGACTGGTGCTGGTTGTACAGGTTTAACACAAGCAATTGATGGTTTTGACAGAAGAATAATGCTAAAGTGGACTTAAAACTAACAGAAAAATAGATGGGGGGAATACTAATTATGTATTGATGTGTTATGATTTCATGCACTTTTATTGCATGTTTATTGTTGTTCCTAAAATGGTGACTTGAATTACTTCAACACATAAAAGCTAAAGCATGTAAATAAAAAAAATGACTCTCAGCAGCAACAAAACAATGTGACTAATAACAGTAATGCCATTCAGATGATAAAGGGGGCAATGAGTCAGGATTTGTTATCCACACGTTTTCGGAGCAATGAGCTAAAGGTTGTATCTGAAGTCTGCTTAATGGAACTTTTCCATTGAAGTTGGTGTTTCCCACGCAATGCTCACGCTTGTTTAGCAATTTCCTTACTGTTGGGCTGCATGCAGCCCAGCAATTCATCCCCTCCTACATGCACGCTGCATGGGTTCCTCCCTTCTGCCCATGTGGAGACGAAACTAAATCAATACTTGGTTTTAGAAGGGCTGAAGGCTTGTTGAGTAAAACCTTTAAACTGCTATACACACATTTCTGAGGCCCCTTTTTGGTATGAAAGAGAACAAGCTGCAGTCATTCTCAACAAAAACCATTGTGCACACCTGGAAAACCTGTAGAACTGTAAACTCACATGTTTAATAAATATAGTTGCATTTATAAAAAACTGGTTAGAACAGAAACAAAACAAACCGTATTTGGGTTTATTTGTTACAACAAATCCAAACAAATTGACAAAAAGTCTATGTGTCATGTCTAAGTCTAAGTCATGCGGGTAAGACTAAAAGTCGCCCCACTAAATTAGAAAAGAAAAAATTATAATTAGCTCCAAACGTGCGCTAGTAAACAGTAGAAAAATAAGAAGACGCTCCTCCCCTTTTTATCTAGTGTGAACACCATATCCTGAAAGCATGTGTGACTCATGCCCAGTGTAAATGTAACACATTATACTTGATTAGCTTCATGAAACACAGACGTCATCTAGTATATTATCACAAGATATGAACAATTATTCAGACAACCATAACAAAAAGAACATGCTAGCAAGTCATTTAAACTCTTCATATCATGTTTAACCACCACATTTTATTAATTCTTCATCTTTTGTGTTACTTCTGAACAATTCCACCAAGCCAGGTGTAAGACTAAATGCTTCTTCTTCTGCTTACCGCCAATGGCAAATACTGATACACGCACCTACAGTGCCCTCTAGTGGTTGTTACTATTTTCTTGTTTTTCAAAATGACAACTAAATGACACCCTCAACCAAGCTACAAAAGCAAAAAAGCGACTTACTGTAAAATAGATATTGGTCATTAGGAAACATATAATAAGGCCATTGTAAGTCCAAATTGGAATTTTGTAAAACCCTTCTTGTTCAGAGTATCCTAGTAAAGAAAAACTAGTAAATTTGGAATCATTTTTGAAAAAGTTTTAGGTTCAAAATTATTGTTTGTAGGCATTCACACAAATGCATTTGTGCATTATTTTTATTTTATACACCTTTTATTTTTTTTTTTAAACCAGCAGGGTAAGTTCAAGAAAGGCAAGCAAAAGCTAATTTTCAGGAAAAGAAAAAAAAATACTTTGCTTTTACTTTTCTTATCTTGTTATGACAACTTTCAATAAAGTAGAGTTAAGCATATTTTAAAATAGATAAAATAAAACTTTATTGATCCCACATAGGGGGAAAAACCTTGTTACTGTAGCGCTATTCTAAAGTACAATTAAATGCATAACAACAATAATTTTAGGAAAACTATTCAGGTTTAAATGGCGTATAAAAGTATTACGGTTTGCACAAATAACACTGTACATTTATTCACTGAGAGCACTAGTCTCCATGTTGGTCTGCATGTCTGTATTTTTCATCTTCACAGTTTTTTTCCTTTGTTTTTCCACACCAGTCAATCAAATTACAGATAAAGACACATGAACCAGATGACAGGTGCCCCGCCCTCACCAAGCTCATCCATTCCTGTCCCGCCATCCGACTGACTTCTCTGCAAGGCTGTCATTCTTACTGAAAAATCATCTCTGGACAATAATTACAGGAGTAAGCTGAGGAAATGCTGACATCCTCTGTTCTCTCTGTCTCTTTGCTCCACAGTGAAGTACAGTTAAAAACAAATAAAACACAGGGAACCAATTACAAGCACAACATACCTTTCATGGACAAAGAAAAAAAAATCTCATTATCTCAGAGTTCATTCTTATGTAATTAGGATACAGTCTGCAAACGATCCAATTAGTATTCTTGTGCTACATGGTTGACATATTGACATCGTGTGCATGTATTTATAGGTGTATTGTTTTGCAGCAGAGCATGAGGCCCGTGGTTCTTCTTCGTACTAACTCCTTTGGGGATAAAGAGCTTAAAAATATTGAGTCAACCTGCCTTTATTGCTTTGTGCAACATGGCTGCTTTGTGAGAAATGTCAGTATATGGGCGCTGCTGCCTTGATGTGCAATAATTACAGAGCATGTGAACTGATAGTAGCATGATGAATGAACACAAAATTGTTTATGACATCTCATAGTTAATATAAAAACCAGAACTCAGGAAAAACCATTAACTCTCCATTCACTCACCACAAGGCTGGAGAGTAGATTTCTTTTTGCCTGATATTAAGTGGACCTATTTTTGCTGCCAGATGCTCTTCACTTAGTTTCGAGTGAATCATCGATCCTTAAAGGTCAGATCGATTGGTTTCTTGAGGGCCAGTGTCTTCTATACTCAATCCCATACCCATATCCTGCCTGCTGTCAAGATATCTGTCCTTAATCAATCAGCCTATCGATCTTGACATGAACATGAGGGCAATGAGGATGTGTGTGTGGTGTTGAAGCAAGGTGGCTCAGACTTGCATCTATCCAAGGAATCACCAAGACTTGACTAAAGTTTGAACTGAAGTTCAGCCAATTTGCACAGCTGAAGTGAAGTCGAAGTGAATATTTATTCCTTAGTCACATGCACTAATACACATGTTGACCTGTACGGGTGCTGCAGGTTTTCGGGTAGAGGCTTGTAGACAGGTGGCACTGGATATTAAGGAGAGTACAAGTGTGTCTTGAAGTTCCCTTGAAGCTCATGCGTCCATCTTTTGAAAATGGAACGTATCATTGTGGTGCGTGCAGTAACAACGACGCACGCACCACTGTACCGCATGCAACATTGCAGTAATGTTGTCATGCATGTGTGAGATATTGGTAAGTATAATGTAAGTTACACGCACTTATGACGTACATGTGATGCTGCTGCACTGCGCCCTTATGGAGCACTCCAGTTGTTGGTGATGTGCACCAATAGGCTTCTTGTGCAGTGTGCATTCAGGGGGATGTCGAAAAAAGTGAAACACTTGAATGACGTTTCTGTGTCTAACCTACTTCACTCTTACATGTTGCTCAATTGTCAACTACAATCTGACACCCACAGCATACCCGTAAAAAATTGTACACAAACATTTTTACTAACGGGCTCACAGAGTTCTGTATGATCTTACAATCTCAAATAGATCACCTACATACCCAGCACAGTTTTACCCGTTTTCCACCTGCAGACAGCTCATGTCCAGCAATAAGGGTAGTTGTGCCAAAGGCATTGGTCACACTTGATTCGTATGGGTGTTGTGGGTTATTGGCCGCATCTTAAGTGTGTCCTGCAGCTCACACAAGGCTTATACTTTACAAGACAAAGTGAAAATGAAACATGTGATAGTTGCACATATGATATGTGTATCATCAAGTATTTGTAAGGGTAATGTAAATAACATACACTTATGACCTGTGGGTGGTGCTGTTGTACAGTTCCCTTTACACCACACTTTAGTCATTAGTAAGGTGCGTGTAAGGGCTCCTTACTGACCACGTGCAAATCCTGCACACTCAGGGTATGCAAGTAATACATAGGCGCTCGTAAGTCACCAACAAGATGGTCGTAGGAAAAAAATTGCATAAAAATTTTTGCCTTACAAACTCACCATCTACATTGTTAAAATGTCACCCCTTTTTTCCCTTTGCATACATCCACGTCCACCTATGAGAGTGGTTGTGACTAAGGCTTTAGCAGTTGACTTAAAGTTCAATGTCCTGATGATGGGTCCCCACAGAGTTGTAGGGTGAGCATCCTCAGAATCATACCAATTCCCGAACAAGATAGATGTTACGTTGCACAACCCACTGGCTGTAATCAGACACACCCAGATATGTGTTAAGGATATGTCCTCAGACTAAAGAAAACATGGTGGTCAAAATTACCTCAGTTACCTGAACTAAAACTCTATAAAGAAGACAAAACAAAAAATGTCAACTTGCCTTTGAAGTCTTTTGTTAAATAACACAAATAGGGATTATCTTGTTGGACTATTGAAAATAGGAAATGTTAGATTATCTGAAAGCACGCTATACACAAAAGAGAGAGCAGATAATACACACTCACTGAGCCAAAGACCCCAAGTTTACAATGTCTAGTTAAATGCAGTCTTTTAATGCCTCTTTGGTCTTAATGGTTTGGTAACCTCTAAGCTCTGTAAAAGCTTTCAAGGTTTGCTCATTGATGAAAGTGGGAAAGCAACCTTGACAGATCTTTAGCAGCTCATTAACACCAAGCCACAGTGTTGACCTTCGCTGCAGTCCAAATTCAGAGTCTGTCATTTCTCTCCGTATGCTTTATTGACCTACATGACCTCTTCTGTTTCTTATCTGATGACAAAATGTTGATACAAGGAAAGTAACCTGGTTTAACAGCTGCTTAGTGTTGAGCTTATACCTCAGCTTTTACAATTAACAAATGTAAAAACTACAGCAGCCCTAAAGCAAAGTTCTAACTAAATAAGAAACCTGGCTTTGAGAGCAACTTGGCTTTTGACCCGTAAAACAAGCTGAGGCATTCATGGCCAACCAACTAAATGTCTTTTAGAAAAGCTTCCGCACGCAAGCTTAATTTCCCCTGGGAAGCTCAAAAAAAGAGATGTGTCATTGTCGCTGGAGTCATTAAAATTTTATCTTCATGGGGCAAACCATTGTGTCTCTTACACCGTGATGGACCATCAGCATGTTCACAGTGAACCCTGGCTTTCTTAAAAAAAAATAGGCGAGTGACCACACACAAAATGGACAGGAGTCTGTGGGTATCTATGAAGACATTCATCCAATTTAAATGTTCTTAGAGGAATAACTCATTTAAGGAATAACATGTTTCATACTTGTGTTTAATACCTGCATGTCTCGCCACACTCAGAGACTAAACAGTGCTACCTTTCATGTTCACATTGGTTAATTTTGTTTTCCATTTTGTTACATTACATGTATGGGGAAACAGGAAAATTAGTAAAACGTCCTTAAAAACCTTCTTTAATGAAAATGGTGTTTTTAACATTCACAATCTTTTACAAACTGCTGATTTTCATCTGCTCCTGATCCATCACAATTTGAATAAAGAAATACTAAGAAATGCAGTTTCAGTGTTAAATTATTTTACATGTGTCCTCCATCATTTAACATTGAAACTGCATTTCTGAGTATTTCTTTATTCAAATTGTGATGAATCAGGAGCAGATGAAAACCAGCAGTTTGTAAAAGCTTGGGTTTGTGACACAGAAATTGCCATGGGTGGGCCAAATTCTCCCTTCTTCGTTACAATTCTAAATCCAACACTTGAAGACAAATAAATGCATTACCGTCTTCATTTTCTTCATATAAGATGGCATCTGGCTCTAAAGTGTACAGCTCTGTTATTGCTAGATTTTTTTTTTTTTGCTATGCTAATGTTAGCTTGAGCTCGTGAGGTGCTACAAGTTAGTGGGGGAGAGTGTAAACAAGGCAATTCTAGGAAATCAGCCCAGCTAATTCATGCACCAACAGTCACACCCAAAAACCAGAGTTGAATTTCTAACAAGCTGGTGCTCTGCAGCCTGCAAAAAAATACGTCTTAAAAAACAACACAGGTTTAATTTTCGCTAAAATAAATCTGAAAAATCTTACTTAAAAGACCAATTGATACGATTTTAAATTAAAATAATATATGGATGGAGCGGGACTTTGGGCAATTCATTATTTGTCTACTTTATTATACTATCACAGTTATTTATACGATATAGTCTTTCATACTGTATGCGTGTATTAAAACTTCTGGTACTTTTTGTTGATCATGGATGTTTCTTCATTTTATACAACATTATCATTTAAAAGTTAGATAAAGCAAAGTGAGGATCAGATAGGAGCCTGTCAGTGAGTCAGACGTATTAACTGTGTTCACATTAACTCTAAAACTTGGTTGTAACAGACAACATTAGCAACGTTAAAAGGGTTGGCCAATTTAGCATATTCACAATAGTTGTAACTCCCAACCTTGTTTGCTACAAATAAATCTAAAGCAAACACTACTTTAACTGCACAGACTCCCAATCTTGTTAGTAACACACAAAAAATGCAGTGCAACACATGTTAGCATATTTACAATATCTGTAATGCCTTGTTTGCTACTTGTATAAAACATAGTGATGTCACTAAAATAAATGTTATTGTTATGCTAATTGATAAACCTTATTTGTAACATACACACACACAAAAATAAAAAACCTCAGTCCGACATCACCACACATTAACCCCTTTAGCATATTTATAATAATTGTTACTAATAACTTTGTATGCTGCACATATAGAACTAGACTGATGCCACTTAAACAAAGGTTTTAGTGACTACGCTAACTCCAAACCTCCCTGATAACATGTAATATAAAGAAAGTCCGCCTTGCTACACGTTGCTGTGTTAGCATATTTACAATAAAAACCCAAACTTTTTTGCAACTCATAAAAAAAAAAAAAAAAAATAGAAAAACCTGACATTGTGACAGAGTGTAGTGTATCTGAAACATCACTTTGACATCAGTTAGCACAACCAGATGTGATCTATATATGAAGTGCTACAGATTGTAAGGCGCACTATAGTTTTTGTATTTATTTATATATATATTTTTTTTATCAAGGCTTTATATGTGCGCCTTTTGGTGCAGAAAATACAGTAAATCTGGTATGCATAAGAACAATACATTTTGTAATAAAACAGATAATATACAGTAAGCAGACCTCAGAAAAGCTGCTGGTATATATTGTATGTTATATGGTTTTGAATGTGAGTATTTGACTAGAAATATGGTTTTAACTTTTATTTTCAAACTTTAAAGAATAAGGGGTGTTTATTTTGAAATAGGTTTTAGCTTATTTTTGTTTGGTTCACTAATGTATTTTCTGCTGTAAATGCCATGTTTTGTGGCAAATATTAAAAAAAAGAAAGCGCAAACAAAGAACAGGAAGCAACAGCCTGAATAGAAAGACATTTATTCATAAATGTCATCTTCTGACCTGTTCATGTGTAATGCATTGAGTTATTTACATTTAGCAGACACAATTCTTGCAGTTGAGAGCAATGTGTCTTTTCAAAAGATATACCAAATGTAAAACCATGGATTTGAACCCCTGACCAACCAAACTGACAGACACTTGCTCAGCTCAGAGGGCAGCAGCTCCTCCACAAGGAAATAAAACAACTCATTATTAGCATGCAAGTCGTTCTTATTATTATTACTATTATTTTTATTGTATTTCCATTGCCATTTATACCATTGTTAAAACAAACAAACAAACAAACAACAGTCCAAATATTATTTTTCTAACCTCCTTCTATGGCTGCAGTTTGTTTGTATGGCATGAATGAATGAATGGCATGAAATTAGAGGTGATCTGTTGTAGTCTTTGAATCAACCCCTGTAGCAAACACACCGAGTGCATCCAACTTCACTGCAGTCCTTTCACACGCCGCCTCTGAAATCAAAGTCAGGTCAGAACGATAAAGTCAGCTGCACACAGCCAAGGGCTCACTTCAACTCTCGTAATTATTTTCGTTGAATCATTTTGCAGTTATTACAAATGGCACTTCCTTCATGTGATGGGGGCCAATGTAGGTTCACTTCTTTATGGAAGGAATGGTGGCAAGATGCAGATAGTGAGAGACACTTACAAAAGTAATCTAGTTTTAATTACGAGTTAAAATGTTCTAACTTTTTCACTGATGGATTTGCACTTAATTTTCTTAAAACCTTTTTGGGTCAAAATTGGACACTGATGGGGACTAAAAAAGAAACACAGCTTCTAACTGAGTTAACCCTTTAGTATCAGAGCTTTAGTTCCAGTGTTGACATTCTTTTGACCACTGAAATAATGTAATTTTAGCAGATTCTGAAGCAGATTACAGAATGTCTTAAAACTGACATTTTGCATTTGCAATTTCTTTAAAACATAGCTATAACAGTTTTGCCACATGTATTTTTTTGTCTGCAGGTAAAAACTAGGCAAACCTGTGCATGTGTCCCACAGGAAATAGCAAGGTTGTAGACTATTCGGTGAACCTGTAGAGCGAAAATGTTCATACACACCTTTTTCTATGTCCATGCTGTGGTGACAGATCGTAACCCTTAGACATAAGGGTTAGCAAAGGTGAAATAGGTAAGATCCTGGCATGTCATACTGACCCCTCCCTAATCCTGCACATTTTTCTAGGGTCCAGTTAGCTCACAGCCTGAAAGTTAGAAATAATGATCAGTGTAGTTTGTATGTGTCATCCACAATTACCACCTACACACCCGAGGCAGGTGGTATTTACACGCAGTTGGATGAAGCTACTAGAAACAACGTACTAATGACAAGAGTGAGGCATAAGGGTACTACACAACAGAGGCACCCATACGTCATAAGTGTGTGCAAATACGTACAGGCACTTCACAATACACTTATGACACACATGACAATGGTAGGTTCCATTTTCATGAGGCCCCTAAAGTGGCCTCAAGGGAACAGCAAGACACACCTGCACTCTTCTTAAGAAATGACCGCTCCTGTCTACGACCTTTCATGGGCCTAGACAAACCAAAAAATCCACAGCGCCTGTATGGGT
Organism: Oryzias celebensis; assembly: GCA_014656515.1. NCBI lineage: Eukaryota > Metazoa > Chordata > Actinopteri > Beloniformes > Adrianichthyidae > Oryzias > Oryzias celebensis. The sequence continues at coordinate 33,287,082 of BNCR01000005.1, read as the reverse complement.
GCATGTGACTAAGACTTTAGTCATGTGGTGTCCACCGTGTAAAAATTGAAAAATTCAGAAAAGATCATTCAGAAATTACAGTTTTCCAGACAACTAAAGTGAAACTTTTATTTCATTCAGGACTTCAAGGAGAAATACATTAATGTCTTTGAGCTTTGCCTTGCCTCCTGATTTTCTAGAAGCTCTAGATTTGCTTCAGACACAGCGGCAGCCTTTGGCATTGTGTTGTCAAACTGGCACTGAGACCATTGTGAGGAATTCAAAACACTTTTCAGGCTTTAATGTGATCAACAGCCAATCCAATTGTTGCAGTTCAATATTTTGAAAGTCACCCAAATCCTGCGTGGTAGCCAGCAAAAAAACCTGTGTGATTAAAATAAACAGCTACAATTACTTTCAGTATACAGAATACATTTAGCACAAGTTGTATGAAGCACGCACAGTTATTGAAATATTGTTTCTAAGTTTTTCAGTTAAGTACCAAAAAACATCTTTTAATGTCTTGTATACAGCTGTGCTGAACCTTTTCACTATTTACTGTGGGTGTAAAAAAAATGAAAGATTGGAAGGCAACTGACAGAAGGAGGGAAAGAAAAGCCAAAGTACTCAAAGTTTAAAAAAGTTTAAATTCAAACTATGCTTAAGCTTCCATTTGTGTTAGCTTTCTATTGCAATGCCTTTTAATAATGGGTGGTTTGGATCTGTATCCTAAATCAGCTAAAACTGTTATTTATCATCCACAGGGTTTTTTTTGTTTATCTTTTGAGTTTATTGTTAAACGTTCCTATCCATGAAAATTATAAGTTTCAATGGTTCTTGGCTTTTGATCTTTTCTTAACAAATTATACATTCATTATACATACATACATACAATACATTATATATATATATATATATATATATATATATAAAAATTACACACACCCTTTATGCCTCAACAAATACACTCCAACAAACACACATACAGTACACAAGGAAGGAGGGACCTCTGATCTTCTGTCCCTACCTAATCCCTGGTGGAGAAAACAAGACCCTCAGCGTCAGCACCAATGTCTCTTGGGTGCAGGCCTCCTGTGCCCGGTAGCCCTCTCTCCACGCAGGGAGAGAGATCCTTTAGTTCTCTGGCAAGACCATGAGTGGGGGATCACATCCTATCAGAGCCTTGGTCTGTGTTTATACAATGCGGGTACTGGTCCTTGCCCTCGGGCACCTGGCCTTTCCAAAATTTCAACATTGGTTAAGCCTGGTCGGGCTATGTTTACAGCACTCTTTACATCCCCAGTTCTCTTGGTCATCCCTCCTTTAGGTGAGGGTGGCTGGCCCCTGCCGTGCTCTCCTGAATCTCACGAGGGGTGGGCGATTGGCCTGGAGTTTGGGGGCGGGCCTCCCTTGGGGGGCCCTGACTTGTACCTGGGGCTGGGGTGGGGGGATGCTCAAAACTCCTGAGTAGTGGCTAGAGCTTGCACTCTCTGTGCTCCCATGCCCCACTGATTTCAGGAGTTCGGGCCCAGGTCTGGATGCATGGGTGGATTGCCTGGCAGATGGATTTCCTCCATCGGCCCTGCAGTGCAGGTGTGGGGGGTACTGGCCGCTGCTGCTTCGGCAAAGATCTTGGTGTGGGGATTGCTGGGAACTCTCCCTCTTTTTTTTCCTCTATTTACATTCCATCATCCACCTCAGCAATATTAACGCTCATCTGAACACAAGTGTCACCTCGCCTTTACATGTGTTAGTTTTATAACCCCCGATTATAACAAAAAAGTTGGTCCAACACAAGAGGCTCTCAGCTCATAAATGTTTGCTCAGGTGTAAGCAGAATAAGTCAGAACAAAAACATTCAATAATAAACAAACAACTGCCAATTCCTTTTTTGAGGAGAACGTTATGGACAAACAAATTATTTATTAAAAACAAAAAATAGTTTAGTACCCTACCCTAACAAAAGAGGAAGGAACCCTGATGAACATCCTCTATGAGGTCAGCGTCAGTGAAGGAAACATGAGTGATTGAAGGAATAAAAGTCAATTTCTCTGTGTTTTATGAGCATTTTTATTTGGTCAAGTTCTGCCCAGATAGTCTTTTTTTCTCTTTTTGGAGTCTAACCCCTGCTTTTTATTAATAACTTATTGTTCTTTTTTTCTAGGCACAGACAAAAACAAGTCTGACAGGCTTGGAGGCAGGCATATTATTTATTAATTTTGTGCGTATGTGTCCTGGTTTCACTGTGCTTTACGGGTCAGGTTGCAGACTGAGGGACCAGACCCAAAGCACAGTCTTGCTTCAAATGCCAGGTCTATTACATTCCAGCTCCAAAACGGATAAGTAGAACAAATTGCCTCTCATCCAAAGTAATGGTTCATAATTATTTGCTCAGATAAGAGGGGGCCTGGGTGCAGAGAAGGGAATAGATAGGCTTTCTGCTTGTGTGACAAGTAGACCATTGATCTATCCAGATGCAATCTCAGAGGGAAGAGGTAAAAGCTACTATATGCTGTAACAAGTTTTCTTCTGGATAAGTTTAGAATCAAACTTTGACAAACTTTATGTGATGTTTTTGTTGGATATATTCTAATCGTGCTTCCCTTTGGTCAGTGCATGCTCATGTCTGTTCATATGAAGCACTCATGGAGCTATTCCCTGAAGGAGGGCCAGCATGTTGGCGTGCTGATTATGCGCTTTTTTCTGCACATACTGTCTCTTTTGTTTTCTTTTTAAGGCTCAAAATACAGTTGGAGACACAACAATGACCAAACACACTTTTAAGCAGAAAATCCTAATACTTGGGTCCAATCCTGCATGCAGGGTTACACAAATGAAAGGTGGTAGCATTTTTTTTTGTCGTTTTAAAAATACAAAAACTGAGCCTAATATGTCTTTACAAAAAAAAAAAAAACATAATCTTGAACATTTTTAAAAGCACAGAAAGAGATTGAAAATAAAAAACTGAAAATAAAAAAAAATAAAAAAAACTGTTAAACATGAGATTAATGTGAAACAGTACAGCAGAGATGATTATCTAACCACAAAGGAAACAAAAAAAGTAAAACAAGAACGATCAAAATGAACTATACATAATTCTTAATCCACCTAGGTCAGAGTTCTGCATCCTTCAACACTTGCAGAGCCACTCTGGTTGATTTCTCACTGATGCTTAACCCAAGACACACACAAGTTAGAGAAATAAGACATTGCTTTGTATTTCTGCAATTGTTACTATTTTGGATAATACCTTTTGTGGTGCATCTCAGCCAAAATTTTGTAAATCAGGCTAAAATTAAACCAGAGCTAATTAGGTGACCCTTACAATTTTTTTGTACTGTTACTCAAAATCCTTGTTTGTTTTTTTCAAAAATAGACAGTCCGCCTTAGAATTCGGTGAACCTTAAGTATAAATTCTGACTGTGTTTACTGACCTATTGTTTAATTTCTGTATTGTCAAAAATCTGAGTATTTTAGTTCAACTTTGATTGAATGAAGTTGTACCACGTGTTGGATTGTAGGAGCATTATGGGTATTGTAGTCAGAAGCCAGCCAAAGATCTTGTTTTTGCTGCATCTAGAGGTCTTGAAACCAAAAGAAACACTGACATGCTTTAAACACATCGATCGTTTCTCATGTGTCCTAATGCAGGTCCATTTACACCAATAAAACCTTTTTTCCCCCCATAACTGTTGATTTTTTTTCTGATTTTACACCACATACTTAGTTTTATATACATTTTAAAACATAACTTTTGCTCTCTGACAGAGTCAAATCAAGACTAAAATCAAACAGATGTCGCATTTTGGTGTTTAACCAAGTAGATTGAGCAAAAACAGTGGGGACAGAGACCTATGCACAGTTTTTGCTTAGCTTTGAGCATCAGAAGTGTGTTGTGGGTTGAGAGCATTATCTTCTGTAAGCCAGAACCAATGTCCTTTCACATTTTGCCTGTTTATTCAGAGTTCTATGATGCTCAATCCAGCTAAGAAAAAAAAAAAAAAACCCTTAGATGACACCCTGGGTTTTCAGATGACAGACAGCCTCAGGGCCACTCTATTACAAACAAACAAATCAACTGCTCCAGCAAACAGCGTCCTGCTAGATATCTCCTTCTGCCAGTCAGCCCTAAGCTCCAACCAACTCATGCTTTCCTATTCTGTGTGTGACAGCAAGGAATCAATGCATAATCATATTCATATCGTCTTTGGCTACGGACACTCGGGGCACATTTTCACATATCTATTTTTGTCTTTCTTTAGACTCTAATTGGTCCTAATTGACAATCTGCATTAGAGGTGACTCATTTTGAATCAATCAGTGTGTAAATGTGAGTAGATGTTGGGGTTTCGTATTCACACGTAGCTACGCAAGTTTCTACAACCGTTTTGCGTACAAAACACGTGTCTATTGAACGCTCATTCGGAGTAAAACCAGATCAACCTTTGACCAAGCAGGACTAATTTGGTTGTGATGTCTGGATGATCTTACTGGATGATCCCTTTTAGTTTACTGTTGTATCAACTGTTTGAAAGTTGATCATGGAGGACAAATTAATTATTGTGGTTTGTGCACGGCTGGAACATAATGACACCAATTCTATCATTTATCAGAATAGAAAAAAAAAAAAGCCTGGAGATGGATTCACGAGATTTGCACACATTGACATTTCGCACCCACCCTCTGCTAACTGTAAGGGGCGAACATGTGCTAGTAAACAGTAGAAAGACAAACAAGAACCCTTCCTTATTTGATCAATGTGAACACCATGGGATTACTGTGCATTTATGTGCGTTTCAGACTTTCAAAAACACAACGCGAATTGTTGAACGCACGTCACATGCTCAGTGTGTCCGTATCATAAAATCCAGATCTATTGTATGTGTTAGCATTGTTTTTTTTTTATTGTAATTATGCAGTTTTTAGCCCAAATTTATAAATGTGTTTTTTTGTTTTGTTTTTCGGGGACATATTTTCTGCAGAGCAGCAAAAGTTCATTAGAAGTTCATTGCTGAGTTATTGGTGATTCCGTTGGTGCAGAGTGAGCCTGCTTGCTTTTTTCATCATCCTTTTGTTTACACACTCTGCTGCTAGTTTATAACCCCTCACAGCGTGAAGCTTACAGTAGTGGTGAAACAAAAATATGTTTCTGAGCCAGATGTCAGCTAAGACAAGAAAAACAAAGATGTTAATAGATCCAGTCGTTAAACAGTGGATGCATCAGAATCGAGTGGAGTAGGGAGCTGTGGCCCACTGATTGTAGCTTCTACACAACAACTACAAGCTTTTTCCAATGTCATATTTTTTGCTGCCCCAAATTAACTATGAGTTGAATAAAGAAATACTCAGATGTACAATTTTAAGCTTTCCTAATAAATGTCTTCCATTATGTAAAAAAAGAAGCCACAAGAACATGTTAAAAACACCATTTTCATTGGTGTGGTTCTCTAACAGGTGAAGCCTCCCCGTTTTTTTTTCTTCCATCTATACTAGGTTGAACTGTTGCTGCAGCATATTTCCATCAGCGTGTCAATGTGTCAAACCAGGGCATGATTAGTGCTGATTTTGCACTCTTCTTGATTTAAGTGTCAAGCTTAGTGCTGATTAGTGCCGAAGGAAAAGCTTTCTTTGCCACTATTTGTTTTTAATGCATACCCGGGAAATGATTTCAGCGCACTGCTCCCCCATTAGAGGGCAGCTTTTTTTGGGAGGTGGGGGGGGGGGGGGGGGGGGGGGGGGTACACAATGTCCTGCAATCACATGCTAGGGCCACAGGATCTACAAGACTACAGAATATGATAACCTTCAAGAACAGTGAGATCTAGCAATATTGCCACACTCCAGTCTTTACATTGTAAACAGCATTAATTATTCATGTGCAGGCATCTCTGTGTGCAGCAAAGCCATATCAGCACAGAGCAGAGATAAGCGTTTGTTTATGCATGCTGCAGTTGTACTTGATCTAAGGAACCTTTGTGAAATGTCAGCTTGCATCTCGCATCAACTTAAAGCTAACTACTACTATCTGGGATAAGAGAAACAAAGCCCGTTTACAAGCTTCAATCTGGAACATCTTTATTGTATGGCGGGAAAAAGAAATTCCAGAAGTTTCTACAAATCATAGCCATTAAGTATTCTTCTCCCATTTCCATCCCTTTTAGAGCTCGCCAGTAAAACATGTGAAGACAGCAGCTTGCCTGGCTTAGTCCCTTAAAATGCACCCACTGCATTGTGGCCAGACTTTAGCATCTTTATGCAAATATATTTCTTTTGTAGTCTGAATCCCCCTCTTTCAATAACCTTCTTTCTTGCTTTTTATTTCATTGAGGGAGCCCATAGGATGATGTTTAACTAAAGTCACAGAATCAAGGTCACGGCTGAAAAAAGGCACAGTGTCTCCTTTCATTTACAAGTCAGGCAATCAGACACAGTTCCTTTAGAGTCTTTACTATTTAGCTTTTTGAGTCTTTAACAAAGCCTGCTTTGTCAGTTCCTGTCATGACCAAATATATTTATGGATGTGGTTTTCTACCATAACTCAAAATATTGTTTAATTCACTTTTGACCATTCAGTTTGTAAAAAGACATTTGACATTTCAATATGCAATTTGAAAATGCATTCTTAAATTTTGAATTCAAAACAGGAAGTAAAAATTCAATCATATCCTTTTAACGATAAAATGTAAAATTAAAACAAAATCAGTTGTCATGGGTTTTTGGTAACATAACTCAAATGAAAATGCATTTTGCTATTTACAATTCAACGTTCAATTTGGTCATGCATTTTCAAAAAGCATTTTGTAATACACAAATTATTAATAAAAATGAAATTTCAATTCCTTGCATCTAATTTATAATGTGACATTATATCTTTTGGATTTTTTAATTTGCTATGGTGTTTTTTGTTAAAATTCAAAACAAATTGCAAAACAGCAAATTGAAATTCAATTTTTTTTAATTAAAAAGAAAAAAAAATGCATTTTATAAATGCATGACTAAATTCCTATTTGAAATGATACCGAAAACCCATGACAAAATATGCAAATGCAATTTACAATTTTACACATAAAAAAATGTGACATTGCACTGAATGTTTTCAGTGTTATTGAATTTTAAATCCCAAATTACTTTTTTTCAAATTGCAAATGAAATTGTCAATAGAGAATAGAATGTTACTTTGAATTACTGGTGAAAAAATGTCCATCCTAATGATCATTTCATTCAAATAATATCATTTTGGTAAGTCAATCTAATTTTTCATTTAATTATTAACATGGTCTGTGAAAGTAATTTTACACTCTTCATTTTTTTTTTCCTTTCTTAATTTTTTTTAATACTCTGACTCTCAGAAATTGAATTTTTGACTGAGCTGCAATTAAGATCCCATCAATGCATCTCTGTCAAATATAAGATTATGGATTTATTTCAGTCTTAGGAAAAACTATTGGAGGGTATTTAAACAAATCACTCTAAAGCGTTTTGCTCAGCTTTTTTTCTTGATGATCACTTCTATTTTGCATATTTGAGTATTGGATGTTTTACTTGACTTAGCCAGTGAAGAGGACAAGAGTTATTGTACAATAAGAAGAAAGGAGAACTTCTCAGTAATAGTGTTCATCACAATATACTGATTGTCCTTCAGATGGCAGAGGTCAGGTAACTAATGACAATGTTGCACTTAGACATTTGACAGCTGTTCATGTTTTGGTTGCAGCTCAACCTATGTGTCTACTTATATGCAAAAACATTTTGGAATATCATTACTACAACGTGGCGGTTCAGATTGTTTTTTTTGTTTTTGTTTTTTTCTGAGCCAAATTATTAAAATTAAATGATTTAATTAGGCATGTAATTAGTTTCTGCCATCCTCTCCTGTAAAAGCAATAGGCCTGGACTATTTTTGCTAAATTACAGACTGATTATCAACAGGTCTGTTTGTTTAGGTGTCAACATCAAGCTGCTCCTGGTAGACCACTGTGTTCTTAAAAATAAGCTGGCTTAATTGCGTTTCTAGGTCAGGGTGGTTTTGGCACCTTATTTGCAGAACTAAAGACTCTGTTACCATTTCTAATTAAACAATTTGCAGATCTGATATTAAAGGACACTTATCTTCATTTATGTTTTTAGTTAAACTCCCAGCTGTGGTACACTACTAATTATGGACTTTCTCGTTCTAAGTAGGTCTTTGGAGAAACTTCTCTCTTTACATAACGTTAGCCTTGTTTTGTTTTTATACATACTCTATCTTTTGGGAGAATAATTACCAATATAATCAATACAAGCTAGGTAGCTAGACGGGAGGTGTACAACTAACAGAACAATGTTGTACAGCTAACAGAATAGTGGTGTACTGCTAACACTACAGTGATGTTTAGTTAACAGAATAGGGTTTAGCAGTACAGTGGTATACAGCTAACATAATAGTGTTTAGCAGAACAGTGGTGTACAGCTAACAGAATAGGGTTTAGCAGTACAGTGGTATACAGCTAACATAATAGTGTTTAGCAGTACAGTGGTGTACAACTAACAGAATAGTGTTTAGCAGTGCAGTGGTGTACAGCTAACAGAATAGGGTTTAGCAGTACAGTGGTATACAGCTAACATAATAGTGTTTAGCAGTACAGTGGTGTACAACTAACAAAATAGTGTTTAGCAGTGCAGTGGTGTACAGCTAACAGAATAGTGGTGTACTGCTAACACTACAGTGTCGTTTAGCTAACAGGATAGTGTTTTTTTGTAGTACAGTGGTGTACAGCTAACAGAATAGTGTTTAGCAGTACAGTGGTGTACAGATAACAGAATAGTGTTTAGCAGTACAGTGATGTACAGCTAACAGAATAGTGTTTAGCAGTACAGTGGTGTACAGCTAACAGACTAGTGGTGTACTGCTAACACTACAGTGTCGTTTAGCTAACAGAATAGTGTTTTTTGTAGTACAGTGGTGTAAAGCTAACAGAATAGTGTTTAGCAGTACAGTGGTGTACAGATAACAGAATAGTGTTTAGCAGTACAGTGATGTACAGCTAACAGAAAAGTGGTGTACTGCTAAACGCTACAGTGTCATTTAGCTAACAGAATAGGGGTTTTTGTAGTGCAGTGGTGTACAGCTAACAGAGTACTGTTTAGCAGTACAGTGGTGTAAAGCTGACAGAATAGTGTTTAGCAGTACAGTGGTGTAAAGCTAACAGAATAGTGTTTAGCAATACAGTGATGTACAGCTAAAAGAATAGTGGTGTACTGCTAACACTACAGTGTCGTTTAGCTAACAGAATAGTGGTTTTTGTAGTACAGTGGTGTAAAGCTAACAGAATAGTGTTTAGCAGTACAGAGGTGTAAAGCTAACAGAATAGTGTTTAGCAGTACAGTGGTGTAAAGCTAACAGAATAGTGTTTAGCAGTACAGTGGTGTAAAGCTAACAGAATAGTGTCTAGCAGTACAGTGGTGTACAGCTAACAGTAAGGTTCTATGTACCTGAAAATGGTGTGCCACTTACAGTAAAGTTAGACAACAGAAAAAAAATGGTATGCAGCTTATAGTAGTTTGCAGTGGTGAAAAAGGATTGTGTATTACTTGTTCAGTGATTATTGTAGTTTTGTGTCTTGTGTTTGAGGCCGGGTTGTTCCCCCCAAAAAAACACTGCCAAGAAGGTAAAGTACAGGACCTGTATATATCCACAAGTAGAGATCCCACTAAAAACAGCAAAATAACAAAAGAGCAAAGAGGGAGGCTTTTGTGTTTTTATCAATAAAAGAGGCTTCACAAACACAAGAATAGCCTTTGTTTTCTGCATTTAATATGCCTTTAATATTATGCTATATAGATGAAAAGGCTTTAAAAACACAGCCTATTTCAATTATTAACCATGTTTCTGTTGGTAAAATAATAGATTTAAAAACTGTTTGTACCAATAGATAAAAATTATTCTGCCATTGAAACAATATATCGATTAAGCAGCCCATATAGTTTCCATATCTCTCATTAAACTTTGAGTGGATGAGACAATGCTTCGTGTAAATGTATATTTAGAAGTACTTGATATGCATTTTTAGATCCAGCCACCAATTCCAATTTCACAACAGACTCCACCCATTTACTGTTAGGACCTGGAGCTAGGAGAGATAAGAGAAACTCATCTCTTGAGTTGGAGTAGAAAAATGGATCATGTTTAGATTATGTAAATTGCTTAAAAGCAAGATCAGCAAAATCTGCGATTTAGCACATAAAGATATATAAAAAAAACAACCCACTATAGTTAAACTCACTTGGTTAACACTTGGAACTGTAATTCATATTATGAAAAAAAATCCATCAGAAAAAATTTTTTATTGGGTGACCGTTATTATTACTGACCCATAATCCATAGAAAAATAAACATCGTAATTAGATATATTGATTGTACAAAATAAAATAACACACAGTTATGTTTGTTTAAAAATGTAATTCTCCCATAATGGGCGAACTCTATACCTTCATTCTTACCTTCCTCCCAGCCCTGAGGGCTTCCTGCCACCTTCTCGTTTTTCCCATTCCTTTCCTCACGTAGGTCCCCCGCTGCCACTATACTCCAGGTGAACTCATGGGGGTCATCTGGTTGGTAGTCACAAGTTCTGCTGTGGCCAAGACATCCAGGAGTCACTAAAACAAGACACAATTGCAGAGTTAAAACTGTACTGAACAAATATTACAAAAGCAGCATGGTATTGAGGGAGTGAGCACAGAAACTCTATAACTAGTCTCAATAGTTGTTTTTTTGACTTAGGAAAGAACTTAAGACCAGGGTTGGCCAGCCCTGACCCAGGGGATCATTGTGAGGAGGATATTAGCTTTCTAATCACAAAGATTTAGCACAGGTTGATGTTTCACTCAACTAAGGAAGTGTTACTTCTTTACAAAGACAAAAGTAAACAGTTGAACCACCTCATTATCAATCAGCATTCTGTCATCAACAGCTTGGTGTTCTGAACCCCAGCCAGAAACAGGCCAATCTGCAGTCCATCATTGTACCACTGACTGACTGAACTGGACGGTGTGAGAGCCCTACCACTTCATCTTCCAAACAGGAAGTACCTGCTGGCTCCAAGAAGCCAAAATCCTGAAGACTTCAACAGAGAAATAAGCAGCTGTTACTCATTCTATTTGTCAGAAAAAAAACATTCTTGTTCTGGTACTTTTTTTTTTTCTTACGTGGTCTTTCAATTTTTTTTTTCCTTTATTAAAAGTTATTCAAGTTTTAAACTGACCAACCAGATAACTCAGTAGAAGTAGGTAGTCTCACGTCTAATTTTCAGATGGTTTGACAGATTCTCCCACTTTCAAATGGTAGGAGGACTTCCAATAAGCTCACTCCTGATTGGTGAGAATGGTTTCCAAAGAAATGTTAACTCAGATCAACTTGGACCAATCACTGCTTACTGATTATTTATGGTTCCAATGTGGCATTATCCCGAAAAAAAATCACAACTGAATTAATTGAATTGGAGCTGGAAGTAAAGTTTCTAAGGGGGATGTCACACTCAATCAAACTAGTTCTCGTGTACGGTCAATGGTAGTTATTTTTTCATTGCAGTTGCAGAACAATGTAGGAATCTATTTCGGAATTCAGCAAAATTCTACCTGCAGTTTTAATAATTGTGACATTTGTCTAGAATCCCCACAGCTGTGCATGTTGTGATTAGTTGTACACCCTTTACTAAATGCTAAAGGGTTCATGAACGCTTGTCCATCCAATACACATGCTTTATGGATTTGGAGAAAAAAAAATCTGTTTTGTCCCTCTAGGTGTTCTGTGGGAGATGCTGTGAGAATATGGGGGTCCAGAGCCCCCTCCCAAAAGCTATCTGGAGAAGTGAGGTCTGGGCATCTTTGCTTAGACTGCTGCCCCTGCAACCTGGCTCCAGATCAACGGGAGAAATTGGATGGATGGATGTACTTAAAGAAAAAAAAATCCCCCAATGAAATCAAGACTAAAAGAAAAACATTTTGAGATCAAAACACAACAAACTAAAGAATCCAAACTGAAATGTCATTTCATCTTCTATCTCTGCTCCTGAATCCCTGGGGCCAACACCGATGCAAGCTCAACCCTGTGGATCAGTAAATCACTGTTTAAGATGATTTGGTCATTTCCCAATTACTTCTCACACTGGGACTCAGAAGGGCAAAGCGTGTGGTTCTACGTTTAAGTGCAACTTATAATGCAGAAAATGTGATATATATATATATATATATATATATATATATATATATATATATATATATATATATATATATATACATATACATATACAACATGGTGGACAGAGGTACAGCAGCGGCTGAGCTGGACTCACTATTTTTGGGTTAAACTGCTGCAATCATGGATGTCTCCTTATTCCAGTCTAAGCGGCTAACTTCTCTTAGCGCCGCTCTCCAGGACACAGCTCCATGGATCCTTCCACCTGCCCTCGGCCTTCTTCATTCTGGACTCCCAAACAAAGATCCCTGGAGGAAGAAGTGGTTGTCGAATGCCCAGAAGGACCTCTGATGAGGCTCAAAAGCCTGCGCCGAGTCTCTCAAGCCGCTTCGGAAGTCTGGCCGCGGATTCTCCGGCTCCCTCGGCCACAGCGGCACGGACTCCACCTGACCTGGGCTCCATCGTCCAGTTTCCCGCTCTTCGGCGAGACGCCGAATGCTGTCGCCTCACCGGTCTGCGCTTCACCTGCGCCCGCGTCTCCTCCTCCACTGTTTGCCCCGACGACAGCAATCATCGGTGACTCCATAATAAGGAAGGTCCGCTTCTTTAACGCGGTAACTCACTGTTTTCCTGGAGCCACAGTTCTGGACATCCTGGAGAAACTCCCAGAACTGTTGCGCTCTTTCCCTTCCACTGTTAGGAGACTGATTTTACATGTCGGTTTTAATGATACATCTTATAGAGAGTCTGAAACGACTAAAAAAGCTTTTAACAATCTTTTTAATTTTTTATAGTCCTGTCCATTGACTGTTTTTATCTCTGGGCCCCTTCCGTATCTCTCCCGCGGCCAGGGCCGGTTCAGCCGGATGCTGAGTCTGAGCTCCTGGCTCCATTCTGCTTCCAGTCAGAACGGATTTGTTTTTATTGACCATTTTAACCTGTTCTGGAACAGATCTTCCTTTTTTAAAACTGATAGAATCCACCCCAGTCCACTGGGCAGTAATGTTTTAGCCGTCAACATCAGACACTCTGTCCAGACATCACCTGCCCTCATCATGACCACACCAGTCCAAACCTCGTCTTCATCTGCTCAGACATCTGTGTGTGGAAGTGACTGACTGGATCCTGTACCTTCTTCCCCCATTCCCCAACTAACTGTTTCAACCCACCACACTGCTTCACTTCCAAGACCTGTTGCCCCCTCAGCTTATCCCATTAAGACCATTAACACAACCAGGTCTTCTATGAGGAGACGTGCTGGGAGAAAAACAGATCACCACTACCTTCAGCCACTAAAGGAAGCACCAAAGTCCAAGGAAGCAGTTTCATCAACCAAAAATGTTCCACCTTCTTTTAACATGGCACTTTTTAATGTTCGGTCCATATCTAACAAGACTTTTATTATAAATGATTTCATCCTAGACCATAATATTGATTGTCTCTTTTTAACTGAAACATGGCTGAGCACGGATGCATCCACTCTTCTCACAGAGGCCTCCCCATCTAATTTTAGTTTGGTTTTTTCTACTAGGGAGGGCAAAAAGGGTGGTGGTACTGCATCTATTGTATCCAACTCCTTTACAGTAAAGCACATTTCTTTAGATCAGTACCCCAGCTTTGAACACCATGCCCTTGTTTTTAACAGCCCTCCAGTTTTATGCATCACAGTATATAGACCACCAAAACCAAACACTGGTTTTATTGAGGAGTTTTCTGAGTTCTCTCTCTCCAATTGTCTTAACGCAGTCTTAACAGTAAATTTAAATTAGGGCTAAATATGGTTCTGCTGGTTTTTTAATCTGTTTTATTTTAATGTAAAGCACTTTGTGCATTAAATATATATATATATGTAACAATGAGTCAGACGTGGACGGATCAATTGCAGTCTTTTTTAGGAAAAGGGGTGAGGTGTTGGTCAGGCAGGGCTGGGCCATACATGGGCTTTGTCGAAGGCAGGAGCAGACGATTGTCAGGGACAGACTGGGATCAAGGCAGGCGGCTGACAGAAGGGATTAGGATGAGTAACTGGGTCGTAGCTGATAAAGCAGAGAATGTAACGCTGAGAGTTGTCATGGAAAACAATACTTTGCACTGAGCTAAGCTAGGTGCTCAGGTTATATACTGTTGAGGGTGAGTGCTGAGGAGAAGCTGCAGGGGTCAATGGGAATTGTAGTGGATTTGAACCAGGAAGTGTCAGTACTCTGGAGACTGTGCGCAGGTGGCCAGATGGGGAGACAGAGGGCAGCCTCCTGGCAATATATATAGTAGACATATACATAAACAAAAGAAAAATTAATTTTAGCATTGAAATAACTTGAAATTCTTTATGTCAGCCAGTTTGATTTGAAGTGAGACACCATTTTAGTATTAGCTCCTTAATATGAAAAATCAATGAAGACTGTAGTAACACTTGACTCTTGTTTGCTGTGAATGTTTCCTTCTTTTTTCAACACTGATGATTAGCAAAATGACTGATAATTTAGTTGTACAAAAAGTATCTCAAATAAGCGAAAATATTCAGTCCCTCGAGTTTTCTTCCAGCAACTGTTGCTGTTATGTTTTAGGATTCATTGGCTCTTGAAAAATGCACCAGAGACAATCAACCAGTCTTTGGTGAATATTATTTACAGAGTGGAGACTTTGATGATCATGAGCGAGTTAGAGGAAAATACCCCAGATACAAATGCTTCTTTAAATTTAATAAAAGCTAAATAATTTACCAGACTGAGCATTTTCACTCCTGAGTTGAACCGGAACAATTTTGTGTAACAATGAATGAAGACTGAATTGTTTTGTAATAACCCCTGTAGTGTTGTGCAGGTGAAGTGACCTGACCTGGCTCTATTTAAAGACCCAGACCAATGAAAATTGTGTTTTTAACAAGTTCTTGTAGCATTTTTCATAGACATAGACATGGATAAAGTAAATTAAGATTAAAACTGCATTTCTGAGTATTCAAATCATGGTGAATCAGAAGAAGATGAAAACATTGCAATTTAAGAAGCTTGTAGTTGTTAGGTAGAACCTACAACAAGCTCCCCTGCTCCCTCCATTCTGATGCATTCACTTGTAGACAAACAGATCCATGAATGTATTTATTTTCTTTGTCTGAGCTGGAATCATAACTGCACCATTGGATTGTTCCAATATTCCTCAGCAGAATGTTGCACCGCTAATGTTAGTTTGGGGTTGTGAGGGGCTTTAAGCTAGCTGTAAATAAAAGGAAAGTGGGAAATGAGTGCATGCTTACAGTTCCGCCCACAACTCAGGTGAATTTCTGATGAACTACTGCCTCTCTGTAGAAGCTATGTTCTAGAAATCGACAGTTAAAAAAAAGTCATGATCATAATTAAAAGATCACTGGAAACGCTTTTACAATAGATCAAAAGAAGACCAGAGTGGGGCTTTAACCCTTCAGCATTTACATTCTTTCGATCACCGCAACTCTTCTCCTGTTTACACAATTAAAGTAATTCCAGCTAATTCTGACGCGGAGAGTAGCAGCCTGGAGCTGATATGCTATACTTTTTAGTATTGAGTGCTTACACAATAAATCAGCTGAAACTGATGTGTAGAAAAGCGGCTTTTCTCCACATCAGTTTCAGCTGATTCACGGTGATCGCATAGACAGTTGAAAACAAGTATGCCAAAGAAGTACTTTTTAGGGGTCCCAGGCAACTGCTCAAGTGTTAAGGGGTTAACTTGTTTCATAAAAGTTTCAAAGTGTGTGTGCAGGAATTGACTGTTGATTTCTGCTTGCTGTGAAATGTGGGGTGAAAGTAGCAAAGAACCGTAAAGAAATCTACCAGGTAGAGTAAAAAAGTTGGTGTGAAGATCCTGAATCAAACTGGTTGAAGTTCCAATTCAGAATGACCTTTCAGTACCCGAGCGAGATGATGTCAAAGATTAAGAGAATCAACACAAACAGCGCAGATGTTTTTTTTTTCTTTTTTATATATATACAATTATTCTTTCAGAAATACAGCTCAGACACCAATTTTCAAAAATGAATCACACTAACAAGTTCTCTGCTGTAAACAGATGTATGTAGAAAATACTTCCTTTTTTTTTTTTTTTTATAAGAGTTGCTTGAAATCAAGGTTAAAACTTTACACGCTGAGTAAGAGCTCATTTAAATAAATAGAGAAAAAACTAAAATAGATGCCACTGGGTTGCAACAATTGCTTTTGTAACTCGGCTCCTCAGACGTGCGGCATTACAAACAAGTGAGAAAATCTACTTTTGCAAAAATGTGTTGATTAGTCCCACTGTTCCAAGATGTTAAAATCCTTCCCATTTGTTTGGTTTGTTTCCAAAACATCCCAATTATTGTGTGTGTGTGTATCAACTGATTAAGTCTCAGAGATTTTTGTATTTAAAATGTAGTTCAGCAAATACAAAAAAAAAATCCCACTGCGATGGCATCGCTGTGTTTGAATTGACAGTCCGCTGAAGGAAGAGTTTCTATCTTTGATCCCTTGTTCTTTCTGCACAAACATCACGCAGACGAGTCTGAAGTTTGGACTTGAGCAGCCCAGTGCCCCTTTTAAGGAAACAAGAAAGTGGTGTGCTGAAACTTTGCCTCACAGCCAATCGTCGCCATTGGTCTTAAAACTGCTGACATTTTAGAAATCTATTTTCTGCCCGCTCTTTGCAGAAGTCCAAACACATTCTGTTCGTTCCTTATGAAGTGCAGACTTTTAATAAAAGCGCTTGGTATTCTGATGTTTAGTTTGCTCACTGGGAGGAAAACATTTCACAAAAGGCGTTTCTTTGAATAGTAGCTGAAAAAAAGTACAATGATCAAAAATGGTTGATATTACAAGCAAACAGAAATTTTAGAGACAGATAAAGAAAAAGTAACACATTAGCAGTTTTAAAGAATAGTATTTTTAGAAGTAAATTTCACAAAGTCATATAGTCTTTGCTTGTTTGTTACATATGTCAAGGTGAAATCAAACCAAAAGTAAACTGTTAAAATGTAAATAAGTGCTGGAGTCTATCTGCCCTAATGTTTTTCAGTAGCAGAGACATATATTTGCCCACTTGCTGAATTTATAGGTGTTAAAAGAAACAGCCAGTCTGACATCCCATTGGTAGGTTCATTTGAACAGTGAGGGATAGAAAACCAAAATAAATTGATATAAACATGTTTGCAGTTGATTGAGGTAAATATGTATTTGACCACCTATAACCATTTAGAGTTCTGGTTCACACAGAGAAGTTAGACTCTCCTGATCAACCTGACAACTGAAGACACCTGTTTGAACTAATCACCTGTAGAAAAGACACCTGTCCACAGAATGAGCCCATCAGTCAGACTCCAAACTCTCCAACATGGAAAGACAGAAGAGCTTTCAGTGGATTACATGGAGAAGATTGTAGACTGGAATGGATTACAAAACTATCAGCAAGAAGCTGGCGGTTGAAGGGACAACTATTGGTGCAACTGTACCAAAATACAGGAATTACAACAAAATACAAGAACGTGACCATCCATCCACTTAAAGGTCAGGGGCTCCTAACCAGATTTCACCTGGTGGGGTTTCCATGATCATGAGAGCAGAGAGAATATAGGTCTAAAACAACAAAGCAGGAGTTGGTTGATGATCTCAAAGCAGCTGGAACCACAGTTACCAAGAAAACCATGAATAATACTTTACACCACAATGTTTTAACATGAGTGCTGGCAACGTCCCTCTGCTTAAGAAGGCATATGTGCAGACCCGCCTGAAATTTCCCAATGAACACCTTCATGACCTAGGAAGTGATTGGGAGAAGGTGCTGTGGTCAGATGAGACAAAAATTGAGCGCTTTGGCATCAACTCAACCCGTCGTGCTTGGTAGAAGAGAAATGCTGCCTATGGCCCCAAAAAACACCATCCCTACTGTCAAGCATGGAGGTGAAAACATTATGATTTGAAGTTGTTTTTCCACACAGGGCTACTTCACCATGTGTTGATGGGAAAAGGATGGAGCTTTATATGGTAAAATCCTGACAGAAAACCTCCTTTGCTCTTACAGGAGGCTTAAAATGGGTGTTGAATGGGTCTTCCAACATGATAAAGACCCACAACATACAGCCAATAATCATCAAGGTCATATGCAGCACAACCAGTCTCTGGACCTCAATCCTTTAGACATCCTATGGAGAAAGCTGGAGCTCAGGGTTGCCAAATGACAGCAAATGTGAATGATTTAGAAATCATTTGTAAAGAAGAGTGAACCAAAATTCCTCCTGATTTGTGTAGAAAGCTACTCATCAACTACAAGACCCCTCTGACCCCTGTGCTGCTGATAATGGTTTCCCACAAAATAATAAGTCTTTCCGGCAAGAGGAATCAAATAAGTCTTTCCATCGATGAAATGCAAATACAATTAGATAGAAAATCTTTAAAGTCAAATTCATGATTTTCTTTGCAATTTTGTATCTCTCACTGTTCAAATGAACCTACCGTTAACATGACAGACTGTCAATTTCTTTTTAAAAAGTCAAACCTACATTCCTAAAATCAGCAAGAAGGAAATACCTATTTCCTCCACTGTATCATTACTTTTAAATAAATGGTCCCTTGATTAATAGAGCTTAAAATACTCAAAAAGGACGAGGCGTTGGGAGGAGCAGAGGTGGATTTGACTGCAAAATGAAAAGGCTGTCCACCAAAGCTGCTAATAACACTCCTTTCTAACTGCTTAGCCCTTTGAAAAGAAAAGATTTCCATTTTAAAAGAATTTGTCTATAATCACTGAGTGCTGTGGCTCATCGCCACCGGCGACCATCAGCGTTGATACGATGTTGAGAGAGAGAAATGTCAGCAGTTAGAGTGAAAGTTGGTTTCCTTTTGTCTGTGTAGTGGGATTATGCGCCTGCAACACACTTTCCAGAGGAGCAGTTTCTTCCAATTCTACAAGACGACAACAAGCACATTCATTTTCACTTTCACTTTATGTTGTTTGCCCAATTGGGTTGCAGTAATTACAGGACTCAATGCTGAATTGAGGTGAAATAGGGGACACCTGTGTAAAGTGAAATGACAAAAAAGCAAAAATTCACTTTCACACGTGTCCTTCTGTGGTCAGCCAAAAGCTTTTTTTTACAGACTCTTCTGACCCAGCTGCTGATTCAGAGGAGCAGAAAACAGACTACAGAAAAACAATACCTTTTTTAGATATGAATATGCAAACGATCTGGAGGAGCGGAGGATCCCCCTAGGGACAATACTGGTGTTAAAACCAAGGGTGTAAATTATCATATTCATTGCGGTTAATTAATTACAGAAATTTGAGCGTGTTATCTTTTTTTATCAAGTTAATCTCATTTTGGCGTCGGATGGTGTCTGTCATGTTAATGCACACCTGGAGGAGCATTATCTCTCTCATACCATCAACATTTAAGAAAATTATGAATACTCAATAAACATTTAGAACTCCAGTCGTCATATTTTTAATTTTAAATTGTTTTTTTTACAAAAGCGGACAATATTGTGGTTGCTATGGTAATACCTTCAGCACGTGGCGTGCACAGACGGCACTCCTGTCTTACACTTTTTTGAGAAAATGATCCTCATGAGAAGCATAATTTCAGAAGAAAATTCACTTCTTAGTGTTTGTTTTTTTCCGGATAAAACAAAAGTTTATTAAAACAAAAAAAACAAGAACAAAGTCTAAATATTTCATTTCCTCCTTCTTAGATTCTCTATTCTAGATTCTTTTCTGCTTTATCCCATTCATAAAAGGACCAAATTCACCCAAACAGGCTAAAGCAAAAAACAAAAAGCCATCTCTTCTACTGCCTTGCTGTGGTAAACTGTATAATAATTTATATCAGCAAAAGTGTTCCTACTGTTTTTATGTGGTAAATTAGAGCAATCTACACCTGATGTTTTTCTTGTTGTTTGTTTTGTTAATTGTTCAGGTTGAAAAAAAATTATATCACAGAGATGTGACGGCCCCAGACCACAAAAACATTTTGAAACCAGTGAAAGAACTTTAAAATCAATCCTGAATCGCACATGGACCCAATGCAGTGTTTTTAACAGGTTTTTGCAACATTTTTTCTGATAATGGAGGACACCTCTTAAAAATGAGCTTACGTTTTATTTTCTGAAGATTTCTTGATTCAAATTGTTGTGAATCAGAAGCAGACAGAAAAATTCTGTTAGAAAAGGTTTGTAGCTGTGACATATAATCTAGTATGACAAGTTACAAGGTCCCAGCTCTGTTCTATTCTGATCCATCCACTTGCAGACAAATACTGTAGATCCATGCTTGTCTTCGTTTTCCTTGTCTGAACCAGTATCTAGTTCAGAACGCCTGCTTAGCTCTGATATTTGCTCGCCATTTTTGTACATCTTCAGGCTGTAAGCTAGCGGGAGAGCAAGGAAACAGATGGGTGATGGGAAATGAAGGAAGGCTTACTTGGTGCCAACAGTCCCATCCTCAAGTCTGAGGTGAAATTTCAAGTGAACTCCTGCCGCTCTGCAGGCACTATGTCCTAGAAAATACAATACAGTACAATACAGATTTTTTTTTTAATTTTAGCTAAAGACATAATCACAATGAAAGGACAACTGGAATGATTTTAGAACAGTTTAAAAGATGATCAGAGTGAGACTTCAACTACATTTGACCTCAAATTTGATTGGATTTCTTTACCAAAGGACTTTTTCTGGGCAGCTGCATTTACATGCATACAGTGTTCTAGTTTTTACACAAATATTGTTTTCACTTCTTTTCTGGAAAGATGTGAACCCACCATGAATTTGAATGCAAATGTTCAGCAACTCTAAGTCTGTCAACAGTGGAACCACTGTTCGGTGGTTCGGTGTTTACAGTCCGCTTTCATTTCAGCATTTTTGGAATAATTGGCTAATGGACAAACAAGCTTTCATTGTGGAAGCTGAACTGGAAAAAGGAGGTCTGGACCTGGTCTGGGTAGTTTTCAAAAGCAGGAATGTTTATGCAAGAAAATCAGATTTTCTGCTTTGGTGAAACTCAGTCATGCATGCAGGGAAACTGAGGATTTTGTGTTGGAAGAAAACTTTGCAATTAAACTTTGCTTTGGTTTTACAAACTCAATAGAAAATGGTTTTAAATATTTTACTTTGAAGGACTATTTTTTAACACAATGACAGTTTTAGAGCATGTTATTACTACCACATAAAATACTCATTGTTGCTGTTTTACAAGACATTTTTTTTCCCTTTAATTTATGAAAGTGCTTTTTTTTGCATTACTGACATTTCTCAAAAACCAGACAAATCGTCAAATAAAAGCTAAACTGAGAAGCATAAACAATTTGTCTGTTGATGGCTATGTCTTTTTTGTAGCAGCACAATACAAGTTTATTAACCCAAACAATGCGAGGTACACTTTTAGGAACGATTTAACTGTTTTGGATTGTCTTTTTTTCACATTTTTTTTTCTGTTTTCAATAATTATTTTTCTGTTTAAAACATTCTAAACATTTGTGGAATACCAATTAACATCAGCCAATCACACACTAAATGGATAAGCAACTCAACTTCATCAGTACTGCTTTCCTGTTAGTCCCCTGAAACTGTACCTTAATGAAAAAAAAATCTATCTATGGGTTTCATAAATGTGAAACCATAAATGTGTATGAGACACTTCCAGGAACTGGTATTACGATCACATTTGCATACTTTCTACCTGGAAACTAAAACAAGAGACAGACAGAGCTGTCTATTCCTGTTATTCCACCTCTGGATATCATACCATTATTCATGTATGCAAAAACACACTTAGTATGCTGACAGGCAAAGCACTCTAATGTGATGCTGAAGGATGGTTAGAAATACAAGTTGTTTGTCGTGAATAAAGTTACGTTCATACTGGGCTTGGGACGTGCGGTTACCATATGGTGTTTACACTGGACTGTCGCTACCCAGTACTAGCGCATGCACTTACACTTGGAAGAGTTTTGGTGTGAAATGTCAAAGCAGCTTGAATCTTGCTCCAGACCTTTTCTTTCACAGCTTTATTCCGATGTATGAAAAACTTAGTGTAATACAATTCAGTCTCCTCCATGATTAAATTACATTACAAAATGTTATTTTTTTTTCCATGAATTTATGGAAACGCCATCCATACATCACTACCAAATCCAAGTCTCTAACTGGTGAAATTTCAACCTGGCTTTGTATAAAGATCCCAAAACTGACTCAAAGAACTAGCGTAGTGACCGTAAAGGTTTTAACACGCCCAAGACGCGCATATACGAGCATTTACACAAGAGAGAGCGGTGTGAACGTAGCTTAAGAACCTGCTCTGTCATCCAATTTGACCCGTGTTCTTCAGCTCAGTGCAATCTGACTGAAAACTTGTTGCCTACAAGATGTCCAATAGTTGTGGTATGTGAACATTCTTTCATCTAGTCATTTCGCTTTACTGTTACCAGTTGTGACATCATCATCCTTATCTAGATTAATAGAGTATTTAAAATAAGTAATTTTCCTAATAGAATTTTTTTTTAACTATACTCTACTATATTAGAAAGATTCCATATCAGAAATCTTGAACATCTTAAATATTTATTCTCAAATTTCTGAGAACACAGCATGGATGTGCCAGGAATCGGATAATAGTTACAGCTGTCATTTCCTAAAATAATAAATGCACTGTAAATGGACATATTGAAGCAAGCATGGAAGCAAAGAGCACGGAAAACCTTTAATTTGACAAGCCGGAAAAATAAATTGAGATCAAGTCAAGTATTTGTACTCCTGGAATCTTTCTAAAAACTGTTTGAAGGTCTTGACTTCACTCAGATTTCATGAGTTTGCTCTGCTCAAGAGCACAGCAGGGTTAGCCATGCATCACCAGAAATATGTTTTACTGATTCCATCAAAGGATTCTAAATACATCAAGTGCACAGTAACGACTTATTTAACTGTGACGTGCGATTTGTTTTTAGTTAAATGAGAACATTTGGAGAAGATAAAAAAAATAACAATCGCAGAAGTGTAATTATTTTAGTGACATTCTATATGACTTAGATGGAGAGCAAACCTCTTTCTATTAATATTTCATGGAGAAAACCATCATGTTCCAGAAGACTTTAGTACTTTTTCTTGCATTTTCACAAAATTACATTTTCCTTTTGTGACATTTCTAAGAATAGAATAATGTATCATATATGACAGCAGTCCACATTAATCATATGTGGTAGAGTTATTTAGAGGAAAAGGTATGGATAATATTAAAATATAATGTCACTGCATTTTCTTTCTACTCTGTTTGCAAACATTTACGTATAAATTATCCCTCATATAGCCTATGCTAAAAAAAAACATTTTAATTAACAATATCTTTCACGAAATAGAATTCTAATAAAAGTATTAAAGCTGGTTTTAAAATTAGATTTGTCTCTGAACACAGACTAGCTGCTGTAAGGCCTTGAAGTGAATTCATTACCTGACCAACAAGGTGTGAAGGTTAAAATGGAGTGAATCCTGAAAAAAATGTATCAGTATAAGACTGGCTCCTCTTTTAGTAATGAAAATGTACTCGGTGAAAAGAAAAACTTCTCAATGTGGCCTTGATTTTCTTGTTTAGAGGTATTCATAAATAGCCAATTGCGGTGTAACAATTAATTGATGAATGGATTTCTATTCCTTTGATCCAACCAGATCCATCTGTTTGAGGCAAGATGTCAATCGAATTAACTTATACTATTGTACGTATAAACGACCAAGTGCATCACATTGGACAACATACATGTTGTGGCAGCAAAAAATGATCAACAATCATTAGAGACCAATGTATGGAAACACTTTGGTATAAGGAATTATAAGGGAGAGAGACAGAGAAAGAGAAACAAATTATACTGGAAAAAGAAGCAACATTTGAAACCATCTCACTTTTATTGATAATACAAAGGAAGAGTGTAGAGTCTGCTAGAAAACAGGTCCATACAGAACCGGTTTCTCTAGAACCACAGAGGTCCTATTGAGGTTAAAAATCTGTTTTTCAAAGTAGTCCTGGTAAAAGACAGAAAGACAAGAGGATGTTGTTGTGTGAAGCTGTTCTTCCCTTAAGAATTTGTATGAGTGGAGAAAAGGTGAGGTAAAGTAACGAGTACTGAAGTACTTTTTCAAATAGTTAATTGTAAAGTAATTTAGCTACAATTTTGATCCAGTAACTAAGTAAAGTAATTACTTTTTAGAAGTAACTCACTGCTTGCAAGAAATACAAGGAATCTGGAAAACTTCACCTGCACTGTTCAGTACCAGGTATTTATCTCACATTTGAATCGTATTTTAGTCAGTGAATCGGATCGTTCAAAATGAAACAATACTGACTGTGAATCAGATCACAAACTATGATACGAATTATATCATTGTTCAACTGAATCGTTACACCCCTAAGCACCTATGTACTGAAATATGAACTTTTCAGCAATGCGTGTGAACCACAAACGAACACACAAACAAAACAAAAAGAGGTGGAATTGAACCAGATCAGATAAAATATTCCATGCACTACCATCTATTGAAAGGATGGTTCACATGTTTCTGAGAATTTTTAAGAATTGCCCCCCCAAGATGTTCTGACTCCCTGCCAGCACTTTGTCTTTGTAGTGTTGAGTAGTGACCACAGAGGACCAGATGAGAAGGAGGACAAACCTGACATGCGATTTTGGTCAACTGTGATTTGAAGATAAAATTAGATTCTCAAGGTCTAATGCTTTCTAGAACATTACTGAGAGTCAATGTTTGATTTCATAGATAATAAGTATTGTTTTTCCAACACTGTACTCTTTTTCAAGCCCAATTTAGCATTATCTCCTCACTCAAAAAACAAAAGAAAACAAACAAACAAAAAAAAAAAAACTAAGCCAAACGAAAAATTAAAGTATTTGTACATTATTTTATCCAATCCAAAATATAGAATCACCTACCACACACACATCATCTGTGTGTTTCATTTCCACGGCATTCCTTGATGAGGCTGGACGATTCTTAAAGGAACACACTTGAACTCCTCTTCAGATGCAGTCGCTTCTTTCTGTGACACTCTAGGGTGCTTGGACAACACAAACCCCACACGATGTATGGGTCCATGTGACTAAACTTTAAGCCATAATTGGAGAAAATGTGAGTTGCACTTGTTTGTGTGACATGGAAGGAACAACATAACAGCCAGTAGTGACGCTCACCATCAGCTCACAGACTAGATCCAAAGTGATTAGTTTTGTCAAGGTTTTGTGAAGAATGATTAATGTTTTTTCTTCAATTGTTTGATCTATCAGCCAGACTGTGACGGACATTAATAGTGAATTTGCCTCAAAAGAGATTGCTTTGATATTTGTGCTTGTTTCATCTTTATACAAGCAGGTCATGCAGAACAAGGCTTGTAAATCATCTTACCAGTGAGCGAATGAGATCTGGTTTCTCAGTCGCCGTCTATGCTGACCAAAGGTTTTCCAAACTAAAAAAGATGCATGATTGCTTGACGAGTCTGTGCAGTTGCCCTTCATTTATCCAACACAGCAAAGACTGAGTGACGCAGTCAAAGGTAATCAAAAAGGCAAACCAGCAAAACACGTTCAGTTTATTCAGGCCGCAGACTCTCACTAATGCAGAGGGATGTGATTACATACTTAAAAGATGAGATGCAGGAACGACATGAAACAGCAGATGTCTACTTGTGGATCAGGGGCAAAACTTTGTAGCATGAAGACCATTAACTGAAATGATGAACACAATTTCTTCCTGATGGAATCACATGTTTTTATGGCTGGTTGGATGTGTCACAATCAGTGAGGCAACCGAAACTCTTTGATCACACATATACAGGCTGAAAGGGAGTTAATTCTGCCTAAAATGTATTAACTATAATCTTTTGTTTTTTATGGAAGCGCAAATGTTGTTGAATTCCTCGTTTATGGTTTAGCAGTCATGGACTCCATATTGTGTCACATTTCTCACTGCAATTTTGAGCAAAGCTTTGACCCCCAACACGTACTCAAAAACTCACCAACATTTTCACACAACTAGTATCCTCACGCACACGCACACACACACACACACAACATGATGACAACACAGTGGAAGAAACCATCAAAAAATGAAAGGGGGCAACATCTTTTATGAGCTGGAACAAATAAAAAAGTAAATAAACCAAAACACACGTGTTGGGGATATTCAAGGAAGTTATCATGGGATGACCCCAGGACCTACGACTGGGTGACCATTTGTGAAAAAATGAAAAAAAGAAAACTTGTTGGAGCAATTCACACACATACCACCAACTTCAGTCTACAGCCAAAACCCAAGTTTAGTTGATCTTTGACCTCACAAAGAGGCTTCCATATTGAACTTTTATTTAAAAAAAATACCCCTTGGTACCATGTGGTAAATTTCAACTTCTCCTAGGAATTTTGATCTATCGGCTCCTATAACTCCTTGAGCATCATTGGGAGGATAATTGGGGGAAAATTGTTGAAATTAGAAGATGTTGAGTTGGAACCCTATTAGCGTTGCAATCTGACAAAAGTGGCTTCCTTTCTTGTTTGCACATTTTTTTTACTGGAATATTAAGAAAATTCAATGCAGGAATTCCTGTGTCAAGTGGAGCGATTATCAATTTAACAAATGATATGACTGGATTAGGAATGTGGGTGAGGTTAACGAAGAATCCAAATCTTTACTTTTGCAGATTCCTCTAAAACTTACTTTGACTTGTTCGTCACCCCCAGGCGATCAAAAAGTAAAATGGTCTCTATGGAGAAAAGCCAACTGAAAAGCAACTATCTTGAAAAGGCTTTTTCCATGAATTTGTTATTTTTTAGGATTAAATATAAGCTCAGTGAGGGAAAAAAAAAAAAAGATTTTTTGTGCACCTCAACTCTGTTGAGATAGTAAGTTTGCTCTCACAAGTGCACGTGGCAGTCTCCAGATCAGAGTTGATCAGCCCCAAATGTCAAGTTTCTCATGCTTGTGAACTCCCTCTCTCACCTTACCCATTTCATCCTCTCTTCAACACTACAAAGGGAGAGTGCTGGCAGGGAGACTGGAGAAGTTCTTCACAAATAGGCCCTTGAAGGTCTCAGCGATATTGAAGAAACAGCTGATAAAAACTAAAATAAAAAAAAAAAACCTTCTGCCTCACAGTGAGTTTAAATCATCAAAACAGCTTATGAGTTTTCCTTTGTTTTGGTCAATAGCGTCCTGCAGCCATTGTAAGCAGCATTAACTTTGTCAGCAAATCCTCATAATGTAGTCATTGGATTTCCATTCTAATTGTCCCTGCGGTTCCTACTGCAACATTTCTTTGAGCCTGTTCTAATATTGAAAGCATATTAGCCATGTGGCTAAAGAGGAAAACACAGGACCTGACAGCAGTCAGCAGCTGCGAATCACAAAACAAATCCATTCAGTTTTACAAAAGACTAAGGTCGTGCTGGATGGCAAGGAAGCTAAATTCAGTCTGTGTAGACAAGTTTGTAACAGTTTTGACATCAAACTTTTGGTTTTTCTATATGACAGAAGCTCTTGTCTGCAGTCACCATTGGGTCTGTTTACACGCACTGAAGGAACCACTTTCTGAAAGAAATATTGTCACTAGAGAAGCCATTTAATGGTTTTACAGGCACAACAGGGCTGCTTGGTACCAGCGGGTTAGAGCTCTCACCTCACAGCGAGAAGGCGATTTGAATCCCAGCTGGGGCCTTTCTGAGGGGTTTGCATGTTCTTTCTGTGTGTGGTGTGTTTTCTCCAGCTTCCTCCAAAAGTCCAAAAGAATGCTTTGTAGGTTAACACCTTAACACCTAAGAACACACGCTTGTTGATCTACAATAACTCCTCGACCATTTACAAGATCAACTTGAATCAGTGGATTCTGATGCCGAGAAAGCAACTTTACATAAAAAATATCTTAATTGTGTAAATAGTTGAAGAGCTACTGTAGTCAAAAGAATGTCAACACTGGAGCTAAAGATGCAGAAATAAAGGGTTCATTGATACTACTTAAATGGCCCTTGGTGTGAATGTGAGATTGTGTGTGTGAGTGTGTTTCCCTGTTCAGGGTGTATTTTGCCTTCAGCTAACAGTAGGTGGGTTGGCTCCAGCAGCCCCTTGACTCTGGAAGTGAAGCAGCAGGTTCTGAAGATGGATGGATGGAAATGAGCAACAGCAGCCTGGTTTCAACACCTCTCAGAGATGTCATCACACCCACCATCCAGATGATTTTCTCCTTTGATAGTTTAGTGGAATAACAATACAAGAAAAAAAAAAAACATGCTTTGTTTGTAGCAATGATGTAAAGTTACAACCATAACCAAAAAGAAATGTGTTTGTGATGAGCTGAGTCTGTAAGTGGAACATATTTGACTTACTGTATTTACTGCACTAAAGGGCAAACGGTTTATAGGAGGCACCATTAATGAATGGTTTATTAAATTACAAAGTTATGTCATATTTTGTCAAGACAAGGGAAACAGAGATAAGTCTACCAGTCAGTCAAACTTTATTAGCTGTGTTCAGAGAAACTCTAGAACTTGTTTGTAACCTGCTATGCTACATGTTAGCGACACAACGTTAGCCAGATTAGTGTAGGCCATTCAAATTATCTCAAATCCCAACCACATAAAAAGAAAAAAAAAATACAGATACAGCTAAAACAGATGTTATTGTGACCATGCTAACTCCCAACCTTGTTAGAAACTAGTAAAAGAAACACACATCATTCAACAAGACACAGAAAAGCATGTAAGAAGCATTTGCAGCTGTGTTAAAATAAACCTTTTTACAAGTAAACAGTTGGACCCTTTTTCCTCTTTGATAACACGACAATCAATATTTTACATTTGTCCGTGGCTCACCGGTGGCTTCAATCCTAACATGTTTACATCACGAGACTTTCGGCTTTAGTGACCGTTTGGTCCAGTTATTCCACTCCCAGAGTGATTTGTATTCAGATTGAGGAATATCTGTATTCAGAGAGCGGTTCCTGGTTCCGGACAAAGATTTGCTTGGGTGTATTCAGATCCAGTTCCGTCTTGTCAGAGGAAATGAACTGTGGTTCACTAAAAGGGAATCAAATGTGTGCATTCTGAATACACGCTAAAAGCACTATGATTTTTAAAGTACACAGTCATTTATTTTAAATCTAAGGCTTTTTTGTTTGGAAAATTGAATTAAACAATCTTTCAAGATCCAAATAAAAAGAAAAAAAAACCTTCTCTGCAATGGAAAGGTGTTTCTTATACTTTTACCGTATTGTGGTCTGATTTGGTTTATTTGGAAGTAAATTATTCTAAAGCTTTAGCAACCACAGCACAACAAATTAGGGTAAAAAACTGTTTGCAGGTATCTTTTATTATTATTACTATATTACAATTATTACTTGTTTAATTACTTAATGAGTCCTTTGAGTGAACCCTTTTAAATATGATCACATAGCTGAGGAATGTAGATTGAAAAAAATGCTCCAAAAGCTGGGCATTGGGAATAAAAGTTCTTTTAAGGAAACAAAAAGGTGAAACACTGTGTAAAGCACCGCGGCCCTTTACATTCCTCCCACCTTTGAAAAGGTGCTTTTCTCACCCCTGTGTCTCATTACACAAGAACAGAACTACCAGCTGAGTGGGGCAGATGTTCCATTGTAGAGCACAGGAGCTCCTGGAGTGGATAACATTCATCTGAGTGCTTTACAGCTGGCAGCCACAACAGAACCACAGCAATCCATCTCAATGAGGAGAACTGTTCTGGAGTGATGAAAACGCTGTATGGGAAACATTTTGTGAAACAGAGTAGAGCAGTTTTGATGCTATGCTTCAAAGGGAGAGTAGGATATTTTCAGAGCTCTGACATTCTTGATATCATGGCCAAGAAATAAACTTACACAGAGAGAAAATGTAAGGGTGCAGCTTGTGTACCCTTTGGCCACTGTAGTTAAGGTTGGTCAAAGAGACAGCGAGGAGGAGGGATGGAGACAGAGAGGATGGGAAAAACTGGTGGCATGTGTCCAGTCAGCCTGTGTTGGCTTTTGTAGTTGCTGACAAATGCCAGAACACAGCAGATGCTGTGGGGAAAGCTGAGATCTATTGCTGCAGCCCCAAGCCATGTTTACTGTGCTGTGTTGCTGTGACCTGACTTTACCAAACGCTTTTTTGTCAGCAACCTCTAACGCTCTCATGTGCTACTCATGCACAGTTAAAAGTCCCCATTAGATGTGGTTGGTTACAAGTGGATTCTCTTTATGTAATTCTGTGAAAATTGGCTTTTGTTCTCAATTGAGGGGAAATAAACAGAACTTGGAGCAAAACATGCTTCACGAGGAGAACACATCAGATTTAAATTGTACACTTGTTCCTGTTTGATTAATATGTATTTAAATTGACTCACTGAGCTGTGCCAGCTTTCAGCATTAGCAGTTACAGGCGTTTACTGGCCAGATGTTATCTGTCCTCTTCCAACCACATCAGACTCAGTTCACTAATCACCCCTCAGTGAAACTCTTTCGGTGTGCCAGCATGCCCAGAATGAGAGGTCATTGGTATTTTGTGAAAGTTGAAGATGTGGAAGAAGTATGTTCTATGTTCTATGTGGCTATGATTTATAATAGTGGTTCCCAACCTTTTTCCGATCACGGACTGGTTCAATGTCACAATATTTTCACAAATTGGCCTGTACGAAGCTGAAATTGGAATCCGGTTTTATCTAGTTGCCAATTTCCCTAAATTTCTTAAGGGGTAAAATATTGTCAGCTGGTTTAAACTTTACTTGTACACTAGATTTCATGTTGAAAACATTAAAATAAGATATAAACATTACCTTAAACCATAACCATTATAGTGAAAGCCAGAAAAGATTGACACCAACTTCAGCCTCTTGGATGAATAAAAAAATTAAAAATGCTAAATAAAACTGGTATTTTCTAAAAATGATCACAAATGTGAATCCACTGTTTAAACAACTTTATTAGCAGCATCCTTGTAACATTAGACAGCCAGTTGCTGAATAGTCTGCATTATTATTTTTATAGTGTGTGGGGACAACTGTCACAATAAATCAACATTTGGAGTAAAAACTCCAGATTTTTGTCTGTTAAATGCAGATTTCTTTTATTTTAAAGTCAAAGGATCTTATTCTGTTTCTTCTCTGAAGCTTTTCTACAAAATCAAACTTTCTATTTATGTTTGTTTTTTGTTAATGCAGTTATATTAGTACCTTCAGTTTAGGGGTCAGCAAAGCCACATTAAAAAATTTTTTTTTGGACACGTGACTGAGCGACTGTGCGAATATCTCTGATGCAGAGGAGAGAATCCAGTAGTTTTTCATTATATTTAAATATATATATATATATATATATATATATATATATATATATATATATATATATATATAAAATATAAATTGTTTTTTTTGTCTTTTTTATCAGTTGTTTCAGATGGATGGATGGATAGATGTATAGATTCAAATAATACATAAAACAGAAAAAAATGAAGGTTGCGTTTTTTTTCTCCATGGCCCGAGGATTAAGGGGCACTGAGACAACAGTGGATTTTTGATTTCTTGTCCCTATTTTCATTGGAAACCCAACCAAACTCCATCTTGCTGTGAGGGCTGTTTTCTAAACTGTGTCAGGGCTAAGAGAATGTTAGACAGAGCTCACCGTGTCTGCTGATGTGATTGGAGGCTACTGTTAGGTGTCGAGACTAGTTTGAATGCTTTAGCCTCCCCTTGTGCCTGAGGGGGGCCAACAGTGTCAAACTCACCTGATTTGGGCAGGGATCCATCTCGGAAGCTCAGGTTGTCTTCTGCCACCCAGGAAAAGTTCCAATAACCTCGAGGAACGCCAGCAGCAGCACTGCTATCAGAAGGTTCACCTGGAACGACAGCAAATATTTATTTAACTTTCAGAGTTTGAGATAAATGACCACAGAGATTTTTTGATAGTCATTAAAAAAGTGTCAAGTGGCTTCCAGTGTCATGTACTCAACAACGCCTTTATTTGGTTGGTTACTATTTAATCACATAAATGTTTGTGAATAAATATGGGGACTTAAATAACAAGAACATGAGGTGAAACCTACAGTGTTAAGTAAAATATATTACAATAAACTTTTAAACTTTCATTTGAAACTGTGCTTCCTTTTTATTCTATAGATGTGTGCTTGTTTAACTTTGATCTTATTTTGATTTATTGGGGTCTAGGGTATTATGAATCAGCAAACAGTGAACTACATTTGAACCTAAAGTTCATGATTTTGACTCTGATAGGAAAACCATAACCATTGCAGAACGTGCAACCTTATCTGCAGGAAAAAAAATCAGGAAGTATTTGGAAGCTTTCTCTTCAGAGACAGCTGTCATGGCAACCTCCCCTCATTCAGAATTTTTAGCTTCATATTCCTGCAGTCAATGATCTTTTGGAACTGCAGATGAATATTGGAAAACTCAAGACGTGTCACAGTGCACTTCAGTCATAGTTAAAAGTACAAAGTCCTATATGAATTGTTTTATTGGATTTCAATAGACTGCAGAATAAACTGAGAGCAGATTTGTCTAATTTTGTTTGACTCTGTTCTCACCTTCCACACTCAGAAACTAATTATCACGAAATCGAACAGAAGCCTGATAGTGTATAAGTAGATGCAACAACGTTCTCCTATATTTCTTGTTTCACTGCACTGTCACACACTCACACTTACATGCTTTCTCATTAGGCCTTTGGTGTCTAAATGTTAAAATATTTGGAACAAATGGAAGTTGAAAAAATCAGAATCACACATTTAGGTTTGGTCAGACGATAAGATTTCTATTCACTGCATTTGCTTTTTCTTTCATATCAAGATTATTGTTTGAAGTTCTGAAAATAATCTGGGCTGTTCAATAAAGTCTCATCAGCTTTGTTATAAGATAGCTTGAAAATTTGTCTCAGGAAGGCTAAGCAGATGTGAATGTAAATCTGGTATGCGTATCGTGAAGAATTTCTAAGAATAATGTAAGCCACACGCACTTGTGACGCAACAACCTCCTTATGTCAGATTCAACTTGTTATATACTGTATACCGCACATATGGACTGTGTACGAGATATGCAAGTACCTGTAGAATGCCCACCCTGTCAGGCTGTAAGAGGTGCACAAAAACGGGTGCCTTGTGAGTGCCCAATCATACTCCCAAGTAACTTAACTCGGTTCCGGTCTGGTACTGGCTCTGGACACGTACCAGCTCCAGATGCAGTACCGGTACCAGACGCTATACCCGACACGGTACCGGATGCAGACCGGGCTAGGGTTAGTGCACTGGTATTGCCTGCGTCATGAGCTTCGGTCCACATCTGGTACCGCGTCCATCAAAACAATTGGAGCCCTGATTTAATTGGATGAGCCATTGCGTCAAAAAAGACGAGTTGGAAGACACCCAGAGCGTCAAAAAGTGACGCAGAGGGGTCCTTACTCATGAGTCAAAATGTGACGAGTTGGGAGTGAGAATCTGTTGGCAAACCGCCGGATAGGTTTGCACAGTTTTCACTCGCAGACAGTCTGTTTCCACCCATCAGGGCAATTGTGACTAAGGCCTGAATCACACCAAGAATTTAAATGTATTCTATTTTCTAAAAGTTCTTAGTGTTAGTGTACTAGATTAATCACTCAGTTATTTAATGTTAGTGTCACTAGAAAAAAAAAAAAAAAAACAATATTTAAAATTGAAAACAATTCTTTTTTTTTTTTTTTTTTTTTTTTTACATTTGGTAAAAGCATGTTGTATTTAAGCATGCAAATATATAGAGATTTTTGCCTAAATAAAACTCATGTTGAAGTTATTTGCACAACGGCTATGATTTGTGATGCCAAAAAAAAAAAAAACAAAAAACAAAACAAAATGGGGCTTAAACAACCAATCTGTCATGTCTAACACCACCGTAGAAAAAGAGCAGTTAATTTTCCTTTCCACCATTCTCTAAGGGTCAGATTTTATTAGATGACACCTACTGGAGGGAAACTAGTTTTTTTTTTTTTTCAGGATTGGTGTCCTTATTAAAAAAAAAAAAATGAGAAAGACACTCATGTTTAAGTACATTCTGTTGGGGGCCCTTTTTGCCCTACTGAATGCCAGACATGTGAATTCAATTGCAGTCCACACAGAGGGCTTGGTCTGGGTTTAACAGCTGTTGTTATATTGGAGGCGGTAACAGGCTGGTTGGATGCTGCAAAGGCTGGAAGGATACTGCTGGAAGCGACTCCCATGTTGGCTGAGAGTTGCTGAAGAGCTTTTATAAAAGCTGATGAGCCACATGGGGAGCTGACTGCCTTACTTACCAGCTGTTGTGAGAGGTGCCTGGCTCTCTAACTGACAGACAGCTCAGGGTAGAAGAGACGGCTGACTGACTTTCATAGGAGTGTCTTTTTCTGGCAGATTTTCATCCATGTGGACACAACACCAACATTTTATACAATTTTTCACTATAAATAATCTGATACGCTAAAAGTCCAATCTAGTACCAAGCTAAAAAACTTCCCCTGTTTCATTTGCTTCATAAGAATGGGATTAGTAGGTCAAGCAACAATAAATAGTTTGCAAATGATTTGGGGGTGAGTAGAAGTGAATCTGAAAACAAAAACATAAATGTCTGCTCATCTTCCTCTCTGCCTTGAAGCTGCTCTCTTTAGGGGTCACCACTGACGGTAAATAAGAACTGGACTGATCAAAGTCATCCCTGTTAGTCAGTCAGACTTTATTAACTGCATTCATAGTAGTGATGGGTCATGCTCGAAAGCATCGATTCTAAGCATCACTGCCTGGTGGGGAGTCCAAAGGGTCGACTCTCAAATAATGGGAGCCAATTCTTTAGGTCATAATTACACTACACATGAAAGCATTTTTGCAAAGTTTTGGTAAAATATAGGCCTCCAAAAATTTTTTGGTTAAAAGATCTGATTCTTTTCCTGAGTCGAATCAAAAGAGTCAAAGTGACCACCACTAATTCACAGTAGTCTAACTCTAGAACTTGTTTGGGTACACGCTAGCCACATTAGAAATATTAGCTGTGTTAGCATATTAACAATACCTGTAACTCCCAACCTTGTTTGTTTCACAAACAGATTGATACAGCTAAAAAAACATTACTGTGACTACTCTAACTCCCAAACTAATTGGTAACATGCAAATAAATTACACACCAAAAATGCTGTACGTTAGCAGGGTTAGCAAATTTACAAAACTTGTAACTCTCAACCTTGTTTGCAACATAAAAAAAAAAAAAAAAAAACAGACCGATACCACTAAAACAAATGTTACAGAAACTATACTAACTCACAAACTTGCAAGTAACATAGAACAAAAACCACAACCCAACACTATAGCTTGTTAGCTGCATTAGCGTATTAACAAAACACCCAATGTTTGCAACTCATAAAAAAACATACTGACATTTTGACAGAGCGCCGTGTGTCTTAGCTTCAGCATCAATAAGCAAAACTGGAATTATTTCTTATAAATGGTGCTCTTGGTTATAGGCTGCACTGTTCTTTTCTGAAAAAAAAATATAAATAAAAATAAGTGCACCAAATGATGCGGAAAATACCGTAAGTGTGAAGACACAGAATCATTTCTAAGAAGTTTAAAACAGATCTTCAAGACTCCTAGTGAAAAACAAAAAAAAAACACCTGTGAGGATTACCCAGTCAGTGTTCAGTCCCATGGAACCTCCCACACATTGCCCTTTTGCCTCACCCCAATGGCCACTTGAACACTCAACTCCCCCATTACTGTGCTCTCTGAAAAAGGAGCCATTTTTCACATAGTAGATATCCCTGCTGAAGAAAAACCCTCCACAGTTCACTGACAACTGATTAGATGACTTTTTCAATGCAAGCTTTTTTTTCCTTCTTAACTTCTTACAGATGACTGAGCAGCCAATAAGAAAGACACTTTGTAGTTCAGATTCTGCGGCAACGCTGCTCAGTCGATTTCCCTTTTATTTAAGGAAAGTTCTTTGATTTGCCAGCATTCACCAAGGGTCATATAGTTAGATAGCATGTATGTCACGGCTTTTTATTGATTTGAGACAGCACAAAATATCTCAGAAACCTGCTTGCTATGATTATATTTTGCCTGTTCAGATAATGTGCCTTTGCCCTGTTATATTCCATAGAAATGTCTACCTCTTCAGTATTATTCAAGATAGATAGCTGGGCAATAGTTCACATAGCACTTCAATGTGATGGTGTTGATTGACAGCAGTCCAACTGACCTTCATTCTATCAATCATATGACAAACCTCACTTGCTCAAAGCTGTGGTGATGTGAAAAATAAATTGTCCCATCATTAAATTCTAGAGGTGAGTCAAGAGCAACTGGGAATCCGTGGTTTGCTTATTGTTGTAGAAGCACATCTTAAGTTACTGGTATTTCATTCCCAAGTTGGTCTATCAGTCAAGGATTTACATATTGTGGGTTTCATTAACCACAGCAGAAGTAGGGACATATTTGGATTTGACAATAAAATAACTGTAATTTTTCAGTATGCCAGGGATATTATTTTTTGCCCAAAGGACAGCCCAGAAGCACTCATCCTGTCAGTCAGGCCCTGAGCACCAGAGCAATAGAGATCCACCACACCAGACAATACCCAAGGTGTAGGGCTGTGCCAAGAGGCGCTTGAGACTATGGAGCAAAGACTACCGGGTGTAAGATGCTGGCAGGGAAAGTATGCGTGGAGCGCCACAACCGAGTGGCTGGAATAGTATAAAGAAGCAAGTGTCGAATATGAACCGGAAACCCCAAGGTCAAAGTGGGGAAGACCTCAAAAACTCTGAAGCTATGTTCACACCGCCCTCGCGATCGTGCTTTCAAGCGACAACTTACAATGAAAAGTGTATGTAGACGTGCGTAAATGCACTTTTTTGGGCTTTAAAACTCTCATGTTTACACTTAGCTAAGCACAATTCCATAACCGTTATCCGGCTTTACATACAAAACGCGTGGCTTTAAACATGCACTGGAATGTAAAGCAGGTCAAACTTTGACCAGTCTGGGACTCAGATTAGGTAGTAACGTATGGATGGAGTTTCTTTTATTTTACGGAAGTGTCATACGTTTGAAAATTGACCGCAGAGCAAAATTAGTAAATTATTGATTGGGATTTTTGCCCAACTCAATCAATCAATCTTTTTTTATATAGCACTTTTTATATAAAACATAACACAAAGTGCAACTAGAATTTGTCTTTCATAAATCAGGTAGCACTCGGAACAATAGTAGGAATTCACTCCTGTAGGTGAGCATGTTTGTCATTGCAATGTTTTCCTCTGCCATGATGTTAATATCTATTAATGAAAAGGCATGGAGAGACACAGATGTGTCCTGGAAAATGAAATAAACCAAAAGAAAAAAAAATAACAGTCCTATACATGATGTATGTGATTTTTTTTTATCCATGCTTTCACAAAAGAGCAGTGGTCCAGAATTGGAGCAAATTGTCCATGAAAAGTGAATGTGATGCAGGAGCACAGGTAGTGGATCCATGGCTCAGCTAGATTGGAAAACAGCTGAGATTTCCGCTGAAATCAAAAGAAATCTTAAAAGGTTCTTACACAGTCAAACTGGCATTTCCCATGGCATGGTGTGCCTTGCTGTGAGACGATTAAGCTCACCAGAATGCATCTGGAAGTGTTATGAAACACAATTGCATTACCAAGCAGTTGCAGCTAATTAAAAGGGAAATGAGGAACCCACCCTTTTACCTCTCCAGAGTTTCATATTCCCTGTCCCTCTGCATGACAATTGTCCCCCCCACTCCTTAATTAAAGATTTACCAAGGGATACATACATTACTGCCTAAATAAATTGATTACCTGTCCAGCCAAGTGACGGGTCATTAAATGCTCGTCAAAGTGTGCCAACACCACACAAGGTGGCTGAGGCCTTCAATCGGCTGCTTTCTTTCAGCAACAAAAGACCACATTGATTTCCATCAGTGGATCCCCCCCTGTCCACTGACCACTCTGATTTTCTTTGAGACCTCTGCGGAATTCCACACAGAATTCTCTCAGATCTTAAGGGTCTATACCACGCAAAATAAACTTTGTGAGCTTTTAAATGGATTATAATGTCAATTCCACACGGAACACAACCCAAAGGTGGTATTTTGTTTTGTTCACGGCTCTCTGAGCATTCCTCTCCATCCCTGCTCACCAGCACCTCCCAATCCCTGAAAACGAGTGGACCCTTACATTGTCACAAAGTGGGAAACAGCCCTTTCCAGGAATGGTCTGCGCTGCCAGCACTGCCCCCAGACTAACACACACACACTTTCTTCACAGAGCTAACATTTTATATGCACAATACCGTCCATCTGCATTTAGTAGCCCAGGTGTGTATTCCAAAAAATGTAGCAGCCTGCCCGGTGTTTAATAGAGACAGGTGTCTATTGGAGACCCGTGTTTATTCCATCACAGACAGAGTGGTCTTAGTTCTGGGTAGCAAAAAAGCTCATAAAAATAAGTCATTAAAAATGTGTTATTTAGTGTGTCAAAAGTAATATATTACCTTATATATGGACATAGCTTACTCTGAAAGGATTAAGAATAGCATGATATGGGCCCTTTAAAACACTCATGAAATAAATAATCTTGAAGCTTTTAATCTAAAGGGGCTTCTCAAATGACAACACATCATCTCTTATTGTCGTTACAAAGGTAGTTAAAGCAATGTTTTTCAACGTTTTTGAGCCAAGGTCTACTTTTTCCTTGACAAAAATCTCAAATCACACCAGCAACCCAAAATGTAAAAAAAAGAAACTGTAACCTGTATCCATGATGTCCCAGTTCCTCCAGGGTCTCGCAGGCCCTTTTTGTGATAATTCTGGCACAAAAAGTTGCAGCTGTTTTATTAAAAAGTTACGACAGTTTCCAACAATAATTTTCAGCTTAAGGCTTTAAGAGGATGTATATATTAAAAGTTATACATTTTTATAATCACAGCATACTTGATTCATTTTACACAAAAAGGACCAAAATTATATTCATGTTTATAAGTTAAACTGTAACTGAAGCCACGGTTACCACGGTTTTAATTGACGAAAAATGTTTAAAAAGATAACTAGATATTTTTTTTAAATATCTTTAAGAAAATCTTTTCAATTCAGTTTTAGTTAAAACTAAGTAGGGTTGAGTAAGGCTGCTCCTCTGCATGCGTACTGTTTCTGAGTAGGTTGCTTGGACCACATTTTGCGTCACCTTTTGTTTTCTCCGTTGGTTTTGTCATGTTCTAGTTTATTTATTAATTGTCTAAATTTCTGCCATCAAGCCAGGTCTCTTGCATTTTAGGTCCCCCACCACCAGGTTTTGACAGTAACTTCAGTTTTTTTTTATAAATCATAAACACAAACTAAACCACCAAATCCTCACAGGCACACTGGTATAGCATGGCAACTGGTTGAATAACACCGAGTTAAAGGTTCCCATCTTTGGTGAAGCTTGAAAAACATTTTTAACCCAAGCTGTCTGCACAAAGGTCAACTACAAGGTAAAAAATTATGTTTTATTGTCATCTCTAAAACCAGCTTTTCAGGCAGGCAGGGATTTGAGTTCATCTGTAGGATGCAGCTTTTCCAGTCAAAGTGCTGCTCTTAAAACTCAACTTCAGGCCTCCAAAACACTCCTGAGTGAAAGTTCTCTCTACAAACTCCCTTTTTTCTCTCGGATAACTGTCACAAGGTATCAAAAGCAAAAAGGCAGCATATATTTCAGCACGCTGAGCACTGAGGTATTATGATGGGTACAATTTTAAATTGAGCATTTGCAAAGGTAGCCTAACAGCGTGAAAATATAACGATTTAACGCCGCAAATGCATTTCTGTTGCTTTTTAGGGGTCATGCGACTGCAGGAACATCAAAGCCATTTCCTGTAAGTTTGGATGTTAAACAGTCTGCTCCTAAAAATGAGCTGCAGTAAAGTTTTTAGTGAGCGTGCCGAACCTCACAGCATTATATGATGAAACAGTGGCTGTGCCAACGCCAACATCAGAGGGATGGCCATAAAAGCCTGAGAAGCTACCATGGATTATAGATATTTGTTAAAATATCATTCAGATTCCAATGAAGGTGAAACGCTGCATTTTGGGATGACCTCTCTGTGTTTTTTTTCACAGAAATTTGTCCCTTCGACTTGAGTCTGAAATAATTTATCCAAGGATAAATGTGACAAAATGGTTGGCTTGCCTGATGCTCATCATTGGAAATGACTGTTGTTTTACACTGATGGCTTTTTTGAAGCTTCACAATGCTGGGTGAGACATTTGTCTTCTACTTGCAGAGGGAAAATTGGAATAAAAAAATAAAAAGTGAATCCAGTTCTTTTTCAGGCAATGCAGTTTAATAAACAGAGATGAACTCAGTGACAGGGGCATTGGTTTGATAAACTCAAACATTTATTTGTTTGTACGTTAAATTGTGTAAAGCATGACTTTTCACTGCAGGAGTAGGCTTCTCTCATTGTTAATTCAGCCCTAATGCTTAGAGAACTCTAAGTAGTAAATGGATGATACATAATGATCATTTTCTGCACTGAAATTGAACCAGTGGTGTAGAAAAATTTCAGTGGGCTCAATGATGAAGCAAATTTTCACACTTGAGGTCCCTTAAGATGGAGGAAGATTAACCAAGGTAATTAATTGTAAAACATTTTGCATGTGTGAGAGTAAAAAAAAGCATCTTATAAAAATTTTAGATTGATCGATAGAACAAGAATGAACAGACATTTTCTGCAGAAGTGCTGTTATTCTTCTCGACAGAAAATGATTGCACTGTTATTTGGTAGCTTCCCTTTGACACTCAGATTGAAGAACTGAGTGTTGCTTCATCCTTTTTAGATAAGAGGAAGAAACAGTTTGATAGTAATGCCTTAATCACATGCTCCTGTATGTCAGCTGACCCATATGGATGCTGCATGTTTTTTTTTCCATGTCCTGATCTATATAGAGGATGGTAGAGAAGAGTGGCCACATCTTGAGAACAGTTCCTTCCAGGATCGTGCTAAAGGGCGTCATGAAAATGGGATATTCCATTGTGAAGTATTTGTAAGGATAATGTAAATTAAACACACTTATGACGTACGGGAACTTCTGTTGCGCAGTGACCTTACCCACACTCTTGTCATTGGCAAAGTGTGCACAATGATGATAGTGATACACAGGACTCCTGCAGGAAGCCCACACAAATTACGCTGTGATTGTTTCATTTCCTAATCTTGAACAGTCAAACTGCAAGAACGGAGCACGTGAGAGACGCCCAAGGAGTGTTCACTACAACCTGTTGCATGTAACATGCCCATAGATAAAAAATGTGCAAAAGCATTTTCTTTCTACAGGCTCGTTGGGTTGTTTGCAATCTTAAAATATCCCGTTGACCGCCTTCATAAAGGTTTGCCCATTTTTTGCACCAATGAGAGCAGATGTGACTAAGGCATTATTTAGTCAGTTTTCTAAATTCTTGCTTTTCAATGTAAAAAAAGGCAATATTTGTAATAGATTTAATACTGCTAATATTACTAAACTATTTTACTTCCACACCAATATACTGTTTTGTTT
This sequence comes from Oryzias celebensis, assembly GCA_014656515.1. NCBI lineage: Eukaryota > Metazoa > Chordata > Actinopteri > Beloniformes > Adrianichthyidae > Oryzias > Oryzias celebensis. The sequence continues at coordinate 33,245,367 of BNCR01000005.1, read as the reverse complement.
ACAAGTTAAGTACTGAACAATTGACCTTTTTTATTGTTTTCACTAATTATGAATGTCAGAGGCGATCTGACAGCCATTGTTTTTTGAGAAGCGTGGATCAGGCACTGACATACCAGTAACTTTATTCCTGAAATGCAGGAGTACCGTTTCATTCTGCAGCTTCACCCTTTTTTGTTTGTGCTTCAGTTACCGTCACAGTTTAGATATTTATAGCCTTGCCTCCAAGCTTTGCTTTTCATAGGTACGTGATAGAGGTGGTGCTGAGAAGTAGCTGACATTCAGCCTTAGAGTCAGCGTGAAAGCTTCATGAATGTTATTGGAAGAAGCGGGAATACTTAAAGAACACACACCAAATGTCTTTAAAAGAGATTTTGTGATAGTAAAGCTACCACAGTTATGCAAGACCAAAGAGCTTTCTGTTTAATCTTGAAGCATGTTCAGTTAGTTCACAGAACACCAATACCAAACTCTTACAACGGTACCCTGTCTAAAAGTTGATCGATGGGATTTTAGCATAGCTGTCCTTCATTAGCAATCCTATCAGTCAATCTGATCATGTGACCAGGGAGCCAGTCTTTCTATTGATGTTGGTTGGGATGAAGCAGCAAGATCAACCTGATGCTTCGTTCACACAGAGTTTGTGTAACGTGGAATGCAGGTTCTTGAATGGGCTTTCAGAATAATGTGTTCACGCTGGACTGTTGCTATTGAATACAGGCACATGTATTGTCTTGAATCTCAGAAAACACTAGTTTCGCAAGAGAAAGAAATGTTCGTCTTGCTTTGATTACAATTCAAATATGGTGAAATCCAGATAATAAAACCAGCTGGTGGAAGAGCTTTCCAATATTTGGGAATACCATTTCACAGAAAGGGGAAATGAGCTGAGATCCTAGACAAAGTCAGTACTGCTTTCATATTGTGGTCATGTTATAAAAAACAACTGAAGTTTCAACATGTTTAGAAAACCAGCAGGCTGGAGACAGACTCAAAAGGAATCTCATATCTAAACATAACGACATGATGAAAAACCCAATAAATCCATCCTAAATGTTTTTTTCAGTCTCTGATGCTGGGCCTCCTTTTTTTTTTCCTTCCAAAAGCGATGTTTCAGTGTCCCCGATGATCTTCACTTTTTACACAAAAGACAACCAATGTGTGAAAGTTCAGAGCAATCTAAAAGTTGACCTTTTTTTATTTGTAATACAGTGGTCCATCATTGGTTGCAGTGGATCTGTTCCATAATCTGCGATAGGTGAAACTCGCGGAGTAGAACTGCAGATGCTTTCAGGCTGGAAAACCCTTCACTACACACTTTGTACACTTTTCTCAGACGGACATGAACATTTTCACACTTGTCTCTCTCGTTTCAACTCTCAAAGTTCAAACCTTTGTGTAAAAATAAGTCCAGGTTTGCTGTATGAAATCACAGAGGTGTTTACGATTGAAGATTTATGCTGATTTGATAAACTCAATGCATTCTGTACATGAGACAAGGCATGGAGGTGACTGATTTTCTAGAGTCTGCAACCAATCAGAACACCAATGTACTGGTGTAGAAGAACAAAAACAAAGAAAAAACATGTAGAATTACACTGGAAAAAAAATAAAAAGACTGCAGAAAGGGAACCACGGTAAAGCGAGGGAGCACCATATTTCACTTTTACCAAGAAAGCATTGTGTGATTAAGTACCAGAGCGAAGTGGCTTTTCTGAATAAACATTTTTAATGTGCTCGTTTAATCCTTAAAGTCAATAAACATACATAGTAGGTTATCGCTTTACTTTTTATTTCTTTGTTTGCAGTCACCCTTTAAGACATGAAAGCTGTACGCTTGTGACCTGTTTTTATACCGAGTGTCAGACTAAATAAACCAAGAAAGCTCCAATCTGGTTTGGTTTGGAGATAATTGTTATCTTCAGGCTCAAACCACAGTTATGTAACACATTTCTGTCTCTGCACAGATTGTAATTGTGCCAGCGTTATCATTTAATTATTAAGCCAGATTAAACTATAGCCTCAGTGACTCACATGCTGTTTACTAAATGTAATGAGAACCTATTAGGAAAGCAAGCTATCAAATAAATCTCTCAAACTTGCAACATAAATTTGAAATACACATTTTTTACTTAAATGGTGCAGGTTGACCTCTAAAGCACTATTGTTTTTTTATTGCTTAAAACGTGTTCTGTGATCATTTCTATGCTGTTCAGCTTGAAACAGCTAAAAATCAAATCTCTCCAAAAACTATGAAAAAGCAAAAGAAAATCTTCAAAGACCCAATTTGTGTTATTTTATGATATACTGGCATTCACCAGCAGCATCATTTGTATTCTTTTTGATCTGTATAGACTGATAGTGTGATGGAATAGTCCATTACAGAGCCAATCAGCAGATGAAAGATGAGACACTTGCATGCTACATGCTGCACTTCCTGCTTGTTTTTTGGAACTGACCTTCAATGCTGCAGTGCGGTGTATAAATATAAATATAATAAAATATGAGAATATAGTAAAAAATGGACAACAATACAGTTGTAAAATGAGAAGAAAAAAATTACAAGTAGAATAATAAATTGTCGTAATTCTATGAGGAAAAAGTTACAATTTAATAAGATGTAAGTTGAAAATGTACATATATATAAATATTTATAGCTGTTTAGTTACTGAGGTCCAAATGCATTCCGGCACATGGTCTCCTAAACTAAAGGCTCATGGCATCGCTATGGGATGCATTGACTGATTTAGTTGGCACATGCTTGTTTTTTTCCTTGTAAAATTAAGATTTCTTTTCCTCATCGTTTTATAAGTTGATTCTTGAAAAACTAAGACTTATTTCTTGTAATTTTACAAATTCATTCTTTTTTTCACATTTTTCTCTAATTTTTATTAGATTATCCTCATAAAATTATGACATGATTTTATTCTGATTAATTACGGCTTTTCTTTCAGAGTTTGTTGTCATACTTCTACGAGTTTATTCTTGTAAGTTTATAATTTTTCTCATAATTTTATGACTTAATTATCATAAAATTAAACATTTTCATACCTTTACAAGTTTTCTTTAATAAAATTACACCTTTTTTTAATACCTTTACACATTTATTTTTGTAAATTACAATACATACATTAAGAACTTTATTCAAACTTTATTCTTTTATATTTATGTATTTTTCATTTCTAAGGTGACCCTAATCATCCGTCTAACTACATGGCTACTGGGTTAGTGTGCCTCAGCTGCAGCTGTTTGATGTTTACTGCTATTAAAAAGTCCAATTTTATAGCACTGCCATGGTTCTAAGTTTAATTTGTTACAATCGCACCATAGGGGATCTACAAAACAACACTTATTAAAAGTGTAACCATTAGGAGCTATGTTGCTGTGCTAAAGTCCAGGCATTTTTTGTTTTCCCATGATAACAGACCTGGCAGAAACTCTCCAGGATGATCCGACTTCCCCAGTCAGCTTTACCTTGCAGATTTAATAAAAACACGACTGCAAAGGTTTTGCAAATCCAATTCTCAAAAACAGTTTATTGACCTTTTGAATTTGTGCTTCTGCACATACCTCCAATCAAAGTAACACATGAACTTCACAAAGTGGCATTTGTTCTAGGGCTGCTAGATTTAATCTGACTGCGGAAGGCTATAGATTCATGCATTTTATTTATTAGATGCATTTCATATTGTTTGAAACAATATGTAATGTTGTATTAGAATTACTAAAGAGAGGTCGTTTGATAGTTCATTTGGACTTTTTTTAACATTAACATTTAGTAAAAAAATGTATTAATAATCTACAATTCTTTTTAAAAGAAAAATGAAAAGTGCCTTAGAAAATCTAATGAAAGAATGAATATTGTGACTTTTTGGGGAAAAACAGATACAAAGAAATAACAGAATATTGTATCTATGCAAGCAACTTCCATTGGTAAAAACAATAAAAATAAAACATATTTGTTCCTTACCAATCCATTACCTGGAGCTGCAACAAGTGATGTGACACTTACGTCACATCAGGCTGACTCAGACTCTGAACACAGACACAAATATGCCAGTCTGGAGCATTTCCCTTATTATTCACAAGATTTTGTTGGGCTGCAGACAGTGATGGATCTGAGCTGATGTTTTCAAAGATAAGCAAATTCAATTTAAAGAGGATGTATTCAGAAAAAGTCTTTTCCTTCTGTGAACGACGGCATTCATTCAGGTGGCTAAAATGATTACCAGCTCAAAACAGAGAACGCAAAATGACCTTGACATCCCGTCCTTAACCTCTTGAATATTAAAATAAAGTAATCATTGAAGATGGATTTGTGAAATCATAGATAAAATTAGTTTTAAAGACTTCATTAACATACAATCTCAGACTAGACCAAAAATGCTGAAGAAATTGTACTTTTATTTATGAATATTGGAATTTCAGTGCTGAAAACTTGGTCCAATAATGACTTTTAGCCACACAAGTGTAATTCCAGTGTGATTAAAAATTGTTGTGCTGTATCAACTAGACTAAAGGAAAACTTAATGCTATCAGTGCAATTCATTTGGTCACATTAAGGCTTTAATGTTTCTTCATTTTTGTTTTGTTTTTTGAAATTCAATTAAGATTTATTGTCTTTCCAAACAAATCCCTGCTATTTTACTCCACATTCCATGCAATAATAGAACATTAACCAAGGATTTCTTTTTTAAAGATAATAAAAGGTAAGGACTCCACTCCATGTATTTGACCAAAACAACAAAGTCCTTTCAGTTTTTATCCAATATATACCATTTTAAAAACAACAATATGTTTTTAGTTGATTGGTGTCCTCATAGTGTAAATGATTTAATAACTTGGAATTATAAGGGCATAATTACCAAAAACAATCTTTTTCTTTTTACTTCAAACACATTTTTTATTAAAGCCTTTTTTGTGTGCTTTTCTCTTTTTTTCATCACTTACAGTTAAGAAAAATGAAAATAGCACCTTTGCTGAACACTGCAATGACAGCAGGACTTCAAATGAATGAATCATAAATGACAAACAGCTCTTTTTTCAGGAGGTCTTTAAGATAATTTCAACAAATGAAAACTTTTTTTACTATGTGGAACCTGCTTTAGGTAAAGCATAAAAACCTTTGGCAGAGTACAATGACAATGGAACCTCAAAGTGGTGTGGTGATAATGTCTTTGACAACTTCAGTAAATAATCTCACAGAAATACTACCATATTTTCACACTATAAGTCATTCCGGAGTAAAAGTCGCACATGCCAAAAAAACGCATCATAAAGAAGAAATGTACTTAACAATATACAGAAACAAGAACGGATATTTAATCTTGAAAGACAAATCAATAATAGACTGAATATATACACGCTTCACTACTGTTGATGCTTATTTGGCTTCATGAAATATACGAGGAATCTTGTAAATTAGCGCAACAGCTATTCACATAACCATGGCATAAGGAACATGCTATCAAACCTTTTATTACACTTCACTAAATCACTAAAATCTTTTGAAATCTTTTGAATAAAATTCAATAAATAAAATCTATCAAATTCTTCATATTGTTTGTCACTTTCAAATTGATGTTAGATTATATTTTTAATATTCTGCAAAGCACAGAGTCAGGCTGAACGGTGCTTCTTCTTCTGTGTCCCTGTCAGTGATACATACACCTACAATGTATCCGCCAAAGAAATAAAAAATCACATAGAAGTCACACCTAAGTATACATCTTCCTGCCATCGGCCAACCAATGCCAAAAATGGGACTTTTCACTTTGCTCTACAAACAGAAGTAGCAATAAATGAATAAAAATAATAATCAAAAAAGCATCAAGTTAATTAAATAAATTTACCTTTAAGAATACAGTGCGATTGACAAAAAAAGGATTTAATAATTGTCCGTTACCATGCCAGTGTTCTTGTTGGCTGCAGCTACAGCATTTAATCTTTACAAACAGCTGATTTATGCAGAGCCACACACTCAAAATCTCCTTGGGTCAAAGTTGAAGGAAAAAAAAAAACCTTTCCGGACAAATCATTTTATCGGCCTTTCACATGACTTGACAAAGAAGTGTTGTGGTGGCAGCTACATGACAGCTCGCGTCAGACAGATCTCAACAATCTTTCATGTGCTGAAGTAAGTTGACAGACCAATTTGTAACTCTGCGGGACTCAGCACAGCTGTTGGTAAATTCACCACAGCCACCACTGAGATGGTTCAAAAATTTCAAAGCCGCTTCGTCAAACTGGCCTTTTTGTTTTTACAATGTGCAATTTTCATTACCAGAAACACTATTGATTTATTCAAGGACCTGAGAAAAGTGTAAGCTGTTTTGCAAAGGTTTAAAAACTAAATATTTGTTGCACTACTTCAGGGACTTTCAGCTGTTAATCAAGGACCCAATATTTGAGCCCTTTGCTGCTGCTGGTGAAATGTGTGTTTGTAAGTGTGTGGCGTTGAAAGGATGAAAAGATGGTTTTCTTTTCTACTCTATAAACTGAGAGTGTCCCCTCATCTTTCAGATGTACTTTTTAACTGCCAGTGGAAATGATTCACAGAAAGAAAAAACTTTTTTTTTTACTTGCTGACACAAGGTTTTCTTCATGCTGCGCCACTCCACATGCCTCTGCAATATGCTGAGTCATAAGTCAATTTATTGCAAAATATGCTGTAAGTAGAGCATCAAAACTTCTTAAAGTCTAAGTGCGATTACCGTTCAATGTATTACAAAAGCATCGCCAGTGGACTTTTAATTATATTTCTGCCATTTTCAATCAGAAACCTGTGTCGTTTCAGGACATAGTTTCTGCAGAGCGGCAGGAGTCCATTGGAAATTCACCTCTGGGATGTGGGCGGTACTGTTGGTGAGTAGTAAGCCCACTTCCCATCACCATCTGTTTACATACTCTCCCATTAGCCCCACACATCCCCACCTAATATTACAGGTGCAACAAAATGGTGAACTATATTTGAGCTGTCCAGCCATACAGATTCCAGCTCAGACGAGGAAAACGATGGATCGATCAGTCTTCAAGTGAATGCATCAGAATGGAGCGGAGCAGGGAGCTTGTGGCCCTGCCGATATTAGTTTGTATGCCACAAACTTTTTCCAGCAGCAGCCTTTTTTCATCTGCTTCTGACTCACAATGATTTGAAAAAAGGAATACTCAGAAATGCAATTTTAAGCTTATTTTTTTTAAATATATGTTCTTTATCATTGGGAAAATGCCACAAGAACATGTTAAAAGCTCCAAAAACACAATTTTCATTGGAGTGGGTCTTTAAAGTTGACAAGCTTGACACAGACAATCCTCTTGCACATAGCATTAACTACACAAACACAAAACACAACTGTCCACTTTCTGTTTTCTCTGTTTGTTCCGCCCATATTTAGCTATAGTCACGTGCAAGGTCCTGGCTACCCATCACAATCCATCAAGACAGAGCTGCTGCTGTATGAAAGTGGACATGATTTAGTACGGCACAGCACCCCCACCCCCACCTGTAATCACCGGAGTTAATGCAATGCAGGCAGGCTTTTAAAAACTGAAAACGGTGCTTCATAAATCTGGAGCGACTCTTAACCTGCCATCTCTCCTGGTCCTATCTCACCAGTGTTTGCTCTTTTGGCCTCTGCCTTTCCCGCACAAACATCCACATCATCCTACTTTTCGTGGCATGAGACCCATCCATCTCCTCCCCCCTTTTGGCTGTAATATCTGTCCTTTGCAACAGAACAAGTCTTATAAGTAAATTATCATTGGAGCCTATCAGCAATTCACTTCATGACACATCTTCTCTGGAGTCAACCTTGAATTAGCATTTCCATGATTCAGAGCTTTAGCAAAAACATGCTTACTCTGTTTTTACTTTAGATTTAATGCTACAAACATTTTTGGATATGAAGACAGGTCCTTTAGTCCTTAGCATATTTGAATGCTGTTCTGCATTGAACTTGAAAAATTCCGCTCTGAAACCCACTAACAATAATTATGAGCATATTTTTTTTAGAAAAAGGTGACGTTTCCCATTATATAAGTTACTTACCCTGTCTACACGAAGGGAAGTAACATTTAATTGTAGAGATATTGGTATATTTTAAAAGACTGCTTTCATGGAGTTAATTTTTAAATTTTAGTGGTTACATTTCATCCCAAACTGTTACACATTCATCACGTGACAGAAATAGATTAGAGTAAGTCTTATTTGCTTAACAAAAATCCCAGACATACAGACTACATTATAAAGCAGAGAAGCTAAAAGGCAGTGACAAAGAAATCTATTGTAGATAAATACAAAAGAAAATATTGTTTTGCCGGAATTGTATTTTTCGCACTATAGGTCAACAAATGGTCTATATTTGAACTTGATGCGAGGTGCGCCGAATTAAGTCGCCTTAAGTCAGACAAGAAACAAAGAAAAGTTCATCAGACTTTGCCTTCTATCACAGTAACTCTCGAGTTGTGTCCAAATTCCTTCACCACATACACAGAGAACTAAATAGTGTGTTTGCCATTGTGTAGATCTACATTTCCAAAATCGAGTGCCCAAAAAATTTCCCATAGGTCTCTACAAATAATTTCTTTGGATGCATGGTCACTAGACTGGCGAATACAGACCACAATGCATTTGGTTTGAACTATTTTAATGAAAATATATATATATATATATATATTTGAATTCTATTTTTTATAAACCATCTAATTTTTCATAATTGGAACACTATTGATTCATAAATAGTTTTTATGAAATATTAATACAAATGAGTTTTTTTTTTTTTTGGGTTTTCGGAAAATATGTGACATGTATATTTTTTATATATATATATGTATATGTTGTCATTTCAACATATTTTACACATTGATCCACAGATCTTTTCTCATTGCAATAGTCTCAAAGTCTGGGTTTGACACTAAGCCTGGTTTGTGCTTCAGCCCAGCTGATCTGAGTGGGAGCGCGGCTGTGAAGTGTGTCTGGGGAAGTTTTGATTCTGTCAGAGCAGCCAAAGGACTTGGGAGAAAGGATTCTAGTGATTGTAGTGTGTATGTATGCATGTGTTTGAGTGTGAATTTTTTAATGTGTCCAATGTCTATGGATCTTTTTTTTTGACAATTTTGCATGTCTATGTGAAATCTGCTTTTTGAAGTTTCTTCAGAAATCTTCTCAGATGAACGCCAGGGACATCTAAAAGACAAACTGGTTTACTTCACGTGATACTTTTTTTTAATTAAAGAGTTTGGTTACTTCAAACTACAGCATCTAGCATATAAACAATAAAATAAAATTGAAAGAAACAACAGGAACTGTCCAGTATCATCAGTCAACTAGAATAATGTCCTGCAGGGTAGAATATGATCAGTTGCTTGAATCTAATATCAGGTTTTGCAGCATCATGCCAATAAAAACTCTGTCAGCAGGATCATAGTCGACCATATTCCTACTATAAAAATAAAAGTGACAGTAAAAATGGAGTTTGAGACACAAGTTTGCTGTTATTGAGATTCTTGGAGCGTGATGTGTTGTCATTTGGTGCAGGTAAAGGCCTATTGATTCCTCGTTCTTTTGCCTTTTAACCTTACAATCAATTTGTTAATTTATATAAAACATTATTTAGTGGTTGTGTTAACTCATTCAAGTAAAATTTATGATAATGGCAGAAAAGGTTGTTTTTTTTTTTTTTTTTTTTTTTTTGTCCAAGCTACAGTACTAAGAACCATAAATGTAAACAAAACACTACAGGCTACTGAATTTACAACAATGTTCCCTTTTATATCACAGAGGGGTTTTATTTGCCTTGAATCTACTGTAAAACAGCAGAAATTACCTCTGTCAAACTTGTTTTTGTTGTCGACAGACTGGTGACTTGTCCAGAGTGTTCGCCCAGGAGCGGGTGGGATAGGCCCCAGGCGGCCCCATGACCCAGAATAGGACAAAACAGGTTTAGAAGATGGATGGATGTTTTGTTTTATCATCAGTGTGGGCCAGGCTTGCAAAACCATAAGTCAGGCCCTCAAAGAAAAGGCGCAACCTTCCCATTTGAGTTTCACATTCAGTATTCCTGTATTCTAAGTGCTTTAAATGGACATTAGAATCTAGCAAAAAAAAACAAAAATAAAAGCAAAAAAAAACTGAGAAAACACAGAATGCTGCAGCATCAGTGAGACAAGTGCAGCCAAGGAACCAAGCTGGTCAGCTTCACCTTTACTGGTAAAGGTGTCCAGCTGGTAATCGTTGCCTTGTTTCCAGCTGACCTTGGATTAATAAACCCAATCAAGTGCACCTCAAAAGCTATCCTGCGCAGTATTTCTCTGGAAAGAAAGGCAGTTTCTCTGGTTCATGATACGAAACAGAACCAGGTTAGAATAGTTAGCAAAAAGGTAAAATGCATTCTGTTACCATGGAGGCAGTTTATCGTCATTTAAGTAGATCTCAGTGGTGTTTTTTGAATTCCCTTTTTTATTGCTTTTATTTACGTCAAAGGTTTAAGAAAAGTTGGAGTTTTTATTTTGAAAGTCTAAAATATGCTTAAATAAAAGTACAAAAAAAAATCGTGCTATAATTGTGCCTAAAACAAGCAACCCCCTCCTCCAGTTAAAGTTCTCTGGAACCAGTTCTTAATCAGTGTAAGGCCGAATCCGAATCGCTTCCCTACCCATCTGACTCCTCCAATTGTCTAACTGCTCCAATTGTAGGGATATATGAAGCTGTAGTGCTGTTTGAAAATGTTTTTCTTTTAAGGTGGAGCCTTAGCCACTTAGGCTGAGGTATCCCTAGTAGGGTGATCAGTGTCGCACTTGTGCTCCGAAGCACAGAAGTTTACATATTTTTGGTTTTTTTTTCATTACTTTTTAAAGTAATAAAAAGTGATGCTATGTATTTTCAGAGCCCTGGCAGCTATGCGCTAATATATATATATATATATATATATATATATACATACTATGACTAAGAAAAAACTTTATATGAATAATAATAACACCTTTCACATAAATAACAATGTAAAATATATTTTATTGAACGATCAGAACATTAGGTAGTGCAACTGGCTCATATACAAGTTGCTTTTAACCAAGCAATTCAATTATTCTTTTCTTTAAGTAATTTTTTCAACACCTAACAAAAATATATTTTTTTAGCATAGGGAACACCCCCCCCCCACACACACACACACACACTCACAAAGATTAAATGTGCCTTAACCAGTAATGTTCCATATCTAGGGTTGAGAATTTGAAGCGCTGTTCATTTCCAACACTGCCATGTAGCCGAACCAATACATTTAAAACTGCTGAGAGGCTTGAACTGTGCTTGAACAGGTGCTTTCCAGAAGCATTTCAGTGTGATGAAGCAGCGTGACGGGGTGAACGGGAGTGCTTGAATGTGGCTGAGATGCATTCTTTCCTTCTTCCAGACAGTCTCATCGTTGCATTGAGTTGCAATCTCTCTGCGACTCTGTTTTCACACGCTGAAGTGAACGCGTATGTCATCGCTCATAGTCACTATGATGGTCTTTTTTTTCCAGAGCATTGTCCAATGCAACTCTGATGTTTCAAGTCAATAAGGTAGAAGCTTTTGGTGGCAAGTACAGCAGAACTTTCACTCGCTTCTTCTTTGGCATTTTGACTGAAGCTGCGCATCTGGTCTTACTTGTTTTCATGTGAGCCGCGCAGCACAGAAATACACATTTTTATACGGTACCAGTATCAGCTTGACACAGCTTTTTGGTTTGCTATTTTACCTAGTTAAAAGCAACTTCTGCATGTCTCATATCTCTATGTAATAACAACATATATTTTCTTACACTCCTAGTAGTAACAACCGAACTTGAAGGCGCTATTTTTTACATATCTCTCCACATGAAGGAATAAATGCAGGGATCTGGAGAAGTCGTAGGGGTTGGGAATGCAGCACAAGTCTAGTTGTATGTTCTGTAAAATTAAAATAAACTATTTTTATTTAATATGAATATAGATATCCATAGGTTACATTTGGAACATAAAGCAGGAAGTTAGAGATTGAGTTGTGGACATATCACAAATAAGGGAACAGCTGACCTGACTGCAGGTACGGCTAAAGAAGATGAAAGAATAGGAAAGAGGTTGGTTTACATTGCTATAATGGTTTTCCTTCAAAAATTTCCAAATTAAAGTTGGTGTACAGTTTAAAAATTATAACAATTAGCCTTAAAACAGCATTTTTATGGCCTCTTCTGAAAACAAAGCACATAATGGCACAGCTACTAAAAGTCTGGCTTAAGTACTTTTGTCACTAGGATGTTCATGCAGTGTTAATTGGTTTGTAAATTGTTTTGCATGTGTAATGGTCTTTAGTTTTTGATTAAATACCCACACAAATCCCAGATTTAAGACAGTCAATTGTACCTTCTGTGTAGCATTAAGGGCATGAAACTTCATCGATGTTGCTGCAACAAGCTACAGAGGTAATTTAGACTTTAAGTGGGTAAATGGAGCTCTTTATTCAGTTTCAGTCTTAAATCTGCATGGACATTAAGTGAAACCATGCATAAAAGGTTCTTTCAAGGGAAAACTACATGATTAACAACCCATGACTAATTCATCTATTATGTCAGACTTCTTTCCCACCGAGGTCACCAGGAATATTATTACAGCCATATTCTTTCAGATAATACCACACACACGGTTTGAATTTTTTTTCTATGACAAAATGTTATGTCCTTCTGAGAGAACGATTCCGTCTAGTTCGTCATAATGTGTCTGTTTTTGCTATATTTCCATTTTAGCCTCCCAAATTAAATTGGCGCTTAAATCTAATGCCTGACAACTGTCCAGTCACACAGTGATCATCGAATTAAACTGTTGGCGTCTTGTGTTCTAAGCTACCTCGCTGATGTGTTTGCTATTTTAACTAACATTAACTTTTAGTTTTGAACTGCTAAAAAGAGACACATTTACGAAACAAAATGCTGTAAAAACGTTACTGTTTCAAAATGTGATTGATGTACTTGGAGTCGTATTGATTTCAATAGAGTCACGCATCACTGGCAGTATCTTGTGATTAAGCTTGCAGGTACTCTCTGAGCTGCTTTTTTTTTCCAGATGATCCTGGACATCTTCAAAAAAGCTGCCTGACAAAGCGAGCCCATGTATCATCGGTACAAACACTGCTAAAGTGGCAGCTTGTTGTGTGTAATATTCATAACAAGTTGTCCATTCTCACTCAACTGCAGCTCTGCCTACAATCATTACTCCTTTTGTCACAGCTTTGTTTTACAGGGTTTTGTCCAACAGGCACATAAACTGTGGTCATATCATTCTGACTAAGCAGAGTTTCAGGGTTTTCAATTGAGTTTTTAAAGACCCAGTCCAATGAAAATCATGTTTTGGGTTGTTTTCTGCCATGTTCTTGTAGCATTTTTCTCATGATAGAGGAACTACAGATAAAGAAAGAAAAAGAAAAAAAAAGCATTCCTGAGTATTTGTTTATTCAACTAATGATGGATCAGGAGCAGATAAAAAACATGTTTGAAAAAGCTCTCAGTTGGGACATCAACTAAAATGGCGGGCCACAACCTCCCTGCTCTGCTCCATTCTGATAAGTCTACTTGAAGACTAATAGATCCGTGCACATCTTCATTTTCATCATCTGAAGTGGAATCTGGCTCAAAATTGTACAGCTGGATAGTTCCAAACTTGCTCGCCATTTTTGTTGCACCGCTAATGTTAGCTTTGTGAGAGATTGTAAGCTAGCGGAAGAGGGTGTCACAAAGGGATGCTGGGATATCAGCAGAGGGTTACTTCCAAACCAATGGTCCTGCCAACAACTCAGGTGCAAATTTTCTAATGAACTTCTGTTGCTTTGCAGATTTTAAATGTCTGTAAAAAATGACACCGGCTTTTGGACTTGGGCTTTAAACTGAATAATAATAATGCAGAGATCACTGGAAACGTGTTCACTTTTCAGCAGATCCTTTCAGGGGTCACCACAGCAAATCAGCTTTTACTGATTTACACTGGTAGAGTGGCACAGAGTTTTTGCTGGAGGTCTTTCCTGACCCAACCCTGTATTTTATTTGGGCTGGGGACCAACACAAGGGGACCCAGACTTACAGTAGGTCCCCTTATGACTACACCACTGGGGACGATTTTACAGAAGGAAAAAAGTTGGAGTGGGACTAAAAACGATACTGCTGATACACACTTATGCATGTTTCATTATCATAACATCAATGATCTGTCATCATTCCTCAGTATTTACAGTCCAGGCAGTAATGATGAAAATCTATGATGTAAAGCTAATTTTGGTGTAAAATGAAACACTTGGAAAAAAAGCAGAATAACTTTTTTTGAGAAGGTCACATTGATTATTTTTAGTGTTTATTGGCAGAAATATTGTTGCCATTATTGTTTTTAAATGTTTTTAAATATTCTTAGATTTTCAGTTTGGTGGAACCCAGACATCATGAGTTTGTTACACATATATATGTGTATATGTGTATATATATATATATATATATAAGACCGGAAATATTTTGTGGAGAAAAAAAATATTTTGGGATATATATCCCAAATTCTCCATAAAATATTTCCTGTCAAAACAATACAAATATAAACTAAAAACTAAACCAAATAACTTTTAACTTGAGATTACTCCAAAAATATTTGGTGTTTTCCTAATTTTGCACAACACCAACAGTACAAATCTTCCCAAAAACTTCTATGTATTCATAAAGTAATTATCTGCTGTTTATTCTATCATATCTGAAAAATCTTTACCTTCATCAACATCTTTCCTAATACAGCTTTATGGCAGATACAAACAAAAAAGAAACAACAAACTAAAAATCGATGTTTTTTGGAAAAAAATGACATGCAATAAAAATGTCTACAGTGTTTAAATAGTTAATAAAGAATGAGATTATTAGCATACCGCTGGGAATACTAGAGACATATGACGCGATGACCCAGTTTATTAGGGATTGCGCAATCAAGGCTGCGCTTGTGCGTCGTTTCACCTCATAGTCTTCGCGTAGTAAAGGAAACACTCAAAATACAGCGACTTTTAGGCTAAAAATTATTAAGTCATATATAGAAATGACATTTCCAGATCAGATTAGTGGAAACATTTTTATTTCATTTTTAGGCCTTGTGTTTTGCGGGCCTGTGTCTTACACCTGTGTTGAAGAGGATCGTAGAGATGAGTGTCTGCATTCTATGGTGAGTGTAGGTGTGTTTTGTAATTTCCTTGAGGCTTGTACATCCACCTTGAAAGAAGTAATGAAAATGGAGCCTACACCCACAGACACCCCAAATCCCCCCATAAGGGTCGTTGTGACTAAGGTGGTCATAATAGATGTTTTTGCCTAAATGATTTAACTTAAGTAATTAATTTCTTTTTGCTTTGACACATTGCATGCATGTGTGCATTTTTTTTTTTATTAGCTACAGATTCATTCTAAGACTTCTCCTTGTATTACAATATCTTTGACTTATTTTTTGTGCTTTTTTCTGTAACATTAAATTATAGAATTTGAGTAATAGTTTTCCTTTTCTAAGCAATAATTCATGTAATTGGTTTTGAACTCATGTGTTTGAGTCTTTAAGATGCACTACCAACAATGTAACCAAAGCCGCCGAAAAATAGTTTTTCTTTATGCACAAAAAAAAGCAAATCTCTGATTTCTTGTGCAAATTACCCAGCCTCTTTGTATTTATTTTTAAAGAAGGCATATTTTGTATTTGACTGTGTAGTCATAAATACATATCTTCTTTTCTTCTTTGTGCACCAGCCCTGATGATAACTGACAACTTAATAGACATGGAAAAGTATTTTCTTGAGTTCGATGTGGATAAAGCATTGATGTATAACGTAATCAACCTTCTGCGGTATCTTATATAACTAATATCTTTAAAACCTATTTATAGTTAAGTACATTAAACATGACATTATCCATCTTTACTGTTGTAAAGGTGCAGTTTTGACCTAGTGAGACAATTGTACAAGGTGTAATGAGGGGTCTAGACAGCATAATATACTAACTTATGAATCAGCGTGACCCTTGGCATCGAGTCACCGTCATATAATTGTGTTTTTTCCACCTTCATCATGACGTGGCCTCTTATGTAACCTTGCTTTTTTCTTGTTTATTGACACTTTTTCTCTTAAAAACCACAAAAAATTTTGAATTGGATAACTAAAGACTTCAAACTGGGAAAACCCTGTTAAATTCGATGCTACTCCTGCTGTTATTGTCTTAGTTCCTTCACACACCTGCGGGTCAGAAGCTGTGTTTAATAATACTCTGGAGAGACAATTGGTTGGGGTGAAGCACATTTTCCTTGCCTCTATCTGTGCACATGTGATTAGTCCCTCTCTCTATTTACAAAAAGAAAAAAATACAAAACAAGCCATTTTCCCTTGATAAGTGGACAAAGATAACATATTATTGCACATTATTGTGTTTGGCTTTTTCCTTTACCTATTCACACAGACTAATGTCAGCGAGTTTTACCATAATCATGCAGGCAGCACTTGAAGCAATCCAAACTGTGTCCATCATGCTCCTATCTGCAACCCTATAACCAACATCCTCCAAACCACCACAGCTGCTGATGGGAGATAAGGGGGTTTATTGTATGGACTCGTCATATGAACCAATAATACCCGAGAGTATTGAAAGCTAACTCAGTTTAAAAAAAATATTTGGCCTTGTGTAGCAAGACAAATCTTAAAAGTCAGTTCAGCCCCGTCTGTCACAAACACACATTACACTGGTGCACGCACAACAGGTCAGTACTTGATTACAGTCACTCATTGTGTTGCACTTTTGACAAGATTTTCAACTTTTACTGCTTTTACAAGCAGATAAAAAAGTTGCAACTGTTTTTACCAAAAGTAATTATTTCTTCTGTGAGACTTTATGTGTCACTCTTTTCTGCTCCACAGTTCGAGCACAACGATGGGGACCTGGCATTTGTGAATCCCAATAATTACTGTAATATGGTCTCATTCAACTTAAATGAAAGATAATTTGACCAAATGGAGGAGACCGATCACTCGACTGCAGTGTGTTCAGTGAGAGGTCAAATGAACAAGCAGCAGAACAGCAGTCGACACAACTGAAGGTACAGGTGAGGAACATAGCTATTCTGTATATAACAGTTAGAGAAGAGAAGACATGGCACGGCACAAATATGCCCACCACTTACTCACACACACTCACTACTGCTAATTTCAACTTTCTTCTGTAGTTGTGTTAGCAGCAGTTCTCAACCCATTTGATGGGTTCCGTTCATTCAATTTTTCTTTTTCTATTCAGTAACTAAAAAAAATATAAAAGTTTAACATCAGAAAGACTTAATTGTAGGATGAAAATCAGGTTGTACGTTTTTTTTTTTTTTGAAGTTATTGCCATTTATGGTCATAAACCATTGACTGCATATAGAGAACTGGACTGAATGAAGAACCCATAGAAAATGACTCACTTCCAGTTCCAACCAAATGAAAATTCCATTTTTGCCACTGCCATAGTTTTTGCCATAGTTGCTATTTTTTCGCGACATGGACATTGCCATGTTGACACCACATGTCCTCAGCAAGCCGTGATTGGTCAGTGTCTGTCTTAGTCTATATTTCCAATGGCGACAACTCTCTCCAATCAGGTGTGAGCTTATTAGAAAGCCACCTCCCTTCAAGCGGGCTCAGGAGAATCTGTCAATGAAACGCTTTCAACACTCAACGTGAGCCCACATACTTTTGTAGTTATCTTATCAGTCAGTTTATAACTTGAATAACTTGAACTACAGAAAAAAATGTAATGAAAAAAAATAGGGTTAGCAAGAATATGTTCAAGATATGTAGCAGATCAATAACGGTTTTTCTAAAAAACAAAATGACTAAGTAAAAACTGTTTATTTCTCTATAGAAGTCCATGGAATTTTGGCTTCCTGGGACCAGCAGGAACTTCCTGTTTGGAATGCGAGGGGGAAGGGTCACTCCATCCAGTTCTCATAAATAGTCAAAGACATGAACATCAGTTTTTCCTTTGTACTGTTTCTTTACACTTCATAAAAACATGGACAAGCAACTGTTTTTGTTAAATAGGAGAATTCACAGCAAAGCACGTAAATGTTGACTTTCATGAATATTACCTTATATTTTTAGATAAGTTGTTTTTCATAAACTCAACATCACTGTCTTATATTCTAACAAATGACTTTCTGTTCTGGCACCAATACAAACCTCATTTGATGTGAATTGAGTTCTAGTTGGTTTAGAGCTATGACAATGTTCAGCAGTCAGAAAAGGTATTTTTAAGAAGTGGAAATATTGTGTGTTATTTAAATTGGGCAAGTTTTATATGGAAAAAAAAATATCTAGACATTTTGAGACAAACTTAAAGCAGCTTGATCAATGCTTGAACTTTTTCAGTCGCCAATATTTTTCTTTCCCAGTTCTTATTCAATATATTGTTGTCATACAGTTCTGGCCATACACAAACCATAGTTATTATAATGAACCATATTATTCATGATCAATTTTCAAACATTTAGCACTTTCGTGTTTTCAAAGGTACGCCATTCATATGTTGTTGAGTCCCTGATTGGTCAAAGTTTGCCCTGGTTTGACCTGAATTGACACGAGTTTTGTACGTAGAGCCCGAAAATTGACAAAAACTTGCAAAGTTATGCATAAATGTAAGAGTTTTAAATGTAGAAACCCTAAATGCATCCTTGCGTAGACTTTCATTGGAAGGGTTGAATGTATGTTGCTGAATCTGGTAAGAATATAGCTTCAAAGGGGCTTTGGTGAAACAGCCCAACAAGTGGAAAACATATCGATGCTATGTTTTAGCATTAAACTCACAACTAAATACATATAAAAACAAATTGTTATTATCATTCAGTGTTTTCCTCTACAATCGTTTTAATCATCACTCTTCACCTCCAGCTCTCATCACTACTTACCAATCTGAACAGCTCTCTCTAAAAATAGAGGTGTTTTCCATACTCAGTGCAACAACATTCCGTTTGACAGTAGGACTTCTGTTTTTACGTTTTTCAGTTTCTAATTTGAAGGGCTGTATATTTTGGCACTGATAAAATAACCAGATACTCAACCTTCCTTTGTCCATCTATGGCTCTCTGTGCCTGATTGTTCTGCTCCAAAAGATGAAACACATTCATCAGCAGTTCACTCTTTTCTGATGAAGGTTGCACAGCAAAGCAGCTGTGGGGTATCATTAGTCAGTCTCACCTTTTTTTTATCTGCAGTGCGCAGAGAAGCTGTTATGTACAAATACAATCAGCTAGACAGCAGGACTCAGCAGACAAAACAGCTTAAAATACTACATCTGCATGGTTGACATACTGTGGTAGAGGACACTATCATATGGTCTAGTATTTTTGTCTCTCTGCAGTCGACTGTTAGTGCTCAGTACAGAAAGGCTTCAGTATAATCTGTTGGTCACTAACATAGCCATTATTGTGATACTTTGCCATTCTGATTTTTGTAGGAGTAGTCACAGTGAATCGTTTGCTCCTTTGTCTCTACTCCACAGATCCATCTCTCCCTCCTTTGCATCCAACCTGTCATATCTCATACACCCTTTGTTTGGCCTTTGTAACCTCCATCTTCACCTTGTCCTTCATGTCGCTGTACTCCAAGTCTGCTTATCTCCGTTCCTCATTCCAGATGACATAGAAAGTTCCTTCTTCTTTGTTTCCTTGAGCACTTTAGCTGCATGTTGTTGGCTTAAACTAGGAATTCTCTTTACTGGCATGGAAAAAGAACCAACATATCACCAGTGCTCACCTTATCACCAGCACTTCTGCCACATTTAAATGCAACTATATAGTTTCTAGGTGTAACAATTTACTCTATCAACAATTCGATTAACAGCATAATTAGTGGTTGATAATACAATTCATAGTCAATCCTGGTTCATTTTGAATGATTGTTGACCCAGTGAGCTTAACATGAAGAAGATTCAGTTATCAAAGACCATAACTTATGGTGTGATGAACTGGCAACTTCAATGGTGAACCATGAACAGTGACTGCTGACACAGGCTCCAGAAAATAGTATTGTGCGGTTACAGAATTATGGGTGGGGTACTATATTATTTATGTGCAACACAGATTTCTTTTCTTGCCTCTGTGTCAGACCATTCTTCTTGAATGTCCTAAAACATCAGCCAGATTCTGACAGAGGAATACTGACCATCAGAGTGAAATCCAGTGGGGCTCATCTTTAAATGCAGTGAAAGTGACTCTGGGGTACGATCGGGGAGTTGGAGAGGTGGCTGGAGAAAAGTGTAAAATTACCTCGCTCAAGGGTGCAACCCCACAGATCAATATCTGTGGGGTTGCACATGAAAGACATTCAAGAACACGTGGTCCATTATCTAGATCTAAAGTAAGATGTATTTTCTGGTGTATGAGTTTTCCAACCATTTTAAAACTGTGACGTGTACGAATGCTCTGTTGTATCGTGAGAAATAACAATTATCGGTAGAAAAAAACATCTGAAATGGTTGGGAATCTCCCCAAGGGTGGGCATCCTAACACATTCCCCCTAAAGTCAGACTGTGCATTGCTCAGAGAAACACAACATAACCCAAGAGCTACAAGTCAGAGCCCGCAGGCTTCACCGAGCATTTTAAATATTTAAGTCTATGAAAGTGCAATTAGAGGGAGACAGTTGAAATATGATATCTTTGGGAGCTCTCAAAAGAGAAATCCCCTTCTGTCTAAAAAGGGATATAAGAGAATGAGTGACGTTCAGATTGAGTTATCTGTGTTTTATTCATGTTCAGAAAAGGCCAATCTTTGAATTTTTAGCAGAAACACTTGTGGATCACTGTCAAGCACAGAGGTAGCGGGGTGAAAACATCCATTGCAACATTAGGACCATTAGGTACCATTTTGCATAGTTAATGATAAAGGGGGTCATACTGGGCAGGAGTTAGGGAAGGAGCTTCAAGATCAAATCTGCAAAGGCCTTTTAAATGAAGGAGTCGCCCAATGAAGTCAAAGGATTCTTGGAATGCTCAAGAGCAATAAACCAATCCTAAAGTCTCTATTTGTTTCTGAGCTTTTCTTTCAAATGATTTCTGTTAAACTTTAATTACTAATAAGCAGAACTGCATCTCTGCAGGTACCCTTTCCATATGGAGTCAATACATATTTTCTGGATCCTTAAATACAAACAACACATGTAAAAAAAAGCAAACAAACAAAAAAAATTGTTAGACATATAAAGAAATAAAAATGAAGTGAAAAGCAGGTGGGACCATTGTTTATTGACTGTGCGCTAATGCTGCACGCATGAGGTGTGCAGGTGATGTGTTAGATGCCAGTGGGACATCTGTAGGATACCCACACAAACTACATTTTTTACTACACTACACTAAATTCCTCATTTCTAATGCAAGTTGTATGTACCTCAGCACCAGTCCTGCGCAAGGAGCCCAGTGAGAATGTGCATGAACAGCACATTCAACCTTTATATTTCATGCAGGTCATCTATGTGCCCGTACAGGTTTTCCCATTTTTGTCCACTAACAACCCGTATCTACCTGTAAGGGCAGTTGTGTGTGACTACGACCTTAATGATTAATATTAATGAGGAATAACAGATCAACAGATTCATACAGTGATCTGTATATTTTATGATTTTTGTTTGGTAAAAAGGACATCTGTCTAAAAGAATATTGTTCATCAAGAATGTTGAATAAGGACAAATTTCTTTCAGAAGCCAGCCTACTTTTGCATGACATTTACATAAGTCTTTCTATGACAGGCTCTAACACTTCATTTTGCACCACAGATATTTCTTCAGTCCACTCTTTCATGTTGTATTTATGCCCAGCAACAGCCATAAAAATCTCCACCATGTCCTTGCACACCTCGGACCCTCTGATGCATTTGATAAGTTCTGCCTGTGGTCTGACATTATTTGGCTCATTTTTCATCTGTTTTTGCTCCCATTCTGCTTGCAGCAACCCCCACACACACACCCCCACCACCCCGTGAATATTTGAGGATAAAATGAGGAGAAAAGAACAGTGTGCTAGCGTGGATGTGTGACTGTCTGTCAAAGTTGGCGGAGATTTAATTAACTGGATTTGTGCATGAATATTTATGCATTTTTCTATGTGTAAGTAGAGCAGCAGAACAATATGTCAAACAGTGTGAAGTTACTTAAAGTGACATGTTTCTGTACTGTGGTTTGAAAAGATAAACCGCTCTATTAATGTACATATGAAGAAATATGTTTTCTTTGCAAAATACAGTCGTCCAGAGTGGTGAACCTAATAAAGAATGATGCTTCCTTGTCAAGTGCCACATCATTAGATCCTCTCTTCAGGTGACAATTTTCATCAGGTTACTTTCGAAAGCAACAACGACCAAAATGTGCTCCGCAGTCCCAGGAGTGTGCTCGACTGATGGGCTAGAACAGCTGCATCACAACTGAGAGGAAGCAAATTGAAAGCACACACTGATCGACAGTGGTAGCCTGTTTTTGACTCGCTCTCAGAAGGCCTAAATGAACAAATGGAATGGAGGGCAGGGGAAATAATAATCAGACGTGTTGTCCCTCCTCCCTTTAACCATTAATTCGATACGTACCTGTTCCGGAGAGCAGACTCTCCAATGAACTGCCATGTTTGTTTTCGGCGAGTCGCCTCCATCAACTCTTTCATTTCTGCGACTACCGCTTTGATCACCACTGCTGCTCTCACCTGAGCTGCTTCTAGTGTTGTTATTATCACACATCATATCACATTTATTTTCACATAAATGCCGTCTCTCTGCCTTTAAAATGTTACAATGAGATGTGTTTGAGGTCATTTGGGAACAGAAATTCAATTTGGGATAAGGAGAGCAGACTAATACTCTATTGACAAGTGATTTAATTCCTGATTGGCTAGCACAAGAGCTGGCCCTTTGTAAAATCCCTTAAAGATTTCTCCGCCTGTTTTTTTTCCCACTTTCTGCCACCTATGAGCTTTTCTCTAGCTTTTATAAGGGCAAAATCCATCCCCAAGCACGAGCACATTCTCAACTGGAGGGCACTCAAGGTTGAGTCATATAATTGTAGATTTGTCTTAGAAACAGAGGGAGACAGCATATGAATCAGTTTTATGGCCCCTGGTGTGCATGAACCATTGATGCTGCAGCTGCTATAATGTCTTGTCATTCACACAATGCTGAATACCGCCGCACTCCTGCCACTTTCGCTGAGAGTGCTTCCATGTTCCGAGGGGAGAAAATGATGACACCCGTTCCCGCAGTAATGATAACATTTGGAACCCAGAACAGGGGGAAACTGGGTGAAAGACGGTCAGGTTGGCAGTCAATGTCACTTAGCAGCTGTCAAAGAAAGAGGGCAAAATGCCAGGACATGTGATGGCTTTGTGCACGCTGCTCAGTGCATGACAGCTGCCAGCTTAACCCATGAGCCAGAGTGGACTTAAGAGAAAAAAATGACAGGACCATTCATGATTGAGTGAGCTGCCACGTCAGGACCCGCAATAATGACACTACATGTGAATATGTGCCAGGCAACAGTTACTTTTGGAACCAAGTCCACTTTGGAATGGAACATCAAAAACAGCCAAAACGAGACACAGACAAATATGGGGAATGCAACAATTAGTGGGAACGCTAAAGTGGGACCATTATTTTGTCATTTTGTAGCTCAAAACAACTAAATGCAGGGCAGAAAGCCCGTCCATGCAATTACCGAGCAGAAGAAAGTGATGATCAGTGACACCATTAGAGCCTTGGGAGCAATGAAACTCCTCATAGCCTCAATAAACCTTTTTGACCTGGATGTCAAAGAGGCTCCTTGGAATCTATTTAGCCGTAACCTTCTTGGAAGCCGTTCAAAATCAATATTGATAATGTCATAGTTGGGGAAAAAAAAACAAAAAAAACACCAAAACTGCATGGTTCTTTAGGATAAACCAGACTATAATGCATCACTTAGATACCTTAGGCCATGATCCGACAAGTGCAGCCGCTTTTCGGGAAGCTGATACGACCACCTCAAAAAAATGCAATGTACCATTGTCGTGTGTGGTAAATTTATTGTGAAATATTTGTAAGTATAATTAAAGTTACAAACACATGTCCTGCATGATATGGTTGATGCTGTCAGATGGTGCTCTTACGCTGCACTATAGCCATTAGTGAGATGTAAGTCCTGGCTCCTTACTGAGCAAATGCTGAATCCAATAATACGGATAATGCATAAAACACAAATGTCCGTAGGACGTCCGTAGGATACACACACAAACGGCTTTTTCTAATTTCCTCATTTCCAACTGCCAGATTATGCAAGGGATGCGCAAGGAGCGCACACTTATAACGTGAAGAACACTAACGGACTTCTTGCGCAATGTGCAGCCTTTAAGGGGGTTGAAAAAATGAAAAATTCTTACAATGTGCCTGCTGCCTACATCACCCGCATTCCCTACAACATGTTTGGCTTAGCACTATACAGGCTCACCAAGCCATCTATGACTTTGTTATTTCACTACCCTTACAGATTTGCCTGTTTGTCACCTGCAGACTGCCTGTATGTATCTGTAATGGCAGTTGTGACTAAAGTTTTCAAAAATCTCTAAATTTTAACAACGATCCAATTTATGTCATAATTGTGGTTAACGATACAATTCACAGTCCATATTGGTTCATTTTGAACGATCTGATTCACTTACCTAAAATGGATTCAAGACATCTTTAGCCAAAACTTCAACCAGTGTGACTCAGAGATAAACACCTGGTACTGAACAGTGCAGGTTAAGTTTTCCAGATTCCTTGTATTTCTTGCAAGACAATCAATTGTAAATTAAATATGTACAAGCAAACAAGTAAACAAGAATTACTGTCAAATCCATTCACATTTTAGTTTGATAAAGTTCAGCCCACTGTTCTTTTTCCACATAAAAATATTACATAGAGAACACTATTAGAACATTCTACCACACTGTATGGTCACACGTCTTTGTAAAATTCAAAGTGTTTCCACACATTAGACTGTAATGATAGTTGATTATTTTTTGCTGCATCACATGTGTGTTCGCTGTGGTGTACTTGGTCATTTTAGTGTTATAGTAAAATACACTTACTGTACCCTGATCCAAATGGTATTTTCCAATATTGATTTAATCAATTTATTTAATTGTGAAACAGTTTAGTATGGTATTGATCATTTTGTTTAACAACGTGCCTCAGATAGATGGCTCTGTTTGGATCGAAGGAGTATAAAATGATTTGTTGATTATGTCGATTAATCGTTACACCCGCTCTAAGAAAATCAGAAAGACCCTGTCATCATTCTTTGTTCAACGCGTCTCTGAGATGTTGGGCTAAATTTCTCCCTATTGTTTATGGGAGACAATTCGATTCTAAACTCCTCTGAGTGGCCTTTACAGAGGCTACATTATGGAAATAAACTGCCGCTTTCACAGCACTCTATGAAAGTGTAGCAATGTGTAAACCTTGGGAGCATCGAGAGCATTTAAAAAGAAAAAAAAATGATTATAAATTGCTCTTTTGATTCCCACTATCCTCATTTACAAATCCTCCTACTATCCAAGCCCTCAACAGTTTTATCCTGGAGCCTCTCTGAGCCTCACTTTGCTCAGTTTGCATTAAATGTTCCATGTCACTAAGGTCAACCAAGGCATAATAAAACACCCAGATGTCCTTCTGCAAGCCTAAGATCATTCTTCCTCGCGTCACTCTCTCCATCATTTTATCTCCCCGTGTTCATGTCTATTTGGGAATCTGTGCATGTCAAGTTTTCACTCGAGTGTCACCTGGGAAACGCGAGAACCCACTGAATATATTAGGGTAAGATATGAGGAGCATGCACGTCGGATTACTGTCTTTTTCAAGAGCACGGTGAGTGTGCAGTTTGCCAATTAACACTTGTGATAAAGGGTGTTCGTGTTCAAATATAAGTAAGCCACTAATTAAGTGGACTGTCTACGCAGTTGCCGGGATATCTGACATTGCTCTGAGGTTAATTTTCAACACAGTGTTTCTCGAGCATCTCTTTGCTCACAAAAAGACACACTCTTTCCTCATTTGTTTGTTCAACACTCTTGTTTTTAAAGCTAAGTTGGCAAGGCTCTGGTAGCTCAGTCACTGCCTAATGTTTATTATCAGAAAGGGATAATCTTTAGTTGTGCAATTGAGATGGGTTACAGCAGGGGCAGACCAATGAGGGGGGACAATTGCTACAAAGAGCTTCAACAGATTCTGCCGTAGCTATAATCATAGAAGCTACTTTATTAGCTGAAAGCGTATTCTCGTCATTAACCAATTCTATTGGTGTGTTGAGTATCTAAGATGTTTTTAATTGGTCGAACGAAAGGAATTGGAGGCGGAGCTAAACATATTTAGGCAGAAAGGCCCGTCCTGATGAGATCGCATTCTTTTTTGAATTATGTTTTGGCATAACCGTGCCTGTTAATGAAAATGTATTATAACAGGGGTGGGGGAGGGTCTTTTTGGCAGCTTTTATAAAATATTGACACAAAACACCACAAGATTTTAAAATGCAATAGATTTAAAGTTATCTTAAAAGTTATTTAGCAAACAATTAATTCAAATGTCACTTTTTTACATTGAACATGTCAAAATACACTTTCATTTGATTTAAGGTAAAAAAAAAAAAAACATGACAATTTAAAATACGATTGATTTTGTTTGTTTTTTTGTTGCTTTTTTTAAATGTAAAATTGAATTATAATTTTTCATTTTGAATATTAAATCCCAAAAATGTATTGTAATATTCTAAGCCTGAACTGCGCATTAAATTGTCAATTGCAAAATTCAATTACAAATTGCATGATCAAAGAGCTAATTGAATTATACATTTCAAACTGCATATTATTTTTAAATTATGGGTGAAAAAAATTTCCATAATCAATATAAGCTCATGTAAGTATTGCAAAAATAACAAAAGCAACATTTTTCTATGAAATCTCAAGCCACTTAAATTACTTGTATCCATTATAAAACGGTTTGAAAAATGTTTGTTTTTTAATTCTTTTATTTGCAATAACCTTCCATTCTGGTGTTCTCAATCCTAAGCTTTCTGCCCCCTTTCCGTCACCCAAAATGTTCTAGCTCCGCCAGTGGGTTTTTTTGTCTTTGGCAAAAGGCTGCTGGTGAATGGTTGCCATGTGTGGCTGACAGAAAACAATTAATCACTTATGTTTGTTGCCTGATATGTCCCCAATGTATGTTCATTGTGCTTTCGAAACTTTCTTTTTATTAACCATCAGCAGAAAAACAAGACTTGCAGATAAACAGCCCAAAACTTTATACAATCCTTGATCTACACTGCAGCCAGCTTTTGTTGGCAATTTGTAAGGAGCGCAAGACATGCTGGAACCTGGAAGATTGTTCATCTACTCTGAGATAAAGAAATGATCATGCAGCATTTAGAGTCCCTAATGAAAAAAGACCAGCAGTTATCCCACCAGTGACACATTAAAACTATCATAGAGTCTGTTTGAAGAAAGCTCCTCTAGGACACAATATTCTTCCCTTTGTGCATCTAAATCAAATTAAGTGTTAACTGAAGCGTGCCCAACTAACTTCCCCTTGCTCTTGGCACCAACAGTGGGTGGCCCCTGGTGGGACATGAAAGCATCTCCCTGGATACCGTTGCGTTACATCCACAGTCACCAGCATTTCCTCTGGCCTAACCGCCACAAACTGAACTGCCTTTTGATGCGAGGCAAGGACAGAGTCCGCGGGCTTATCGTGAAGTTTAAATCCTTGAGACACGCAGAGTAAAGCATCCCCTTCGTTCTAGCCTCGGCAGTGTGCCCCGTCAGACAAATCGCTCTTCTAGCAGCTGTTACACAATCTGCCTGCTGAGCTGGGTGTTGTGCGCTGCCGCCACCATGGCGCACCAGCTGAGCTGCGTTGCTGCTCATCACCATAAGGATGGCCATACGTCCAGCGAGCACAAGCGAGAAGTCATCTGCACGGATTTCCGACGGGTTCAACAAGAAAGGCCTTCAATGTGGTTTCCATCCGGAGACGGCTTGACTCAATATGCTGTCATACCTCTGTGAGCGAGTGTCACACCAAAGCTCTGCACTGTAATCTGGAAAAGGCACAAGCTGCTGTAATGTGTGGTAATTGTACACATTTATTATGTCACTGCAAATTGCCTGGAGCAAATGCAGGACTGTTTCTCAAGTCTGGTAATCACATATTTTAGACTATTTCCAAGCATGTGAAGAAAATAAAAGTCAGAAAACAAATGATTTACAGTGTGAAGAACAATGTTTAAAAAGGAAGAAGTTGATGTTCCCTGCTCTGTCAGATGGAACAAAGTTTTCCTTCATTTCGTTTTTTGCTATTCTTTTTTTAATAGACCATGCTGGCATCTATCCATCGTCTGTCTGTTCTGGCGTGCTGATTTAATGTGTGGTCCAAATAAGTCCTAGTTTGCCTTTGATTTTAATGAAGTCCCGGAGGGTTGACAGAGATGGATTGCATTCTACTATTTTTCCAAGAAAACCTGCTTTTGTTGCTCAGCACTCTCCCGTTTCCTTGTTTTCCAGCCTTAGCTATATTCCACTTTTTTTTTATCTTATCTCACCTGATCTTTAAGTCTAATCTCTTGTTTTAAGCCAATTTCTCCATATCCTCCTTCCTCATAGAATCCTATCTCTTCCTTAAGCTCATTCAAAGATCCATTTTCCTTCCTCTGCAGCGACCGATCCTGCTTGTTTCCAATCCCCTCTGCCCTTTCCCATCTATTCCCTTGTCTTTTTCCATCTATGCCTGACGCCTACTTTCTTCCAAGTTGCAAACAACCACTTTTTTTTTCTAAAAGAGGAACTTTTGTCACTTCTGCAATGTATTTTTGGCATCAATGAGGCGCTGCATGAAACAGGTGCCTAATGTTCAGTGGTGTTTCACCTGTCGGGCTTTTGGCAAAGAGAACAACCCACTGACTGATTTAATGGGCCCCAGCCGCTATTGAGGAATGATGCACTAAAGATTTTCTCGCGGGGTAATCAACTGTACAGTGGGTGTACTTACAAACAGAAAACTGCTGCTGAAAATTGAGTTAAATAGTAATGTTCTGCAGCTCAAAAATGAAGGTGACGTTCCAGTACTTAAGTCTGATGGTCATGATGTACATAACCACAAAATGCTCAGTCAGGAGACTGTGTGCTGTGAGTTTGGTTTGTCTTGCCATACCCTCTCATGACATCACTCATGCCTTAGTCACTTCTGTCCTTATGGGTAGATGGGGCTGTCTGTGAAAATCAGGCAAATCTTTACAGAATTCGCAGGTGGAAAACGTTAAGATCAGTGAACCAATGGAGTGAAACTTTTTGTGCAAATGATTTTCTATGGGCATGCAGGAGAGAGCAAGAGAGCACTTAAACAACACGAAGGAGTAGGTAACGGTAAAGTAATACGGTAAAGTAGGTGAAGATGCGGGCATGTTGTATTAATTGTCATTTTTTTTCAGCCCTGCACAAAATTCTGTAAACTGTGTCAGGAGCCCAATAATGATGTTCACGTGATAAGTGGGTGTCCCTTACTTGGAGTCTGACTGTTACAATTTGGGAAATTAGATAGTGTAGGTTGTGTGTGATTGTAGTTTATATATGTCCTTTGGACGTCATACTGGCACTTGCATTTCATGTGCACCACCCATGCATGCAGCATTTGAGAGTGGTCAATAAGGTAAATGGTAAACAAGGTATACTTGTATAGCGCTTTCCTATTTTCCTTGAAGGCCTAAAGAACTTCACAGTCACAGTCCCATTCACCCGTTCATACACACACTCCACACACTGGTGGCGGCTCCGTTGCTGAACTCTGGCGCCAACCTATAACCACCAGAGGGCGAGCTAATACTCGCACTTCACGACTGGATTACCATGTAAATAGCAGCATCACCTGTATGTCAAAAGTGTGCGTAACTTACATTATCCTTACAGATACTGCACAATACACTTATCAAACCCACGACAATGCAACGTTCCATTTTCATGACATCCCTTTAGATGGCAGCTGCTATTCTCTATGACCCTCCACGGCCTTGGACAAACTCTGTACGGGAGCAAGTGATTAAGGAATTACATTTGTTTAACTATATATTAGTCCAAACATGTAATTAGTCAATCACATGGCAGCAAATCCTTGTTCTTAGCTATGGAGATGTGCTAAAGAGAGACTTTGTAAAATTAGCTCCAGATGTAGGAATGTGAATTAACTGTCTTTGATTATACTTATGAAAAATAACTACTGAGGCTAAGAACTTTTTACTTGCACAGTTTTTCCAAACTCCAAAATAAATTAAGTATGTTATAAATGCAACTTTCCAACTGCTTGATGTCCAAAAACAAATATTATTAGTTTGACTAAGAATAAAGAACATTATCTTGCATATTCAGTGTTATTGCGAGAGTTACATTCTCAAAGTAAGCCACTATAGGAGAAATCTGCAAAGTAGGGTCTACAGTAGCAGGTTTTAAAATCCTTCACTACAGACTTAATACACTTTTTCAGACAGACATGAACATTTTCACTGTTTACTCTCTTGCTTAAACCCTCTAAAGTTCAAATCTTTGCAAAAAAAACTAAAAATTAAAAAAGGTCTAGTTTTTTGTGAAATAAAAACAAAGATCTGTTTGCGATTGAAGATTCATTTGTATGTGCAAAACTGATCACATTCTGCACCAGAGTCACGGGATAGAGAAGATTTAGTGACAAGGTAAACAGCCAGTCAGGATGCAGAACACAGCGCGGCATAAGAAAAAAAAGCAGTGAAAAAAGTCAGCAAAACACGAAAGATGAACCACGATGAACAACAACAGTGAGGGACCACTTTATGTGCAAAACCACTGTTTCAAGGCAATATGGCAAATATATTAATGATGTTTTCTGCAGACATTTGTAAATCTGTGCATTTTTTTCTACATGTTTTAAACTTCACCAGTTTGTAAATTATTTAACCTCAATACCAGTCATAGTCATGGTAGAATAAGGAGAATTTCCTTCTTAGATTGTTTAATACAAAAACAATGTTTCCACTGAACCAGAAGGAAATGTGACAATGAAAGAAACAGCTATAAAATGGGACTGTTAATAATATATTAAGCTCACTGTCATCTTTCGTTTGAGAAAAAAGTGCATCAGTTGCACAGAAAGACAGAAAATGGTTCCCCCACTTCAAGGACAAGTATCGAATTGGCAGCCTGCATACTGGGTCATACAGCTTTGCGTGGGAATGATCAGGAAAGAGGCGCAGATGTACAGATGGAGCCTTATGCTGTCTTACTTCTTTAACAGCCCTAGGAAATATAAAAGGGGGGCAGGAGCCAAATGTCATCATGTGCCAGAAAAGAAAAGAATGATTGAAAATGAACAACTTCTCGTTCTAAAGTTCTATCAGATGAGTCTTTGAAAAATGCCATCTTAGATTGCGACCAATGAAAACAAATCCAGGAGTTAAAACAAACAAATCTTTTTCATCCTCTCTGATCATCTTTTGATCTGTTTTAAAAGCATTCCCAGACGTCTTTTCGACATGTTTATGTCATTTTAGCCTAAATCTAAAAACCTGTGTCGTTTGGACATACTTTCTGCAGAGTGGTAAACGTTCATTCACGTCTGATTTGTGGGTGAGACCATTAGCGGGTAGTAACCCCGCTCCCCCCCTTCCCATTCAGAGCAGAAAAGAACAGGGAGCTTGTAGCGTATTTTCTGTCACAAATAAACTCGTCTTTTTAAAATAAACTCTCGTGTTTTTTTTTCTCTGCTCATGATTCACCACCATTTAAATAAAGAAATGGTCAGATATGCTATTTCAAGCTTTATGTTCTTTATTTATGTGCTCCTTCTTCAGAAAAATGCTACAACATGTAAACAACACCAAAAACACAACTTTCATTGGAGTTGGTCTTGTAAGTCAAATTGAAAACGTATGATTTGATCCACATCATCATTTGTGGTTGGAGATCCAGTTCATCATCAATCTTAGTTCATTTAGAGAAAAAATAATAAAAAGCTCTGCGTTTCCACACATTGGACTGCACTGATCTAAATAGTATTCTCCAATGTCAATGTAACAGATTTATTTCATTTTGAAATTATATTTTAATAGTTTTGGTTGATTTGACTAACTACTTGCCTCAGACAGAACGATCTGACTGGATGGTTAGAATATGAATCAATTAATTCATTACTTAATAACTACATCCCTTGTATTAAGTATTTATACGAGAAAAGACGTCACAGCCACTAACAATCATAGCATCCTTTCTGTTTGTTATCAACACTTTGAGGAGAAGGCACAACCAAAACAGCTGAGATCAGGTACATTTATGGCATCTTCTATCCTGAATCTATAATAGTGACAGACAAAACAAAACGCCATTCAGAAACCACTTCCAACATTACATTCACCAGAGCAACAGCTGCCTCTTGACATTCACTAGCAGTTAGCTTCAAATTGCTTTTACTTAACTCCTCCAAGCACCCTCAGCAAATCAAGGATTTCAAGATCTGCCGAACATTAAAACATTAAATTTATATCTAAGTGAGTGAGCCATCACTCTTTGATGTGAGGTTTCCTGGGAAGGAGCTGCTCTGCCTGCCTTTGATTTTTGCAGACTTGCTGCGAGCAGTAAACAGCTGAGACTGATTGTTAAAAAAATTACAACCTTGGATCCAAACAATGAATACATCAGCAAAACCGGTGCTGCACTTCTTTGAACCATAAATGAATATAAATGGAGCTGCAGTCCTGAGCACAAACAAACCTTGGCAACTTACTACATATCATTCTTGCATCAGTGCTAATATTAAAATGAATCGTTTGGTTTAATTTCTGTGGGCATCCTTTAAGGACACATGCTTTTTCTCCTTTAAACTCTGCTCTAATTACTTTTACAACATAAAGGAAACATTTGAACTGGGAAAATGACCAACAGTCTTTTTAATTAAATTAGAAAAATAAAATTTGGTTTATTTCAACTGTCGTAAATTTGCTTCTAAGTCTTTGTGTTTTCTTTGCACGTGGGAAGAACACCATCTAAGATACATTCAGACCAGACTCAGAAATGCACGTTCAAGCGGCCACTTCAATAAAAAGTCTGGTTAAAAGCTTGAAAAACTGAGTTTTCGACGTCCAAAAGTCTTACGTCTGCACATCCTCTCACAGGTTTTTAAGTCCATTCTTGGGCTCTACATGCAGATTGAGTGTTCATTGATAACGTCCTGGAAATACAACCAATTGAACTTTTGATCATGAAGGACAAAATTAATAATTGCAGTTTGTGCCTGACCAGAATAATCCAACACAAAGACGTACATTTATAAGAACAGAGATGCGAAAAAAAAAAAGCCTGGAGCAAGGTTTACGAAATTTGCATCGATTTGACTTTTCCCACCAAGTCTCTACCTGTAACTGTAGGTGGTGGACAAGAACTAGTAAACAGTAATAAAATGAAAAGAAGAAGAATCTCCTGCCTCCCCCTTCCATGCTTGTCCGTTGCTGGTCCAGCATGAGCACACCGCCTGGATGCATGTTCATCAAACTGCACCTAGCACGTTCTTGAACTCGCAACGCACACTTTGTGTGAACATACATACCTTTGAATCGGGCTCAGAAATGTGCATTCAAGTCGACACTTTCAGTGAAATGTCTTTGCAAATGCACGTATATTGAAAAATCTGGTGTTCAGAACTCTCGCACTCACATAGAGCTACATACATTTTAAAGTCAAACTTACCAGCACCACGGTACGCAAGTTTTCAGGACCATTTTCATGCTCTATGTTTAAAACATGCGGCCATTGAATGTGCATTGAAAGTTAAACCAGTTGAAGTTTGTCCAATCATGAGGGGCGGTTGGGACTTTCATCCCAAGCATTTGAAAATTGATCATTAGGGAGAAATTATTAACTGCTTATGGTGTGATTTCCACATAGACTTTTTCTTTCACAGCAAGCCTCTTCCTGCTGTGAGTATCGGGTAGTGACAGCCCTCTGTGAACACTAGGCTAAAAGCGTGTTCATGAATGACCATTTAGCATGTTCTTGAACACTTGACCTATGCTCAGTGTACATATAGCATTACACTGCCCAAAGCGTTGCTTGTAAGTTGCTTTCCTGCCCTTTCATAAGCGGTAGAGTTGTATTAGAACTGTGTCCTCAGAAAATTAAACCTCATAAAGGTTGTTCATAACAACAAAAAAAAATTTTAAAAAGAGTTTTTACAGTAGAATTTATGCAGAAAGCCTTACATTTAATTATGCTGCTTTTGAATGCACAATTTATCGAAGAGTCAGGAGCAACACAAATCAAACATTTTCAATCGTTAAATATATAACAGAGTTGTTGCAATCATTAAATTGAATAAAACTGATAAGTTAGATTTGAAGTCAATTATCAATATAAATATTACATATATCTATGTATAATCTTTGAAATATTACATTCGCTCTTGGGGGGTTTTTGCGTTAACCTTGGTTGCTAATGATAGTGAAAATGTTGCATAATTTGAATTAGACAGCTTCCTGTCATTTTCAACTAAGAATTAAGAATGAAAGCAAGAAGAAGGCAAAGCTGCAGGACTGTAGATGTTAGAGGAACTGAATACAATAAACCAGAAACAAATCTTTCTTGAACACATTCATGAATAACACTTAATGCATGAATAAAACCTTTAACCTGTGAGGTAAAACATGAACTACCTGAGCAGACAAATCCCGAAAAGGTTACAGATCATGAGTAAAAACAAATGCTATTAAATCTCTGTAGGGACTAATTAGCTAAAGTGACTAAAACTTTGTGCTAGAATAGTTCGAGGGAAGAAAGAACATAACCCAGATGACCCAAAAAGACTAATTAATATCTAACAAACTTTACATGATTAGGAGAGCCAATAGTACGAAGTCATAAAAACTTAACTAAAGCTCATATCATTACAAAGTGCCTCCTACTCCTAAGCTGCATTCACACTTAACATGATTTTACGTCAGAGGTGTTTAGTTTCAAAGTTAAGTCATTGTACAGACACGATTGAAGGTCTTGTGGCTTTGAGTGTCGGGTGCAGTATGGCGGTCTAGCAGCAGTGTATTTTGGGCGTGACGATGCATTGAGAGTTTATAAAAATCTAAACTTTGACAAAGACCCGTCACGTCAACCAATCTGATATTCAGCTTTAGCTCATGATGTGTTGATAATGTAATCAGCAGGTGAAGTCAAATCCAACACCAACGAGAATCTAATTGATCTCCTCCTTTGCTTAATTTTTTTCGTTTTCCATCCAAACAAAAAGAAAAAAATCCTCTTATTCTAATTTTTTCCTTCTTTGGACTAATGTGGGGCAGCAAGTCATCAAACAGGGTCACAGAGAGAAACAAATGTCGCTGAAAGAGTGAAAGGGTCAGATTCTCCTCCATATTGGTGTTGCTGAGTCCCTGATTGGTTAACGGAATGAGTCTTTTTTGCAAAATTCAGATTTTTGAGTTTTTAATGTACCACAACACCCAAATCACCCCACAATTCTCAAACTACACCACGATGCCCACAACGAACCAGAATCCCCAAAGTGCACAGCTGCCAAACCAACACGCTGTAATGTCTAAATCACGCTGTGACACCCAAATTGCGCCACAACGCCCAAATCGTCGAGGACCTCTGATCACATCTGTACATTGGCTTGACATTGAAGCGCGATGCTCCTGGCCAAAAAATTGTGTTCATTGTGAACGCAGCCTATACACTGTTGCACTACTACATCTCACAAGTCAAAGCAGTCCAAAGCAGAGTGAGTTATTTCTCTGCTTTATGCCACAGATTTGGACTGTCAGTCAACCGTGTTCCATGATCAGATTTCTAACTGAAACAACACAGCCAATCCACTTCAGAAGACGCATGTCCTTTTATTTTATCTTTTTTCCTAGCAGGGAAAAGAAAAATATAGACAGAGGGCCTCTATGTCCTTTGTTTTCACACCAGCTTGCATCTCTTGACATGTCTGGTAATGATCCCAGAGCTGTTTTCATCCCCTGCAGAGATGAGATCATGCAGCTCGTGCAGTATGTAAAGTGTCATGTGCAAAACAAGTCTGGCTCCTGCCACCTTTCATACCTGTCAGCGAGGGTGACGCGGGTTAATGGGGGAGCTAAACCGCAGTGGCAGGGACCTTCTTGTTCGGGCATCTGGGTGAAAGAACAAGAATGCCTCTCACACTTAATTATTTAGGCAAATTAGTGAAAAGGGTTTGTCACACTTCAGGAACTTCCACCATCATGCTTTAGGAATATTTGTAATTACCTTCTGTGTCTTACACTACATGAAAGTACAATCAAACACAGTTTTTTTGAAGCAACTTCAGTTTTACATCTTCCAAAAGTGATGATAAAAATGTACTCTCCAAACTGCAGAAGTGAGTTAAAAGTAGATTTTTATCGACTGTGCGCGGTTCAGGGTTGAATGGGGGTCTCACTGTTGGCTGTAAAAGACAGTCTGTTCATAAACCGTTTTAACCTCTTGACTCCAAAGGATGATTGTTTTTTTTCAGCCAATTTCTCTGCTGGTAGTGAAACTTAATTCCTGCAGAAGTCGCCTGCCAACATCCACAAAATAAGTCATTGAATTCCAGCAGCCCAACACTAATCAGAGGAAAACATCAGGGCTGAACTCAAGAGCATTTAGACCCAAACATGGTTTTTCCAACTCTGGATGGAGAGGAGTGTTTTATATTTTATTTTCTGAGTTACATATCCGTTTCTTTACCTAAAGGTTTCTGCTGCAGTTGTGTGGATGGATTGTTTCAGGTGCTCACCTCTAAAGCTCCTGTACAGTTTTACATGCAAAGCTGAGCATGCTGGAGAGGCAACTTAAAGGGGCTGACTGCTCATGAAACATTTGCAAGGAGTCCAAAGTAAGGTTTTGCTTTAAAAAAAATATGTTGTTGATGTATGTTATTCAAAACTGTGCTTGAATCAGAATTACCGGGACAACAGCATTGATGTAAGAACAAGTTCAATTGCTCTTATGTCACAACATTTCAGAAACTCTAAAGTAGCAGGTATAGAAAAGACTGACACATGACAGTGATGACCAACCTCCAAAAACATGTTTTTTTTCATTTTCCAACTTCTTCCACCCTTTCTACCCTTATTCCCCATCTCTAACATACCACTCTCTTTCCTTCAGGCTTCTTTTTTTTGTCCGGCCCAATGAGGAATGCATGCAAAAATAAATAATATGACTAAAGCTTAGCCTCAAATCTAAAAAGGGTTTTTCCAAAATACACATTGTGCGTCTGAAGATTAATTACCCCCTATTGTATTGCTAAAATCTGTCCAACAAAAGAAACCTTCAGCTCTAAACTGTATGCGCAGCTGTTAGATGGGACATGTTAAAGAAATAAATAAATGCAGACATAAAAACAAACCTTTAAATCATACAAGTTAAATGGAATGATGTATGAATCCTACTTTTTTGGCATTTTGTCATCATTTAAACTATTTATGTTCAACGAGTTTGTCACACTACCCTTAGCTCCAAGTCTATGGTAAAATAAACATTTTAATGTAAAAATAAAGCTATTTAGCATAAACTTTGTGTAAGGGGTAACATTTTTTCTTTTCAGTTTTGGAGCTGCAAAGACAGACATCCAAGGACATTCAGAAACAGAAAATACAAATCTATCCAACCCTTTCAGAGATCAAGCTGAACAAACAAAGCACAAGTTCTGCCCGGCAACTCATTTTTGTAGGACAACTGGAAAAACACAGTTTGAAAATGTAAAAAATGACTCTATGAAAAACAGACTCATTATTTTGTATCAGCATTTACTAAAATTGAATGGATTAAATGAAACCTTATCTTCTCAGTTAAACATGTCAACAGAAATATGGAGACTTCATGTACTGGAGATCCAATAGAAACACATCAAACCATTTCTTTACAATCACTTGACAATCCATCCATTTTCATGACTTGCTGTATCCCTTTTGGGGGTCCCCAGAGCCTGTCCTGGCTTTTCTTGGGGGAAGGTGGGGTAAATCCTGGACAGGTTGCCAGTCTGTCACAGGGCGCACAACCAATCCTACAGTCACTCACACTTAGGGACACTTTAGAGTAACCAGTTAACCTGTGATGCATATTTTTGGACAGTGGGAGGAAGCTCGAGTAGAAAACCCACGCACAGGGAGAACATGCAAACGCCACACGGAAAGGTCCCATTTGAAACAGCACCTTCTCACTGTGACCTTCACTTGACGATTCAGTTCAGTTCAACTATGTTTTGGTCATATATAACATCTTATTGGCTTACTAAAAATATTCTAAAGTGTATTTGATGTTAAAAGCTAAGACAGATCACTCAGTATTTTTTGCCTGGATCATATAAGAAATGTGTGTTTTTGAAAAAATACATAAATTAACCCACTGCTGACCAATGAATGGTCAGCTACTAACCCTCACCTGTTTTTAAAGTCACCTTATGGCTTTAATGATGTGAAAATCTGAGTTCAGCTTTAGTTTCACACGGAATTTCAGAATTTGTCTGGTGACCGACTGAAATGGCTGAAACAGTAATTAGCTGCTGGTGGGCACATCCAAAGAGGCTTGCTGATTGATGGAGGCATAAAAGCTTCAAAAAGGGAGGCTGGATAGTGAGATGTGTAATTTGGGCACAGTGCTTATAGAAGGTGTTGGATGCAAGCCAGACTCACAGCCAGCAAGCATGATCAGGGGCTGGGGGAGCAGCAAAACAGGGAGACAAAGAAAGTGACAGAAGACCGACATCAAGGAAGAAATGTGAGGAAATACTCTAATGGCAGGCTTCACCCTGTGAGTGAAAGAGCCAAATCCACCAGTCAGGAGTCTATCTGCTTAATCCAGCTATCATTCACGCTCACATGTTGATTGCTGGCTGTGCACACATCTTGGATTTACAGGAAGGAGAGTTTGTGAATGACAACAGTACCAGAAATAGCTGAAACAGTCAGTGGAGCATTATTATATAATAAAAACCAGGGCAAGTATGCTTAATGAGGCTTTGGTTTTTGCAACAAAATGACTTTAATAATGATTGTATTACCTTATTCACATTGTTGAGCCATCAGTTGGTTTGTTTGGTTTCCTTCTAGACCAAAATGTGCATTTAGTCTATTATGTACAATTATTATCCTTAGATGTGCATGTGAATGGATTTTAAATCTGCTTTTACTGTTGCAGCATGGCTACCCTACCTGGATCCAGTGCTCTGTGAGGTTGTAACAATAATCAACTTAACCGATGAATCGATTTATGTTCCTAAGATCCAACCACATCGATCTGTCTGATGCAAGTTGTTAACAGAATTGATCTGTACCATTACATTGAATTTACATTTTAATGTGTTTTAAAATTAGATATTCTGATTATCGATCTTTAAAAACACCATTTGAGGTACAGTAGGTTCATTTTACTATAAGATAAAAACGTCCAAGTGCATCACAGCGGACAACACACATGATGCAGCAAAAATAGATCCAATGTCCAACTGCGGAAACACTTTTTATTCAGCAAAGCCATGTGAGCATACAGTAAAGTAGAATGCTCTACTAATGTTCTCTTTGTGATATTTTGATGTGGAAAATCAAGAGTGGGCTGTACTTTATGAAACTAAAATGTGAATGGATATGACATAAATTATTACTTGTTTGTTTCTACACATATTTCATTTACATTTGATTATCTTGCAAGAAATACAACGAATCCAGAAAACTTCTCCTGCCCTGTTCAGTACCAGGTATTTGTCTTTCAGTCACACTGGTTTAGGTCAGTGAATCGGATGGTGCAAAATGATCTAATATTGACTATAAATTGGACAGTCAACCACAAATTATGATATGAGTTTGTTAAAATTACACCCCAGTAAAATGTTAGGAAGTGCTGGGCGATACAACCTAAGAATAAAATCTCTAATTTTACAGGCCAAAATTGATTTTTGATTGTGGTTAATTTCTTTTCTTCCTCCCTTTACTTTCTTTAAAAAACATGACAAATGACAGAATATATTTAACAAAAACTGTTGTTTTAACATCTCCTTTGGGAGCTGACCGGATTTCAAAGTGCAACTAAGTATAACCTCAACAGAGTCAACAGAGTCTTTAAGATGTTGAAAGACATTCGTCATACTCCCAGTTTTGGTAGCAACAGCCTTCAAACAGATTTTCCAGCATGCCGTTTGTTGCCCGAACCCTGAAGTTACCAAACCAAACTATTTTAAAATAGCCGTTTAAGAAAAAAAAAAAAAATGGGAACAAGCTCTTCTATGCTAGTTGCCATTTTAACATTTGCACGGTCTGAGAGACAGGTGGGCTCACTTTACTTTAAACAGCAAATGCCCAAGGGAGCAGGATGCCGGGAATAAAAAAGAAATCCAGATTTTCCCCTAAAACAAATCTTAAAACAGCACATTCAAACTAATCGATAAACATTGATTGATCCCCCAGCTCTACTGTAGGTTTTATTCAGATTTAGGGTTTGTTGATGGGTGTTTTCAGTACCTGGAAATAACAAAAATGAATGACTTAACCACCCAAAAGCTGAGGCAAATATAAAAAAGCAACTTCTGGAGAAGTGTTCATTGGACAGATGAAGCCACAGTGGAGATGTCTGGTCACAGCGCAAAGCACTGTGCTTGGCAGGCTAAAACACAGGATGTCATCACACACTTCTTCTGCCATCTGTCAAGCATGGGGGTGGTGGGTTGATGACTTAGATGAGACTTGGATTCATTGCTGTCACTAAGTAACCATGAACACCAGGGTACACAAAAGCGGCCCGGAGTCAAATACAGGGCCATCTGCCCAACGGCTAAAGCTTTCCTGGTCCTGGATCAGGAAACAAATCTCTAATTCTCTAACACAGCGACAAAACCAGATCGAAAAGCATGAACAGAAAAATGACTTGTAGAAATAAGAAAGGATGCACCAGTTCAATAGAAATATCCGTACAACTGTAAATAATGGCAGGAATCTTGGTATATTTAGATAATATTTCAAGACTAAAGGCTTATCTTGTCATACATTTTTGTTTGTTTTATGTGACTATAAAATTATTTGCGGAATCTAAAACTTGTTGACATACGTTTTTAGATTTTGCGAAGTGGATTTGCTAAATGTTTACTTTATCGATCGGTTTTCACAGCATATGTCACACTACACTCTCATCAGAGGAAGGTAAGGCCCTGTCAGAGGGATCCATCACACAAGCTCAGTGCAGTCAAAGCTATGAAAGCTCATCAGAAAAGTATGCAAATGTTAAGGCGCTACCGAGCTAAATGACACGAACCAATAAAAACGAATGTTGCTCATATAAATCCTCCATCTTCGCTGCACTTTTACATTACTCCTTAAATGTCCTGTTATGACTTGTCAGGTCAACAGCTCTTTTTTTTTTCTACTCCAATAAATCACATTTCCTTTTTAACCTCGTTACACAGAGCATGTCCAGTTTTTTTTTTTATTATTATTTATTTTAAAAAAAGTCTGTCCAGGAGGAGGATGTAAACAGTTTACATGCATTGATCCAGCAAAAATGGACCAATCCATATTATATCTAGTTGTTTAATCATTTTGTGGTTTTAATGTGTTAAATTGATTGATGATGGGGAGTGGGGGTGAGCTTACTCTATGGCAACAGCCTCACCCACAACTCAAAGGGGAATTTCTAATGAACTCCTGTCGCTCTCCAGAAACTGTCCTAGAAAACGTGTTTTTTTTGTTTTTTTTAATTTATTTTGTTTTGGCTTAAAACAGCATAATAATGATTAAAGCCCACTGGGAATGTTTTGAAAATAGATTTTAAAAAATGATGAGATTAGGGCTTTAACTTGTGATATTAACTTTTCGATTTAAAAATAATATAAGTAATCCTGATGGACAGCAAGTTTGCAAAAACTAATATTGTTCATGTGGACATCCTGCTGTACGCTGATAAAGGTCAAAATATCTGCATTTTTCAGTCTTCATATAAGGAAAAACAACAAAATGGTTGCCACACACAACACACACTCATGCACACAAAGCATGTGAAAATATTGCAGACCAACTTTTATCAATTCTTAAAGTAAATCTATTTCTTTTCGGCACCAATATGACCCATATTTTAGAGCCATGTGCAGTCAAAGCATAAGAATAATAACCTTGGAAGACAGCAAACTATTTTTTAACACATTGACGCCTAAATTTATTTTCAGCTATTAAAAAAAAAACTATTAAAAAGCTGCGAAATTTAATGCAATTTTGGGATAGATGCTGTTTGATGCATATCTGCATCAATAGGTGTCAGGGGGTTAAGTATATTTCGTTTTTTTTATGCACCCATATGAAGTTGCTGGGGACGACAGGAAAGGGTTTTTAATAATTTCCTTACAGGTGAATATGGCCTATCTGTGGGTGAAAAATTGGCAAACCTAAACAGGGCACGGAGATCATTGGTGGACCATTCGGTATGCCAAAATGTTCAAACCCTTTTTTCTTTATTTTTTTCTTCGGGCCTGCTGCGGTCGACAGGTTGTAGCGTACACTTAAGCAATACCCACACAGGTCAACTCCCCGTAAAGGTTAATGTGACTAAAGCTGAAGAGCTTTTCAACAATACTTGCCCTCACAATTTGTCATTTTGAATATTTACAATCAACTCCTTGAGGCACAGAGTTACAGTTGTCACTTACACAACTGCTAAATACACCAGAACACAGAAAATAAAATGTATCCTGAAAAATAAAAAACAGTAGGGTTTTTTGACTAGTCTTTTGTAAATTTTAAAAAGTAAATATTTTATTAGTAAAGTTACTTTTGTGTAAGTAGTTAAAAGAAAGAAATTGTGTCTTTGTACTGCTCCTACAGTAAGTACATCTGCCTCAGTGTTTTTTATTTATTCTTTTTTCTTTGCCTTTTAGGGAAAACAAATAGGACTAATTTATCAGCTCACGAAAAAAAAAAGATATATTTAATGTAAATTAAAAACAAACAAAAACATCCCACCTTTACTACAAATGGTTGATATATAATGAAGGAAACAGATGCAGCTTGTCTAATTGTTCATCCAATTATCTAATGGTTTTAGGGGATTTAAAGGTTCAAAATGCAATTTTAAAACATTTGCATTTGGAATATTTGTGGTATTGAATTTCTCATCCTCCATAATGAGGA
The DNA here is from genome assembly GCA_014656515.1 of Oryzias celebensis. Classification (NCBI taxonomy): domain Eukaryota; kingdom Metazoa; phylum Chordata; class Actinopteri; order Beloniformes; family Adrianichthyidae; genus Oryzias; species Oryzias celebensis. Next base: position 33,202,157 of record BNCR01000005.1, on the reverse strand, counting down.
AAACACAAACAAACTCTGCTGCAGCTTTGTCTGTTCAAACAAAATCAGTGGAAGCTAACCTGACACCAAGTGCTACAAACTTTTTGAATAACAAATCTGAATTTTCACATGAAGACTGTGATGTGAAATTAAAACTATACTCTGTCTGGAATGAAGCATGGATTTGTGAAGCAACAGAAACAGAGACAATGTGACAGGTTTGAAGAATAATAGCTTTTTGAATTCACAGCTCTGCTTCTTTAACAAGAAACAACTAAAATGAGTTCCGGAAATATAACTTTCAGCAAAGTGGTTGGTCATCAGATCGACAAATTCACCAAATATCTCAAAACATTTTCTGAACTTAATCCATTAATCTCATCACGACATACCTGAGAACTTTATGTTTTCTTTGGTACAAATGGCATTTTTAATATGTTCTTGTGGCATTTTTTTTCTGTGATGGAGAACATATATTAAGAAAATGACGCTTAAAATTGCATTTCTGAGTTGATCTTTATTCAATTCAATTTGTAGACATATTGGTTTTCTTCATCTGAGCTGGCATTTGGTTCAAAACTATTTTGTTGCACCGATAATGTTAGCTTGAAGTGGGGTGTGAGCTTCTGGGTATCTTCTAGGTGGATTTTGACACCCCTTTTGTAAACAGAGAGCTCTCAGTGGTGGGCGATCGGAAAGCGGGGACAGGGTTGCTCTGCACCAACAGTCCCGTAGAAACTATGTTTGCTAAAAACAGCATAAACATGGTTAAAAGACCACTGGGAAGTCTTTGAAAACAGATCAAAAGAGGATTGGAGTTCATCTTTATTATTTCTGCTTTGGAGCTAGAATTGCTTGTTTTTTTTTAATTTTCCAACAAATAAAACAAATGAATAAGAAGCACAATACTCTCTGCCAATCATTTTCCTGCTTCCTCGTTAAAACAAACATCCTAGTTATGTAAGATTTTCATAGAAATCCTTAATTCTTGACAGAAAATGCAAACATGAGAGGGGAGTTAATGAGTGAATGCTAGAGGTGGAGCAGACTGGATGATGTTGAGTGGCAAGCTGCGGTTCTGGTTCCATGCTAAGAGTGATTAAATCAACGCCTTAGGACAGGAGCGTCACCATGTGCTAACATTGTGCTGACTTTGCCCGCCCCCGTCGTTAAGGAGACACTTCAATTGACCCCGAGGCTGTGATGCACCATGTGGCCTACATTTTTTTGGTTATTTTAAAGACACGAATGTCTGTGCACACATTTTCAAACACAAAGCAAAAGCATTAGCCTATCTGCTCATCAATTCTTACCATATGCTTACATTATCATGCACTTACTGTGAATCCAATTTCCACCCACCATTACATGAGGTCATCTTTGACTCAATAACAGGGACAACTTTTCAAGCAGGGGAGTTAATTTAATGAATCTTAAAAACTGACAAGGACTTACTCGTAGCTTCAGTTCAAGAATGACTTGATCACAACGATTGTATTTTTAGGAAAGAAGCTCTGAAGAGCCCAATTCAACTGAGTCAATGCAACACTTTAACATGACCTCTGAACCTGAGCAAGTTCCTAGGGAATCTGCTTGTTCACACTCACTGTAAGGTTGAGCAGGTGATAAACCTTTCAGAACCTTATAATTACTTACTCTAATAGACTCCTCAAATATTCTATCACTCATAAACAGTTAAAGACTTAACTACAGCTTTGTAAAAATAAAAAACGATGTCAAGCAAGAACAATGGGAAAAGAAATGCAGTATATATCATTTTCCCCTGCTAAATCTGTCTTTGACTATAGGAAGATTTCACTGATTGTTTTGCAGTGCGAATATAGACACCAAGCATGTGAAAGGATTCACACAGACACACACTCAAAAATGTTTTTCTTTTCAACAAACATCAAGAAATAAAGGTGTAAATGGACATTTTGTGCACTATTGAACTTAAAATACTAAATGTTATTGCATGAATAAATGTTTAGGAAAAAAGAAATAAAGCCAAACTGTTAAGGACTAGGTGGCACATTCCAAGTATGGATTTATTCCACTTTTTTTTACAAGAAGAGAAAGGAAAATTACAATTCTAAAGCAAAGTTCACTAAAGGGAAAAAAGGGAGAAATTTATAAATTAGATTAACTATAAATTAAAAGAAGGTTTTGTTTTTTGTTTTGTTTTTTTTTTTCTGAAGCACAAATATCCAACACAAATACCAAAGTTCTCACCTAATATACCCAACATGACGTTTCAATCCATGGCGTGGAAGTCATATAAAGTATGTAGATGGGACTTAAAATCTCACTCTGATCATATTTAGATCTTTTTTTAATTCATTCCCAGTGGTCATTTAATTATAATTATGCTGTTTTTTGCCAAAATAATGATATTTTAAAAGGGTCATTTTCTAGAACAGTTTCTGTGGAGCGGAGGTAGTTAATTCCAAGTTCAACTCTGAGTTGTGGGCAGGTACTGATTGTGTTTTCTACTTCATAAATATAATCATTTTCAAATGGCAGTTTTTCATCTGCTCCTGATTCACAATTAGAAAAACCAAATACTCAAAAATGCAATTTTAAGTGTCTTTATAGATGCCATCCATTATCTGAAAAGTGCCAAAAGAACACGTTAAAAACATCAAAAACATAATTTTCATCAAAGTGGGTTACTGAAAGACAAGAAAAGACGTAGATCAGTTCATCCCAGACTTGTTCAGGTGTGCAAACTTGTCCCTGGTGTCCTTCAACAGCTCTTTGGTCATGGTGGAGAGGTTGCAGTCTGACTTTTTAAAGGTGTGAACAGGTGTATTTCATGCAGATAACTAGTTCAAATGGGTTACATTAATACAGGTAACAAGTGAAAAACATAAGAGCATCTGTAAGGAACAAAATTCACGTTTGTTTGTTGGAGCTAACCAATTATTTTCCACACCGTTAGACAAATAAATTATTTAATAAATCATAACAACGACTTCCTTGATTCTGTTTCACAGTTGATGTGTATCTATGATAAACATTATAGAGCTATATCAGCTTTTTAAGTTGAACAATTTGCAGAATCAGTGACTGACAAACATCTTTTGCCCAACTGTACATACATGCATGCATGTATGCATACATAAATGCACTTAGGGGAATATAAAGTTTATTCCATATATTCTATAAAGCCCATTACTATTAAAATTAGATTTGTAGCATTTTCCGTACTATTTATATTCTTTTATTTTATTTGTATTTTGGAGAAATGTAAACATGCCTGTTTTTTTTTCTTCCTGTTATTATATGCAATTTAAACCAGAAAATGTTGATGACATTTTAATAATGACATGCATATTTACTAAAGATTACAAAGTCCTGACCCTTGATATATGTGTAACTATTTGAAAGTATGATCTTCAACCTTAAATGTTCAAGAAATTGGTGAAAGTTGACTCATGGAAGAGCAGATAAGTGTATTATTTGGTCATAAGCACTGTGCAGAGATAGGAAGGGGGATTAACAGCCAGTAGAAGACAGGAGCCAGCAGCGAAGTCAGATTTCTGCTCTGGGTAAACAGAAATGAACAGCCAATCTTACTTATTACATGTTATAGTGGTTCTAATTAGTATGGCATAACATAACAAGCTCGGATGTGGGAGTAAAGAAATGCCAACATAGAGGGGGAATGTAAACTTCTGCTAGTAATTACAAAGGGTGTAGATTAAAAAAAAAAACTTTTTCTTTCAGCACTTTGGACAGTTCATTAAAGTGGCTGACTGCTGTTCCAGAACCATGGACAGTTGCATTCTTCTTAGCTGCCCTCAGAACCACAGGAGTCGATGTGCACACACCAGTAAAAGCACAGCAGCCACCCTTCTGCTGCCACGCTCTTTTCCAAAGCCAGTCCGCATAAATTTCCTCATCAATTTCTGCATCAGTCGCTTTTTGGATTCTTCTTTTTTTTAACTTTTGTCCTTTCAATTCTATTATAAAAAAAAAAAAAAAAAAAAAAAAAAGAAACAATCAAGCTCAATTTCTGCTGATGCTTGACAAGACTGACACTTTCATGAACTGGGGATTTGGTTTCAGGATGATAAGCCACTTAGCTCAAGTGAACTGTGTACCAGTCCAAAAGATAGAGCCCAACTGTGTTTTTTAGTATTATGAGAGCTTAATGGACCATTTTTTGACATACTATGAGAGTTTACACAAAGGGCTGTCATTAGGGAAGATGATAGACGTGGGTGTGAAATGGTTTCAGATCAGCCTCCTTATTTAGCTCTATTCAATCCCTCTTTTGGTTCAAACTATTAAGGAGACAGTTGAGTTAGGATTAAAATCTGTAGAGTGATATGGTTTTCTTGGCTGTCGCTTTTAAAGCAGACCCCCTTTGATCCACAGAATGCTTGGGTTGCAATATGTTAGGGGATGGGGGAGCACACAGCAGGTCTAAATTCTTCCCACAAAGCATCCTAGATCTGCAAAACCTGGCTGCACCATTGATTGAACTTGTGAGAGTGCGCTTTCAACGTGAGGGACATAGTAAGAGGAGTGAAGAGGGAGGGAAACAAATCGTTACGGGGCAGACTGAAGGAGGAGTAGATTCAGAGAGCAAGTGGAAGATTGTGGAAAAATATGGGGGAGCTTGTGTTTGTGTTTGAGCAACAAATAAGGAGCTATGGCAAAAGAAAAAAAAAAAAATCAAACTCAGATGGTTGTATGAAGTAGATAATATTATGCATCTCATATTCTAGCAGTCCAGTAAACTGTGACATTATTTCAAGGTTCACCACATCACAGATGATCCATGTAAACAAACCAACGCCTGGTTTGCAAATGGAAAAGGAGCCATGTGAGATATTTCCCTTCCAAACTAAAGCGTTGTGTTTTCAAGGACAACCAAATGTAGAATGGAGAAGAAGAGGAGATGGTTTTATTAGCCACATAAACATCATTTTCTTGGAAAAGGAAAGGAAAGGAGAGAAAACAGGGAACCTGCTTCACCAAATGCAGTACAAGTAGAAATAATTGGGGAAGAGAACACTTAAAAACCTCCTCCCTAAGAAAACCAATTCAGTGGCCTTGTGGAAGAGTGTCCACCCCAAGACTGGATTGTGAGTTCAAATCCAGACCGAGTCGCACCAATGACTGTACAAATGGTGCCCAATTCCTCCATGCTTGACACTCAGCATTTAGGGGCTGGATTTGGGGGTTAAACCACCAAATGGTTCCTGTGACTGAAGCTCAGCGCTCCCCCAGGGGATGAGACAAATGCAGAGAACAAATTTCACACACCCAGGTGAGTGACAACTGATGAGACTTTAACTTAACTTTTTAAAACACAGACTGTATTTACTTAAAAAAAAGGCGTCCAAAGTCCGGCCTTGGGCCTAATGTGACCTGGGTTCAGATTTCCAACGGCCCACAGGCTCTTTTCATTAAATCAATAATATGTGGCCCCGAGCATTTTCTAAAAACCATGTTTATGATTTCTGGATTGTGATTTTACAATAAAATCATTGTTAATCTGTGTGAATAGTCCTGTACAACCCTTCAGCTAATTTCTAAAATGTCAACTCTAAATAAAAGAGAACAGTTGACAATGATGGCTACCACTTCCAAAAGTGGACATTTTTTTTCAGTGAAATATGATACGCCTGTGTCTGCTTAATACGCCAAGAGACTGTGGCTGTTTTCAAGGAGTTCAATATCAGGAGAGACTACCAAACAAAACATGTTAACTATCCATCCATCTTCTGGTCATCCGGGACCGGGTTGCGGGTGCAGGAGTCTAAGACAAGTTGTCCAAACTTCCCTCTCCCGGCCCAACCGTGTCCTGGATCTTCCCCAGTGCCTCCTCCCAGTACATAGCAACAACCACAAGCTAACTGGGAATAAACAGTGCAAAGTAGTGACAAATATACAGCAAAATTGGTAAAAACATATTTTGATGTTTATGTTTTTTCTGCAAAAAAATGTAAATACAATGTTCATTAAATAGCTCATTTGCATGTAATGTTATTATTCCCTTGTACATTTGCATCCATAGGCAAACGAGGTTCAATAATTTCAGGCCGAATGGTTTGGCTCTCAATCATTGTCACTTTACCAAATCTGGCCCTCTTGGCATAAAGTTTGGACACCCCTGACTTAAAAGATACAGTTTTCGCAGTTTTTTTGGACCTGCATTTGAGGCTAAACACTTCATGCCTGCCACTTGTGTTTCTTATGCTAGCAGGTTAAAAAGCTGCAAAACTGAGACAGACATCGACAGGAGCTAAAAAGAATCTGATAACAAGAACCCCTGCTGTTTTATCTGGAGTATCTACCCAGTGTTTTCTAATTTTGTTAGCATTAACTACTGATAGCAAAGTGCAGCCCTGCTTTTTGGACTTGATTTGCCCTAAAAAAAATTTGTACGATAAACAAAGGCGACATTTTTGTTCCTTTCCTCAATATGGCTTTCTCTGAATAAGAAAAGATGCCAAGTCTTTTTAGAGAGAAAGAGCATGTTGATAAGCATTCTTTCCCTAGAAACAAAACAGAAGGTTAACTGCGGGAAGTGTGCTCACACAACCCTGTGGGGTTAAATGTGCACAGATGCAAAACATGGGTGGAAATAATGGATTTCAGCAGATTTACTGCTAAAAACAAGATTCAGTGGAACCTCCAGTCTTGATGTACGTAATGAAAGTTTGGTATTCATCTCGAAATTTGAAGACAATCGATCTTCTTTCTGTTGGGACCTGTCTGAAATGAGACATTTCTGGTGTAGAATTAAAAAGTGGTGTGGCAGATGCCTCTGTCAGTCAGTTATTGGAAACCTTCGAAGGGTATGTTTGTTGATGTTATTGGGTGCACACATTAAACCTCATTATTAAACAGTAATAGGTATGTTCAAAAATTACCTTACCATATTTTCTGCATTATAGGGACACTGTATTATAAAAGATGCACCATCAAAAAAATAACTTGTATCTTTAGAACTTGGAACATATGTATAGCATGGTCCAGCTGAATACTCGATACTTATTGGCTGCTGGGTGTGGATGAAAAAGTGATAATGCACACCTAAAAAACCTAGACCATAGACCAAATGTTCTATAATCACTGCACAAGCTTCTTTAAAACAGACTTTTTGCTTGTTTCTTCTGGACAAAAACAAGCAGTAAGAGGTGAACTTTCTCTCTGAACTAATTATTTATTAAACCTATCGTGACAATCAGCATATATTAAATCGCTTTCCTTTGCTGCTGCAGTCGAAGTCGGTGCCAGCTCAGTTGGTTCAGGGCGTGTTGTAATGTTGCCGTAACAAAGTGCCAAAACTAATTTCAAATTGTCAATTTTTTGTGAAAAAGCAAAGTAAAAAAATAAGAATAAAGTACTAAAAATCAATTGAATATTTATTTCTTTTGTTACCATGGTAAAAGTGGAATAATGCCATTTGAAGGGCATACGGACACCACAGTGGAGATGTCTTTAACAGGTTTTTGTAGTCACAAAGGCTAGTTTAATTTCCAGTGACCCAGTCATTCTATGTAAAAAGATATGAATGCTCTACTTTATACCTTTGCTTTATTTTGAAGTAAACTTTTGAACTCCTATTATGGGATCTTTCTCTTTTTTTATTAGCTCATCCTTTTTGAGGATTTGGAGGTGGTTCTGAAGAGACCTTGCTGTGTGTATGTGTGTGGTCACACGCAATGAATTAAGTGTGACGAGTAGGCGGCCAAAAGTGCTAGATGAGTTAGAGTGTTCTGAGGTGTGGGAAATGTTTTACAACTGTTTTAATGAAAGTGTTTCTCTAATGAATTTCTCCTTAGAAACCATCAACTGAGCATAATGTGGGAAAATGTACCATCTTGTGTCGCGAGTGTATATGCATATATTTATTGTTTTTTGACAAAAAAAAAAAAAAAAAAAAAAAAAAAAAAACAGACTCCAAGCCTTTTGTCTCACCTTTGTTTACAATAGTTGAAATTAACATTTCATGGTGTAGTCCGTGAGGTATTTGTTTGGACTTTGACTGTTTGATGTATTGGAATTACGGTATGGAGCAGAGGGACAAAGATGAGCCACTCATGCCTTGAGGCAGCTTCCTGGCATGTTTGGATGGCCCAGAGAGTCTGTTTTGCCTCAGGCATTTTATACTTTTGACACACACCTGCCTAAAATGTGAAGGGCTTTTTTTGTTGATATAATCAAAATAGAGTTAGATTTGGAACAATCTGTACAGAGCAGTGCATTTCACTCAGTCTGCTACGCTTCCTGTTGTGTTTTAGTTGTTTACAAGGACATGAAAAAATATATTTGGACAACATCCAAAATCTGTTTGTGTTACACACTAAATTTAATAACAAATAAAAACTGAAAATGAAATGTTTCTAATATTTAAGCAAAAGGAGTATTGTTTGGGAAATATGTGGTTTTGTTTCTTTTAATTTGATTGGAGAGTACCATGTTTTCCACAGTACAAAGCATGCTTTAAAGCTTTAATTATATTTAAAACACAACAGTGCAGTTACAGTCTGGAGTACCTTATATACAGAATAATTCTTGTTGAGTTTACTGCTGTTAAAGCGATTTGGGGACGTACACGGCGCTCTGTCAAAATGTCAGTCTTTTTTTTTTTTTTTTCCAAGTTCTAAACAAGTTTGGGTGTCATTGTGAATATGCTAACATGGCTATTTTGTAGCCAGGTCAAACCATGTTTTCTTTTAATGTGTTATTAACAAGGTTGGGGACTTATAGTAGTAGGACTTATAATAGTCACAGTAACATTTTCTTAGCTGTGACAATTTTTATTTGTGTTTTGCAAACAAAGGTTGGGAGTTACAGGTACTGTGAAAACGCTAATGTGGCTAACATGTAAAAGTGTTGGACTGTGTTTTGTTTACATGTTACCAACAACATTGTGTTATTGTTTATTAAGGTTGCAGGAGTCAACACAAAACCCAAGGGAATTAAATGAAACAAAGGCTAACTTTATGTTTAAAATGACAAAAAAAAAATGCTCAGAATGCTTTTCTTGCTTAATATTGCTTGTGGTTTAGTGTGCCTTATATATGACAAAAGTTCAAAAATAAGCCATTCATTGACCGTGCACCTTATAACCTATTGTGCACTATAGTGTGGACAATATAGTCCCTTAAAATAAAGTGGTTATGAAATATCTAAGAGAAAAAAGAAATGTGTCAAAAAAGAGCATCTCCACGTTTTCATAACATCCTTTTTTGACTTTAGCCTGAAAAGGCCGTTGTTGCCTGGGGCACAAAGTATTGCAGCACTGACACTGGAATTAATAACTGCTTCCTTTGGTTTCCATCCTCCCTCTCCACATCCCCACAAGTGTTCCTTCCCTCTTCTCTCCCAGAGGTTAACAGATGCTTGAGTTTGACATTATGCTGTCTCATAAGCTCGTCCGCTTGGCTTCTCTCCCCGTCTTTCTTTTCCCTCTCCTTGTAATGGTTCGTCCTTAGTAGCACGAGCTTAACAATGCGAATGAGGACATATGGAAATTAAAGCAAGCCAAAGTGGGTCATTAATTTCCCCGGAGTTCCACTGACTTATTTACATCACTAAAACATGTCATTGAAAAAGCATCCATATTTTCCGCCCTAATCAGTGTGACTGACGCGTTGACGAGGCATCAGGCAACAGAGAGCTCAGTGTCTCTTTGATTGATCTGTTCATTTCTTCTGCACCGATTCCTAGCGTGGTTTGACCCACTTTGATATATGCACGCTTTTGAATCAGCAGGATTTTCTATACTATATAAGTGTCGTGAGGTGGTAGCCACCAGGGAGCTAGCTGCAGTTGTGACTTATAATGCAGGCCTCATAATTTTACGCTCATGCTCTGCTAAGGACTTGTCTGTGTCACCTTCCATGTCTTTATCATTTTGACGAGTATGATGGGAAGCCATTTTTTTCATTTTACCATTATTTGCAGACTTAACCTCTAGCTCAAGATGAATAGTTTGGTTTTCTCTTAGCAAAAAGTAGTACACTTGACATATATTTTTTTAAGTATACTTGAGTATACTGTAAGTATACCAGGAATACTATAGACCATGTAGATGTAGTGTTGAAAGGATACTAACTGAATACTTTTGACTAAATTGGAACATTTAAAGTTTAGCAATATAGATGGTATATAAGAGTAATTTTCAAGTATACTGTCTCACTATTAGTCTGGAATAAGTATGCTTGTAGTACTTTTAAAAAGACCACTCTTTCATTTCGTCATGATTTATTGGTCAGTAACGTTCCTTAAGCAAAAAGTTGTACAATTGAAGGTTCAATTTCAGTATACTTGAGTATAAGTATAGCAAGAATACTACAGACCTTGTAGTTTGTACAGGTAGTGTGGGAAGTGCACCAGCTGAATAATACAGAATAAATTGGAATATTTTAAGTTTATGCAAGATAATACACAAAATGTACACTTAAGAGACTACTGTTTGCTCTTTTTCCCCTCTACAACCTCAGGTGAATGCTACAGCAAATTTAGTACCAAAGGAGAAAGACAGCCCCACTCTCAGACAACCTTCACCCCCTCAGCTTGCTTTTGGATTCATAAAAAGAGAAACAAATCTTGAGTCAGAGTTACAGGAACTGTTCAGATCTTTGCTGCCTGTGGAGGATATTTGGAGAGATGTGTGGGAAGGGAACAAAGAGAGGAGGAGTTAAACAGTTGTAGTGACATATCATAAAGATGCATTTACAACCCTTACTCTATGAGCTCATAAAAGCATCAGCACTGTAGGAGTGATGGTGTCTCTCCAGACTGGAAAATCTTGGCAACTCTTGAAATGATTGCAATCACATCTTGCACGTATAGCTCAGGGTCTTCCACCGACTTTTCTCCCTCATTCACTGAAATGTCTCAACATTCACTGGATAGATTTATAGAAGTCTCCATTGTCATCACAAAACAAAATAAGCATCTCTTTTATAGCATTAGATCCATGCTTTCAAAACTGTTTTTTTCCTGAATTTCCAAAATTAGTGGATGAATATATATTTATGCCCTGCTGCCATCCTCAGCTGCAAAGACCTTATTTTTTTGCAAGTCTTCTTTCTTACTCCACCGTTGAGCAAACATTTCAACCCTCTCTACATGCTCAGAAACACATCAAAATGTGTATGCACATAATTCCTGGTGAAATGAAATTTGGACAAAGCAAACGACCATCCCCAGAAAATGACATCACAGCATTTGAAACCTTCAAACAAAATGAATAGGGTTAAAAGAAATGTTAAAACCAGTTAAGAAACCAAAACATACATGTTTGGATGTAACAAATAAGACTTTGACTTTGTAAAAGTCAAAGGGGGGCTGTGACTGTGGAGACAGGTAGCGCCCGTGGGCCATACAATAGTTCTTGTGGATTTTAATTTAATTTGTTTTTTTTCACTGAAAAAGCTACTGTACTTAAGTTGAATAGATTAAGCCATGTTTGCTGTGTACAAATCAAGAAAAAGAACTGACAACAGTAACTGCCAAAAATATCTACATTTATATTTAGATTTATATTTATAAATCAACAAATACAAAACCAAATGTTTCTGGGTTTTATCTGCAGGAAGGAAAAAAAAATAGGCATAATTTATTAATAAAGACGGCAGCTTTCTCTGTTGTGTGATAAATGCGTGCACCAATATAGTAAGGGGACCTTTTATAAAAGTATGACATTGTTATATAAGGTATCAAAAATTGAGGCCATACACGCATGAACCATACTTCTTCACACTGTATTCTGTTAAGAAATTCCTTTTTTTTTTTTTTTTTTTTTTTTTATGTTTTCACCAAGTAAATGAAGTCAACATACAAGAAAAGTTTTCTTAAGCTGCTTTTTCTTTCCACCAGACTGTATAGAAATCTGGGATTTTAAAATGGTGGTGCAGTTCAAATGTTGAGAAGACAGCAGATGAATTCAGCTGAGACTGTTGTGTTTTTAAAGGGCTTGGCTTTTCTTATTGAACCTCAAGTTTTTAATGACTCATCTCCATAGAGTCCGTTAACTATTCAACAGTAAATCCAACTAGCGCATGAACAGAAAAGGCATGTAATCCTTTCGCTGACTAAAGATAGAAAATTGATAAAATGCTCCTGCTGTTCCTCCTCAGTTGGATCCTATTACGTTTAAAACCTGCACCTACTCCTGTTTGCAACAAGGAGACAGAAAGTGGAGTTTTTTACTGCTTAATTTTTGGTGGAGCCAAGCTCCAGAGGAGCCTAGGCCAGGAAACAAAATCAATATTCAAAGGACTACACCTAGAAGACTGTAAAATCAGGCCCATAACAAGGTGGATTGGGGTCCCCACAGTCCCAAAGGCAACAACGGTCCTGCTGCACCAACTCCATGTTTCAGAATGCAATGACCTCTATCTACACTCAAAGCGATAATCACTTAGTAAAACCATTTACGAATTTCTGTATCTGTACACTACACTGGAAGAAGCGAAAACACAAATAAATGTTAACTAGATTGGAAATGTGCCATATGAAATGCAGCACATCTGCAGCAACAGTTTTCTGAACAGGTGAAGCTGGTGCTGTTTACCAAACCAGAGCTCCATCATGAACAGCATTTGTTCCATCAGGTTTTTTTTTTTTTTTTTTTCGTAGCAGCTTTTATTTAAACCAGTGGATTTTTTTGTTTTTCTGGAGAAAGAAACTGTGGGTGTTTTTGTTTTATCAGTGGCTTTGTCTTTGTTAGCTCTTCATGTGTAGAGGAAGGATTTCAAGTGCAGCTTTGTTTTTTTGAGCATCAGCAACAAGATTTCTTACAAGGCGTAATCAAACTCCTTTCTTCATTAAGGGAATAAGGGATTGGAACTGAAAGTGTTTCAATGAAGCTTGACCTTTCTATTATTTTCCACTCATTACGACTGTTTTTCCCCAACTTAAAAAAAAATATTCAACAGCTTAGTTGCTAAGAGAAAGGGTGGACTAGGTCCGAAAAAATACTGAGATCATCTTTTAAAAAAATGAGTTTTTCTGTCCCGCACCTGTCCTAGACCGCAAATACCAGATTGTTTTCAAAATTGTTCTTTTTTACTGCACCTTTCAGCACAAAATTCACCCTGCAAGAAACTCAAAAACTCACCAAAATGTGCACAAATCTTGTACCTGGTGAAAAGGAATTTTTGACAAACCCCCACTCCCCAAATGATGACATCACAGCAGGAAAAACCATCAAAAAATGAATGGGGCCAAATCACTCACGGGGCTCAACATTTCAAAATCCACTGATGAAGCAAAAGCACACTTGTACGGGATATCATTAGGGAATTTTGAAATTGTCATGGGATGGCCACAGGACTTACGATTGGGTGGCCACTTGTAACAAAGTATGCAATTTGGCAAATTTTACTTTAACGCTCAATATGGGAAAGTCTCCTTTTCCCAAATTTCCCACAACTGTTTAGCTGACCTCTGACTTTGGCAAGAGACTGCCATCTTGAATTTTACCGTTAGTACTCTGTACAAATCAAAACTTTACCATGGGATTTTTTTTTTGTCGCTCTTTACTCCTCAAACATCAACAGGAAGCTCATTGGGATAAATGTTGGAATCAGAAGTTGAAGAATTTGATTGCCGATTTCACAGATGAAACCAAAACACATGCGTCAGGGTTTGAAATTTGGAAATCTTAACATTTTTGCACAATACGGGAAAAGAAAACTTTTGTATTAGCCCTCTTTATAAAGTTTTACACTCATGCCGCCAGCTTAAGTCTACAACCACCACCAGAGTTTGAGTTGACCTTTGACCTTGGGAAAAGACTGCCATCCTGAATAAAAAAATAAATAATAATAATAATAAGCTTTCGACCAACCAAGGGATTTTGATCTATCGCCTCCTAACTCCTCAAGCATCACTGGGAAACTACTTTGGGGGGGGTCAATGTGGTGTTCCCTTCTAAACACATTTTACATCAAAATTTTGCAACCATTTATAACATGAATCCCCGGCTCAACCAATCCAAATGATATGACATATAAATTGAACTTTTTAGGAATGTGGGTGTGGTTAGAAAAGAACTTCAGTTCCCAAGAAAATTAAATATTTTTTTTGCTGAATCTTCGAAAACTGCACATGGACCTGTTTGTCATCTCCAGGCGACCAAAAAATAAAAACTGTCTATGGAGATAAGACCAATAGAAAAGATGCCAAATTAAAGAATATATTTTTTAATTAATTTGTCATGTGAAGTTCTGACCAAGGTGGAAACCCAAAGGGCGAGAGTGATGAGTGTATAGCAGCCCCACAGCCACTGAGGTGGGTAGCACTTGAGGGAAATAAAACACCGGTCGCAGCTTTAATTTTTGTTTATTTTCCAATTTTTTGGCTGAAAGGAAAAAAAGGATATCAAAAGTCAATAATGGAACGCACAAGTCGCTACAGATTTTTGGAACTAGTCCCGCTTTAGCATGGCCTGAATGTCCGAATGAACTCTTTGTAGAACTTAAACCTACATGACACACACACACACACACACACCAGGTGATCTAAAAATCAGTCATTTGTGAGAACCCTTTAGTGCCATCCTCTGCTGTCATAGTGTCAGTGACTGTCGTTGTGACTCTCAAACTGCCAACATGGTCGCATTCTCGCAGCAGTGCAACTGCAAGAAAAACACATGCAGGCACAGTTGGTGGGGGCGTGACTGTTAAACCCAGATCCTTCCTAAACCGATTTCCGTATGTGAAGTTGTGGCCAGGCAGAGGAATGGCATGCTGGGGAAGAATGGCTCCCTGTAGCAAGTTGCTGCTCCAAAAACAAAAATAAATAAATAAATAAAAAATGCACCAATGGGAAGATAAGGAAGCAAAGGTCTGCCAAATAGGATCCCTTTGGTTTTGGTTGCCAGGCAGCAGGAAGTAAATTTCACACCAGTCCAATACATGTAAATACTATTTTTTGTATTCCTCTAATCTCACTTTTGAAATCTGCCACTAATCTTAGCTGAAGTTTTTAAAAGTTACTTCACAAATATGAAAAGAAAATGTTATATCTGCAGGGAGTGTTTATTCAACAATAATAAACTTATTTGTAAAAAAACAGAAATGGTGCACGCAGAGCCAGTAATGACTCAATCCAACTTGTTCGGCTACCTTTGACACACTGGATCAGGATACTGTTAAACACATCAAACAATCTAATTACTTTTGCAACTTTATCAGCACTAAACGCCACTGCAGTAAGCTTCCCGCTTGTCCATATCTCATGTTAAATTATCTCCAATTGAGATGAAGTATTTCCCTGACAGATGTCAGTCTAATTGAGTGCTGCAGCTCCAGTTGGTGTGTGGTAGCTTGGCTCAGTGCATCTCTCTGCTCTGAATGACGTAGGACGTAGCATTGAAAAAAGAAAGTAATACTAGAGAAATGTTGGACACAGACAGGCACATGGATAAAGTACATCATTGGTTTTCTGTGCTTTGTCTTGTCTTCCCTGGAGACAACAGCGTTTGCAACACATGCCAAAAAAAAAAAAAAAACAAGCTCAAAGCAGAATGTCTCTGAGCATCTCTCTTGGCTCCATTATTTCTAGTTTCCCTGGTGAGTCAGTGAGTTCTTATCAGGCACAGTTTTATGATATGCAGTAGATTTCAACTGGCTTTGCATTAACATGATATTTGCAGAATCGTTATGTAACTGCTGTAGAATACAGAAAATCCCGTATGACCTAGTAACTTTATAGTTACTACAATTGAAACATTCAGCTGTTTCAAATCATACGTTTAGAAAAAAAAGCAGAGACTTGTTTGCTTTGTTTCATATACTAAAGTATTTTTACCCTATATGACCACATTTATTTTTGATAATCATATTTCAGAGGCCTCTCTCTCATTAGAATATTCAGAACTGTCCTTAAAACCCATTAGAAATTACTTGGTCTATGTTTTCTGACCTGTAATTCATCAGTAGGGCCAGAATATTCTTTTTTTTTCAATGTTTAAAACACTTAAGGTGAGAAAAAATTCCTAATTTTCAAAATTTTATGTTGAGAATAACTCATCTGTTATTGCTTTTTTGATGATTACTTGTTATTTTGAAAAAAAATGAAAAATGTTGCTGATAATCCTTGATTTGGAAAAATAAATATCCTGTTTATTCTTTGACATGTTGGGCTTTACAGGGTTAATCAACATCATTCTTAAAAGCATTACAACAAAAATGATCAACGTCAAAATTCACATGACACTTGACAGAAAGCCCTATTTATAATACACATATGAGAACTGCCTATGCAGCACCACTTTTGAAACATTTAAATATGTTCAAAACAAACAAAAAAATAGAATTCAATGAGTTTCAGTTTTAAACTTCTGTTGAATCAAAAAACCCTGTTGTTTTAATACAATATGTTAAATCGGAGATCATTTTCTTACCACAGCAAATCCCATTAGAACTGCTAGTACTACATTTGCTCAAGAAATGCACTTTTAAAGGCTTCATTCAGAAAATGGTTACACAGGGATAATATAAAGAGAACAGAAAAGCATCTGTTTCCAAAAGACGAGAACATTTATATATTTATATAAAAAAGGCAATGGGTCAATAAAATACTTGAGCTCAACAAAGAACAGTTTGCTTATGCTTGTTTTGAAATACCCCACTTAATATGATGTTTGATTAAAAAACTTGACCAGAAGTATTTCAATGTTTTCCACCAAAAGAAAAAAAGAAAAAAAACTCACTTTGCAGACATACTCACCACCTCTACACAAATAAACCAGAACATGCAATTAAATAATAAAGGATGCAAAGCTAACTATTGTTTTTTTAGGAATAATAAAAACCCAAATATATTTAAACTTGACTAAAAGTCTCAGGCATTAAAGCTATGTTCACATCGCCTTCGGCAACATGTGCTTCAAGTGACCACTTCCGATTGAAAGTCGATATAAACACAAGTAAATGCAGGTTTTGGGCTTCCTCATTCAAAAGGTTCACTCACATGCAAGTTTTTAACGACAGTTTTTTTTTTCTCTACGTACACGTTTTAACCAGGTCAACCTTTGACCAATCGGGGTCTCGGATTGGATAGTGACATATGATGGCGTTCCTTTTACAGTAATTCAGCAAAGTCCCAACCATTTGAAAATTGATCATGGAGGAGAAATTAATAATTGCAGTTTGTGCCTGGGCTGAATCAAATGACACTAAATCTGGTATAAATTTTAATAGAGCTGTGAAAGAAAAAGCCTGGAGCAAGATTTGTGAGATTTGCACATCTTTGACATTTTAGACCAAGTCACTTCCAATTGTTGGTGGTGGACATGCGCTAGTAAACAGTTGCAAAAGACAAAGGAGTGTGCTTGTATAGAGCTTTTCTACCTTCCTCATAGCCCAAGCACTTTAAAGTCACACCTTGATGTGAAGCTAAACACTGGAGTCAACCTTTAACCACCAAAGGCAATGTGGGGTTCAGTGTTTTGCCCAAGGGCACTTCAACACACGAGAGGGCAAGGCAGGAATCGAACTGGCATTCTTCTGATTAGAGGTTGACTGAACTACCTCTGCACTACGGCTGGCCCACAAATAAGAAGCACCTCCCTGCTCGTCCAGTTTGAACACCACATGCTTTTTTAGTGTTCTTGAACGTGCATCAAATGCCCGGCGTGTCGGTTGCTTATCGCTACAGCCTGGAATTTGTTTGAGTTGTTTGAGTCAACACAGAAATGTCTTGTTTTCAGCCCCAAATCATCCTGATCACCTCTTTAAAACATCCATAACATGTCAAACAACCATAATAATTGTTGGTTGTAGCCCTGGTAAAGAAGTGATTACAGTGAGCTAAAAATATGGATTCTTGATGTCTGAATGACTTCAAGATGAATCTGCCTATTTCTGCTGGACAGCATGGATATGCTCTACTTGATAATGGTTCAAATGAAAAATATATTGAGAACATTATTTGTAAAAACTATGAACAATCACAGTCTGAATATGTTATTGTATTTTATATAGCCTTGAGACTCCTGCTTTAGCAGTAAATGCAGGTATCCAAGAAAGCTTTAGACTGCCAACTACAACCCTCAAGGCACATCTTCCAATTTTGCCTTTAGGTCTCCTGTCAATTAGAAACAACAAAGCAAGACTAGTTAAAAAAAAGGTAAGTATCCTAGGAGGCCTTGAGGTGTCTCCATCTTTGAGTATTTCAATCCAAAACTATACCATTAAAATAGCTGTAGACCAGTTGGTATTTAGTATACCAACTGGTACATACCAACCAATATACTGATACATTTCATCAACTCTTTAATTGTCTCTAACTACATGTCATGTTGCCCCGACTTTTTCAAAAATGAACAAAATGCTCAAATAAACAAACCTGACAGTTCTTTGAACACACACAGCCACTGTAAGGTTAACTTTTTAAAAACCATCTGTAATCTTTGAGATCACACCCAATTTACGGCTAATTTTAAATGTGAAATCTAAAGCACAGTTTAAAACCGGAGATGTCACCGGCAACACGCGCTCTTTCTGGTATCAAAGTGAATCAGCTGACTCTGACATGGAGGAAGGCGACTTTTCGTATTGGCTTTGCGCTGATATGTCTGACATTACTAACAAACTGCTGTGCAACAAAGCTGCTTTTCTTTGCCACAGAATCGTCTGATTTCGTCTGATTGCATAAGCACTTTGCAAGGCTGATATTCTCTGCTTCAGAATCTGCTGGAATTACGTTAATTGCGTCAAGGGTTGAATAATTATGGCAGTCCAAAAAAGTCAACACTGGAGTTAAAGCTTTGTCATATGTATCATTAATGCTATTGCAGTTTGCTGCAAAGGTAAGAAACATTAAAATGAGCAGGAACTGACTTGCCTGTACCTCAACTCCAAAGGGGTTATTTTTGGAACTTCACTGCAATCATCAATGCTTTTTAATGGGGTTCAACCAGGAAGTCAATGACCAGACACAGAAACAACATAAAATTACTTTAAATTCACTTTTTTGTGCAACTTAAATAAAAATAATGTTTTTGAATTGTTTGGGTAAGAGACTTATGGGTCTTAAGTCTCACAAAAAAAGAATTTGCTTTGTTAGTGTGCCTTTGTATGAAGTGTGTTGCTACACATTTAAAAAAAAAAAAAAACGTTGACATAAAAAAATGCAATGAAACATATATACAGCAGTGCCCCCCCCCGATGTGTAAAATGAATTTGTTTTATTTTTTTTTATTCACACACTAGTGACGTACATCCCTCATGGGATTCAAATAACTTCAGAGCTGAGTGGCATAAACAGGCAGAGAAAAGCAAAACAGCTCAGACTTTTCCCAGCAGACACATCATCGTATCATGATAGCAAACATTAACCATATTTATGTTGTATTTAGGGGAGGAGGGGAGACAATACCAATGTTCTGATAATGTGTTCCTTCAGCAGCATCATTTACTGAGGGAAAGTCACTGCGTTTTTGGCATCAGAATTCATCTCACCTGTGTCTCTCAAAGCAGCAGGTGGAGACAACTGTCTCTCCCAAAAGTCGAACTGACAGATTTTTCCTTAATTACTTCATTTTAAATTGGTGACAGTAAATACCCCCGAGGCAGAAACCACAATATGCCAAGAACGAAAAGATTTACATCAATACTGCGTTATGATTGGCTCTAAAAAGGACTACAATACATTTCAGGTTTCTTTGAAAGCGTATTTATAGATATCAAAGAAACATAGGTAGTTTATCTTGTAAAAAACGATGCACTGTCTCTACAGATTTAAAATGAAAAACCCAAAAAGGACAAGAAGGTTTAATGAGTTAAATGAATAAAGCAGATAGGCTACTGTCACAGGAGGAGATGCAGTTTTCCCACTTTTCTTAAGGCACGTCATGCATTACTGCAAACAGGAAACAACACATTTTGTGACAAAGGTAAATATTTTATTGGTCAAAGGCGGAAAATCACTTCCAACTTGACCTCTTCCCCCCACCTTAGTACAATGACCACGAGGTGCAAATCACATCAACAAATCATAGAAGAAAAAAACATTTTAAAGATCTCAAAAAAAATAAAAATAAAACAAATTAAATTAAAAAAACAGCAGTACAAATTATAAATCAAAACTAAATTCCTCAAATCAAAGTGTAAAAAAGAAATTAAATAGAAGCAATATCCAGAAAACAAAATGAAATGTTAAAAAAACAAAACACAATAGGAAGTTTCTAACATATCATTTTATTTTCTGGAAATGACTTTTTTTTCCAAAATGTTCTTTCACTTTACTTGTTTTGTTGTTTTGACTCCTTGAATTTCCTTTTGATTTATAAAATATTCTGCTTTATTATTATTATTATTATTTGTTTTGCTTTTTTAATCGTTATCTTTTAATGGTGATGTTTAAAATGTTTGAGTGATTTGTTGATGCAATTTGCACTTCAGGGCCACCGTACTTCAGCACTCTGAAAATACATGCACACTGGGCATGTGACGCATGTTCAAGAACGTGAAAACAGCTTCCTGAGCGCGTGTTTAGTCATGGTATTTACACTGGACAAGCAGGGGGAGGCTTCTCCCTCTATTTATACTGTTTATTAACACATGCCCCTCATCCACACAAGAGAATTTGTGTAAAATGTCAATTACTCCTTCATGATCAATTTTCTAATGGTTGGGACTTTGATGAAATTAAAAATGGACGCCATTGATACATCACAACCAAATCCAAGTCGCTGACTGGCTAACGTTTCACTTGTACTGCAACAGGCGTTCACCAGCTGTAGACTTTTTACATGGAGCCCAAAAATGGTTGTAAAAATGTACATAGCTGCATGTAAATGCCATAGTTTTAAAAGCAGAAGTCCGAAATACGCATTTGCATGGACTTTCATGGAAATGCATGAATGTGAATTTCCCAAAGGGGGTGTGAATGTATAATTACAAGAGTAGTTGTACAAAACTCATGAAAAAAATAAAATAAAAAATAAATAAAAACCCATCAGCCACTTCTGAAATAGCATTTAGCGTTAATTTGTGCCTCTCACTTTAGGTGGGAAAACGTCAGGGGAAATCTGGTTATATTTTGTGCATGAGAAAGGCTCTGATGACATGTAACATTAAGTCTAAATGCTGGGTGACAGATTCAGTCGGAGATGACTGTTGAATGCTTCTTTTGTGCTCTTCTTGTCAGTCCAGCATACATTTACAGACACAGAAAGGCTCTCATCACACTTGGCCTAGCAATCTTTGCTTGATGCCTAGCCTGAAATAAAAGTCTGCCATTTATGAAAGGAAATGAAAATTGCAGCCGGGCAGGCATTTGTACCGGGAAATGTGCTGAGTGGAATCTAAAGATGTGACAGCAGTTTTCAGGTCTTAAAAATAAAAGTAGACTGATTCGATTTCCTGTGAAGATTAGCGTCTAACCTTTACTTTCAGCAAAAAATTATTTCACACTTTTGTTTGGATCCCTCCCCCAATTCAATTAGAATGTATTTTCCTTCTTTTGTGAAAAGAAAATAAGAACACTTTTTTCTTTAAAAAGACCTTTTTCGATTACATTTCTACTCTGATTAGGATGTTTTTAGCGATTTTTTAAAAAATGTGTTGTTTTTTAGGACATCCATCCATCATAAGATATTCGCTTCTGAGTTATGGGAATCGAGCAAGCCTTCCCCATTTCCCATCATCCATCTATTTACACTCTCTCCTGCTAACTTACAGGCCCTCACAACACCAACCTTAACATCACCAGTGCAACAAAAATGGCGAGCAAGTTTGGAGCTATCCAGCCGTACAGTTTTGACCGAGTTGCCAGCTTTGAGGAGAAAAACAAAGACGTACATGGATATGGTCCAGGGCTGGCTAACTCTGGTCTTCAACAGTATCTACCCTGCCTGGTTTCCAGCTCTCCTTGGACTTCCTGATGCTAACTAAACCAGGTGTGCTCAGTCAATCAGGATGCAGAATCACCTCAGCCAATCAGCAGAAAGATGATCAAGGAGAGCTGGAAACCAGGCAGGTTGAGGCTCTTGATGACAAGGGTTGGTCATCTAGTGATGGTGATCTAGTTGATGCATCAGAATGTGTATTTTCTATGTCACACAAATCAGCTTTTTTTAAAAGGGCTTTTTTTTCCTGATTCACAACGATTTGAATAAAAAAAAAGCATTTTGACCTTTTAAATGTATCAATGTCCTCCATCATCATAAAAAGGCCACAATCATGGAAAAAACACCACAATTTTCATCAGAGTGGGTCTTTAATTTCTTATACTGAAAAAAAAAAATAGTTCAAATATAGTTATAGTTTCAAACAAATATAGTTGATCAACCTGAAGATTTCACTGAGGTAGGGCTGTATCTTCAAGTCCCCTTTCATGTCTGCCATCTCCTGCAGCGGTACAGTAGATGCTGTGCTCAGTCTCTAAGAACTGGAATGACCTGCTGACATGATATCCTGAGCTACACAAATCTTTTGGGATATAAAAGTAATACAATCATGTAGGCGGGTGTTCAGCACTCACAGTTTTATCTGCAACGCCAAGAAGCTGTTCGCTACATGCCCCCCCTCCCGGATGCCCGTTTTCTGACCTTGTCATATAATGAAACTTCATCGTCTTGTCACTTAAAATTGGACAACATTCATCCTTTACGGTGTCTCCCTATAAGGAGGTGTTCTCACACCTCCGACTACTCATCTGATCCATCTGACTGCATTTATCTACGTGGGACTGAATCTTCCAGCAGCACCTACTCCCACTCTGGTACTAAAACAACACAACCTCTATGCTAGTGCAGAGGAGGAATCTTGCACATTTTATCTCTAAATAATTGTTCTCTTTTGGTTTTAGGAGCACAGGCGTAAATTCAGTCATTTCTGCATATTGTTTATCCACTTTGTGAATATGTGATAAAAACTAACCACCCATAGTGCTGAGAAGATAACAGCACACAAAGTATTTTGCAAACACAGAGACAGATGTCTCGCCATGCAACTTATTTATTTATTTTATACACAAACAGCTTAATGGTTCACTTCCGCACAGCTTTTTAAACCTCTGAATGATCCCTTTTTTTAAGATCTGAGTAAGTCAAGTGTGAAATGATGCAGAATTCTGACTCCACAGGTCAGGCTTCAACAATTTATTTATAACATCCCCTGTCTGGAAAATGCGGTTCCGTGCTCAACTTTCATACAACAATTAGTCTTTAATAAATGTAAATGACTGCGACCTGCTTCAGGAAACAAGCGCCTCTCACAGTAACCTCTCAAGGGCCATCCAGCCTGCCGGACACATCCCAGCTTCAAACTTACAACCGCAGATGGATTGTTCTCCTGCAGCCTCACATTACATTTGCTGGAAATTATAACAGCAACTTTAAAGAGAGGAAGCTTTCATCGGTATTGTTTAAATGCTGTTTTAAAGCAAGTTCAAACCAGAGATGATCAAAAATAATCTGTTACAATATTCTGAAGAGTAAGTTTAGGCAGTAATTACGTTACGGCTGTGTATTCTGTGTTTTATTTCTGCATGAGAGTGAAACTTCTTTGTTTTTTGTGAATCTTTGTGTGTTTGCCTCTGTTAAGTTCTTTCAGGTGTGGTCTTGAAAAGGGTGTGGCCTCCATTGGATCAAAGCTGATGAGACTGACTTTAAAAGCACCACGTGGACCTTCAGCCTGTAAAAATGGAGCCTTGCTGAGATTGTATCCACTGCAGTTTGGGGCGCCGCTCCACTTTATGTAGTGTGTTGCTCTTTTGTTGTAGTGTTATGTTCAGGTCTTTTGCTTAATTGTGTTTTTAAGTGAAGCTGTAGGGGTGAACTGCCATTTTATTTAGTACATGTTTTCTCCTATTAGGCTAGGGAGGTTAGTGTTTGTCATTGATTTCCCTGTTCTTTCATTTGCAGGTAAGATTTCTGTGTTTTAGATAGGTGAGGCCTTTGCTTGTATTTTTTTTTTTTTGTTTGTTTTTTTGGCCTTGGTTCACCCTGAAGCCTTTTGCTTCATGTTTTAAGTTATTGTTGGTTGTTTAATATTTTATTCTACAAAAATTAGTTTTCTTATTTTATGGAGACAGTCTTTTGGTGTTTTTGTTATTTAGTTTGGACAAACTATTCTTGTATGTTATGCTCCTCCACACCCACTGGACTCAAAAAGGGGTGTAAAATGACAGGAAAAAGAAGAAAACTCTTTTTTTTCTGATTTTCTTCTTTGGAGGAAAACCTCATCTGTGCTTGTTAATCTTTAAGAAAATAAAATAATTTCATCCTCTACCTCTGAACAATGACAAAGAGCTGGATGGTTGATATGTGTGAAACTGCAGACCGAATGTTTTATCAAGGTTTTTTTGTTTTTTTAAGGTGTAGAAAGAATACAGAAAAATATGGTCTTAATGCTGGTAAAAGGAAAAATAAAATAAAGTTGAAGAGACTGCCAAAAGGTGCAGTACAAAAGAATTGTAAAAAGGCTCCTTACAGTCCAGGATTGCTGTGGGACATAAAAAAACAGGACATTGTCAGGATTGAGTTACAAGTAAAGCAAAAATAATGTGTAGAAATACAGAAAATACTATATCGATACAGTTGTAAAATGTAAGAAACCATGAATTTGGGGAAAAAAGTGGAGTTTTAGTTCAAACTTTGTAAATGGAAAAACAAAACTGACTTCATCTGCTTAATGTGACATGACAAAGCATCTGTAACTGTATCAGTGACATTTTAATCAATAATTTAGCATTTCTTAGTCTCCCTCTTTATCTGCAAATGTTTTCCTGAATTAATGCAAAATGTTTTCTGATTGACAGAAACACCAATTACTGAATGCAAATCACTCATTGCTAAAATCTTCAAAGCCTTCGGAAAGAACCATAATGATTCAGAAGAAGAATGCAGTTCTGTTGCAGTGGACCAGAGGCTCACAGGGGTCTTTGTTTTGAATTCGTTGTATGTAATAAATACCTGGAGTTTTTTTTTTTTTTGTTTTGTTTTTTTAGATGGGGTTGTAGGTGTTGGAGTGGTTAGCAGTCTCCTAACAGTGAGATGATAGGATCTTTCTGCGTAGAGCTTGCTCTCCCTGTGCATTCAGGAGGTTTTTCATGAGGAACCCCAGTTTCCTGCCATAGTCCGGTGGGAAGAAGCCGGAGTCCCCGGCTTCACTGTTTCAAGTCCCCCAGCTGGGACTTGAACTGGGGGCATTCTTGCTGTGAGGCAAGAGCGCTAACCACTGCTCCACTATGCAGCCATATTTCATTTTCTTTCTAAATTATGAAAAATATAGATTTATATTTTGTCAGAGCACTGTGAATCTCTCAAAATTGCTTCGAAGTTAGTAATCACAATTAGAATGAATCGAAATGTAAAATTCTCTGAATTATAAAACGTACTATTTAAAAAAAAAAAAAAAAAAAAGAATTAAGGATTTTTGGGGGGGCTTATGGCGCAAAATGTGTGGTAATTTTACTTCTTTTTATCCAGTGTTTTTTAGGAATGGAGAAAATACTATAGGAATGAGTTTGTGTTAAATTTATTTTCATGTGTTAAGTATATTTGTGTGTACGCTACATTGTCACAGAATGACATAAACAGTAGAGGCAGGATGCTCCATTCTGAGTCTCTAAGACCATTTGTTCAGCATGCTTCAAGGGTGCTCACACATTAGCAATGGCCCGTTAACAATTACCGCACATTGTTCTTTCACTTCTGAATACTTCTTCATGCCGACATTGCCACGCAGCTAAAATATACATCATTCTCCCTCAGCTCAGTCTCCTGAAGAGCCAGCAGCAGCAGGGTCGAGCAACCTTGATACATCTCTGTGTGTGACAGCAGGCAGTCTGACTCGTTGCCAGAATCACGTCTCTCCAGGGAAATCATTTAGTCGAAAGCTTGGGTCTCAGTCGCAGCCTGGTCGCTGCTGATAAAGGGGGTCATCCGGTGACCGGGTCCTGTCCTGCACCCTCTCAACATCATGTTTCAAAAACCCATCAGCCATGCCATGATTAACTCAAAGAGAAGAAAGATTAAAGCAAAGAGAATAAGAGAGTTGCAGGGTGCACAGTGTCTGTGCAATCACACAGAAGGCCTCAGTTCTTTTGACTGGGATATAATGGCCGCCTTTGAAGGAGAACCTTTGATGTCAGACCTCCATATAGCATCAGTTTTTTAGCCATTTTCTGCACAGTCATGGATCCACGGATCCTGCCGTACATCCTGCATTTGCTCTGATATGTCTGGGAGGATGGAAATGAGTCTATCCCGTTAAAGCGTGCGATGCCAGGCAGCACGCCAATTTGTGCCATGTTGAAACTAATTAAGCTTTAAACATTGTCATGCCAAAGATAGCCTTCTCCATTTGGTCATTCATTAAAAATATGTTGCAATTAGGAAGATTCATTATGAGCTTAATTACAGATTTAATACTGGTAAATCTACGCACATATACTGCCGCACACACACGGAAAAAAAAAAAAAAAAAAAAAGAGTGTGCTCGAAATCATGTGAACAGCTGAGGATTCAGCAGGAGTCTTATTACAGCTGATAATCGTGTGTCATGTGTTTAAGCATGTATGCTAACAGATACATACAGTTTACCCTCAGTAATGATGACAAATGCAGCAGATTATCGCTGAGTGGCAGAGAAATGGCAGCACTTTGCGCCATTATTTGTTTAGGAGCAAGTCACAACAATAAATTGGTAATCGCCTTTTATCTGGGCAGTATGTCTGCACGTGCAGGGGGAGTCACCTGTCCTGCTTAATGACCTAATCTTCCGCTGGTACAACGGTGGATGGATGGGAAAATAGGGGCAAGCAGACACACGGGCAATTAATAAGCAGCCATTTGACCTTTTTGAAGGAGACAAGATGGGTTAAACAAGCAGAAGAAAATTAAGAAGAAGTGAAGCGATTAAATAGTGTTCAAATTGAAAAAAAGAAAAAAAAAATCTATGCAGCTCTTTTTACTGCCTTTTCTCTACGTACACCGAGTAGGTATTGAAACAGCATGTAGAAATAATGAGGCCCTTTTGTGAATTCATTTAATGGCAGGTATTCACTTGCAGAGGAGTGTTTTGTTTTGTTATGTTGGTTGCTTTGGTTGTTTCAGGTGTTACGTAGTGGTGCTGTGACATGAAAAACAAGGAAAATGAAATTAAGAATTAGAGTTTTCCTATAGAGAGAAAAATATAGCAGATGTTAACAGTGTTTCTTAAACTTGTTGCCTAGTCTGTGACTGACTGTAAAGCACTTAAAACTGTCTATGAAAGTAGTGAAGTGCTATAGAAGTATACGCCATTTACCATAGTATTAGTCATCACACACTCTTAAGATACTTGAATCATATTTGAAGCAGCTCATAGTTTAATTCCACAGACTTGAGCTTTAATGTAAAAAGTTAACAAAATGAGGTGGCTGCACGATGGTGTGGAGGTCAACGCCTTCTCCCCTGGTTCAAATCCCAGCTAGGACCTTTTAACGTGGAGTTTGCGTGTTCTTGTCGAACATTTGTAAGTTCTCTCCTGTTTTCTTCCACAGTCCAAAAACGCGCTTTGTAGGTCAATTGAGGTCTAAATTGTCCTTACGTGTGTGTGTGGTTTTGTGGCCCTACAACAAGCGAGCGATCTGTCCAGGGTGTACCCCGCCTTCGTCTAATAGCAGCAGGTATACCAGCATCAGGTTTAAAAAGAAAAAAAAAGTGAAAAGAAAAGTGATGAATCTGTCTTTTGGACGTGGAGCATAATCTTGAATCATCATTTTAAGGATTCAGCAATAGCATGAAATGGAGAGAATTTAGTCTCTGATTTGTGTGTGTGCATAATTGTCCAAATATTCATAATCTCAGTTCAAAGCAATTGAAAGGAAAACTGATGACTCAGCATTCTAGCAGTCTTTAAACGCATTATTTACACACAAATCTTAGAGACATGAAAAGACTCCTACATCTGATTTGTGTGTACATGCAATTCTGTGTGTGTGTGTGTGTGATGGGGGGGGGTCAAAGTTAAAGTTTTCTTTTGTCTTGTTATTGGTTTTCAAAACTGTAAAAATATTTTATAACGTCATTCAGCCAATCACAATCAACAATCTTTACACAGTTCTCAAAAAGTGTGTCTGTGTGTGTGTGTGTGTGTGTGGGGGGGGGGGGGGGGGGGGGGGGGGGGGGGGGGGGGGGGGGGGGTATTTTGCTTTCATGAAGGGCCTGCGAGTCAGGACGTTGGACCAGACTTTGGACGTCTTCATCTTAAAAACATGCTAAACAGAATACATTCATTCATATTCATTTACTTTACTTACTTCTATTTTGCTTACTATATTTACTATACTTACTTCTATATTGCTTACTATTTTTACTGTACTTACTTCTATATTGCTTACTACATTTACAGGAAGGAAACAGGTTTAAATGCCTCATTTTCCTGAAAAAGAACAAATGCTTAGAATTTTTTTTATATATGTTTGAAGATGCAGCGATTTTGGGGTGCACTTGTAATCTTAGCTCGCCTAGTCCAGTGTAGGTCCTTAGACAGGACTATCATGCTGCTATTTAAAGAAGCCACAAGAAGTTCCCACTTTGAGTCTGGGTCTCCCTGTGACGGTCCCCAGACCAGATAAAATACAGAGTTGTGTCAGGTTTCAAACTCTCTACCAAACTGCTGTGGCAACTCCTGACGAGATGTGACAAACCATAGAAAAAGTTTGAATTGTATTTTCTTCGACCCCTAGTGGTCATTTCAGAAAATACAGACACTTTGCGATTCCCAATATGCTTTAAAAGGCATAGAATGCCTCTGACATTAATAAATGTCTAAGTTTTTTCAATACAATTTATGATGTCAATAGATTACATCACAGTGATCTCTGATGTCATCACAACTGCTAGAAATCAGAATGACACATGATGACATCACTACAAAACCTTCTATGAAAGTCCTTCTGATGACCTAAAATGACAACATCAAGCTGAACTGTTAAATAGAAGAGAACAAATAATTCCTCACATCCTATGAGGAAACGTTTGAACAGCAAACAGTGGACCTTCAGCTCAAGGATCACAGCCCAAAGTTCTGTTGATTTTCAGCGTTTGAAACACTTCCAAGATATTCACAATGACTTCTAAACCTGTTGAGGCATTGCTACCAAAGACCACAACAAGTTCACCTGCTGTTACCAAACGCTTTGTACACCCTCGGCGTAGAACCGTAATTCAACACGGTACGTGGGAAATGGAATTCAGTGAAGATGATGATGACATTTACTTGGATCAAGTAAATCCCCCCAAACCAACAACAAACCAGAACCAGAATAAGGACCATCCTGGTTTGAAAGAGGAAAACTCTAAAGAGAAAGTGACCTCGGACTGTCCTCCTAAAATTGTCCAGAAACCTGTCCCGACTGTTTTCGCAGTCAGCTTTCGAGACGTTGTCCTGGGAAAAAAGAAGGGCCCGTCTCCTGTTATGCTTGAGGAGCCCAAGCCACTCATGCCAGCAAAAGCCGAAGAGCCAAAAAAACAGGAGAAAAAACGCAGTGAACTGCCTCCTGTTATGTTTGTGGAGCCCAAGCCACAACGGCCAGTAACGGAAAGACGGAGTGAAAAGAAGAGGAAGCCGATTCCTGTTGTTCCTGAGAAGACACAGCAGAGTGTGGTGAAGGAACAACCACCAACACAAGCCAGTTCAGGAATGACTGTTACGGAAAATGAAGCCTCCTCTTTCCAAGTACAATCTGCAGACATACAGACTTCAGCACCTCAAGAAGAAGCGAAGAGACCCTCTGCAGTCCCTGCTGGGAACACCAACCTGCAGCCTGCAGACTCACCCTCTCAGGCCCACACGATGAATGGAAAGTTGGAACAGACAGAGGAAAACACTGCTGATCTTCAAAAGGAGAACCTTGCCCTAAAGTTTGAAGTGATGCGTCTCAAACAGCTTCTTCAACAGAAAAACATGGTTCTTTCAGACACTCATGAGAAAACTGACCAAATTGGGAAAGAGTTAAGCCGCTGGAGAACCCTGGCAGAAGAAGCTCAAAGCTCCCTGATCCAGATGCAGCAACAAAAGACTGAAACTGAAGCTGCGATGGCTCAGTCTCAGAGACTGTTGAAGGAGATGGAGGATAAACACCTTAAAGAAACCACAGCTTTAGAGTACAATGTAGAACAGCTCAAACATGAGCTTGAACATGAACGCTCCGTCACGGAAAAGGAGAAAATGTTCATCTATAAAGAGCTCCGTGAAAAAACTCAGGAAAATTCGGAACTCAACCAAAAAATACACCAACTTGAAAAACTTCAGGAGTCCTTCAAAAAGACAGGAACGCAGGAAGAGGAAAGACTGCAATGGCAGAAAGAAAAGTCCTTCTTTCTCCAAGAAATGGCTCAATTAAAAAAGCTAATCCACGAAAAAGACGTCAAAATGAGCAAGTCTGAAGAGGACCACAAAAAAACGCTGGACCAACTGCATAAGGCGATAGACAAGCTCAAGGAAAAGAGTCAGGAAAATTCAAACCTCAGCAGCAAAATGAGGAACCTGGAAGCAGCTCTTTGGACAGAAAAGGCAAAAACCAATGAAGCCAACAGCTGCTTAGCCCAGCAGGTGGAAGAGTCCACCAAGTTAAAAGCTGCAATGGTCCAAACAGAGACTGACCTGCATAACCAGATGCTGCAGTGGGAGAAAGTAAAGGACAGTCTCCTCAAAGACCATCAATTGGCATCAAGAAAGATCAGAGATGCTTTAATGGAGACAAAAGAACAGCAGGCAGAGGACAAACAGAAGTGGGACCAAGAGAAGTCTACCCTTTCCCAAGAGATCTCTCAACTACAAGAGGTTATCAAGGGAAAGGATGACAAACTCAACCGCTGCCAAGAGGTCTTCATGACAAAGCTTGGACAACTCCAAGAGCAGGTGGATGATCTAAAGGAAAAGACAAGAAAAAAACCACGCAGGGGTTTTCTGGGTTGTTTCAAAAGGTCTGAAACTAAAGATTAAGAATCCTAAACCCTAATGATAGGAAAACCTCTGTCATCCTGAAAAAAAACCTGCTCTGTTTGTCTTGTTCTGTACTTATTCTTTTATTTTATTACTATTAATGTTTTGACCTTTTTCAAAATTGTTTTGACCTTTTTTTAACTCAGCTTTTTTCTATTTTACTTTTCTAAGTTTATTTCGGGAAAAGATTTAAATCTTTAAAAACTTACTTACATTCATGTTTTTTTTTATTTTTGTATTTAATCAGTGTGTCATTTTAATTTGTTGTTTGTGTGTGTGTGTGTGTGTTGGGGGGGTAGTGGCGGGGTTGTGGTCAGTATTGGTGGGAGGTGAAGGGGTGGGGGCTCCTGTTTTTCATTTACCAGGGTCTCATTTTATACTTCCTTATGTTGTGTGTGTGTGTGTGTAGTTTAATTCTTTATTTATTTTATTTTGTGTTTGTGGGGGGGTAAATATGGGGAATATTTGTATATGTAGGGGAGAGGTTTTAATGTGGGTGCGGGGGTCGGGTGGGGGAGGAGGGGGGCGCTTTCTCAACATAAACTCACTGTGCAAAAAAAAAAAAAAAAAAAAAAAAAAAAAAAAACAGGAACCAAGGGAGGGTGGGGGAAATCGAGTCTGAATGTTTTTAGTCTTTACTTTGTTGTGTGTGTTTTAGTTTTCTTTGGGGTGGGTGGTGGGTTTGTATGTGGGAGGGGGGTGGTGGATTGGGGTGGGGGGTGGGGTGGGGGGTGGGAGGGTAATGCAACCACAAAGGAACACATTCCAGTGTTCTTTTGTGTCGGTCCCAAGTCCGGATAAATGCAGAGGGCCCTTGCTTTAGAGACTTGAAAAGTCTCTGGGAGAGAAGAAGCCTGAACTTGTGCAGGTTTATAAGGCACTGGGAGTGGATGCAGTCTACCCCGAGTAACTGATGACTTTGCCTGCTATGAGACTGTCTTGGTTGAAATGTTCCTGCAGCGGTGAATGGCAGTAGGGGACAGTACAATTGGACTGGC
This sequence comes from Oryzias celebensis, assembly GCA_014656515.1. NCBI lineage: Eukaryota > Metazoa > Chordata > Actinopteri > Beloniformes > Adrianichthyidae > Oryzias > Oryzias celebensis. The sequence goes on along the minus strand of BNCR01000005.1, from coordinate 33,170,251 downwards.
AGACTCTGGAGGTGATCCCAATTTCAAGAAGGGGGACTGTTCCAACTACCTATGAATTACACTCCACATTCTCCCTGGGAAATTGCCCAGGGAGGCTCGACTCCTCCCCTATGAGTGTTTGCTGCCACCACCATGCTTCACCTTTGGGACTGAATTAGACAGATGAGCTGTGCCTGGTTTTCTCCACACATACCGCTTAGAAATAAGGCCAAAAAGTTCCATCTTTGTCTCATCAGACCAGAGAATCTTATTTCTCACCATCTTGGAGTCCCTCAGGTGTTTTTTTTTTTTAGCAAACTCCATTCGGGCTTTCACGTGTCTTGCACTGAGGAAAGGCTTCTGTCGGGCCACTCTGCCATAAAGCCCTAACTGGTGGAGGGCTGCAGTGATGGTCGACTTTCTACAACTTTCTTCCATCTCCTGACTGCATCTCTGGAGTTCAGCCACAGTGATCTTTGGGATCTTCTTTACTTCTTTCACCAAGGCTCTTCTCCCCCGATAGCTCAGTTTTGCCGGACGGCCAGCTTTAAGAAGGGTTCTGGTTGTCCCGGACATCTTCCATTTAAGGATTATGGAGGCCACTGTGCTCTTAGGATCTTTAAGAGCAGCAGATATATTTTGTAACCTTGGCCAGATCTGTGCCTTACCACAATTCTGCCTCTGAGCTCTTCATGCAGTTCCTTTGACCTCATGATTCTCATTTGGTCTGACATGCACTGTTAGCTGTCTTATATAGGTCTTATATAGACAGGTGTGTGGCTTTCCTAATCAAGTCCAGTCAGTGTAATCAAACACAGCTGGACTCAAATGAAGGTGTAAACCATCTCAAGGATGTTTAGAAGAACTAGACAGCACCTGAGTTAAATATATGAGTGTCAAAGCAAGGGTCTGAATACTTAGGACCATGTGATATTTCAGATTTTCCTTTGTAATAAATCCGCAAAAAAAATCTGTTTTTTTTTTTTTTGTTGTTTTGTTTTTGTCAATATGGGGTGCTTGTCGCTAGTCCACCTCTAATGTCAATCAAACAAACAAGATAATAAAAAAAGAAAGAAAGGAAACATATGAGGTTTGAGGTGCACGAACAGCTCGTTTCAGCAGAGTGGACGGTAGCATCAACAGTATACGGACTGTACCAACGAGCTTTTTTAAAAGCGTTGTTGTGCACTAAGAAGCCTACTCACAAAAAACATAAAACTTTGAAGGCCGTCCATTACACTACTAACATTCAAATATGAGCATTCTTTTTGAATTAGCTTAGTTAGCAACGTACAGCTTAACGGGTTAGCTATAAACCATACACTTAATGGTTGTGGTTCTGTGGCGGAGGTTATTGCTGTGTATCCAATCTTCAATATCTGGACAGCCATTAGAACATCTCAACCAATGTTTTTGGCCAGAAGGTGGGACATGCCTTGAATCAGTATAAAAACATGGGCAACAACTCTGGGACAAATTAGTTCAGAGATAGAGCAAAATCCAGCTTTTTTTTTTTGGTAGTTAACTTCTGCCTATCCACAATATTAACTAAACATATAGCTAAAAACTAAATTTTTATTTAAAAAAGCTAAATATTTAGGTAAATTTTCAAAATATTTATCTCTAATCACCTAAATTAGACTTTAATATTTATGTAACAAACAAAGATTTTGTTACAAAACTTAAATATATATTTTGGAAACTAAATATTGAAGTAAGATCTAGGCATTTAGTTTAAAAGCTAAATGTTAATTTATGTATGTATGTATGTATACATATATATATATATATATATATATATATATATATATATATATATATATATATATATATATATATATATATATATATTAATATCCTTGAACTTCTGGAAAGAAATTGAACTTAAAATAAATTATACAAGAAATCAAAAGTGCATAAGTTCAAAGGTTTTTCCAAAAAATAAACTGAAAAGTGCAGTGTGCAAAAGTATTTAGCCCCCAACACTTAAGACTAGGGCGGATATTCACCTTCCAACAGGACAACCACCCTAAACATCTAAATATAAAGCCAAAGCTACAATGGAATGGTTTAAAATGAAACGTATTTATGTGTTGGAATGCCCCAGTCAAAGTCCAGACTTAAATCCAATCCAGAATCTGTGGCAAGATCTAAAAACTGCTGTTGACAAATGCTCTCCATCTAATCTGACTCAGCTTGAATTGTTTTACAAGAAAGAATGAGCAAAGATTTCAGTCTCTAGATGTTCAAAGCTGGTAAAGACAAACCCCAAAAGACTTGCAGCTGGAATTGCAGCAAAAGGAGGTTCTACATAGTATTGCCTCAAGGGGATGAATACTTTTGCACACTGCACTTTTCAATTTTTATTTGTAAAAAAATTTGAATGCTTTGTGTTGGTCTTTCACATAAAACCACTGATTATGTTTGTGGTCATAATGTGGGAAAATGTGGAAAAGTTCAAGGGGTATGAATACTTTTGTAAACCACTGTACATATAAATATATTTATACAGTGAAAAACTCCAGAAGAGATGAGTTAGGAGGGAAGTTTGAGTTTCAACACGTCAGTAAAAAGAATTGGAATTGCATCGGTTGGATGGCTTAATTTTCTGTCTCTTTTGACAGATGATGATGAGCGCTAGAGCCCTGACCGAAATCTGAATGGATCTCATGTTATCAAACAGAAAAAGGGAAACGCAGCTAGTGATTGGTCCGAGTCGGTCTGAGTAACATTTTTAGAGGAACTACAGTCGGCAGTCATGATAGCATTCGTTCTGGCTTGTTCAAACTCCACACCCTTCTGACTGATAGCAAGCTTGGGAGAATTTGTCAATCAAATGTTTGAGTTGGAGCCAGTGGGCACCACATACTTTTACGGAGGTGTCTGATTGGTCATTTTATAACTTGAATATCTTTTAAAAAGTTAGAATAAAAAAGAAGATGTTAAAAAGAAGGTGTAAGAGCAAGAATGGTTGTTCTGACAAATAAAATGACTGAGAAATAACTGTCTATTTCTCAATGGAAGTCTATGAGATTTTGGCCTTCTTGCAACCAGCGAGTAATTCATGTGTGGAACACGAGGAGGGAGGGGTTGGGCTGTCAATCTTTTCAATAGTCTTCGACTGGCACGCAGAAAACCAGGGATCACTTTTTAGGATGCTCAGTGAGTCTAGTCCAGTGTGAGTCCTTAGACAAGACCATCACGCTGCTTTTTAAAGTAGCACAAGGTCTCCTTGTGCCGATCCCCAGACCGCATGACTGTGTGCTGCCACCACCGTGCTTCACAGTTGGGACTGTATTGGACAGGTGATGAGCTGTGCCTGGTTTTCTCCACTCATACTGCTTAGAAGCCTGAACTTGTGCAGGTTAATAGGGTGGTTAACAGTCTGTCTGTGCCTTAAAACCAGGAGTGTCCGCTTTCTCATTCATCAGTTACATACGAGAGAGCTTCTTCTTCCAGAATTTGTTGGTTTCATCCATAGTAAACACTTTCTCAAGATGATAATTATCCTGCGCAGGATATTTTCGAACTGCTTCTGTGAACGGATATCATTTCTCCATGCAGACTTGCAGTGTGTGTGCGTGCGTGCGTGCCTGCGTGTATCAGGCGATTCATGCATACTTTAGGATTCGTATGTGTAGTTAGTTTCAAGCAGCTGTATTTTAAGTTGCGTGTGTGTAAATTGTTCTTTAATTTGTATTTTGCTATGTTTGTGCATGTGAATACACAAAGTGCACACAGTTACAGTTACTGAGTTTAAATCAAGAATTACAAGAATATATATATAAATGTATATATACTATTCTCTCCATATTGTAACCCCAGAAGGGATTCAGCGGGTTCTAAAGTTAGAAAGTCGGATGGAAGAAAATTATTAGCACTGTTTATGTCTATGGATGAAGAGCAAGGAGTGGATTCAGACGTGTTCTGCAATTCTTTGTCAGATGTTCCTGGTTCAGTGACCTCACAACTATACTCTGTCTACACAATTAAAGAGAAACAGATTAGGTGTCGCAGTTCATTAGACTGGAGACCAGTTTAGGGTGTACCCGGCCTTAGTCCAACAGTGGCTGGGTTGGCACCAGCAACCATACGGCCTCAAAAAGGATACAGGGGGTCTGGAAAATAGATGAGTGGAAGCACAGTTTGAGTGGCTCTGGCCCAGGATGTGGAAAAACTATTTTTTTCAGCCAAAGGGAGAGTGGCTTGGTTCCATAGTGTCCATGGGCAAGACACTGAACCCCTTGCAATAGGACAAGTGACAAAGCTGCTTTCTTTCCAGAGTAATGTGTGAGCAGACAGATTGATAAAAATGCAATCTCAACATGGGAAGATTGCAGGTTTGGTTCCTGCCCTGCCCACCTATGTGCCGGAGCATCATTGGGCGAAACGCTGAACACCACATTGCTCCTGATGGTTACAGTTTGGCGCCAGTGGAGCCATGACTGTTAAGTGCTTTTGGTCTTCTAAGAAGCTACTAAAGCACTATACAAGTATTTACCATTTCATCAAATTAAATACTGACGCGTTTTAAAATGTCAGTCTAGATTTGGCAACATGGAATTCAGCAGTTTCAGGATAACATTAGCGAAAAGATTTTATGATTCAACATTAATTACTTTCTTATGTCCAAATATATGATTGCAAACCATTGTAACATCATCTTCCGCAAGTGTCTTTTATAGGGATGTATAAAGTACAGACATATCGAAGAATCAATCTAGCACAGGGAGTTGCAGTAGTATTGGTTGAAAACCACAAATATGAACAAGATTTTGTCAGTGAAAAAGGTTTAAAAATTGGCCCAGAAGTAACTACTCAATTTCTTTCAAACTTTGTCAGTTTCTCTTCCTGTTGTGTCTCTGATGTCTTTCTCTTTTTATGTATATGTGATGCAAACAGACGTCCAATCACAAGTTAACTCCTACCAAGTCGGGTCAGTTACAATTGGCTCAAGGTGAACCACAGCAAGGGATGTGTGTTGTGTGTAAACAAATGATAACCCTTTTTATTCTCTGTCTCCAAGCAATACCTGAATAAAATAACATGAAACCCTTTTATTTAACCAAAAAGAACAGAACAGTCTAAAAGACCCAAAATGACAGGGTTCATTTTCAGAGCTGTTGTGTCTTTTAAAAACTGTTTTTGTTGATTTATATAGAAAGTTCCAAAAGAAAAAAACAATAAAACTAAAAAGAATTTTCTTCTCAAGTTAGAAACGCAAAATTAATAATAAATATCTAAACTGGATCCAATCAGGTAAAGGATTTGACTGTATCAGCACAAAGTTAGCTGAATCGTTTATGTTTCCATTCACGGACCATGTATTGAGATGCATATCCAATCATGTGAGAGGAAAAGATCCACAACCGTAGTCTTTTAGTTTTCTCTAGTTGTGACACAGAAATAAGTTTTACAACATGAAGAGTTTGACTGTGTGATTAAAATGAATTATTTACTCATAAAATAATAAAACATGGACTAGTGACTGGCGTTCAGCTTTTTTTTTTATTTACGGCTCAAGCTTTCATGCTTGCTAAAGTCATTACTCAGGTGTCACAAATCACAATTTGCAGATAAATAAATAAATAAAAACCCTCTGCTTGTTATTTACTCTCTAACGGGCATCCAGACAGCAGCTTGTATTTACGGAGCACAAAGCATGCCATGAATGCAGCACTGGGGCCGTTCAGCTACTGCTTGTTAGAATGGCATACCAGCACCAGGTTTAAAGAGAAAAAAATAAAGAAAAGGAAACTGATAAATCTGTCTTTTGGGCTGGGAGTATAATCTTGAATCCTCATTTTAAAATCTGTCTTTTTTTAAAGACCCACTCCAGTTATCTTTTGGTTTTTTAAATTATGATTATTCTGTTTAACTGTTGTTTCCTACATCATATATATTTATGCCAAACATGATCAGACATATGTGGGTGGGGCGCTGCCCGCCCTAACTTCCAAATATCCATCAGTTTACACTCTCCTGTAAGCTTTTCAAACACCTATCCCAGCTTTAGCGGTGCAACAAAAATGGCAAACAATGTCAAAGCTCTTCAGGCATAGTTTGGAGCCAGATGCCAGCTCAGACGACTAAAATGAAGACGTTGACGGGTCTAGTGTCTGAGAGTGGATGGAAGCTTGGCTTACCGTAGTAGCTTCAACGTCACATCTACAAGCTTTTTCCATCTGCACGAGAAGATTTTTCGTGTGCTCCGATTTAAATAATTCAATACTTGGGCTTAATTTTCTTCATATACGTGCTCCATCATGACAAAATGCCACAAGAATATATTTAAAACACCTTTTTTATTGAATTTGCATCCAACTCCTCTCTACTCAAATAACCAAGCTTGCAAAAGAAAATTACAGTGGCAAATAGAATGTTTCCAAATGTAGTTTTGCTGTTTTTTTCCTGTTTAAAATGTCTTGACATATTTTCAAATCACAAAAACAAAAATTAACATTTTTCTCCCATTTTCGCTGTGTATGCATAGCTGGCGTGACCGTGAGCCTTGCATTTTGTTTCATTGGAAGCAGTAATTTGTTGCCACAATGACCTCTGCAGTTAATAAACGGTAAACTGGAACTCCGTTGATCTCATTGAAACGGCGCTAGCAGAGCATAGGAAGAAGGCTTTGAGAGCAGCCATGGTTTGCCAAACATCCTCCCCTGTATGATGCCTAACAAAGCCTCTCTCTGGAAACAGGCAGCTTTTTTTGTCATGATTACCTCACACCTCTTATGTCAGGTGTGCAGAGAAAAGCAGTTATTTGTGAAGGAGAACAAAAAGATGAGGCCAGGAATTGCATTAGGGCCAGGCAACGAGATGAAGCAAGACATACTCGGATTGGAGCACAGTGGAGTAAATAATGGCAAAAAAATACAATTCTCTCCTTTCACCTGCTTGCTTATGCACGTGTGCTTTACAGAGACACCCCCCCCCCCCCCCTTCTCCCCTCTTTCTCACATTTTCTTCATCTCCCAGGCAATCTTCTGTTTTCATGTCTCAGTCTCATTTTTTCCATCACGCCTGTTGTGTGTCTCTATGGACACATTTAGATTCGTGAAAAATTATGTTTCTCCAATGGAGACTGATGCTTCCAGAGATTGTCCAGATTTTGACCTCACAGCTTTTTAACAGCTTCTTGTGGAAAATTTTGTGGCCAAGAACAAAAAAAAGAGGCCTAGGGTTATGGTCTTACTGCACCCCACCATAAAGATTTAAAGGAAGATGACAACATTTTTACTTTTCTTTTCACTCCAAACTGTTGGAAACAAACAGCTTTGCCCTCAAATGTTGATTCAATATTGGCGTCATTACTGGCAAAGATTAAGAAATCATCAGTACAAGCTTTTTTCAGCCTTCTATCATGGCAAAAACAACAAAAGCAATCTTGAGCCCCTCAAATTACGTATTTTACTTGTTTTTTTGTGGGCTGGACGGTGGCGCAGTGGTTAGCGCTCTTGCCTCACAGCAAGAAGGTTCCTGGTTCAAGTACTGGCTGGGGGACTTGAAACTGTGTCACCAATGGGGGACTTTTCTGTGTGGAGTTTGCATGTTCTCCCCGTGCATATGTTGGTTTTCTCCGGGGACTCCGGCTTCCTCCCACCATCCAAAAACATGCTTCATAGGTTGATTGGTCTTTTTAAACCAGGGGTGTCAGAATCCAGTCCTCAAGGGCTGGCCTCCTGCTGATTTTCCAGAAATCCTGCTCAATTTGCTGGTGATTACCTGGATCAGGTGTGTTTAGCCAATCAGGAGCTTCAATGGCCAGTTGGTTGGTTGGCCAGTTGGGTGTCAGTTCTAAACTGTCCCTATGTGTGGATGTGGATATGGGTGTGTGACAGACTGGCAACCAGTCCAGGGTTGTCTCCTGCCTTCGCCCATGAGTAGCCGGGTTAGGCTCCAGCAACCCAGTGACCCTAAAAAAGGGTCACGGGGAACTTCTTTTTGTAGCTTTCATCTTTAGTGGCCTTCAACAAAGAATAGAAATAGAGAAAAAAAACTTATTTACCTGCCATCTCAAGTTTGATCCACACATTTTGAACATTTTATAAGTAATTATTTATCAAGAAATGAATTTGTAGAATTAATCATTATGACATAAGCAGGAAAATCCCTTTTACCGCCCCTAGTGGGATGATGATGTACTAGTTAAATCCAATGGGTTTTTAAGGCTCGTTTGGATCATTCCAGGGAGATAGGGGTCCCAGAAATGCCTGCATCAAATAGAATACGAATGTTTCTGTGGGGTTAAAAAACATAAAAACAGTTTGGTTTTTATTCGCAATTGGCAGCAGAGACTTTGCTGACCAAAGCAAAAATGCTTCACTCGTTACTTCTTAAACTAACATAGCCTGCTTACATAGGCTTCTACAGGTCAGAAAGAAGGCGATCTGTTCACTGCAGTTGATATAAGTGTTTGCAGTCATGCTGGGACAATGCAGCCTTTAATGTGGTAAACTAAAAACTGGTAAACTTTTGTCTTTGAACTCCCAGCTTTAAAAAGTTTACAGTATGAAACCAAAAGAAGCAGGATGTGTTTGTGAAAACTGAATTTGAAAAAGAAGTCTTATTTGGGGTGCATTCGTTGACAATTACAGATTGATAACGTCAGCTTCTCATGGTGAGGGGGAATAGGAAAAAAAAAAAAAAAAAAAAACACAACTCTTGTTTTGTTTTTTTGTTGCTCAGCTTGTGAATTTTAAGTTTGCAGCAGTTTGAAATCAAGTCAGAATTTTTTTTTTTTTAACTCTATGTAAGCATAAGTGATTTTTGAAAGCTTGAATGAAATGTTTGATGCGGATTCTGAGAAACAGATGAACACGGATGGGCAAGAAAAAACAATTTCTTTACAAACTCATTCATGGAAACAACAGTAATGATTAAAACAAAACAAAAAAAAATCACTTGTGCAAAAGAAACTAATTTCAAACAGGCTCTGGAGTTGGTCTACATAAGGAAACGTGGAAATAAAGCAAATGCATTATTCACATGGCTGATCAAGCGAAGGATCAGCTCTTTCTGCTACATGATAAGTGTGGCCAGTATTCACTGAAAGGAAAGAATAATCATAACCTATTCAGCTGAAACAAACCGATGGAGTCTTCTCGTCGTCTTTCTTTCATGTATGACCGATTTGTTCTGAGTTTCTTGATATTTTCAAACCAAATTGGAACATCTTTGTTTGTTTTTATAACTCAGACTGCTGCTTTCTGACAGCTTTAAAGAAGGTTGTCTGCCCTACATAAGATACCGGGAAGGCACCCAATGTGCACTTTTTGTTTTTTTGATTTCTTTTTTTAATGAGGCACAATGTCAAAACCAATGAGGCTTGACAACAGGCTGAAAATGAGGCTAATGTGGATCTTATGTATTGTTTCAAAAATTACATTTGAAAAAGGTTTGGTATTAAACCTGTATTTTAAAATATTTATTTGAAATGTTTTCTCTGAAATATCACATTTTCGGAAATAAGTACTGCTTTTCCACTCAGAGCTCGCTAAATTCTATTAACAGCTACATCTGATTATGGAGATGTTCTGTACATGAGTGCCTCGTCTTCAACCATTGACTAGTGTACATTACTGTATTTTGAAGTTTGTAACCGGTTGTACTCGCCTCACTCATCATTTTTAACTTTGTCAGAGCTGAGTGGCTATTCCTGAGCATGCAAAGGTCTGGATGACTCTGGTCTATAAGGAACTGGTTGGTTCCCTTGTATCTCTGTTCTCTTCTTCAAAGAGCTACCAGTCATTATTCCTTGCGCTCTAGTGATTTTTGTCATTGTGTCTGGACTGAATTTGGGAAACAAGCCTTCAATTTTTCTGCTGCCTCTACTTGGAACTCTCTCCAAACTGAAATGATCTGAGGTAGTTTTATTTACATGTTTTGTTACTTTCTGTGTAGTAGAGAAATATTCCATACATCAAAGCCAATGTTTTTCATTTTGTTAATGATCACTGATGTGTCTCTTGAACTGTATTATTCTCATGCTGCTTGTAACTTTCGCATCTTCTGTTTGACTGTTTCCATTTGTTGCATTTAAAAAAAAACAAAGTCACTTTGTTGCACCTTAACTTTACATTTTAGTAACTTTGAAGTCATTGTTTTGTTTTTTTTATTGTAACTATATGTATGTGACGTGTGCTAATGACCTCTTGGCCAGGTCATACTTGCAAAAGAGACGTTGATCTCAATGGATTTTTACCTTCAATAAAGGCTAAAATAATTTCGGATGAAGTTTTATAGCAAGTTGATTTTTTTGTCAAAATTTGTTTTTATTTAAAGCTATTTTCTACAACATTAAAACAAAATTTTCCCTCAAGTTAACAAAATGTGGCCATAAATTAGCATTTTACTTGAGTTTTGTGGGGTAAAAAAAATAAATAAAATTAGCATTGTGTGCATACAGCTTAGAATTTTGTGGCCACAAATGAGTAGTAGGATCCGGAGATAACAGATGAGCATTTGTTAGCACAAAAGGCTAATGTGTATGGAGCTCCAAACATGACATAAAAAAATTAAACTATATTTTGTGGCCACAAATTAATCTTGTGAGCAGATTAGCAGATTGTGGCCACAATTTTGTGTGCACAAATTAGTACTGTAGTATCATTAGTTCCCACATTCTATTTGTGCACACAAAATGCTGATTTTTTTTTTTTTTTTTTTTTTTTTACACACACACACAAAATACTAACTTGTGGGCACAAATTCTTAATGTGAGGAGAATCCTTTTTTTTTGTAATTATTTTATTTGTTTTTACTTGAATGTCATGTCCTTGGCTCTATACCTCTCAGATCCAAATGCATTAAAACAAATTAGAGGTTTATTTTAAAATGTAAGCAACAGTTTCTTAACAGCAACTGTTAAACTTTTATAATACATGTGCATTTTAAAAACGGTTTTGTCATCTGACTGCATGGTGCTTCTACTGGGACCAAAAAGTACAGGTTGGTCCACATCAGGCCTTTTGTGTCTGCTGCATAAATTCTATTTTAAAAAAGCCTATTCAGAATTTTCCCCCTGTGGCTCATGTTGATTAAAGAAGAAAATATAATACTTAATAGCCGCAATGCTTCACGCAAACCTTTCAGGCACGTGGCTGGATATTAAAAAATATTAGTAAAACAGACAGCTGCTGTTAAATAAGATTACAGTTGTCAGAGAACTGAAATGCTGCAAAAGAGGTAGGATATAAATGTATGCATCATCCAGTCTGTGTTCTGCAAAGGAAGGAGGGAGGTACTTAGAATTGCAACTCATTGTCCTTATGGAAGAGTAATGGCACAAAGACGCATATCCATACATCAATTCATCCGTCATCAGAACCACTGAATCCCCTTCAGGGTCACAAGGTTGCTGGAGCCTAACTAGCTACTATTGGGCTACTGGTAATCTAAAAAACTGAAATATTTCTGATTCCAAAGCTTCTGAGGAGCTTTATTTTAAAATAGTAAATGGGGTATATTCTACTACCTTCTTAGAAGGTCCAAAGTTCTTTACAGTCACTGCAATTTTCCCCAATTCACACTCCAAACTCTGGTGCCAACTTTTAACCACAACGTAGGGTTCAGTGTCTTGCCCGAGGAAACAAATAGGCATACAGGGCGGGAGACAAACCTGTGATCTCCTGATCAGAGGTTGACCGCTCTTCTTCTGCACCACAGCCACAAAAAAGTACTTGGAAGTACTATGGAAGTTCTAACAATGGTGTTCTTCATGGTGTTACCAAAAATAATAATAATAACAACAATAAAAGATTTAAAAAAAATATTCATAATCACTTCTTAGCATGTGAGCCGATTGGATTTTTGCTGATATTTTTGCTAAAAATAAAAAAAGAGCATGTCATCCACAAGTAAAAATAATAGACGCTTGCATTTCAGCAGGCCTCTCCACTGAACAAAACATTTCAATCTGCATCACCAACAACCACATACACAGCCTCATTCACAGGATTATCAACAGGACAAAACACAATACCAGTTAATATCCCATTGCAGAAATTATTTCATGTTTAATGCAAATATTTACTTTGCTGGTTAGTTTGTGTCGCTGATGGAATTGACCTCAAAACGAATACATGTCAACAGTTAGATCAACACAAATATGATTTCTTTTCTGTCTTGTGGTTCAATTAAAATGGTAAATGAGAAGCAATAACCACCGTGGTCTTTAAAGACCCATTCTGACCATCTTTTGATGTACTGTTAAAGTGTTCCCAGTGGTCTTTTATTCATGATTGCTGTTTGAAAAGATTCCCAAATACTGTTTTCTTACAGCAGAGTCAAGCCTTAAGTTTCTTTTGGAAGTTAGCCTTTATAAAGTAGGCTATTCATTTTGCGTGGGGGTCATGGGATGTATGTGCTAACGGAGAAGGGTAGGCTGGGTTTTTATTCTCTCTTTTTAATTGTAAAACACTTTGAGCTACTTTAGTATGAGAAGCACTTTTTTTTATAAATTAAGTTTAATTTGATTTCCCATCAAACCTTTGTTACTACGGTTTCTCGCTAGCTTTTAACCCCACACAACCCAGAGCTAACGTCAACTGTGCAATAAAAATGGCGAGCATTTATTGAAGTTATCCAGTCGTGCAGTTTTGAGAGAGATTCTAGCTCAGACAAAGACTTGGATGAATATTAGTCTGAGGTGGACACATCAGAATGGAACATAGCGGGAAGTGTGGGGCATGCCGATATTTGCTGTTATGCAACGACTACTTGCTTTTTTAAAACAGCATTTTTTGATGCGCTCCCAATGATATGAATGAATACTTAGAAATGCAACTTTAAGCTTAATTTTCTTAATATACTTTATGCCCTGCCTCTTGGGAAAATGCTGTAAGAACATGTTACAAAAACACCTTACAGTTTACTGTATCAACTTGTGATTTCAATTATTTTAGCTGTAAAGTGCTTCATTGTGCTGTTCTGCAAAGCTGTGTGCAATGCTAAAAAAAACAGTACAGGAACAGGTTACAAAAAGGGAACAGGAGACCTACCACTTTTAATATGAGGATTTTGCATGAACAGTCAAACAAGCATGCTAACCAATCACTGAAATCCACCTTTTCAAGATTACCATGCAATTTCACTTGATCCTTAAGTACACAGTAGCTTCTAAACTTTGTCATTTAGTGCCCCTGAAGTGTGATTAATGACACTTGATGAGGGAACATTAACAGCCTATCAGAGCTCTAGCAGCTTTTTTCTTTCTCCTGAGCTGCATAAACTACCTTTTAATAAGCAAAAGGTGTCATGACGGAGAGGTGATTGAAATGGAGCCAATTTGTACATATTTTTAGGTGTAAAACTGGGTGGGACTAAAGAGAAGGGGTGGTAGAAAGATTTTATTTTTTTAAATTAAAGGCAGTGGAAGCAATACAGAATTTAAATTACACAGTGTTGTTAAAATAAGCCAATAGTGATTCATGGATAAGAGGACAGACTTATCAAACAGCAAATAAAAATGCTCATGAGTAGCATCGTTGTCATTGTGGAGTTTGTCTTCCAGCACCTGTGCCCTCAAAGTCTTTTTGAAAATGACAGCAGAGCTCATGCTAGTGCAGCACGTAGCTGCATACTCTCATGCTTCAGCGGCACAGTTAATGTGAGCTTTCACCTGAACAGATGAGAAGTGATGTGTAACTGAGTGCGGCAACGCTTAGGCAAAAGGACCCGTGACTGCTGAGCAGATTGGTGTACATCTGGAATCGTTTTCACCTTTTTTTTTATTTTTTGTATTAAAGCTACAATAACTTCGCAAAGATTTTTATATAAAAAAAAGGTAATGATGATCCTTTGAACATTTACATATGATCCGTTCTACACAAACCTTTGTATTTCATTGTGTCATGCATTGAGCATAGACCAGAGTCTACGCATTAGATGTGGATACGGGCAAACAGGTGGTCCACAGGAAATATCAAGGTTGTAGACAGTTTTCCTTTTCTACAAGTATACTGAAAGTGAAAGGTCGTAGCGAACACTTAAATATCACAAGAGGCTAAGAAAGGGTTTCCTAGGTGAGATGCAGATTTTTCTTTTTTTTCCCCCAATCTCGTCAAATCTTGCACACTGTGCAGGGAATCTGTTAGTACTGTTCAAGTGAGAAATGTGTGCCCAATGCTTCATACACAGAATTTGACATGCGGTCAAGAATGCGCAAAACATGGGTGCAAATCTCAAATTTTTCTCCAGACATTTTTTTTTTTTTTAACAGCTCTACTTTGATATATGAGAGACAGTATCATACAATTCTGGGCCAGTACAAACTGCAATAATTCACTTCTCCTCCATGAACAATTTTCAAATGATTGGCATTTCCGTTGATTTAAAAGGGATGCCATCCATAAATCTGAGTTCATGACTGATCAAAGTTCAACCTGGTGTAGCTTCCAATGCCCCTTCAATGGCCACACGTTTTGTACGTCTGGATTTATAAACACCCCTTGAATGCTGCATTTGCGCACAATCAGTAAAGAGCCAGTGAAAGCACCTCACAAACTATTGAGGGGTCCTTATCACCCATGTGTCATAAGTGTGTGCAACTTACATTATTCCTACAAATACTTTGCAATATACTTATCACGTGCAAAACAATGGTTCGTTCCATTTTCATGAGTTGGCCATATGAGCCTCAAGACAACTGCAAGACACACCTGCGTACCAGCCAACCATTCTGCACAGGTGCAATAAAAGTTTTCAGTTGCTGGAGACCTTTGGACTTCAAACAACTCTTTCAGTTTCCAAAATAACCCTCTCTGAATTTTCCACAGTAGCTTATCAGCTTCTCCAGTCAGTGAAGCACAAAATCTAAAAATATCAACAAAATCATAGGAACAGACAACGTTTAGAAAACCATAATGTCGACCACAGTAGAGTTGCTGTGCTATAGCTAGCTACAGTTGTTAGGGGTCCAATGTGCTTTCATCAAATACCAGATCCTTTATTTAATAAATCAAAACCAATTATCAATTACTGAAGTGTGACAAAGTTAAACATGACCACGACCTGCATTATTACCTGAAACACGGCGCAGGACACCAAAAAGTGGCAGGCAGGCTTCCAGAACTGAAACCATGGAGTGAAACATTCTGAAGGACAGCAAACAAACACATCCAGTTTGGCTGATTGCTAACCTGACCCAGGTGTGATCATAAAAACAGGAAAATAAATTGGGTATAAGCTGGACAAAGAGGAAGCAAATGTGCTGTGATTTTGTTTCTGGACTGTCCCACGTCCTTACTTTTGAGCAAAGCCCTTGGCCCAGTTGTTCTAGGGAGCTGCTTAGTGGCCACATGGAAGGCTGAGGTTGTTCTGGGTAACTCTCAGGAGCAAATGTGTGACAAATGTGTGAATGTGAACTCAGAGTCCTTAAAAGAGAAGGTTCAGCTCCCAACTGACCTTTTCTGTATAAATAAAGGTTAACCGGAAAAAAGACATGCAACAGGTCAAGGGATTTGTGAAAAAAAAAGAAAACAAAATTCACCAGGCTGTTCTATTTTGCTGTTATTTGCTGCTTTGGATTCTACATTTGAGGTAAAAAAAATCTTTTTCTGCTAGTGGAGTTTCTTATGGTGGTTCCTGAAGTGCAAATCATACCAACAAATCACTAAATGGAAAAACATTAAATTTTCTCAATGAAAAAAGTGCTTCATTTTAGAAATCAAAGCAAAATTCCAGAAACCGAATCACAATTAAAAAAACATGTAACAAAATAAAAATGAAATGTTTCAGAAAACAAAGTATTTTTCAAAAATCAAAATGATATGTTGAGAAAAACCAATCAGAAACGGAAAAGGTAGGTACCATGGGACATTGCTGATGACATGATGATGTTTGATTTTTGACATTTCAGTGATGTCCTATCAGACTAACCTTTTCTGGTGTCTTCCTTTGTTTCATTGTGGTTGATGGCTTTTGTTTTTTGAAATGTTTTCTTTTTATTTCACTTCATTTTTTGAAATTTTTGTTTTGATTTCTAAAATGTGATTTGTTTTATGTTTATATGTTTAACATTTTTTAATTGTCATTGTATTACTTTATATGCTTTTGTATTGAGTGAAGTTTTTGTACCCACATGTTAAAAAAACACAAGAAATCTTCCTTATTTTCAGACAGAGAAAAGCTCTTGTCCTGTTTTCTCCAAAGCTGTCATTTGGACTTGTGTCATCAAATTTTATGTGATAGTGGTGCTTCTGTAGCTGAGAAACATCAACTTAAGAGTGTGAAAATGAAAACCATTGAGGGGCAAAAGTGTAAAAGATGCTGAACTGCAGCAATGTTCTTCTTAAATCATTCAGCTGCTCTAAGCTCAACTCAAGTGACCTCACATGGGACTAAAGCAAAAAAAAAAAAAAAAAAGGAATTCTTGCAACAACCGTCTGGATCATGTTTTTTACACCCTTCACTTCACTGGCAGAACTTTCTGGATGGTGAACAAACACTGTGACACTCTTGCGCCAAAAGAGACAGAGTGAGGAGAGATGGGGAGGGGGGCTAAAGGAAATCCAATGAGGATAGGAAACGCTGCGAGCAATCTGTCATCGGGGATGTTGGAAATGGCAAGGAGATGATTGCGCGGGGCAGTGAGCAGGAAAGTAGGCAAACTAATCGGCAGCTGACTATTCATTTCTGACACATTGATTAAGCAGACTTGACAAGATGTAAAAAAAAAGAGAGAGAAGGAAGCGAATTGTAAAAAAAAAAGTTTAATATGTGCAAAAGTGCATTTCTTGAGCTTTTTATTTCACATTTTCTGCACACAAATTGTAAGTTCTTGATTTTTTTTATGTTTGAGTCATTGCAAATTTCTTTTTTGGGGGGAGTGGCATGCAGCAGGCCCAGGTGGTTTAGTTTACTTTGACTAAACAGTTATTTTTTGAAATGCAAATTTTTAAAGCAGAGCCACTTCAGAGAGAAGTGGAAAAACTACAGAGGATGTCACAACCTGCCCTTTGTACATCGGTGGGTCAACCATTGGCTGTGTAAGAAAACTGGACTGGAAAACTCCCTTTGTGTTCCAAACAGGAAATCCTTACTGGTTCCAAAAAGCCGAAATTCTCTAGACTTCTATTGAGGAATAAACAGAATCATCATTCTTGCTCTAATAACTTTTTTTTTTAAGCACATTCTTGGTAATCGCTTTTAATGATTTGATGATTTTTTTTCTGTAGCACGAGTCATTTAAGTTATAAACTGACCAATGAGATGCCTCAATAAAACCATGTGGTTTCACCTCTAGCATTTGAAAGGAATGATTGACAGATTCTCCAGAGTTCGCTTTCAAGTAGTACGGGTATGGCCTTCCAACAAGCTCACTGCTGATTGGTGAGAGTGATTGCCATAGAAGTTCTGACTCGGACCAATCACTGGTACTGACGATTTCTGGTTCCGACATAGCGACGGACGTGTAGCAAGAGTTGGAACTGGAAGTCCTTTTCAAGGGTATTGTCACTCTCACACAGTCTAGTTCTCATATACAGTCAATGGGGTCAAGGGGCAAATTACAGTAACAGCAACAGCAAGTCTCAAGCTCGTGTTATGGCTATCGGTGTGAGGGTGTAAACTAGCATCTAAAAAGATGAATGATGAGAAATGGAGACAGGCTTACTCCACCCCAACAGTCCTGCCCACATCTCAGTGGTGAATTTCTAATAAACTCATGCCGCTATGCAGAAATTATGTCAAGGAAAACATTTTTTTTTGGCTAAAACGGTAAAATCGTTATTGAAAGACAACTGGGTACACTTTTAAAATAATCAAAAGATGATCAGATCCGCTGTTTGAAGTCCTGACTCCATCTGGATTTGCTGTGCAAGTTTCCAACATTCGTCTGATGGGAAAGTTTGTGCCAGTGATTGATTGGCAAGTTTTTCACATAGCAGCTTTTTCCAGCCACAGTGATGAGGCAATCAGGGCTCTTGCTTTAACACTGGAAGAAAACGCTTTGGCAGAGCTTTACTGAGATGAAGGAGGAGGAGAGCTTCAAAGAAAAAAGGTGTTTCCGCTGATCCAAACTATCAGGGATGGGGCACTTAAATAGGCAAACTAATTATGTTACTAAAAATTTCTTGGGTTTGGGAAGAAGACCATGTGTAATCTGTAGCCAAGGCATGTTCTGCCCTCTTAATCTCACTGAAATGTGATCACCCTCCAGCTGTAGATTAACATAACATAATCAAAATATGATTTTTGTTGCTTTTTTACCTTCAGGGATTTTTAAGCCAGTTTTATTTGAAGGCTTTTCTACCTCTTGATGAAACGTGGTAACTCTGAGATTTAGAATATAAACATGGCTTTACCAACCAGTTTAAACTAGCCAGCTGTCACTAATGATGGCTAGTGCAATTTCTTACAGCTAAGGACATTACACTTTCCTTGATTAGCAAACAAAATGTCAAAGCAGCACACGAGTCGACAGCTCTGTACTTCTTTATTCAAGAAAACTTTATTTTTTAAGCAATTATGTGATTGCACCATGAGAAAAATTATATATTTTACTGCAATCAAAGTGCATGAGACAAATATTTTGATTATTTTTCTCTCTAAAGTCCAATTTTGCATAAAATAATTAATCTCCCACTAACTTTTAATGTCCAGAAGCCTTTACTGTGGTTTGATTAACCAACATTCAAATCAGTTGCTTTACTGGATTTTTCTTTTTTCAATGTAATTATTTCTCTTTCAATTCAATGAGTGGAAGCCAAACAAAACAAAAAATAGTTGTGTGTGAGTGTGACGTGGTTGAGATGAGGGTCAGCACAGCTAAGTCTGAGGTCATGGTTCTCGACCGGAGATAGGTTGATTGCCCGCTCTGGGTAGGTGGAGTACTCCTTCCTCAAGTGAAGGAGTTTAAGTATCTTAGGGTTTGTTCACGAGGGTGGGAAGATTGGAGCATGAGATGGACAGGCAGATTGGTGCGACGTCCACCGTCATGCCGTCACTGTATATGTGGTCTGATGAGGTAAAGAAAAAGCTAAACCAGAAAGCAAACCTCTCATTTTGCCTGTCGATCTTCGCTTCAATACTAACCCATGATCGTAAGCTCTTGGTCATGACTGAAAGAACGAGGTCCCAGATAAAAGCGGACGAAATGAGCTTCCTCTGTAGGGTGGCTGGGCGCTCATTTAGGAATAGGGTGAGAAGCTCAGTCACCCGGGGGGAGCTCGGAGTAGAATCGCTGCTCCTCCACATCGAGAGGAGCCAATCCAGGTGGCTCAGGTGGTTCGGATGTCTCCTGGACCCCTCCCTAGGGAGCTGTTCCGGGCATGTCCAACTGAGCTGAGGCCCCAGGGGAGACCCAGTACAAGCTGGAGAGACTATGTCTCTCGGCTGGCCTGGGAACGCCTTGGGGTCCTCCCAGAGGAGCTGGAGGAAGTGGCCGGAGAGAGGGAAGTCTGGGCATCTTTGCTTAGACTGCTGCCCCAGCGATCCGGTCCCGGATAAAATAAAATTTAAAAAAATGAAACCAAAGAAAACCCAGCAAAAGGTTGGTACTATGAAACATCACCGATTGGATGATGACCTTTGTATGCCATTTCAACCAAAAGTTATTTGGCATGAAGTGATATTGCTCATGACAAAACTTGGTATTATTATGTGGATATTGAAGACACATTTAAAAAAACTTAAATTTAATAAATCAAACATCATCATCTGGTCATTGATGTCATAGTACCTACCTTTTTCTGGTTTCTTAACATTTGATTTTGATTTCTATAAATTACTTTTGTTTTCCAAAACATTTAATTTTTTTTGGAATAGTGTTTGGTTTCTGGAATGTTGCTTTAATTTCTAAAATGTCATGTTGTGTATAAGTATATATACATATAAATATATACATATATTTATATGTATATATATATATATATATGTATATACATATAAATGCGTTTCTTTTTTTAATTCTTGACTTTTTTTGCATTGACTAATTTGTTGGTGTGATTTGCCTTTCAGGGTCACTGGAATAAAGACACTCAGATGTTCTGACCAATTACTTAGTGTAAACGCTGTTTTTTTAAACTCAGAAATGAAGCAACACATTTAGGTCACGGATGTCTTAGTCTCTAAAAGCAGCCCAGTTAATCTGTATGGGAACAGGGGAGAGAAATCCAACAAAACAACCAAAAAAAAAAAAATAGAAGGTTATGGCTGTCGTGCAGGATTTGAACTGGGCTCCCACTCTTGCTTGGAAGCCATGGTGCTTTTTATAACTCTGATTTATGTTGAGCCAATGTTCAAATAGCCTTTTTTTGTCAACATTTCCCTGTATTCTAACATTTGAACCTGTGCAGTCACAAAAGCTGAACAACAGCGAGGCTGATCTGTAAAGACATCACTTTCAGCCGATGACAGCGGCGTGTCAGCTTTCACTTTGCTTTTACACCTACCCTATCAAAGCGAGGTACAACAGCTGGGATGGCACATTGCTTCTGCTGCATGTCCAAATCTGCAATCGTCTGGGTTTCCATAAGGCGCAATTCAGCTGAGAAAAGGAGCCAACCAAACTTAAAGGATCGAAGAGTCAAAGTCATGATGCTTTCAACAAACAAGCCCATTTCTGTGCAGTGTGTACTGAAAAGGAATGTCAGAATAGCAGAGTAAAATTCTACAAATGTTAGTCCTTATGATAAAAAACACAAATATTGGCCACATTTATGGACGACATTGGACGAAAGGGAAAGTAAGACAGGACGGACCCCAGGCAGCAATAAGCTGGATTTTAATTGGCTATTTATTTTTCATCAGTCCCAGAAGTGACTATATTTATGAGTTTGATCTTTTTGCATTGCTCTACAGAAGCAAAATTGCCTTCTCCAAAGTGATATTCATTTATTTTTAGCCTCTCATTTTCCACAGTGACAGATTTAGAGTACAAAGTTTAGGTTATTGTGTTTTCTTTCTTGGTTTATGTAAATTCCATCCAAAGTGCCTCATATACTGCAAAATACATTTGGTGATGTGGGAAAAGAACAAAAAACATTATTTTAACATTTTACAAACCAGGTCAAAAAACAATATACAGTATTTTTCGGAGTTTAAGCCATTTTTTTTTTTTTTGCAGTTTGGCTGGGGGTGGGACTCGCATGTGATTTATTTTAAACAAAAATAGACTTATATATTTGCTATTTTTTTTACCTACAATTCGATTGCTTTTTTGTGATTGTTTGCCACTAATAACCACTAGAGGGCACTGTAGGAGTGTGGATCAGTATTTGGTACTGACACAATGCAGTAGAAGAAGCGCCGTCCAAAACAAACATTTAGGAGAATTTGATTGTTCTCTTCCTGAACTTTATGATTTTCTTATTTGAATCAAGACATTATTACTCTCGTTTTTGTTTTTTCCACCTCATTTTTTACATGAAGCGATGAGACTAAAAACTTTAGACAGTAGCTCCTCCCCAAAGCAATGGAAGAATTCAGTCTTTGAATTTTAGGGACAAGAGTCTAGCAGCAAATTTGACATGCTTTAAAAGAGGCAGACGTAAATTTGATGTGTGATTTGTGTTTAGTGTGTTAGCAGCATCACGCCGAATGTGGCAAAGTTGTCCAGAATATAGTAGCACTGTTTTTCTTAAAGTGTGACTTATACTCCACTGGGACATATATTATTTTTTCTTATTATTATGTTTCATTTTTAATATATTTGTTGCTGCTGCAACTTCTACTTCGGAGCAGCTTATAGTCCGAAAAACACAACTAAAAATATAGTTGTTAAAACAGATCTTTAGTGTAGCAGCTTCCGTCGTTTGTGTTCCTGTTATTAATGTTAAAAGACAAATGATATTATTATATTCTAGCTGTATCAATTTGCATTCATTTATTGGAATCTTGAGCCAAAAGGCCAGATGGAGGAAGAGCAGAACAAAAGCAAATGCTGGCAATCAAGTTAGGATATCTGGGGAAAGGCTTGCTTAATAGAAAACCCAGAGAGATAAGGTGAGCTATGAAATTATTGATGAGGTTTAGGAGCTCTGATGAGAATGTTTGGCTTACCTGACCTTGGGTTAATAAGAATTTGAGAAAGGATGCTGTGAGGGATGCGTCTGTGCCTCCACTTCTCAATGTGGTGCAGATGGTTCATCCCAGCATATCTGACATCCATCCAACACAGCCTTGCCATTCTTCCATGGCCATAAACCCCTATCCAGAGAGACTGTAAAAGTCCAACAGATGGATTTCAAAATAATTTACCTCTCAAACAGTTGAAGCCAAACAGTTGCCCAGGTCTTGTAAAGAAGGAAAACCTGTCAACTGAGCTCTGAGTAATTGCTTCCACCAATAGCAAAAACAATTTAGCACTCCTTCCTCCAAAAGCACCCAAGTAATCCAAAAACATTGGCCTTTGATGAGGCAACAGCTGCTCCTCATACAGTCCACCAATGGAGGCTTTGAGTTAAACTAATGTCTTCAACCACCACCAGTTTTTGCAAATTTACCCGACATTCACCTTGTATGTTCAGCTGCACTCCGTCATCCATCCTTATTGCAGCTTCCGTGTCATTTTTTTTAAACAGTCATGTCTTCCAGGGGGACTCTTGTTTCAGCTTCAAGTTTTTATGTTTCTAGATCTCCTACCAGAAATCCCTTAGGCGGTGGACGAATATGACTTTGGAGCTCAAAATATAAAATAGGCTGCTCTGTAAAAGACTAGACCGTATGGATTGTTCATTCAGTGCAAGAAAGGACTTTTATTTTTTAAAAAAAGAGGAAAAAAATATCTGTTTTCTATAATGATTGAAAATGTTGAAAACTGAATGGAATGCAAATGAACATGCAATGTATTTGTTGTGTGAAAAACAAGACTTGGTTGTCTAACTGCTGTTTTTAGGTTTCATTACCTGAAAATATATAAAAATTTCAAACAACAAAATAAAAAAAAAACATGAAGACAAATGTTATATGTTTTCTAAACTTGCACACTAGCCTCGGCTGTTTATGATGATTAGAAATTTGCCTCTGAGTTGTTTTCTATCAGCAGGTGCATCAGAAGGGAGCAGAACAGGAAGCTTGTGGCCTGCCCTGCGTATTTTCTATGTAACAAATACAACCTTTTGCAGACTGTAAATTTTTGTCTGCTCCTAATTCACAGCGATATGAATGAAGACATAGTCAGAAATGCAATTTTAGACTTAATTTTTAGAATCGTGTCCTCCATCATCAGAAAAATGCCACAAGAACATGTTGAAAATACAAAAACACGTTTTTTTTTTGGGCTGGGTCTTTAAACACAAACTGGTGCTTCAACTACAGCTGAAAGCTTCATACTGACTTCACCAGAGGGATTTTTAAAATATTTTAGACATTGATTTTAAAATCATTTTTATACATTGAAGTAAGAAAAATTACTTTCCCAAATGTTTTGGAGGAAAAACATATGGTGTTCTGTTCGCAAAGACTAAAAAATTGGAGTGATAACCAGCGTGAGTTCAAAAGTCTGTAAAGGTACAGGATGATTCATGTCCTTGGAAAAGGTACCTTGTGCCTCTGTGATGAAAGCATCCATCCAGACAAGAGCACTAAGGTTTTGGAACACATGCTGGATGGAGGACAACATGTTTTCCAGGATGAGAAAAAAGAAACAGTGGCTACAATGACCTTTCTGTATTCCTCTGCTGGTTCCAGCAGGAAGTGTACAGAATGGAAAGCGCAACAACACCAGGTTCTTGCTGTTAAAGACTGACCCAGATGAAAATTGTGTTTGTGCAGCATTTTTCTGATGATGCAATGACATGTAAATAAGTTAAGCTTAAAATTGCATGTCTGAGAATGTCTTTCTGCAAATTGTGGTGAATCAGCAGCAGATGTAAAAATGCAGTTTGAAAAAAAGCTTATTTGATACATTGAAAATAAGCTGGACTGGCCACACCCTGCTCTACTCCATTCAACCAATGGCAGACAAACAGATCCATGTAGGTCTTTGTTTTCCTCGTCTGAGCTGGCATCAGGCTACAAACTGCATGGATGTAAAGCTCCAATATTGCTCACCACTTTTGTTGCATTGCTAATGTTAGGTTGGGTGTGTGAGGGGCTGTAGGCTATGGGAGAGTGTGTAAAAGTAGAGCTCTCAGCAAGGGTGTGTGTGTCGTGACAAAGGGTCCTGCCCACAACTTAAGGATGAATTTCTAATGAACTTCTGCCGCTCTGCAAAAACTATGTAGATATTATTTTTATTTATTTTTTGGCTAAAATCAGAATAATCATAAAAAGAGGACTGCAACAATTTGAAAATAGATCAAAAGGTGATTGGAGTGGGGCTTTAAACTCTTCTTCACATATGTGTTTGTGGCCTTTTCTCTCCCAACATGTCTGAAATGTACCAGCATGTTCTGATGTTTTAGATATTTCCAGACTTTGTGATTCAGGTTCTAAAATTAAATATTCATTTTCCTGTACTCTGCACTCCATGCAGTTCGACTTCTACTTTGTGTTGACAAAGTAGAAGCTGAAGGAACCTAAAATAGAAAGTCAACATTGTGTCTGTTGCAAGTTTGATGGTTCTGCAGGATAGTCATGTTCCTAAAATGGCCAAGTGCAGCTCTGGATCGATGAAGAGCTTGTTGAACTCCAGAGAGCCGCAGGGCACCTACGCATTGTCTTGCTTTCTGTCAGGTGCGATCACACACCTGAATCCTCCTCTACTGCCTGCTGGAAGCATGGGCACTGGGTGAGAGGGGCCAATAACGGCAACCAAAGATATTTTGTCTTTTTAAGAAGCTTTGCTCTCCACCTTTTGAAAGTCCTAGCTTGAGTTGTGGATGCTAGGCTTACCTCTCTGGATCTGGCTTGCAGTCAAAGGCAGGACATGGTGAGGAGGAGACAGAGAGTGACAGACCAACAAACACAAACAGGTCAGAGAAGAACGACTACAGAACCACATGGTAACAATATCAGCCTTGAGAGAATGACGTGTCTTAAGAGGCTTGAAACTGAAATCAAAGAAAGCTCCTTTCCTTCTGTTATCGACTCGCGTCTCTTGAATTTTCAGAACTTTGCTCCTTTTTTGCTGCTGATAGGATTCAAAAAGGAGACATATTTTTTTTAATATATCTTACAAAAACACATTCAGTTCTCTCTTTATCTTTCTGTTTGCAGCAAGCAAGGTTGTGCTCTCACCTTCTATTCTCCAAGGATTAGACGTGCTGTGTGTTGAGGGCTTTTGCATACAAAAAGGCCAGGGATATGAGGGGAAAAAACTTA
The DNA here is from genome assembly GCA_014656515.1 of Oryzias celebensis. Taxonomy (NCBI): domain Eukaryota; kingdom Metazoa; phylum Chordata; class Actinopteri; order Beloniformes; family Adrianichthyidae; genus Oryzias; species Oryzias celebensis. Next base: position 33,145,060 of record BNCR01000005.1, on the reverse strand, counting down.
TTGTGGACCTTAGGGGTCTGATTGGGAACCACATTTTCAAAGAAAGTCAAAGATAAAAGAGGAAGTGGTAGCTGCTGGCAGATTCAATTCATCAAAAAAAAAAAAAAAAAAAAAAAAAAAAAAACTCAACAATTGTAAGACTATATAAAAAGACAATAAAAATGTCTTTAGCATTAATTTGTGTCTACTTGTATAAAAATTCTAACTAAACATCATCATCCTCAGATTTATCATGTTTGTGTAGAATTATGATCGTGTGAAACAATTCCTGATTTAAAAAGCTAAATGGCAAGCATACCAAGAACAAGCAAAACCTTCACTTCAACGTTTTTGTCGGAAAATACAAACAGCATCCACTGCTATCTAAAATAAGTATTGTTTTTGGGAACAAGAAAGAAGTATCACCCTTTACAGCCAAAAGCATTTCAATTGGATGTTGAAGAGGTAATAGTACAATCAATTGGGCTGTTAGGATGGTATCAGGAAGCTGTTCTGACACCAAACCAGAGGGTTTGAATTTAAAGGGGCCATAACAAAAAACAAAAACAAAGAAAGAACGTTTTTGTCAAAAGTTGGTTGAAAAAACAACTCTTTGAGTTTTTAAGTGTATTATACTCTTCATTCCTCACTATGAACAAGCTCAAAGCGGTATTTTGATCCTTTCATGCATTTATGTGTAATTCTCTAAAAACATGCTCTCTGCAGCAGCCTCTCTCCTACCCACAAAAACCAGCGGGTTTTCATGAGCTGATGTCATAGATTGAGGACAGCCCATTTCAAGAAGAGTCTGTACTGCAAGCACCGCCATCAGGCTAACACACACACACACACATTTTCTCTCCTGAGCTAACGGTGATCTATAAAACCCTTTCATTTTATATGCCCATTATTCACATCCATCTTTGCAAGAAGTTCAGTTGTTGTTTGTTAGCATGCGCGGACAAGCCCAGGCATGCTGAGGCCGACTCTAGGATGAGATCATGAAATGGCCGGGACTGACAAGGAGCGAAAGGCAGTGCTACAGAGATCAGGTCGTTTTACATCCGGGTATGAAAATAGTCCACAAAAACGATTAATAATTTGTTTCTTAGTGTTCCAAAGATAACATATAATTACGTATATGGATATAGTTTACTCTGTAAGACATGAGCAAGTCATGGTATTGCCTATTTAAATGGTCACAATTGAGACAACTGGACTTTGGGAGGGCCTGAAAACACAGAAGCACAAGCTAGGAACACATGTAAGACCATAACAGCAGTAAGATTAAGGATTTTGTCTGCTTTCAATGTTCCTAAGAGAAGAAAGTAACAAAAGCAGAAGCTTCAGATAGAACAGATAGAACATAAAAGTGCTGAGATTGTTTTTTTTTTTTATTTTAATTTTTTTAACCTAGATACTGACTTTTAAGTGTGACTGACAAATGTGATAATTACAGAAACAAAATAAATCACGAAAGAAGACAAAAGTGATATACCTATAAACATAATTATATCACACTTAAGATTAGTCATAAGTATTCAATTGGAAAAACAAAATTAAAAGTGACCCATATCCATATATATATATATATATATCCATATGTAAGTGGTGCATTATGACTTTTCTTATTCCATAAGCGTAATTGATACATGATAAATGATACATTGAATGCATTAGATACGAAATTTTTCAAAAACAGTTTATTGTCAGAGAAGGAGCGGGAGGAATCAAATTCACATAATCCCACCCCTAATGTACTTTACTTGACTGTTTTAATTCATTTTTTATAAATATATCTTAACTTCTAATTAAGGACAACTATAATATTGAAGTTGAAAACTGTGGTGCGACTCTCCAGGCCTCACATGCCAAGAATCTAACCAGCAACTAGCAAGTTTGTTTTTGGAGATTTTGGCTTCAGTGATCTTGGAAAGGATTAATGGATTAGTGGATTATAATCAATGGCCAATGTGCGCCAAGAAAGCAAAAACTGGCAGTGTTCAAGCTTTTGAATTCATTAGAAAAGCCTTTTGTAAAATGTGCATGTTAAACCCAAGGGTACAAAAGGTGAGTACAACCCAAGAAAACGACTTTTTATTTCCTTCCGTTGTTGAATAAATCATTGTTGAACTTGTTTAAGTCAATTGAAGCAAAATACAAAACGACGTTTGATCCCACTCAATTTAAAAACGAAAATATTGAAAAATAATTGCAACTTTTTGCGCCAAAAGTGTTTGATTGTTTATGGTAGCAGACATTTTGAAATGACCAAGAAAAGCCCTCCTACTGCCACTAGTGGAATGATGATAAAGGACAGAGCAGAAAACATGGAGCAAGATATATAAGGGTTGGACTTAGAAAAGGCACTTATATAGAATTTTAATCATTTTTAGTGATGTCCATAAACAAAAACAGATTAGTCACACTTTTGGACTGTGATTAATCATGATTAATGATAAATCACATGATTGATCACATCTCAATCAATAATTATGTTTAATCACAATGTTTTACTAAGTACATTTTTTACAACAATATGTGGCATTTGAACAACAACAAAGAAAAGGCCAGAGAAACATTTCCCTTTCATTTTTATTCTCTTAACTGTTTTAATTTGTAAAGTGTCAACTCAGTTATGCCAGAAATGTAATTCTGTGCATAAGACACATCATTAGTAAGATAAGCAGAACTATGAAGAACTCTAAAGACTTTGATGTCTGCAGTAGAACTCCAAGGAAACAAAGATTATGATACACAATCATAAGAAACTAACATTGTGTTTCTGCCCTTTAAATGGTCAGGGTGAATACTCAAATCTGACTGGCTGCTGTGTATTCAATCTCACAAAAGAAGTTCCGGTATCATAGCCAAAATGTTCTATATCAATGCGCAGGCTTCTTTAAAACAAACTTTTTGCTTCAAAAAACAAGCGGTAATAAGTGAACTTTCTCTGTAAACTGATGCTTTATTGAACCTATTGTGACAATCAGCCAATATCGCTTTCCTTTGCCGCTGCGACACTTTGTTTTGTTTTTGTGACAACAGGCCGCACCACCAACCAAATAATCCAGTATTTGTGAGAAAGCAATCTAAACCAAAAACATAACAAGAATAAAGCACTAAAAGTCCACTGAGTATTTATTTCTTTTGTAAGTGACCATGTTACAAGCAGGATGCTGCCCAACGAAGTGAATGTTTTCAGAAATTGAAATTGTGATTAATCTGCATTAGTAAATATTAATGTGATCATTTTTTTAAATCGAGTGAGATCTTAAATTATTTAAACACATATTTAAGGGTGAAGAGTTGTACCTTTCTCACTATCAATTTCTAATATTCTAAAAAGCATTTACTGACCTATTGCCAAAGAATATTGACAAGAAATGTTCATTTTTCTGATTTTGAGACATCCCCAAATCTATACTATCTAAAACATTTCCAAACATTGTCACAATTTGAACCTTATTTGAAAACATAAAAAAAAAAAAAACAAAAAAAAAACATTAAGCCACACCACTGACATCAGCTGTGTTATTCAGCCATTAGAAAAAGTTATCTTTAAAATTGTGAAGCAGACTTTTCTTTGCTCCTGGAATACATAGAAAATGTGCCCAGAATGTCAACCTGCATTTTTCTGATTCACAGCGTTGTGAATCAAACTCTGGATCCCATAAATTGGCCTTTAGAAATATATTTGCGAAGGCTTATCAGGTGAGACTGACTTATCCAGAAAAACCATATTGAGTTCTGGTAAGCACAGCTTCATTTTCCTCTTAGATCTCCGCTGTGTCACTTGCAAAGAAAGTCGAAAACTGTGATAACAGCTGCAAAGCCATTGACCTGGAGTGCACGTTAAAGGTGTTAAATACGTATCCAGCAGCCTTACCATATTAGGTAAGGAAGGCATTTGAGTGGGGAAACAAATTAAAGCTTTTCTTTGTTGGAATGAAAAGACTTTGCGGCACAGAACCAGGAGTCAGGTGAAGGATGGCCCTTAACCCATTTATATCAACTATTACAAACAATCAAAGGTATTTCACGATAGACTTCTTTTCAACTTTTCAGATCCCCAAGCTTCCATGTTGGCCAAAATCCAGCAACTGGCTATACATACACACGGGGCATGTGAGGCATGCGACCCACGTAATTAGTCTACGATGTTCACACTGGACAGGCATGGAGGGGATACACCTTCTATTTTTTTGTCCTCAGTTCACTAGTGCATGTGTGCCACCTACAACTGGAAGATGCTTGATGCCAAATGTCAAAGCGGTGCAAATCTCACAAATCTTGCACTAATATTGTGACTATAATATGTCATATAATTCCAGGCAGACACAAACTACAATTGATTTCTCCTCCATTTTTAATTTTCAAATGGTTGGCACTTCTGTGATTTAAAAGGGACACCATCCATACACCCCTGTGACAGACTGGCAACCAGTCCAGGGGTGTCCCCTGCCTTCGCCCATGAGTAGCTGGGTTAATCTCTGGCAGCCCAGTGACCCCAGAAGGGACACAACGGTATAGAAAATGAATGAAACCATTCATACATCACTACCAAATCCGAATCCCTGATTGGTCAAAGTTCAACTTGGTTTAACTTTCAACACCAATTCAAGTCCAAAAACGTTTAAAAAATTTGCGTAGCAACATGTGAATGTGAGAGTTCCATACCAAAACGCACATTTAGGCACGTTTACAAAGACTTTTCAATGAAAGTGGACACTTGAACACACGTTGCCGAGGGTGATGTGAAAAAGCATTAAAGGCTTTTGCTCCCCTTTCTGCATATTCCTTCAGGAGTCGCCACAGAGAATCAGCTTACACTAATTTGCACATTCGGTTTGGCAGAGATTTTCACGCCTTGTGCTCTTTCTGATACAACCCTGTATTTTATCCGAATTGGGGACGAGCACGGGGAGACCCTATCTCAGACACCTTTGTAGCAACATATTTAGGCTACAGTGTGAAGGGTTTTGTCCAAGGGCCCTCACTGGACTGAGTTCATTGTTCCCCCTAGGAAATGAACCCTGGTTTCCCACGTCCCAATCCAACTGAGTCATCCAGCTTCAAAGGTATTTCTTGGTAAACTTTTCACCTTTTCAGACCCCCTTGCTTTCGTCTCGTCTAAAATCCAGCAATTGGTTCTTTACTTAAGCTGCGTACACTTACCGCACATTTAGCCCATGGCATTCACACTGGACAAGAATGGAGGATACTCTTCTTCCATTTCTTTTTTCTACATTTTTGCAAGTGCATGTGATTCACCTACAGCTGGAAGAGGTTTGGTACGAAATGTATAAACTGCAAATCTTGTGAATCTTGTTCTAATAAAACGACAAAAAAACCACAGACATCAATTTCCCTTTCATGATCAATTTTCAAATGCTTGGCACTTCTGTGAATTAAAAAAAGGGATGCCATTCACACATCACTACCAGATTTTAGTCCTTGATTGGTCAAAGATCAACCTGGTTTAACTTTTGACGCAAATTCAATGGCTTCACCTTTTTCTACGTAAAGCTGTCTTAAAAACATGCGTAGTGACGTGCAAACACGAGAGTTTTGAAAGCTCAAGCCTGAAGCACACATTTACATAGACTTTTCATTGAAAGTGGTCACTTAAAACCGTGTTGCCGGGGGTGACGTAGTGTGAACATGGCTTCTAAAATACTTCTTTATAGTTTTTTTTCACCTTTCATTATCCTCAACCTTCCATGCTAACTAAAATCCAGCCACTAGCTCTTTCCATAGACTTTAAGCTGAATGTTATCATAGAATGCTATGCCACCTGCTTTCGCATGCCCTTTATTTATAACATAACAGGCCACTGAGGCAATTACAAGGACAGATGTATTGTTAAGATCATAGATGACACTGTGATCCTCTATCTCATGTGGCACCAACGATCCCGTAGACAATGACTTTGTTGATTGGTGAGGGAATTGCAGCTCAACGCTGTTGCTAAATGCAGACTCTACTCTGGAGCTAACACGAGTAGTGTACCTAGATAAAAGGAGAGGCTGTTTGATTTAATTAAACCACTACAGAATTAAATGATGGTTTGAATGCTGCATGGACTTGTAATACGTGAATTTATGCTGGCCTATTATTTGAATACTGCTTTCAATTTCTAATCTATTGATGGGGTTTTTTAAGACGATACCAAGATGGATCTTGTACAATATTTGTTAAAAGTTCTTTGAAGTTGTCCTCACACTTCCTCTGAATTTTACAGTTATTTCAATAGTCTAATTTTCTTTTTTTCACTTTTCAAAGTGTAATTATGTATATACAAGGATGCCAGAACTGAGGAATATAGCTCTTTATCAGTTAATAGTTTGACTGTCATGCACAGGGCAAGCTTATTCTTAGCTTAACTGAGTGTCTGTGCAAAGCGATTTGGAAAAGGCTGAAGGAGCCACTACAAGTTTGATGCTTCGAATATATATATATATATATATATATATATATATATATATATATATATATTATTTTCCATTTTAACAGATTTCCACCAAGTAAATTTGTTGAAGAAAACTAGAATTGACTTTCCACAATGAGCATATAAAAAAGTAAAACCAGGAATGCAGTGTGCTAATGCAACAGGTTATCCATCAAGATAGTCAAATGTGTAAGAATTGATGCATGTTGATTGATTGGCTGGTTGTTGTTTTTTTTGTTTTTTATTTTTTTTTTTCTGGGAGGGGCAGTGTTAAACATTTGTGCTGCAGTGAAGCAGCGCAGGATCAAGTTGTTACCTAAATGGGCAGTAATGCACCGTTTTCTTTTTACCTTTTGCATGATACAGGCTGTCTGCAGGGGAAAATGCAGAAACCTGTTGGGACATACTCATGGCCCGCTCAAAATGTCAAGGTTGTCGACCACTTGGTTAGCTAGTAGAGCAAAAATGTTAATCTACATTCATGTCTTTTTATGGACATGGTGTGAACGCCAGGTTGTAGCGGACATAACACATAAGGGGAAGTAAGAGTGAAGTAGGTGAAAGGAAGGTATGTTTTATGGGTTTTTCAATTTTTCAACCCTTAGAGACACTTCACACTGAGCAAGTTAACAGTTTTTTAGACAAAACAAAATGAGCAAATTAGTTTCTCTGATCAAAACCCCAGTTTTTTGTTTGTTGTGTTCCTTGTCTGGGTCCAGGAACCGCTCTCTGATTCATCTTTCAAAGTGGTCTCGGTTTGTTCCAACCAGACTGAAGTCTTGTTCGCTCTGAGTTTTCACAGTCTGAATGGGCTCTGTGCTTGGAGTGGAACAATTGGACCAAAACAGCCACCGTAGCTGGTCATTATGGGATGTAGAAAGAGTAGCAAATCAACGATTTGACACAGCAACTCATTAAAATATGGTCGGATGAATGCAGGCTCATTAAAACAACTTTTAATGTGATACACATTGCTTCTCACATTGTTTTGCTGACAATCTATATGTCATAAAGACTTACCAGTGTTCCCTCATAGCCGTCACCTCCTCAGTAACTGCTTTGCAGCATTCCTCCGCTGTAGCAAAGCAGCTTTAAAAGGTGTCGTACCTAATCTTGATACAGACATTCAAAAAAAGCCAGTAAACTAATAAGTCTGACAAGAGGCTATATCCCAACTAGAATTGCAAAGCTCAGGACTTTCATCATTCTTTCCCTCGTTGCTTTGCCCCACCCTCGTAATTCCAGACCAATGACTGAAGAAATCTTTAGTCACATTGTTTTGATTACAAGCTAGTTTAAAACCAAACAAATGTTTGGTTGACAGAAATCTGAATACAGACCAAATGCAAGGTTCAGGACTCAATCCACACCAAATTAAGGTGACTTGGTCCGGACCAACAAACTTTGACAGTCTAAATACTCCCTTGGACACGCCTGGACTAGAGTTGGCACTAGAGCACCATACGACAGTATCACCTGTGCCTCATAAATGCATGTCATTTACATTATCCTTACAAACACGTCACAATACACTTATCACACACACCACAATGATACATTCCATTTTTATGATGTCTTTTATGGTAGCTTTACAAGCCTTAAGGGAACTCAAACACCTGCGTTCCACTTTAAATATGGCCATTCCTCTCTGTGACCTTCCACAGGTCTAAAAAACTCACAGAACCGGTACAGATCAACCCCCCATGGGTGCATGGGACAATGGCATTTTGAGCATTAGATTGCAGATTTCAAGATGCTGACCACTTCATAAAGCTGCATTCAAAAGAAATGCTTATGTCTGCAACATACAGATTAAGCATTCCTGGTGTAGGAGTTGGACTTTCCAATCCCAAAGAAGTAGAAGCAGTTGAATCAGTTTGACTGAGGATGCTTTGGTCACTTTATACAGCAAGTGAAGGGAAACTGCATTTATTTTCCAATTATTAATCAGTTCCTGGTTATACTCAGATAAGTAAACAAGGATCCTTGGCTTACAGATTTATACTCAGGTCCATTGCAAAATTGTTTTATTCAGCAACAGTAATGTCTAACTATCTTACAAGTCTTTGGATTTAAATGTTTTCAAATGATTTTTTTGAAAAATTTTCCTTTAGTGTCCAACCTTTTCCGTTTTTGGACTCTCTCATTTAATCATGTTCCCCCTAAGTCCCAAAAAAGGTTTTTATTTCTGAGCTGCAAGAAGAAGTTTTATAAATTCTGCATATTATTCCATTTGGACACATAATGGCTTTTTAAACTTCGCAATGAATTAGCTTCTTCTGTTGCGATATGCCATTTTGTCTCCATATGAATCTTTTTTGGGTTATATTTTCATATTATCTCAGCTTAATGCATCACAGCAGCTTTCAGTTGGATAGTACCTCAAAGCTCATGCTTTTTTAAAAAAAGGACCTTGCCTTGACTTTTTTTTCTTTGGTGTACGGCATTTGGTGTGATGCTACAGTCCGGCATTTTCTGTGTGCCGAGCTGTAATTATTTATTTTTGTGACATCATCTTTTCTGTTAAAGGCTTTAAAGCAGCTAAAGAGCTCATAGAAAAACATACACGTCTGGAATAAATGTGACTCTGAAACTAACAGGTTATTTCAAAGAGTAAAGCTGCTGTTTTAATGATTCAACTGCTTTCAGCTACGGTGGCCCTGAAGTGCAAATCACACCAACAAATCACACCTCAATGCAATTATATATTAAAGATCATTACAATAATAATAATAAAAAAAACAGCATTACATTTTAAAAATTAAAAAAAAGAAAATAATCAAAACAAAATCAGAAAAAAAATTCAGAAAACCAAAGAAATTTCCAGAAATCAAAATGAAATTTCAAAAAATGAAACATAATAAGAAACCAAAAAGGGGAGACATAATGGGACATTGCTGATTGGATGATGACACAAGTCCATCATTTCAACTGAAAATTATTTGGCATTAAGCAAAGTGGATATGCTTCGTACTAATCATAAAACTTCCATTAGTATGCACCCATTAAAACACATGTGAAAAAACTCAAAGGTCAAAAATCAAATGTCACTATCCAACCAGCTGGAAATTGAATTTGTGTTTTGCCTGTTGGAATTGTGTTTCAATTTCTACAATGTAATGCTGTTTTTTTTAAATTATTATTCTTTGTTTTAGTTTTTCAACTTTTGTGATCTTTATTATCTTTTTGGGTTGTGTGTGATTTGAACTTCAGAGACACCATACTCAATGGTGTGTTAAAGGCCAGACAAAAACATGCATTTTGTGTATTTATGCTAAATATCCAAAATCATCTAAATTTATCAAATTATCAAACTGAAAATTGAAAGTAAACATGATTATAAAAGATTACTCTAACTGGAAGGAAATGCACTAGACACTTGGGCCAGCATCCGTGATTATGATTTGTGACATTAAAAAAATCACTGTGCACTTGCCCTGCTTTAATCAGTGTAATTCAGGAAAGGTTGAAGAATGGCGGACCCCATAACTCAAGACCCAGATTTCAGAATTGTTTTTAATGTCCTTTCATCAGTCAATAGTTGGGGCACTTTGTTCCCTCAAAGTACCCCAACAATGAAATCAGGCCATGACCGTGACGACAAGTACATGAGCTACAGAGCAGTTTAACAAATGCTTTCCTTCCTATCCTGCTGAGCAACGGCAAATAGCAGGTTCAACTTTATTACATGCTTTCTAGTCATGCATGATTCTTCAAAACGATGGCCATCCATCATGACAAAGAAACTATTCAGTTGCCGTAACGACGCGGAAATGTGTCCTAAAAGCGGTCATGAATGAGCTGTGATGGAAAAACGCCCTCAAAATTTTGCATGACTGTGTGGTATTTTCACCTTGACTCTTTTTTATTTTTTATTCCAACACCGACCTCCGGTCAGTTTTCTGGTGCATAGTGAGCTCTCAGGCAGTAATCTCGGTGCTGCCTGAAATGGTCTGTGAGCGTTTCTGAGTAGCAAGATGGTCAGACTGTGTTTAGTCGCCATTTCCTGTAGGTACAAGTCATTAAGACACTTCGAAATACAGACCCACAGTGTTCTCAAACGGAAAGGCTGTAATTGTTGTGCAGAATAAAGACAGCGCTGACATACCCAGTGAAATAGGAAAGGAAGCTGTACTTTCATATAATTTGCGAAGTTGTGCTGATTATGATAGTACTCCACCTGTAGTAGGCAAAGCTGTTTTCACAAGTCAGCTTCTCATCTTTTCTAGCTCATGCAAATAATCAGAAATGGCAGCAGCAAAAAACAAAAACTTTGTTGGACCTTCTCTTACAAAAATATGTTTTACTCTAAGAGAGGCAAGACAAAATAAATACAGAGTAAAGATATAAGTATTTGATCCCTGCTAATTTTGAAGGTTTGCCCACTTAAAAAGAAATGGGCAGTCTGTGAACGGTTAGAAAATCACAAAGAAAAATAAAAAAAATCACTTATGTACAATGTGTACAAATTATTTATATTTTGTTGATGGAAATAAGTATTTGAACCCTGTTGGCAGAAAGTCTTTGTATTTTGTGGCAAAACTCTTAAATAAAATCAGGGGTCAGACATTTCTTGCAGTTAATGAGCAGCTTTCTGCACAAATCAGAACGAATTCTGGTCCACTCTTCTACAAATGATTTCTAAACCATTCAGATTTGCTGTTTGCCGCTTAGCAACTCTCCATCTCTCTCCATAGATTTTCTATAAAAACTGGCTGGACCGCTCCATGACCTTGATATGCCTCGTCTTCAGCTTTCCTTGTTGCTTTGGCTGTATGTTTTGGGTCATGATCCTGTTGGAAGACCCATTCACGACTCATTTTAAGCCTCCTGGCTGAAGGAGGAAAAGAGGTTCTCACTTGAGTTTCGATAGTACCGCCCATCTTACGATGAACACAATGAAGTATCCCTGTGCAGAAAAACACCCCGAGGCACAATGTTTCCACCTCTGTGATTGACAAATGGGATGGTGTTCTTAGCAGCATTTCTCTTCCTCCAAACACGCCGAGTTGAGTTGATGCCAAAGAGTTCAATGTTGGTCTCATCTGACCACAGCCCCTTCTCCCAATCAATCTCTTAGACATGAAGGTGTTCATTGGGAAATTTCAGGCAGGGCGCACATGTGCCTTCTGAAGCAGGGCTACTTTGTGAGCACTACAAGATGTTAAACCGTTGTGGCGTAAAGTGTTATTAATGGTTTTCTAGGTGACTGTGGATCCAGCGGCTTTGAGATCATCAACTAACTTCTGCCATGTTGTTTTTATTTCTCTCTGTTCTCATGATCATGGAAACCCCACCAGGTGAAATCTGGTTTGGAGCCCCTGACATTTAGGTGGATTGATGGTCATGTTCTTGTATTTTAGCACAATTGCACCAACAGTTGTCCCCTCAACCCAGCTTCTTACCCCATATATGTATATATATATATATATATATATATATATATATATATATATATATATATATATATATATATATATTTGCAAGCCCTGGTCATTCCTGTGTCCAAAGTTCAGACATTTTAAAAAATGAAAAATCACAGGAATTAAGGTTTTGAGCAAGTCAGAGTTTACTTGTTTCCAAGGAGAATTCAGATTGTTAGCTTTGCAGATTAGCTGTTAATTCCCATGCGCCGGTCTTTGAAAATAAGTAGATCTGATGCAAATCAGCTCAAGGGGTTTTATGTTGAATTAAAAATGGAAGTTTATTGAAATTACGCTCTGCGGTTAAAACCGCTCAGTTTCAGGAAACACGCTGAATTGTCAAAGTGTAATTAATCAGTTGTTGGACCTTGAACCAAGCTGATTTAAATGAAGGATTCCTTTCATGTCTTCTGTGGGCTTAATGCATTGCAGCACGAGGACAAATTTGATTGCTGGAGGGATTTAAGACTAGTATTTCTTCCTGTCACATGGGAGTGAAATGAATGCGGTTGTATGGTAATTAGATTCCATATCCTTCACTAGAGTCAAAGGGTGTCCTTCAGATTGTGTCAAACAACTTGTTGCAATCAGACAGTCACGAGGATCATCTTTCAGGGAACATGAAATGATTGGCTCCTGCTGGAGCAGCAGCAGCGGCAGCTTCGTTGGTACCCACAACAAAGTGGCCTTTTATGTTCTAAGAATACAAATACTTAGTGACTCCATGATTGTTTTTGTTCTCACAGCCAATCACTCCACTTCTTCCCTCGTTTTATGTATGTAAATCATGAAAGACTTTCAAATCTGATATGTCCACGAATAGGCAAAAGACAGCGTTTGTATAGCCTTTAAAATTTTAATGGCTGTTGACTGAACACTTGTTTTCTGTTTAACTGTCAGATCTTTTTTTCATGTTTATTTGGCAATTGGATTTTTTGCCATTCATCAAACTCACAAAGTATTCTGTTAATTTTAATTCTCACCCTTTTTGCAAGCAGCACAGTGACCTACTTTTTTTTTAAATGCTGTAAATTTAAAAAAAGAGAATCAGGACCTGTTTATTGAACCGAAAAGACATACTCAGTGCACGCCAGTAGAATTGGACGTTGACTGGCAGGTAGCACCTTTCCACGTTCTCTAGCTGAAATCAGTGAGAGCATGATTTGTTTGGATGATATTCAGCGAGCTGAACGGAGCACTTCAACAGAATTAACTGTGACAGCTGAATTTCAGTACGAGTGGATAAATGGGATAATTTAATCATATCCTGTTGTCTACAACGCTCATCCAAAACTAAGTGATTGATCCTGAGACAATTTAGGGTTGCAATTAATTTTGTCGCCAAATTTAAATTCCGCAGCAACGCATTATTTAGTGGTGAAGCAATGCTGGGTTCGTTCTTTGTAAAGAGAAATAAAGTTTTGACCTTTTTCTGCTTTACCTAAATAAAGCTCAGTTGCAGAGGAAGATTCTGAGTGTCTGAAGAAGAGTATAATGGAGGCTGTGGAACTAAGTCAAATGAATTATAACTTTCTGACGCTTTGAGGCCACTCTCATCGGGCACAAGATGTTTACTGGACATCTCAGACAACTCTATTTTGTTACCCTATTAGATGTCTACCAATAGTGTTCTGAAATATATATGTACATTTAGAAGTCTCGTGCAGATCTATTTGTAATCCTGGGATATTTTTACTTGTCTATTAGTAGGGGTGTACTGAATCCAACCAAATTGATCTGTCTGAGAGAAGTTGTTAAACGACTTATACAATTATAAAATCATTTCAAAACTAAATCCTCTTCCAGTTCCCGGTCAACAACAATGGATGCATGCTGGCAGCTCTCCGAGGTTAACACAGTCTTAAAGCGTCTTAAAACTTGATTTAATGCAGAATTCCTACAAAAAAAGAGAGCTGATCATGGCCTGAGAAAAGAACCAAGTGATGTGACAACAAATACATCAAAAAAGGGCTAAAAGGCCTGACTGCATGCGCTATAGTCATGAACACTGTCCTAGCTGTGCTCCTGAAGCTGAAGCTAGCTGAAGACTTCAGAAGGCTTTGAGCCCAGACTGAACAACTACAAAAACAGAATCGTTATTCTGGAGAAACGAGTGGACGACTTGAAACAAAACTCCAAGATTAACAACATTATTTATACAGGTTTACATATCAAACCCCTGGCAAAGGCTGATGCAGCTAAAGCTAACAGAGCTAACAATGCTTGCAAAGCTTCTGGTATTGATGAGAAACATAAGATTATTGCATTCATTGCGATTTTGTTCACGAAAAAAAAAAAAAAATCCACTTTCCAAGAATTAGGAGTTTACCTACCTACCCACCCCCGCAGTTGACTGACATAGTTTCTTGAATTTCTTTGTGATTTGAAATCTTCATGACAGTCTGACTGTCTTTACCAACGCTCCAAGTCCGATTAAGTATTTTTTTCAGAAAATTAGTACATAGATTCTATTTGCTCATTATGAGGGCCACAGTGGCAGAGTTCTAATTTTGTAGAGGGTTGCCCAGGCACTGTGCCAAGAGTGTAATATTGTTTGGTGTGGACAGAGGAAGCCCCATCCTACCTGTAAAATTCTGTTTAATTAAATCAACATCCTCAATTCCAGTTGATAAACTAGAATGTATTTATAATGCTGTGCTTGTTCCCACACTTTATGAAGCAGAGATGACAAAACGAAATTGCTATTTGTTGAGACATTTCCCAAAGGTGCCTGAGCTGTTCTCTAATCTTGTCAGCGCAATCTGTTCATAAAGCAGAGGGGACTGAAAGTTAAAGAGGATTTTCATGTTTTTTTTATTTTTGTTTGATTCCATTTTGGATGCCCATTTCTTTCAGAAAACAATGCAACCACAGGGGGGCACAATCTAGGGCTTTTGTGTGCCAGACTATTCTCTGTGGTGACCCCTTAAGGGAAGCAACCAAAATCTAAAGAAGAAGCTCCATTTAGGCAAATAATTGTAACTTGATATCTTGTTGCACATTTTCAGTTTTAGTTGGAAAACATGATTTTCAGCATTTGAAGCACACTGTGCCCCATTTTATAGGTATAGGTATAGGCTTTAAAGAATAATATGCACACAAAAATAAAAACCTTTGTTTAAACATATACCGAAAAAATTACAGACAAATGACGTGAAATGCTCAGAGCACAGGTTTTTAGAGGGATACTCAGAAATGTGTAAACGAATCAAAATACCACTTTGGGATTGTTTAAAGTGAGGAATTAATCATCACAGTACACTTCCAAACGGAAAATGTCACAACAACATACCAACATATCTCCAGTTACCTTATTGAATTTTAATAAAGAGAATCAAAACATTGACGCTGCACAGTCTTAGTGTGTATTCAGACTGGAAACGTCCTGAATCACCCTATTGGTCTGTATTCAGACTGCTGTCAACCGACATTTCTGTTTTGAACCAAAGCTTATAAACAAAAGCATGTGACTCAATATCTTTTCAGTCATTGGCCAGAAATTATGAGGGTGGAGCAAAGCAACAAGAGAGAGAGAGAGAGAAAGAGAGAGAGAGAGGGTATATTCAGACTGAAAATTTGTTTCAGATTATATTCTGCAAAGTCCCATAGTGTCTAAATCGGCCTCATGTTTAAACTTCAACAAATAGATACAAAAATAAGTGCTGTTCTGCATTGCCATTAATACAAAACAGCATCTTACATTCAGCTAATATTGCATTGCTGCTTTGGCTTAAACCCAAATAGTTTAACTCTGCTTGTCAATTTCATCAAGTTGCACACGACTTCCCGCAGTGACAGTCCTTTTTTCTCTTTCTGTGACGCTTCATTTGACTTGACTGTAGAGCCTTCAACCCCTTTTTTTTGGAACACAGAGTTGCTTGAAATCATTACTGAGATGAAAGAAACTTGATAATCACCGTAAAGAAGAGCTGCAAAAATGTGAATGCTCAAACGTAGTGCTACAAATCTGGTGAAAATGGGCTAAAAACAGACTTATTGGCTTTATAGTTTACTTGTATAGTGCACATGAACTGTCAGTCTATCAATTTTGCCTTTCTCCCTAATAGCTATATTGCAGTATTTCATAGGAGTTTTCATTGGAAAATCTAGATGTTTTTTTTTTCCAGAAATATATTTAGTATATTCATGTCTTTCTTTTATTGTGTCAATTTAAGTACTTTTTTTTCTTAAAAAAAAAAAAAAAAAAGGTTTGAGTGTACGACTAAAACACAACATAATAAACTTATTTCTAAAGTTGAGGTCGATGCCAGCTCTGCAATGTTGTGGTTCCTGTGAAAAAACGATCCAAACCGAAAAAAATAATAATAATAAAGTACTAAAAATTGTTTGAATATTTATTTATTTTAGAAGTGACTATGGTATAAGTGAAGTAATGTCAGACGAAGGGTGGACTTTCAGAAATGCACCATCCCATGGAAACCTGAACTGTCCAAAGTGGAAGATGGTTCATTTGCGAAGTGTGATTAATTGTCAAAAATAAATATGAATGTGTTTTTTTCTTCTTCTTTTTTATTAATTTAAGTTAACACATTAACATTGACATCCCTAGTTTAAAAACCTGTTTACCTCAATGAAATGCACATATTTCTTTATACCTTCAATCCAATCTGTCGTCCATTCAGATGACAGACTGTCATTATTTTTAGGTGGGCAAACCTACAATATCAGCAAGGGGGCAAATACTGTATGATGTCCAGGTCTCACTCAAAACCCACCTATTTTCAACAGGAGTTTACTGTTTAATATAATGCAACAAAAAATTGCTTTGGGGTTAATAGGAAGGCATGAAAAAAATAAATAAATAAGAGTGTGTTGAAATCGATTTTTTGATTAAATTCATTTCTTGGAAAGTTTTACATCCCATCTCCACAGTATGACAAGTATCCATCAGCCTTCCCCATTGCTTTCTTTATGTTGAATTGTTTGTTCTCCATGCAGTAAACATATTTATCCTTGTTTCTTGTTTTCCTAAAAATAACTGGAGGCTTTTGAAAGCATTAACAGCAAAGTTTTTTTTTTTTTTTTTTTTTAAATAGGAGGTTTCTCTTAACGTTTGATGATAACGAAGCATTTGAATTTTTGTCAGGTGCTGGTATTTCAGCTTGGCCTGGGGCAAGACTGCACAAAAAGCAACAGTTAAGAACACTAAGAGAATGTTAACAGTCTTAAACAAGTGAATGGCCCCTCTGGTCTTGTTGGAATTAAGTTGCAGATTTAGCAAGTGCAAAATCCACTCAATTCCTCATGTCTTGTCTGCAGTCTCCTGCAGGAATCTGTCATTTTTTATCTGACATTTGTTTACTGCCTCTGCTAAGAAACACCTTCATCCATAATTGCATATCAGACAGTGTGGTTCTGGGTAAGTATGTTGCTCCTGTGGCATTCCTGTGCCAAGTTAGAGCCATCTGCCGTGCTGGGTGAGCAGGCTGATCCCTCATTATGTCTGTGACACCTGTGTATCAAAGGCACTGCTGTCTCTGACTCAACCTGGATCTTAGCTTTGATGGGTGGGAATTTTGCCCTGCACTGTGAAGTTTTTTTTTTTTCTTTTTCAATGGCAGCCTTTTACATTGACTATCAGTGATTTGATATCATAATCCCTTTCACTTGTGGGAAATTGATGCCAACCTTAGCTCGAAGCAATGATTCCCAAGGTCTTTTGTCAAAAGTTTAGCGTTAAATGACAGAGAAAAAAATGATCAAGAGTGTATTTTATGGTTGGTAAAAGGCTGTAATCACTATTTAGGCAACAGATCAGTAGCCCAGAGAAATGAGGGCCCAGCACACCACTTGCTCCATGTCAGTGTCCAGCGTTGTGCCATAGTATGAAATGTTTGATTGCTGTTATTTTGTCCTTTATTAAAGTCACAGAAGCAGACTCTCTTTTGCCGTGTTGCAGGGAATCACTGCTCTTGTGCATTTGACTAAGTCCCACTCCAGCTATATTTTCTTCTATTTTAAAACTTTTACAGTGGTCTTTTAATTGTAATTATGCAGTTTTTTAGCCCCCAAAAACTAGCAAATTAAAAAAAAGGTTTTTGCAGAGCACCAAGAACTCATTAGAAATAATCTTCTGAGTTGTGGGCAGGACTGTTGGTGCAGAAGTTAGCCTCCGCTAAATCACCCCTTTTTTAACACTCTATCCCACTAGCTTATGGCACCTCACAAGCCAAAGCTAACAATGGTTTAGGGGAAAAAATGCTAGCAATATTAAAGCTATGCAGCTACACAGTTTTGAGCCAAATGGTGGCTCTGAAAACTAAGACTTTAATGGAAAGAAAATAGTTTCCTCTGCAGCCAGTGGACAGGATGGATGTGAGGAAGTATCTATTTAGAATATAAATAAGTGTGTTTGTTGAAGTTATAATTTGAATAGAAAGTATTTAGAGTAAAGTTACAATGCTAAGATTGAGGGATTGATTTCAAAATATTTTGTTTCGTTTTTGGAAAGAAATGTGCTGCTTTGGTCAACATCCATTCAGCATGTTCATTCATGACTAAATTTGCATACGTAGCCAAATTTATTGTCAGTCTGAGGAGGTGTTGAAGGAACTTCGAGATTCTGCTGCTTCCCTTACAGCAATATGAAAACAAAATGTAGGAAGTCACAAAATGGAGCATTTTTGTTTTCAGCTCGCAGTCATTTTAGAAAGAAATGGAGGATTTGATAAGAGGAACATTGCTGCACTGGTCTTGGAGGATTTTGTAGATTTAGAAAGAATCACATGCATTTCATTGGAACATCAAACTCAGTTTTTCCTTTATTTAAATACATTTAGCATGTATGTTTACTTTTACATTTAGCATTTAAATCATCATGTTTTTAAATGCCACATACTGTAAATTCTCCTTGCATGTAATACAAAACGCTCAAAAAGTTCATTAAACCTGATAAGACTGTCAACTTTTTATTTGCTGATCTTTTGCATACATTCTTTCTGAATTTGGACTTTAAACATTAAATCATACTGTATGTAAGATGTTTTTACAGTTTTCTACAATCCAGCAGTCTTGTTTCTTTTACAAAGAGCAATAAGATAAATATGAATGAAATCTAGTTGGAAATAAATGTAAAGATGTATGTTGGCATAAAAAAAAGCATTAATTTTAATTTGTCATGTGTTTACTCTATTCTTAAACCCCATTGTTAAGTCTATTGTTTTATTTTGTTTTCTCTCTCTGTAAGATTTTGTAAATGTGCAATACAGGTACTTTTTTTTTTAGTTTTACATACTTAATCTGTTCTATTTTTTTAATCTGTAAAGTCGCAACATTGAAATTTCCCCATGCAAGACAAATCTCTTCTCTTCTCTTCTCTTCTCTTCTCTTCTCTTCTCTTCTCTTCTCTTCTCTTCTCTTCTCTTCTCTTCTCTTCTCTTCTCTTCTCTTCTCTTATGTAACAAAAAGACTGTAGATTTTACCAAAGTTACTTCATTTAGTTTTTCTCCCAACAATCTGCACTGTGTTTTGCAGCAACTTTCTTGTTATTGGAATAATTGGTTACATTGATCATTTAAGCATTGCAGTTATGAACCCAATAACTCACTAGTCTCCCCAAAAGATCAGAGTTGTGTTGGATATTTTTTTAGTATTCTCTTAATAACAATGTTTTTCAAAATCTCCACTCTTTCAGAAAAAAAAGAAAACCAAAAATAAAAAGGTGCAATATTTAAAACATTGCAATTGCGAACCCTAATACACAAAATACAACATGAGGAGGATTTCATTTTGGCTCAAAAATATGACAGGAATGATTTTACTATTCCAAAAGTTTGTTGCTGTTCTCGACCTCAGAAATGGTGCTGCACAACGAAATGATTAAGATACCTTAATGATCTCTTTCTCATCTTTTCTGGAGTTACTGTTGCCTCAAGCTCATCTGTTGCAGACACATTTAGGAACAGGAAGTGTAAGCAGGTCGGTTGTTCAATGGGATTTCCATCGGTCATCAAAAGACAGGAAGGTGGAGTTTTTGCACGTGTTGGAAAGTTGACAGTGGATTGTAAAGTTTCCCTATTCTTTTATTTTCTATTCCTTAGATTCAACATTTACATGTTATTATTACTATTTTATATTTTTTATTTATTTATTTATATATTTATTGGGGGGGGTGGGGGGTCTGCAGCAACTCAAGGACGCCTGCACCACATCTGCACATCTGCAACAGAAATGTTGCTGGCTTCAGTTTGACAGGCATGATCAGCCGTTTAATTTGGGGGCTTGTTGGATGGAATACATTAAGTTTCTTCCTCCAGTGCCCCTCCTGCTTAAGAGGTTGCATCACAATGTTCCTTCCCACACCTGTCATTCACACCCACCCTCACACCCTGACTCATCACATTATTGGAAAGAATTGAACTACATCTTCTACTTCCCTTTATAGCTCTCTTTAGTCATTCCCGACACAAATGTATTTTAAGCTTTTGATCATTTGAGTGCATCAGTATGAATGTCTTCCAGAGGAATCTGAGAAGGTGCTCTACCATTCCTACATTATTAAAATATGGTCCTTTTCCCATCTCATCAGCCTTTTCATTGTCTTTTAATGTGGTTGTTAGAAAGTTTTATCATTTTTTTCCATTGGACTAGTTCCTTCTTATACAAAACTTTTCCACTCAAATGTTGGTCGATTTTATAGTCATTTTTTTTTCAGTCCATCATGTGCTCGTCATGGTGCCAAACAGAAATCCTACTTTTGTTTTTTGATTCTGCTCTGTGAATAAATGCTTGAGTTGATGCTGACAGTCTGAATATTATTGAACATGTCGGTTTTCTTAGCAACTCTAATAGTAAAGTAAGACAAGGAGACAGAGTGAGGAAACCAGGAAATAAAAGGGAAAAGAACTCATTTCCGCCATTTGGGTTTGCTCACAAGCTGTTCCTACCTGCACTGTCACTGGAGTCGCAGTGTTAATCTCCCCTGAAGATTATAACCTGATAAAGAAAACATAACATTGCTCACTATCATTCCAACAACACAGTGACGATAAAGGTGGTGTGGACAATTTTTACTTTAACAAGTTTCAGGGAAAATGGTCTTTATTGTCATTTTTAAAATGTCTGCAGACATCACCTGCATTTGATTCTTACCTATCAATATTTTGCCACTGAGCCCCATTTACTTTGAAAAACTCTCCAAAGACTAGTGTGTAATAAATGAATTTGTCATAAAAAGCTCAGTTGGGGTAGAGTATCTGCTCTGACAATGGGAGGCTCAGGTTTGTTTCCGCTTTTAGGTCATACCGAAAAATCCCAAAAGGGGACCCACTTGACAGACATCGAGCAGCAAATTTGATGCTTCTAAAAAAGAGAGGTGTAGGACCTTAATATGACATGTGAATCGTGTTAGCTATGAATGCAGCATTAGTCAATGGTCTACTGCTGACAACAAATTTCACAAATTCAGTGAGTGAAAGCAATACTTGTGAAATGTAAGAAGTGCATCTAACTGATTTGTGCTTAACTCAGTTACTGTTGTAGGAAAAGCATATATGTGTTATGTGCACATTTGCACAGATGTATTATTATATCTATTAAAGTGTTTCAAACATGTTCTCTAATTGAAGTTGTGTGCTGGTTGTTGAGAAACATTCGTGCCTTAAGTTTTCCAGATGACCCTGACCAAATACGCTCAAAGTGCTTCTTCACCGGATGAGAGGTGTGCTGGGTTCTGATGGTGGGATTTCATGCCCCAGTGGAAATAGTTGCTTAAGCTTCAAGCATTGCATATGGAAGGAGCACAGCATGATTGATTCGCGCTCCCCGGTGACTCAGCATAGAAATGCTGATAAAACGAGGGTTCACTTGGAGGAGTTTCAGGAGAAGAGCAGCAGAGTGCATGAGGAAGTCAGCTGACTTGCAAAGACTTGAGCAAAAGAAAGCTTGGAGTGTTTGTGAAACTACCTGCCACATAAACACGCCAATTGTGTTTGCACTCATTTTGTGATTTTTATACAGAGATGTCCTATTCTTAATGCATTTATTCAACATAAATCTTTTTTTTTTAATCAAATAATCCATTTTGTCAGGAAATTGCATTACAATACTGTAAAATAGACAACAAAATCCTGGAAAGCTTACACCATTAACCATGAGTAATGATGCTCCTGCACCTACCAAAACTGCTTGGCCCTATTTTTCACTTTCTCAATTTATCATCAGTTCCCAGCTTGAAGTGTCACCACAGCATGTGATTGAGGCCAAAAAGGGTTTATTGATAAGTAAGCTTTTCGCCGTTTCCACTGCACAAACACAGACAATAGATTCAACTGTGCCTGGGGAAAATATTGGATTCATTTGCTCTTCTAATTGGGAAACAGATAAGTAAGTACCTGCAGATGAGCAGGATATTTGGAGAGCACCTGTCTATCTGAAAATCTACAGCCGTTACAATGGCTTGTTTAACAGCCGTTTAGTGACACAATCACTGCACACTCCAAACACCAATAAAGAAGCAGTGTGCATAGACAGAAGTCACCCTCCTTTTGATAATAATAACATGAGGACGAGAGGACCAATGGAAATAACAGTAAAGGTAATTGACACTTAACTTGACTCCTTTGTGAGTTTGTAGCATTTTAGGAGAGCGATGGCAATAACAAAACCAGGAAAGC
Source organism: Oryzias celebensis (assembly GCA_014656515.1). NCBI lineage: Eukaryota > Metazoa > Chordata > Actinopteri > Beloniformes > Adrianichthyidae > Oryzias > Oryzias celebensis. The sequence continues at coordinate 33,122,573 of BNCR01000005.1, read as the reverse complement.
AAGGTGAAAGTAATTCCAGCCATGTGGTTGTGATCACAGTAAACAAGCTACATTTAAATTCATGTCATCAAAGCTTTATTTTGAAAATGTTGCTTCTGATTTTCGCTGCAAAATATTTAGTCTTTTTTTTGTCTGTTTGGTTGTTAGTTTCAGTTTAATTACCCATTATAAATTAAATTGAAATAATAAGCCCTTCACTGAAGCTGATATTTCAAGAACCAGGTAGGGAGAGATGGATCACTGTCAAGCCCGGGGCACTATGCTGAATATGTGGTTTAATGTCTCTGACATCTCACATTTACAGGTCTCATTTTAGGATTAAAATGTTAGAGATTTGTTTTGTTCAAAATTTTGTCTCAAAGGTTGCAATGTTCAGCAAATGTAAAATTACATATTTGGTGAACTATGATAATGATACATTAGCTTGTTTTGAAGCTAGTAGTTCATCAAATAAATTCAATAGGCAGACAAAATTAAATAAAAACTTTTAAGTGTGTTTTATAGTATGGAAAATATGGAATTCTAACAAATACCTGCATCTGCTATAACATTAATTTCCTTTTTTTACATTTAAGCTCACCAATCCTGTTTTTATGAGATCTTTCTGAAATCTGTAGAGATGTAAAATTTCTAAAACATTTCAATTTTTTATTTTATTTTGAAGTCATATTGTGGTATTGTTTTTGTTATTTTAGGAATGTGCTGCGTGTTTTTTTTTTTTTTTTTTTTTTTTTTTTTACTTTTCCCATTTCTATATTGCTGTTATATACATAGGGGTATTTTTTAGCATAAAAATAAACATCAGGCATCAAAAGTCTGTAAAATAAAGCTCCTGGCACATTACTTGACACAGCAGTTAACTAGGTGGCTAGTGAGCAGCTTTGGTCCTTTAGATAAGTGAGAGCGTTAGATCCCTGCAGTTTAAAATAGTAGACATTAATAAGGTGAACTTGAAATTCTTGTGCAGAAAAAAACATTTGATTTGTGAGCTACGGTTAAAGCTTTTGGCTGTAAAATTTGGGATCAAATCTGGGAGGGGGAGTGAAGGATAAATGTCGCATGGGGCGTTCATTTATTGGAGCCATTTGTCTGCAGAACAGGAGAAAACTGCGATTTTCTGGCAGAGCAAGACTATTTACAGCTATTGGCAGGCCGATGCAAACGCTGTATCTCTTCCCCCCGGGGTGAGAGCCTGATAATCCTTCCAGCGCACCTCCTTACCTATGACATGTGGAGACTGACTGTTCCAAGCTGCAGAGCACAGCGTCCCAGCCAAAAACCAATTGCCATGCATTTCTTTATTAACAGAACGCATGAATTTGAGGATGATGCGTGACACTTCAATACTAATTTCAAAAGCGATGGACGCCTACTCTCTTTTAGATGTTATGCACTTAGTAGAACTGTATTTGCTTTGTGATGTTAAAGTATTTTCATTTCCCTGAAAAAAAAATCTGTAAATATGCACCTTAAGAGAAAAAATTGATTAAAAGGCTGTACAAAGGTCAGCAAGGTATTTTAATACTTTACATATATGAATGTGAATCAAGCAGAGGTCAAAAAATTTATGGTATGTCAATCTCTGTTCTTCCAGCAGCCACTTTCAAAGAAAAGCAATTTATGGAAAAGAATGTAGATCATTTTGCAATTTAAAGGATCAAAATCCTGTTAAATTGTTGAAAAAAGATCACAGCTCTTTTGTTTGATCTTAAATTTGTTGAAATGAAAAGTATTGTCAGTGGCCGCAGCAATAAAAGCACGATAAAATGTTCCACTGTTTTCTGGGGCCAAGGTAATTCAACGCTGCCTGAGGTGATGTGGAAAAACTTGGAGACTGGTTAAAAAAATTGAAAGTTACATTTCGATTTGAAACTCAGGAACACTGTGTCCCCCAGGCTGAGGATGAGAGGGGCCATCGAGATTTTTATTGGCCGTCAGTTGAAAAGCCACCATCATTGACAACATGGGTTTTCATTGATGCCCGTAGATGAATTACACACAACTATTTCTGGTTTTGAATCAACTAATGCTTCTATCCAAGTGCCAACTGTGTCAGACTAGGTTTTATTTTGAAAAGAACGAGGAACTACACTAAATTCTTGAGATACATTAACGTCGCCCATGGCAACGCGCGTTCAAGTGACCATTTTCAATGAAAAGTCTATGCAACAGTTTCAGGCTTCCACAATCAAAACTCTTTCATTCACACGTAGCTACAGTTTTCAGGCTCTACATTTACAATGCGTGTCCATTGAACACTCATCGAAAGTTAAACCAGATCAAATTTTGACCAATAAGGGACTCCGTCCCTTTTGAAATCATGACGCGCAGACCATTTAAAAACTGATCATAGAGGAGAAATTAATAGCTGCAGTTTGTGCACAGCTGGAATTATAGTACATGACAGCAAGTCTTTCATTCATCGTGTTAGAGTTGTGAAAGAAAAACCCTGGAGCAACATTTGGAGGTTTGCACCAGGTTTCTTTCTATTGTAGATGGCAGACGTGCTAGAAAACAGTACTTAAAGAAAAAGAAGTCATTCCCTGCTTTTCCAGTGGTAACACTATGAGCTAAATATGCCCAGTGAGTATGTAGCTGAAGGATAGAGCCAGATTTGTTAGATTTGCACCACTGTGTGTTCAGGAATACACGATTGACATGTTCTAGAATTTGCGTCATATGTCAAGTGTGGATGTAGCATAAATGTGTTAAAACAGCACAGCTAAACTAATAGATATTTTTAAGGTAAACTCACAACAACATATCAAAATATCTTCAGTTATCTTATTGAATTTTAATAAAGAGAATCAAAACATTGACGCTGCACAGTCTTAGTGTGTATTCAGACTGAAAACGTCCTTGTAGCTTGTAAACAAAAGCATGTGACTCAATATCTTTTCAGTCATTGGCCAAAAATTATGAGGGTGGGGCAAAGCAACAAGAGAGAGAGAGAGAAAGAGAGAGAGAGAGGGTGTATTTAGACCGAAGATTTGTTTCAGATTATATTCTGCAAAGTCCCGTAGCGTCTAAGTCAGCCTCATGTTTAAACATCATTATAAAGATACAAAAATAAGTGCTCTACATTGCAATAATACAAAAATAGCATCTTACATTCAGCTAATATAGTATTGCATTGCTGCTTTGGCTTAAACCCAAATACAGTAGTTTAACTCTGCTTGTCAATTTCATCAAGTTGCACATGACTTCCCGCAGTGACAGTCCTTTTTTCTCTTTCTGTGACGCTTCATTTGACTTGACTGTAGAGCCTTCAACCCCTTTTTTTTGGAACACAGAGTTGCTTGAAATCATTGCTGAAATGAAAGAAACCTTTAAAACTTTATAATCACCGTAAAGAAGAGCTGCAAAAATGTGAATGCTCAAACGTAGTGCTACAAATCTGGTGAAAATGCGCTAAAAACAGACTTATTGGCTGCACGCATTGAGTGCACTTTATAGTATCCTTGTATTGTGCACAAGAACTGTCTTTGGCAGCATTCACTTTTACTGTCAGTCTATCAGTTTTGCCTTTCTCCCTAATAGCTATATTGCAGTATTTCATAGGAGTTTTCATTGCAAAAACCAGAATCTTTTTTCCAGAAATATATTTAGTATATTCATGTCTTTCTGTTACTGTGAACGTTTCTGTACATTTGTCAAAGTCGATTGTGTCCATTGCTTAATACACTTAGTGGGCCACAAGCTCCCTGAACTGAGCTTTTAGAAATGGGAAGGGGAACGAGGGTGGGGTTGTTCTGCGGCAATGGTCCTGCCCTCAACTCAGCGGCAAATTTCTAAGGAATAACTGCTGCTCTGTAGCAGCAGGATTTTTTTCTTACTAAAACCCTTGTAATCATAGTTAAAACTCCACTGAAATATACCAAAAGATGATTGAAGTGGGACTGGGAAGTGGGGTGACATACTGTCCTATGTACAGTGGACATCAAACAAAAAGTTATTTTTAAGGCAGTCATGGCCTGTGATCATTGGGCGTCACTCATGTGCCACAGAAAGGTAAAGATCTCAAACTCTTGAAAATATGCATGTTTGACTGATATAGCAAACACTGTTCAGTGAGAATGTGACTGTTTTTGTGCTGTTTCTATATTAAAAAAAAACATTTTTATAACCCCATGCTGCCCAGTGCATCTAAGTATTTATAGTTTACCTCTTGCTGTTGAGAAACACCCAAAGGGGCTTTTTTTATGCTTTTTGGTGTTTTGTCATCTCACTATCCTAAGGCCAAATCGGAATTCCTCCCCATCCCTACAGCTTCTCCCTATCCCTACATTTAGCCCTCCAAATGGAGAGTTATGGAAAACTTCTGTGCTTCAGAGCACACCCTCGTGAAGAAATCTGTTTCTGCTGAGCCGCAGATCACCCTCCCGGCGGAGGGATACACAGCCCTAAAAGGCCCCACGCCTTCCCCTTAAAAGAACAATTTTGGACACCACTAAAGTTTCAAATATCCCTACAATCGAAGGGTTATAGAGAAGCCTACGCACTTCCCTTAGCAGCTCCATGCACTTGTCTTTTTACACACAGCTCGACTTTCAACTTTACTTACATGGGAATCATCGAGATTATCCTTCAAAGTAAATGATGACTGATTAGGAAATGTAGGCCCTCAATTGATTTAAGAAATCAGGAGATGCATCAGTTTTACAAATGAAGTTGCCAATAATTCATTTTAAAATGTAAACTTTGGTTATCATCTGTCAACAGATACGCTGTCTGTGCATCCTCTTTGGATATCAGGTCAAACAGTATTGGAAAATCTAAGACTAAATAGCATTTTGCATTGCTAGGTAGTTTTAAAAATGTGAACTTTAAGTTTTCCTATGTTTACCAACAAAGGAAATAGTCAGGAGAAAATTTCACAAATGTGTTGTGAAGTTCCGGATGCTTTCTACTCATTTATTTATTTTTATTTGAAACAGTACTATCTTTAGCCCTTTTTAATATGCATAGCAGCAACACTGTTGCTAGATTGCTATGACACAAAAAGTCATAATCCGTGTTCAAACGAGGAATCCCTATCAGTTTAGCAACCCCCTGTCTCGCAACCTCAATTTAGCAACCCCCTGAGGATTCTCAGGAGGGAGCTTTTCTTTTTTTATCACAGTATTTATACCAACAAAAATACAGCCTTGCATTTTGTCGGTATCCACACTAATCTGCACAATTACTTATTTTGGTCAATTTACTTGTTTTCACATGATTTTTTGGACAGCAGCAGACAGAAATGGTTTTCTTTTTGGTTGCTGGTTGCAGAGACAAAGCGATAAATGCTTTTATAAAGTGGATCAATATGCAGTTTCTTTGGAATATTGTGGGGATTGATATTTCAAAGCAGCATGATTGCTTCTCCCGGGTTCTGTGTTCCTTAGGATTATCGTTATCAAATGAACACAGATGGGAATGCATACAGGGCAAACATGCAAACGCAGTTGGTTTTGCACAGTGAAGGAATGGGTGCACAAACCGAGCCTGAACAGCAACCCACTGAGATCCCCAAGCTCATGGAGCCCCCCCTTCATGTAATACAACCTCGGCACACATCAAAGCTGTTTCACTTTAGCACCAGTCATAAGATTATCTTATCAACTTCCATGTTGACCCTACATCATGAAGAATGGTAGAAAGTAAACGAGACAGTGCATCTGTTGACAGGAGAAGCGTGTCTCTTGGTAACTGTTGAAGATCAAGTGATGAAACCTGTCATGGAAGTCCAGGGCTTACAGCAGTAACTTTATGACTCAATCACATCTTCATCGCTGGTTTACTTACTATTGTTTGTGTCTGAAGCAGTTTGCAGGCATATTTGGCCATTTGTTCAAATTTCCCTGATCAGTTTTTTTGCTGCTGTTTAAACAATCTTGCTCAAAAACCAGGGAATTGAAGGAAAATGTCTTGAATTGGTGAGTAATTCAAATTTAGTTCAGGACAGAGGAAATGAAATTAGACAGAGGGGTCAGAATTCAGACCTCGAGAGCCGGTGTTCAACATATTTTCCAAACAACCTGCCATTGAAACTCCTTATTGGCCAAACACACCTGATCCGGGCAATCAGCAGCAAATGAGATAGGATTTCTGAAAAAGCAGCAGGAGGCCGACCCTCAAGGCCTGGAATTTGACACAAGTAGACTGCGTGACCCCTACCCCTTAGCTTTCAAAATAAGAAGTACCCAATGACTGCAATAGACTTTATATTTGTCAGAATAACCATTCTTGTTCAGCTACCTTTTTTTAACACGGTCTTGCTAATCCTAATCTTTTTTTTATTTTTTTTCTTCATTGGAAGTTATTTAAGTTAGAAACTAACAAATCACATGCCTCAAACACAGTGTGTGGTCTCCCATCAAATGTTTGAAACATTTGATTAACACATTCTCCCAAGCCTTCTTTTAAGTGGTAGGGGTGTTCCAACAAGCTCCCTCCTGATTGGCAAGAGTGGTTGCCATAGCAATGACAGACTGATTGGAACCAAACACTGTTTACTGATGACACCTGGCTCCAACACGTCCATATCGATGTCCATATCGCAAAAAAAGTGACTGAAAAGACTCCATTTTGGTTAGAGCTGGAAGCAAAACCCTTTCAATGGATGATGTCACACTTACTCTGTCCAATTCTCTTATATAGTCAATAGATTTTTTGTTTTGAATAATTTGCTGCCTATAACTTTCAGCATTTTGACATTTTGAATTTACATGCCCTTTGATCTGTTAAAAACAATCAGTTGCATCGATTTGACTGTTTGTCAAGAGACAAACAGCTTGTCAGAAATTCCAGCTCAGTGGCTTTAAACTCGACTAAAAATTGATAAAAAAAAACATTTGAGTATGTAATGAATACAGCCGAACATATAGAAAGTACAGAACGATGTGTCTAACATTAGCCTTTCTAAGATCCACCTCATAGAACTAAACAAAAAGATTGATATGTATATATATAAAAAAACAAGTGAAAATACACTAATAATTACTAATGCAACATAAAACATACTGAGCTTCACGTACATTTATCACATTTTTTTATTTTAACTGCACCATAAGGCACATTTCAAAGCCTTAATAATTTTCAGAAAATGATGCCTTATTATCCTGGAGTGCTTCAGGCTATGTATGGATTTATTCTGGTTATGTTTACTGATGAAGAGATTTTGAGAGGCACATGGCACTCAGTCAATATGTCGGTCTGTTTTTGTTTTTTTTTATTTTTAAACAACATTGCGTGCTGCAGTAAATATGTTAATGCAGCTGACACATAGCAGTGTTGGACTGTCTTTTGTTTTTTTGAGATTACTAACAAGGGTATGGTTATCATAGTAATGTTTCTTTTAGCTGTGTATTTTATTATGAGTTGTAAACAAGGTTGAGAGTTAGAGGCATTGTGAATACGCTAATATGGCTAACGCTTCTTACGTGGCTAACATGTAGCATATTACAAACAAGTCCAGCAATTACTGTGAACGCCATGAAGTCAGACGGACTGGTGGACTTACCTCTGATTTTTTTCTTATTCAATGCTCTTTATGATAGAATTTCAGAAAAAAGACCATTCATTGATGAAGCACCCTATAGAGCACCCATTACATATTTTCTTACGGACAGAAGCTAAGTCTACTCAAAAATTTAAACCAAAATAGTTAGATTCTTTACTTTTTTACCCTTTATTTATGCATTAAGGTCTGAATCAGTATTAAACATTTTCACAAATTGTTTTTCTGACTTGTGACTCCCATTTTTCTGATACATTGTACATTTTTTGCTTATTATTTTTTAGCACTTTAAAATTATAAATGTAGACTAGACTATAAATTAGAAAAAAACATTTCATTAATTTTTTTAAGGTTATCTGATTCATAAAAAATGAATACATACGGTACCAGCATTTTTAATATAAGTTAGATGTTATGCTTTATTCCCTCTTCAGTAGTACTGGCAGCCAACGTTTAGTATGTTTTGAGTACAAAAAATCTGTAGGAGAGCAGAAAGGAATTTAGCTTTTAATTTAGAGTAGCGTTCTAAGTGAGCATCATCGGCTCATTACAGTGGATTTGAGTTAATTAACTTTACATAATAATATGAAGCATCAGTAAACTGCTACTTCACGTATGAAAAAAATAAATATATCACAAATATTTGGACCAAGAGCAGCAAACACTAGTCAACTCATTTAGTGTCACAATCTTTTTAATCTGTCCTTTTTTTGAGCCACAGCTTTTTTCTGATGATATGTTTTAAAATAGAGACAAACTCATTGTGTCACAAAAAATGTTTTTTATTCACACAACTCCTTCAGCACACTACAGATCTCCCATCTCTGGTTGTTATGTTTCCTTCCTAGCTTGTAAAAAGCCTCCTGACAAGCACCCATTCATGCCTCCTTTGGACTCAGGTCCACACTTTTAGAAGCACGTGTTGTGTACCATGTACTGTTAAATGGTAGAATTGGGTTGCTGTTTCTTCTCATGATGGCTGATAATGATTTACCATTTTAATTCTTGCAAATATTTTTGTTTGGAGAAGTGAGAAAAAGTCTGTGTGACAACTTTTTCTGGTGCTGGTTTGTGCATCACTTCTAGACGCTTAGCATTATTGATGCAAGGACATGTCCCATTGTTGTAATATTCATGTGTCTGAAATTGTGTGGCCCGATGCTGATATATGGGCAGTTTGACTGTGTTTTGAACCCATTTCCCTCTAATGTCTTTCCCCTAATTAGATTGGGACGTCTGTCTATTTTTCCCGCTCTATAGCTTTTCCCCACCTCCACACACATAAAGGGACATGCACACAGTTCCTCTCGCTTTAGGTAAAATTGGAGTGGAGAAGAGATGAAGGCAACAGATCTAATTGCATTAACAACCACTTACTCATGCGCAGAGGACAGCTGCGCAATTTTGTGGAGCAAAGCCCTGCTAACGGCTACAAAAACAGGGGTAGGCTTGTGCATGCATTTGACAAATTGTAAGTAGGCAACCCAACATTGCAAATTATTTTGAGCACATATTTCATTAAGTAATTTTCAAGCATAACATACACTGCCATCAAAATGTACCTTTTAATTTAATTTCCCCCTTGTATCAGCCTCTTGCCATGATTTTTTTCCCTCTATCTGTCACCAGCTGCAGTCAGATTGATCTCTTGCGAGTCTCTTTTATTTTCTGCTATGTTTTTGACAGTTCATCCTCAAGCAAGGCTCAGAATCCCAAAGCCTCTACAGTGTGATGACTAGATGGTGTTCAGACTGACATCATGACAGTGATGATGACATGATCATCACTGTAATCACACATGACATAACAAAATCTTAGAAATGATGACATTTCTATTAAAAACGAATGTAGTGGTAATGAGAATACAGTCATTGGCTTCCTATCGAGTGTTAAAACCAGGAAAGCAGATGTACAGAAGAACAAGTACATAAAGCACATTGAGTACAGTGCCCAGGACATAACAATCAAAAGGAATTTCTGAACTGTTGCCTAAAAAAAGGAACAAAGATTGTGGCCACAAATTAGCATTTTGTTAGTTTTGCTTAGCCACAATTTCGTTTTGTGCTCACAAAAAGGTATTTTTTGCTTTTGCAAAAAAAATTAGGATTTTGTGGGCACAAAAGAGTACTTTGTGGGTACAAATTAATATTTTGTGCACGCAAATTAGTGTTTCAAGCACACAAATTCATTTTTTTGTGTGGACAGTTTAGCATTTTGTGGTCAGAAATGAGTATTTTTTTGGCCACAAGTTAGTTAATTATTAACTTTTAGTGTGCATCAATTTGCAATTTGTGTGCACAGCTTAGCATTTAACATACACTAATTAAGAATTATCTGCATATTAATTAGCATTCTCTGTGCACAAATTTGTACATGCAAATTGGCATTTTGTGGGCACAAATTAGAAGTAAGAACTGATTATATTAAAATATGTTGCGCAACAAAATGCTAATTTGCATGTACAAAGTGCTAATAAGATGCTGTTTTGTGGCCATGAAATACAAAATTGCCAGAACAAAATGCTGATTTGTGTGCACAAAATACAGATTTGATGCCACAGATTATTATTATGAAGGGACAATTGTGTTTTACAATGTGTTGTCCAGGGCTCTGTACATTTAGTTATTTAACTTCTAAGAGAAAAAGAAAGCTGAAATTCACATTTCATCTAAAAAAAATAATGACATTTTTAGACTCAGTTTGCTGTTACACTACTTTCTGCATGAAAATGTTTACTTCAGTTGCAGTTTCTGTGAGTATGTTTTGTGGATAGGATCACCATGATAGATTTCACATTTATCTGTTCAGCTAGTTGGGATATTTTTTCATATTTGACATCACACAACCATATTATTTTTGACTTTGAATGAATTGGATTATGCCAAATTGGATTCAAATCCATTTCTTTGCAAAACTACCTTTACTATTAAAGGTGAATTAGGCTGAAATGTATCAGCTCTGTAACAAAATGTTCACTCATTACTTTTGACATGTCAGTCTGATGCGAATGTATGAAATAGAAAATAATTCAAGAAACTTTTCTGATATAACACTAAAGCATTGAAACCTCTGTTTTTACTGTTTATATCATCAGCTGACTCTTTCTCACTTTATTAACATTTGATTGAACAAAAATACCTACATTGTTGCAGATTAAAACTTTGACAAAATATCCAATGTGAATATAACTAATGCTAGTTATTAAGTATGACTATCTTAATCTTAAGGTATATGGCGGATTCTGAAGTTGGATGGATGATTACCTTAAAGTCTGAATGTTCCTCACCTTCTTAAAAAACAATTAAAAAAAATTACACAAAGTTTTTTTAGTATACAATAAAAGTCTAAGTAATTAATTTGAGTAAAGAAATGTGTTTTGTAAACTTTTTAAATCACTCATAGCCAGGTCTGTGTCTCTTTTTATGTGGGAGGTAGAAACCACAGGAAATACGACTGGACTGAGTCAGTCTTTTTTGGGACAGAAGATGTGCAAGAAACCCTGAAGTCAAGTTTGATCGACAAATTATCTACAATTATATCAGACAGAGCTCTAATTACAGTGGCTACAATTAAGTTTTTAGGTTATGAATAGGTCTTTAAAAAAGAAATGTTTTTATGCTAATACCAATTGTAGAATTTTGTCAGAAAAACGTGTTACAAAGAAAAATTCCTAATGAATTATTTTGAATCTTTGCAATACATTTTAAGCAAAAAAGTGGATAATAGGATAATACTGTGCTAATCATTCTCATTCATGTGTACCTTTATGTTGTCTACAATTTTGGCACTGTTGGTTCTTTGCCCCTTTTTCACCTTTTTAGTTTCAAAGCCTGATTGGTTCAATGAAAACTACTGAACCCTTAACCTTGTGTTGCATGTTGTTTTTTTCTTGCCCCTGATTGGATTAAAAAGTTTAACCAACTGCCTTCCAAGGCATTTGCATGGATAGAGCAGATTTTAGAATGAGCAGAAAGACTGGAGTAATAAAGTGTTCTGCTGATTTAGGAGAAACAATTCACTTTAGTCAATGGCCTGTATAAAGACTTCACTCATCCTGTTTGGAACACACACAAATGCAACACACGCATATTCACCATTTTTTTCAGCAGATTTGTTGCCAAATTTCAGAAGCAGCTTTGTAAGCAAAACCAGAAAAACAATTTGTCCCAGCTTTCCCACAGCAGTCACACTCACATTTGGTAGCTGGGGCTGCAGTCACACGTTGGCGTTTGTTAACCTTTTAACACCAGCCCCAGATTTAGCTCCAGTGTTGCCATTATTTCGTAACTCATCAACTGTTGATGCAATTACCAGAATTCCAGTGCATTCTGAAGCAGAGGAAAGGAGCTTTGCGCTGATATGCATCACTTTCCAGTATAAAGTTCTTACGCAATCAGTGTAAATCAGCTAATTCTGTCATGGAGAAAAATGGCTTTATGTTTTGTACTTTATATAAGTAATATGTTGCACATCGTTCCAGTCGGATATGAAAAGTCATTGTTCTCTGCATCAGAATCAGCCGATCCACGTTGATCGCGTAAACAGTTGAACTCTAATGGTATGTCAAAGAGTGTGTGTCATTTAGGTGTTGCCAGTGACATTTACAGTGTGAAAGAGTGAATGTGTAAAGTAAAAACAGTTACATGGGTTTTGGTTGATGGGTTTGTTAGGTCTGAAGTAGGCAGCGGTTACACACTGAATATTGTAACACAACCTACCCCTTGCATATCCCCTTGACATAAAACATAAAACCAAATAGTATACACGCCTGATTCTTTCCTTTACACATGCTATATTTTTTCCCTGTTTGTCCCATTTGCTTGGGTCTCATAACCGTAAAATTAGCCTTCACCTTCAACAACAAAGAGCGAAATATAAATCAACCAATTAAAATGTATATGGAACATATAAAAGCCAATGCAACCAAAGTTCTGTACAAGTGAAATATAACAATTAAAATATAGAAATACTAAACAAAAAATCCAACAAAAGAAACAGTGACAATAAGACAATACAAGTAACAGGCTGCCCTAATGATTCTACTCACTGGAGTCATTAGGAGTTAAAAGGTCAGAGAAAAAAGATGCGTTTATAAAAAGTGATTTAAAATTATTGAGGGATTTGGCAGACCTCACGAGAGGGGGAGACTCTACCAAATAGCCTCCGTCTTCCCTAGTTACAAACGGAGTCCTGGGAACTACTAAGAGCATCTGATCTTCAGATCTCAGGGCTCAACAAGGACGATGAGCATACAGGAGTCCGGAAAAATAAAGAGGTGTCAGATCATTCAAACATTTAAAAACCATAAGTCAAATCTTAAAAAAGAAAAACACAATCCTAAAAGATACAGGCAACCAGCGTAGACTGTTAACGTGGGCTGTGATTGTCACACACTTACTCATTTTCACATGTGAAAACAATTTCCAAGTTCAAGTTCTGGTTAAAAGAAATGAACTGCATCCACTGCAATTAGGGAGGAATTCTCTTTATGATCTAAAACGTTCATATTCAGGGGGAAAAAAAAAGGCAGATTGTAGCTTAAAAAAAACAAAGTTTATGAATAATTTGATAACTTTGTTTTCAAGTAATAATTCTTTTTAATATTATTTTTAGACATTTCACCTTTTGAATATATATTTCCTCTGCTGTAGTAAAAAAACAAAAACAGTCTTTTTACTTGCACTCCACACGGATCGCTTTCAAACTCCACATCACACCTTCAAACAATAACCATCAGACCTCAAATACTAACTTAAAGAAATTAAGATATTTTCAATAAATGTGTTTGTGTTGTGTGCTTGCATACATCCTCTCAGCCTCCCTGAAATTAACGTAACGCCTTTTTCTTTTCACTCACTGCTTCACTCTGTCAGACAGAGCAGGAAATGAGGAAAATAAAGATAAATCCTATCAACTGTTATTATTACCCACCTCAGTGGATATGCTCATCCTGCGTGAGAACTGATAACACATTTAATAACCCTTCTTTGCTGCTAATCTGTGCTGAAACGGTGTTTCAATGTTTTGAAAGGTCAAATTGATCAAAATACCAAAAGTCATCTGGAGCTCTGGAGAAAGCTCAGCATAAGAAAAATGTCACTGAGGCAGGTATTGACAGAAGAGATTATGTTGTTTCATTTTACAGCTGTGACTAAATGTAATTGGCTGTTTTGAATTTATTGCTCAACACCCAAAAGAAAATGTACGTAAAGAGTACTATTATGTCCCGATTACACATTCTGCTTTTAAATAACACAATATCAAGCACATTGGGTACATGATAATCAACAATAAATATCATTTTCTTCTTTAACGTGCAGTTTGTATATAAATGTAATCAATAAGCATCACAGTCCCTGAAGTTCCTGGTTTGCGTGGCTTTCATACAAGCATTTTCTGCACTCACCTGAGCCACTGCTGCCCACACAGTCTGACCAAAAAAAAGAAATGGTTTCACATGTGCTCCTTATTTTTCTGCACACACCACTGAACATCTGTGCAATGCTAACTGAGTTATTGCTGTGCTCCCTCTTTCATCCACATATTCATTTGCAGGGGAGGGAGAAGATGTTTTTCGTCCTCAGAAATCAATGTAAAAACTGTGCAGCTGATATTACTGCATCGCTGAGGGCTAATCAAATACTCAGCGACTGAATCTCCCTCAGAAAGAGAAGAGGAGGACTCTTATCGCTCATTCCACTATGTGTTCACATTTGATTGTTTTATTTCTATTTTTTGAAGATTTGGGCAAGTTTATTTGAACCACTTATGAAAGAAAACAGTCAGTTTTTTTTTTCCCATGTTTCCGTCCACCCAAGAAGGACACTGCATCTGATGGTGTCAAGAATCATTTGAACGGACAGCACGCTGGACGTGCTGTGTCCCCACAGTGGGCTTATGCAGCATCTGGAGGCTTTGTTTAAAGCTTGCATGACCTTTAAACATCATTAGGCTTATATTGGGCTCTGTTGTACCTGCATTTGTAATGATGAGCATCTTAAGACTCTGCAAAAGACAGAGTAAAGGACACAGGTTGCAAACACACAGACACAAAACAATTTAAGGATTGGTTACTCTGATACCAAGTACACAACGCCAATCTCGTCTGAACTGTTGTTGGCGAGAAGCCTCTCTTTACCTGAAAATGCACGTCAGAATTTCTGCAAGTAACACAATGACAAAATATCACCTTCATAGCATTTGTACATGAAAAAATGAAATAAATTACTTAAAATAATGTTCGAGTTCCTTCCCTAACTACTAAAGACGTATTTAGTGCAGAGGGAACTTTTGTTTTTTCTAAAACAGAAAATATGACTTAATTCCAAAAATAGAAACCTAATAATTATAAACAAAGACTATTTATGAATCCATTTTGTTCTGATGCTTAAAAAAATGCTTTGAAATAAATAAATACATATATTTGTTATGGTTGGGGCAGCCGTGGAGCAGCAGTAGAGTGGTTGACCTCTGATTGGAAGATTGCAGGTTCAATTCCCACCTTGCCTGCCCATGTGTCAGTGTGCTTGGGCAAGACTGAACCCCACATTGCCTCTGATGGAAGGTTGGCACAAGTGCTCGGCAGCAGAGCCACTATCAATGTGTGAATGGACAGTGACTGTAAAGCGCTTTGGGCCTTCAGCGAAGGTAGAAAAGCGCTACATAACTACATGCTATTTACCATTTTTTCACATAAAAAAATAGTCCAAATGCAATGCACTGTGGTCTATATTTGCCAATCTCGGAGCGTTGATGGATTCTGTTTTTATTTATTTATGTTTTTACAGAGATTTCTGGGAACTTTCTAAGGGCACTGGATTTTGGAATTTTTAATTCTGAAAGGTCTTTTAAACATTTTGAACTCACAATATACATTTTTCGGACAATAAGTTGCCCTGGAGTAAAAGTCGCAGCAGCAGCAAAAAAAAAATTGCACATTAAAGAAGGATATATATATATTTATATAATACGGGATCAAGAACGTACATTTCATCTTGGGAGGCAAATCATAATAACAGACTAGATAACAATAACAGACTGAACACATACACACGCTTCACTACCATAAAACCATGATGATTATTTATCTTTATGAAACATAGGAGGAATCTAGTATATTAGCGGAACGTTTGAACAAATATTCAGATGACCATAGCATAAAGCATGCTAACAAGTGAATTCAACTATTTCACAT
Source organism: Oryzias celebensis (assembly GCA_014656515.1). Classification (NCBI taxonomy): domain Eukaryota; kingdom Metazoa; phylum Chordata; class Actinopteri; order Beloniformes; family Adrianichthyidae; genus Oryzias; species Oryzias celebensis. The sequence continues at coordinate 33,106,878 of BNCR01000005.1, read as the reverse complement.
CACTTCAAATCACTAAAGTCAATGAATTCTTCACCGTCTAAGCCCGGTGCAAGACTGAGAGGAGCTTCTTCTTTTGCGCTGCTGTCAGTAGCAAAATGTGATTTACACACCTACAGTACCCTGTAGTGCTTGTTTCTATTTATTTAATAAAAAAAAATAAAAAAAAATAAAAGTCGCAGAGTATAAGTTACATCCCTGTCCATATATTATGCAAAAAACCTGACTAACACAGTAAGTATTTTGTTATTTATTAATTACCAAAACCATAGAACAGCAGTAGGATAGGGATTTTTCACATATTGAATCAGATTTTCTCTCACATTGGCTAAATTACTTTTTGTTAACCATTTTTTTTTTCTGCCATTTTTACCAGATCAGTAGGCAAATAGAAGAAAAAAAGTCCATCTAGATAGAGACTGGAAGATTGAGGGTTACCATCCAAAGTAGGCTCATTTAGGATCAATGATCTGATTGACTAATTTGCTTTTTTTAAAAAGTAAAATGGTTAAATAAATGTTATGCACAGAAAGAGATAAAGTTATCAAAAAGGAGAGGGTAGAAGAAAGATTAATCAATTCCCGCCCCAGTCTTACTATATTTTATGCATACATTCTACATATGACACATATAATCATTATTCACATAAACACAGATGATGAAAGGAAAAAAAAAGAATCAAATATCATAACAATGTCACAAAGTCATGATTGTCTGTATACTGTCTTATCTGGCTTCTCATAATTTCTGTTTCGTTAATTTTCTGTTTGTTTTGTGTGTGTGTGTCATATTTATACTTATTTTGATATTTTCTCCATTTTATTCCACAACCTCACCCCACAGACAGAAATGCACTCAGTGTTTAAACAAAACATTTCACAGTGTGGCTATGACTGCTACAAAATACAAAAAACAATTTTCACAGACAACAGTAGGTTTCACTTCAACCTGGACTTTCTTTTTTTTTTTTTTGTTAGGGAAACACTTTAAAAGTGATTCACATCTTTGGCTTTATTTATAAAAATGAAATGGCATCATCTTTTTAATTCTTTCAACCAAAAAATAAGCTGTTAAAAATCAGTATTTTCATGAATAGAGAATTGTGTTTTACTGGGACAATTTCTCACTGTAAATGTGCAGAAGACATTTTTTTCTTTTTCATATTCTGTTACTGGATATTATTCAAGTTTCAAAAGACATACAACATAGCCAAACTATTACTGGCTTTTGCATATTGATTTACTTCACTTTCTTTTTCTTAGCTTAAATAGGGACTTACTTTAAAAACTCAGATTCCTTGAGATAAAATACTGGACATCTTTTTGAAGTTTTATATCTTTTTTTAGAGGTTTTTTCAATTTAAGATGAAGCTTCTTACAAAATACAAACATTCAGTCGACTATTTTTTTTACCAACTATTTCAAATGGCATAAACTTGGATTAATGAGACTCTGAGACTTTGAAATCTTTACCTTTATCTGTTGCCCGTATTTGAAATGTATTTACATTTATTTTATATGGCACCTTAACATGTCACAGTCAAGCAAGGCATGTTCAAATCTCAAAACATTAAAAACAACCATTAAAAAGTTTAAACAAATTAAAAGTAAAACAGTAAAGTATAAAAAAGTACAAAAGTCAAACAAGAACGCTGATAAAAGCAAGAGAAAATAATCAGTTTAATTGACTTCATTTCATTTAATTAATTTCTTTATCTGATATTTTTGTGCTTAGTTATTTCACTGGTTGAGCTATTCTCTTAACTTTTTTTTTTTTGATAATGGATTTCTACAATTACTGTTTGAACAATGACATATAATACTTTTTTTTAAATGAAAGAAAAATAAAAGTTCTAGATGAAGGGCAAATCTATCACTTTTATGAAAGGGCAAAAAAGGTCTCCGTGTGAAGCACATGGAGACCTTTTTTGTCCCCCGAGGGGTCTAAAGGGATGGTGCCCATCAGAGATGTATGGTGATTTCTTGCCCTAAATCTTCGTATATTTTCAAAAGACAATATAAAATCATTTGAACTTACTCTGGAAACTCTGCGGTATCTTGTGGCTAATTCCAGTCCAAATATGATCAAATGTGGCATTTAGTATCTGTGTAAGTTATACTTTGTGAGTTTTTTATTTAATCTTCCCTCGTGATTAGATCAGACTGAAGAATCAATGGAAGTCAAGGCCTGAACAATGAAGCTGAAAGAGAAAAAGATTAATGGATTGAATTCAATACAGGTATTACAGCATTATGATGAAATGAACAGAATAGACTTTATTTGATTGGATCTGTAAGGGTCCTTTTTTTCTGTATTTCTGCTGCTGCATTGAGATTCTTTTGATGGTGCTATTCAGTAAACATAGTTAAATTGCCAAACTGTAGGTCTTTGAGACTTTTTAGAGGTCATGCTTGGGCTTTTTTGTTCTTGCCTTTATTATTGAATTTTGTATGTACTGCTAGGTCATACAACAGTTTTTCTAACCCTATTTTGACAAAAAAAATATGGGCCAACAGAAATATATTTCCAAATCCAAAATAGAGTATACTTTTTAAGTTTAGGAGAAAAAAAAAAAAAACAATGTGAACCAACAGCAGTATAATTGTGTCGGCATCAGCATAGTTCAACGTATTTCAGAGCTTTTCTCTTAGATGGTGGAAACGTCCTGCTGTGCTGCTGTTCTGCGCTGAGTGTCTTCTAGTTTGTTCTTGGGAAGCAAACAGCACATCTTGGCCATTTTAAAGCTTCTGTCGTGTTTACCGCGGGTTCATAACACACTGTTTTTTCTTTTTTTTAAGTTTGCTTGGGTGGTAATGGCAGCAGTAACCTGAAGACTGTCTGCCTAAGGAACATTATTTTTATGATCATATTTTCAAAGACTGCTGCATGCTATGCTCTGCTTCCTAAATCTTTCCAACAATAAGCTCTGTGTCGTAAAGAGGTGTGCTTACCATCTCCTATGCCATAAAAGCATGGGGACTTTACTTTTATGTACTGAAAGAACGCCGTTATTGGGTTAGAGTGGAAGAAGGTGATGATATGACTGAGGCATACAACACACCATTTTTTACCACCAGGACAGAGGATCTGAACAATAATGTAGTCTTTCTCTGGTGTTCAAGTGTTAAACAAGAGAAATTCTAGATGTATTCTATTAATGTGTTTCTCACAGTGAATGGTCTGTTTTTAAACTTGTGTCAAATAGAAGATGCAGTGAGCTATAGGACCCAGTCAGATTTTATTAACTGCGTTCATTGGAACTCTAGAACTTGTGTGTAACACGCTCTTCCACATCACCCAATAACTTCCACTTTGTATCTCAAAGATAAAAAAAAACTGCAACTTTAAAGCCCCCCCAACAAAAAAAGAAAACTCTGATATGCAAATACATTTTTATTCTTTCATCTGTTTCAGCTGTGGTTTAATCAGCTCCTGAATTGCAAATCAAAGAAGGATCGTTTTATGTATAGTGTCTTCCCCTAAACAGAAATGAAGTATGTCTGGGCATTCAAATGTTTGCTCAAGCACACAGTGACATCGAGTGTTACGTTAATGTTTGTTTACATGTAGGAATGACTGAACTTGTTGTGGTTCTTTTCTCCAAATCTCAGAGGAAATTAACTGGCCGAAAAAAGCCTGAAATGGGAGTTCTGCAGAACAAACCCGTGTTGGAGACCACAGACTCAGCAGTGACAGACATGAGAAGGAAGACGGTTCTGAATGCTTTCGGACTTGCATCCTGATGGCTGTTGTGCACTGATTAGTATAATAATCCTAATTACAGCACAGACTGGGATGTTTTCAACTTTGCCTTTCCATTTATCCACATTCCTTTTACCACTAATTAGCTCTTATGTTGCACTCCAGCATAATTGCCCCATTCACCGTGTTTATTAATAACTAGGACAATTTGAACAATTTTGGAATTATAAATATTGATAAGACAGATGTGATTCTGAGAAGATGTAGGTCAGAAGACGTGTGAAGTGGTGATGTGTGTTTGCTGTACTTGGAAAACATATCCTCCCTTTGAAGACAGTACTTACAATTTCACAGCTGCTCTGTTTGGATTAAGGATCCCCAGAGAGGAAGGCAAAAATTAGCAAAAATACAGCTTGCCTTATTATCTTGGTTGGGTGCAAGCTACGCTTAGGAGGTGCCAAGGATGTCTGAGAGGACTCATCGCACAGTGATCATATCTGTACATAGACGGTAACCGTAAAGGGTTGGAGATGTGACTCATCAGTCTACACTTAAAGTATATATAAGTATTTAGCCCATCGAAATCAAGATACTTCACTTTGCCAGTTTTGCCACCTTCACGAGTGTCACACAGTGAATGTAAACAGCCAGACTCCACAGCAACAATCTAGGTCATCTTTCATCATCTGGTTCTGCTCAGTCAAACAGATGAGTTTAGAGTTTAGTGGACGCAGTGAGTGCACAAAGCCAGTGTGCAAATTCAGCAAACATAAAATCCAAGCAGTGGGTGCAGCCAGAGACCAAGAGTGTAAGTGCTTTGCATTATCTCTGATGCAAAGATTGGAGCATGACAAACAGCCAACTGGAAGAGATTTTTTTTTGTTAGATCAAAGATTGCAGATTGGCTTAGCTTATGCATCAGAATACGTATTGAGTGAACACATACGTTTTTATAAGTAATTTTTTTTACACTTTTAACAACAGACTTTCTGTTTATTAACCACTTACCTTATTTTTCATTTATTTTATTTTTCTAGATTGTTGTGAATTTTTAATATTTTGTAAGCCAAAAAATAAATAAATAAATAACAGTACTTCTAATTCTTCATACAAAAAAAAAAAAAAAACTCTTTTGAGTCATTGACCACCACCCTTTTTTTTTTGTTTTGTTTTTTTCTAACATAACTTAGTTTTTGCTTTTCCCACTATGACAGGACATTACTGCTATAAAGGGTTAAAGATCAGTGCAATGCTGCTTTCCTCCACTTCAGATTCTACTGGACTTGTGTTTACTTCATAAACAAAGGAAGAGTTACAGTTACAGTTAAAAAATGTCAACACTGGAGCCAAAGGCTTGAACACAAACTTTAGAGTATTGCGCTAAATGAATAAAATGGAAAACTATCAGTTAGTATGAAAACTATGAAGTGACTAAATTAGATTTGTAGAATGTATCAGAGAATGTAGAATCTGTTTACAATGTGAAGTCTTTAAGGTAGAGATTTATCTAAAACAGAATTTCATTGGTGGAGATGAACATCTTATCATTGGTCATAATGCACCATTATGGAATAATCAACAGAGAATTCTGGGCTGGGACTGCGTTCACTGGGGAGAAAAGCAACAGGAAACTTCTTAGTATGAACACAGTAGCACAGAAGGAGAATGAGGATTTATCAGATTGGATAGCTGGGTGTGACCCCACGGTGATACTTTAGATTAATGACTTAAATTTGACTCAGGCAGCCATGGGTAGCGAGAGGAGTTTAATGATCAATGGAGCAACATGATTTGAACCACTCGTAGGGGTTTATAGAGCTTACTGAGAGATCTGCTGGAGAAGTAAAGCAATGGTCAAGGAAAGCCATAACCAGAGATTGCACTAAGAGTTACACAGTGTATTGATATTTCTTATGATGTAAAGTGCAAAAGAACATAATAATCGAGCTGCAATAGGATGCATGATGTTTCAAGTCACTGTGGACGAATCCTATTAGCTTTTTTTTCAAGGTGATTTTTGTGCTGAAATTGTGTTAGACTTAGCCTTTCACAGCCAATTCCTGGAAAGAATTAGTTGCCCTCTGTTATCTGTTGACATTTAAGCTGGTACATTTGGGTCAGTTGTGGAAAACACGCACATTGGTAAGAAGAAATTAAATGCAGTTCGGGGAAATGTGATGCATGGGCCAAAAAAAAAGAAGAAAAATGTCCCAAAAAGAAAGGATTCTTAACAATGAGCCTTGGGGAGTCTCTAAAAAGAGGCAATGGGAAACTTTTTTATGGCACCCTAAAAACACTTTAAAATGAGAGGTTTGAGATACTCATGCTGGACAAAAGATTTATACCTTAGGTCCTAAAGAAATTGGTCTAAAATTAATTTATAAACGGGGTTTTAGAAATATTTTTGTCTTTTTTTTTTACTTAAAAAACTTTGAATTAAAAAAATGTCAGGAAAAGACAGGGTAAAGTTAAGCTTTAACAGACAAAAACAAGGAGTCTTTACTTCAAATATCGATTTAATTGCAACAGTTATTCCCACACACCATAATAGATAGAGATAAAATAAAAAGAAGAAAATTGGATGACTGCTTCTGCTTCATACAGGCTAGTACCTGAAAATGTATTAAACTTGTAGCCGGAAAAAGGTTGGAAACCACCATAGTAGGCTATAGATTCTGTCAATACTTGTCTCCTATTTGTGTGTCTACACAACCCCTGTTGTTTAAAATTGTGTCTACCATTCAATGATTGTATTTCCATTTATTTTTCATCCTTTGCCAGACATCTCCATTGCTCTCATATGAATCAGTCAGTTGATTTTAGATTGTTGCACCTGCGTTTGGTCACAGCTGACCTGGGCTCTTTGAAGCTGTGGCTCATTGTCTGGTTTATTCAAATTTTTAGTGCTGTTAATCAGACTGGACACATTTGGCCTTCAGCTTAATTTGACCTGTTCTCACAGCTTTGGAATAGTAATTGTTTGACAGTAAAAAATGTCTCGTCTGTGTACCACATCGTCTGGATGTCAAACACAAGAAAAACGACCCTTCTGTTAAAGCAGAAGAGTTTTTTGGCGGTGACGGAACTCTGGGAACGCTTCAGTGCGTAGAGCATTACTTTAAAAAGCAGCAATGGTCCAACACCTATGCTTTTCAATTGAGCGGCAACTACTAATGCAAATACTGCACTCTCTTGGGTGCAATGAGACGAAAGCCCTCGCAGTGTCTGGGGGGGGGGTAATTTCTTATTGGTTTTTCTATGCTATGGTACCTCATTGATTCAAAATTCACAGATATATGGAGGTTGGGGAGGAGCTATATCAAAGTCTGGGCACTCTTTTGCATTTCTCTCTTGAGACACTGTAGCTCCAGCATGTTTTTCTGGATGTCTGGCTCAGCCTTAGTGCATTCACTAATGAGACAAGCTTCAGAACTATGGGTGAGGCCTATATGCAGAAACAGAGCTTTTATATGTCTGATTCCCAGTGATATGTCTGTAAATCTCTTTGAAGTTCGGTTCTCTAGGTGGCTAGCATGCCTGTTTTGACACAGTCTTTATTTGACTGTGCTTTTAATATTCTATTTGATGAATTAGATGAAAATAAGCCCATAAGCTTTTGAATTAGTACACGACAGCAAAAAGGGACAAAAGGTTTTACTTGTTGCAGATAGTACTGAAATTACAAAACACTATTGGGTTTGACTCACAAATGCTTGTCTTATTTTAAGCATTGCAAAAACTGTATAGAACTGCACAGATAAAGAAAATTATCTTAGATGTAAACACATTAAACTGGATTATACAAAAAAAACCTTGGTTGAGTTACAAAACCTAGATGTTGATAATTTAATTAAAAGGTTATGTGCTGCATTTTAAAAGTTCAGTACAGTTTAGGTTTGAGGTCAGAAAACAGCAGCATTTTTTTAACCCTTTAAAGCCACATACACACCAGACAAGTGTAGTGCGTTCAAGAACGTGAGTTTTTTTTTTAACATTCTCTTAGCATATGGAGTTCACACAGGTGTGTTGCTACCCGACATTAACACATGTACTCACAGTTGGAAGAGGCTTGGTGCAAAATGGAGCGGTGAAAATCTTGTGAATCTCAGTACAGGCTTTTTCTCTTTTCCGATACATGAAAGACTTGTATCATTTCAGCCAGGCTCAAACAGCAGTTATTAATATATCCTCCATAAACGATTTTCATGCAGTTGGCACTTTGGTGTTTTGAAAAGGATGCCATCCAAGCATCACTACCAAATTTGAGTCCCTGAGTGGTCAAAGTTTCACTAGTTTAGCTTCAGCGCACTTTCAAAGGCTGTGTATTCCATGGCCGTGTATTTTGTTTATGAACCTTGTAAAAAGATGTCAAAACTTGCATAGTGATATGTGAATGTGAGAGTTTTGAACACGATAGCCCAAAATGAGCATTTGCATGTGTTTACATAGACTTTTCATTGGAAGTGTCCGCTCTGATGATCTGAAACATTTTGCAGTGATGACAGGTTTACATAATTAATGTGATTCAGCTCATTCTGTCATGGACAATATTGTCTTTGCTTTATTACCGTATGCAAGACTTTTAGAGTCAGGTGATTCCCATTGATTACTGAAACAGTCGAAGCGTTACGGTAAGTCAAAGTGTACTTGTCTTTTAGATATCGTTGGCTAAATCTAAAATAAGACAAATGAGACAAAAATAGTCATCTTTGGTGTTAAAGCGTTAATGCAATTTTTTTTTTCATCCATGTCTCCTTTCTGTGGTACACTTTCCCTCTCTATAGTTCCCAGCTCATTTAGAATCTTTTTTACTTTGTTATTATTTATAGCAGGCTGCTGTTACAACTGAGAAAAGCCACTCAAGTGCTTTCACATTTATCCATTTCTATTTTAAAGAAGCATCAAACAATGGCAGGCACAGCTTGTGCTGAATTTGGAACACAAATGAAGGAAAATTCCTGTTTTTTTTTTTTTTTTGCTCTTTTTTTTTTAACCATGCCTGGTTGTAGTAAAAATCCAGCTAAATTTTTTCTTTACCCTCCACAGATGGCTTCCCACCCTAGCTCGGGTCTTCTACCAAAGGCCTAGAAGCTTAGGGGTCCTGCACAGTGTCCTAGCTGTTCCTAGCTCATCACTACACTTCTGAACGGAGATGTCTGACAGTTTTTCTAGGTCTTTAGAATCAATATTGACCCAGATCCATCACAACAATTCAAAGTGGCCTTTTATTGTGGCAAGTCTAATTCACACCTGTGCAATAATCATGCTGCCACATTAGCATCTTGATGTGGCACACCTGAGAGATGTGATTACAACAGATTTCAACATTTTGTGAACGATATTTGAGAGAAATGGTTATTTTGTGTTTGTAGAAAATGTTTCAGATATTTGAGTTCATCTCATGACAAATGGGAAGCAAAAAACAAACGTGTTGCCATTATATTTTCATTCAGTGTACAGTTGAATTTATTTTCTATCAAAACTTTACCTTTTTTATTTTCCAATTTTTTCTAATAAAATATACTTAATCTACTATTTTTTTACTCTTAATATATATATATACTTAATATATATATCATGGCTCTTACAGACTCCCTCTATTGGTGTTTTTTAAATATGTGACAGTTGTCATGAAAGTATTTACGAGTAAATCCCAGTTGTACTGAAATCAGAGGGCTGCTATAGCTAAGGTTCTTCACCAATGAGCAGTTTCAGCCATCATTCCTCCTGGGGACATCATTGTCTCTGCCAGACTGGAGACAGTCCTTAAAGATGTAATTAATTGCTGTGTTTTACTAGGTCAAAAAAAAGGCGTCAGAGCCTCTATTTTGAGCTTTACAAGCCTACTTAGCAAATGGTGGAGTAAGATCATTGGAGTGAGGATCCATCTTATTCAAAGAAGCCTGTGAAGTGCTGGAATCTTCCTACATCGATTTCTCATCATTTCTCCTCAGACAGGCTTCAACCTCTCCTGCAACATTAAAGGATTTTGCTTTGAGAGTCATGCCTTTGTCCTCATTAACTGGGTTTGGACTGGAGCCTTTCTGCCGTGTTGTAGCCCGGTTCCCATATGGCTGATGGAACGAGCATGATTTTTATGATTTGAACTTCTTTTAGGCTCATAGTGTGCTGGCATGGTGGTGAGAGAGCTAGAGGACACGGTTAACAGCCCCCACAAGCAAGTTTATGACCTTTTAGTGATAAGAAGCTTCTGTTGGTTTGCAGCAAATTTATGAGCGGGGAGGGAAAAAAGGGCCTTTCTAATAATACCTGCCTTCCCATTTTCTTTCCATCAGTCATATTCATATTAAAAATGTTAAATGTGGTGAATACTGTTTGCATTCTAATTAAAACAAGTCTCCTCTGACTTTCTTGCTGATAAATCCACCCTGAGCAATAATTAAGCCTTCAAGATTACTGCTAAGAATAAGTGATTTTAACTCTAAAACCAAATTACTAATCTACAATCGTGCTTATTGGTTATTTTTTTCAAATGAAGTCAAGTTCATATAGAACTGCCAGTGTTGCTCAAAAGAAAAGACTTTTATGATACAAAATAGCAATATATTTCATGTGTTTTTTGTACTTTAGTGTAGATTTCATGTCTTATGCTACATTCACACCAGGGATGTGACACATCTTCTTGAACATTCTTGAAGCGTTCTTGACATGTCATAATACTGGGCGGACACAGGCCCACTTATTCATTTCTTCTCCGTGATCAATTTTCAAACAGTTGGCACTTCTGTGAATTAAAGGGAATGCTATCTGTACGTCATTTCTAAATCCAAGCCCCTGATTGGTTGATGTTCAACCTTGTTTAACTTTTCACATGCATTCCATAGCCATTCGTTTGGTAGAGCTCTAAAATGGTCGTAAAAACGTGCGTAGCTACGTGTGAACATGAGAGGTTTGAACGCCCAAAACGCACACATACATTGACTTTTCATTGAAGGTGGTCGCTTGAACAAGTTTAAACAAGTTAAAACTAAATTTTGTATCCACAATCATGCTAAAACTGCATGCAGGTTTGCACTTCTGTGAATGAAAAGGGACATTATCAATATGGCACGACCAAATCCAAGTCCCTGCTTATTCAAAGTTTGACCTGATTTATCTTTCAATGCATGTCCTATGACTGTCCCTTTTGTTTGTAGAGTTCATAAAAGATTTTAAAACATTTTTATGAATGCGATAGTTTTGAATGCGGAAACCCAAAAGGTACACATTTAAAATAGACTTTTCCTTGGAAATAGTTGCTTGAAAGTGCGGGTGGTGCTACTTTACAGACAGACTTTCAATTTATCATCCAAAGCAATTTACCCTGTTTATTCCTCTATGTAATTTCTGACTTTCTTTGCACTTCCTTGTTCATGTGTAAGCCACATTAGCGCCTCAAGAGCATCCCTCAGGGACCCATCTTTCTCCTCTTCACATTGTGTCTCCTGCAATAGTCTTGCGCCAAACTATAATATATTTCTCCTGTTTTTATTCAAATGAGAGTGTCTGCAGGGAGAGGGTCAGTGTTTGGATCAATGCACAAATCTCAACAATCTCTCCCCGGCTGCACACGTGTCAAACATCATGTCAAGCACGCAACACACTGCACTGTGCCTTTGTTTTCTCCGGCTGGACAAAGCTGAGGGACCCATCACCACTAATTGAAGTTTAACAAAATAAAAATCGATCATTCGATAGGGTGTCACACACCTCAGAGCCCCATCTTGGCTTGAAAAGTGCTGGCATTTGCAGCAAATAATCTGATGGCTTAAAGAAAAAAAGAAAATCTTAAACAACTAATTTCTATCAAAGCAACAACTCTGCAACATTTTTGGTTAAAACCTGAGCACGAAGTCAGACCATCAGACCTGCGTATGACATCAGATCTAAACAATTTTTAGCGTCAACTAAAACATTTACCAATTCAGAATGCCTTTCAACACTCAATAGTGAGGGGCATCTTATTGTCTTTTACCAACTTTGTTAAATTCTTATCTATATCCAATGTGTTTTACTGACTGTTGTTGTTTTGTGCCGCGTCCGGTGTGAATGCACCATAAAGCTATGTACACACTGGGGATGTGACGCGTTCAAGAACGAACTTAAAACGAATGTGAGTATCGCCCGCAATGTTCACACTGGACAAGCAGGGATGGCTTCTTCTTCTTTTTCTTTTTCTACTGTTTACAAGCACCCATCCACCTTCTACATTTGGAAGTCGCTTAGAGAGGAAAATCAAAGTGGAGCAAATCTGGCAAATCTTGCTTCAGGCTTTTTCTTTCACAGCTCTATTCCGATTTATGAAAAACTCTGTGTCATAGACTTCTGTCCAGACACAAACCTCTATTCTTGATTTCTCATTTATCAATTTCCAAACGGTTGGCTCTTCGTGAAATAAAAGGGACGCCATCCAAACGTCACTACCAAATCCGAGTCCCTCGGTTGAATTTCAGTGTGTTCAATTGCAGCACGTTTGAACATCGAGCCCATAAACACTCATAGAAATGTGCGTAGTGATGCATGAATGTGAGAGTTTTGAGCTCTCATTTACGCACATTTACATAGATCTTAGGGCAGTGCGAACGTAGCTTAAGATTCCACTGTAAACTGTGCTTAAAATTACGACTATAGCATGCTTTGATGTTGTCTGTTAAAACACAAATTCATAACAAATGGATCCAAAAGAACTAAAAGAGAAAATAGACAACAGATGTTGTTTGTAATATTTGCTCTAAAGTTTAAAATAATGACTAAGTGAATTACAAGTTCTAAGGTCTGAAGTTTTGACTCAGCGTACAGTTGGGGTCCCTGGATGTGAGACAAAAGCACAACCCAATACCAGATAACAAGTTCTAAGCCCCGATGGGTTGCAATTTTTCTTTCTCTTCTTTGTTGTTTTCATTGATTTACTGGTATGCCTCCTATTGTGCCAGAGTGTGACCCAGTTTCCTTCTAGAACTGTCTGCTTTTCTAAATTAATACATCATAGTTTTAAATGTTAGTCTCCAAATTGCTTGAAAATCACCTTTCTGGATTTATAAATGACCAGTGTCACTTACTTTGGATCCTTTTTTAATTTAATGTTATACTTCAACTTAAAATAATGGTAAAGTTTGATATGGAAACATCTGCTTTTAGTGCTGCTCACATTTGCAGATTAGCTGATAAATGCACACGTGTTAATTAACAGAGTCTAATCTCTATTTAGACAACTAATTTCTTTGCCAAACAGAGAAGGATGTAGGTATTTCATCTCTGATGATAAAACACTGCTGTATTTTTCAGCACAAAAACAAATTATGTCCTTAGCATCCACAGCATGGGTTATCCAAAACAATATTCTTTCTAAATATAAGACCTGGTGAGGAGCTGATGTTTTTTTTTTTTTCTTTTTTTCAAACATGTCAAATTCCCTAATTAAAAATGAATGATTTTTCCGTCACTGACATCTGTTTGAATTCAGCCCTCTGTCAGTTTGGTCCAGTTGAAAAGAGCAGTGCATAACTGAGCAAAACACGGTACCTCACAGTAAAACTGCACCCCAATAATGATTCCAAATGATGCAGCAAAGTAGTTTGCGTGTTTGGTATAGAATGCCTTTATCATCCAACGTGGTCACCAGTAATGAAGCGGTGGTGTTGTTCCACATTTTTTGCCCGGAGCTGTTTATGTACAGCTCCATACCCAGCTGCTCTTTTGTGTGGAAAGAAAAGAAAATGTGTGGATTTTTTTAAAGCTTTTCTCCATCCACTTTTCGCAAAGCAGAAGGTTCAATGATGGAAACCTTGGCACATCTCACTTTCAAATAGTAGCACAGATCACAACAAAAGCTATGCATCTCTTCCTGATGGCCTCTTCCACTCGGCTGGCCTTGATGTTTAATCAGAGTAAGAGCTTGATCTTGCCTGTCTTCTGCTGATATCCATTAAAAAGGCCTCTATTTTTCATTTGTTTGCCCACCCCCCGCCCCTTCTTTTTCTTTTTTTTACTGCCCTAACAGTTGGTTGGCATGCATCAGTGCCGTGATTGAGTCCTGTTTAATACAACAACATGAACTTGGTTGAAGACAAATGGCTCAAAGTCACAACTGGTCGAAGGATTGCCTCTCTGAGCAAGACCCAGAAATGAGGCGGTTTATCCACGTCCCATCAAACAGATGATACCACTCGCCTACTTTTTCATTTCGAAATTAAAATAAGCTCTTTTTTTGCCTTCTGCAGTGATTTGGCATGCATAGGCCCATTCATCTTCAGTTCACCATCTTTTATATTGCCTTTCACTGTATTAGTCATTACAAGCTATTTACTGCTTATGTATTCTAATATGGCTGAAATAAAGAAAAAATGTCAGTATGTGAAGCAAAATATGGAACGCATAATCATTTTTAGGTTAGATTATCTGACACAAACAAGATTTAGGTTAATTTAACATTTACTAAAGCTGTGTTTGGCAAAGTTTCAAATGAGGCTTGTCTTATTCCTTAGTCACAACTGCCCTTATGGGTGAATATGAGCTGTCTGCTGGCGAAAAATGGGCAAGCCTGTAGAGCAAACATTTCTACAAGAATGCTGCAGGTGACAGATTCTAACAAACACATGTAAGTTGTTGAAGTAGGTGAGACGTAGGTGTGTCGCAGAAATGTTTCCTTTTTTTCAACAACTTCGAACCCTGCGCCTGTTGTGCGCCCGTCGCGCCCGTTCTAATTAGGAAATTAGTTCAATTAGGGACTTCATGATGTTTTTTGAGGTGGTCGCACAAGCGTCAAGGTAACTGTGTGACACACCTGCGCTTCATTTAAGATACAGCCAATCTTGTCTATGACCTTCAACAGACCCAGAAAACTTAAAAACCTGCATGTGACTAAGGCATCAAGTAGCATGAGGAGATTTTAAAGTTTGTTAGTAGATACAATTTGAGATCAAAGTTCCTACAATCCAATGTCACCACTATTTTTTTTAATTTTAAAACAATTTTTTTATAATGATGTAGTGCTTTATAATGAGTCCAGTTACTTTGCTTCAGTCCAATTAGTCCCATCGTTGTGAGCGGCAGACACAGCCGTGCTCGGGAACCATGTGGTGGTTAAATCCCCCAAATCCAACCCCTAAATGCTGAGTGTCAAGCAGAGCTGCATTGGGTCCCATTTTTAATGTTTTTCGTATGACTTCACTGTAGATTTAAACTCACAATCTTTCCGTTTCAATGATCTGTGGAAAAAAACAGTATTTACTCATGTTCAGGATCACATAGACTCAAGCTCATCATCTTTAGTATGCCCTTTGCAGGTTGAGACCATCCAGGGGCTTTAACACACTCAGACCTTCGATCCTTGTAGATTTTACTGTGTCAATCAATTTGATGTGCATTTTTGTTGGCTATTAGAAGAACACAGAGAAAAAATTCTATACAGGCATATAAAGCACATTTACGTTCTACAAAAAGGCCCAGCCTGGGTTAGGCATATTTTACTATTAATCAGAGCTAAATTTGTCAGGGTGTCTGGAAATAATCACATGACAGCCATGTCACAGCCAAGAAGAGATTATCTTAGCAGTGTGTGAATACTGATGACAGGGAGAGCACCTGCAGCACTTTGACTTCACAGTGATACTACATCTTATCTTTGCCCCCTGAAAAAAGAAAAATCCATTTTCTTCCTCTTTCTTTGAGAAAAGAATAGAAGAGAAAAAAATAATAATCTTAAGTGCTTCCAAGGTTATCCTTTGTCGAATGTGGAACTCCAGCCAACCAATACTGCAATGGAAAACACTAATGATGTGTTTGAGGGAGTTTGTAAAAAATAAATTTCATTTCCTAATCAGAGGAATTTAGATCCAACTATTTCTTATTATAATTAGTAATCTGGTGAACATAAAAGTTGAAACTAGAACAACAAAACTTTTAGTTCAATAAAAATGTTCGACTGAATTAAAGTTTCAACCTGCAGTCTAAATCTGGATTTATTTAAACACAGACCACAAACAATTTGGCATAAATGGTCTACCGTACACAGCAGCTTAATCACCTGGCAATCCAACTCCTACTTTTTTGTTGCTAGGTTGGACATGTGCTTGCATATGAAAAGGCCCATGCTCCTGCATAATGGGGCGCATGCGTGTGCATCGTGCTTGGAGGTTTATTGAGAATCATTAGTCAAAAATCCCCCAATAACCATACATGAATGTTCATGTGCTTGACAAAATGACAAGTTTATGATACATTTTCTTTAAAACTAAAATTTGATACAGCCAACCTGCTCTAAAAGAACAACTAAATATAACAAACATTATGTAATTGGTAATCTGATATGAAAAAATACAATTATTCTTAGTTTCTATTCTTCAGTAAGTCCACATTTGAAAGACTTTTCTTCACACCTTGACATTTTTTTTTTCATTCTTTGAGTTCTAACTGACTAACATTACTTCCGTCTGTTTGTGGCCCAGTTTAGCATTAACCCAAGAGGGGGCTATAAAAATAGAACTGGGGGATCTTTTTATAATTGTCTCAATGAAAATAGAAAAAAAATCATAAGCCCATGGATCTAATGGGATTGCCTCCCTATGCGACAATGATCTCTACCTCTGCTGGCCTATGCTTGCTATGCTGTCCACTGGGCGGCTGGCTAGCACAGCGGGCTCTTTCACTTCAGCTTCATGGCGACCTGTCCAGGGTGTATCCCACCTTCACTCAACAGTAATCAGGAAAGTCTTCGGCAACCTTGCGGCCCCAACGGGTTAAGGAAATAGAAGGAAGTTCAGGGCGAAAATCCTTGCTTGCTCGACGATATTGAATTTATTTTTCTGCCCTTTGATCTAGTCACTGAAAACATCAAATGCCCAAAGCAGAGTCCTTGATTCTGCTCCAAATCGCGCCACTCTTGATTACATCTGTACATTGATTTAACATTGAAACTTAATGCCTCCACCACGTCCAGTGTGAATGCAGTCACATTTTTTCCTCTTTTTTAAAATTACCACTGTTAAATGAGCACTAGAAAACCAGTCTCTAACACTATAAAGCCCACCACACCAAAAACATGAGAGAAAAGGCATTTTTTAATATACATAACAAGATGTTTTTAAACCACTTAAATGGAAATCACAAAAATACATTAGCAATTCCATTTTTTATCATACACAGATGGCATCAGTTATCTAAGTAAGAGGATTGGGTAAGATTTCTTCGCAAAAAATTCAGTTTAAGATGCAAAAATATTGACATGGGAGAAAAGCCCCTTATTTACCCCTTATTTGTGTGGGGTTAATATAGAAAATTAGTTTTAATTCCAAAGGTAGAATAAAATCACAGACGTTGTATAATTTCAAATATCCTTTTAAAGAAACCAAATGTGATATTTGGTATTGTATTTTTTAGAGAGCTTATATCACCTTTTCTACATAAATATTTTTGATAATTCTGATATGTTAGAATTCTGAATGCTGGGTGCCAAAAAGTGGGAGTGGGAGACGGGAGAATCCTCTTAAACACCATGACAAAAATAACTAAATAGGGAGTCGGGAACATCCTGTGTGTACCCAAATTTAATCTGTATAACCCTTTTTTTCTTTCTATTTAAGATAAAGAAGTGCATATTTAAATCAATAGTCTCTGTATTACATTTACTACGTGCAATTAATTGGCAAAAGTTTTTAAATTATTTTCAAAAACTCCATTGGTCAAAAAGCAAAACATACATTACATTGAAAAAGGACATAGTTGTCATATTTTACAACCCTTGGACTTGTAAGCCTAAAGGTTTCTGTCTACAAATGAAAACCTACTGGGACGTCAACATAACTGCATTTCGTTGTATTACAGGGAAAAATATATATATATATGTGGTTTTTTTTCTTAGTTTTGCTACTTTCAAAACATTTCTTGTGGTATATGACTCAATTAGAATTCTAGTAAATATTGCAAAGACAAGTGAGGAAGACAATGAGTAAAATGGCTGTTAACAGGGCTAAAGTGTGTTTTAGTGGAGCTACAGTCAACCAGCTGCCATGCTCTGTTTACCGGGTAAAAACACTAAGCCTCCCTCAGGCTATGAACAGTTGTTAGTCTCCCTACTTTCCCTCTGATGAAAAAAAGACTTGTGCCTTGACCACTCAAAAACTGAGCTGGAACTAAGTCTGAACAATGCAAAAAAAAAAAAAAAAGAAAAGACTAGTACTGAAGCAATCCTATTTTGTAATTTGTCAAGGCTGAGAGAACACTCAATCTCTCATCATTTTATGACACCCCATGGTTCTGTGTTTCCACCCAGAATGTTGTGAGGACCCCCGAGTGCCTTTACTGATTGCCAAATATTGAATCCCATTTTCCTCCCCTATGAGGTCCCAGTATCACCCATGTCACATCCCAGTTGCAATGTTCACATTCTGCAAAATAAAGAGAAAACAGACTTGTATGTGTCCAGTTTTCACTTTGTTACAGCTGCATTATAAAAATACTCTGAATTTCCATCAAGCTAATAAAAACATGGCAAATAAGTCATTTTCAAAATAGACTGCATGCTCGTTAAAGGAAGTTAATGACACAGGGCTGAAACGCAGCACAGCAACTTGTCTCAACTTACAAGTAGCTTTTTTTTAATACCATTCCTTCTTCTACAATTTATTTGTATCACTGTATTTTCAACACTTTAAGGTGCACATAAAACCTAATTTTTTTTTTCTCCAAATAACCATTGTGCCTTCTAGTCTGGAGCGTCTTTATGTGGAATAATTATTGAACTTGTCACAATGTTTGGTTGGGTGTTACTGTCAATATGCTAACATGGCTAGTGGGCTAGTGGTGTAGTGGTGCTATTACCAAGGTTGGGAGTTGGTAAAGTCACAATAATGTTTGTTTTAGTGGTATTAGTCTGTTTTAGTTACAAAGTTAGGTTTTATTGAATATGTTAACATGGCTAGTGTGTAACAGGTCGGACTGTGTTTTTTTTTTTTTTTTTTTTACCTGCTACTTACAAGGTTGCGAGTTGGCATAGTCACAGTGATGTTTGTTTTAGTGGTATTAGTCTGTTTTTTTTCTTTTTATTTTAGTTCCAAACAATGGCTAATGGGACTAATTTTTTTAACATATTGATTAAAATGTTGGGAGTTAGTGTAATCAAAACAAATTTTGCTTTAGTGGTTTCAGTTTAGTTTTTTTATGTGTGGCAAACAAGGTTGGAAGTTAAACATTGACAGTATGTGGACTAGAGATAGACAAAGCACCTGTGATCTCACCCACATATTTTCAGAAATATAGATGTCGCCATGTTGGAAGCTGACAACGTTAGTAAGCGGTGATTGGCCAAGTCGGTCTGAGTCATCATTTCTATGGCAACCACTCTAACTAATCAGGAGTGAGATTGTAGGAAAGCCCCACCCCTTCCACTGAGAGCGGGCTCAGGAGAATCTGTCAATCAAGCGTTTTGAACGTTCTAGTGGGGGCCAGTGGTTACTATGTGCTTATTTTGAGGTATCTGATTGGCCAGCTTATAACTTGTGATAACAACAAATATCAGGAAATTAAATTTAAGGTTTGCAAGGACATATTAAGAAGAGGTATTAGAGCAAGAATGGCTATTTTAGCAAATATAATCACAGAGTAATAACAGTTTATTTCTCAATAGAAGTCTATGGGATTTTGGCTTTCTGGGACCAGCAGGTAATTCTATTTGAAATGCGAAGGAATAATGTGTCGAGTTCTCATTATTCATGTTTCCATTACCTCTTGCTTAATTTGCTCAATGGAAAGACCACAATTTTCAAAAAAATTCGCATTTATAAAAAAAAAAAAAAAAAAGTTTTTGCACTTGGAGGAGGTGGTTTTTGGGGCGTAGCGAAATGGAACTGCAATGGAAACACTTTTTGAATTAAAAGCACTTCTTGGATGGAGGTGGCTGTGCTGAGCGCTGCACAGCCGGCGCTACGAGTGGTGCCACAGTGTCACAGCTCATTTAAAGTTGCGTGTCAAACGGAATTGTTGGAGTTACATCTCCTATGTGAAATAACCAACCAACATTTTCTAAAAATTGCTTCATCCATAACCACTCCCACCCGGGAGGAGCGGTTACGCTTGCGCAGACGTCTCCTTTGACAGATGATGATGAACGTTAGAGCCGTGACAGGAATCTGAATGGATCTGATGTTATCAAACAGGAAAAAAAATGGTCTAAACTGCTTACTTAGAATGTTTTTTATTTGAAACGGCTGACCACGCTTCTCTCATGCGTCTGTTTACATTTATATACATTATCAATGGTCTGGCTACACTGCACGCGGTCCCCAGAAGCCATGACGTCACCCAAACGCTCCCTTTTTGTGAATCAATTTAAACCAACATGTGTTCTCATCTATCCTCGTGGTTTTGAATAACTTATCCCGTGAATTGCTTTGTGTTTATTCGCATAATTATGATTTAATGGAAACAGTGTCATTGGGAAATGTTGTTTTTTTAGACATTTCTAGAATGAGATTGATAAAGTTTTGCACATCTGTGTAATGGAAAGGCAGCTATAGACAGTTAATTGAGTTACAGTTACTGTGAATGTGCTAACATTGTTAACATGTAGCGCGCTACAAACAAGTTCCAGGGTTAGAGTGCACACGGTTGATAAAATCAGACTGACTGACTATTGCAGACTCTTTGGTCTAGTTTAATGCACCTTATAGTTTGGTTGATACGTATGACATCAATTCAAAAGTAGACTATTCATTGATGTTGCGTCTTATAATTAAATAATAGCTTTTATTTATTTTTTTTTTTGTTGTTGTTTTACTTTCATTTAAAGAATCCTAAAGGAAAGGGGTTAATCTTTTTTTCTTTGCCCACAAATTTTAGGATCTCGCTGAAATTATGACTTCATTCATAAGTCATGTTTTTTTCACTTCTGACAGTTACAGCTTGTTTTGTCCCAATTTAGAGGTAATGGTCAATTGAGACACAGCAGATGAATAACTTTGCACATAACTGGACAGACAAACCATTACTGCCTAATCTAATAATATGACAGACATGCTCATTGTTCTCCCACAATGGCAAAAAGATGTAATAGTCTTATCTGTGTTGTTTTGTAAAAACCTTTACAGTTGTCATAAGCAAATTTTCTGACCAACACAGCTACACAGAGCACAGGCCGGGCCACTGGTCTGTTCTTACTGCTGGTTGAACCTTTTAGTGCAGCTTTTTGTTTTCTTGGCATTACAGCAACAACTACCAAGGTCAACTTGCAGTCGTGGTACACAGTGAACAAAATTGTGTATGTGCAAGAGACGCTTGTGTTAAGAGTGCTGAGGCAAGAGCTGTAGCTGAAATTTAGGAACTCAATGCAAGCATGGCAAGGTCAACATGATGTCATCCAGCTGGCACCAACAAAAAAGTCTGATGAGCTGATATATACTGTATATATATATGATTTTTTTGTACATGTTGCACTGCGGATATGGCTGCAGCTTATTAGTTTAGTGAGATCAGACAGAAGAGGCTTTGTGTTGACTAAAGCACCCCAGTGCTCCCTAGTGGACTTACACACATGCAAGACTGCACACACACAGACATGCATGAATGTCAATGCTAAGCCCTGTAAGACCTCCTCACACAAATGTGCAAATATGTCTGAGCTGCATATGTTTGAACACAAACATAAATTACATGTATGTATATATTTTCAGATGGAAACATTGTTAAAAAATAACAAACCCATGAAAAATGTATTAATTTGGATTCTGAGTTCAATAATCGGTCAGCTTCTAAAGAGCTTTAACATGTGCAAAGAATGTGCAAGCAGCCAGTGAGTGTAATTCTTTTCAAAAGGGATCAGTGGAAAAAAGAAAGGATTTTAAAAAATGAGGTCCATAAAACAGTAGCTTTTGTTAAAGGCATGGGTCAGAGAATCAAAACTGTATGATATATTAGATGATGAAAGAAGTAAATGGGTAGAGAAGCAAATGGATTCAGAAAAATATTCTGTCAGAAACTGACAATACTATAGAAATTGAAATAGTGACAGGTGAGAAAAATAAAATACAAATATGAGCATACAAATAACTAAATTTAAATAGCACATTAAAAAGGTCATTGGAAGAATAGATACCTTTTTTTAAGCTTAAAAACTCAATTTACAGCAAACTACAAGAATGCTTGAGTCTTGCATTACTTCCCTCTACCCCCCCGCCCTCTCTGGACAAAAACTACAAGCATGGGTCTCTATGCTGTCATTGAAAAATGAGGGAGAAAACATACAAACCCCTAAAGAGAAAACATATTATTCATTCTAAAGGTCGCGTAAAGCTATTGGCACAAAAATATACCATTGCTGGCCTACATATGTTTTAGACTTTTTTTGCCAAGCTTGCAATGTAGTTTAATGGACAAAAACTGAGGAAAATCTTCCATTTTGAAGAATTCAAAAGTTTTGTACAACACGATCATGAAACTAAACAAGACAGTTACATATTTTATATATTTTATATACATATATATATATATATATATATATATATATATATATATATATATATATATATATTTATATATATATTTCATTTTGCAAAGATTTCTGCTTTTGATATTTTTAGATAATTAAACATAACCTCTATATCAACATGAAGTTCAACCAAAGTCCAGTGAGTCCATTTTAGAAAAGAAAACATCCCATATATATAAAATAATATTTTTAAGTTCAAAACAGTCATTCTACTGTTATTATGGTGGCTTTGCTGCATCATAAGCTCAGTTTATATTTCATTTTTAAACTATCCTATCACATTCATTTTCTATAAAAATCACAATCCTCTTCTTGATTCTAAAAGATTTTCCCCACAAGGTTGAGTTTGGTGCAGAGGTAGAGCGGTCAACCTCTGATTAAAAAATGGTAAGTTCCTTTACCGCTTTGCCCACCCAAATTGCGTCTGGTGTTTATGGGTTGGCGTCAACATTCGGTAGTGGAGTTGCCATCACGGTGTGAATGTGTTTAAGCATGGTTGAATGGGACTGTGACTGTAAAGCGCTTTGGACCTTCTAAGAAGGCAGCAAATACATAAGCATACGCCATTTACCATTTACAAGATTGCCAGAATGTGTTCAAATTCTTTTCTATCATCTACCTTAGGAAGTGGTTTCGAATTGGCAAATATGTTCAATTAGAATTTCCAGTCACTCCTGGCTTCTCAACCTGCTACCAATCTGTTTCAAACATGTGTCAAATATTTTCCTAGAAGGCAATCCTATTTTCAAGATGGGTTTGGAGCTGAAGGTAGACAAGTTAGAGAGGAGAGTGAAACTTTTTTTCCACTTTGTGTTCAGATAAGATTTATTGTCAATACAATGGGATTTCAATTAAATAATAGTACACAATTGCATTTCTTTTCCCACTTTTCACATGCATCCAGTCATGAGCTGCAGTCCTGTGAGATAATGCTCTTTTTGAGCTCTCATCAGGCTTTAAAACACACAAAATCTTAGATTTAGTGACTTATAAAACCCGCCCTTTCACAAAATGCTACACAAAAGTACAATTCAAACTTACAAACCACCTTTAGAACCAGCCACTCTATGTAAACAAGAGTTACTTTCACTCCTCTACGGCAAGCATGAGCGTATTCCTCTGTGACCATTGTCTGTTGTTGTTAATGATCTATGCATTTTGGCGGAGAAGTGGCCTACTGATATTATGGAGCCACAGTTTATCGCAGTTTGTGAGCAGCTGTAAATGTATAGGTCCCCATAGGTCCAGCTGCAGAATTTCATTTGCATTATTTTCCTTTTTTTTTTTAAATCATTTCGGAGGCTCAATAATAAAACTTGTGTTAATCATCAATAAGGGCATTTGCAGACTTGCAGAAAAATAAACAACAACTTTATGAGTGCATAGAAAAGAGTTCATCCAAAAAGAGAAAAAAGCAAAAATATGTACATTTCCTGATGTGACATAAACTATAGGCCTTTTTATCCGACTCAGGTTTGGACTTACCTTAGGATGGTCCACAGTTAACTGTAGAGTTTGCTGTCAAACAGACTTACATGGTTGACTAATGCCTTAGACACAATTGCCCTTATGGGCGGATAGGGGCTGTTCAGGGGCAAAAAATGGGCAAACACGCCGGTATCCCACCGGAAAGATCAAGGTTGTAGACCACATAGAGCGTGTCTTATGGATTTTTTCATTTTTCAACCCTCCAAATCCTACAGAAGGGGCCTGGTAGTGCTGTTCAAGTGGTATCTGTGCACTCCTCGTGCTGCAACTTGACTGTGCAACCTAAGAAATTAGGTATCTAGAGTGTAGTTTGTGTTGACATCCTATGGATGTCCGACGAGCACTCACATATCACATTCACACCCCGTGCATGCACCATTTTAACACGGTCAGTAAGGAGCCAGTATGAGCACCTCACTATTGTGCCATGAGGGTACTGTACGACAGCATTACTTGTACGTCATTAGTGGGTGAAACTTACATTAGTCAAACAAATACTTCATGAGACACTTACCATACACACAATAATGGTAAGTTCCATTTTCATCATGTCCCCTGTGGTGGCTGCACAAGCCTCAAGAGACAAACAAGACAAACTTGTCCTCCCTTGAAGATGTGCCCTCTCAGCTCTATGACCATCCACGGGCTTAGACCATGGGCTTCGACAACCCAAAACCTGCAGCACTGGTACGTGTCAACACCTGTGCATGTGACTAAGGCTCTAGTCTCGCTTCTGGAAGTTGTACAAATTGTCTAACATTTAAGTGTTGAATTTGCTGTTAAACACTCATTGGGTTAACTGAATTTACAAGATACCTGCAAATTCATGTCATCAGCTTTTTTGCACCTTATTTGACATTTGTTTTAGGGCTTTTTATTGTTTATTAAGTGTTAACTTTTCACTAAAGTATATTCAGAGCTGCAAAGCATACAATTCTACCTCCCTTGTAGTTTTCTCCAACACAATTCTAAGAAAAAAACTTTTCTGTAGATAAAAGATAATATCAGCAGCACCATCAACAATAGAGTGACACCATTTACGTGGTGAGATTTCAGAAGTAATCACTGTAATGGCTTTTCTGTAGAGAAAGAGCTGATATCTAGGTGGGTAGAGGGAAAGATGCATCCTTTTTTACAGGCACTTCGAAAACCCTTATGTTTACACCAGGCATGTGATGCATGATCAAGAATTAACCCGTGTTTTTCAAACTGGACTGTATTTACCACATACTAGCGCATGTTCGCCACTTACAGTATGAAAAAGTTTGGTGGGAAATCTCGCAGTGGTGTAAATCTTGCTCCAGGCGTTTTTTTCACATTTCCGTACGTCTCTAATTGGTCAAAGGTTTGTATGTAGAGCCTGAAAATGGTTGTAAAAATGTGAATGCAAGAGTTTGGAACGAGGAAGCCCTGAAACATGCATAAAAGCACATTCTTGAAAGTACATTCAGCATTTAGACATTGAGCAGGTAGAGGCTTCATCTTCTTTTTCTACAGTTAACTAGCACATGTCCGTCATCTACAGTTGGAAAAGGCTCAGTGCAAAACAAATGTGGTGCAAACTTTGTGCATCTTGCTTCAGACTTTTTCACATTTACTTAGATTTCTTATTAGGAGTGATTGCTTAAATGCGCGTTGCCGATGGCGGTGTGAACGTGACTTTATATGTTGACAACTGCGTGCATTTTTCTCTCAACATCTTTAAAAATAAGAGGCATAGAGCATAAAATACTAGATATTACATGTTCTATGTTGTTTATTTTCTTTGAATCTTTAGATTTAGTGTCAAAGTTGATGCTCTCCAGAGGTCTCCTCTCCCAGAGACATTTTCATTTCAGTTCACAGTCACAGAACATGCAATGCAATCATTTTCACAGAGTGAGTCTATTTTTTTCCTTGACCTCAATGAACACAAAAAGAGACTGCACCAAAGCACAAGTTGAAACTTTTCCTCCCTCCTGCTCCACAGCTGAGCAGATAAGCCATCTGCAGACATTAGAGAGCTCACTACGGCAAAGACGCTGCTCTGTATTCTCTCCCATTGACTTCAGCAGCTGAGCAAGTTACATCTGCGTCCCCTGAGCTGGTCCAGACTTCAACAGAGCATGGTGATGCTTTAATAAGCCACAAACAGCATCTCTCATGGCACCAATCCCTTGCTCCTCCATCTCTGTCTCTGCACACCCCAAACACATACACCCATGGGGGGGGGGGGGGGGGGGGGGGGGGGGGGGGGGTTGAGACCAGGGCCGGAGTAATACCTTAGCTGTCAGTCGGAGAGGTCAGCGGAGAAGGTGGGAATGAATGGGAAGGGAGGTTTCAAGGGATAAGTGGGTTCAGTGAGAAACTGCTCTTCCTCACCCTATCATACCGAATCATATCCTATTAAGTGGGTTTTGTCCTGTGATGAGGATGCTGTTGGCGCCCCTTAACAATCCCATTACAGATCATAAAGGGAGCTGTGGATGTGGCCTGAGAGCACTCAGGCTGCTCCTCTAAGGCTGCCAAGCTCCTTGTGTATGGCGACAGCACATCTGTTAAAGGATTTTTTTAACTGGAGGTGAATGTTTGGGGTTTTCTTTTTTTCCTATAGATTTTGTTCCTCTTGGATGCTTCGTGCTCAATGGTTATCGTCACTGACTGGTTTGATTTTGCTCAAGTGTGAGTTCCCCTCAAGGCGTACGAAAAGCAAGGGCAATCTGACACAGAAAAGCTTAAAGTTAGTGCTTCACTGGACTGGAAAGACCATGGGTGTGTTACCCCATGCTTAAAATGCTTCCTCCTTTCCTCTTCTATAACTCTGTCTCTCTTTTGATTTTTTACACAACTCCCCAACTATCTAAGCATACACAGAAGGAAAGACTAAACGGCACCTTTCCTGGTACTTGGTTGATTTGTATTTTTATGGACTTATTCATTAAAGATCCACTTTTAACATCTTCTTGTGGCATTATTCTGATAATTGAGGATATAAGAACATTAATTTCTGAGCATTTCTTTATTCAAATTGTTCTGAATCAGGAGCAGATGAACTTACTGCTGCTCTGGAGAAACTATGTCCCAGAAAACTAAAGTTTTTTTTTGTTTTTTTTTTTTTTTGTATCTTAGCTAAAAATAGCATAATTATAATTAAAAGACCACTGGGAATGTTTTTACAATAGATCAAAAAATGAATGAAGTGAGACTTCCCAAATCAGCCATTTATTGTGTTTTAATAGCATGCAAATTGCTGCACCTTTTGATGATAAAAACTAAGAAATAGCATCATCCTGTTGCTTTTACACATGGCCGAATACCTGCTAACAAATGTAGTTAAAGGAGCAAAAATTACTCTGAAAATAATTGACCTTATTCATGAAGCAACAGTTCTCAATCAAGATTACAGTCTGGGTCCTCATAAAGGTGAAAGAAAAAGCTCAAATTTAGCCAAAGTTCAGTAAAATAGTTCATGATTTTTATTATTCCAGTTGTTTTACATTATTTTGAAACTGTTATCATTGAATGTGGTGCAAAATAATTTACTAAGGCCACATTACCATTTTTTCTAAAATAATACTTTCTCTTGGTCACTGACAGATATTTGCACATGTATTAAATTCCCTGGACTGAGCATGCATTAGGAAGGAACTGGACATATTGGGTGTGACGTCAGCCATACAAAATGTTCACTTCTGGTTTCAATTAAATGAAGTAACGTGACGTCGCCATGTTTTAATCATATGTAACACGTAAAAAAAATAATACAGTCCAACACCACTATACATTAGCAATGCTAGCCTGTTCACAATAGATTGATAGATAAATAGAGAAAAAACTTTATTTGATCCCAAAATGGGAAAAAACGTTGTTACTGTGGCTCAATTAAATAGATAATGGTAAAAATTAGTTGGACAAGTAACAAAGTAACAAAATAGACAAAAAAAAATGTACAATGACTTTTCATTTCTAGGTGGGCTTGATAAAGAGTTACCTGGCAAACACACACAAGTCTCCAAAGGGTAATCCCAGTTTTGTTTATTATTTACCTTACACATTCTGAAAGTGGAGCATTGTAGTGTGTGAGCTTTACTTCCAGCTCATTACCATAAAGAACTTATTCTCTAGGCAAGACTGTGGAAAGAAGTCCCACAACAAGGTCTCTCCCTAACGTCCCAATAATTATTAATTATGAAGCATGTGCTCTTTGAAAGTACAAAAAAGAGGGATAAATAGCCCAAGCTTTACAGAAACGAGGGAATAAATGTGCTGAACAAGAGAAAGTTACAGAAGTCACCTTGAGTCCAACTAATTTGCAAAACAGTGACATGAGCATTAAACATAATCAAAGTGATTAATATTGTAAAAAGGGATTAGCAGCTGCTGTTTACCTCGACAATTCCTAACTTGTACCCAGAGTTTCCTCATTGGTAAGCTCCACATTTGTTGTTCTGAAGCTGCAGCATGCTAACAGTTTGGGATTTTGAGCAACAGTTGCATCCTGAGATGGCACTTTGCAGGCCAGACATTCTGCAGGCTCAAGCATCAAAATTAATTATTCCCTCACTTCCTTTAAGTCAAGAAGAATCAGCCTTCTCATTACCCAGACAGCCGTTCTGTTGGGTGAAGCTGTCATAAACGAATTCAAGCAGGTTCAGGGGGTGTCTCATTAAAATGCATTAATTTTCAACACTGCACTGGACACTGCCACAAAGAGAATACCCGTTTTCTCCCGCAGCCACAAGAACAATCTGCAGTTTGACCCTGCTCTGTGATTCTACAGCATACAAGTGTTTGTGCAGTCAAACAGGAACTGGGTTAGAAAGATACTTTACTTAAAAAAGTTTATTTTTTCAGAATTGTCAAAATAAAACTAAGAAAAACAGAAGTTTTACTTAGAAAACAATTTCATAAGTTCTTGTTTTAACTGTAAAAGAGAGATTTTGACATACAATTTCCACAATACTAACATTATGAAATGAAGTCTAATCAAGAGTCAACATTAAGACATGAACTTCATCTCAGTCAGTTCAACTTGCAATATTCATCAGGGGGAAGTGGGTTAGCCAAACCGTCAGAACGCACTGCCAACTGCTTGAGTAAATTGATCATAGAAATGCATAAATAATAAAGTGGCACATCATTCTGACTTTCCATTGATTTTCCCATTACTGGGTGATTGATACAAGCTTTAAATGTCAGGAGAAGCATTGATTACCTGCAGCCCATGTGCTCACTTCCACTGGCTTGTCATTTTTCCACTGATGCTGCAACCTTTCAAATGGAAGGACTACATTAAAGGTCAACAGGTGCATTTGGTCATCATAACACATTTTGAGCCTGTATTTTAAGTAATCGAATTGTGCAATTTTAATACAAAATGATACCTTTCCAGTTTGTTTCCTAGTATGGAAGATTTTTATGTGATTTGTCTAAAAGACAACTTACTTCAGAACAAGAATTGATTGTTTTTTCTCTGAAGTTCACAAAACGTCTGTCTGGGAAAGGAAGATTGACACACCAAACTACAGACATTTTTATAAAGCTTATTACATTTGTTTTGTCATTTTTTTTTAAATTCTGTTTTGCTTCATCTGTTAAGCACAGACAAAATGTGACCCTAATATAAAAAAATACAAATATTTGTCATCTTGAATCATATTGAAGCACTTCATGCATACAGCCACACAAATCTTACAACATTTTTAAAATCATGGATTTGTTGTGAGAAAAACAAATGTGTTTGTATCGTTTAATGAACAATAAATGTTCATAAACACACATTCCCATTTGAGGTTCTTTACGAGTGAAGTTAAATGCAGTTATGTTGGCAGCACATTCCTCTGAGGAAATCCCAAAAACGTTTTTTCCAACATCATCTGACCTGATGTGGAGGAAATGGAGTTCTGTGGGGGCTAAATGCTTAATAATATTTAAATATTCTGGGAAACTTTAGGCCCTTCTAAGAGGTTACATAAAAATCCATGATGCTCGTTATTACGTTATTTTTCTTCACAACTTGATTTAACCAACGACCTAAAACAATATTATTTTAGGTTATTGCTATGGATGGATAGATGGATACAGACAGACAGATACATAGATAAAGAGAGAGACAGACAGATAGATAGATGTCAACAATTAGTATTTACTCATTTAACTTGAAATAACATTTGTTTTTGGTCTATGCTGTGTATTGGTATACACAGTGCGAGGGTGACAGGCAGATTTAATGCAGTTTCGTAATCGGGGTCCTGATGGAGGTAGATGAGTGGCACAGTCTGATTGCCACAGGTAGAAACAATTTCCTGTGCAGTTTCCTAGAGCAGTGACATTGAATAAGTCCATTGCTGAGGCTGCTCTTTAGTTTGTCTAGTGTATTGTGGAGGGGTGGGAGGAGTTGTTCATGATTGCTAGCAATTTTTCTTTAGCTGTCTTCAAGGCCATGCCCTAACCCTGATAATACCTTTGATTAATGTTTAAAGACAAAAAATGAAATGATGCTCCTATCATTAAATACAGTACCAGAGACATGTATTTCTGTGAAATTAGAGACTTGTAGTTCTCAAAAAAAAGAAAAAAAAAGGAAAAAGAAACAAAATACCTCCACGACTTACAATGGTCTCCACTGTTGTTCCAGCACAACGGAGTATAAATAAATACACTTACAAGAGTGAAATTATGAGAAAAGTCATAATTTTGCAAAAATGAAGTAATAGATGTATGAGAAAAAAGTTGTAATTTTATTCATTCATCTTCTATGCCGTTTGTTCCCTTTCAGGATCACGGGGCTGCCGGAGCCTAACCTGGCCACTGATGAGAGAGGGCAGGGGACACCTCTGGACAGGTTGCCAGTCTGTTGCAGGGGTCACAATCACACACGCATGCACACTCACATCCACACTTAGAGATGATTTAGAGTGACCAATTAACCTATGCAGCATGTTTTTGGACAGTGGGAGGAAGGTGAAGTCCCTGAAATAACCCCACAAAAGCACGGAGAGAACATGCAAACTCCACACAGAAAAGCCCCCATTGGTGATGCTGTTTCAGGTCCCCAAGCTGGGGCTTCAATGGGGGGATCTTCTTGCTGTGTGGCAAGAGCGCTAACCACTGTGCCACTGTGCAGACCATTTTAATGTGTAATTTTAAGAGAATATGAATTGTAATATTTTTATGACTTTTTTTCTCCTTAATTTTTGTTTTTTTTCTAATATCATTATTTTATTTCCTTAAAATATTACTTTTTTCTCACAATTGTACAACTTTATTCTCATAAATGCTTTTTTTGTTTGTTTTTCTGGTGACCCTAATACTCATATTAGGTCATATCTGGTTATTTTTTTTAACCATGTTTTAATTTCATTATGCATTGCATCACACTTTGATTATTTAGCCTCAGTTATTAAAAGTGACCTGATGTTCTACCTCAGTAGTTTTAACACTGAAAACTATTTTCCTCATTTTTCTACAAATATACCACCAAGAAAGACATACTAAATATACTGTATTTAAACACAAGTTTAAAAGAAGTACAAAACTTTAATGATGGAAAAAAAGCGGTGTCGAAAGTACGTTCAAAGATAGAAATACAGCAAAACAAGACAACCGTATTGGATAATCTTTTTGGAACTTCCAGATTGCTATTGTAACTTTTATGTAACTCAGTGAGCCTTGGCCAGAATTGCTTTTTTCATGTTAATTATGTCAGTGCTGCAGCATCTTTCTGTTTTTAGCAGAAACCTTTTTAACTTTGTGGGTACAGTTGTGCAGTCAGTGATTATATTCATGCGATAAATGGATCCTATTTTTAGCATACTCAGGAATGTCAAAATTAGCTATTCCTTAATTTATGTATTTTTTTTTTCCTTTCAAACAAGACTCTGTATGAAAGTGTGAGGGCAAACAGTTTGACAGATGGGTTAGAAACATGACCAAATTGATGTTAATCTGATTCTTCATTAACTCGTTTTTCCCCTTTTTCTTCTCATCACACCTTTCAGTTAATTTCCTGCTTTTGGAAATGATCCTCATAGAAGTACTTGAAAAGAGGTGGTAATTATTGGCTCTCAATATGTCCAGCTCTGCTCTAAACCCTCACTAATGTCATTTAGAATAGTGTTTGCATTTCATAATGAAGGGTGAATTGTTTTGGATTAAACCAACTTTCCAGCATAATCATAATTTTCATTGTAAACATTTACTTTTTGTTACACAATGACACATAGATTTTCTTGCAGGGCTCTTAGAATAATGTGAACGTTGAAATTTAAAACCAAAATGTTTTAAAAGTTTAAAGACCCACTCTGACATTTTGCAGGATTGAGAAAAAGCAAAAACATACAAACTAAAAAGAAACATCATAATTAAGGGCATATAGTTTAGTGTGGTGTCTGGAATTGTTAAAAAGGAGTTTATTCCACTATCGCAATCTTATTTTAAAAATATTTAAATACAGTAACAAAATGTTTTCAACAAATCTATTATTGATACTCAATAAGAAACAGGCGCCGCGCAGCTCCTCTTTTCTCTCTCCTCCCATCCCTTCACCCTGCTCGCTGCACGTACTGCTGCTCTTTTCTTTTTTCATGGAGGCATGCATGAATTGGGTGTTCACAACTTATGTAAAATGTGCATCTGAATGGATGAGCTTGTTTGAACATTTATGTAAATGTATTTGTTTGTGAAAGTCACATCTGTATGCAAATAGGCACCTGTGTGCGAATCACGTGTTGCGATAAATCCATATTTTAATCAGGACTCCTGGTAGTCTAATGTTTTTTTTGTCTTGAAGCTGTATCATATTCTTCTGTCTTTTCCTGCACTTATCCCATTTGCAAAGAAAGTTTCCACAGTTGTAAACACAACTAGAATTTATCCATATACTAGGCGCTCTGAAAGGTAAAGGGGATAGTTGTTTTTTGAAAAAAAGAGTCAGGCTTAAGAGTGCCATATGGTGTTGAAAATACAGTATTTTAAAATGATTGGTTTGAACAAAAATTAATATTGTAGTTAAAGAAAAAAAAACGAATGTATTCACAAGGTTAATTATAGAATTCGATTTTGTTCACAATGAACATAGACTAATTTATGAATATTTTAAGGCATGTCTCACTTTCTTTCACCATCACTTTGTTGCCAATCCTGCCACTCTGTCTGTAAAAAGACCAAAAGCTTTTGGGACAACTAAAATTAATTTTATTCATCTTTCAGGGCCACTTTTCCCATAAGGGCCCTGAGCAACACACGGTAAACAAAGTATCAAGCGTGTAATCCAACTTAAAAACAAATTAACTATTGACTTCTTTTATAATTCAGAAGCAACTGCTGCATTTGCCTAACAGAGCATTCTCACATAAGGATTCAGTGTTAAGCTCCTCAAAGGAAATTATAGTTGGGAGATATTCAACGGGAAAGTGTTTGCGTTTAAGGCAGATTTGAGGGACAAACATGGTGAGGAAAGCTGTAATGTACACAGCTTTTCCCCAAGTGATGCTTCTCACTTTACTTTAGGGCTTTTTGTTCCTTCGACAAACATTAAAGAGAAAGCTTCTTTGCTAATCTCGCTCTACAGAAATATTAACATCTCAACATGCTTTGTGGAGCGTGTGCACAGGTTAATGAAGCGGGGATTCCCACTTTCTTCAGCTTCCACCACGAGCAGCTCACAGTTCATTTACTGGTTTGCCTGCAACCTATTTATGGCACCACTTGGAGAGCATAACAGAGGTTAATGAAGTAGAGGTGAACGTTTTATCACACCTGCTGAGCCTTGTTTTTCCCTCTCTCGTACTATAACACATGGAAGTATCTCTCATTAATGATGTCCCCCATAGGGCTCATGAAGCAAGTAAGTATTAATCCACAGAGTAGACTTTAATGCTTTGATTCCCACAGGCACGCTTGCCTGATTGTCAAATCATTGTGGAAGCCATGCGTTACATTTATTTCATACTAATAGCTAGCATTTTGCTGGAGGGTGAGGAAACATGTGTACCATGTACATTACACAGAAAAATGCCAAACCTTGGCAAGTGATAGGTTTAGAAATACTGAAGAGCAAGGAAACACACACAGAGGCCTTGAGGCTGCTCCTATGGAGTGAGTGACACTGGCGCCAGAGAAGGGAGCGATGAATAAAGAAACTAGAGGAGAGTTTACTCTGATGTAATTGGCTGGGACACTGAAATATATGAACAAAGCATTTGATCAAATGACCATTTCATTTGTATAAAAAGCTAATTAGAATATGATAATGGAGGCTTCAATTAAATAGCCCGTTTGTCAGACAGATTGGCACCTAAACAAATAAGCCATTTTACCTTTTAACACAGGAGATGTCACAAGCAACACCCAAATAACACATGATCTTTGCTAAATCGTAAATCTTGACTGGTCATGCGAGTAACGTGAACTAGCTGATTCTGATGTGAAGACAACCAGCTTTTCATATGGGCTTTGCACCAATATGCTTTTGTAAAGTTGTGCATATCAGGACAAGGCTGCTTTTTCACGCTTAAGAAACCTACCTGAAGACCTTTGAGTGCATATCAGCCTATATGAATTCAACAACTCAGATAAATAACTGAACGAAAAAGACTCAATCTTTACCTCGATCTAAAAACAGAGAGTCAGAGGAGTAAATCCAGGATAAAACTGACGCAATGTCAGCTGTCAAAGCCGATGAACTTTGATGCTGCAACACTTTAATGACACACTGATAAAAATTGTGTTTTTGGTGTTTTTGTGGAACTTGTTCTGATGATGGAGGACATATAGTTTAAATATGTTCTTAAAATTACATTGCTGTATATTCAAATCATTGTGAATCAGGAGCAACTTAAAAAAAATCAGCTTGAAAAAGATCGTATTTGCCACATAGAAAAGACGCTGGACAAGTCACAAGTTCCTTATTCTGTTTTGGTGTTGGCAAGCGGGGGGGTTCGCTCCACAACAACCATCTTGCCCTCAAGTCAGAGGTGAATCTCAAATGAACTCTTGCCACTCTGCTGGAACTATGTCCTAGAAAATGACATGTTTTTTGATTTTGTCTATAAATGACATAATCATAAAAAATACAACTGGGAACGCTTTGAAAACAGAACAAAAGATGATCAAAGTTGGACTTTTGATCAATAACATTTCTGACTGTAAGTTCCAGGTTTGTGAAGACCGAGTTGAATGAGATGCTAAATATTGCTTGACTGATTTTAAGCACTGTTTTTTTTTATCTAAAGTTGTAGTTACATCATTTTAAATTCAGATAAAGATATTTTTCTTTAATTCACTGATGTGTGAAACCTCAAATTTTAAAAGTGGTGTCCTTAATAATGTTATTAGCTCAATGATTCTGACCCATTTCAATTTTCTAACTAAATACTAATTAAATGTACTACATTAAGAGATGACTACAATAACACATTTTATCATTGGGTCACTAATGTGGAAAAAAATCTTCACGTGACAGCCAGCTCCTTCTGAAAGGTGAATAAACACAGGTCTGGGAGTTGGTGCTTTGTTTAGAGGCCAAATCTGTTTGTGCATCAACAGCGAGCAAACACAGCGGTGCCTTGTAGAAACATGTAATCTAATAATCAGTTATGACAATAACTCTGAATCTGCAAACAAGCAGCAGAGTAATCTTGTAAAAACCACTGGGCATTCAGTGTGAGGCTTGCAGAGCCACAGACACCACCTGTGCTGTGTCAACGTCTGCCACTTGTTACTCATCAGAATACGTTTTTTGCCATCAGGAAAATTCAGTGTACAAGCTAAACAAATATCTTATTAATAGTAATTTTGATGGACTGCTGCTCTGTTCTCGATGTTCTGAACAATAATGCAGCACTGACATGTAGTTTAAGGATTGTAAAATAAACCATATGGTCAACAAGATTCTTATAACTTACTATCATCAAGTTATTCTAATGAAGAAAAAAAACTGCAGTTAAGTGACAGATTAAAACCTGTTCACCAAATAGATGGGTAACCTTTCACTTTCAACTTACACCTACAAAAACACCTACTTTACTCATTGAAACTGTTATGGCCGTAAACGAGAATTGAACTGAATGAGTGTGATTTCACCCAAAATGGTTTAATTCTGGCCCCAACCAAATAAAATCAAACCAGTCACTATTTTTTGGCGATTTGGACTCGGACACACTGGAGACGTCAGTAAGCAGTGATTGAATCTAGCAATCACTCTCACCAATCAGGAGTGAACACCCCTACTACTTGAAAGTACAGTCAGGAAAATCTGTCGAATGTTTTGAACATTCAATGTGAAACCACAAACTTTTATTGAGGCATCTGATTGGTCGGTTTATAACTTGATTATTTTGCACTATAGAAAACATATCAAAAAATAGGATTAACAAGAACATATTAAATTAAACTCTGAGAAATTTAAATCTGAGTAATAGCTGTTTTTTTATCAATTGAAGTCTGCAGGATTTTGGCTTTTTGGAACCAGTAGGTGCTTCCTCTTTGGAACACAAGTGGGAAGGGGTCCAGTTCTCATACATAATCATTGGTTATTCGTGATGAAACATTGTAAGATACTAAGTTAAAAACCTTTCATCAAGAGTCATCCTGCGGTCACACACACACATATATATATATATATATATATATATATTTTTTTTTTTTTTTCTATTTTTGTTGTATGTGTAAAATCAAGCTTAGCAGTATTTAAATTTTAACATTTAAAAGTGTAAAGTGGTTAATAGAAAGTGTTATGCATCAGTTTTCTCATCATTTTCAACATATGTAAAAGTGTAAGGTTTTCTCCATGAAACCAACACACATGGAAACACAAATTTCCACGAAACCAAAATTGTTTTGTCCTCTTAAATAACGTCATTTATGTAACTTGACAAGTGCACAATCAATTCTTTTAATTAAAGTTCCCCTTTTTTTTGTCTGCACCTTCAAGTATTTTTTAAAGCATAATGACAGTGTGATTCATCCATTGACTTATCAAGCACACAGTCTTCTAACTATTAAAGAGTAAAATTCCTTTCAGTCAACGTTGGTTGATGTCAAGTAAGAAAGGAATTTCATCCCTGAACTAGTTTCAAAGAACATATTTACATTTTTTTTTTCGGTGAATGATCACTAAATGTAAAGTGTTTTCATCCAAGTTGGTTTTTCACAGAAAACTAGCTCTGCTGTTTCTGGAAAAAAACTACAAATTTAGCATTTCATCTGGTGCTAAAAGCATGGACAGTTTTTGCATGGTGTGTAATTACACAAACTTGCCAAATAGGAACTCACTTGTGGTTTTAAACGTGCAAATGTTGCTCTACAAATCCAGT
This sequence comes from Oryzias celebensis, assembly GCA_014656515.1. Lineage (NCBI taxonomy): Eukaryota > Metazoa > Chordata > Actinopteri > Beloniformes > Adrianichthyidae > Oryzias > Oryzias celebensis. The sequence continues at coordinate 33,069,918 of BNCR01000005.1, read as the reverse complement.
TTGATTTAGGATGCTCTGCCATCTTCCTAGCTGTAAATAGTTGCGCTTCATTGTTGTAGCAGGTCTGCTGGCGTGAACTGATGTTACAGCCACATTGTGTGCATCACTTTATGTTGATTTCTGTCGAGGAATGAAAAACTTTGAGGGCACTCTGGGTTTGGTAAGTAAACACACCCCCTCCTGTTACACCAAAGAAAGAAGAAGCCCACTACATCAAAGAATTGACAGAAAATAAATTGATTTGACATAAATTTCTTTTTAAACCTTTTGATGAGATCCACGTAAAAAATAAATACTTTTTTTAATAAGAAATAAATTGCATTCAGTGATTATTATGTATTATTATCATAATTATAAATTATTAATTTACATTCTGCATCCTTTCAAAACAGCAAGTAGTCATTTTAAAATTGAATCTCTCTCCGAAACGTTCTGAAAATGACCTAAAACCTTTTCCCGCCAAGTGATTTTGGGATTTCAAGCAGGCAGCCATTTTGAAATGAGCAGGAAAAGCCCTTCTACTGCCCCTAGTGGAATGATGATGAACTATATGAAAACATAGACTAAGTTGTATACAATAGGTCTTTAAGGAAAGTTTGGATCATGGTGGGTAATGCTAATGAGATAGGGGTTCAGGAAATGTATGTATTAGATACGAATGCTTATGTAGGGTTAGGAATGCATTTATCCTTTTTTTTCTTAATATAATGTTGATATAAATATGCCCAAGTATATAAGCTTGATGTTTCTGATCATCAGTATCATGGGGCATCTTTTGGTGTTAATATGGTGGCCTTGCCAGTGTGGTGATATTTGATGCAGGCTGCAAACAAAGCCAGTGTTTGCCTTATGGGTGATAACAAATACTGAACAAGCAGACTGAAGTGGTGCTTGAAAAAAAAAATGCCGGAGACATTTGTCCTTGAAGTCTAAACCACTTTACCAAAAAGGAGACGAACTTTCTTTTATTTAACTTTGACATTTTTCTCTTTTTCAATGAAAAGGCATCTTCAGTTCTCTGTTGCTGAGTTTTATATCTGTGTCACATCATGTGCTGCAGGGGCATTAAATCACAGTGAAACAGTGGCAGGCCGGGTTGTGAGCCTCTGCTGTGGAGTTTGAATTTGATGTTTCGGCTTCAATATTTTTGCAGAATTACATTCAGAGAGGAGAAGCCAAACAAAAATAACTAAGACCTAGTGATTGTTTATTAAGAAAAAACCAAAGTAAATGAAAATTTAATATTCTAACATTTTCTCTGCTACTTTCTAATAAAAAGTCCATATGTAGCTGAATCTGAAAGTGGGGCGAATTTAGCTCTGAATCTTCAGAATGCATGTGTTGCAGAAACTTGCCAAGTGACTCAGCATATCAAAAATTAAAGAAAGGTTGATGACTTTTATCCTTTTCCAGTTTTTTACAGCTGGTTTAATATCTAAACCAGTGGTCTCCAACCTAACTAAGGCCATGGACCGATTTAATATCAAATAATTTTATCACGAACCAGCCTGAATGAGGCTAAGGTTGGCATCTATTTTTATTTTTTTCAGCTTCCAGTTTCCCTTTATCCTCTGTATAATATCTGCAGGTGCTTTAAAGTTTATTTGTTCGCTAGATTTCATGTAGGAACCATTAAAATTTGATACAGATGTCCCTTTAACCCATAACTGACAAAGACGAAGCTAAAAACTCAGATGCCAACTTTTGAGGTGTGACGAAGAAATGCAAAAAAAAAAAAAAAAAAAAAAAAAAAAAAAAAAAAAAAAAAAAAGAAATCACTAAAACTTGTATTTTCCAAATGTCTCATAACATTAAACAAACAGTTACCGAATATCATACATTATTATCATCATTATGGAGTGTGGGAAGATCTGCCACAATAAATCCATATTTGGAGTAGACTCCTGTTTTTTGTCTGTTAAATGCAGGTTTTTTTTTTTTTTCTTTTTTTTTTAAAGTCAAAGGTTCTTTTTCTGTTTCTTTTCTGCTAAAATAAACTTTCTAAATATGTCTGTTCTATGTTAGCGTTGGTAGTTTGGCGGTTTCACTTTAGCCGCTTTAAAAAAGTAGTGAATGTTATTTGAACATGTGACCAAGCCACTGTAGACAAGCGCCCAGAATGACTCAGAATGAATCAGAATTAAGCAGTTGTTCAAAATAAAACTCCCTTTAAAATAAGTTTATAAATGATACAAATGTTTTTTCATGCTGTGTTTTTTTTTTCTTTGCGGCCTGTACCAACTCTGGCCCAGGGGTTGGGGTCCACCGATCTAAACTTTGTGTATTATGTGCAGTTTTTTTTTTCTTTTAGATGCATGATCTCAGACATTCATATTTTAATAATATGCTCAAAACCTGCTGAAACTTCCAGTTGTGTTGATGCAGGCAGCCGAATAAGAGTTTCACTTCTCTTTGCCATGACAGGGTGTTTTTCTGTGTGTGGGGGGGTATATTCCAGCATTACTATGGCCAAAAACCACAACATGGAAAAAGAAAAAATCCCCAAAAAATTCAAGTTGCCATTTTCATATTATGAGAGAGTTTCTTTTTATTTTCTCACCCTGCAGCTTGAGGGTCTGCCCAACACTCAGCAAGCATCTGCCTCACAATTCTGTGAGTCTGTGACATCTTTTTGCAACCGTCATCAGTCAGCTGAAGCTATTTCAAAGACTGAGCCTATATGTTTATAATAAAGACTTTGACAAAGACCACAGAGTATTAAATTGAAGAAATGTATTTGTATCTAATAAAGGCGTCCTAGATATTCTGTTTTTCTACTTCATGCATTGCTGGGGTAAATAACAAAAAAAAATAATAATAAATTGAAGAAAAGTAAAAATGACAAAAAAACTGTAGAGGTGAGGATGTCCTGTTGGGGTATGTCCAGCTACAGTATATTCAACTTGCATATGTGCACTTTCCAGGCTAGATTTCATCTTCTAAATGAAATAATTAACATTTGGAAACTGATTACAATAAAAGCCTCTAATGATCCTGCAGAATGGGCGCCAAATGCATACAGAGGAAGTTTGGGAGATGAACACCCTCCCTGCTCGTTTCTCAGAGCTGCTTTTGGCATCAAAATTAAAGCTTCAATCTGGCAACTCCATCAGAATTAAAAGAAAAAAAACACAAAAATAAACGAATCCCCTGACTGTTATTTTTCTGGGCAATATTAAAATACAGAAATGAGTTGTTTTTTTTTTGTTTTTTTTCATCAGACTGCTTTGAAGATGAGGTGAACCTTTGAGTGCTTGCGTGTTTTGCCCACTCAGTTCACAACACAGAACCGTGTATGAAAAATGCATCACAGCAGAACTTAAATCACAACCTTGGAGCGAGCTGTGCGTGGGGGTGTGAAGAAACATGGCACGAACATGTGAGAGGAGAGGGGAAGGGAGGGGACGGATATGGGGTGGGGGGTTACTCACCCTGCGAGGATATCTGCAGGTACAGCCGGGGGTCTGCAGCCCGGATCGCCTCTGTATACCGGACCTCCATTCCGGGCACCTGTGCTTTTTTCTCGGGCATGAGCCGAACCCTGAGCCGCCCCCCTTCGGCTCCCAGCCACCACTCCAGGATGGTCGTGAGGTCCATCTCCAGCATGAGCTGTGGGGCCTCCTCGTACACAGTCAGCCCACCACATCCCGTTTTGATCAGCTCCTCTCCTATTTCCACCACAACTTGGTTCGATTTCCTGCTTGCTTTCGTTAAGCCCAATTTCAGAACTTTGGACAGCGCCCGCTTGTATACAAAGGGGAGCTGTCCATCAAAGGACGCGTTTCCCGGTGCTGAATCCGGAGATTTCGGCTCCACAAAAGTAGCAATAATTTTCTGCAAAGGTGCACAGTGCATTTCCAAGTTTGCGCGCACTATGTAACATCCGCTAAAACTCTGGCAGTCCCCATTTAGAGGTCTCTTTACAAACTCCGCCAGATAATAGCGCAGCAGAGAGGGGACTGCGAAATCCACCGACAGATCCTTCCTCTTTTTCCTGGAGATGATGGTCTGGTTCATGTCTCTTTTGCCCCCGGTCTCCCCGCTGCTGCCTCCGCCGATGCTGATGTTGCTGAAGCCGGCAGCGGGGAGCTCCGTCCTCGCCGTGGTCCTTGGCGACGCGCAGTGAAGCCCAACCAGAAACCCATACAGAATCAAAATCATGGCGTGCATGGTTTTATCTGTCTGTTTTGAAGAAGCGTCTGTTAATACTCCTGACACAGAGCAAAAATTAAAATAAAATAACATTAAAAAAATCTCAAAGTGGGGAATGAAGGATCCTGCGCCTCCTCGCCGGTGCGCCCCCGCTGCCGGATGTTACATTAGCTTTCTTCTGACTGTTGCTGTTTTCCCCTTTTCAGACGGAAAAAAATGCCATCCCCCACCACCACCTTCACCACCTCTCCGGTCTCCTCACGGCAGCGCTTTTTATCGCGGGCGCAGCGACGCTCTCCGGGACGCTGATTTATATGCTGCTCTGGTCCGCTCCGGTGGCTCTCAAAGACTCCCTGTCTCTTGTGACGGCGGCACAAGTGGTCCCTCTGTCAGCAGAGGGATGCGGCGTAGCTCCCCGCAACTAAATCACGCATTTGTTTGGAAACTTTACAATGTAATCCAGTAGATTCCTTTTTTCCCCTCGAGATCTCACTCCTCGATGTGTCATAGTTCTGCGCCTGTTGGATGACAGGCTCTTGTCGAATTAATCCAGTTTAATATCTAAAATAAATCCCTCAGCATCCAGGGGCGCGCACGAATCTGACGCACGTTTTGTTCCGCTGCATCTTTATTAAAATTTAAAATGCCTGTAGGTTTTTAGCACAGCAGTTCTCCCCAAGTGGATCATTTTACGTGTCCGGAAATTGGATTGGATTATTCAATCTGAAATAGTTTCTCGGGGAGTCCTTTTGCTCTGCATTCATCCGGCCGCGCGCGCGCATTTATGCGATCAGAGAGTTGTGTTTTTCCCGGTTCATTTTTTTTAAACATCGGCCTATTAATTGTGAATCCAAAGGGGTCAGCGTTTGGGAAGAAGGGAACGATTGTTAGTTCACGCTCCTGCGACTCCACCTGAACGCCCCCGCCCCGCCTGGCTGCGCGCAAAAGTTGATCAGTGAAGACACCCGCCAGATGGCGTCGGCACACATGATTATTCGCAGCCCTCACTGTCACTGACGAATCCATTCATCTTCTAATTGCTGGGAGTTTTTGCGCCCCTTAATAGGATTTAATCCGCTGAGAGGGATTCCAGATGTGATGATAGAATAAGTAAGAGAGAATACACGAGAGAAAGATCTGCAGTAAAAATCGTGGAAAAAAAGAAGTAACTTTAGTGGTCTTGGGAAATGATGACCTCAGTTTATGAGTAAAAAACCTTTTCTTCATAAACTCAGATTCCGATACACATCTAGTATAAGACATATACTTATATACTTCACTATTGTATGAGAAGGCCCAAAGCACTTTGTACTCATCATCCAACTCACACGTTCACACAATTATGGCGGCTCTTCTGTCCACACCGTCATCGGCAACGCACGTGTAAGCAACCAATGAAAAGTCTTTGAAATGGTGAGCTTTAGGCTTTTCGCATTCCAAACTCTCAAGTTAGCTCTTGAACATGCTCCATATGATTTCATCAACGTGCATTCAACTGGTGGTGTTCAAACTGTCAGGGTTGTCATGAAGGTACAAAAACCACCCGACAACCAGCGCAGGGGAGACGAAGACTTATAACCAGGAGGAGGGGATGAGGTAAGTGAAAACAGGTGTGCCAATTAAGGAGGGAGAGAACACACACTAGGAGGCCAGTCTCAAGAGACCTGAAAAAACAGAGGAGAAACACAGGAAGTACAACCAACAACAAAATAAAACAGGAAGTGGATGCCAAACACAAGTCCAACAAATATCCAGGGTCCATAACCCCACACAAACCTGACCAGCACTGGACAGGCAGGGAGTCCAGTGTACTTGCTCATGTTTGCCACCTAGTAGAGGCTCTGTGTTTGAAGCCAAGGTGGTGCAAATTCAGCAAAATCTTTCTTTCACAGCTCTTTTCCAATACATGAAAGACTTGAGCCGAATCCAAATTCAAGGTAGGGGTGGGGGTAGCCATACCCCTATGGCTATCTGAAATAATTTTTTTAAGGGGTAACCCTTGGGGCAGAGGGCTTTGCATCCCTCAGTTGCATGGGGGTTCCGTCTTGCAATGTGCCACAGAGGGGAAGCATGTTTCTTCACGTGGTTGCGCTTTGAAGCACAGAAGTTTACATTTTAATGTAAGTACTTACTTTTTGTTTCAGCTCCACGCTAGTGTAGCTGACCGACAACTTTTAATTACGTCATCAAGTGGAAGTGAGGTCCAAATTCTAAGACACTATTTTTCCATAATTCTGTTTGTTTGGCTAAATGTAAGGGTAGGGAGAAGGGGTAGGGGTAATGGTGGGGGAAGAAATTGGATTCTGCTGTAGTCTCGTAATTCCAGCTGGGCACAAAAAGGCAAATAATAATGACTCCTTTGTGATCATGTTCAAAATTGTTGGTAATTCTGTGTTTTGAAAAGAACGCTAGCTTTAAGTCACTACCAAGTTTGAGTCTCTGGTTGATCACGGAGTTCACGATTTAGTGCCAAGAAATTCAACCGGTTGAATGTCCATTTCATACGTAGAGCCTTCGTCCACTTGAATGTAAAAGCATGAATGTCAGGTTGACTTGCTTTTACAAAGACTTTTTATTGAAAGTTGCTGCTTAATGTGAATGCAGCCTCAAACATATTTTTAAGATTATTTTTAGGCTTTACATACAAAACCTGAGGCCACTGAATACAGGTTAAGGTTAAACATCAAACTTTGTCCAATCATGGACTTTGATTTGGTGGTATGGATGGCATCTCCTTAACTTCATGGAAGTGTCAACCATTTAACAATTGATAGTGGAGAAGAAAGGAATAAATCCGGTTTGTGCCCGACACCAAGTTTTTCATGAATCGGAACAGAGCTGCGAAAGAAAAAACCCGAAGCAAAAGATTTGCGAGATTTGCACCACTTTGACATTTTCGTCAGGTCTCTACCATCTGTAGGGGTCAACATGCACTAGTAAATGCTAGAAAAAGAAAAAGAAGCCCCTCCCTGCTTGTCCAGAATGAAAACCAAATGGACATACGTGAACGTGTGTCAGATACCCGGTGTGTACATACCTTACGCTGGCCTCTCCAAGGCACTGAACCTGCTTAATCGTCTCAATTCCTGGCTCATTGTGTTGGCAACATGCATGTGAAGAGCCAGATGATCCTCATATGTGTTTGAATTCAATGTTGTGGGACAAATTGACAGTAAGGCAATCTGGTATTCTCTCCTATTTGAACAACAAATTAGAGACACCGAGTAAAATGGCAAAAAATAAATGCTGCGATGATTCCTGAGCGTGCTGACAACCCCCTGTTTTCTATAAAAGCTGCTCTAGTGATGAACACAAACAATATTTAGTGGTCATCAAGAATTCTCTTTCAGGAAGAAGACAAGAAGCCCTCATGACATGATTATAGGGAAAAATCACTTTCATAGCCACTGACAGTACAGTCATTTGTATGGACGGCCAGTTTTTTTCCAGATAGCCAGTTCTATTCTCCCCCATCACCAGCAGAGCTGAGCACACTGCACTGCAGCTGTGCTTTAACCCACCCTGCCTTTAATATTGCCAACCCACAGACTTCACTGCTATCGCTGATGTAATCCCATATTCACTGTTATGGCTATTTCTCCTGCTTAACACAGAAGCAGCGTACTGATTGGACACTGTGAGTCCCTATTTAGCCCATTTAGAATTGAAATTACTACTGTCATAAAGAGATGATATGGAGGGCCAAATGTAGAAGGACCCGAGGCAGGTGGGAAAGAAACATGAACGATCTTATAAGTGAGCTAAAGCATCACTTAAAGCTAAATCATCACTTTAGAAAATTGTGTTTTGGGTGTTTTTTAGCATGTCCAATTTTTCTGATGATGGAGGGATTGTCTAAACAAAATTCATTGAAATAACACATTCAAATAACTGTGAAATAAGTGCAGAGGAAACAATGCTGTTGGAAAAAAATGTTTAGTTGTGACATAGAAACTACAATCAGTGGGCCACAAGCTTCATGTATCCATTTACAGACAAATAGATCCATGAATGTCTTTGTTTTCCTCATCTGAACTGCCATCCAGCTCAAATGATGCGGCTGGATAGCTCCAATATTGCTTGCCGTTTTTGATGCAGCGGTAATGTTAACATATGGATGTGAGGGGCTGGCAGGAGAGAGTTTAAACAGATGGGTGACAGGAGGTGGGAACAGATTTGTCCAGTGCAAACATTCCCACCCACAACACAAAGGCAAATTTCAGATGAACCTCTGCCGCTCTGCAGGAACTAAATCTCATTTTTGGGTTTTTTCTTTTGCTAGAAATGGCAAAATCATGATTAAAAGACATCTGGGACCACTTTTACAACAGATCTAAAAATGATTGGAGTGGGTCTATAAAGCTAAAATGGTAGAACAGAACCATGTGACTCAACAAATGCTAACATTATTCATCAAAACACATTGAAGGAAATAACTGAAGCTGATATTTGAGAGAAATTTAGGCTTGACACTAATGGAAAAAACCTAACCACACTAAAATACACAAAAACATAATTAAAAGTTACTTTGCCCAAAGGTCAATTCACAAGAAAACCAAAGGGCCATGTTGAAACAGCTGTCCTCTGTAACCCAGGTGACAACCGATCCAGTAAAGTTTCCCTTTTAGTGAAGATAATGATAGATGTGTTAAGTGAAGTCTTTCTTTTAGATTTGGAGGCCAGGCTAGAACAGTTAGAAGCGAGGCTCTGCACAGTTGATGCTAAGGCCCAATCTAGATTCTTCCTTTTGCCCTCCCACTTCTCCCTTCTCCTACAATTAGCCTTCCAAATGGAGAGTTATGGAAACATTGTGTCTCTGATTTTAGAGCTATGGAGTCCCACAGGGCTCAGTTCTAGGACCCGTCCTGTTTATGTTCCTGGATGACAATTAATTACCTCCTCCTAAACCCAGAAAAAACAATACATGTGAGATGCTCTATCTGATCAGATGGTCTCCCTGGATGGCGTAAATATAAGCTTCAATTCCACAGTTAGATACCTGGGGGTTTTATTTGACCAGGATTTATCATTTAAGGCTCACATATTACAGGCTAGTAAAATTTGATTTTTTTTCCACCTACGCAATTTATCTGGGATCAGAAATATATTATCGAGCAATAATGACGAAAAACTCATCCATGCATTTATTATTGCTAGGCTGGATTGTTGTACCACTTTGCTAGTAGCATGTCCTAAAAATTATCTAAAAAGTCTTCAGTTTGTTCAAAATGCAACAGCTAGATTGTTAGCTGGAACCAGCAGAAGAGAACACATTACTCCTGTGTTAGCTTCATTTAACTGGCTCCCATTTTAATCTATAATCAAGTTCAAAATCCTCCTGCTAACTGATAAGGCCTTGAATCGTATGGCCCCCATCCTATGATAAAGACCTCATAGTGCCTTCAAACCAAATAGAGCACTTTGCTCTCAAAATACAGGACTTCCTGTGGTTCCTAGAATTTCTAAAAGCACAGTTGGAGGTAGAGCCTTTAGCTGCCAAGCCCCTGTCTTATGGAATAAACTCCCAGCTCATGTAAGACAGGACACAGTTTTTATATTCAAAGTTAGACTTAAAAAATTATTCTTTGGACAGGCTTATTGCCAGGCTAACTAGTAATGAGAGAATATCTAAATTACTGCTCCCCTACCTCATCCACTGTATTGCAGTTTGGAGTAACAATTATAATTTTCATTACATCCATTTTTTATACTTCTCTGTGAAGCTAAGCAGAAGGAAGATGGTTTGATAAACCGGGCCACGGTGGCCTATTCCCTCCTCTTAGTGGGTTTATGCGAGCTTAGATAAGATTAATAATATCTTTAAATTGACATGCTAAAATTGCAGATTCTCTATTAATGTTATTATTATTACCGTCCGCTCTCTTGCCATATTGATGCTCTTACCATCAACATATTGAATCAATTTTCAAATACTAATTAGTTGCTAGCAGGATACTAGAAGTTAGAAGCTGGGCAAAGTATGATGCACAGGGGTTCCTGTCCTCTATTACTTCTCTCCTCTATTCTTTATCATTTACCCAGTACTTTTAGTTTATTTAGTTCTTCATGCCTCTGTTCGGTGCAGTGAGATTCATATGTTTTCCCTATTTCCCACTCCCCTCGTGGGGACCTCGCCTCTGGCTTGTCTCACATCCTGAGCTGACACACAGTTTCATTTGGATGAAGCCCATCTGCTACACTATTTATACATGTAGTTGTTATTCATACATGTAGTTGTAGAGTTAGATAACCTAATTCTTCTTAAACAGTTCTAGCACATCACCTGTCAGTCCTGGGAGAGAATCCCTCCTCATGTGGGCATCCCTGATGTTTCTTATTTTTTTCCCCAAGCTAGTTTTTTTAAAGAGTTTTTCCTCACCGAGAAGGAGGGTCTAATGGCAGGGATCCCAGTTTAGTCTGTTTAGTTTAGTTTAGCAACCAGCTATTGTTTATATTTTTATGATTGACTTTATGCTCTTTGCATAAATTCCCATGTGAAGCCCAAAGAGATGGCTTTTATTGTGATATTGGGCTATATAAATCAAATGTTATTGAATTGTTGCTGTTGTACATTCCATGAAAACTGCTAGCAAAGGTGTTGAAGTTCTACGAGTTTTTGTAAGTTACTAGCAGCATTCTCAGAGAATTAAAAGTAATCGTACGCCAGACTGGACACATAAGGGAAGATGCAAGCTATTAGTCCCTGCAGTGGATGGCCAAAAGGTTTCAGAAAATCTGTTCACCAACTGCCCTTGGTTTGCATGATTTATCTTATACGGTTTACTCCTTTAGCCTTTATTCTAACAAGAATCTATACCACAAGGCAACAAAGGTCAACTGTGTGTGCAGGGCAGGGGCATTTAACTTCCAAAGGTATTCATATACCTGCATACCCCATTGTAAAAATGACCAAGTGCATCACACATGTGATGGCAGCAAAAAAATGATCAACCATCATTTCAGTCCAATGTGTGAAAACACAAAGACATGTGACCATACAGTGTGGTAGGAAGCAAAAGACAGTTTCAGTATATGCTTGGTAGCATCACTGTGTTTTTGCATCTACAGTGTCTGCCTGAACAGCAGCATGACCTGTATCTGACTGTCCATTTATACACCGCATTACTAAACCAGCAGGGTACATGTCTCAGTTAATTATAGCCAAGGCTTTAAACATGATCAGAGGAGATACGGTGATATCAATTTAATTAATCATCAAAACCGCTTTGTCCCTTTCACGGGATCACAGGGTTGCCGGAGTCTAACCCGGCTGCTCATGGGTGAAGGCAGGGGACACCCCTGGACTGGTCGCCAGTCTGTCACAGGGGCCACAGTCACACATTCTTGCACACTCACATCCACACCTAGGGACAATTTAGAGTGACCAATTAACCTATGACGCAAGTTTTTGGATGGTGGGAGGAAGCCGGAGTCCCCAGAGAAAACCCACCCATGTACGGAGAGAACATGCAAACTCCACACAGAAAGGTGACACTGTTTTAAGTCCCCCTGCCAGGACTTAAACCGGGAACCCTCTTGCTGTGAGGCAAGAGTGCTAACCACTGCGCCACCGTGCAGCCGTGATATAAATTTGACTAGACATATACATTATTAATAAGACAGTCCCATATGACATCTAAACAAAAGCTCTCGGAACCAAGTCGTGCTTGTGTCGTTCCGTCTCGCATTGCCTTCACAATACAGGATCTCTCCCACCTTCCACATCTCACTGCTCAAGCCTGCCATCATACCTCCTGTTGGGGCATTGCCCTTTGAGTCCGTCAACACCACAGTGCCCCCTCTTATAGTGGAATCCACCAGCTGTGTCTCATCTAGTTTTCAGCCTCACTATACTTGTATGCCCTGTTTAGACTTGCCCCTTTGCGAAGTATTGTTTTGCCCAGCTGACAATTCCGAGCTTTCATATCTGTACTTGCCTCCTGGTGTTTTTGACCCTTGCCTGTCTCTTTTACTCCCTGTCTTGTTCCATGTGACTTTGACTCCTGCTTGGCTTTTGACTACATCTTGTCTCTGCCCTTACCTGTTTTGTTCGTTATTTAAACCTACCTGCTTGCACATGGATCCACACGTCTCCATGTCCTTGTTACAGATGAGCTTGCTGGTGAAGGAATAGCTGGTACGGCATCAGGAAGCCGCTGCAATGTTTGGGTTTCCCCATGAACTGCCCGGCAGTCTAACAAAGACGTTATAGTCTAGTCAAAGACGTGGACCGGACGTTAAATTGAGAGCGGTTCCAACAGCGCCAAAGACACAGGACTCTTTCCCGAGCGCTGGTCACCAGTCACGGGGATAGCAGATGCCACTGCTATTCTAAACAGTAGCAGATCGGAGCGGGCCGATGAGCTGATCAATCATCTTCGCTCTGTGGGTTCGTGTTCGCCACGGAGAACCTCCACATGGGAGACCAGACCAGAGCGAGGACGTTCCCTGGAGGGTTACCTGCTCGGGAAAGAGCCCCGTGTCTTTGGCGCTGTTTGGGGAGGGGCTGAAGAGAGGAAATGTTCAGTTGTGGAAAATGTTTTTATTTTTAAAGGGACAAGTATTTTAAAAATTCGTATTTAGACTTTTTGTATTAATTAGTCGACATTTCTGTTTAAGAAAGTGGGAAAATGTCAGGTTTCACCAAATATTATTCACAATTCAAGTTTAAAGCGTTTGATATGAAAACTCTGATAACCCAGCATTATAGCAGTATTTAAACACATCACTTAAGCATGAATCTGGAAGACGGGAAAAGAGTCTCACATAAGATTTGTGTGTAAATGAGACGCACAAATCAAGAATTATGCACGCACAAATCAAGAATTGCGCATGCTCAAATCAGATGAGACTTATTTCTCTCCATAATTTCTCCCCAAAAACACAAATTGCAACCAGGAGTAATTAGCGAGTCCCGCATCAGGGCTGGAGAAACGCTGAACCTCCAAAAGGAAGTGGGCGGCAGTGGAACCGCGGAGATGGACGGAGATGGAAGCGATCCTCACAAAAGTTCTACATTTCACCAAAATAATGTTACAGGGTCTATGTGTGTGAAGTGCTAGACAAAACCTTGGCCACAAAGAGGAAGTGACGTAATATTTGGACACACAGGAAGTACGCTCAAAAAGAAGATGGAAAAAATGTCACCTGTATACAATCAATAAAGTAATAAAACTTTATTTTCTTGTCTTGTACACATTTTTATTGAATAACATAATCTCTCTTGTATTACATGTTTCTGTTTCAATGCCTGTAAATATTTAAAAATAAAAATAAATTTAAGTCAAAGTCTTAAATAATCCAAACCTGAAATCACATCAGTTAGACAGATGACTGTTTCTTTTTTTGTTTGTTTTTTCATACACCTGCAAGAAATATTGAATACAATTTGGGTATTAAAAAAAGTGAAAGAGCTGAAACGATTACAGTGTATAGGAAGTTCATTCAGTCACTAATATGTAGTTACAAATACCAAACCACCAGCACAATGGGCCACAGGCTGCTCCATTTTTATGCATAATGTCTAACATTAGTGCTGATTCTGCTCTGTTACTACCTGGGTTACACTGACTGCCTGCAGCCAGCCTGTGTGTGGCTAAACGCTGGTTAATCTCTTTGAACAAGGTATATGCAGACTCAGACATAAGGGGGTAGCAGATGGTCTTTAGATTGAATAGAGGTTTGATTAGGCTGGTGCTCAAACAAATGAACAGTGGAAATGGTATAACCATTCACTGAAACTCTGCAGTCTCTTGATTTATTATTCAATGACTGAACACTCTATTAATGTTAGTCAAATTGTTTTTTAACTTGCAAAACCCCAAATTAGACATTCCAGCTGGAATTTCATGTCTTCCACTGAGTTGTCTCTGATGGCCTGTTATACATGTGCATAGTAATGGTTCAGATAAGTTGATAGAGCAAAGAGTTAGACGGGCTGAAGCATTTATGAGCTGAGATAAACTGCTCTTTTTTTACTGCTTTTGCTGTATTCCTGGTAATAGGAATTCACTCTCAAATCCATTTACCAGACTGCCAGGAGGAACTTAATTACTTTCTGACTGACGACTTTTTCAACTCTTCAGTTCTCATAAAGCAAATGAACCTAAAGCGAAGTATTTATCTCCATACATATGCTTGTAAACTCACCAGCTTCGGTGTTTGCTTCATTGAGCCACGTTTGATACCCAACTCCAGTCATAGAAAAAAGGGGGACTGGGAGTGTAATAAATTACAGATATAAGTCCTTACAAAGACCCTTCCCCCCTCAAGCACTCCTTTTCAGGGCAGACAGTAGACCTCTTAAATCAGGAACTGAATCAGATCGCATAGATCTTTCTCACAAACATCGCTGCAGCTCCAAGTCGCTTCTCTTTGCTGTTTGCATGGCCTCTGTGTTGATCACACATAACATCACACAAGACATAAGATGAATGTTAAATCATAAAGGCAAAAAGAAAAAGTTCTACTAAACTACTGATTCCATCTCAATTTTCATCATTTTGAAGCCAATTGTTTAAAGTTATTTTTAGGTTGTTTTTTTTCTGATTACAGTAATTTCTCCACGAACAGGCGAACCTGAGAGTTTACGGTTTCTCAAAAAATGCCTGAACACCTAATTATGTGTGCACCGAGTTCCAAAATCTGTAAAAATGTTGTGCGACTTTGATAAGCGCTCTGCTTGATTGACTGTTGAACCCTTTACCATTGACACAGGGTTGCAACATATACACTTCATATGCTGGCAGTGATTAATCAGTCAGAGAACATTATGCACACTTACCTTCACCACACCGCCATGTAAAGCTGCAAAAGAATTCAACATCAAAAATGTTATTGTTTGGAAGAAAGACAATGAACAGTGCCAGAAAATGCATAAGAAAAAAGTCCTCCATAAAATATGCAAGAAAATGAACTGTGAGGTGGCCACAGTTAGAAAAATGAACTCGGAGATTGCCACAATTCCAACAGGATTAAGATTAAGATGAACTTTAATTATCCCCGCAGGGAAATTCAGTTGTAGGAGCAACATAATAAAAAGGAAATGCACAATATACAGGGAAACAAAACTCTTACAGATGTGTACATGTTGCAGCAGAGATAAACTTCTATACATATACACACATAGCAACAGATACGTTTGGAAAGAATACAACATAGTAAAATACCCAGTTAATGAAACTGGAGTTTGAAGATCTCCAAGCAGTGAATCACTAATGTGGTTTTCTTTTTTTTTTTTAATCTGGCAGTTATCACAGAGTTAAAGAGTCTAAAGGCGGATGACAGGAATGACTTCCTGTACCGCTCCTTTGAGCAGTGGGGTTGGAGGAGTCTGCTGCTGAAGCTGCTTCTCAGTTTATCCACAGTATCATAGAGAGAGTAGGAAGGATTGTCCATGATGGTCAGCAGTTTAGCCAGCATTCTGTCACGCCACCTGGCAACGAGACTGAAGACTACTTTACACTGGTCTGTATGTGGTGCATCTGCATTGCATTGACCCAAAAAATAATAATTGATTCAATAATCAATCAGAATGTTTACATCGCCCCCCTCATGTCTGCATCTAACGTCCGTCCCTCTGCAAAGCAATGCAAGCTTTACACAGAACTTTTTATCTTTTAAGTTCGTCAACACCTCAAGCAGAATACAGTTCAACTAATCCAATTGTTTTGCTTATGTAATCTTTTTTTTTGTAGACTGCATGTTTTAGCACGTGTCTTTTAATACAGTGCGCCTTATAGTGCTAAAAGCAATGGTACATGCACAACATACTACGGCAATGACAGAGAAGGGATGATCCGTATCTCACAAAGTCTAGGAAGGTTTTTTTCCATTACCAGCTGAATTTTTGTCTTTATGGTTCCATTAATCAAACCCCTCTTCAGCAGTAAAGAAAAACTCTGAGGCTATAGGAAAGAAAAAGGAAGAAATAGAGGGTTTTTTCCCAGAAAGTGTTAAGCATTCAGAAAGTCTCCTGTTGACAACTGGGTGGTCAGTTCTTCCGCAGCATGCTTACAGGTGCATGGGGATAAACATTTGATAAGTGGAGGTGCTCTGGGTGTTGAACTTGAAAAATGTCAAGCTTTTACCTCCAGTCCACTGAGCCCTGTGTATTTTCAACACTCACATTAATCATTGCACTGCAGGGCTTGAGCCTGCCGTTAGCCAGACAGTTAGCATGTAAGAGTGAATCACACTTACAGAGGTACTTCCAGCTTCCTAAAAGCGTAACTCTTCCCCTGCTTCTGCAAACACAAATAGACAGAATGCCACCCACAGCATTTTGCAGCAACAGTGCTAATTGGAATAAAGGCACAAATGGCTGAACCCTGCCTCACCTCTTCATGAGCAGTTTAAACATGTCAAATATCAGACTACGACTTCTGCAAGCATCTACATGACTGCAAATTAAATTTAGACCATTTTGAAAAGTGGCTACAGTTATTTAGACTAATGGCAGACATTAGTCTTCATAAAGGTGGTGTTTACTAGGCCTCCCTTTTCTACATCAATGTGCTAAAACCCCTTTAAGTTCATTTTCAGCCACAGTGGGAGACAAATAACAGGGAAAGGTAAGGGTATAGGTGTGTGTGAATTAAGCTGCTTTCACCCTATAAGTTAGGTTGGCTCCTGCTACATACTTTTGTAACCAAATGAGCTGAATTAGAAATCCTTAATCATTATGAATGTGTAAAAAAATGAGGAGGAACTGATGTGCAGTTTTAGAGCTATGCACTGTTAAATGAGATGAATTAAATAGGGGTGCATAATAGAAAGTTATAATACTATAACATACTATAATAGATCTTTAGAGCTCTAAAGCCACATTCACACTGCCATCGAAAAGGCACGTTCAAGCAACCACTTCTAATGAAAAAATCTGAGTAAAAGCGCATAATTGTACGTTTCTGGCTTCATCGCTTCAAAACTTTCACGTTCACGTGTAGCTATGCAAGTTTTTACAACTGTTTTCCGGCTTAACATACAAAATGTGTGGCCACTGAATGTACATTTCAAGTTTCATAAGGTTGAACTTTGACCTATCAGAGACTTGGATTTGGTAGTATCATATGGATGGTTTGCCTTTTAATTCATGGAAGTGACAATCGTTTAAATATTGGTCATGGAGTAGAAATTAATAATTGGAAGATTTGTGTCTGGCCGGAATTTTTAGCACATTAACACATTTCATATATTAAAATAAAGCTGTAAAAGGAGATTTGCACGGCTTTGACATTTTGCACCAAGACTCTTCCAACTGTGGGTGGTAGACATGTGCTATTAAACAGTAGAAAAAGCAAAAGAACAAGAATCCCCTCCCTGGTTGTTCAGTGTGAACACCATGGGCTAAACACTTATTCACGAACACGCATTTGGCACAGTTTTCAACGTGCTTCAAATGCCCTGTGTGTATGCAGCTTTACAGTAACAACCTATTACCGCATCAACACACCACACTGCTACCCTGAATTTACACTGTTCCATCTGCGAGGCATCTCCATTACACTGCGTGGGGAGTCCTTGTCACGACCGTCAATTTGTTTATATTTTCTCTGTTGTGTCTCCGGTCCGTCCCCCCTTGCTCCCGGAGGAGAGTCAATTAGTTTGCCCATTATTGCATGGGCACGTCACCTTAAATATAAAATAACATTTTATAAAGTTTTAGTTTAAAAGTACTATGAAAGTTTTTTTTTTTTTGGAAATGGGGACCTGTTTCAGGTTTTCTGCTTTTTGCAGCAACATTGATGCATCAACAGACCGGAAATATAACCATTGCATAAAGCTTTTGTTGCTTGTGTTGGCAAACAGATGTCAGATGCAGACATGACAGCGGGGATGTAAACATTCCAATTGAATAATTAAAAATTATATTTTTGTGTCAATGCAATGAATGGAGAGGCATCATAAATGGACCAGTGTAAATCAGCCTTTAGGCAAGATCTGCAACATGGTGAAAAGTGGAGTGTTGTTGGTTTGACTCGTTTTTGCTGTATGGACTTTTTACTATGCTTTAACGAAGTTCCTAAAACAAGTATCGGTCTTGGATTAGACAAAAATTATTTCTGTATTTCTCAAAGACGAAAGGGGAAGTTTCCTGAGCACTGTGCAGTGCTTGATCTGTGTTTGGTTTCTCATGTTGGGAAACGATCAAGACTCTCTCTTGTCACACAAGGGAGCTCCCCTGCGGTTTTCCTCTTGTTCTTTCTTCTTCTCCTGGAGAGGAAAGTGTTCTGCCAGACCTTTTTTTGTACTTGTGAAAGAAGTACCAACTGAAGCCCGAAACCATCTTAGATGCAGGTCAGATTTTTCCTTTTTCGTCTTGAGACACATTGAGGTTGTTGAATGTTACCAATTCAGTATGGATACACTTTTTTTGTGTCTTCTTGCCTTGATGGGAATCTCTACATGCAGCATTGGGAAGTCTTTCAGTGAATTAATGGCACTTTTTCGTTGATTATTTGAGCAGTGCATGTATATGATTCTATACATTGGGTTTTTTTCTGAAAGGGGGAATCACACTACCTAGCCTCCCAGAAAAGTGAGTTTTTCTGTACATCTTGGTCAGTTTTCTTCTTTAGAGGCTCCACTTAAACATGATGTACCCCAAGGCTCAGTTTTAGGCCCTCTTTCATTCTCACGATACCTGCTGTCACTGGGGTCCATCTTTAGGAAATACAATGTGTCATTCCACTGCTACTCAGATGACATCCAGATCAACCTTCTCTTTAAATCTGGTGGCGCGAGATGTCTTGACAATCTGCAGAAGTGCTTAGCAGATACAAAATCTTGTATGGAACTGACATTACTCTAGTCTTAGTCTTAGTGAAAACAAGACAAAGGTGTTTTTTTATTTTTATTTTTTATTTTTTGGAAAGACTGAACTGGTAGCAGGGTTGCTGTAGTGCTGTTGCCCCCCTGACCCATTCAATCGTCCTTTCATTAGAAATTTTGGGGTAAACCTTGACAGGCATTTTAAATTTGACACAGGTCAGTGCAATAGTCCATTCTAGTTTTTAATCATTTGAGGCTAAACAGCAAAGTTTAGCCATCTCTGCCATATCATGCAATGGAAAAGATGATCTATGCTTTGATCTTTTCCAGACTGAACTACTTACTTTAACCATTTGTACAGTGATATTCACCAGTCTCTGCTCCACCGCCTCCATTTGGTCCAAAATTCTGTTACCTGCCTGTTGATGGGGACCAGACGGTGCGAGCACATCACTCCTATATTATGCTCTCTTCAATGGCTGCCTGTGTCTTTTAGAATTGTTTTTGAGATTATATTTCTGCATTAAATGTTTGAATAGTCTGGCACCTCAGTATCTATCAGAACTTTTACATATTTATCATCCACGTTGAGTCCTAAAAATCTGAAAATCTAAAGCATTGAATTGTTCGCAGGACTCTGCTTGTGACTATAGGCTTGTGACTTTTAAGCTGCGTCTCCCAAACTCTGGAATGCTCTTCCCTTTATGTGAGGTTTGCCAGTTCCCTTAGTGATTTTAAGACACTTTTAAAAACTCATCTTTTTACTCAGGCTTTTAACTCCAGCAAACAGATCTAGCGGGCCAGCCTGTTAATTTCATTGTTTTGTTGTTTTCGTGGTTTTATTGCTTTTATTGTTTCATTGATTTATTGTTATTTTTTCTTTATTGCATTAAATTGTTTAGTGATTTTATTTATATTGGATTTTCTGTTCAGCACTTTGGTTGCCTCAGCCTGTATAAGTGCTCTACAAATTTTGCATTGATTGATTTATTAAATGGAATCAATTGAAGTCAGCTTCAGAGTACAGCCATGAGTTGAACCTCTGATTCAGGAGGAACAGGGGTTTTCGCTCCAGCTCAGGAACAGCCAATACGTTAAACATTGTTTAAAGACTCCTTGAGGGTTTATGATAGCATTTTGTTTCAGGGACTTAGAGAAAGCCTTTGATCCTTAACTTCACCATGTCCTGTGGGAGGTACTCTGGGAATACCCCTTAAGAGCCATTTGGTCTCTGTACAACCAGATCAAGAGCTTGGATTCTTCTGTCTGTAAAAAGACAAACCTGTGAGTTGGACTTTTGTCACTGGTTCTATTCATGATTTTTATGGACATAATTTCTAAGCACAGCCAAACACTGGAGACTGGAGCCAGAGTCTGGTGTGGCGTCTGTAGGATTTGCAGGTATTGTTTGCAGGATTCTGTTCCTGCCCATGTCTGCTCAGCCATACCAAGGAAACATCATCCACACATGCACCAATACAGTTCTGTCCTCACCACCAGTTCTCTGCCAGTTGTCTCTTTGCTGCTCTCTGGTAAGTTGTATCAAATCCTGCTCCACTTTCCTGATCTTGTTTTGATGTTAAACTGACCTGGAAATGCTCCTGCTTGTCCAGTGAGAAAAACCCTGGTTCTTAGTGCTGGTGAAAATGGTCTCTGAGAAGATGGTGGACTGATATATTCTAACTTTCAAAGGAGTTGGGCTTGGAACATCATTACAGGTTTTTGGGTCGAACAATCTGAGTCCAGTCTCGCTGTGGTAGACTCATACTGATCCTGCTCCAGTATGGTGTTGCTCATACTAGAACCAACCCCCCCTAAATGACTTTGCTGCCTCAGCCAGTTCCCCAGCAGTGTCCTGCCTGTTCAGAGCTGCTATTGATCCGTTCAGTGCCACGCTCCTTTTTTGTGGAGGATATGCTCCCATCCATGATTTGGAATCTGGAGTATTTTTCATTTTGGGATTAAGTTTTTCCTAAACTTTTAACAGTAGCTTTTCTAGCTTTATAGAACTTTGATCTTTAATGTGCACCGTGGGGGTTTGC
Organism: Oryzias celebensis; assembly: GCA_014656515.1. Taxonomy (NCBI): domain Eukaryota; kingdom Metazoa; phylum Chordata; class Actinopteri; order Beloniformes; family Adrianichthyidae; genus Oryzias; species Oryzias celebensis. The sequence goes on along the minus strand of BNCR01000005.1, from coordinate 33,048,952 downwards.
AGTCAACTATAAAGCAACTGGAGTGATAATTAGCACCTTCAAGTTAGGGACCATTGTTCTTGACCAGCGACGTTGAAAGTTCCAGTGGAAAGAGAGGTCTGGGCATCACTCCTTAGATTGCTGTTCCTGTGACCCTGCTGTGGATAGGCTGAATAAGATGGATGGGAGTTTTTTTTTGAAACGTCACACTGATTATGTACTGTAGAAGTCTCTAAAATTAATGCATCACTTTTGATACATTTGGCAGTATGGGGTTAATCTATCCCATTTTAATTCTGATTATAAGCCCTGCACTGATTTATTAAATTAGTAGGTGGCATGTTTGAACCTAGATCCAACGAAGGTCTACTGATGTAAAATTGAATCCAACGCTACTGCCCATATAGATGACTATGTTTCCCATGGTAACATGCAATGCAACATGAGCAGATTTGTTGAGACAGAACAGCATTGATTAATTTCGGGTAATTATGATTAAAGCTGGATTTACAGAGTGGGAAACACAAGTATTAGGCATGAATTAAATGTAGCTGATTATGGCTTATAAAACATGTGTTGAGGCCAAAGGGCTGACTGTGTTAAACAACTGATTAAGTAAAGAAAATACATTTTTTCTTGTTGCGTCATTCAAACAGTTATTAACAGCTGTGATTTATAAGATCAAAATCAGTAGCTTGAATTAGTTTGTGTGCCAATTCTTGTGATTTAGGAATAGTTGATGTAACATGCAAGAGATCCAACATGTTTAGAGACAGAATTTACTTTATTTTTTGCTTTCTTTTTTAAGTGAGTCTGTGCCTGTTGGATATTTTGCGTTAACCAATCAGACGCAGACAGCTATGAAGACTTGTTTACACCTGGCATCCGAATTCAACTCCACATACAACTGAGGTGACCACTTGTGATGGTATCTAAGTTATCCACTCTATATGCAAATACTCATATACTTACATAGACGGCTGACAGCTATCAGCTCAAACAGGAGTTTACGAGATCCACTGATAATTCTATGAAATCAAAAATACTCTGGTAACCTGAACCCCTGCACATCATTATTCAGACATTTACAGTTTTTAGATTCTCCCAGACACATTTAGGCCTTTACTCTTGCTTTCCTCAGAGACTCAAATATATTCAGTCATGTGGAAGAGAGATAGGTGAAAGGAATATAAAATGGGTCTAAGTCTAAGTCTGATGTTGCAGCGCTCAGTATCAGTGCAACTCCTCTGTCTATAAGCAGACAAACTGAGGCTTTTGGTCTCTGCATCTTTCATTCTGCACCAGCCTCTGACAAACTGAAAAATGGAATCTGTTCTCCATAGAAGGGAACTTTACAGTCTGTAAAATTTCAATGAGCTGTTTGCATCCAGTGATATATTGTGCCCCTGCATCTGTCATTTTAACAACACAACCGTGCATGCTTTAATTCTCTCAAGCTTGTTATTCAACAAGATTCATGGGTTGTTTGAATATGTTTTAAAAACGTCTCTTTCCAGAGCTTTTTCAGGCTTTCTGCCCCTGACAACAAATTATAAAAAGTTATTTTTTTGTCTTGCTTTTACTAGTTCTTTTTTCAGAAATTTGAGAGAACTGTAATCTCCTTTTAAATATTTTATTTACACACTTTGTAAGATTTGATCAAATACAGAAAATCCTAATCATTGGAACGTGGTGTGCACATTGGGCAAACTGTGTTTTTACCATCCTCTTGTAGCATTTTTCTCATGATGGAGGACGCATAGAAGGAAAATGAAGCTTACATTTGCATTTCTGAGTGTTTCTTTATTCAAATCATTGTGAATCATGTGCACCAGAAAAAAAGTAGTTTGAAAAAGATTGTAGCTATGACAAATAAATTACAGTTAGCGAGCCATACATAAAGATCAAAACTAGTGATAAACAATAAAATAATTACTTTCAATTTTTTAAAATGTCTTAAATGGAAAAACATGTGTATATTGAACAATGTGCAACATTTTGGCTTGCTGTGTGTGTTCTTACAGATCAGTGTGTTGTTGTTGTGAATCTTAGTCATTTCAAAAAGTAGCAATGACATGGAGCAACAAGTGACTGTGTGTTTGTGTTGATCAGTGTGAGCAAATGCTAGAACTTACCAGCGCACCTGAATGCAGCTCTTAATGAAAGCCCATAGGAAATTCCATGCAGCCCTTGAATGCACAGCTGCTGCAGCGAGTGTGAGGATTAAATCTGCGCATTAAAGTCAGAATTAAATGTTTAAACCAACTCTGGGATGGATGTTTGTGGTAGCCAAGTGGGGAAAGCAGACACCTAAAAGTCACGTTAGTGAGTTTGAGCCCGTGTCAGAGATGATGAATGTCTCACCTGTCAAAGTGGCTAGTGAAATAGTTTTTCTACCCACCAAATTAAAGTTTTACCTGCATTTGGCAGGTGTTAAATTAAAGCCCTGGATCCGGGTATGTCTATGTTGTTGTTGTCCGAACTGGTTTCTGGCTCAGATCTGTTTGATATTCCTCACCGTTTTTGTTGAACTGGTAATGTGAGAGTGTGTACGCAGATGGCAGGTAATGGGGGAGGGCTTACTCTGTGTCCACGGTTCTACCCAAAACTCAGAGAAGAATTTTTTAATGAACTTCTGCAAAAACTACACTCTATAAAACAACACACGTTTATAGATTTTGTCCAAAAACGCCATAATCATAATGACAGGACCACTGGGAATGATTTTAAAATAGATCAAATATGATCAGACTAGACCTTTAAAGTCTTAAAAAAATGATTTGTTATTTCTTGTGAGATTTAGTCTGTTTAAGCCAAACCATGTTTTTAGGTTTATGCAACTACTACTCTGGTAAAGTTTAATGTAAGTGGTACTTTAGCTCAAAGCGTTTTACAGTCACAAATCCATTCACACACACATTCAAACACTTATGGCGCCTGAAAAACACTAGTGCCAATCTTCCAACAGAGGCAATGAGCTCTGTGCACGATTTACAACGCGTTCGTCCCTTGACCGCTCAATCATTCCCGGTTATGTTGTTTACATGGAAATAGCGGAGTATTTGCAGTTAACAAGATGTCTTTTGGAACTACCTAGAGTCACTATAAATGTTGTTAAGCGCATTGTTCATCTTTCTAGCAAAACACACCAAAATAAAATCCAAAAAGGATTTAAAGTGTTTGTGTCATCCTGCAAAGCAAACTTTGAAGGTAATTTGCTGAGGCTGATGTTATTAGCATGTACAACCAGCTCAAAAACTGATAGAAATTTTTTTTGGGGACATGTAATACGTGAAGCTTGCAGGCAGATTGCCGCATGTATCTTAAGTACCAAGGCTGAATGTTGTTACTGGTCATACGTAATTCATGTTGAAGTCCAGTTAGATGTCACTCACCCAGAGCACGGAGCGCAGTGATTGGCAGACAACTTGGGAATCATTTGGCATATTGACAGTAACCGTAATCCTTACCTTTCCTCCAGTTCCATGCGGCCAAAAGATTAAAAAAAAGTGGGAGTAGAACCAGCAGTCTGAAAGTGACTTCAGAGTTTCGTAAAATGTTCAAATTTCCATTGAACGGGTTTTAAATGTTCTAACGTCACTACGTTTCATCTCCAGAAGTCCATATGAGGTTCAGTGTCTTGCCCAAGGACCCCTCGGCACAAAATACTGTACCCATAATAAACATGAAAAGTTTCTATTTGCATTTGTATAGAAAATTATTCATAGATTTGCAGAAAAGATACATTTTAAAAAGGATTGTTTGGTTTAAGCTTCAACAGTTTTTAATTACTTCTGTGCCACTATTACAGGTCTTTTGAAACAATTTGGTTTCATTAGTGTCCCTTCCTTGACTGTAAACACAGAGCACAGTAAAAGACTGTTGATATTTGCATTAATTCAGTTTTATTTCTTTTATATATTTTACAAACAATATTGTCCCTTAAAACCCAAAGAAGAATTAAGAAAATGCAATTTACTTAGTTTTGCTTCATCCTGTTGGTTGGGAATTTTACCGACATGGCAGACTTTCCAAGGAAGACACCAGTTGATGAATATTCTCTATCTTTCACTCCCACATCTCTGAAAGGAATATCAAGTTCAAGTTTTCCCAAAAGGAAGCATCATTTAGAATCAAAAGCTTGATGCTCTTTGGAACAGATGCTCGTAGTAATATGGACCAGGCATACTTCATCTCTGCTTCTGAAATTGCAGATTTAGGATGGGGGAGGGGGCTCAGCCCTTTATCCTCCTGCAAACAAAGATACCCCAACCATGTCACTCCAACAAATGTCACTATGTTTAAAGTCCAAGGGATGCAGCACAGTTTCAGCCATGACCTAACCCAACACACACAATGAGGTCAACTTTGAAGCGCCTTACTCTTTGTTTTGGACCAATTGTGCAGTAAAATGTGTTAGTTCCACAGCCTCTTCTTGACACCAGCTCCTGTGAGGTACCCTCACACACACAACTCCTTGATTACTTACTTCAGACAGGGGATTGATTGGTTTACATTTAAGCCAAAACAACCATACCTGTTGCTTCCAAGACTCTTCCACCAACCATGAGGTTTTCAGGCCTTTAAGAGATCCCAGAAGTTGGTGTGGTGTAAATGTAATGACACAATTGTGCAAATGTTTCCTCATTGGATAGAAAGATGTTCTATCTTTTGCAATGATGGGCCAATGACAGCAGGGGGCTCATTTGGGAATAGAAGACGATAGAATAAGATTTGGGATGGGAGTCATTAAAGGCATGTCTCTAATTCTATAAAACAATTCTCTCGGGATCCATTATCAACCAACGCAGGCATATTTAGTACCCAGGAATGTGCTTGACTCAAGGATTTCTTTTTAGTAGCTTGAGAAGTAAATATTTGCACTAAGATCCCCTGACAAATTATAATAAAAGTTCTTGGTTTCCTTAGTCCTTCCTTAACCATAGCAAGTTAAAAAATATATCATGACTCAGTGAGTTCAAATTAAAACTAAAGTCATATTTTGACAAGAACTAGAGATGTAGGACCCAATATGCAGGATTTGTGGCAGAAATTAAAACATTGAATAAATACACTTAGACGTGACAAACCCATGGACAAATAAAATGGTGAGAATGAAGCAGATGACCTGAACCTGAAGAACTAAAAATCAGACACTGGTAGACACTGGGGGTCATTAACACAAATCAAGAGCACTCTGGATGACTGTCAGAAACCTGATGTGACTGACAAAGAGAACAAAACATGGCAAAAACAGAAGAACCTCACGAAAGTCTAAGTGCATAATCCTCACACATTTAATTCAACCAAATGTTTCATTCTTTTTTTTCTGTTATGAATTATGGGAAAAATGAATTAGAGAACAGAGATGACAATAAATAAACAACTTGCTAAAATTGAATAAACTAGTAGTTGACATCCAATGAAAATCAACTCCAGAATCAATCAGAAGTTGGTCCATGTGAAGGGCAACCAGTTGGTAAAGGATAGGAAAGTGTGGAAGGGTGTGGGACGCTGTAAAGAACCTCAGTATTTCTTTTAACCAAAACTTTCACCAACCTTTTCCTGTGTAAGCCAGAGCTTTAGGGTGACATTTTGGATGAAGGTAGCAAAAGTTTGAGATGCATTCCAAGAGATATTTTCATTAAGTCCATTTTAAAGTAGACTAGCTGTGTTTCTGTGGAGCTTTTTGGTTCCTTTTTCAGTTTTTCTGCTCCACCCTCTTCCTAAACATTGTGCATCTGCTAGAATCTGGAGCAAACCTTCATTTATTTGAATGCTTTTTTTTCTTGATGAAAAACTGCTGCAAGAGTATATCTGCAAAAATGTGTGTTTTTCATTGCGGAAGAAGCTTTGCTCAGACCCATATAGGAGAGAAATCTACCAAACATATGAAGCACTTGCTGACCATGAAAGCTGACAGATCAACAAATTGTTCTCATTTCAGCTTCTTGCTTTGTTAAAATTGATACAGGTGAACCAGATGTGACCACTGTTTCAAAAGGGGGTGTCCAACAGTTTCATGATGTCGGAAGGTTTATTTTTTTCAGCTTTTATCCCAGCTTCCTTTTAGTTGTTATCTCTATGACTTCATGGTCTTCCTTAACTGTGCCTTTAACCAGCTTTATCATTTTTGTTCATCTAAATGACTTATAAGATTTCTTCATACAAATTGCTAACAATAAAGTTGTCAAAGGCCTCTTAAAAGGTATAAAAACCAGAAGATGTAATCAGAGAGTACTCAACCCAAAAAAGTTGATTAGTCCAAGTTTTAGGATCTTTGGAGCATACAGCTTGTAACACAATTTCTAGATCTTGATTGTGACACTCTTCCAGGCCATTGGTTTGAGAATGTAAGCCTGAAGACTAACTTTAATCCCTAGAAACTTCAGTACGTTGCTAAAAAACAAAAGTCTATAATCTGAAGTTGTTTTCTTTTAAAGTCCATGTAACCAAAACACATGCTGAGACACCACTACAGCCACATCTTTTTCTGGAAAGAAGTCTCTTTAATGTTAAAGTTTCAGCTAACTTGGAAAATCTTTCCACAATGACTAGAATGACAGTTTTGCCTTCATAACAGAGCAGTAATGAATTCCTTTTGGTGGGCAAAAGCTGTTACAAAATGACAGGGAGACTTCAGGACATCTTGACAGCAGCAAAAATTTGGTACAAGGATATAAAATCCCTTAAAAGATATAGTGGCACACCAAAACTAGTGAGTAACCGAAAAAGTAGTCTAAGTCTCTCTAGGAGGACATGGCAAGTGAATAATACTCCACCAGTGAGTTCATGTACTGAAAACTCACCATCTTGTAAACTCTCTACTGGGTTTGACATGTTCAGCTCAAAGTTTCATGGAAATTAGTAGAAAGAAACTCAAGATCATGAGCCAAACTAGAAGGTAGGCCCAACGTTTTACAAGTTTTAACAAAAATAAGGGCGCAGGTGTGAGACAAAATCTCTAGAAATCAATCAACAAAGAAGACAAGAGAATCCTCAAAATAAACTACAAGAAAAAATATACAAAACCAGCTGACACAGAGAACCCAGAGAAGGCTCTTTAAATGTTGAATAAATTAACTAAAGTGTAGGCAGCTGTGTCAGCTCTATAGAAACCCACAGGAAGGAGGTTGAGCACCCAAAAGATGCCACAACCTACTTACACAGAATCAAACTAAAAAAGGAAGACAATCGAAAAATAAGACAAGGAAGAATCAAGACATAAACCAGAACAATAGAGCAGACTGACTCCCATCTACAACAAATTGGACATCCCATAAAAATTTGTAAACTTCTTAGTTGGACTGACATAGGTAAAAAAAATCTAAGGTACATAATTATTAATAACACTTTATGACATTTCAGGAACTAAAATAAAAAAAAAAAACTTTTTGAATGCCATCTACTGAAGTATGAAGTTAGTTAGTCCAAGGTTTATATAAATACAAATTGATCTGATTTGGAAATAATTTACTGAATTTGGCATTTAAAACTCCTAAATTATACAAACTGTAGTGTTACTTTGGTAATCAGATTACATTTTGTTAGAATTCAATGCAACTGGACATTTTAAGCGCCCAAGTTGTAGAATTTTTTCTGCAGGGCTGAAGCAACACTACAGCGTTTATCACATCAGCCCTGAACAGTAAATATTGACGCAACTGAATTTAATAGATAATAGATGACAAAGGGAAAATGGTATATATCTATAGGGCACTTTGCTATCTTGCTCCCCCCATCCCTAGCCTTCATTAGCATAGTTTACTTTCACAATTTCAGGTTTTTTAGTTTGAAATATTTGCTTTAAAAAAACATAACTAGTGTTATAGCACATACTTGGAAAAAAATCATTGGAACTTGGAGCTTTCCCCTGTTTTAAAGACAAATTTCACATTGTTTGAACCCAGTCTTTCCTTTTTCTTTGTAGATTTAGACATTTTTCTGTTGTCTTTACATTTTCACCTTTCATTGCAAAACACAAAAAAAGTAATTATATGTTTTCAAAGTACGTATCTGCAAATTTTCTACTTCATTTTGTTCCTGTTATTAGGTTGTTCTCTTAATAATTAAGGTTGTGAGAGCTTCTCTATGCATAAACATGCCCACACTTACTGTAATTGATTTCATCAAACTTAAACAATTGTCACTTCACGGAGGAAGACTGAACTGTTGCTTTTATTTTGAAACAGAAGCATGATGGACTATTTTAGACAATTATTTATTCAGTTTAAAAATTGAGTCGCAGTTTAGCTTTTGCCTATTGATTTGTTCCCAAGCAGAGGAGAACCTTGAAACATGAAAAATGCTTTAAGAGTACATGTAAGCCACTCAGTGCCTAGGCTCTTCTTTATTGTAAGTAAAGATTTGTTACTTTGACCCAACTTATTCTGACAAATTCAAAGCCATTCTTGATTTTTTTAAGAACTTACCTACAAATACAAAAATACCTGCACCAATAAAAATAGTGTCTGTGGTGTTTTTTTAACATGTTCTTCTGCCATTTTCTCATAATGAAAGGCATAGAAGGATGATGACAATATATTAAAAAGACATTTCTGAGTATGTTATTGTTCAAATCATTGTGAGTTAGGAGCAGACAGAAAAAATACAATTTTAAAAGAACTTGTAGTTGTTATGTAAATAGATTGTAGACAACTTGATCCATGGAGGTCATGGTTTTCCTTTTCTGAGCTTGAATCTGGCTTAAAACTGTATTAAAACGTTAAACTGGATTGCTTGCCTTTGTTGTTGCACCGGTAATGTTAGGTTGGGGTTGTGAGGGGTTTTAAGCTAGGGGGACAGAATGTAACACAAAGAAATGAAAGGAAATGGGGGCGAGCTTACTCTATGCCAATGGTCTCACCCACAACTCAGAAGTGAATTTCTAATGAACTCCAGCAGCTCTGCAGATAACTATGTCCCAAAAAACAGCACAGGTTTTTAGATTTGGTAAAAAACTGCATAATCATAAGACCACCACTTTTAAAATGCATCAAAAGATGATAAGAGTAGGACTTAAAGTATAACTATTGCATTTCACACATCAAATGACAAATTAGATCCCAATGTTACCTCGTATTTTTAGTTCTGATCTGTCTACACATCCTCCACCTGATGGCTTTACATTAAAGATGGAAATTGGGAAGCAGCACTATCGCTGTCAGACGAGACAAAATCTGCAAAAAGCTTTCTCCACTTCAACATGTCTCCTACTGTAGACAGCTGTAAAGACATGTTTGAAATCAGCACTTTTATTGTCTGTGTGGATTTTGGTGAAACAATTCGCCGCTATTCCATTAAACTGTCAGAAAATTGTCTCAACTTAAAAAAAAAAAAAAAAAATCAAGACAAAAACAAACTTTCTAGCCTATAAAACAAATGTATTGGTGGCACGTAGCTTAAAAGCCCATCACTCCAAAAGCATCTAACCCTGTCGTCTTTTTGGATTAAAATACCCAACTGAGAATATTAGTCTCTTAGCTTTGGAGATTCATTTGATCATTTTGATCTGTTAACAGCAGCAGAGGTTTCAGGTCAGCTTCAAAGGCTTCAGGGTTGCATGTTGTAAAAACCGACAGTGGAAAAAGGCATTGTTTCCTCCATTCTCACCACACCTGCACTCTAATACAGTGTGAGAAAAATAGCCTCATAAAACTGCCATAGCGTAGAAGTACGAGCACAGCAGAAGTCGTACTTCAGGAATTTCATGAAAACCAGGAAGCTTGAACCTGTTTCTGCCGCTACCTAGAGTAATTTCTCTTCTTCCTTTTTTATTCCAATCAAAGCCTAAACCCAGGAAGTTGTGCTTTTTTTTAAACAAAAATAAAACAGGTTAAAGGTCTGTGCACGCCTGAGAAACAATACTCTTATGTGAGGAAAGCAAACAAGAAAACACACTTTATTTCCCACACCTCTGATGTGATGTCGCCTCCTATTTGTGAACTTGGATCACACCACAACGGGCTGGCATAAAATGTAAATGAGTCATTTAATCCCTGTGATAATAAGCTCTCTATTAAGAATGCATGAATAAAGCTCATAGAAAACATACATTCTCAGCAGGTCGGCAGGGTTTCCATGCCAAGAGCTCATGGGATTGAGTTAAAAAAAAAGGCTTGAATAATTTTTCTTGTTTTTTTCTTGAGCTTCGTACGTTTGTGTGTTTAATATACAGAACTGAGCTGTGGAGGATTTAGATTTGTTTTTGTGGATGTGAAATAAGTTCTTCACCCTGAGTGATTTTGCTGGCAGAGATAAATCTAAAGCAACATTCACATTGCCTCGGCTACACATGTTCGGCAGCCACTGCCAATGAAAAGTCTTTGTGAACACATAAAAAAGTGTGTTTTGGGCTTCCATTTTCAAAAATCTTGCATTCACATGTCACCACGCAAGTTTTTATCATTATTTTTTTAACTACACATACAAAATGTGCGGTCATTGAATGGTGCAAGCTGAACCAGGTCAAACTTTAACCAATCACGGACTTGGATCTCCTTTTGAATGACAGAAGTGCCAACTGTTTGAAAATTGATAATGAACGGGAAATTAGTAATTTTGGTTTTTGAGATTTGCGGAATTTGATTGATATTTTGCAGCAAAGCTTATTTCAAGTGTGGATGGTGAACTTTCTTTTAGTAAAGAAAATCGGACATAGCTTAAGTAGTTTGTCTAAGTGGTGTTACTGTAGTGTGATGTCATCACTAGTCGCATGCCCCCATACTGGTTTTATAGGCCAAACACATATTGTACCTACAGTGGCATTTACGCCGCACAAAACTCATCATGGGTTGATAGCCCCCCAGCAACTCAGAGACCTGTGTATTGACGATTTGCAGTTGATGCTGAGAAGAATTTTAACCCTAACTTTAATGAAGACGACAGAACATTGTGCTTTCTTGGGAGGCGTGTTGTCTAAAAATGTGTCAATTTGTAAACTGACAAGATTATAATGTGTGCTCAAAAACTGAGTTGCTAATGACCAGTGGTGCAGAATAACTCACTTTTTATATTTCCCCCAGCTACTGGGCTGCTGGCGGGACTTAATATGGACGGCCGCCGTCTGGAGACACATTGTCTAATCAGAGAATGTGCTGGCCGGTGATGCGGCTGGCACTGCCCAGCTGTCACTCAAGTTCATCATAACGTCATCTCCACCTGACTGATGGCTGCCTGACTGCTGCTGTCTAGATTCATGACCACGCCAAAGGTCAGAAGGTGCCTCCCCATCACATGGTGGCAGTTGTATTTGTGACCACAGCATTAAGTTGCATGCACTTGCCTGAGGGTGTCATTCATATTACTGTTTAGTTGGGCTGTCCATTTTTACTGTACTTTCTTCCCACCATCATGTCTCACTGCATTAGTCTGTGATCATGTCACTCTGCTGCTTTCAGTGCTCTTGTCCCACCAGCATTGTCTCACTTTGAACTTTGTGGAGCCTGCCTTAGAAAAATCTGTTAATTCAGACAGCCAGTTTTTATTCCCTCTACTGCTGAACATCAAGCCATGTCAGATGAGGTTAGAGCTCCCCATAATGTGGTATTTATTTCCATTCTATCCTCATTAATTCTGTTCTTCAGATGTGATATACGTGTCTTCAAAAACAGTCAGATGGAACAATGTTCACACAAAGGCTCGAGGAAGGTTACAGACTCCATTAGAGGCTCTTACATAATTTTGTTACACAATCATTTTATTTTACTTACATGCTAATTTGCAAATGGATGACAGAGAATTTGCCAGGCATTTCACTTGTATCATTTGTGATAAATAAACTCAGAAAGCTTTCACCCTAAGTAGAGCTTGGCTGCACTCTGCAGTGTTGTTGGCTTCATAACTGGTTTTGCATGAATCATGCACAGAGAAATTCAGCAGAATGGGCTGTGGCAGTGTGTGCCGACCACCATATGCTATAGATTTATTACACCACTAAATCTCAAAGAATGACTGAGAGCATGTCCTTGGAGGCGCATTACATTCCAGAGAGTTATTAACGGCGGGCTAATAAATATTTGCTTCTCTTTCTTAAAAACTGCTATGTGTAAAAACGTGAGTTTGGTGGTGAAGTGGGAGCCAGACAAAATGAGTTCTTTCAGCCAAGAGTTCACACAAGTCAAGTAGATCATGTTTAATGGAGCTTTAAGGCCCTGACACTGTAATTTACAAAGCTAGATAGAGTAATTATCTTCTTTAGCTGCAGATAAGTTTATCTGATGGATATTGTTTGGTGAGAGAATGGTGTGAGTAAGGACACAATTGCTCGGGCATCTGGTCCGGATGCCTCCTGGATGCCTTCCTGGAGAGGTGTTCCGGGCATGTCCCACTGCGCGGAGGCCCCGAGATAGACCCAGACTGCTGCCCCTGTGACCCGGTCCCAGATGAGCTGAAGAAAATGGATTGTGTGTGGTTCTTTTGGCACTCTTACCCCAGGCTCACACTGCGATCTAGCCACAGCAGGTAACTCACACTGTTTGCTAACGGTCCTCCTGCAGACAGCCTCTGCTGCCAACCTCGTGGACCTCTGAATTCACGTAGGTTCTCTTGAGAACCTGTGATTTAAATATGACGTAATAGAGAAAAATAGGTTTAATTGTGAAAAATGTACCGGATGCACTTCACATTTCACTCACATAGTTTTCGCTTCACGGCATTAATTTCTCCAACTTCCAACAAAGCGCTACAGATCAGCTGCGGCAGCTGTAAAAATGTGAAATCAACTAAACGAATACGGAGTGCCGCAGAGGCCAGACTGCAGATGCTGGACCAGACCGGATGCAGTGTGAGTACATCTCACCCTTTACATGTTACGTAAAGACTCCAGCGTCTGCACTGGTTTTGAGTGTTTCTGTTTTCACATCGTTGTGATATAGGAGCAGACAAAAAAAAATTCTGTTTGAAAAAGCCTGTAGCAATGACAGAATCTGCAATTGGTGGGTCAAAAGCCCCCAGCTCCACTCCATTCTGATGCATCCACTTTTAGTCATCTAGATCCATGTACACCTTCATTTGCCTCGTTTGAGCTGGTATTTGGTTCAAAGGTGTACAGCTGTATAGCTCCAATATTGCTTGCCCTTTTTGTTGCACTGGTAATGTTAGGCTCCGTTCCCACCAAACACATTTTTCCTATCAAATTCACATTGACCCGCCTATGTTTGGACGTGTGGCAAATTCGCTCATCGATGCTTGTCTAAAATGATGTTCATAAACGTGACCACCCAGACACGCGTAGGAGGAGCCAAATATTTTTAGCCTGATCGCTGCACGGAGCACTCTCTGTGCATATCTCATTTACAATGCATGGAAGACGTGTTGAGAGAGCAGGTTTATTTATTTACATTGAAGACCTCAACTAAAGCATCAGTAATCAATATTCATGGGATCATTCAAAAACTCTCCCAATACGGCAAGGTTCACCATCTACTGCAGGAGTCGCGTCTAAATGACGCCCGTTTTCAGAGGTACTTCCATCTCTCTGCAATCAAGTTTAATGACTTGCTGTCCTGCAGTGATCTGACGAGGAAAAAAAAATTAAAAAGGGGACAGTATCTTTTTTATCAATGTCTCAATGCAAGTAAGAAAAATCAGGACAAGAATGATCAGATTCTCCCCCGTAAAGGCTTGGAGTCCAACTGGTGGTTGCATCATTGATCACATCACGGGTTAAAGCTGAATTCCTGATTGGTCGACGTGACGCGTCTTCTTCGCCAAAGTTCAGATTTTTTGGCCGTAAGCTAGCGGGAAGACATGATGGGTATTGGAAAGTGGGGGGGAATTTCTAATGAACTCCTGCCACTCTGCAGAAACAATTATCGAAGAAGAAACATTTTTTTTTTTATTTTGATTTGATTTTGACAAAAGCGCAATCATAATTTAAAACCAATGAAATCTTTAAAAATAGAAGAAAAGATAATCGCAGTGGGACTTTAGGAACCAACTTACCTTAGTTTTGGCTTGAACTCAGCAGTTAAGCTCTCAGCAGAGTCTCTATTATGAAGCAGCTGCATAGAATGAGAGATGTGACCTTTTCGTAGTCCAGTGAATCTGTCAAAACTTAGACAACCAAAAGCCCAGAGAATTGTACAGGATTTCTCTGTCCCTCCTCATCTACACTCAAGGGTTCTGGTGCTCACCTTCATACGTCATGACATTTTAAACAGGATTTATGAAAATGCAAGTCATGAATATGCCCAACACATAAGGACCAGTTCTTCTTTTGTGTATTTCTTATGTCATCAGTAATGTAAGCAGATCTAGATAGACACCCTGTGGCAGTGCTTGTCTTGTCCTTACATTTTACCCAAAATTAAAAAGTAGGGATAGTAATATTTAAAGGAATGGTAATGTTAAACATTAGAATTTGGTGGTTTTGGCTGTCAAACAGAAATTATAGATTTGGGTCAACATGAAAATGATTGTTGAAAATGATTGTTGATGTTTTTTTGTTTTTTTTATTATATCACAACCAGACAACATTAAAATGATCAGGACTGAACTGGATTATATCGTTCTGGAATGACCTGAATTATAACATTTGCTTCACTCATAGGTTATTTTGCTTTCCCAAAAATAAATAAGCAAATAGATAAAACTTTTCCATCATGAACATTTCAATCTGTCTGGGATAAAGGTACATTGGCAACTAAGACTAGTTGTTCACCTTATACTTTCAGGGGTCACCACAGTCAATCAGCTCTCACTGATTCTCATTGATTTGTTTTTGTCAGAGAGTTTTACACCAGATGCACTTCCTGACACAACTCTGTATTTTATCCAGGCTGGGGACTGGCACTGGGAGACCCAGACTTGCCCCCCTTTGTGGCTACATAGTTTCTAGTTAGGCAGTAGTGTGAAGGCTCTTGTCTTAGGACTCACACTGGATTCAGCTTATCTAAATCTAGTTCATGTTCTGCTGAATTCAAACTCTGGTTTCCCATGTGCTCGTGCTGCACTTGCTGCAAATGAGCCTATCCAGCCACTCATTGGCAGGAAAGAGTAACTTTTAAAAACAGAAAAAAAAAAAAACATCCAAGTTAGCTTTTAGTCTCCAGGTTTGTTTAAGACAATGCATTTGTTTAGAAAGATGATGAAACCAGTTTGTTCTTTGTTTGCAACCTTACTGTTCTTTTACTTTATTCAATTTCTGCAGTTTTGTTTCTCTTGATTTGATCAGTCAGCTCCAAAGAAAAACAAATAGAATAAACCAGAACCATTTCTAAACTCATTTGCTTGATTTCAGTGTGTCTGTTGTATGCCACCTCCCTTTTCACATTTTACACACACAAACATACAGTAGTTTACCTTTTATTTGCATGTTTTCAAGTAGTCTTATAGATGTCCTGGCACTGGTGAGGACAACACAAAAGAAAAAGAAAAAACAACATAAGAAAGCAAGAATTGAAATTGCCACACTGCATTTGAACAAATCATTAAATTTTTATGTCCTTTGGACAGATAAGATAAAACTAAACCTATAAGGATTGTGCGCTCCAGCTCAGATTTTTTAAAGATATTTCCTTGGTTCTTGTCATGTTGTTTTCTCTGTCAATTGCACCAGGTTTGGGTTGTCAATCATCTAGCTGTCATACACTACAGCTTTCTTGATTTGTGTTAATGTAAACAAGTGTCTGGTTTCCTGTTCAATATCAGGCCAACTTTTTTGTTGTTGGGCTTTCTTTAGGTCATGTGTTTTTCATTTTTATGTTCATTACACCTTTACGTTTTTTTTTTTGGGCAGTGGTGATCCCCTCACAACAAATCCCAGCTGCGTCTTCTGTTCTCTATCTGCATGGACTTTCTCCAGACACTCTGGTTTCCTCCCACAGTCCAAAAACCATGCTTCATGGGTTGATCGATGATTCCAAACTGTCCCTACTGTCAGGAACTGGTGGAGTGGGACACAAAATGCAGGAGACCAGGCTTGGTGATAGAAACATTTCATAAATAAACTGAAACATTTTGACCCAAAAAAACCCCATGGAGAAGCTAAAAGGGTGACAGGGCAAAGCAGATGACCTGACAAGAAAGAACTGAAAACCAGAGACTTAAATAGACTGAGGGTAATTAACTAAATAGAAGACAGCAGTGAATTATGACAAACTTAAAACTGGTGACTGACAAGGACAACTCAGAGCATGACCAAATTTAACAAAACACAAACTTACTAAAATCACAGAATCCTTACACCTACAGCATGCTCCAAATTATTCTGCAAATTGTATTTTTTATTAATTTTTAAGTCACTAATCATTATAAAACATATTAAATGTAATTCTACAATATTTTTTTTCAAATTAAATCCTTCAAATGCTCTGTTCCACATTATTACTCACAACAGAGTTCCACAACATTTGATAAATTCTAAAGAACTGAAAATCGTTTGTTGAATTTGCTGCATTAAGGTCATATTTACTGAAATCCAAAGCAGTTCCAACCAAAAACATCCAAAAAGATCAAGTTTCATTTGAACATTGGATCCTTATTTTGTAGCAGCTTCACAATTCTTGCATCTATTAAACTTGTGAGTTTTTGGAGAGTTTCTGCCTGAATTTCTTATCAGGAAGTCTCCCAGAGCTGCGGTTTGGATGTGAACTCCCACCCTCAGAGATATTTGGCTCCAGGACGCTCCAAAGGTTCACTATAGGGTTGAGGTAGGTGGAGGATGGGAGCCACACCATCAGTTTGTCTGTTTTTATGCTCATAGCAGTCGATGATGCAGAGGTATTCCTGCAGCATGAGATAGCCCAAACCATGACTCCACCACCTCCGTGCTGACATCACACCCTAATTTAGACATGGTGGCAATCCACCAACCACCCACTACTCCATCCATCTGGACCATCCAGGGTTGCACGTCTTTGCCACAGACATCTATTGAGAAAACATTACTTTCATTCATTACTGTCATTATAATTGCCAGAATAACCATTTTTACTCTGAGATATTTTTCTAGACCTCTTCTTGCCAGTACTAATATTTTTTCATGATATATTCTTCTTTATTCCAAGTTATTTAAGTTGTAACCTGACCAATAAGATACTTCAGCAAAAGGATGTGGTGCTCACTGGCCCCACCTTGAAGGTTTGATTGACAGATTCTCCCGGTAGCTGTCAGTCCTGCTTTTGCTCCCGCAGAGCCGTTTTTCTCCCTTTTTTAAACTCTTGAAGTTTAAACCTTTGTAGAATGAAAATAAACATCTGATTATGTATGTAGCCCTGTGAAGCTAAATGCATTCTACATAGGAGATACGGCATAGAGGAGATTGATTGACAAGGTCAACAGCCAATCAGTACACAGAAAACCGTGCAGTGTTAAGAAAAAGCATGCATAATTGCACTGAAAATAGTCAGCAAGACCATGAAAGGTGAACTTCAATATTGGGAGAGAACACTTTATGCATATTTCATCCTGTTTATAAAAGGTCATGTTTATAAGGACTAAAGTACTAGCGCTGACCCAATTTAGGTCATAGTGTATCCTGTCTCCCAATAACTTTTATTTAGGGCTGAGAGCTTTTCATGCCTTCTCAGATAAAAGATGTCAAATTACGTGACTCAAATGGAAGCTGACAACCAGAATAAAGTTAGTGACAATGAAATCATTTCTCTCACTCATAATTTTCTTAAACTTATTTAACTGTTATGTCCCATTTTTGGTCTCTTTAGTTTCACTTGAGGCTGTCTCGTGCATTCCCAACAGTAGACAATGCAGTGCAGGAGGAATACTCGCCGTCTTTACAAGGTTGCTTTGCTGACACTGCAGCTCCCTGCAGGGTTTGAAACAACAGCCCAGCTGCATCCCCACCCTGGTTTTGCTGACAGCTCAACCACCTTCCCCGCTCCAATGGGACATTTGTAAACAAGCCTTCGGCATCACTAAACCAAAAGCACACTTTCCGACGAAGGACACCAGTCCCCCGCCCAAATATGTGCCGTGCTCTGCTGGAGGAAAAGGAAAACAGCACAAAATCATCCACATCCTTTCAGAAGCAGCCTTTGTTCGCCGCTGATAAAAGGTTTTTCATGCCAAATGTAGACGCACACAGCGAAAAAACAAGAAACCACCTGTGGAAAGCCTCTCGCCAATTAAGATTGCGGCAGAAATTGAGAAATAGCCTGATTCCATTAAACTTCCTATTTTGAAGTCTCACACATAATTGCGGGTGAGTCTGCGATGAAAGTCATTTTCTTCCAGTAAAAGAAGACAGGCAGAATGAAAAATAAAATTTAAATAAATAAATAATGAAGCGAGTGGTTAGGCTGGAGCAGTTTTTGCTGTAGAACAGGTTCTGGTCCCAAAGTCTGCACTTTCACCTTTGAGTTTGACCTCTTGACAGAATAAAGATGGAATAGTAGTAGTTTGTCTTGCTTTTTGTAACCTCTTTGGGTGTTCAAGCTGTTGCCTCTCACTTTTGTCACATCAGTCCTTCCAGTTTACTCGGCCCAAGCTGCACTCTCACCTGCATTGAAATCAGCTCTTTCCTTCTTCTTAGTCTCGTTTCATATCTATATTTAATGGGGGGTCTCTTGCAGTTCTAAAAGGACATAATGTTAATATCACTGGCAATAATACTCGGAAGACTTTGAAAGCACCGACCTGAATTTGGTTGTAATTTCTCAAGTTTTTGAAGCATAAAGCAAAACAAAACCCACATTCATTTCAATCTCTTTGAATTTCCTGCCCGTGCTTTCAAATGAATGAGTCAGTGTGGATTTTGAATATTATATTTTTTATTCAGGAGAACAAAGATGCTGCTGGTGTGAAGGTGTAATTGCTAAATATTATTCCACGGTGTAGACCGGCACAGTTAGGATGAGGAGCACACACCTAAAAAAAACAAACAAGTCTTTTATTTTATCTTATGTTGCTTGGAGAACAGAATGTTAACTAAAATATTCAGGTCAGGTCTTTCAGGGAGTTGCGTGAGCACAGAAACCAAATGAACAATTCCACCGAATTCGATAATGTCTCATTTCACTTAATTCTTTCTTCTATTTTGTCCCTCCCTGGATATTATGCCTTATTGGTAACAGCAACCTGTTAAGTATGTGAGATTTGAAAAATTCAACCCATTACAGTTTTTCCTACTTCGAACACTATAGACGCCTTTTACAAATGTCATGGGCATGTCGTTGCACGCCATTTTTAGAGTCAAGCCCTTTTGATAACCTTCAACGGCTAAAATCAGCAATCACATCATGGTACACATGCTTTGCTGTTGATTCTTCCAACAGAGAAACTTCCAATTCAAGCATCTCATTTTAGCGATTTCTGTGGGACGAAGCCATAAAATGATTGATTGCTGCAGTCAAACAGGAAGAGTGTTAGCCAACAGATGCCAGCAGACTGGTTACACATTTTATTTGTCTTATACATATCTAAGAATGGGTATCATTTGGGTTTGATCCAGTGGCAGTGCCAATCTATTACTTTTGAAGTGGTGTTGGTACTTAAACAGTGCTAGAACTGGAGCTTATTTTTTCTTTGTTTTTGTTTTTTTTTCAGTGATCGTATAAAGGAAAATAGACAAACTTCTGCTAAAAAACATGAAAATGCGAGGAAGCAGCATCACAATTTCCTGCAGGGACTGAAGAAGAAAACAGACGTCGGTTCTGATCTGTGGCAGACTTTGCAGCCTTTTTTTTTTTTTATCTTGCTGACAATACAGAGGGAACTGATCAAAGGCAGACAGCCGAGTGAACACAACAAAAAATGAACACAAGTGATGATCTCTGTTTAAGTCCTACAATTTGACTCCCAAAATGACGGAGAGGACATTCACACACATGCTGTGACATCATCAACAAACAGTAGTTGTGTTTCCATTAGCTATGAATTTGCGCAAATTGGATTTGCAATAAAAAATGTGCTCAATGGACACATCACAATTACAAAAAAACCTTCAATTATCGGAAAGTTTTTGCACTTGGAGAAGGTGGTTTGGGGGCCTATCAAAATTGACATTTTTTGCAAAACTTCAATGGAAGCACTTTTTTTTAACTAAATAAGTCACGTGACAAACACGCCACACGAAAATGTAGGATCCACAGCCCCTCTGTAAATTAGACAACCATTATTTCCCCAAATTTCTTCATCCAAAGCCACGTCGACATGTGAGAAGCTTTCCATCTCTGTGGCCTGAATAAGATGTAGATGTCTCCTTTGACAGCCGATGATGAGTGCTAGTGCGGTGGTAGAAATTTGAATCTACATCAAAATATTGCTCACATCCGTCGCCATATTTTTGAACGACTTGTCGCATGAGTTGGTTTGTGTTTATTCACACAAATGATTTAACGGAAACAGCCGAATTGCGAAATTGTGTTTTTTTGACATTCTAGAAAGCCATTTTCAAAGGGTGATGTCACACTCACTCAGTCCAGTTCCCATATATAGCAATGGTTAAGACAGATAAATGAGCACTCAGTGGCTCTAAACAGCTAAAGTTTCAAACTGAAAAATAAAATCTGCTGTTTTATATAAATGTTTTAATAAAAACTTTTTGTAAAGAACAAAACAACAGAAAAATAACACCAGTGCTGTAGCCTGAGATACAAATAAAATCTACAGGGTTTTGTTCAAAGCTAGTTCACTGAAAAGCAGAAAACTTGATGCGTTTGAGATTTGGAGCAGTAAAGCTCTCCTCTGTGATGAATACTTGAGGCACTTTCTTCCCTGAGAGCGTTATGCACAGTGACTCCATGAGCTCAGTTGGTTTGTCAACAACATAATGAATTACTGGGAATACTCGTAACACATTCCTGTGATGAAAGGAGCTTCAAGCAAGAGACGCTTTCAAAAAGAAAAAAAATCAAAAACTCAAAGAGGTGAGAAACAAAATATAGTTGCAACTTCAGTTCCAATGGTGAGAAAGTGAGTTGTAGCCACTTACTTTTTATGAGCCTCAGCAAACATATTTATGTTGTTATTGCTCCATGGCTTTATGTGTACATTCATGTGTGTTATGAAGGCAGAGTGAATTAAGCTCTTCTGGCTCTGCATATTTCAGCCTCCTGTCATCAAGTGGCAACAGAAAACTTAAGAAAAAAGACAAATTAATGTTGCAGCATAAAAATTACAAATCTAAGTGGGGCAGGAATAAGATGCTTTAACTGATGGATGGTTGGTGTCAGCAAACACTCTTAATGATCTTTTGTGTGCATCTAATAAAAATCACGCAAAATAAATCACAAATGTATAGAAACAAACATCTTATCTACTTAAAAACTCTAGTACAACTTGTGGCTGTGAGGTGGTGTAGTGGCTGGCGTTCTGACCTTAGAGCAAGAGGGCCCTGGTTTAAATCCTGGCTATGGAACTTCCTATGTAGTGTTTAATTTCTCGCCTCGTGCATGTGTGGGTTTTCTTTGGGTACTTCATTCCTAAACAAACCTCCCACAGTCCAAACAATGATTTATTTGCGTCTCTAAAGGGCCCTAGGTGTGAATGTAAGTCTGCGTGTGGTTGTGTGACCCTGCAAGTGTGACCTGTTTGGGGTCCAGCAACCCCAAGAGGGATACAGCAGGTTCTGAGGATAGATGAAGGAATAGAAAATAACTCTAACTCTACAACTGAACAGCTCAGATTGATCAAAGCAAAAACATTTCTGGTCATTGAGCAACAAAAAATTCCACCTCTCAAATGAGTGACACATATACACAAAGATAAGGTGAAACCATGGCTGTTTCCTTTTTACTTGGTGATAATACAAGTACAATACTTTTTTGGAATACAAGTCTCTCTGAAGGATAAGTGACAGTTGCAAAAAACTACATAATAAAGATGAAAAAAACATATATATGTTGCACTTTGGGAGAAATGTATTTAACAAAATACGGAAACAAGAACGGACATTTCATTTTAAAAGGCAAACTACAGTAACAGAATAGATAACAATTATAGACTGAATATAGACACGCTTCACTACCACAACACATTCATGCTTTTTTAGCTTCGTGAAAAAAGATGGAATCTAGAATATTGGAATATTAGAATATATAAACAATTATTCATATAACCATAGCATAACAAGTCAACTAAACTCTTTATATCACTGTAATCATTAAATCCATTAAATTCTTCATCCTGTGTCGCCTTGGAACAATTCTGCCAAGCCAGGCGTAAGACTGAGCGGCGCTTCTTCTTATGCATAGCTGTCAGTACAAAATACTGATACACAAACCTACAGCGCCTTCTAGTGATTGCTGGCATTTATTTTTTAAAAATAACACAAGTCGCGCCTGAATTATTACAAGTCACACCCAAAACCAAACTACGCAATAAAAAATAAAAAATAAAAAAAACGCGAGTAATACTCAAAATAATGCAGTAATTTGATTTAAAGGGATTAATAAACCAAACCAGGGCCTCAGTTTTCACTCTTACTGACCAGACTCTTCTATGTTTTCTTTTCCATTTATTGTTTTGGCAAAAAAGAAAGGAAGGCCTCTAACATTCAAAGCAAGCTGACATTTATCAGATCAGATCAGAATTATCTGAACAGTGTTTATAACATAATAGGCTCCCCTTTTTGGAGTCTTTTTGATTAATAATCTATTTTAAAGCCAACTGGTATGTTTTGTCAGTCCAAGAAGATGGATAACTTCATTGTCTGAAACCATCTTTCATGCCCACAGCCTTATCTATGGAGTCCTCTGCTGAATGGTAAATTCTTACTACGGGAGTCTTTTTTCAAGTGAAATGGAAACTTTTAGTTAATACCAAAGAATTTTTATCAGTTTCCAAAGTTGCACAAAAAAAAAAAAAAAAAAACCTTCTGTGCGCCTTTGCCTTCACACAGTTTTAAGATTCCATCAGGAGCTGCTCAGTAGTCTCTGTGAAGCTCTTTGAAATGCTTCTGTGTACAAAAGGTGCTTTACGATTAAAATTGCCTTTGTTTGCCTCAGTACAAGCAAGGATCCTCCTGAGCCTACCAAGTAGTTCCACCCACGCAGTTGGAGAGAAGAGCCTCGTACAAGGGCACAACAGTACAGCTGGGCACGTGACCAAGACTTAACCCTTCTGATCACTGAACACAAACCAGCAACCTTTTGTGAGTCACTTTGTTGTGAAGCAAAAGTACAAGTTAAAGTAAAAATGAACTACAGATATAAACACCTTTCAATCTAGCTTGGTGGCATTGATAGAAACAGATTATCAGACAGGTTAGAGACGTCCCATAACATTCTTGAGAAGGACTTCAAAGACTCCAAAAGTTTAAACAAGACCCTCTACTAATGTCTAATCTGAATTCTTTCCTTCGCCCTACCACTTCTCCCCACCACTCCTTTTTGAGGCTTTGTAGTGAACGTAGTGTCCAAAAAAAGTTTTTTATAAAGGCTACCCTTGAGGCGAAAGGATGAATCCTCCGCAGCGAGGAGGTTCACGCTAAGTCGCGGAGGAGAAGAGCTTTTCTTCACGTGGGTGCGCTCTAAAGCACAGAAGTTTACATTTAAATGTAAGTAATGACTTTTTGTCTAAGCATGACCTTCTAAAATGTATCTAAGTGCTGTCGTTATGTATATCCAAGCGATGGAACCTCCGCACCATTGTAGCTGACCGGCAGCTATTGGTGATGTCCTTGAGTGGTAGGGACATCTGAATTTGGAGACACTATTTTTCCAAAACGCTCCGTCTGGAGGGCTAAATGTGGGGGAAGGAAGGACAGGGAGAAGGGAAGAATTCGGATTGGACATAAGTTTCTTTTAGTTTTTATTTTACAATCGTTCACCAGAAAAAAAGGATTTTTTAACCAATATGTGTGTTTTTGTATATACCAGCACAATTGTGGTTAAAATGTGGCAGACAGCCAACCTAACATTGACATCAATGAGATTGGAGTGACATTTTACTTGATAGACTTTTGTTGAACTAAACTTCAGCCTTTCATTAGACGTAGAATACTACTGTATCAAAGGACAAGTAAAAAGTCCTTGCAGTCATCTACCCTCAAATGGGAAATTTAAAATTCTATCCCTGAAAGAAATCTATAAAATAATAGCATTATGGGATGTTTGTAAAGCTGCCTGGATTTATTTGGCCTTCATGCTGTGAGATAACCACCTCAATATAACAACACAAATGGATAAAAACATTGGCATTGTGTTTGTTTGTTTATTTCTTTATCTACTTTATTTAACAGGGAGATAGAAGGTGGTTAGTAGCAGTTTCTTAAATATCTTTTGTTCTTACCTTTAGATATTTTGGAATCATTGATGCAAGAATAATAGTTTCTTGTAGAAAATGGCAGAACAAAAATAATTTTGATTTATATTTTATTTATATGGGGGGTGGGAGGGGGAAGAAGACTTTAGAAGGTGGCAAATGAGAATAGCAGAGTGGAAGGCCATTATAAATGAAAGCATCAAAATACATAATTCAAACACTTTTATTGTACTTTATTATTTTTATGTTTTTATTATTCATTGTTTTATTTTGTTTTTTGTCATTTTAGCAATATGTTAGCTTTTTTTTTGGCTAATTTGCCATCTGCTGGGGTTCTTTTTTTAAGATAATTTGGCATTTAGCTATTGTTTTTGCAACATGGCTGGCTGTTTTGGCTAAATTAGACATTTTTCAAGTTATTTTTTTTTTTTTTGAAGATAATTTGACATTTCCATTTAGTGTTTCCCTTTCAGAGAAGAGCAGCAGATCTTCTCTCTGATGATTGTGCCAGGGGTTGCTGGTTCCGTTTTGGGTCATCGTCGCTCTTTGTGGGGGTGTTTGAGGTAAGACTTTGCAGTCTCACGGCTGTGGAGTGGGCCTGATTGCTGACCTGATCTGGGTGGGCATTGTGGCAATGTTCCTGTGGCTTAGCTGACTCTTGGTATGAATAGATTCCCAAAATACTGTTTCCTCACAGCAGGAAAAAACCTTAAATTTCTTTTAGAATTGTATTTTTCTAAATATTCATTGTTTTTTTGTGCTCATTGTTTGTGTGTGTGTTAGTAGAGGGAGGGGGTGGGTAAAGGGTGGACTGGGACTGAGAATCACTTTTTTATGAATAAAGTTTGATTGATTGATTTTCCTATAGTAGCTTCTGCCTTTTTTCCAAAACTTTGACAGCTGGTGTATCTAAAAATGAACTTCCAGTCACAAAGCCCATGTTCTATATCAGGATTTCCAAACCCTGGTCCTCAGGGCACACTGTCCTGCATGTTTTCCATGTCACCCCTCTTATGCACACCTGATTCAGCTCATCATCTGGCTCTGCAGAAGCCTGACAGTGACGGTCATCAATGGCAGGCATGTTTGAGCAGGATTGGATTGAAAAAAATGCAGGACGGTTTTCCCGGAGGACCAGGGTTGGGAAACACAGTTCTATATCACTGTGCAGGCTTCTTTAAAACAAATTTTCTGCTTCATCTTCTGGACAAAAACAAAAAGTAAATAGTGAACTTTCTCTCTGAACTGATGCCTCATTGAATCTATCATGATGATCAGCACACAGCACCACCAATCAAATAGTCCGCTTTTTGTGAGAAAGCGATCTAAATCCAAAAAATAAGAATAAAGTACTAAAAATATATCAAAAATGTATTTCTTTTGTAACTGACCATAGTATGAGTGGGATAACGCCTGATACAGTGTGCATTTTCAGCATTAACCAACGCTGTGGAAGCCTGACATTAGCGGACGACGATTGCTTCTGACATGATAGTAATTTGTGTTAAATTGTATTGTACAGTATATCTGCATCAATATAGCTCATTTTGGCATCAACTGAGGTTTTCCAAGATCATCTGGAATTTGTCTAACATTTTAGCAACATGCTAGCTGCTTTGGCTAATTTTGAAATTCTTAGAATTTTTATGCTATATTGGCATATAACTATTGTATTTGGATTATGCTAGTTAACTCAGGCATTTCTTCAGTTATATTCAATATTTGGCACTGAGACTTAGCTTTAAGCAACTCGCTGTAACGGGCTACTTAAGCATTTTTGCCCAAGCAAACTTTAAATTCTTCAACTCATTTAGCATTAACAGAAGTGCTTCAGCCTTTTTAGTTGTCAACTTCAGCATCTTTAGCAGCCACATTCAGTTTAGAGCATTCACACTTGCATTATCGCAGGTAATGCAATATATTTAGCTGTTAGTCAATAAAACAATAGTTTTAGCTGGGGTACTATTACTATTGTAAGCAGTAGCCATATTTTTTAATGTGGAGAAATTTTTGACAGATGAACATGTGTGTTTAAATTCAAGCACAATAAGAAATCAAATGTCCAAATACTGAACCTTCACGACAACAACAAAATATGTCAAAAAGCCAAAATATTTTCTTACGTTTTTTTTTTCTCAACTGATTTGTGAAAAAACAAAAAAGACTTGGGATGGACACAAAGTCAATGCAATTCAGAAACAGTGGGACAACTGTGATAGACTAACCATTTACAACGGACTTCGACTAACTACATTTATATAAATGAAAAAAACCAAACACCATTCTGGTGCTTGTATGCAGAAACTCTCTGTTGATTTGCTGCCCATGCAGCTCAGTGTTGTGCAGCAAACAGTGTGAATAAACCGATTGTGCAAAACTCTGAATTCTGCAGATTCAACAAATGAAATTAACTATCGATACTTATGATCCGTGGTATTTAGCAAGATCTGCCAAGACTATTTTCTTAAAACAAGAGTTTGACAAAAATGAGGATTTCTTCTTCCCATAGCATGAAAATAGTGTGGATTTTAGCTTAGGCCAGGGTGCTGACAGCCCAGATGAACTGGCAACCCCAATACAGGGGCATAGCAAATAATTTCAGGGCTTCAAGATGTCATTTAAAATAATACTTTTGTTCAATTTTGCAATTCTTAAAGAAGCTTACTGTGGGGGTTGCTCTGCGCTGAACCCTCCAGCCAGGATGAAAAGCACAGAAGGTTGTCAAGAAGTCAGAAGAAATTATTCAGTGGCTATAAATGGAAGGAATTACCAGGAAGCAACGATCTTTAGAGCTGTCACATTTGACATTTATTTGGACTCACAAAACCCAGCACACAGCACAGAGTTCTCTTCACCTTCTCAGTTTCTGAACAGACAAAATCCAGCCCTTTTATTTCCTGGGATCTACCATCTCCCTTTATCGGGAGGGAATTAGTATTTTCCCAGGTGGACAAATAAGCTAAACAAATCAGAAAAATTACTAAACGTGCATCGAAACATAAATATAGAAGGGAATTGGCTTTAACAAAAAACAAAACCACAACAACACCTAGAAAAAACAATATTAGCCCATGCTTCTGCTCTTCTCCCTCCTCTCAGCTGATGGTTTAGTCCACTGGATGGTAAGCAGTCAATAAGGCTCCAGCCGATCCTCTTCTGGTTTGTCTCCTTGTGTGCGCCCAAGTGGACATCCTGTAGAGGTCAGCCTTGGACGATAAAGGACAGCTGGCAGAGCAGACTTCACAGAAAGTACATGTCCATGTGGAATACCTGACCTTATAAGTAAGTGAGGGTGGAGGGACAATATCCTCACAATAGCATTCATGGTTTCTTAGTCTTTGTCAGTAAATATTCTAATATTGCCTGAAAGAAATGGCACCCCACCCTCCACCCCCCTCTGACCCCATATACCTCCACCCCTTCCTGTAGATATTATGAGACTCTCACATAGTACCGTATTTTCCTTACTAGGCTACAGGGCACACCAGATTATAGGGTGTATTGTCGAACCTATGCCATACTGTGCGACACATTAAGCAAGACAAAATCTACACATTAGTCAGACTTTGCTCTATGACTTGTTTTTAATTTGCAACATTTTAGCCACATTAGAAGCGTTAGGTACGTTAGTGTATTAACAATCCCTGTAACTCTCAACCTTGTTAGCAACATTTGGAAAAAACAAAGTCCTGCACTGCTAGACGTGAGCTGCATGAGTGTAATCACAAAACCACCAAACTTATTAAGAACTTATTAAGACTGACACTTTGGCAGGGTGCCTGTTTCCCTCAAAAAGACTTCAACTTCATAAGAACAAGCAGAATCAATCCATATACAATGCACATATATAAAGCAAGCCATTTTTGTGTTTTTTTTTTTTTTTTAATAAAACATTAGGTCTTATGATGCACTTTAATATGCAGAAAATACAGTAGGTGTTTGACTTTGACCATTCATTCCTTTTGTAAAAAAAATACTCTTGAACTCTTTTTGTCACATTTTATACGTTTAATTCATTATCTGTAATGATGAAGATCCTACTACAAACTGTACTTACAAAACTGTCTGCTTTGTACTTCCTGCCCTGATAACGGGGGATTGAATGGAACCTCCCTGTCCATATGGCACCTTGTCAGCACTGATTGTGTGACTGGTTCCAACTGTTTGAGCAGCACTGCTGTCCCTCAGCCCCACCAAAACACTCATGTAGGTCAGAGGGGAGGTGAGATGTCTTTAGAAACAAAAATAAAGAAGTCAACTTTCCTTGTGTTTATGCTGCTATGATTAGTGTTGGTAAGTTACTTCTAAAAAGTAACTGATTACTGTACTTAGTTACTGGATTATTATTGTAATTAAATTACTTTACTCATTACCTATTTGAAAAATTAATTCACTACTTGTTATTTTACTCTACTTTTTTCCACTCATGCAAATTCTCAAGGGTGAGAACAGCTTAGCACAAACAAGATCCACTTGTCTTTCCTTTAACACGGCTTCTTTG
Organism: Oryzias celebensis; assembly: GCA_014656515.1. Classification (NCBI taxonomy): domain Eukaryota; kingdom Metazoa; phylum Chordata; class Actinopteri; order Beloniformes; family Adrianichthyidae; genus Oryzias; species Oryzias celebensis. The sequence goes on along the minus strand of BNCR01000005.1, from coordinate 33,020,307 downwards.
AAAAAGAGATTGTTAACCTCAGTAAGACTTCTGTGGTTGAATAAATGTGAATAAATAAAAACAAAATAACTGTATTTTTAAAGCAATACCCTTTGCAAGGTATGAACATGGTTCAAGACATAATCTGGCTTCATTTGAATTCAGATAACAGTGTGAACAATGACACAAAAATAAGTTCCAACATTTGTGGTCTCTGCCACTGCTCAGAGTCAGATGTGAAAATAGTGTTACATCTATATTTATGAATATGAAATCTGAAACTAAGCCAGTCCTCTTGAAAACAGTAAAAAACTATTAAAAGCCTCCAGGTTCATTTTGGCTGACTTTATGTATTCTACAATAAGTTGCACCGTCTGTCTCTCTACGTCTGCTTTTTGCACACAGTTCTGCACTGCTGGGAGTCTATGAAACTATGCATCCCACTCTCCACCCCGCGGAGCGCATTGAGCGCTAACTCATATTGACCACTAGTCGCGTGCAGCTTAGAAAGAAAAATAAATTAAGACAGGGTCAATTATTATAGAAAAAAACAGCTCCCAGGAAGGAGCCACCTTTTGTCGCTCACACCAAAGAGTGGCCTTAAAATTCTTTCTTTCGTTCATCGACCAGAAGGTCAATTAATCTGCTAAGTATCCCGACACTGTCTCAGTGTGAAACTATGACCAAATCCGAATTCTTCCCCTGCCCCAATGGTTTCTCCCCATCCTTCCAATTGTTTGGGTATTTGAAGCAGTAGTGGTGTCCAAACTTCTTTTCTTAAGAGTAAAGCAATGGGACATAGAGCTGACTATCCCTCCCAACTTGCAGGTTCATCAGCATTTCTGTTGGTGCCTGCTTTGTGAAGCATCAGCTGCTTTTTCTTTTTACACACTTAATCCATTTTGATACCAGCTGTGCCAAAATTGCTCTATATAAATCTAGCAAAAGTACAATTTCATATAACAATATATTTCATCTTGTGGAAGCAGTTTGCTGATGGGAGTGATTTTGCAGGTCATAAGTGTCTTACAAAATGTGAAAATTACTGTTTCTTTGTCTTTGATATGCTTTCTCTTCCATGTAATACGCAATAGCAAGCTTTATTCAATTTTACTTTAGAAAGATTTACATTTGTGTTGTAGCTTAACATTCTTTCAAACTTGCTTTTGTGGAGAAAAAGCAAAAAACAATACGCCTGAATTATTTTTATCCCTTCAAGAATTGCATTAGGAGTGAAGAAAGTGACAAGAAAGTTGCCTAAAATATCTTCCAGAGCATGGTTTAGTAATTTTGTACTGTTTTTTTTCAAGTAAATGGCACTGGACTTTGAGCAATTTAAGTGCACTGGAGCATCACCAACATCTTTACAGTGATAAACTCTGCAGCTTTTGCTTCACAAACTGAAATATTTGGTATTTTTAAAGGATAGAGTTTAGCTCAGTCAGCCACTGTATGCAGATAATAGCCATTATATGACACTTTTATTTTTTCAATTCAACCATATTATAAACTGTTAAAATAATGAAAATGGTTTCTTATTTAAATAACTGTGAGTTTGCAAACACCTGTTACATGCATGACACAAGGGCCAGAGCTCGAGTAAATCTGATCAAACAAGTGAATTGAAAGTCCTTGTAATTACCAGAGCTGATTTTAAAAAAATTAATGCTTTTTCTGATACAACAAGACTTTAACTTGCTGATTGAGTTGAGGGGGGTAACCGCAGCACAGCTCAGTCGACAGATTCTAAAAACAGTTTATTTAGTGCAAAAGGAGAGAAAAACTTTGGGTTTGAGAGCATTGGAGTCTATGGAAAATCTAGATTGAAAATCTTGAATTGATTCATTTATGTATGTAAAGTCATTTCAAAGGATTTGCATTTTTATATATCTACAACCATGATCACTACTGATAAATGTATTTCTTATGTTGGTTTTCTTTTTGTTGTGCATGTTGAGAAGTCATGGATCAACGGTTAATCCTGTATTTCAGGATAGGGGTACATTTAAATATTGAGTTTCTAAACCAGAAAATACCATAGTGATCAATTGCACAGGGTTGCACTATGGTGTAGTTTGTCCTCTAACCTTACAGAGAGAAGACCCTGGTTCAAATGCCATTTGGAACTTTTCTTTGTGCATGTTGGATGCGTCTCCCCAAACATGCATGGGTATTTTCCAGGCACTCCAGATTCCTCAAACAGTCTGAAAGCATGCTTTGTAGGTTATTTTGTGATTCCAGTTTGCCCCTAGGTGTGCATGAGTGTGAGTCTGTGGCCCTGCAACAGACTAAGGGCTTGTTAGGGTGTCATCCTGCCTTCATCGACCTCAAAAGGGATACAGCACATTCTCAACAAGGCTGGATGATTCATTTGCACCCTGGACTCAGAGTTGGAGTTAATTGACTACAGGTCATTCCCTTCAGGGTTTTGTGACCATTTCTCATACTTGTTGTGAGACAAAAAGCCTAAAGTTGCAACATTTTTTTCCTGAAAAATTGCAAGAAAAATTTAAATAAATAAATAAATAAATAAATAAATAAATAAATAAATAAATAAAGGCTGAAGGAGGACATACAGATTTTAAAGCAACTTTTTTCTCATTTCATTAAAAAAAATGTTAAGTAGCCTCACAAGAAATGCACAGCATTCATAGATGTTTTTATTTAATAGTTATTTATGTATAAATAACAAACTTGTTTGTGTTTGTTCGTGAACTGTAAAAAATGATACAATTACAGCATACAATAGCTGTCACTGTCAGGTAAGCAAGCTGAGTCCAGATGCAGTGAAGAACTAAGGCAACGATGTAACAGAGTTCCTAGAACAAAAAACCTCACCTTAAATCACCCATTAATGAGACATAATTGTATAAATTGGATATTTAGAGCATTTTGTTGACATATCTTTATCCACAGATCATTAGGGGTTCCATCAGTTTGACGTAGTCTTCATAAAAAAGAAAGGTCATATTTCCCCAAAAGAACCTGAAGACTAAATAGATTTAAAACCCACACACGGTCAGTTCACACTCATGCTTGCATAAAATACATTTGAATGATCTAAACTTGATTGGCAGAGACAGTTTGACTGATGGAACTGGTGGTGTGAAAGCTCAAAACGCCTTTAGTAGGGGTATGCAACCTGAGCTCCAGAGCCGCATGAAGCTCTTTGGTCCCCCACCATGGCTCTTTGACTTTGAAGAAAAAAATATGAATAAATAATAGGTTTATAGTTTTGGCTTATTTATTTCGGTTAATTGAGTTTTGCTAGTAATGTTTAGATTTTTAAGATGTCAAACAACAGCAAAAAGGTTTAATCTGCTGTCCATCTATCTAAACATACATCAATAATGATAGAAAATGTCATGTTTGACTTGGTTTTCTAGAATTTTTAGTTCAAGTAAATCTGCTGCACCAGAAGGATCTTTTGTGGAATAGGATGCATTTTATTTTGAAAGGAACTTGTATGTTCTGCCGTTATAAATAAAAGAAGTCAAGAGAATTGGTGTGATTGCAACCTTGCAAAATAAAAGTGAAACTTCTACTGCTCCATAAAGGTTTCTGAGGTAGGTTTAGAAAGTGCTGTCATCAAGTCTCCCTGGTATTGAAATTTTGTATGTGTTACATTTATTCATTTTATTAAGAAATAATCAAATTAACATGAAAAAAAACTACAAACTCTGTAAGCATCGAAAATTCTCTAGAATTGTTCATTTGAGTCACGTCTTTGTCTTCCTTTTTGGTTCTCAATTTGCACATACTTTTGTCATCGTTTGTCTGAGAAAGGTTTCTATGGCTTTGCTTTTTAGTAGAAAATTTACCATAATGGTGCAAAAAGTAAAACAAACCCTTATCACAAATGAATGTACTCTCAATTTCAGAATGAAATGGTGTCAGAGTGTACCTTCTTAATCTTAAATGATTGTGGACACACTTTTTCCTTCAGTCATCTCTAGAAGGCCATGAATCAATAATAGATTTCTATTAGAGATGTATTATTTATCATTCTGATGTGGACTTAGCCTTGATTTGTTTCTGTTTCAAGGAATAACAAAGACACAATACCCGACAACCAAAGAACAGAAAAACAAACAAAACGCCAACAGCAGACGGACGGTTGAAGTTTGCAGCAAAATCCAATGTATTTAAAACACATTCATTGATAAATAGCAGCCTGACATGTCCTGAAATCCGTTTGGATTTTGTGGTGTAAGTCAAGGATGAACAATAACCAAAATCAACCATAACAGCTGATTGATAGATTGCTTGCAACAGAGAGCTCAGCACTCTGATGGCCTGTCGAAGAATGTAGTTAAAGATGCTGGTGATTCTACACTGAAAAAAATAGAAATTTGCTTCAGAAACCAGCCAGGAGAACAGTCTGTAAGGCGGCCCTGAAGTGCAAATCACAGCAACAAATCACTTGACGTAAAAACATATTAAACATCACATCCACAATTACAATTACAACAGTATTACATTTAAGAAAACAAAACAAAATTCAAAAAAATCAAAATGTAAGAAATTTAAAGCGAAAAAAAAAAATAGGAAAAGAAAAGTAATTTCCAGAAAACAAAATAAAATGTTAAAAACCAGACACAACAAGAAACTGGAAACGGTAAGTCGCTGCTTGAATGATGAAATGGAGTATCGCTCTTGGTATTGCTTCATACTACATAACTTCTGGTTCAAATTATGGTCACTGTAGATCTGTGTGTCAACAGGGTGAACGATAGTTGACTGAGGACACAGCCGATGGTCAAATTTAACTGGTAAATGTAAGAGGTTTATTCCTTTTTTAGATTTGCTTTTTAAAAGCAACTTTTTAAAAGTAGCATTTATAAATGATTCAAACACAATAGCAAATTTAATGTGTATTAAACAAAAGCATCTAATCGATTGGAACAAGCAAGATGGCAGCATGAGACAGTATGTCTGTGAAAAATTATTTATAAAGATTTATAAAGAATTATTTCCACAGTAAAAAAGTTAGTTTTTGTCTATACATAATCAAAAATGACTTAAAAATGCAGTGATTTACAGACAGCATGCTCAAAGTATAAAGGAAGTATCAAGAATTGAAAATCTGAGATCCAAAGAATTGAGATCCGCTGGTAGTTGGTAGACATGTCACAATTCTCAACTTTAAAATGTTACACCATTGAACCGAACTGTGGTTGCATTTCTACAGCATATCACTATGTCTACGTTTAAGGTGTCAAACGCATACTATGCTAAATTTTAAGAAGAATTTATAAAGTATTGCTTTATTGCATTAAACCAGGCTTAGTATGAGCCAACTGTGAGGTTTTGTTTAAAGGAATAGATATATTTAGATATATATATATATATATATTGAACCCAAACAAAACCATGACCCAAAAACTGTACTTTGAACCAAATCATAAAGAAAGTGTATAGCTGCATTCCTGGTAGTTAGCATCATCTGCTTGTGCACTAGTGGTAGGCATGTCGATGCGAGTATCGATAGTATTGATGACATGGTGAAGACACTAGCCTGATTTGCAGTTTTTCACACATTATTGCTTTTTTATTAAAAAAAACTTGAATATGTTGCTGTTTTCTTAATATTATTTTATTATGCCATTATTAGCATACATGTTCTATAGTTGATGTTTGTTCACTTCCGATTCTTGTAATTAGTTAATTAACATTTATTTGACAGAAGTGCTGAGGAAACAACTTTCAAAGAAAAGAAAAGGAAAAAAAACAACAACATCCCTTTACAGTTCCAGTCAGGTTTTGTGACCCAGTGTTTCCCTTGGGGATCCTTTGTGCCAGGGGTTGCCCCTTTGTGGGGGCAATTGGGGTCCTACTTTGCAACTTTATGGCTGTGGAGTGGACCCCATTGCTGGCCCAGTCTGGGTGGGCACTGTTGCGATGTTCCTGTGGCTGAGCTGACTTCTGGTATATATAGATTCCCAAAATACTGTTTTCTCACAGCAGAGCCAAGCCTGAAGTTTCTTTTAGAATTTATTTTTATAAGTATTCATTGCTTGTGTGTGTTAATGGAGGGGGGGTGGACTGGGTTCCTCTCTTTTTATTGATTTATTTCTTTATGTCTGTTTCTGTTTTTAACTGTAAAGCGCTTCGAGATGCAAAAGTATGAGAAGCGCTTTTACAAAAATTTGATTGATTTCTGAGGTGTTTTTTTAGTTTTTAACTAAAACTTAAGATGAGCATGTTTTTAAGAAGTTGCCAAGTAAACACTTTACACTATTAACATTAAGTTAGGGAAATTTTTATTTACATGAGTGGTTATCCTATTTGCTTTGCGTTTTAATGAAATATGTAAAATCTCCCTTTTATGTCAGTAATAAAGAATAAGAAATAGCAATATTTCTTGTTGCATATTTATTACACCAAAAATTAAAACAATAAGTAAGAAAGCCCCTAATAACAAAAATTGACTCTGTCAGTAGCAGGTATTTCCACCATTTGCTATGATGACAATGACGTCTCATGTTCCTCACTGGACTCATAATGTTTTGAGGCGTTCCACTCTTCTACAAGTGCTACATGCAGTTCTATCAGGTCCCTTGGGTGGTGGAGTATGATCATCCACTCTGCTTAAGCTGGTCCCAGATGTGCTCTATGGGGGTCAGGTCAGAGGTCATTGCTAGCCATAACATCTGAGACACAGCTGTGACAATTCTGCACCATGTGATGGAGCATTATCATCCATCAACAGTAAGTTGGGGGTGTGCTAGTGCAGTTGGAGGATGATAATGGTTCTGCGAAGTCTCTGATGTAAGAACATGCAGTGACTGGACCATCCACAATAACCAAATTGGTTTTGTTTTGACTGGTGATGCCTGTCCAGACTGTTGCACCTCCGCCAAAGTGAATCCCGAACACTATGCTGACCTCAGTGTACAGTTTATCTGGCCTTCTCTTTATCTGTGACTGGTCACTAATCAGTGAACAGAAGAGCAGACCGTTGTTACATTGTCCAGGTTACATGGTCTTGTGCCCACCACAAACATTTTTGATTGTGTCTAGATGTAATTGGAGTCACCTGCAACGCTCCTCTGGCATTCAAGTCAAAGCAGTGAACGGTTTGTCTGGTAACCCTAGTACCCTCATATCTGGTAAAGGGGCCTACAGCTGTGTGGCACAGGTCCTTAGGTACTGGTCATGGTTGTGATCTATCACTTATGGGGTTCCGCTCTTGGGTCTGTCACAAACTCTGCCAGTAGTTCTGTGTCTTGAGGCTGATGACACTTCGAAACAAGTTCACCTGCAACATCTGACTGTCTACTACCAACCTGAGGGCGCTATGGTCAGGTGGTGCTGCCCGTCCGTTAAGCGATGTCGTGTGTTCATGGCTGTTTGAATGATTAACTTGGAATGACTTACTGGTAAAATCAGCTTTTTAGACCCACAGTGTTGACATTGATGTCAAATTGAGAAGGTTTTTTTTTTAAATGTTTGGTTTTGGCCCCAACTTTAAGACGCAGCGTACACAGAGAGACCATAATATAGAAAACACAAAACTGCCTTCTATCTCAAAAGTCTGTCGAGTGAAACATACAGATGTAGATGACATCCACTGAGTTTTTCACAACATCCTTTACCTGATGAGACCTTTAATCACCTTCTTACCATGGCCTTAGTAAACTTTGTTTTAGATTTTAATAGTTATTACATATATTTGGATACCACTTCGAGTAACAAAAAGCAATTTTATGATTTTACCTGCAAATAATATGAAATACAGAAATGTATTTTATCAGTGCTTCTCAGCAAAAGAAAATATTTATTTTTCCTATTTTTTTTTCCTGTCTTTGTTTCACTGACAGCAAAGAGCAAAGCGGATGGCTGCGTTCTAGGAACATTTCATGGCCGTGCAAGGCATCTTTCCCACCAGAAGCTCTTTGTCAACACTGATCTGTGCTTTATAAAAAGTGCTGCAGTCTTCGTTTCCTCCATCCATATACACTTCACCAAGGAAGGGGTTAAGTCAGCTAAGCCATCTTGTATTCTTGTCATTAACAAGAGCCGACCAACAAACCCAAATATTCCTGTAATGATGATGCCTCCAGCTGAAGTTTAAATTCCCCAGTCTGTCACTCTTTGTCTCTCTGAGCTCAGCTCTGCCTACACTGCATTACCGCAGTTGCAATTGATTGCAACTCCTGCTTCCATTGATCGATGCCTGGATCAGACAAAGAGGTTCACTGACAGACAGACATGCTCACTCACACTGGTTATGCTGTCTGGATTTTACCGCTTTTCTGCAGAACCACACACTGGAGATGAAAGATTCATCAGCTGCCTGGCAACCTATGAGGGGAGTTCACAGCATGACAAATAAATACTAAACATACAAGATGCAACACAAGATACTGAGCTGATTGAAAGCAAGTAAACGTTGTGCAAAATATCTACTTAACCAAAGTCATGTATATGTTTGATTATTCCTTGCTTATCGAATGCGTCTTTCACTGATGGCAGCAGAGCTAGACTGCTGCATGAGTTTTTCCAAAGCATATTTGTACTGAGATTGAGGTCTGTACTCGATGATTGCAAATCCTGAAAACGATTCAGTCCAGAAATCTTTCACTACATGAACTGAGAGGGACTGCAAACAAGATGACATTATTGGCTGGAAGTTACAAGTTACCGTAACCCTAACCCAAAAGTGTTCAGAATTGTAAAGAAAACCTTTATTAAAGCTTAGAATGGGCTAACAGAAACTATTGTATGATGCTATATACATGTCAGGGTATACATGGTGCATTCAAGAACAGGCTAAAGGGCATTTTTGAACACACTTTTAGCAGATGGTCTTCACACTGGACTGTCGCTACCTGATACTAGCGCATGTGCTCACAGTTGGAAGAAGCTTGGTGTGAAATGTTGAAGCAGTGCAAATCTGGCTCCAGGCTTTTTCTTTTACAGCTCTGTTCTGATATATGAACTACTTGATGTCACAAACCCTCTCAATTGCAGACACAAACCAAAATTATTCATGTCTCTTTCATGATGGTCTTTGATTGTCAAAGTTCAACTGGTTTAACTTTTGACATCCACTCAATGTGAGCCCAAAAACTAACTTAAATACTTATTAGCGACGCGTGAGTTTTGGACACGTAAGCCTGAAATGCATGTGCTTACATAGATTTGTATGTGCGCTTACTAGCCTGGTGCAAATGTAGCATTAGGATTGCCAGTTAAAATAAAGATGTTGTTTTTTCGAGTGATGAGGGGGACTCCCGGTTCCAGTAAAGGACTTCCAGTTCTGCATATTCATGTCTGCAGCAGGGTTTTCTTGAATGAACTAGAGCTTATGACCGTACGTGATGATTGGAGTGAAGATCGACTGGTAAATGGAGAGCTTGGCTTCCTGGCTCAGTTCTCTCTTCACCACATCGGAGCGGTATAGCGACAGTATAACAATGGATCTCCCCTCACTCATGAACAAGACCCCAAGATACAGTACTTGAACTCTTCCATCTGGGGCAGAAGCACTTCAACCACCTGGAGAGGGCAGATTACACAACTGTCTTTATTAAATGTTATCATTTATTCAATGCTTGGGAAAAAAAACAAGATAAGATTATTCTTTAGTAAAGGAAAGAAATGTAAAAAATACTTATATTATTTAACCATGTAAGTATTTTTCAGCTAATTTTTAAAGATTTATTGTAACAACATGCTTTGAGTTTTAATGAATGTGAACATTTTTTGACTGTATAGTAAGGGTTTATGTGTTGGAAATGAAACAGATGCTGACCTTTTATAGTGTAATAAGGCCTTTAATAAATTATGCCAATTACCCGTGGCTCTTTAACACAAATGTTAAAGACATCTTACATCATATTTTATTACAAGTGGAGGAAAGCGGAGTAAGATCAGCCATAATGCAGTTCTCTGAGCAATGATAAAAACAACAGTACTACACTGGTATTCCTACATTTTAAGGGTGTAGTCTGAGTAGAAATTCTGATAACTCTTCTTTGATAGACTGCCATAAACATATGATCTCTAACTAAAAAAAGGGTCATGGCTTGTTTTAATCCAGGTTTGGGGTACAATGAAACAACTGAGTGAGTAAATAGGGGTGACATTTTCCTGTGTACTTAAAAAAAAAAGACACACAATATATGAAGGAATATTTTCTCACCAAACAGATTTGAATTGTTCAAAATGTTTTGATGCTAACAAAACTTAGTAAATATCTTTATTTTTCAGTCAACAAACAGAAAGGCTATCCTTTTTTTGGGGTAAAAGGTGTTTTGCCCAACAGCATTCATCTGAGGAAGCTTAGCTCAATTTCTCATCATTCATCATTAAGTCTTTGTCAATGCAATGACAGTGATTCTGTTTGGTCTTAACAATAGATAACTCACCAACAAACCAACTGAAACACTGATTTTTCCCCATTCTCAACAAACATAATTCCCACTTCGTGGGATTTAGTTTCATTGTCAAATCAATGTACAGATACGACCCAAAGTCCTGCCGCAAGATTTGAGCATCTGGCAGCATCCCATTTCAGGTGATTCATCATTGCCTGTCCAGAGTTCAAGTACCGATGTTTGAACTTTGGCAAAAAGTTTGTGTTACGTCATCCAATTAGGAATCAGCTTTGACTTTGTGTTGATGAAATGATCAGCGGGTGGAATCCAAAACCAACATGGAAGGACCCCACTTCTCTTGGTCATCCCTGCTCTAGGTGGGGGTGGCTGGGACCTGCCGTGCTCTCTCTTGGATCTCCTACGGTTGCCTGGAGCTTGGGGGCAGGTCTCCCTTGGGGAGCCCTGGCTCGTTCCCAGGGCTGTGGTGGGGGGATGCTCGTACTGCCTGGGTGGTGGTGGGCGGCTTGTCTGGGTTGAGAGGGTTTTCAGGGAGTGGGGCCCCAAGCTAGGCCCCCTGGCATGGTGGAAGGGCTGCTTTTCTGGTAATGCTAGCGCTTACATTCTGAGCTCCTGTGCCTCACTGCTCTCAGGTGTTGGGGGTCCATGTGGCGGTCCTGCAGGCCTTGGTCTGGGTGCTTGGCTAGGCTGCTGGGCGGGCGGACTTCCTCCGTCGGCCCCTCAGTAAGGGTGTGGGGGGGCCCTGGTCGTCGCTGCTGCCTTGTCGGAGATCTTGGTGTGGGAATGGCCAGGAAGTCTCCCTCCCTTTTTCTGTTATTACATTCCATCACCCCCATCCCTCTCTCTCTTCTTCTCCTTTTTTCTTTTCCGTCCTGTCTAACAAAAAAGGAAACAATCATAATCAATATAAATAAAGTTTTGTTTAAATTACAAACATGGTTTATACAACTATACCCTTTGTGTGTTCTAAGATTTATAACCCCAATTGTAAAAGCAAAATCTGTTAAACACAAAAGGCTCTCAGCTCATCTCTGATTGCTCAGCTGTTGGACAGGACACATTTAAAAAAAAAGAAAAAAACAAACATGGAGGAGAATCTGATCATTCTCCTGGACTCTATAAAGTTTTTTTTTTTTTAATTCGGATTGCGATAACAATAAAACGTTCCTGTGATTTTAATCTAATTTTCATTTTTCCCCTCCTCTAACTAATGCAGGACAGAAATTATCAAACTGGGTCACAGAGAGGCAGAAGTACTGCTGAATGCGGCCATCATTGAGAAGCAGCTCCCACAGTAGATGATGAGCATCACTCTTCTACTGAGAGAGTCTCTGAATGATCTCATGAACCTGGACATGGAAACATGACCTCAGATGCTTTTGTAATGTTCTAAAAAGAAATAAATCTGATTTCTCAATATCATCTGAGTCTTCCATGCATTATAAATGGAACATACAGTAAATGCTTCCATGTAACAATGAGGCTAAAAATTTTGACAGTAGGTCCTTCTGCCCTGTAGCCCTAAGATTATGAACACAGTTTTGGATAAGAATCCAAGTGAATTTGACTCACAAATTGTGTTTGCTGGAAAGTAGCATACATCAGATGTAAGTATTTGATCTAAGAGCAGATGCTCACCAATATCTTCAGTTTTGCTTTCATGTTTTGGGTCTTGGGTGTTAGATCTCATCCATGCAACAAGGGTTATGGGCCAAAAGCCTTTCTGCATTCTGACTCAGTCTACCCTAAAGCCTATGGCTTTGTCAGCCACCATTTAAAAACTAAAAAATACCCCAAAACATCTTCTGGGGAAGACAGTTGTATCAAACCCTCATGAGCTTCTCCACTCTACAGTCGTAAAGAAGATTTTCACAAACAAGATGGTGACGTGACAAAATCTGTGTAGTCTTTCTAAATACAAAGTCAATTTACCCTCCGTCTCAATCCATCCACTCTGCCATTGTGTTCTGCATTGAATTATCACTTAATCACATTTTACAGCCAGTTCAACTCTTGCATTCTTTTTTATTTAGAACCCAATAACAATATATCTGAAATTGACTTCCTTAATTTCTTTATTTTGTTGTAAGATGTCACACCCTTCCATAGTGTTAAAAAAAAAGATATTAACATATTTAAAATATGTTTCAATGCATTTTTAAATCACACTTTTTTTTCAATTCTCCCTTTTGTATTCCAAATAAATCTATCCTCAATATGCTGTGTATTCTTTCAGAAAACATCCAGCTCTTTTCTTTACACTGAAGTCGGTTGATCTCTTTCTAATGAGCTCACTGAATTGGTTCAAGCTTTTTTTGTTCCTTAGCAAAAAAACACAAATAAATGGACAGAACTTATAAAAACTGGAGCAGAGAAATATTCTTCACCCTCAGGTAAAGCTTGTTTTTATACTTCACCATAAAGTTGTTTTCATTTTTTGTGAATGGAAAACATCAAACACTTATCCCCTTCAACATATTGTCATCAAAAACAAACTTACAAGCAGATATTAACCCTTTTTTTGTCAACTTTGCTTATTTAAGAAGAAAGATTTTGGTACCAGAGCAAATTCACAAATGTGTGTAAATGCGAGATCCAATGCTGGATGGGAAAAAAATATCCTTTGGGAAAAGAAATATTGCTAATGGCCAAAATACTTCTATAGGGATCCTTGATAAATTTCCTCCACTTTTTCAATACAAAAAGGAAAAACTTGAAACAAATCCTGGATTGTTTTCATTATTAATCTGTTAATTGGAGCATGAAGAAAAAAAATCCTTCCATCTTTGGCTCACCCTTCCAGAGTCAGACAGAGATACAGAGAGCTGGACTCAGTCATGGAGTCGCAAGAAACATTTAAGAAGAGTTACAGTTACAGTCAGGATAAAATGGGTAGATTTAAATCAAAATTACTCACAGGGTATTCTTATCAGAACTCCTAAAGTACCTTTTCATTCAGGGGGGAAGGAATCAAACTATAGAGCAGTATCAAAAGTAATGAATTACACAAAACACATTTTATTCATAGCAGAGAGAAGCTACAGTCTGACTATTAGATCATAGACTTGTGTTTTCTGAAAAACAGAAAGGAAAATACATTTTCAATGAAAAATAGTTACAACACCAGAATAGCTGGGCTGTGACTCTGCAAGTCCAGAGCTATAAATTCTGCTTGCAAAAAGAGGTGTGTAACAGAAGATGGGCTAATTTATTGTGTTATCAAGTAGTTATTCTGATGCCACTGTGCTTTTGACAAAGTCGTGAATAAGCATTGTCTAAGGAAGGAGGTCACTGAAGATGGAAATAAAAGCTTTAAATGGGCGCTAATGACATTATATATTAGGTTACTGAAAGGCTTTAGTGATCTAGCCTTGGAGAGCTGACTGTTTTGTCTGTTTCTTAGTTTTGATTTTAAAAAATACTAGTTATAGGAAAGCTGGAGGTTGTTTACCACATAGGATGAGACCTGATTACCTGAAGACATTGCCTGTAGGAGTTGATGTCACTTCGGAACATATCAATAATTTACCGTAGCTGCTTAGATCATGTCACAATGGCATAGGCCCATGCCAATACCATTTGTGTAGGTCTTTAAAATCCATCCTTATTGTTTAATCACAAACAAAGGTGCGGCTGTGCATATTCATGCACTGTTCCTGAACGTTGCTCCTGAATGATGAACTGTTAATGCAATTGGACACGGTTTCTTCTCAGGCTAAATGATGTTGTCATCTGTGGAGGCAGTTCAGTCATAAGATAATGAGACACTGCTTGATTAATGCTTAAAAAAATGCCAATTTGTGAGCCAGTGCACTATTCCAACCTCCTTTGCATCTGGAGTTGGCTCAGCTGCAACAAACGATCAGAGGAAAAACCTTTCTTGTAATATTTCAGATTTGAAGAATTGGGACTCAGTTGCTCATATACATATCTTTTGATAAAAGTTGATAAAATATGAATAAATGTATTATATTGTGGAAAAAACCAACCCAATCTTTATGTGCTGACAAAATATGCAAGCTTTGCTTATTTTCTTTTTTTTGCAAAAGATTTATTAACTCTCATCCTCTGTGCAGATTTTGACACAAAGGCTGCACAAAATAAAAAGGACCTATGGATTTTTTTTTCGCATAAGCTGTTCTGCCCTTTTGCTCATTGAGCAGCACTGTGCAGGCATCCTTTTCATTATTAAAGCTCATTGTAGCTGATAAAAGAGTCGCAACATCAGAGGGATAATCTCTAATAAAGCCCAGTACAGAATGGGAGCTCACACTCTGGGGAAAAGACAAACACGTAGAGAGACATGGTGGAGAGATTCAACCTAAGGTGGGAGTGAACTGTAAAAAAAAAAGTTTGCAATAATGCTTTGGTAACTATAGCACATATTCCTCTATTAAAAAAAACATTCCTGGAGCCACACTGTTAAAGCCTTAGTCACAAACATTTGTACTAGGGTTGATCAGTATAGGTGCTGCAGTATTTTGGATAGTCCAGACATGAACAGTGGGTACGGAAAGTATTCAGACCCCCTTAAATTTATCACTCTTTGTTATGTTGCAGCCATTTGCTAAAATAATTTAAGTTAAGAGGAAATAGAACCCAAAGATCACTGTGGCTGAGCTCCAGAGATGCAGTCGGGAGATGGAAGCAAGTTGTAGAAATATAACCATCACTGTAGCCCCCCACCAGTCAGAAGCCTCTCCTCAGTGCAAGACACATGAAAGCCCAAATGGAGTTTGCTAAAAAACAACTGAAGGACTCCAAGATGGTGAGAAATAAGATTGTCTGGTCTGATGAGACCAGGATAGAACTATTTGGCCTTAATTCTAAGCGGTATGTGTGGAGAAAACCAGGCACAGTTCATCACCTGTCCAAGGGGGAAAGATGAATGCAGCCAAGTACAGGGACATCCTGGACCAAAACCTTTTCCAGAGTGCTCAGGACCTCAGACTGAGCCAAAGGTTCACCTTTCAGTAAGACAATAACCCTAAGCACACATCCAAAATAACCAAGGAGTGGCTTCACAAAAACTCCATGACTGTTCTTGAATGGTCCAGCCAGAGCTCTGACTTAAACCCAATTGAGCATCCCTGGAAAGACCTGAAAATGGCTGTTTACCAACATTTACCATCCAACCTGACTGAACTGGAGAGGATCTGCAAGGAGGAATGGCAGAGGATCCCCAAATCCAGATGTGAAAAACTTGTTGCATCTTTCCCAAAGACTCATGGCTGTTAGATCAAAAGGGTCCTGCTACTAAATACTGAGCAAAGGATCTGAATACTTAGGATCATGTGATATTTCAGTTATTCGTTTTGAATAAATCTGCAAAAATTCTGTGTTTTTTTTTGTCAATATGGGTGCTGTGTGTATATTAATGAGGGAAAAAAAAGGAACTTAAACGATTTTACCAAATGGCAGCAAAATAACAAAGAGAAATATTTAAGGGGGTCTGAATACTTTCCAGTACCTACGATAAGTTGAACTTACAACACACACTCAGTAGCCGTATGTTTTTTACATAGATCTACAGGATGGTTATTAAAAACTTGCGTAGTTACATGTAAAAGCAAGAGTTTTGAACACGAATGCCCAAGAGGTAGTTGGATTTTTTTTATTGGAAGCACAGACTAGTAAACAGTAGTATTTAGAATGTTTGCACCAATCAGACAACAGCATACATACCCATGTTGCCTGTCTTGGTCCATACAATACACAACACCTGTTGAAGTAGTTGTAGGTCAGTATGTAAAAGTATGAAGTAGGTCAAGATAACGTAAGCTTCCACTATCTGCTGTGGTTGGGCAGTGCTTTGCAGCATGACAGGATGCTTGAGGAGTATCTTCCTCGCTACTCTCCATTCCTAAATCCAATCAAGGTGCTTTTATCTTCCTCGAGGTGGAAGAAATTTGACCAGCATCCATATACCCAAATGACCCTTCCAGCAGCCATGGATGCAGCTTGTGATGACATCACAGCAATCCTGCATAGGGTGGAATCAGCACTTAAGAAGATCCTTTCCTCTGTATTCTGCAATGACAGAGCTGATATTTACTGTGATGTAGATGAAAATATATGGCCAGACAGGAGTGTCTGGTTGTCCGTGATTGATTTGCAGCACTCTCTGTTTCACAGTATTTCAAGTTTCCAAACTACCAACTACTAAGTTTTCTGAGCCAAAGGGGTTTTAATTTTTGTTGTAAATGTTTTTTTACATTGATCAATGCTCTGAACAGTTGCAAATATGCAGTATAAAGTAATGTATATGTTCAATGTTTTGATTTTTATTTAATTCTAGTTTTCAAAATGCCATGCATGGTATAGGTTTTAATGCATATAACATGCATGGTATTTTACATGACATTGGGAAGCACGTCCAGAGTAATCTGTCTCAGTGAAAACATGTTCAGCTATTTTAACTTGATTGTTCAAAAATCCTGGAGTCAGAACTGGTCATTTTGATGACACTGACACTTTTACTGACATAAATATTTGCTACTGAAAATCAAACCATCCATTTTGATGAAGGGACTTGTGTCAGGGTTGGCGTGTGGACACAAACGCAGACGGCAATTAGAAATGAATAGTTTTTCATTTAATTTCTCGAAAGAACACAAGAAACAATTGCTAGAAGGAACAGAACCACCCGACAACCCGTGCAAGGGAGACGAGGACTTATAACAGGAAGAGAGGATGAGGTAACTACACACAGGTGTGCCAAGAAGGAGGGAAGGAACACACACAAGGAGGGAAGTGTCAAGTGACCTGAAGGCAATAGTGAACACAGGAAATACAACAAAATACAACAGGAAGTGATAACAAAGTAACAACAACGAACGTCCTGGGTCCATAACCCCACAACTTGTTTTTGAAGCATGCACTCCATTTTGAGAAAGTGACTCGCTTTTGCAGATTATCTGCTATGTTTTGCAGTTTGAACTAATTGTTTTGAGAGATGCCTTAGCAGTGGTGCAAACTTTGATGCTGTTCTTACAAATGCACTAAAACGATTGAGAAAAGCAAACGCAAATAGGATGTCCACACAAACGAAACTCTAATTGTCTAAATATCTCATTTCTAACAGTCAGGCTGCAATTATGGAGCCCGCACAAATAACGTTAACAACACTAACCATCCCCATGTGCAATGTGCAGGGTTTGGGGGATTGAAAAAAGTAGAAATTCAAACACGCATCTGTGTCTTACCTACTTCACCCTTATCCTTACATGTTAAGTGTTCACTACGACCTGTCGGCTGCCACATGCTTGTAGAAAAAAAAAACACCTGTGAACAGTTTGGCTCAGTTTGGCTCTATGGGTTCACCAAATGGTCTACAACCTTGATATTTTGTGTGGTCCATTTGCTTGCCCCATACAGGGTTGCCCTGTTTTCAGCTGTGGAATCAGACCGTCCACCCATAAGGGCAGTTGTGACAAAGGCTTAATCTAAGGCCAATTTTCTTTTGCAGCATTGTAATATATTTTTGGTCATATTTGCAAGCATTCCATGGAGCCTTGCTACGACACCTACATGCAGGCCTGCAATGTCTGATGCTTCCTTTTGTGCCGAGATGAGCTAATCGGTTGCTGCACAGATGTAGTCACTCCCATCCTGGGGGGGCTAATGAGCACCATGGCCATCTATAAAGGTGGGAGTGAGCTGGCTCTCCCTCATCCTTGGGTGAGACTGCCTCTTTTTCCAGGTTTATGTTCCTCTGTCGGTGCAGTGGCTGTCACAGTTCCTCATCGCACAGCGAATCTGCATCTAACTGGAAAACTGTGTGAATTGGGACAGAGTGCCTTGCTCAATGACCCTCCTTTCAGGTGATATCCACCGCTGTTCGGGTCTTTGGTGTCCAACCCACTGCTGCCTATTACAGGTCTTGTTGCCTTTGTCTGGACTAATCGATGCTTTCATGTGTCTCCCCCATCTACTCCACCTTGCTGATGGGTCAGCAGCTGAGCAGTGGCGTCTCCTATGTCCCCGTGCTGCCATTCAAGTGGCTGCGCAGGAGCTCCTGGGACTCGGTGACCCTTTGGGACTCATGTTATTTTTACTTTTCTCTGTGGGAGTACTGCTTAACAGAGCTGACAGACTATATTGTTTTAAATTGGTTAATTGTTGGTTTTGCTGTGTGTGTGCCAAATAAGAGCCTTTTTTTATGCTGTTTTTAGTTTCTTTTTTTTTTTGTTTGTTGGTTTTTTTCACAGCTACCTGTGACAATGACTGGGACTCAAATAGAGGTTCCCTTTTTTGTTGTGTGTTGTGTTTTCCTCCTGGGCTGGATTCCCTTCACTTATATAAATGTATATAAATGTGGGTGAAGTGTTTTGGGTGGTTTGGTTTTTTTTGTTGAGTAACTGGCTCTGCTCTCTGTTTGCAGGTGGGTTCCAGGCCCCTCTTGGTTTTATCCCAGGTATGTGTGTTTTAATGTTTCCTTTTTTTTTAACAAAATATTTATACAACATAATCTTTATGAAATGTGGAGCCATGTCTCCACCTGGTTTGAGTCCCCATTTTTAGTGTGTGCCTGAACCACTCGTGCTGCCTCACTAGTGTTATTCATTCGCTTGCTCTCTAGTGACATAAATGTTTGAAAGATGACAGATTCATCTGAGATTTCTGTGACTTATTTAAAAGCTACTGCTGGGATATTTTGTGACACAGTTTAGCTGAAAGTATAAACTTTAAAATGGTTATACCACACCCCGCTCAGGTAATATTGCAGTTTGCAAAGGAATATTTCTTCATTTATCTCCCTTAGCACTCCTTTTAATGGACAAATCAATAAAGTCCTCGCTCTCCACTGATCATCTTTTCTTTTACCCAAATAATCTTTCTACTGGAAGTCTTTACACAACAGAGAGATGCTTTTCTATTGGCAGCATGACCCTAATACCGCAATTACTGCTCCGCAGTGAAATCGGACAAGATATGGAGACATAGGGAGCTGTTTGATTGAGAGTTTTCGATTTGGCACATTCAGAAAGTTGAACAAATTAAAAGCCTTGGCACCAGATCAGAGAGTCGTTCAGTTGAATCAGACGTTAGATAGACGATCACATTATGCAGTACAGCTGTAACACAGTTCAGGCTATAATCTATATGCAAATATTCTACATCTATTTTTTTTTTCTGTGGCCTTTATGGGTCAGTGTGAAAAGGGACAATTCTGTTATTTTCCATGTTGCTGAGCATGCTTGTCTTTCATTTTTGCAATGTTTCTGTGTACTTATTCTTTATTGCAATGGGATATTTTTTTCCGTTCACCTTGGAGCTTATTGAAATGGCGTGCATGAATCCACATTCTTTCTATGCACAATGCTTTGTACACAACAGATATGTGATGCTCCATCAAGAACGCGCTGAATGTGGGTTTTTTATATGTGCTTTTAGCATGTGGTGTTCACACTGGACTGTTGCTGCCTGATAACAGTGTATGTACTCACAGTTGGAGGAGGCTTGGTGCAAAATGTTGAAGCAGGTCAAATCCTGCAAATCTTGCTCCAACCTTTTTCTTTACTGCTCTATTCTGATGTATGAAAGACTTGTCATAGAATTCAGGCTGGGCACACTGCTATTATTAAATTATCCTCTATGATGAATTTAAAACAGTTGGCACTACCTTGCTTTGAAAATAACATCACTACCAAATCCAGCTCCCTGATTGGTCAAAGTTTAATGGTTTAAACTTTCAACACATGTTCAATGGTGTTTTGTACATAAAACAGACTAAAAAACTTGTGCAGCAATGCGCAGACGTGAGAATTTTTTTAATGCAGGAGCCCAAAACACACAAATATACACATTTGCATTGATTTTTCATTGGAAGTGCCCGCTTGAACGTGCATTTCCAAGCCTGATATGATTGTTGTCTAAAAGTTCCCTCATTAAGATGAATCACGGTGTCATGAAATCTCAATGTTATGATTATTTCGGTGTGTCTTGAGAAGAATATTGTCAGGCAATTTCTTTAAAATATTCAGTGAGTTTGCAGGCAGCTGGAATTTTTTTCAGGGTGTTCACAGCCTCTGCTGTGCATGCATGTGAAGGTAGAGCCAGAGTGAGTGCTGCGGCCAGCAAGATCTCTTTATGCTGCATGAAATTCAGCACCACTGATTGGTGGTTTACAAGTCAGACTTATAACAGGCACTCATCTCAGAAATACAGATTTTTCATGTAAGTACAGTCATGTTGAAAGTCAACACATGCCCAAAAATGCCTGGAAAGGAAAGAAATGTAATACCGAAAAATTACCACTGCTGCTGAAAAGAGCAATTGTCAGTGTCAGACTAAGTGGGAATATTTGGTTATGCCCTAGAGAAACTTTTTAAAGTATTTTTGCCTATGCCAAAATGTCTTCTCTTTATCTTCATAAAAGCATTAAGATAGCCTAACTTTTGATCATTCATATTTATTTCATGTCAGGGGTGTAGAAAAACATCCATTCTGTGAGATATCTTACAGTATTTTTTATTTAGCAATGTTTGTGCCGGTTTAAAATGCTGCGAAAAGAGTTTTGGGTAATTTTTAATAAGCAAACATTTAGTTCAACGTCCTACTTTTGTTTTTTACTTAAAACACCGACCACTGGTTGACAGTACCAAGCCTCTTTTAGCAGCTCTGCACCAAAACAACAACAAAATCCATTCTGTGGTAAATGTTCACTCATTAGTTTGGTGGTTGTTGTAGAGCTCAATGAGACGTAAACAACTCAGTTCTAACAAGAGGTGGGTATGGAAACTCAGTGCCAAGTTGGTACCAGTATTGCTGCATACTGTCCTACCTGTACCGTATGGTAACACAGATTTCCACGTTTCATTTCAAATATGTCAATCTCTTGCATTCTATTACATTTTTCTGAATAATTCTAACCAATTATTTGACCTGTCAGGTGATGACAAGAACCAATAAGGTAATGAAGATGTGAGCGCTGCTAGAGCTGCATTAAAAATATTGAAGGCAAATGCTTGGCTGGACTTAACAGCAAAAGATTATAATTCAGCAACCTGATAGATAGAAGTGACCTGTACAATGTTACAAAAAAAGACTGTTTTTATGACGATAAGAAGTGAAAGATCTGTTTACTTCAGCGTGTGTGAAAACAGAAAAACAGCGCAGTAGTGCAGACTGTCAGAAAGAAAGAAAAAAAAAAACATATTTATGCGTACTCCGTCATCCTGTCACACTGCTTCATCACACTTAAATGGTTAAATAAAAAATTGTGTGTTTTATTCATTTTTAAAGCACTTGTTCAAGCACCGTTCAGGCATCTGAACCGTTTTAAAAGTACTGGTTCAGCACCAGAAAAAGTATTCTTCTCAAATTTTACTTTAAGCACAAAAACTGATAGAAATTCATGTTTTGCCATCTCTAGTATGTGCCAAGATGCACATTGCTGCGTGTCCGCACACATTTTATTTGTGTCCAATGCTAAATTCAGTTGTTGTTTTAAGGGGGATTTGTTGTTTTACAGGGTATTTTAAGGAGTAATTGTAAACGCAGGAATGGTTACTGAATGGCACAGTGAATATTTTAAGTGCTAATGAAGGCCGCGTCACACTGCAGCATTCGTACGTTTTACTGTTTCGCCTGTCTAAACCCGTAAACAACATTACACAGTAGCAGCAATCTCATTATTTTGTCTGACGTCACACCAAGGGATTTAATAAATAAATGTATTTTGTACAGCTTTAGTCACGTGAAATATGTATTAGAATTCAGAATTTTTTATCAAAGTCATAGTCTTTCAAAAAATTGGGATATGTTGTCTCTGGTATAGTCTTGGGATACATTGGGATGTGTATTGTGACATTTGTATCGTGAGAGGAATTGTATCGCCAGACTCTTGCAAACACACAGCCCTATTTCATGTGCAATTCCTTGTTTTCAGAGTTTGGTACAAAAATATATCAAAGCTGACTTTTGCTGAAATGTAGCTTTTTTCACCCTGGGGACAAGTATAACACTTTGCAGTCAACACAGGGCAATTTCTTTCTCACAGTCCCCGTTTGACAGGTTTGATCTGAAGGGGCGGGAAATGTTGAAACATGTCACACCTTCATTTGGTTTGTTTTCCTATTGCAACAGACAGGATTGGACCAATCCACCTGAAAGCATCATGTAGTTGCAGCATCTGTAAGAAGACCTTTCTTTTAGCTAAACCACACGGCTCATACTTTAATTGACAAAACAAAATGTAAAAGTGACTTAAATCTTTATTTTTTAAGGGGATTTTCCCTGTTGTCCTACACCCATAAAAAATTATAAGTGCCAGAAAAAAGATTTTCAATGACTGAGAAGCTTAAACAGAACAAAGAGGAGGACCTAATCCCAGCTGCTACACATGTAAGGGTCTCCACAGCTGAAAGCAAGCCAGAATTGCATCCAGTGATAACGTTATTATGTGTCAGCAGCCAAAAAACAAGCTTTTTGTGAGTGGGATAATTCCAGTCTGACATACCATACGAGAACAGCTTCAGATAGACAGCTGAAGCCACATCAGCTTCTTCTCCAGTCTCTTAAAAAAGTTAAATGTGAAGAATTTCTTCTCACTTGAAAAAGGGACCCTTTAATGAAGTCCTTCCTTCTTTTGAAAAGCTTCATCGTGCTGTATCCCTTTTTTCTGCTTTAGTCTTCCATGTCATCCCGCTGTTTTTTTTTTCATTTTTTTATAAATCACACCCATGACATGTTTAAAAGAACGTGTTCATGTATTTCACATTTATATAATCTAACCTTCCTACATATTAAGTTTAAAATATTTATAATATACAATTTAATGTATTTAATTTTATTTTACATTTTAGTTATTTATGTCTTATGCATTTAAGTTGATCCTCTTTCTTATCATGATTTTAGCCCCAGTGCTTCCCTTTGAACATCCTTTGTGCCAGGCCTTGCCGGCTTATTGCTGGCCCTCACTGGGGTGGTTGGTGTCCACCCTTGCAGCCCCTATTGCTGTCCCACTCTTGTTGGGGCACAGAGGCAATGTTCCTGTGGCTGATATCCTGGTCTGAAGAGATTACCAGTATAATGTTTCATCATAGCAGAGCCAAAATAACTTATTTTATTCAAGAAAACAGAAACATCAGTGTTCCTGCACTTTACTGTTTAAATCCAAACGTTGTCAAAGCACATTAGTCACGAGACAAAAAGGGGGGGAGTTAAAAGTTAAAGTCCCAGTAGCTGTCACACACTTAGATGTGTGAAATTTGTTTTCCACAATTGACCTATCTCCTGGGGGAGCAGTAAGCCAAACTCAAGAACCATTTGGTGGTGGTTAAACCTATTTCCCTTCTATTTGCTGTTGTTTTTAGCCAAAATCAAAATACTTCTGTCGTTTTCCAGGTCATACTTTCTGCATAGTGATAGGAGATCATAAGAAATTCAGTTCTGAGTTGTGGCCGAGACCACAAAATAAACCTGCACATTTTTCCCAACATCCCTTTGTTTACATTTGCAGTTTAATTCTTGTAAATGTTCTCCATCATGAGACAAATCCTACAAGAACATGTTAAAGACACCAAAAACATCAATACATCAAACTTTATAACTTAAAAAAAAAACGTTTTTACCTGCAAAAATAAGATTGAAAAGGACGAAGAAAAGAGAAACTAGGCAATGTAAGATTTTGTGAACAGATGCATCAACGCCAAAAATCTTCTGTTCCACAGAGCGGTCTTGTGGAGTCAGCTTGACTAGAGGAAGACTTTCAAGTCCATCTTTTAAGGAGATGCTCAAGGAGGCATTAAGCAAACTTACCACCTTGAAAAACTGACGTAATGTTTTAGTTTTACAAGACAGTGTTTTCTGCAAAGAGTTTCTTTTCTCTCATTTATTTCTAGTGGGAACAGTTTGCAGAATAGAATTGATCATTTTTAATGAAATCAATAATTCTAATACCAGCCTCAACAAGCAGCATATCCAGGGGCCTCATTTAAAAGTAGCATGAACATGGCATCAACCAAAATAAGATAATGCAAACTTCCCTTTCTATAAAGTGCTCCGTGGAAATGCAGTTGTGACGTTCTCCTCCTAAACCCTCATTTATCCATAGAAGGTCCACAAAAATGACAAATAAATATGTAAGCATTTGGGCATATTAATCAATTTCTCCTTTTCTATGTCTCATGTCGATTCTCTTGTAGAAAAGCTGCGACTGAAGTTAAGTTTCAATTTTAGAAACAAGTTGTTGTTTATTTACCGTGCAAGAAAGAGACTTCTGGCTGCAACATTTCTTCTTGTGCTAGATAGTAGAAATATTTTAAACACACATGCCTCAGTCCAGGCTCTGCAGATGTTGGATTCGGTACCTCATGCCTTTGAACTGTACTCGTGAGTTGGATGGTCAGTACAGGCCCAGTACATAAATCCTCCTGAGAACCAACCCATCACTTTACGTTCTCCATAGAGTTCGTTGGATTTTGGATGAGGTCATTTGAAGTACTATACTAAGTCCTGATGTGCTTAAACGGGACATCATGGACTTTTCATTGAAATCTCATGTGTTTGGGTGGGATGTGGGGAATTCTAAATTCTTGGGGAGAAAAAATGGAAACTAGAGAGGACATAAATTAAAGGGCTGGTTCTCACTAGGATAAAAAGGACTCATGTCCATACTGAACAAGTGAGAAGTGGCTTCTTTTTTTGTCTTTTTCTACTGTTAACTAGCACACGCTCGCCTCCTACAGTTGAAAGAGGCTTGGTGCAAAATGTCAAAGCAGGCCATATCTGGTGAATCGTGCTTCAGGCTTTTTCTTTTACAGTCTATTCCAATATAGACTTTGTGTTGTATAATTCCAGCCGGAGACCAGCCGCAATTGTTAATTTCTTCTCCATAATCAATTTTCAAATGATTGGCATTTCTGTGAATTAAAAAGGTATGCCATCCATACCTCACTACCAAATCCCAACCTGGTTTAACTTTCAACCTGTGTTCAGTGGCTGCACGTTTTGTACGTAGAGCCTCAAAACAGTCTTAGAAACTTGTGTAGCAACGAATAAACAAGAGATTTTTGAACGTGGAAAGCCAAAACACACATCTACCCACGTTTACATAGACTTTTCTTTGAAGGTGGCCGCTGAGTGGTGTGAGTGTTTAGCCAAGACCCACTTGAAAAAGAGATCTGTCCTTCTTAATGGAACTTTTCAGGTTCAATAATTGATAAATAAAAAATTCGATCAACCAATCAGGAAACAGTACATGGCACAATCTGTGGGGGAAAAAAGAGCCATGTTTGCCAGGTTGAGTTGCTGCTGATGGAGGAGGAACAGTTGTCAAAGGTTTGTTTTGAGGAAGCTTTAGATTAGACATTTCATATAAAAAAACAACTTGAGAAGCAGAAAAATGTATCAACATGAGCACTGCAAGAACAGTTGCAGAAGTTATAAAAAAGTGGTTTAGCTCGAGAACTGAGACATGAACTGGATCTTTGTATAAGGAGTAAAGGGAGGTTCATTCATTGACAGATGGATTACCACAATTATCTGAAACACTTTTGTCTGGAATTGCTCCAAAAACTAAGAATAAAAGCGTAAGAGAAACACTGCATGTCTGATAATATTCTCGAACTCAATGTATCATAATTTACAGACAACAGAAGTAAGATTCTGTATTTAGCATCTTTCAGCACTGTGGCAACGGCTGCTGACAACAAGGGAGGACAGTGCTGGCTGTGCAGGGCATGGCACCCCAACTTTAGCAGCAGGGAGCACAGCGATCAGTACACCAGGGCCAAAGCGATCTAATGTCACTGAATCACACGTGTGACGTTTATAAATTCTCTTGTTTATTATTGCGTTACATGTGTGAAATGTGAAAAAAAAACACTACAACATGAGAGGACATTTTGCTAGCGGCTCCTTATTGCGGCTCTTTTGGCACAGTTTCACCTCTTCAGAATTATAGCTCTGAGCCTCTTGGCTTATTGTTGGCAACATAATAACATGAATTATAACCTAGTAATTCCTGTTATACCGTATTAATTAATAACCTACAAAGTGGTGATGGAAATTAACAGTGCACAATTGTGCTGTCAAATTCGTTTGTAGGAGTCATGTCTGTGGCGTATGGTTTTTGATTTATTGCCATTGAATGTCTCTAATTTTGCCGTATTATGTCAGCCTGACATCAGCTAAACTCAGGGGTATCTATCAGCTCATGTGGCTCCAGGATACTATAGGCAGGCAGTCAGTGATCAACTGTGTAGTTGTGTCATCTGACTTTCGGTTGGGTTTTAGACATTCAACTGAGGAGGGGGACGGAGTTTTCAACCAATGAGCAGGCGGCCTGCACCTTGGCTCAGGTACTCCTCTGTCTTGGGGTTGAGGCTGATCCTTCAAGCTGATCAAGTCTCTGAACATGGCATGTGTCCAAAAGAGTCCCTTATTCGTAGATGCATTGCAGCTACCCTGTATAAGGATAGATACACACGTGGACAAAATTGTTGGTACCCCTCAGTTAAAGAAGGAAAAACCCACAATTCTCACTGAAATCACTTGAAACTTATAAAAGTAACAATAAATAAAAAATTATTGAAAATTAAATAATCAAAATCAGCCATCACTTTTGAATTGCTGATTAACATAGTTATGAAAAAAAAAACTAATGAAACAGGCCTGGACAAAAATGATGGTTCCTCTATAAAAGATTGAAAACTATTTGACCAGACTGACATAATTAACTCAGGTGTGTCCTTTAATTGACATCACAGGTGTTACCAAACTCATAATCAGTCAGTCTGCCTATTTAAAGGGAGACAAGTAGTCACTCTGCTGTTTGGTGAAAAGGTGTGTACCACACTGAACATGGACAACAGAAAGCCAAGGAGAGAATTGTCCCAGAACATCCGAAAACAAATGATAGATAAACATCTTAAAGGTAAAGGCTGTAAGACCATCTCTAAACAGCTTGAACTTCCTGTGACAACAGTGGCTCATATTATTCAGAAGTTCAAGACCCACGGGACAGAAGCCAACCTCTCTGGACGCGGCAGCAAGAGGAAAATTGATGACAAATTGAAGAGACGGATCGTTGGAATTGTATCCAAAGAGCCCAGAACAACCTCCAAAGAAATTAAAGGTGAACTCCAAGGCCAAGGTCCATCAGTGTCAGATCGCACCATTCGTCGTTGTTTGAGCCAAAGTGGACTTCATGGGAGACGACCAAGGAGGACACCACTGCTGAAAAACAATCCTAAAAAAGCCAGACTGGAATTTGCAAAAATGCATGTTGACAAGCCCCAAAGCTTCTGGGAGAATGTCCTTTGGACAGATGAGACCAAACTGGAGCTTTTTGGTAAGACACATCAACTCTATGTTCATAGACTCAAAAACCAAGGATACAAAGAAAAGAACACTGTCCCTACGGTGAAACATGGAGGAGGCTCAGTCATGTTTTGGGGCTGCTTTGCTGCATCTGGCACAGGGTGTCTTGAATGTGTGCAAGGTACAATGAAATCTGTAGACTATCAAGGCATTCTGGAGAGAAATGTGCTGCCTTGTGTCAGAAAGCTTGGTCTCAGTCGCAGGTCATGGGTCTTCCAACAGGACAACGATCCAAAACACACAGCCAAAAACCCCCAAGAATGGCTGAGAGAAAAGCGTTGGACTATTCTAAAGTGGCCTTCCATGAGCCCAGATCTGAATCCCATTGAACATCTGTGGAAGGAGCTGAAACATGCCATTTGGAGAAGACACCCATCAAACCTGAGACAACTGGAGCAGTTTGCTCATGAGGAGTGGGCCAAAATACCTGTTGACAGCTGCAGAACGCTCATTGACAAATACAGAAATCGCTTCATTGCAGTGATTGCCTCAAAAGGTTGTGCAACAAAATATTAAGTTATGGGTACCATCATTTTTGTCCAGGCCTGTTTCATTAGTTTGTTTTTTTAAATAGTTATGTTAATCAACAATTCAAAAGTGATGGCTGATTTTGATTATTTAATTTTCAACACATTTTTATTTATTGTTACTTTTGTAAGTTTCAAGTGATTTCAGTGAGAATTGTGGGTTTTTCCTTCTTTAACTGAGGGGTACCAACAATTTTGTCCACGTGTGTATTTGAACTATTGCTGGTCCATGCAACCCAAATTGCATTGCGATGTACACATCGTGCCACAGGACCTCAGACTGCATCTGTGCCATTGACTTAACATTTCAACTGCCCACTCCTGATGGTCAAATCACGTTTTGGTGTGAACACAGCTTAAGGTTTGAACATTTTTCACCTGTAAACTACTCGTATTCACTCATAAGGTCTTAGATCTTGAAACAGTAATATGTTTTATTTTACGTATAAATAAAAAGCTTGCCTTCTTCTGGGAACACATTGTGAGAAAATAATATCAAATTGGCAAAAAAACAAACCTAATTAAACTACAAAACGGATCAAACAGAGGATAAATGCCTTTAGTCTGCCCAAGTTAAGCTGCAACAAAAACATTTTCAGCATTTTTTTTCCTTCACTTTTTTTATTTAGTTTTCCTGGAGTAACTGAACTAGTAGTACTTTCTGTTAATAATAGTATAAAGAAATGTTTTGCTGTATTCTATCACAAAACACTAGAATTAACATTGTAAAATAGTTACAGTGTACAAAAGGTATTGGAGATAATCACAACTGTAAACCATTCTTGCTTAACATATATGCTTGCATCCATTTAAATGGACTGGGGTAGATTTAATGCAATTATTCTTTATATCTGTAGTGAATTACAGTGAGAAAGGCAGGCTAATGTGTTCATCCTGCTTGGATTCAGCTGTCAGAGGCTGGTCTCTGAAGGAGTTTAAATTTGATATATTTTTTTATACAGAACAGACCAAAGTTGTTTATTTGATAAGTTGTGGTTTTGGCAACATAAAACTGGGACATTCACACTTTACCAATTTTAACTGTGCAATTTAAATGCTATATGTATAGTTGTCTTTCTTTATAGTCATTTATGATTTGAAGATTTTTTCTTTTTGGTGCATATTTTGTCAGATCAAACCAGAAGTAAAAAAACGATCACAGTTGTAATATCACCATTTATGTCACAGAAAGACATTAAAGTAAAATATTTTTCAAAGTCTTATTGCAAATGTATTTCTTTATTTGTGCAATGTATAGGAGGGAAATATATTCGTAGAGTTTTTTATTAAACAGTCACATTAACAGGATTCATTTCACATTTCAGAGCTAAAGTAAACAGAACGGGGGGGGGGGGGGGGGGGGGGGGGGGGGGGGGGGGGGGGGGGGGGGTTTAAAACGCAACAAATTACTATTAAAGAAATAAACAAGAAACAGAATAGCATTATCGTTTCCAAGGACATACAGGACCCCCCCCCCGAATTATTTTACAATAAGAACCCTGCGACAACTTTTAGAACAACAAACAACCTGTAACGTTGAACGACTCGGTGTAACCGTGTTCCAACTGTTTACCTTCATAAACGTTTTTTTTAACTCAACTGACAACACGTTTTACATCGCTCTCAGTGGATGTTTAGATCTCCCCGTATGCACCGCGTTGCTGATGTGACATTGTCAAAGTGAAACTTTGTATTTCCAAAAGAACTAAGCCAAAAACAAAGCCACAACTGTTGCCTACCATGTAATTATAAAGCCTGATGAGGTGTTCGTTATCATATATTAATGTGATTAATGTGTAGGCAAAGGCCTGATCGCTTGTGACGGTAGAAAAATGTATGTCAATATGTGTATTATAGTATTAAGAAGTAGCTTGTGGTGAATATTGTTTGGATTGCTCAGAAAAGTGTTCCTATTTTTTGTGTAATAAATTAGAGCACTCTGAAGCTGATGTAGTTTTATTGGGGTTTTTTGTTTGTTTGTTTTTTCACAATTGTTCGAGATTGAAAAAAATACCCCTTGTTGGTGTAAAATTAAAAAGGTTAGAAGAATGTCATGAAAAGAAAACTTAATTAAACCACTTCTTTAGATTTATTTTGATCTTTTACTGCACCACAATGTCTATAGCTTTTTACAGCAAATATTAGGTTTGATTTAAAACAGATTAATTAGATTAACCAGCATGCACCAGCTGCTGTCATTGCAGAGGGCTGTTAAAAGTCCTTCCCTTTCTGTCAAGGGGAGAATAAGCCTCAGATCCCCTGCTTTTGTGTTGGGACGTGCAGCGGGGTACGCAGCATCAGACACTAGCAGGCTGCATTTTTGGCCTGAACTGTATGCAGGGTAGGTTTAATGCTTGTTCTCCTCTGGTTTGCCTCCCCATTGCTAAATCTGTCGAACTGTGTTTAGATCACAGGGTTTTTGTCTTTTTTACTTGTGCATCTCCTGTATTTCATGTTCCCAAGCTGCAAGAGCAGGTATGTGTGTTGTGTTTCGTGTTGTTTGTGATTTGTGTTAATCTACTATTAATGTAGGTGCCGCTGTTGTTTGCCGGTGATACTTCTTGTTCCATCCCTGCTGCCCCAATTCAGGGCCAAATTGGACTTCCGTTGTGGCTCTGTGACTGCCGTTAATCCGTGCCCCTTCTTGGAATTCCTCCACTTTATGTAGCCAGCAGTTCTTCAATTTTTGGAAGGGGACAGATCCCTGTGTCTGCCACTGAATTCACTGTTACTTTGTAATCTCGACATAAACTCAGTGTCTTGTCTCGTTTTATTACTGGGACCACTGGCGCTGCCCACCTGCTAAATTTCCCTGGAGTTATTATTCCTGTCTTCTCAAGCCTTTCCAGGTCTTTGTCAACTTGGTTTTTCATGACAAAAGGTAATGGGCGGTTTATGAAAAATCTGGGGCATGTATTGGGCTTTACTGTGATGGTTGCTTTGACATCTTTGAGTCTCCCTAACTTATCTTAAAACAGTTCTGAATGCTTCCTTAACACTGTGAGGATACTGTGCTTTGGTTATGTGATGCTTTTGTTGTGTTTTGTTTTCCTTATCGGATTCACTAGGTTTAGGTTAATCAACCACAGCTGTCTTCATTTAGTTAATCTACTTCAGTGTACACAAGTGTCTGGTTTTCTGTTCATCATTGTCCCGTCATCTGCACCGCTCTGTTTTGTCACTCCTTTGTTTCTCCATGGGTTTTGTCATGTTTCAGTTTGTTTTTGAAATGTTTTAAGTTTCTGTCACAAGACTGGTCTCCTGCATTTTGAGTTATCAGAATGACCTGACCACCTTGGACCCAGCGGGAGACTTTTTGCCTGCCACTGCAGGCCATGCCATGCCGCACCATGTCAGTGGGTCATCCGCCAACCATATTTATACCATGTCATGTCCACCCAATCCGTTCCTGAGGGGGATTGCCAGGGCCTTCCTTCAAGCTTCCTGTTCTTGCAGAGGGTCAATGTGGCAGCTCCTCTTCATGCGTCTGTTCCTGAGGATGGTCACCAGAGCCACGCTTCATGGTCCCTGTCACTGGGGATTGTCCCCGCTCATTCCCCTTTCCTCCCTCGTATTTCCTGTTCCAGAGGAGGGTCACCGGGGCTGCTCCCCTTCATGTTTCCTTTACCTGGGGAGAGTTGCCTGGACTGTTCCTCTTCCTACAGGTTTCTAAAATGGGATTCTGACCCCTCACATCCGTCTGGCTGCAGAAGCTCGGGTTTTCTGGACTTGTGTTTGTTTTGTTCCTCCAGGTCCCATCCTCTCAGGTGTTTTGGTATCTGAAGTCTGCCCTTTTGGGGAGGGGTACTGTGAGAATTATGCGCTTAGATTTTGTGATTTTTGTCATGGTCCGTTTTCTCTGTCAGACTCACTAGATTAGGTTGATCAACCACAGTTGTCTTCATTTAGTTAATCTACTTCAGTGTACACAGGTGTCTGGTTTTCTGTTCATCATTGTCCGGTCATCTGCTTTGGATTGTCACTCCTATGTTTCTCAATAAGTTTTGTCTGTTTCAGTTTATTTATTGAATATTTTAAGCAGGAAAATGGAAAACAACCTCCAGGACAACAACCCCCAGCAGATGTGGAGGGGAATCCAAGCCCTAACCAACTTCAGGGGCCAGAGCACAACCCCATTCCCACAGTTGCAGAGCGCTTGCAGAAGAACTGAACAGCTTCTTTTCCTGCTTTGAAACCACTTCTCACCCACAATCACCACCACCTGAAAGAACCAACACCGCCACTCCACTCATCCTCCAGGAATATGAGGTGAGAAGATCCCTGAGAGCTACGAAACCCAGGAAAACTGTAGGACCAGACGGCATCCTGGTCTTCATTGTCAAAGAATGTGAGGATGAGCTGACTGGTGTCCTCACCAGCTTGTTTAACCTCTCGTTGTGCCAAGCCTCTGTCCCAAGCTGCCTTAAATCATCCACCATCATCCCCATCCCCGAAAAGGCATCCATGAACAGCCTCAACGACTACAGACCCATTACCCTCACATCTAAACACATTTAAATTGGTTTGACACCTTAGTGACAATCGACAACCCGAGTCCAAACAGTCTTGTCTCTGTAAAATAATTGTAGATGAAACTTTGGCAACTACTCAGCTGCAGGGCTTTTTCCTTTGAGGAGATGGTGCTAATTATGGAAATAACATGTAGCTTCATACAGAAACAATATTTCTTAAAGTCTTAAGTAGAATTACTTGGTTTAATTTTTGTTTAAGAAAAACTAACTTCACCTAAGACAGTGAAAATAAAATCTAAATCTTGATTGTCTAATCAAATCTAAACTTGCTGAACAATTCCCTTGATACAGAGAATATGAACATTTCATCTGAACCTCAGGCAACCAGTGAGTGTTTATTGGCAAGTGGAAATGCGGCGTAATTTTCATCATGAAACTGAACACCGTGATCCATCGTCCCTATCCAATTATTTGCAACACATCTAAACTTGAGCATGTACAACTGTACACAAGTCTTTCACTTTCCGTAATTTTGTCCCCTGAGTTGGTTCCTGACGTCTTATGATCCCTGTTTCCGTGGCTAAGGGAGAGGGGAATGAAATCTCACCAAAGATTAATTGTTATATTGTGTTCATTACTTTTGTAATTGTTTTTCAATCATCTTACGCCAGCTGTATTATAACACTCAAGGCAATTGCAGCAGGATATTAGAGCGATGATGACTCAAATCCAAGAAAGTGGAATTCTTCCTTTATGGAGCATGAGCCACGTTTTCAAGATGAAGCAATTCAATAATGAGACTAATACCATAATTCAATTTTAATGAAGAAAAACTTACCACTCACTTTCTTCTCACTCTAATATACAACTATTTTGGCTGTATTACATAACATTTAGAAGATACATGCATCAAAAGGAGCAGAATGCTGTGCAAAAATCTGTCTATCATTAAATCTCCAAACTCTCCTCATTCATGCAACATTGGTAATCTTAACATCAAATTTAGTTTGTTGCAAAGGAGAAAACGATGGAGTCTCTGGGAAAGAAGAGCCTTGCTCTTGTGTAAAATCAGACTGCATGCTTTTAAAGAGGAAAATCTTAAAATATAAAAGATCTGAAGGGCAAGTTTTTTTATATCCAAATTAAATTACAGGATTAGTTCAGTTGCTTCATTGACATTCTCCTCCATCAAACCAGGAAAAAAGATGAAAAAAGTAGCACAAAGGCAATTTCAAGGGCTCATAGAAATGAGTTTTTAATCATTGCTTAGATAATACTTTAAAAGTATGCGTCCCTCAACATGTCATGTTAGAGTGGATATGACATGTCGTTAGAATGTTGCCTTAATACCTTAATAGGAAGAGCAACACACTCTATTAATCCTTCATCTCCTGGGTTTCATTTCTTCTGATTCTCCTCCTTCGGAAGGCCCAAGAGTTCAGCTGCCACTCTTTCACAAAGCTGAAAAGAGAGAAGCATGTTGGTCCAATCAACACAGTTAATGCGCTTAAATCAGGCCGTTGGTTTCAAAGCTGACCACTTGGGTTTCAGAGTCTCACTTCAAAGCCTCCAAATTTGCTCGACTCTCCTCATTAGCTCTCAAGTACACACTACAAATAGTACTTTCAGTGCTTAATCAATTGCCTAATGAAAGTCTTAATGCCGTCGTCTGCCTTTGGCAGGTCTGGTTCTGTTTTTTCCAAGTTACAGGAAATAAAAGAGCCCAAACTTCAGCCTCCATGAAACTCTGGCTCACTCAGCTGCTTTCACATTAATACCATGGAGTAATTTTCTGCAGAAAATGCTCTCTATTTTACTGAAGTATTTCATCACTGGGAAACAATGTCCGATGGATTACAGAATACAAAAACATTTAGGTGAGTATAAAAATGCACAAGTTAGGGAAAGACCAACAAGTAGTAATGCTTCCACAGTAAATACAGTAAAATATAGAGGTACGATACAATGGAGTCCATATTGGTTCATTTTCAACAATCCGATTCACTGACCTAAAATGGATCCAATTCAACCAGTGTGACTCAGAGATAAATATCTGGTACTGAACATGTAAACCAGGAAAGTTTTCCAGATTCCTTGTATTTCTGCAAGATAATCAAGTGCAATTAAATATGTGTACAAACAAACAAGTAAATAAGAATTACTGTCAAATCCATTCACATTTTAGTTTCATGTGGTTCTACCCTCTTTTGTTTTTTCACATCAAAATAATACAAAGGGAGCATTATTAGAACATTCTACCACACTTTATGGTCACATCTTTGTAAAATTCAAAGTCTTTTCATACATTAGACTGTAATTTGATCATTGTTTGCGGTCATCACGTGTGTTGACCGGTAATTGGTTATTTTTAGGGTATAGTAAAATAAAGCCAACGTATCTCAATCTAAATGGTATTTTACGATACTGATATAAATCATTTATTTCATTTAGAAGCGGTTTTTATAGGTGAATTCGATCAACAACTTACCTCAGACAGATCAATCTGGTTGGATTGTGGAATGGAAATACACTTTTAGATTAAATCAATTAATTGTAAAAACCAGTGGACAAGATCTATTAAGGTTAGGGTTGCTAACAAAAAAAAAAAAGAAAAACACAAGTAATATCTTGCAATTCCAGTGTTTAAATACTAAGCCCCGAAGCCATGACATTTTAATACCATCAGTTTGTGAATGTGTGTGTATGGGTGAATGGAACTGTGACTGCAAAGTATCTGCTATTTACAATTTACCATTTAACTTTAGATAATTATAACTGATTACATTTTTTTATAATTTCACTGTATTCAAAAAAGCGATGTAGCTTTAAATGTACTTAGCAGAAAAAAATCCTGTGGATTCAGGGTCTTTTTTTTCATAAAAAAAAAAAGAAAAAAAAAAAAAGCTCTAAGACTGAGCTACATTCAACGTGTGTCCTGTAGACAAGGCACAGGTCTGGTTTGATTGTAGGAGCAGGCTGGTCTTTGTGACATTCAAGATGGAAATGTCTGTCTGTTACTAATTTAGTCTGCATCAAGCCCCGCTTTTTACTTCATGCTTTTCTCTTAACTCTAATCTGATTTCTTAATGTACGCTAAAGTAGCTCATACATTTAAATACCTTCCTATTGACAGCAGCTTTTAAAAGAAAATCTCAGCTGTAATGTAAAGACACTTAGTTCATGTTGGTAAAGCCAGCGTGGAGCCTAAAGCTAAAATCATTTCTGATAACTAATTTAAACCCCCTTTAAGAAAAATGTGTTGCAGCTTTCCACATTTTCTAGAACGTTATAAATGTCTGATTATGTTAGTCCTAAACATGGTTCCTCCTTCCAATCAGCTCTGTTCAGTATCAAGGCCGTGCAACCTCTCAGATGGAATCAAGGTTTTAATTTTGTCTAGAGTTGTTGGTTTGCATTTCCAAGATCACCTGAAAGAAGTGCTGCACAATGTGCAATACTCTACTGGACTGTCAGATTCTTATTTTGGTTTGTGATCAATCACCTCTTTGTTTCCTCCAGTCCGTCACAACCATTTTTCTTACTCTGACCTCACTCATGATATGTAATTTGAGACAGGTTTCTAACCAGTTTTTAAAAGGACATTCATAGCCAAACTTCACAATGAACAATATGTCATTTCTTGAAACGCATTCAGGCAATAAACTTTTCCTAATGAATCATTATTTTTTTGACAACAATGTACTTTAAACCAAGAAAAACTATGACCCATATAGATAAGCATTGGCTTTTTTTCTTTCACTCTGTTTTTTTTTATAGATGTGGAGTGATTAGGTCAAGGGATGTCAATGCAAATTTAAATGTGGATTATAGTAGTACTTACGTACAGGAGACCAGAATAGGTTGATTAAGTAAAAAATGTGATTTTTTTAAAACTTATTTTTAAAGGGACTTTAAAGGGAATTTTGCAGGTTTACCGCTCCACCTCACAGTGACAAGAATAAAAATGATTAAAAATGATTAAAAAATACTGAAACAGCAGCTTTATGGAGTGGTATATTTAAGAAATCCCACTCCAATCATCTCTTGATCTATTTTCAAAGAGTTCCCAGTGGTATTTTCATTATGAGTATACTGTTTTTAGCCAAAACAATTTTTAACAAAATGTCGTTTTCTAAGATATAGTTTCTGCATAGTGCCTGGAGTTCATTAGAAATTTGCTATTGAGTTATGGGCAGAACTCTTGAAACACTTCCCATCATCAATGTGTTTACACAAATTTTTTCCAACCACATTTTCTTCTTCAGCTCCTGTATTACAAATATTTTATTTAAAGAAATACTCAGAAATGTAAATTTAAGCCTAATTTTCTTGATGCATGTCCTCCATCATTAGAAAAACGCCACAAGAACATGTTCTAAACACCACTTTCACAGGAGTGGGTCTTTAACACAGTTCAGTCATCTCTAAGGAAGACAAAAAATGACAACAAACAACTAAACACAATGAGGTCAACACAAACAGAAGATCAATAAGATCAGTTACAAACTTAAACTCTGTTTCATCAGCACTTTCAGACATAAACAAACAGCTGTGGGTGTGCACTATATTCTGGTGGTCATGGCTTCAGGCAGGAAGGATCTCCTGTAACTGTCAGTGGACCTAAAGAACCCTCTAACTAAAGACTAAAAGCACACACACACGTTACAAATTTCTCTGAGCAATAAACTAAGAGACAGCCTTCTTTATACACACAACTGATGTGATGCTGCAACCTCAACTAAAGAAACTGACAAATATGTTTTGGGGAAAAAAGAAACCCTTCATTCTTAAAATCTATCTTAAAATTCTAACAATCACTCATTCATCATTCACTTCCATTTAGTCATGTGTTTTTCTTTTTTTCTTTTTTGTTCTGTTTATAATTTTTAGTGTGTTACATTGTAATTCTCTTTGCCGTAGCTTTCATTTCTATTTGGTTGTAGTTTTAACCTTGCTTCTTGTGTGTAAATGGGAGAGTGTTTCCAACCACCTTTGGCTAAAAATGAGAGTCAATTCTGTTGGGTGCATATGCAGAAATGACCTTCTTCCTTTCTTTCCAATACTTTCTATTGTTTATCAAGAAGAACCAAACATATAAATGTGACAGACAGCCAGATTTGAATAAAATAATTTGACATGTGAATCAAATTAGACTAAAATCCAAACCGTCTATGCAGGTGACAAAATAACATGTGAAAAAATGAAACTACTACGGAGACTGGACAACTGAGGGGGGTACACCTAGGAATGTTTCAAGAGATTCAATAAGTTTGAAAGAAACTGAAATCTGAATAAACACTAGAAATCACAAACCAACAGGCTATTGGCTCGGAGTGGAGACCAATCGGTGATGTAAGGAGTGATGATTATACACCCAGCTTCATGTGATGAGGTAAATCTTCCTTATTGAAATTGCGCCAAAGCTTCATGATGATACATGGAGGAAATATCTTGAGCAAGGCATTAAAAACTGGCAATCAACTGTGGAAACAGACAGACTTATAATAATATTAATAGATTGGATTTTTCTGACGCTCAAAGCACTTACATTGTGTATCTATTATTGATTCACTCCTCATTCATACTTGGTGATGGTAGGCTGCCAGTATGCGCCTACAGCCTCTCTGACCTTCACTGGGACAGTCAAATGCCATACGTCACACTGGAGGCAGGTAAAGTGTCTTGCCCAAGGAGTCAGTGGTTGACTGGGAGGAGCAGGGATCAAAACCTCATCCCTTTGATCATTGGCGAATCTCCTCAACCACCTGAGCCACTGCTGTCCTTATAAGTGAAGAAAGGCATAAGCAATAATGAGTGGAGCGTAAGCAGGTATAGAACACAGTAAGACTGGTGGAGCATATCTATGTCAGAAACTTTATAAGTTTTCAGTTTCTCAGATAGTTTCCAGTATCACTGAATGTATAATTGTCTAATGTCTCTGGTATAATGGTACGGTCCATCCCCCTGGGGTGGCCGTGGTGCAGAGGAAAGGGTGGTCGGTCTCTGATCAGAGGATTGCAGGTTTGATTCCCACCTTGCCCACACATGTGTTAAAGTGTCTTTGGGCAAGACACTGAACCCCGCATTGCATTGATGGAAGATTGGCGCCAGTGTTCAGCAGCAGAGCCACCATCAGTGTGTCAGGGGGTGAATGGGATCGTGACTGTAAAGCACTTTGGGCCTTCAATGAAGGTAGAAAAGCGCTATATAAGTATACGCCATTTACCGTGGTATCACAGTCCCTTTGCCCAGCTCCTCATAGCTTTTTATCCTCTTCCTTAAACATGTTGTTACTTGGATGAAATAAGTCACTGGAAAAATCAATTTGCTTAGTTTTACTAATAAATGTCATCAGGGGAACCAAGAGGTCAGCCAGGGATTTGTTCTAATGCTAAAATAATCTTATGGAGAACAACTTATGTACGATGAAGCACAGCCGGAAAACCAGGTGGGAACAATTGGTAAAGCCTTAGTTACAATTGCTCTTATAGTTGTCTGTGAAAATCTGCAAGGGTCCAGTACTTGCACCTTACCAACAACTAGAAAGTGGCACAAGGGCAAGAATGACAGCATCATCCTTATGTCACAAGTGTTTGCAACTTACATTATGGTAAATGGCGTATACTCATATAGCACTTTTCTACCTTCATTGAAGGCCCAAAGTGCTTTAAAGTCACTCACCCATTCACACACAGATGGTGGCTCCGCTGCCGAGCACTGGCACCAACCTTCCATCAGAGGCAATGTGGGGTTCAGTGTCTTGCCAAAGGACACTTCGACACACGGGCGGGCAAGGCGGGAATCGAACCTGCAATCCTTCAATCACAGGCCGACTCCCCTCTCCACTGCACCACGGCCGCCCCACTATCTTTACTAATACTTCACTATACATTTACCATGCACACGACAATTGTACGTTCCATTCTCCTAACGTCCCCTGAAGTAGCAGACTCTCAAGAGACCCTCAAGAGAACTGTAAAACACACCTTTGCTTCCTTTAAGATGCAGCCACTCTACTC
This sequence comes from Oryzias celebensis, assembly GCA_014656515.1. Taxonomy (NCBI): domain Eukaryota; kingdom Metazoa; phylum Chordata; class Actinopteri; order Beloniformes; family Adrianichthyidae; genus Oryzias; species Oryzias celebensis. Next base: position 32,980,639 of record BNCR01000005.1, on the reverse strand, counting down.
TACAGCCCTCCTTGGACATCCTAAAAACCCAGAGCGTCCGTACGGGTGCATGTGACTATGACTACGACTCTTTCTACACAACACTGGTCAAAGGACAACAGCAACGCAACACATGAATTGTTTTCTCTGAATTTCTTCTGGAAAAGGAACTCTGCAGTGACTTCTTCACCACCTTGGTGATGTTGGTAGTTCAGGAGGTATTGTTGTCAACCTGCAAGGCCAAGTGCCTAAAATCAAACCCCTCTCCAAGCAGTCTTCAGTGATCTCTACCAAATTGAGGACAGATTTTCTTTGAATCAGTGATTGTCTTCTAGTTTTTGGAAGTGTTCAGCAGTTTTTTTTAATTTTATTTTTTTTACACATACTTCACAACATACTTTTATCAACATACTGTGAACTTCATCTCTGTTTGCTGTTTCATCGGCTCCATCAATAACGACTTACCAAGATGTGTGACGATCCAGTCATGTTCACTTGTAAATTACTGCTTTCTCAAAATAAAATTCTATGTATGAAACATTTTTTTAATGATAATCACCTCCTAAACATTTAGGATTTGGCTTTGTATTGTTATTCAGTCACTTAATGCTTATACTTTGTAAACAGAAAAAATGGGTAAACTTATGTCTAGTTCATCCATGTGTTGTCTGGCAACACATTAATTTTAAACATTTTTTATTTGAGTGATTGTCAGAAAAATCAAACTTCCAGCCAAAAGAAGTTGCAGCATTTTGGCCCAGAATCAAAAGGTGCAATCTGCTCAACTGGTGTGTGTCAGCAGTTCAGAAATATCACCCCAACTATTGCATTTCTCTGAACAAGACACCACAGCAGCTAAAATGTTTGCCCCAAATGATGCCTGGGACCGGACCAGTGGGCGGTGGAAATTGCAATCTCAGCTACAGTGAATACTTTGATGTGTACATTCATCGATTACAGCAAACTTATCTTGGCAGTTGGGGATTTTCTTGACCCTGTGGGGATGTATCTTGCAGAAACCAGGTGCTGGAGATAAATATGTATCATTGTGGTAGGGGGCTGTCTACAACCGTCAATACCAAAGTCCACAAGATTTGTGTGCACATGATGAGTACTTTGCTAATGAGGCTTAACCACAAAGTAGAATTTAGAAAGTGGAAAAAAACTGTCCTTACAATGAATTAAAAGTGTAGTTCCACAACAAGCACAGAGAGAAGTCTTCTCAGCACTGACTCATCCCTTTGTGTATTGGCAGAAGCACACATGCACCAAGCTAGAGAGGGCTCAGCATTGTCCGTTTTGACTCCTAGTTGATTTGCTCTTCTGCAAGCGCCACTCTGTATTTCTCGTGAGTTTGACATCAGAACACAACTGGTAGGATTTGCCCAAACGTGCAAAACAAGCTATTTATACATTTGTGATCTTCCCCCATAGTATACATTTTTTGGGGGGTATTTTACTAAATCACATATCAGAATTTTGCAGGTTTACCGCTCCACCTCACAGAATAAATACACCAACTATTTATCATCTGTATCCTCCTGAGACTCGCTGCACATATGGAGACAAACAGCTCAGAGAAATTTAAAATGCACTCTAAACAAAAAGCCAGCATCTCAAGATGGTATGAGATGGTTATTTGATGTGGTAGAAATGAAACGTTGGTTTACACTAAACTCGTTTACTCATTTAAAGTCAGTTTTCCTGCTTTGTGGTCACCATCTAAGTCAGATATGAAAGCACTAAACCCTCATTGTAGTCAAAATAGGCAGGAACCATTAGTTGTTGGAACAAACACAGTCAAGCTTTTGTTGAAATTTCAAAATCAGTCAGTCAACAATGAAACTCCTATTTGTGTACACCAGTGGTGTCCAATTCTAAGCCTCAAAGGCCTGTGTCCCACACCTTTTCTAACCAAATTATCATTGAAGCTCCGTATTGGCTAAACACACCTGATCCAGGTAAGCAACAGCATATTATTCAGCGTTTCTGGAAAACCAGCAGGAGGCTGGCCATTGAGAGCTGGATTTGGGCATCTCTGGCGTACACCATCCATCCATTTGCAGAACCCTGCTGAATCCCTTTTAGGATCACTGGAGCTAAGCTAGTTCTTGTTGGGCGAAAGCAGGGTACACCTTGAGGAGGTCACCAGTCTTTTGCAGAAACACACACTCACATGTACGAACATCATATAGTCACCAATTAACTTATGAAGCATGTTTTTGGAATGTGAGAGAAAGTCAGAAGAAAAAACTTACCTCCATGTCTGGGCTCATGAGATTATTCAGACTTTTTTTTTTGGTGAGGTTCACCATCCATTGCAGGAGCTGCGTCTGAATGATGGACGCTTCTAGTGGCACTTCCATCTCTCTCTGACCCAGTTTAATGACTTCCTGTCCCGCATTAGTCTGAGGAGGAAAAAAATAAAACCAAGAATAATAAGGTCTCAGTATTATTAAGGAAAATATCCTAAAGTTCAGGAGGAGTACAATCAAGTTTCCTTCCATGTTGGTTTTGGATGGATCATCTTCTTCTGTATTGCTGTCAGTATCAGAGTGTGAAACAGACACCTACAGGGCCCTCTAGTGGTTAAACTTTTTTTTTGTGGTGGAAGCCATCTTTTTGTTTCTGCTTTGTCAAGACATAATTTCTGTAATTTTAGTCTAACACTTGTGCTATTTTGACACCTCATTTATTTAAATACCTCTGTTTATTGAAAGATGCTATGTTTGGGAAATAATATTTTCAAACATCCCACAATTATCTTTTTTAATATAAAGAAGTAAAGTGAAGTTACTGATACCTTTGTTCATTTATTATACTCTGACTAATGTTCTTAAATGGCTTTAAAAAAATAAAAGCTTGGGGCTTAAGGGCACAATTTCCTAAAAAAAAAAATCGTTTTTTTTTTTTTTTTTGTTATTTTATTACTACAACAAAATCATATATATTGCCTGCTTGACCAAAAGTATTGTAACGCATTAAATGAAAGAAAAAAAAAAAAACGTATTAAGCTACAATGAACAGTGCAATAAACCAGTTTGGTTTAATGGGTTTCTGTGCTTGTAGATTTAAAATCTTGGAACCAAAATCTTGGCCAATCTTAGAGCACTGGATTGCATTCTCTTTTATTAACAAGGTACCATGGGTTTCATCTGAAATATATTTTAAGCAAAAACTGAAGTTAAAATAAGTGTCAGAGCAAAAAACATATCACAGTGTTACTAATGAGTCATGGTTAATAGATAAATCACTGCAATATAAAAACAGATCCACATCAATCAGAAAATTCCCGTTCATTCTAGGATTGGATTGAGATGAAAAGTACTGAATGTAAAACACTTTTTAGACCAGGATACAGAGCTAACCATAAAACACAATAAAACAGCCTGAGATACAAGCGAGCTTCCCTGTGACTGGAAAAAAAAATCACTGAAAAAGCTGCAGGGAAATTGTGATCAGTTCAAAGGCTCAGTTCAAAAGTTGAATAAACCTATTAAGTTGAGAGAACAAAGGCTGCTGAAGAAAATGAATTGGTAGATCCAGGAAAAACAGTCAAGTCCAAACACAACCCAACAAAGACAGGGTAGAAAATGAGAAAGGGGTTTAAAAAGATACCAAAAGGGGGGAATAGGACAAACATGGGATCGGACAGGTCAACCACTAAATTAACAAAGGAGAGCCGAAGAAACACTTTGACACAAGAACGGCTAAACACAGAATTCCGCAGAAACAACTTCAAATCCCAGAACGTAACAAAAAAAGGAATTGAAGCGTTTCCGTGTCCAGTTAGATTACTGTGGAAACTTAGACCTTTTTGTGAAGTTAAATTGAGGGCATTTTTGACAGGCAATGCTTCGGCCCTGGCCCTGGCCCTGGAGTGGAATTCCCATCAACAAGTCATCCAACACAAAAACATATTAAAGATCACAGCAATTAAAAATGCAAAACAAATACATGTAAAAAAAAAAAAAAAAAAAAAAAAAAAAAAACATTACATTTTAAAAATCTCAACTAAATTCCAGAAACTGACATAAAAATCAAACATTTCAGAAAGCAAATCTTGAAGTTTACTTGATTCTTCAAACCTAACATTTTTACTACTATGACACAATATTCAACATTAACCAAATGAATGACGACCGCTTCTGCTATGTTTCCGTCTCTCTGTGACTCAGTTTGAAAACTCACTATCCTGCTTTAACCCGAGAGGGGAGAAAATAAAAACAAGAGTAAAATTAGAAGATCTTTTTATTGTTATTAATATTGCTGTTTCAGTGAAAACAAGAAAATATAATAACATTCAGGAGATCCAAGCAGGCTGCCTCCCCAATGCCGCGGCTGCTCCTGTCCCTGCCCACCAGCTAGCCTCCCAGGGTCGGCGTAGCTGATCCTACGAGCTGATCGAGTAACTGAACATGTCCAAAGTTGAGTCTCTGATTGGTTGATTCAATGCACCAACCTCGCCAAAGTTTGAACTCTGGCAGCGCCATGCTGCTCAAATCACACCACTCAAATCACACTGGAGGCGCGATGTTCAAATTCTGCCACAGAACCTCAGATCACGTCTGTACCATTGACATAACATTGAAACTGGTCACCCCTGAAGCACTAATTCTGTTCGGTGTGTATGCAGCTTAAGGTTGGCTGATTTTACTTGCAATAACTGTGATAAACTTTTGAGTGGTGTGAGCCTGATGATATGATTGTCTCGAGCGTTTCAGGGGTTTGGGTTTTTTTTCATAGTGATAGCTTACATAGAGATCTTTGAGATTCATTTTTCTTCTGAAGATATTCATATCTGTATAAATAGGTTTGTAGTTAATTAATGACGCACACAAGACAAGGTAGATGGTACATCAGATTTTTTTTATTTAAAAAGATCTCAACATATTAAATAACTATTGTTTAAAAATAACTTTATTTAAAAAGATTTTTCCATTGGCTTCATATCTTAATGGAATATAGCTGAAGTTATGTTTACATGAGATGGTGAATTTGCTGTTAAAATGTCACTTTTTTTCTTTTGTTGGAAATGATTTAGGACAATTTCATTTTACAATCTCTCTTATGTTTAGAAAACAGAATATCAGCCTTGTCTTCAAAATCCTGGAACATGGAAAGGATAATTTTTCTTGATCAAGTTTGCTCCGCACGTGATTGTACTCCAGGCATTAAATTCCAATCGCAGATGATGTCATCAGCTGAGTCATATTTCGTAGTGATTGTGGCAATATGCTTCTGATGGCCTTGCGATCAATGCAACCTGAGCAATTACAAATGGCTATAAAGTATAAACCAGGCCTTTAGTTTGAATCCACATTCATACCCAACTGCAGTTGTGTTAATAAGAGAAAATAATAGAAATAAAGTCTGCTGAGATGTCTTCACAGGAGAGAAACATTTTCATCAAACGCTCAAAGTGACACAATGGGGTTCTATGAAACAGTTTGCACTTTAAAATTAATGACAAAATGGAATTACAGTGTCACGTGTTATTTAATTACAACTGTTACTTTGTGGAACCTCTTACCAGCACCTGTGCTCACACACAGAGAGGACAGCGTGCTGACAGGAAACCATCTTGTATACTGTATCTGCTGCCAGCAGCAGTGCTGAGCCAGGAAGCTTAGTACTCAACCGAGATAATGTTAGTCGAAAACAGCAGCAACAGAGAGATATTATTACTTTTTTGTTTGGCACCGATGCACAGTGCTGACAGAAACAGTAGCAGCTTTTGCCCGGAGCTAGCAACAGACTCGACTGAACATAAATAAGACTTGTGAAACAGTGAATTACTGCTGTGCACTCTCCAGTTTTCAACCACCGCCCCCCCCACCAAGGAAATTACGGCACTGCTGCAGGATGTGTGTTTATGTAGGAGTGTGCTTTGTGTGCGTATGGGGAGGGGGGTGTCTTTGTGCTGACTCCCTTGAGGAAAAACCTTAAATCGTTGCGGTTAATCCTGTCAGAGGCATTTAGGATAAGCACATTATATTTCATTTCAATATGTGAAAAGAGATGCCACACTGACTTCACATCTTCATATCTGCTTCAGCTCATGCTCAGTTCAATTTAACTTTATTAATCCCTGTGGAGCAAATAGATTTAAAAGCAAGAGGAGTGCCACAGACAACAAGATAAGAAACATAAAAACCTCAGTCATGCTACGAGGAAAGGGGAGATGGGACGGCCACTGTGTGCATTTCACAAGCCCAACTTTGTGTGCAGACCAAAGTGACATCTCTTTTGTCAGGACTCCCTGTACAAAGATGTTTAAAAGCATTTTCCTGAATAGGTGAGAATGCTTGCCAAGTCAATCAAAGGAGGTGAGGAATGGGAGACTACCGTACACACTTTCATCCTTGAGGTGTGTTATTCACTGATTTGCAGAGGAGAGTCCCATTTGACAGAGAAATATATCAGTTGAGCCTGTTTTACCCCAAAATCTTCCAAACCATCAATCCTATTTTCTAAGCTTTTCATTTCAAATTAGTCTGCATTTCTTTTCCTTGTTTCGGTTACTTTAGCTCCAAATAAACTTGACCCATTGTTGTGTCTGCTGCTGATGTTCTACTTCATCCCTTCTGACCGCCAGAGGTGGTGCTTCAAGCACTAAATGCTCCTTCTTATGCATACGTAGTTCGAGAATTTAATGACAACAAAGTCACCTGTGACCTCCTGGTGACCCCACGTGAGGCTCGGCCCCAACTTCTTCTCCGTTGAATGTGTGGTGCATGCCTGTTTCCACTGCTCGGTGAGTGCTTTTTCTCTGCCTGCTGCAGAGATGTAAAGTACTTGAGTAAACTGACTTTGTTACTTTACTTCAGGATGTTCTTCGGCCACTTTGTACTTTTACTGAGTATCAAAAATATAAGCAACTTTTACTCTCTCCTCGACTACACACTTTGATTGAATATTTGTGCTCTTTACTCCATTACATTTGAATGGAGACTCACATTTAGTCAAGTAAATTACTCAAGTAAACGTAACCAGTGAATGTAAGTCTCACAGCCAGAATGTTCTCACGCTCACAGCTGTCCACTTGGGGCTGCAGGGCTTTCCCCCTATGCCACCATGTCCTGGTGTTCTCTGACAACGTGTCGGTGGTCTCCCAGATCAACCGTCTGGGGGGGGGGGGCACGTTCAGTTTGGCTCTTGCATGTGACGGGTCGCCTCCTCTCATGGGCTACCCCTCTATTTGCCAGTCTCCGGGCTGCTTTTGTTCATCATCTGGTGTCCAGTTTCATATGCTACGATCCCTTTTGTGTTCACTCTTAGACGTTGGACAAGTTTACCCATTGGGGCCGTAACATCCATCAAGGCTAAACCTGGTCTACAGCCATGCTTGAGTGGGTTGGATTTGTATAAGTAACATCTGTACATGAATTGCAAAATCCACTTTTTTTTTCTTTTTTTTTATGCAGAAATTGACAAAAGCATCACATTCCTTTTGCTGGCTAGTCCTCTTCCTATAATGCATACTATCATATTTTTTATTTATATAAGCATTCCATATATATGATAAAAATACCCCTCTCACCCTCCGTGGGTGGTACCTCACCCCAAGCTTGGGTCCTCTACCAGAGGCCTGGGAGTTTGAGGAGCCTACACAGTATCTTAGCTTCGCACTAGAACAGTGCTTTTCTGGACTGAGATGTCTTTGGTCTTTTCAGGGATCTTCTGTAGCCACTCCTCCAGTTTGGGATTACAGCCCGAGTGCTCCAATTACCACAGACACCAATCTCACCTTCACCTTCCAAGCTGTTCAACTGTTCCATTTGACCTTTTTAATTCCCCCCAAATCCTGTGAACGGTACAGGGAGCCTTTTAGTGCTGTTCAGGTGATAAGTGCATGCTCCTTAGGCATCCCTTGTACCCAGCCTAATGTTTAAAAATGAGTCACACCTGCACTCCCTTTAAGATGCAATCGCTCCTGTCCATGACCCTCCATGGGCCCAGACAACCCAAAAACTCGCAGCACCCTTATGGATCAACCCCCTGTAAAGGTCCATGTGACTAAGGCTTCACCCATGACTGACATTTATCCTTAGTGCAATTCACTATTGTTGCCAAAAGAAAAAATACAAATCACATAAAAACATTAAAGTCCCACTCCAACCAATTTTTTTTTTCCTTTTGTAAAATTGTTCCCAGTAGTCTTTTAATGACGACTGTGCAGTTTTTAGCCAGAATCAAAAAGCCTTTGTCGCTTTTTAGACATATTTTATGCCCAGTGGCAGTAGCTCATTAGAAATACAATTCTGGTTTGCGGGCTGGACTGTTGGCACAGAGCAACCTGGCTTCATTCCCCTCCCCATTTCTGAGAGCTCTGTTTGCATGGTCACGCGCAAGTCTCAAGCTATCATTAGCGGTACAAAAATAATGGCGAGCAATACTGGAATAATCCAGCAATTTTTTCAGTTTTGAGCCAGAACTGCAATTCACTACAGCACGACTTTTGAACGCTCTTCAGTTCTCGCACACCTAAACACTAGTGGGTTATGGTGCACACAGGGGGTATGGCACGCCCATTTCAGTAACTGTGTCATTAGTTCAAGCTTTTTCTAAAAATCCGGTTTTCTTATCCACCGCAATTTGAATTTAGAAAGACTCAGAAATGCAGTTTTAATCCGAAATTGTAGGTCCTCTATTGAGAAAAATGCTGCGAGAACATGTTAAAACACAAAAAATACAATTTTCATACAACAAATGGCTTCTAAGGACTCCAGCAGTTTAAGCTGCAGCAGCTGGTTCTCACCATATGAGCTAGCATTCTCTCTGCAGCCTTTTTTGTCGATGGCTACTACTGTTTTTTAGTTGGACCGCTTGTAACCTGCAGATAAGAAACAACATATAAAATCTGCAGTTTTTGATATTCCCTGACCAAGTCGTCAAGTAATTCTCGACCCTGGTCCTCAGAATTCAGTATGTTTCCCTTCTCAAGCACATCTTGTTTGTATAGCAGAGTAACATGAAAAAACACAAATGAAGTTGGATTCCGAGGTGCAGAGAGGAAAAAAATCTTTATTGGGCCATTTACAACATTTGACAATATATACTGCTTGTAACACAACAGCTCAGGAACCAAACATTTACTTCCAATCTGTATTAATCCACTCAGTTAAGAAGAGACAGCAATTACTTTTTTTCCTGACTTGTCAATAGTTTACGTATCTGAGAAAAACACACCTTTTATGGGGCATCTACAAAATGCTGCCAAAACTAGCAAGTTTAACGTCTGAAACTTGGAAATCTTAAACAACGTTCACACCGGCCTCAGCAACGGGCGTTCAACCGTCCAATTCCAATTACAATTATATGTAAACAAAACTCTCACATAGCTATGCAGGTTTTTAAGATCGTTCCTGGACTCTACGTACAAAACACACGTCACTTGAACGCCCCTTGAAAGCTAAACCAAGTCAAACTTTGACTTATTAGGAACTAAGATTTGATAGCGATGTATGGATGGTGTTCCTTTTAATTCAGTGAAGTGGCAATCATTTGAAAATTGATCATGGAGGAGAATTATTAATCGCAGTTTGTGCCAGGCTGGATTTACGTGACACCAAGTTGGAATAGAGGTGTGAAAAAAATAGCAAATGTGGCAGGATTTGTGAGATTTCCTCCACTTCAACATTTTGTACAAAGTTCATTCTAAATGCATAGGTGGCAGACATGCGGTAGTAAACAGTAAAAAAAAAAGAAGAAGCCCCTTCCTGCTTGTCCAATGTGAACACCATTGGTTAATTGTGCATTCAAGAACCTGTCAAATGCAGATGTGTACATAACTTTTAGTTGTAGCTAACTTCAGCTCAGAGTGCAGTTAAGTTTCTGCTCAAACATACTTCTGCTATATGCTCTCCTCTTAGACTAAAATTAAACCTTCAGTATTTACACAAATATTTCAAAATTAAATTTTAGATTTTTGTTTATTTTTATTTTTAGCATTTGAGTCGGCATGTTAATAATTGACACATAGCATATTCATTTGTTATTAATTCCAACTAGGAAAAAAAAGCAGAAAATGTTAGCAAAATTGGGTAAATCTGATAAGAGCCCGTTTCTGATGTGCTTTTTAAACAGATTGTGTGTAGAGGCTTGTCTAATACTTTGTGGGATAGTGTTCCATTCTTTTTGCTGTTCCTGAGAAGGCGCTCTGACTGAAGGCACTTCTCCACAGAGGGATTCTGCAGTCTCCTCGCACCGACGCTTGTGTGGAGGAGACGACAAACAATTAATGGTTTAATAAAACAGACAGAGTTTTTTTCCCAGCTTAACAATTTATGTTTTTGTAAAATGGCACGACAGTGACAACACAGAGGTTTTTTTTTTCAGTATTTTAATTGTTTGTTTGTACAGTGACTGTAGGATTTACAATTCTTTATTTTTATTTTTTTTGCACAAAGGGTATATGTGTCACTGCCAGTCCAGTTTGTGTAACATTCATTGGATTAAGTATCTGTACAGTGCAAAGAGCATTACTACAATTCAGTCCTGTCTAAGCTTTAATCATTCAAATGGTTAAGTAGCTAAATCAACAACAGGAAAAATCAACATATGTCTAGAAAAAAAACCTAACTAATTGACCTGAAGTTTCTCTACAATTTCTATAAAAACCTTTGGATTTTTTTTCACACATTGAAATTAACAATAAATTCAGTTTTATTAAATCAAAGCACACGTTGCTGTAATTTTGCTTAAATCGTTTGCATAATTTTTTAACTAAATCATTTTGGACATTTCTGTTGCCAGTTTTTCCCTTTTGAAGCCTATCCCAGCCTCGTAGAAACTGTCTCTATTGTAACAGCAATCCAACTTTAAAATGCTAATTTGCAGATTTTTATCGCAGCAAACGAAATTTTATTCTCAACGTTGTTACAAAAACAATTTGCCTTTTAGTTTCCTCAAACTTAGAAATAAACAAATGGCCAAACAAACGAAGGAGCAAATAAATAAATGAACAAATAAATAAAGCATGTCTGCCTTAAGCTGAACATTTTATTAAAGTGAAGTTGAGCCTTCACAGTGTATGTAACAAGTAAAAATGAGCATTTAAAGTTGAGTAGTTTGAACTGCCAGTTGAAACTGGAAGCACCCTCTGGTGGACAAACTGTAATAGCATTTCAATCCTTCCTTCATTACTGCTGCCTTTCTGTCATGAATCTTTGCTATGAATGTTATATTTCATCCTAGGAGATGGTGTGTGATCCTGGTTTCTTAGTAAGTTTTTATGGCCAGGCTGCATTGATGTTTTCGCTTTAACTTATCATAAGTACAAGCTTGTTCAAACATCCCAAACAATCATGAATGATTTATCTATTCATTGATTTTTTTTTATGTTTTTGCAACGCTGGGCATTCTTCTATCCTAAATATTTAATATTCCTTCTAACTAGATTCCAAATATTACAAAAAATGACTGTCAAAATCATTTCTTTTTATGATCCCAAGTTTGACTTTGGCGTTTCTGTTCTCACTAATTAGGTCTGTGAACAGCTCCAGCTGAAGACATGAGTGTTTTTGTTGTTTTATACTGCAGTGCAGCTTAATGGCATGACCACCCTCCAACATGGATTTAAATTCCAAATTAGCTGCTTCCTTTTATAGGTCACGGAGCTCCAGGGAACTTTGCTCAACTGGTCCTACAAGCACTGTGACATTTTTCTCATGCACAAGGGACCTGTACTGAAATGGAAATAAACAAATAAATAAGTAAAAGACTTCATCTCAAGGACCGCGACACATTACAAGGTAACATTAAAGCCCTCATCAAGGGTCGTCAGGGATTCATCATCACCATGATGCACATCCCATGACCCAGGGCATTATAGGGCTTTTGTCATCTTACTGTGTTTGTTCCATTTTTTTTGACAATATGACAAAGGAGGGAAATAAATGGTCTCACACACCCTTAGATTTTAAATCATATTTGAGGCACAAAAACACATGTATTTACTGGTAAAGAAGGTCACAATATAACATTTTATGCAGTATTTTGATTTACAGTATATACTGTCAGGCAGTATTTTTTTGAGGTGTTTTTTTTTTGGCTAAAAGTGGCATTGTCATACTTAAAAAAAAACCTCACCGGGAACGATTTTACAATAGATCAAAAGATGATCAGAGTGGGAATTTAATGATTAAAGAAAGTGAAGTTCGCACAGTAAATGTCAGTGGAGAATCCAACGGCTTTTCTAAACTCAATAGGCGCTCATTGTTATTTTTACATTTTTAATATAATGCTAAATATGGGCAAAAACTTTGGTTAAAAAATCTAAATCTTTATTTTCAGAATTTATCAGAGGATATTGCTGCAGTTTGTTTGTGTATTGCCTCTGCTGTAAAAGCATCGGATAAAAAAAAAAGAAAGAAAAACAATCACACATTTGTTGCCAGTTTAATCAGAAATTAAACAGATGAAAACAGAATGAGGACAATTCACTGAGTCCCACTATCGAGCAGAGGCCTACTGATTAGCAAGATCTCTAAAACTGTCACTGAGAGGCACTGCTCTGTTGAAAAAAACAGGACAGCAGCCTCAAGGTGGGAGTTTGTACAAAAACTGGTTCAATGCTGCAAAGCCTGTTTTCCGTCTCTCTCGCTCCTGAAGACCAGCTAATCAGTTTTTTTTTTTAATCCGTAAAGAGTCTTAATGTTTATTGAAAGGTGCTCTTAGATTAGATTAGATTAGATTAGATTAGATTAGATTAGATTAGATTAGATTAGATTGGAAATTGTTTATTTAAGGCAATGAATGCAAGAATATAAACAGTCAACGAAGGTTCACATCCTTACAAAGTCGTGTTAAACAGAATAACTAGGCATCACATGATAGATTGCTTGAAAGAGATTGGGAGGAAGTGAACTCATCTCCCCTCTCAGGCCCTATCCCTTTAATCCCACCTTGAATCTACCTTACGTTTATCTTTACATGAATTAACATTTTCTGGTTCATAACTGCTATTCAGATATTTATACCTTACCAACACATATATATGTCATAAAGAATCCTTAAGTATCAATAAATCATGTGATCATGTGAATAGACATAAATACATTTTTAATCAATAATAGACAACAGAAACAAAGCTGAAATGTCTTCCACCTCCTACACACTGCAGACAGTTAACCTTAAGAAAGTAAAAAGATCCTTGTTTCAAGAAAAAATGTTATATTTTATGTCTTTCAAGAACAATAATCTTATCAACAAACAATCACAAACAACAAAACAATCTTAAAACATCCTTACTGACTAGAATTTTCTTTCTTAAAATATAAATTTTTAGTAAGGCCATTTTTCTTACCTCACTGGCAGATATTTTTTGTTTAATTTAAAGAGTTTTTTCTTTTCAAATTTTCAGAATGTTTGCTTTATTTCTAGGGGGTGCTGGTACAGTGCAAGAAATAACCAATTCGAAAATTGCAAAGATCCAAAGAGGAGAATTGTTGTCTGAAACCCACCACTCATGGCAAAGGCGTTTCAAAAGCAGATAAAAAAAAACACACAAACATTTGCTGCTGATTTAAAATATTTATGAGATTGTATTTGGACAACTTAGAACGACCAGTATGTGTTCTCTTTAAATGTTGAGACTGCTGCATTAGTGCTCGATAAATCCATGAACTCACAAAATGACAGTATCTTTTTTATGTTTTTTTTTTTGTTTGTTTGTTTGAATTGATTTTCATGGTAATAATGATTTTATAACTTATAGAAGTCCCCAAATTATAACCTCACTGAGAGCATGATTATGGGAGAAGGCAATTATAATAATTATAAACTGGAATGCAGAATTCTTTAATTTTCCAGTAGAATATACTTGTGAAATGGGCAAAAGTGCTGCCTCTGTGACTAACGCCTTTCAATCAGCATTTGCTCAATTGCAAAGTGCTTCATTACCTGAGGCAAAGATGGACAAAAAGAAACATTTAGTGACGGAAGAGTAACATATCCTTGGTTAAATCCAGTTGAGAGGTAAAGGAACAAATTTATTATGAACGGTTTTAGGAATTATAGGCAGACATTTCCTTCAGAACTGCAAGAGCAACACGGTGTGAACTGTTCAGACACAAATCTGTTACAGATGTCAGAAGTGCTATGGGTTGACAACATATATGAACTACTTCAACCCTGCTAGTTCATTAACCCTAAAGCTAGGTAGACACAGTGCTCAGAAACATCCATTCAAATGATCACTTTCAATGAAGTCTTTGTTGGCACACGAAAATGCACGTTTTGGGCTTAAAAACTCATGTGTTGCTATGCAAGTTTTCAAGACCATTTGTAGGGTCTACATACCAAACTCGAGGCCATGGAACACGCATTGAAAGTTCAACCAGTGACATTGACCAATCAGGGACTCAAATTTGGTGGTGACGAATGGATGAAGTCTCTTTTCATTCATGGAAGTGTGAACCGTTTCAAAATTATTCATAAAGAAGAAATTAACATTTGCAGTTTGAGCTTGGCTTAATTATGTGACAACAAGTCGAAATAGAGCTGGGAAAGAAGAAGCCTGGACCAAGACTTGTGCAATTTACATTGTTTCAATATTTTGCACCAAGCCTCTTTACTAAGTAAGTAAACTTTATCTGTATAGCATCTTTCAAAGTTTTTGACCAAATTTAGGTAGGTGGCGGACTTGCGCTAGTAAACAGTTGAAAAACAAGAAGAAACCCCTTCCTGTTTGTCTAGTTTGAACAATATGGGATAGTTCAAGAAGTTGCATCAAATTCCTGATACATAGTTTTTAGCTGTAGCTCCCTTCAACTTAGAGTCCACAGAATTGTTCACTCCGCAACGCGCATTCAAGCAACTTTTTTCCATGAAAAATCCTCTAGACCTGCGTAGATGCCTGTTTCGGACTTCCGTATAATAGTGAAACTGATTCCCAATTTTGACATTTCAATACCTTTTTTTAAAAATTATTTTTGGATTATCGTTGGTTTTGGTCTATTTTCTATAAAATGAAATGGCTGTCTTTTAAAGGAGTCTTTTTTTCAGTAGAAATCAGTGGAAGTTTATTGAAAGTCCAGGAGTTGCTAGGTTAAAACTTTCAATTTTGACAGTCAGAAAATGTCTATGTCTATAACCTGCAACTCATACATGTTTTCATATAAATAGTCCGTATCTGCCATGCATCTTTACAGTGTAGGATGAAGCCTAGTTATTGTAAACTTTAAAGATAAGCAAGTCAAATCAAACCTGCCTCTGTGCTGAAAAATTGGAACAAAACTAGCAATTGCATAGTTTCCTAATTTAAATTGACCATTACATTTGAGATTATGTAACTAATGATGGTAAATGCATGGTAGTTATCTTAATGAGCCATTATCAGTTGGGTTTGGCTCTGGGCCCATGTGTTAGGGTGTACTACAGGCTCCACAGACAGAAGGCTTTTAACACATAAAAAAGACTAATAACTGCCTCATCTTGGGTTTTTTTTTAAACATCCAAATTGCAATGTATGTTTAATTTTTGTCCTTTTAAAACTAAATTAATTAAGAATTAAGAGGTCTTTCCATTTATTAGCCTAACATAATTTACATATTCAACAGAATGTTTCCTTTGTTTACAATTTCACTTTCAGAAAAAAAAACAAAAAAACAATGGTGAACACTAATTATTTTTTAAAGGGGGAAAAGCTGCACAGACCTTAAAAACAAAACCAGGAGTCAGAGAAATGTCCTCATTAGTAATAAACAAAAATAGCAAGGATAATTTTATTTCCATTTTGTAAATAATCTTGCATTTGTGTATGTGTCAACCATGTCAGTGGTAAACCTAAAAAAAAATATTTGCTTTAAGACTTTAAAAGAATAAATAAATTAAAAAAAAAACAACCAGTTCCTAAACTCGTAACTACTCTCAAATGAATTTTACTTTTCTTACCCTGGATTTTACCCCATGAAATTACTGTGGGGTAAAGGAAGGGGCAAAAATGTGCAGTTCCCCCAGTCACAATGAGGTTTTTTTGTCCCTAAAATAATGCTGAGAAAGAACTGGTTGTTTTGAATGTCTAATCATCAATGAACCTTAATGCTGTCTAAAAACAGGTTAATAAATGAATAAATCCTTTAGAGAAAAGGCAGAGTGAGTATTCTTTTATGTTTTTTGTGTGTTTTGTTCTAATTTTCATTAAGCAAAATGGGTTTGGGTAAAAAGCTGAGCTCTAACTGGGCATCTTGAGTGACAGCCCAACGACCACGTCGGCGTTTATTGTCGACTAAAGGAAAATTTCTTCAACCCATAATTTGGCTTGATTTTTGGTTTCTAAGCAACTCCGTAAATGGAACTAATGAAGCTTGAGCATGTGGCCTCCGTTTGTGTTTCCATTTTTTTTTAGTTCAGGGCTAATTTTCCATGTACATCATCAAAAGCAGTATGTTGAACGGTGACTTAGAGGCACTGCTTCTTCTGAACACAGCAGCCTTTTAAAAGTATAATCATAGAAGATAAATGTGCTTAAACAGCAAATAACTACTGAAGAAAAGCAATTACATTTTCAGACTATCCTGCAAAATTTAGTGATTAGAACAAACTCTGGCTTCAGTCCCATGAGGTGATCTGATTTCTTGTATTGACTGCCTTTATTTAACCAGGTAAAAGACCCATTAAGACCGAGATCTCTTAAACAAGGGCGATCTGGCCAAGTGGTCTGAAAGTATATCTAGCATTACCATATTTTCTGTATTACAGGGTGCACCAGAAGAGAAGGCACTGGTCTATTTTTTAAATCAAGTTATATATTAGGCACACCAAACTATAAGAGACTAGAGACAGATATCAGTCTGTTAGTCATTCAGACTTTAATACTCTAACTCATTCAGAGTGACTAAAACACTGTTAGCCACGTTTGAAGCGTTAGTGGATTCACGATACCTGTAACTCCAAACCTTCGCAACATGTAAAAAAACAGACTGATACTCCTAAAAAAATGTTACTGTGACTTTGCTAAATCCCAACCTTTTGTTTGCAACACGCATACGAAACATGATAAACTGTTTTAGCGTATGTACAATAGACTACCTGTACCTCTCATCTTTGATAGTAGCTTAAAAAACTTTCTGATACCACTAAAGCAAATGTTGCTGCGAGTACACTAACTCCCAATATGTTTGTTATACATAAAAAGAAACATAGTCCGACCATACAAAACATTAATTAGCTATGTTAGCTTATTCACAGTATTTGTGACCTTTTTTGCAACATGAAAAGAAAAGACTGATATTACTAAATAGAAAATGTTCCTCTGATACAGCTACAGCAATATTAGCCAACTTAGTCACTTTAGTGCATTAACATAAACACCCAACCAAGCATTATGACAGAGCGCCGTGTAGCTTACCTCTCAAAGTTACTTCCCCAAAAGTAAACACAAAGTGAATTAATCCATATATAAAGCCTTCTGGATTATAAAGTGCACTGTGTGCCTCATAGTGCGGAATATATGATAATACAAAAAAATACATCTTTATTGAATTAAACATATTAAACCAACGCTTTAACAACTGTTTCTTATTTAAAAAAAAAAGGCTGCTGTGAACAGAATTGGTGTTCACTCAAGGTTATAGGCATTATGACTAAATTACCCAGTTATAATGTTGAGTTATAAAATCTATCTTTCACAAAATGACCTTCCTCCATTGTTGCCACATATAAAACACATGATATATGGATGTAGTATTTTGCAGTGTTACAAACTGACCTGACTAAATGACAGTTTATTGGATTTGCTGCCTGTAAAAGTGACAGAACTACTAGAAGCCTGTGTCTAACTCAGCAGCAGCTATGTGACATTTAGCCGCGGGTCCATGGAGATCTGACCTATCTTCTCCCTCTGGATATCTGCTGTCTCACCCTTTATGTGAATTCATCAATCCTTCAGGTGAAGTCTCCCACTGCGGCTGCTTTCTGCAATGAAGAGGAGCACTTTGTGCGCTTGCCTGAGCTTGTGGGATGATTTGTGAGTTTTCACCATTGTGGACATTTGTTCACTCAGAAAGGTAATCCTGAATGAACCTGTTGCATTGTCCATTAGAGAAAAGAAATCTGGCAACTGCCTGAATTCAGTCACCTTGTTCAGATTTTGAGGTTTTTTTGTAGAATGCTTTGAATGTTGTCCTTCAGTCAAAAAACATTTAGTTTTAAAGTCCAAATGTGTCAAGGAAACCTGTTAGTGAGCATGTAATTTAAAGGAAACAAAAGGAACAATGAAATTGTGACTTAAACAAAATTTACCCTACTTGCATGTATCACTTCTAGCACACCCACAGTAAATACTCCATAATGTCAAAAAAGTTTATACACTTTAAGAGTTAGTGTTGGGCATATCTCATCAAGGGCAAATGAACTGAACTGAGAATGCCAGTCAGCATTGTTCAAACTTCGATCAAGAAGTGGAAAGAGAAGGGTTCTGTTTATACCAAACCATGGTCACAAAGATTTCAGATACAAATACCAGAAATATTGTTAGGAAAGCAAAGAAAAATCTACAAATAACTTCATCTGTGATCTAAGACATTGAAAAACAGTCGTGTGGATGTCTCAAGATGTACAATAAGGAGGTACCTGAAGAAACATGGGCAGCATGGACAAATGCCACAAAATAGATTGCTTACAATATGCCAAACAACACAGAGACAAGCCCCCAAACTTCTGTACCAAATTTGGAGTGATTAACCCAAGATTGAACTTTATGGCCATAACTGTCATGTCTCTCTCGGTCTCTCTTGGCTGCATGGTGGAGCAGTGGTTAGCGCTCTTGCCTCACAGCAAGAGGGTTCCCAGTTCAAGTCCTGGCTGGCTGACTCATCCACCTCCGACCACCCCTCTGGTGAGCAAATCAAAATCACAGCCTTGTTAGATTCAGGAGCGGCAGGAAATTTCATTGGCCTAGATTTTGCCAACGCTAATCATATTACTCTGCTTGCACTTTGAGGGTGCAGTTTCAGCCCAAGATGGCCGTTTGGCCTTTGTAATGCTCCCTCCATGTTCCAGGCTTTTGTGAATAACGTTTTTTGAGACATGCTCCAAAGACGTGTCATTTGTATACATTGATGACATCTTGATTTATTCCGACGCCATGGAGGAGCATGTCTCGCACGTGCCTAAGTAGGTACTTAACTTAGGTACCTAAGTTGACCTCGCAGGTCTGGAAAGCACTGTGGAGGCGCTTGGACGTAAGCGTGAGTCTCACTTCTGGTTACCTTTCCCAATCTAACGGGCAGATCGAGCGTCTCAACCAGGAGGTCACCCGGTTCCAGACCTACTGTCATTCCCACCAAAACGTCTGGAGCCGGTTCCTCGTTTGGGCGGAATATGCTCAAAACTCAAAACTCAAAAAATTCGCCACTGGATTGATGCCATTTCAATGTTACTGGGGTATCAACTTCCATTTTTCCTATGGGCCGGTGAACCTTCCATTCTGCCTGCTGTTGATGACTGGCTCCAGCGGTGCGAGCAAACCCGGGAGGTGGCCCACGTTCAACTGGATCTCGCCGTTCGTTGACACCAGCACCAAGCAGACAAGCACCGCCGCAAAGGCCCCGGTTTCACCCTTGGACAGTGGGTGTGGCTCTCTACAAGGGATCTACGATTGCGGCTACCCTGCAAAAAGCTAAGCCCTCATTTTGTGGGTCCCTTCAAAATAATGCAGCAAATTACACCTGTGTCCTTCCGTTTACAGTTGCCGGCAGAATATCGCATCTCACTCACTTTTCACATGTCTCTGCTAAAGCCCACTGCCATGCCTGAAAGTAAAAACGGTGCAGCCGGGTTCCTCTGGTAGTTTTCCTCCCGCTCTTATCATTGATGGTGAAGAAGCCTACAAGGTCAACGAAATTCTAGATTCCTGACGTCGGGGCTGACGTCTTAAATACCTGGTGGATTGGGAGGGGTACGCACCTGAGGAACTCTCCTGGGTTGCCTATGATGACGTCCTCGACCCCTCCCTGATCACTGAGTTCCATCTCAACCACCCAGATAGGCCCGCTGCACGGCCCCGTGGTCGCCCTCAGTGTCAGAAGCTTTCTCGCTTTCGTGGCCACTCGCGGGGGGGGGGGGGGGGGGGGGGGGGGGGGGGGGGGGGGGGGGGGGGGGGGGGGCGGCGCTCTGTCAGGTCTCACTCATCCACATCCACCTCCGACCACCAGAGGGAGCCATCACCTGAGTGCAGATCACGTCTGATTCCTCACTACAATTCCCTGCATGCACTGCATCCTGTGCTCGTCCTCTCAGCTGATCCTTATTCCATCATCAACACCACCAGTTATAAGCTCTGCTCTGTCTCTACCTCTATGCGTATTCTTGTTCACAGTGTTGTTCAGTCTAAGCGTTTTTACTTGTTACCTGCCTGTGGTCAACTCTTGCCTGTTTCCTCAACTCCCGCCTATCCCCTCTGTTTATGACTTCGACATGTCTTGCCCCTGTAAAATAAATCGTTTGCTTGTGGATCCACGTGCCTCCGAGCCTTCGTTACAGCAACCATAAACGTTATATTTGGAGAGGAGTCAACAAGGTCTATGATGAAAATAACACTTTTCCCACTGTGAAACATGGAGGCAGATCACTGATGTTTGGGGATGTGTGAGCTACACAGACACAGGAAACTTGGTCAGAATTGGAGGCAACATGAATGAACATCATCAGAAGATAATGGATAATGGCATACTCTTAAGCTCAAAGGTTACACATGAGGCGCACTTCGATATTTCAACATGACAACAATCCAAAACACAAGGCCAAGTCCATCCATCATTGGTTACAACAGAATAAGGGCATAGTTCTGGAATGACTATCTCAGTCTCCTGACCTCAGAGCCAATCCGGGGAGATCTCAAACAGGCAGTTCAAGCAAGACAGTCCAAGAATTTAGAGGAACTTGGGGTTTTCTTCCAAGAAGAATAGGCTTCAAGCTGTTGTTGATGCAATGAAATGAGGCAATACAAGGTCCTATGAACTGGGGTATGTCAACTTTTGAACAGAGTCATTTGGGAAGTTTCTGTTGTCATTGAGATTTTAAAAAAGTAAACAGAATTTTTGACAATGAATAGCTTCACCCAACCACTAACAATGAGTGGAAAAAAATAAGTTTTTTGTTATCATTCGGATTCTATGAAAAATGACCAAGAAGTCATCATTTCTTCCAGGGTATGTAAACTTATGAGCACAACTGTAAAAACAAAATGGTAAATAAAACTTGTGGTACAGGAGAACGGAAACACATGACTTGCCAATAACTAACTAAAAACAAGCCACTTTGACAGACTAAGTGTAAGTAACAGAAATGAAAACATCTGTGGATGAACATAAACCTGAGGGGACTGCGACAGGGGAAAACTCAAAAGATGACCAGAAACACCGCTTAAAAACTAAACTATACCACAGAATACACTACAGCCCCGTAAAGGCTCATGGACAAGGAGAGGCAGCATCTTGGTCACTTGAGGGCCATCTAAAACTACGTTCACATCACCCTTGACAACCTCCGTTCAAGCAGCCACTTTCAATTAAAGCTATAAATAAATGCATGTAAATGAACATTTCAGATTTTGGCATTCAAAATTCTCGTGTTTACACGCTTCTACACGTTTTGACAACCGTTCTCTGGCCCTAAGTATGAAATGCCTAGCCATTAAATGAGTGTTAAAAGTTAAACCAGGCTGGACTTTGACCAATCAGGGACTCAGATTTGGTAGTGAAATGTGGATGGCGTTCCCTTTAAATCATGGAAAGATCAACTGATTATAAATTGATAATGATCGAGAAATTAATATTTGTTGTTTGTGCGAAATAGAGCCTTTATATAGGCTTTTTAAGAATGTGCATTTAGCGTGTTCTTGAAGTGGAGATGGGAAAATAGATATTTCCAGTTTGCAGCATATTTCAATAAGCATTTGTTTACTCTTCTGAGACATTTTACCTCAAAAGATAAAACTTTCTTAAAGGAAAATCAATTAAACAAATTGATAATTTCGATTTTTGATATATGCAGAGTGGTTAGAAGTATTGGCTTAGCAGGAAAACTTCATGAGATGATCCATTTTGACTTAAAGTTTTACGTGCATTCTTTTATGGAACACATCAGAACACTTCAGAATTGTTGAGTGTCAGAGAGAACCATACAAGTGATTTGTTTGCATATTTCTGTTTTTTAAAGGTCCTTTAATCTAATGCAATATCTACAAAAATAAACTAACAAATGCCAGAATACCAAATAATATTTCAATAGTCAAATGGCTTCTGGTAAATGTTTCCTTAGAACTAATGTAATTGAGCAAATTGGAAATATTAGATTTACAGAGCAAACTCTGCTCATAACTCACTGCTTACAGGCAAAACATGGGACAGCAAAAGACCTTCAGGAAGATTAATAGGACTCGAATAGATGGAATCGGTTTTGGTTTTTTGTGAAGCTTTCACATCACAACTCTGACCTCAGTAGCAGAAGTGGTCACAAGCAATCTTTTCCTGAATCTTAAACACAAAAAAAATCTGAGTCACAATTTTGAAACGAAGACCCAAACAAGCCTGAGGCTATTAGGAGGTTCAGTGAATTAATGAAGGTAAAAATAACTTCTAGAAAGTAAGGTAAAAGTATGTTTGAGGATTAAAGATTCAAAACATTAAGTACAGAACTGGCAACGTAGAGATCATTTAATTCACTGACAAAAAAGGGTTTAAACAGGGGTGTAATAATTTCTCAATTATTAATATATTGATTTTCTATTTCTGCGATTCCAACTAGATGTATCTGTCTGTTGCAGAATGGAATCAACATGTCATTAAAAAACTGTTTCAAAATGAGATGATTTGATAATTGCCTCGATATTGGAAAATACCATTTGGATTGAGGTACGATAGATTTATTACATCAACCATCACGATGGACAACATATGTGATGCAGCAAAAAATGATCAACCATCATTACAGTCCAAAGTGTGGAAACACTGAGTTTAGCAAAGACATGTGACCATACAGTTGAATACATACAGTGTGGTAGAATGTTCTAATCATGATCCATTTGGATTATTTTGATGTGGAAAAACAACAGTTGTCTGAACTTTATCAAACTAAAATGTAAATGAATTTGCCATTTATCCTTGTTTGTACACATATTTAATTTACACTTGATAATCTTGATAAATAAAAAAACGAAAAGGAAAGAATCTGGAAAACTTTACTGTTCAGTACCAGGTTTTAACCTCTAAATCCCGCTGGTTACATTTTGGCTAAAAATGTCCAGGGTTTTAGGTCAATCGGATCGTTCAAAATGAAACAAAATCAAAAGTGAATCGAATCGACAACCACAATTATTGAACCGAATCATTGTTAAAATGAATCATTACACCCCTTGGGTTAAACTGTCCTGTCTGTTATAACGTTAATATAGTAGGAGGAAGGCCACTGCAGTAGTCACAACCAGGGCCAGATTTAGCCAGATTTAGCCAGCCACACCACGGGGTGCAGGTACAGGTGCAGGTCCAAGCCCGTAAAATGCAAAGAAAACTATGCTATCATCGTATCAGTTAATCTCTTCATACATTTGTTTCTAATCAGTTCTATGTAGAATGCTCTTTCTACTCTCTGCATTTACCGGCCTTGGGATTGGCACAAGCAGGATACTGGTTTGTGCCCTGTTGAGGCTGCATTTATCTTTTTTTTCTTTATTATGTCTGTCTATTTGTCCATCCTTACATTTTTGTGGGCCATCACATTTGCATCTAGGGGAGCATGCATTTTCCCTCCCGAGCTCATTCCGACGTCAGGCATTGGTCACAGTAAATTTACACAATGATCTGGAATTTTATTAGGGAGATCATCTTTTGCAAACCTTTTGCAACCCCTGATAAAGATGAGGAGCAACAACGGAAACAACAGGAAAACAACATATATGTTTTTTTTTAAATCTTACCCATTTACCTGTCGGCCATGTCAGCCTGCTTTCAGCTTAAAAACCATCTCAGAGAGACATAAAACGTGTGAACATGAGAGTTCTGACACTCTTGTATTATTTCAAGAGGATTTCTTGAATCAAAGCCATGCTTTGTTGCCAATCATGAATGCAGAGCCCTTAGTTGCACAACTTCACTTAACCTCCGGGGGAGCTGATCTCCATATCAGCTCCTTCCTGTGGCGCTGCTGTTGTGATCAAGGAGTTTGCAGGTGGCAGAGAGGAGCCGAGGCAGTGAGAGGCTTAGTCCTGCTCCCGCTGCTCTACGTGGGGGTTTGTCAAACTTGGTTTACAGGCTTGGTGCAGCGGTGTAGCCTAAAGGCAATAAAACAGCTACAGAACATTGATGAATATATAATTTAGCTTGAGACAAGTTGTGCCTAAGCCCATTTACTTGTTTGGTTAAATGATTTGATTAAATCATGGTGGGGCTGAGCTTCATGTAGGCTAATAGCCTCGACTTTCAAGCACTGCTCTGAAAGTGCACCTAAGTCGGACTTTTCATAGCTGGGTTCCTCATAAACAGATGAGTCTGACAGTACATCTTGTCTTTCCAAATGTCGTACTCTGGGTTTCATCTGACAAACATCACAAACAACTGAAAGTGAATTTATAAATATACAAAAGAAGGAATTACTTTTGTTCTTGGATCTCATTCTATTGTGTTTACATTTATCTGAGAGCAGTAGGAGACTTGATCAGTGGCAAAAATTATAATAGTGTATCAAAGCACGCGTGACCAATAACATTCGGATAAACTCAAAATAGTCTACTGTAAAGGTAAAATGTGTTTTGCCCCTCCATGTCAAAAATTAAGTTTATCAGATATGCCCAAAACATGGACTGACTATTCACAGTAATTTAGAAACCACATTTAGGAAAAACATTTAAACCTTAAAGTTGCACTCTGATCATCTTTTGATCTATTTTAGAAATGTGTCGAGTGGTCTTTTAATAATGATTTTTGCAGTTTTTAGGTGATACATACAATGTTTGCTCATCAAAGAAGTTAAAGGGCCTTTATCATTCAGGCCCTATATTATCATTATTATTAATATTATGATTATTATTATTGTTGTTGTGGTAATTCCTCACAATTCAGGCATCTCTGAGCATTTCTCTCCAACCCTGCTCTCTGAGTACCAGCCCCTCCCTATTCACAATAATGTGTGGGTCCATATTGTGATGTAGACAAGTGAGAACAACTCTTTCCTGCTCTGCCAGCAACGCCCCGAGGCTAACACACACACTTTCTCTGTGAAACTAACGATGATCTGTAAAACACTTTCATTTTTTATACATAATATGCACATTCATCTTTGCAAAAGTGATCTAACAAAAATAATTCATATTTCCTAAATAATTTGTTCTTTCATGTACCAAAGGTATTATTTAATCATACATATTGACATAGTTTAGTCTGAAAGGCTTAACAAAAGCATGATATTGGCCCTTTAAAGTTTAATGTTGTACCAATGAAGTGTCAAGAGTGTAAAAGAAGAGCACCTACATTAAAGTGTTAGCTATATTTTCTTTCTTTCTGCACATTTTGATGCAAGCATTATTTTGATGATAAAAATAGCTTATTTTCCCATTTTCAGACAGAATTTGTCATTTTCAGCAATAAATTCCAAAGGTCTGCACAGCGCAGCTGAGCCTTAACTGATTTGGTTATCTGCTGTTAAATTGAACTTTCAAGGGAAAATTTAATTAGCTTCATATTACATCTTTTTCAAGTTAATTTAATAAAAAACTGAATAAAACTGTACTGCAGGCACTTCCTTCTCTTTCTTTGTCAAACAAATAAACATGCTTCACTTTAAGTTTAAAAAAACAAAACAAATTAACCGACCCTGCCAAAATTATGTCAATTGAATGTGCTTCTGGCTTTTTTCCTCTTCTCTGCTATTACTTATTTAAATGGTAATATGATTGTTCATGCTTTGTCTAATACTTCATACCGGTTCCTGCAGTTCCTGATAATTACAGTCCTTAAAGTAAAAATGTGTTTGTCTGTTTCCAAGATCGTCGTCTTGCGACAAGTTCTTTGGCAATAAAATTGATAATGCCCCTGCAGTATCATGCATGGTGTATTTGGCATACCCAGACTCTTTAACATCTCTTTGTACTCATAATAGTAATAATAATTGTTCTTTAGACATTCCAAATCTGAAGCCAACCATAAAATACCAAACATTGCAGTTTCCTAAATGGCCACTACAGGCTGGTTCCAAAACAGAGACATTTCTTTTTAACCTCTAAATTATAAAGTCCAACTCTACTCCAGGAACAAACATATTTTTCTGTATAGAATCAATAAGGATGTTTCTATTTGTTTATTTATTTGCTATTGGGGAGTATCAAAACCTAGGTATCAATCTATAGATACCTGTACATCACCAATTTTGGTATCAACAACTCCATTGAAGTAAATGAATGAATGAATGAAAAATAGAAGTGCATGTGTCATTTCTAGATTTTTTTAATATTAGATGAAATATTCGTCTTTTGGGCCTAAACATCCCCCAGTTCACAGCATAGTGAACTGCTTCATCAGTCACATGACCAGAGGAGCCCCGAGTTGTGCCTGTTAACTTTAGAAACAACCCAATATAGCATGAGTGGGTGGTTTTTTATTTTTGACCTTGTACATTAAAGTTATTATCTGGACAGTTTTTGATTATATTATTTTTTAGGACAACAAATAATCTATTTATCCATTTTCTTAACCTGCTGTTTCCCTTTTAAGGTCACGGGCTGGCAGAGTTTAACATAGCTACTGTTGGGCAAAGTACAACTTAAACAGGTCGCCAGCCTGTTGCAGGGGCCCAAAAACCACTTCCACACACACTCACACATGCACACCTACGAACACTTTAGAGTAACCAATTAACCAATGAAACATGAACTGTGGGAGGAAGCCGGAGTGCCCGGAGAAAACCCACACATCCAAAGGAAGAACATGAAAACTCACAGAAAAGTCCCAGCTGGGATATGAACCAAGGTCAAATTGTTGTGAGGCAAAAACGCTAATATCTGTGCCACTCATTACCAATGTTTGGGGAAAAAGTAAACCAACAAAATAATTACCTATAATCAGTCTTGGTAATTGGTATTGAATATTGTATGCAAAGTGTAATCAGTATCATGTCGAATCCTTAAAGTGTGGTATTCTCCATTCTCTATACATGACAATTATTAAAGGAGGAACTTTTCTTAACCCTTTAATACTCTATTTTAGCTCCATTGTTGACGTTCTTTCAACTACTGTAACTTTTCAACCATTTACCCAATTAATGTCATTCCAGCAGATTCTAAAGAGGAGAAAAGCAGCCTTGCCACTGATATTCAACACTTTGTGTGATGAAGGTAAATCAGCTAATTTATGTTGATTGCATAAACATTAAAAAAAAAGGTGGTGTATGTCAAAGAGCGTTTGTTATTTAAGCTTCTGTGTTAAATGGTTAATTACAGGGTTACATTACATTACGATTAATCCATTAATCAATTTATTCAACCAGATCATTCTGTCTGATGCAAGTTGCTCACCTAATTGACCTATACAATTCTAAAATAGTTTGTAAATGAAATAAATTGATTATTGATATTAGAAAATGCCATTTGGATCGAGGCAAGGTAGGTTTGTTTTACTATAATGTATAAATGACCAAGTACCATCACAGCAGACAACATACGTGAAGACAACAAAAGAAGTTCTCTTGTTTAATTTTGATATGGAAAAACTGCAGCGGGCTAAACTTTAAAAAACTAAAATGTCAATGAACTTGACAGTATTTCCAGTTTGTTCACATATTTAATTTATACTTGATTATCTTGCAAGAAATACAAGGAATCTGGAAAACTTCACTTGCACTGCTCAGTACCAGGTATTTATCACTGAGTCACACTGGTTCAAGTTTTGACTAAAGATGTCCAGGAAACATTTTAGATCAGTGAACTAGATCAACTTGGATTGTTCAAAATGAACTAAAAAAGACAACAAATGGGTAATCACAATTATGATTTGAACCAAATCACGGTTAAAAGCTACTTTAAAGACCCATTGCTGTTGTGCGATGAGCTGGAAGGGGAGGATCCAAGCGCAGGACACAATTTAAGTTTTATGGTTTAATAAGGGGTAAGACGATGAACGTTGATGGGGAAAGTCCAGTATGGATTGGTCTTGCGTCGGGAGCGGAGTTGGATGAGCTCAGGGAGGCAGCAGGGGTAGTGGAGAGAAGGCGGGAGCCACTGGCAAACAAACACACAAGTTAGTAGGCAAATCTATGATACAAGAGTGGAGTCCTAAGACACGTCTTTGGGAGCCAGCACGTTACCGTCTTGGGCAAGCTAACAGTCTGGTGCCGGAGCTGGGATCTTCACCATCCTTTATACATCTGCTGGAGACCCAGGTGCAGGCAATCATGGCGGCCATACCTGGTGGCTGATTGAGCACAGGTGGGTGCTGTCATGGCATCCGACGACCCACAACAGTACCCCCCCCTCAACGGGAGCCACCAGGCGACAGGAAGCGATCCGGACGCCGACGCCGAAGATCACAGACCAGAGAGGCATCCAGGATAGCGGAACGGGGAACCCAGGACCGCTCCTCGGGGCCATAGCCCTCCCAGTCCACCAGGAACTGCAAGCCCCGACCACGGCGCCGGACGTCCAGGAGGCGCCGCACGGAGTTGGCAGGACGCCCAGCCACCAACCGGGCGGGCAGAGGGGCAGCAGCAGGAGGGGCCAAGGCAGAGGAGGCGACCGGCCTTATCTGGGACACATGAAAGGACGGATGCACCCGCATAGTACGGGGCAGGCGTAGCTTGACCACTGTTGGGTTGATCACCTGGAGGATTTCGAAGGGGCCTAGAAACTTCGGGGAAAGCTTGCGAGAGTCAGTGCGGAGAGGAATGTTCTTGGTGGACAGCCAAACCATCTGTCCCGGGGCATAAGCAGGAGCTGGGGTCCTATGGGAGTCAGCATTGCTGCGAGCCCGATCCTGAGCCCGACTCAGGGCTGCTCGGGCTGCTTTCCAAACCCGCTTACACCTGCGCATGTGGGCCTGCACGGAGGGGACAGCTACCTCCTCTTCCTCCTCCTGGGTCGGGAAAGATGGGGGCTGGAAACCTAGGGAGCATTCAAAAGGGGAGAGGCCAGAAGCTGAACACGTGAGGGAGTTGTGTGCATACTCGACCCAGTCCAGGAAATCACTCCAGGAGGAGGGGTTGCCCTCAGCCATACAACGCAGGGCGGCCTCCAGACATTGGTTGGCACGCTCCGCTTGGCCGTTGGTCTGGGGGTGAAATCCAGACGAGAGGCTCGAGGTGGCACCAATCAACTGACAGAACGATTTCCAGACAAGGGAGGTGAACTGTGGGCCCCTGTCAGAGACAATGTCCGTGGGGATCCCATGCAGACGGAGGACGTGATGAGTGAGGAGGTTGGCGGTTTCCCTGGCCGTGGGGAGTTTTGGGAGAGCCACATAGTGTACAGCCTTTGAGAACCGGTCAACGATTGTGAGTATGACGGTGTTACCTCGTGAAGGGGGCAGACCAGTAACGAAGTCCAAGGCTATATGGGACCAGGGGCGGCCAGGAACAGGCAGAGGGCGGAGGAGACCAGAGGGTGGCCGGTGCGGAGTCTTGTTCCGGGAGCATGTGGGACATGCCGCAACGAACTCCCGGACGTCGTTGTCCATGGTGGGCCACCAAAAACGGCGTCTTAATAAGGACAGAGTCCGGAAACCACCCGGGTGGCAGGTACGGCGGGAAGAGTGGCCCCACTGGATAACCTGGGAACGTACAAAGTCAGGGACAAACAAACGATTTGGTGGGCCGGTACCTGGGTCAGGTTGCTGTCTCTGTGCCTCTCGGACTTGTGACTCGACCTCCCAAGATACAGCGGCTACCACACACGACGGAGGGAGGATGGGGTCCAGGGTGACTGGAGTGTCTGGGGCAAACTGACGGGACAACGCATCAGGTTTCTGGTTCTTTGAGCCGGGTCTATAAGACAGGGTGAAGTTGAATCTCAGGAAGAAAAGTGACCAGCGGGCTTGACGGGGATTCAACTGTCGTGCTGATTGCAGGTAGGCCAGGTTCCGGTGATCGGTCCAAATCAGGAAAGGAAGTTCGGAGCCCTCCAGCCAATGCCTCCAGTGTTCCAAGGCCAGTTTAACTGCAAGTAATTCACAGTCACCTACGTGGTAGTTGCGTTCGGCTGGTGACAGTCGTCGAGAGAAAAATGCACAGGGGTGTAATTTCTGTGTCTCTGCAGAACGCTGGGATAGAACTGCCCCCACTCCCATCTCAGAGGCATCAACCTCTACCACGAACTGTCGAGTTGGATCCGGATGGCGCAGGACTGGGGCAGTAGTGAACAGACTCTTTAGCTTGGCAAAGGCGGCAGCTGCTTCTGTGGACCAAGAGAAAGAAACAGACGGTGAAGTTAATTTGGTTAGGGGTGCAGCGATGCGGCTATAGCCCCGAATGAATCTCCGGTAGAAATTGGCAAAGCCGAGGAAGCGTTGGAGGTGTTTCACTGTTGTGGGTACGGGCCACTCCACCACGGCCTTTATCTTGTCTGGATCGGCCCTCACCTGGCCTCCCTCGAAAATGAACCCGAAGAAGGAGATAGTGTCTTTATGGAAATCACATTTCTCGGCCTTTACGTACAATCGGTTCTCAAGGAGTCGCTGTAGAACTTGGCGGACGTGGCGAATGTGGTCAGGGAGGTTGGAGGAAAAGATCAAAATATCATCCAAATATACGAAGACAAAGCGGTTCAGGTAATCACGGAGGACATCATTTACTAGGGCCTGGAAGATTGCTGGTGCATTACACAGTCCAAAAGGCATCACCAAATACTCAAAATGGCCTAATGGGGTGTTAAAGGCCGTTTTCCATTCATCTCCCTGCCTTATTCGGACTAGGTGATAAGCATTTCTGAGATCCAGTTTAGTGAAAAAGGAGGCACCATGAAGGGAACTGAAGGCGGAGTCAATGAGAGGCAAAGGGTGTCGATTCTTTACGGTGATGTTGTTTAATCCCCGGTAATCGATACATGGCCGGAGCGACCCCTCCTTCTTTGTCACGAAGAAGAAACCGGCACCGACAGGCGAGGATGAGGGTCTGATTAGCCCGGAGGCCAGGAAGTCATTGACGT
This sequence comes from Oryzias celebensis, assembly GCA_014656515.1. Taxonomy (NCBI): domain Eukaryota; kingdom Metazoa; phylum Chordata; class Actinopteri; order Beloniformes; family Adrianichthyidae; genus Oryzias; species Oryzias celebensis. The sequence goes on along the minus strand of BNCR01000005.1, from coordinate 32,949,534 downwards.
AGGTCTCCATGGCCTCCGTCTCAGGCCGGGAGAGATTTTACAGGTGACTGGAGGGGAGAGGAGTCCCAGGGAGCAGCTCGATGGCGCAATCATAAGGCCGGTGGGGAGGAAGGGTAACAGCTTTGTCCTTGCTAAAAACCTCAGCCAGATCATGGTACTCCACTGGAACATTGGATAGGTCGACTGACTCGGGTGACCTGAAGATGACAGGGGAAGGCCTGGGAAGTGCTGAGCGAAGACAGGAGGAGTGACAAGAGGGGTCTCAACTGAGAATACAGCCTGTGCGCCAGTTCACATGGGGGTTGTGGAGCGAAAGCCATGGGTGCCCGAGGACCACAGGGGTATTGGAAGTGTCCACAATAAGAAAACGGAGTAGCTCCTGATGATTTCCTGAAACGATCAATTTGGTTGGTGCGGACTGGTCATGAACAGTGTACAGCTGCTGTCCATTCAGGGCTTTTGCAATGACTGGGGGGTCTACAGGTTCTGTTGCCAGCTTGAGTCTATGGGCCAATCTTCGATCCAGGAAGTTGCCCTCAGCTCCAGAATCCAAAAGGACATGAACTGGATGCGTTGACTGAGGGAGACATAAAGTGGCAGGAAGCAGGTCCAGAGCCTGCAGCAACTGCTCATGCCGGGCAAGATCGGGATGGGTCGGGGTCGCTGGATCCATGAATGGCCAGACTGTTCTGTTGTGCGATGAGCAGGAAGGGGAGGATCCAAGCGCAGGACACAATTTAAGTTTTATGGTTTAATAAGGGGTAAGACGATGAACGTTGATGGGGAAAGTCCAGTATGGATTGGTCTTGCGTCGGGAGCGGAGTTGGATGAGCTCAGGGAGGCAGCAGGGGTAGTGGAGAGAAGGCGGGAGCCACTGGCAAACAAACACACAAGTTAGTAGGCAAATCTATGATACAAGAGTGGAGTCCTAAGACACGTCTTTGGGAGCCAGCACGTTACCGTCTTGGGCAAGCTAACAGTCTGGCGCCGGAGTTGGGATCTCCACCATCCTTTATACATCTGCTGGAGACCCAGGTGCAGGCAATCATGGCGGCCATACCTGGTGGCTGATTGAGCACAGGTGGGTGCTGTCATGGCATCCGACGACCCACAACACATTGCTATGAAAATGGTCTTTTTTGTGTTTTTAACATGTTCTTGTAGCATTTTCTCATAGTAGAGGACCTACACAAATAACTTAAATTGAACAATTAAAACTGTGTTTCTGAGTTTTTCTTCATTCAAAGTGCGCTGGATCAGAAACCAGATGCTTGAAAAAGCTCAGGCTGTTACTGAAATGGTCATGCCAACATCTCTCTTACCCCTTTACTCCATCCCCCCGTGCACATTCATATTCCTCGTCTGATATGGCCTCTGCCTCAAAACTGTACAGTTGATTTGATCCAATATTGCTCTCTTTTATTTTTGCGCCGTTAAAGCTAGCTTGAGGCTATAAGCTCGCGCGTTGAGGGCGGCTTTACTCCAAGTCAACAGTCCCACCTACAAAGCAGAACTATATATCCAATGGGCTACAGTCAGTGGGCATAAAATATGTCTAACAAATGTCAAAGAATGTTTGATTTTGGTTAAATAGTGCCCTTTCATACTTAAAAGACTACTGGGGAGACTACAAAAGACTACAAAAGAAAAAAAATATGGTTGGACTGGGACTTCGTTCGTTTCCACTGAATGGTCCGATTTGGTACTGTCCAGTAAGGAGTGGTCTGGTATTGTCCATTTAATTCTGGTAGAGCATTTCCACTCCCTTAAGCCTCGCTTCCCTTGAGCGGTTTATTTTCATGGCGTATGCGTGTTGCGTGTTTGTGTTATTGTAGTGCGACGACTAGAAAAGCAACTATGGGAGTCATCCAGTAGCGGTCGAAGAATGTTTGTTATCGATCCATACTCATCAAAAACACTTCTGGTCATGCTTTGTAAAACATGTATTAAAGAACATTGAAGATTTGCTCAACATAAAGTGTTTTTTAAATCAGAACAGCAGCGTACTTTATGACGCAGATGAGGAGCGTCCCTCTGTCTCCCTGTGCCTTCAAAGCAGAAGCGCATGTTTCCTCCTTTATCAAATAATAACCTGCTCCAGGGGATAATTATTCTCTTTGATTATCTTCTTCAGCATATCAGGATTTTATTTGGCTGCTTCTGACTCAGCTGATGCCATCAGGAGAGGGGTAGCTGATGGGCGCTTCGGCTTCACTGCGCAGATACACCTCAGCACCACAGCATCTCCTTCAGACGCAAAAACTTCCTATAAGCTTCTTGAGTTGTCAGAGTTTTTGTGACGAACTGGATGAGTCACCAAAAAAAATTCTGCAAATACAAGAAACCGCGAATAAAGAAACGCAAATATGCGAGGGAACTCTGTATTTCTGGTAAAACGTGTATAACAGGATTGAGTGTTATTTGAAAAACAATTGCGGGCGGCTAAGAAGAATATCGGCGTAAAAAGAAATAAATGTTACCTTATGAGCGCTATGTTGGCGCTTTCTATAAGTTGTCATAAATTTCCAGTCATCATCACTTTCTGCCAATCAACAGGTGTCCATAGCGTCTCCATGCCAACCGTTCCGTTCCTTCCTTTGGACCAACAACTTATGGGGGCCCTCTAGAGGTACGGATCAGTATTGTTTAATGGGTTCATTTTACAATGGAAACGCTCAAAATAGCGGACCCCTCCGTGGAAACGAAGCTTAAATTCTTGTAGAGTTCAAATTTGTGCTTAATTAGGGCAGTAATTTTTTTTTTTTTTTTATTGAGAGATAGACATATAGAAGAACCTCAAAAACTATTCATTTCACCCTGTTTTGCTAAAATTTGAAAGAACAGAGCTGGATGGAGTTCCTGTGGAAAAAACTATTAAGGCTCTAGGTATAAATTGAAAGCTGTTCATCAACATCAAATCTCCCCAGGGTTTGTGCTTGTTTTCTATTCACGGGGCTGTTTGGAAAAGCGAAAAGACCTCAAAAGGTATCAGAAGATGGCAGGCTTGAGTCTTTACAGGAAGAACTTAAGCTTTCTGACAGGAAGTCTTTGTGGTTGTTATCTGAACTCGAGGCGCACAAAGTTTATTTGATTTTTAGCACCTGCAACAGCCAGCTTGAATGCCTAACAGGGAGCACAAAACCTTTTACTCAGGATGAAAAAGTGACATAAGTGCTCTATAAATAAAAATTCACAATCCTCTGCACAAAGATTTTCAGCCTGGTGTGTATATGTGTTAACTAACAAATTACCCAACTGTGGCAAACCTTTTGAACGATGTGCATCTAATATATGCTTAAAGAGCATTTAATGAAAATTGTGTTTTTGGTTTTTTTAACATGTTCTTGTGGCATTTTTCTCATCATTGAAATTCAAGCATGTAGTTGTAGAGTTAGATAAACTAATTCTTCTTTAATAGTCCTGGAACAACACATCTCCATCCTGGGAGAGAATCTTTCCTTCATGTGGACTTTCCTGAGGTTTATTTTATTTATTTCTTTTCCAAAATCTTTTTTTTTTTTTTTTTTTCAGTTTTTTCTCACCAAGAAGAAGGGTCAAAGGGCAGGGATGCTTAACTTAGCTTAGTCTGTTTAGTTTAGCAACTAGCTATTGTTTATATTTTATGACTGACTTTATGTTTTTGTACAATTACTGGTGCGAAACCCATTGAGACAACTGTGCTGTAATATTGGGTTACATAAATAAAATTGAATTGAGAACATATATTTAAAAAACAAATCTAAATATTGCCTTTTTGACTATTTTGTTATTTAAATCTTGGTGAAGGTGGGCTTACTCTGAATGAATTCTGCAGATAGAACCGGTACAGGTTTTTTGATTTTGGCATAAAACAGCATAATCGTTATTAAAAGACCACTGGGAACCCTTTTAAAATAGATCAAAAGATGATCTAAATAGAAAATTCTATATTTATTTGTTTAACAAAGCATATTAAGAAAACAGTGCTAAGAAGAGAAACTAGTAGATTTAGAAACAAAATAGGAAAATGTCGTATAGAAGCAAACCCATTGTTAATTTCCTTGCTATCAAAATCCACATTGGTAAAACATGAAAAAAAGAAGGAGAAATATTAAGGACAACAGAGAAAAAATCTTTTGCTGAAGACATGAAACATGTTTGTGTGTACGATCAGTTTGGCTTCTATTCTATCTACCAAAAATTTAAAGAAGTGATGCATAAATGAATTTTATTTGCATTATGTCTGAATTTGGACATCAGTGGTAAACATGGGAAAATTTAGCCTAAAGAAATAGATTACAGTAGAAAAAAATAGAGGACTCATGCTGCCCGTAGAAAAAGAAACGTAACCTTTAGGCTACTTCAGTGATTCTCAGATGAATAAAGGATTAAACGAAAAATGATGATCTCCCCCATTACAAAGTGGCATAAATATATGTTGCAATTATTTTTTTTATTTTTTACATTTTACTTTACGCTTATTAAAGACCCAAATTCTTAATCCTAAAGCAATTAGTTTTGAACACAAAACATCTAATCTGCCTTTTTTTGCAAAGCTTCCAACAAGAACTAATGTTGACTTAAAGCCCCCATGCAAAATAAACATTTTCATTTCAAGTTTTTATGCCATAAAATTTACTCTTTCATCCCTCAATGCTCCCAACACCATTTACGCCGCACAGGCGAGCTGCACGCTGCTCTCCTCAGAGGTAATTTTGTTCAAACTAATGAGCAACCAGAAAGAAGCCAGCTATGCCTTTTCTTTTTAAATGCCTCTGATGAATGACTCCTGTCCCTGTGGCTCGTGCTGTCATTAGCCTGACACCGGATAGAAGTGAAGACCTTAAAAGAAGATGGAAAATTGATTTACCACGATTTTAATCCGGAACAAACAGTTCATCCGAGTAATCCCAAGTGACGATTTTCAGAATGATTAGAAAACTTCAGGCATGTGCTTCCTCTCATGTGGAAGGGGGGCATTTTAATCTGCAGTATGATTTAGTTTTACTGCACTGCACCACTATTAAAATGATCCAAAGAACAGTCGCCAATGCTTTTTCGGAAACAACTTTCGGAAAGCTGGTTTTCTTACAAATTAGTTATATTCCAAATGGTTGACTTGTGGTGTAGGGAAATAAAAAGGTTTCTGTACATTATCTGAGGACTGCATTTTACACCAAAGGCCTCTATGGGTTTTTACTGCTGCTTGTTCCCATCCATCTAAATTCAGAATATTTGAATCTCTTTCACAGGGTTGCTGGAGCCAACCCAGCTACTGTTGAGCTGGGTTGGGTAGGTGGGGTATACCCTGAACAGGTCGCCAGCCATGTCGGAGGGCCACAATATCACACGCTCCTGACCTAGAAAGTATGATTTTGGACTGAAAACCAACACATGCACAACAAGAACGCCACGCTGAAGGGACCCAGCTAAAATCTGAACAAGAGCCTTCTTGTTGCAGCGCTAACCACTGTCCAGCCCCTTCATTGCTGCACCTGTTGAGTTGTAACTTTTGGTGAAGGCAGTATTATGGTGTGAGGTGACACCTCTCTCCCTGGAGACAGAAGGGTCATTACTGCAGAAAATCTCAAAGTTGTAAGATACTGTGTAATGACTCTGACCAGCGAGAATCCAGCATCTTCACAGTCTGGGAGTGAACCTTACCCTCCAGGAGGGCAAGGTGACCGGCCATGCTGACCTCAACCCCATTGAACACTAGGATGCTGTCCATGTTGGATTGACCAACGAAATCCGTTTGGCTGACACGCTGCAAATGCTGGTTGATGCCATCTCACAGCAGATTGACCAGCTTGAGAGAGTGCTGACCACTACACCCCCCTCCCCCCACTAGTTGCCCAGATATCATTATCTAAGATATGAGAAATATGGTCAAAATCAAAGTCAAAGAATACAAAAAACCCAGCTACTTTTGAAAGATCTAGAATAAATAATAGCACTTTTAACCGTAGCAGTTAAGAAAGGTAAGTATTTAGATAGTAAAAAGCAGATCCTGCTAATGCGTTGTCTCTTAAGTCTTTTCAAATATTACTTTCATATGCATAGAGCTTGTTTTTCTCATTTAAATCCGCCACGTTTCTCTTCATGAGAGACCCATGATTTAGAAGTCAGCTTGATATCTGTGAGGTTTACCTTAAATACGAAACACAACTTTGTGTTGATCCCTTCTAAATCCACAGGATCACAAGAGCGCGGTGCAGTCTGCTGGATGATCATGTTGCATGTAGAAAACTCGTTCAAAACACTCGCTGAGATAAAAGCTGACACTCCCACATTTTCATACCTGTTTTTGTTTGGGGTTTTTTGTGTGCTTTCCTCAGTACGCCATGGCCTCAAAGCTAGACGAACAGAACCCTGACAGGAGCACTTGTCTGTGTTGAAGGGATGTGTCACGGATTGAAGGAATCAATGAGACCCGAAAAAAAAACATCCTGGAGAAGACTGGGCTTTGGATACAAAAAAGATGTAATCTAGAAAACTTGTGAGCTGTGTGACACACAGTGAAATGTTTTGTGAGAAGACTTTTTACATTTGCTCTGCAGAGTTTCTACCTGTAGCTAAAAAAGGTAAGAATTCAATTCATTAGTGTGTTGGAGGAGGGTGGGGTTCCACTTGCACCTTGGGTTGGGCACCTTAGGACCCCGCAGCCCCGCCCCTCTTGGCTTTAACTGCACTTTAGACATGAAGGCCCCTTTGTGGGAAGGCCCTTGGACATCATTACCAGCAAACAAGAGTTGTTACAGTGCCCTCCCCACCAATTTTAACTACACACATTCCTATACACTACAAATACACACATTGCAGAAGGAAAGTTGTCGCCAATGATCAACAGTCCCTTGTCCTAACCCATCAAAGATGAGACTGGGGGCAAACATTTGTTTAGTGTAACTGTAACTGTAAAGTACCTTGGTTTATTTTATTGCCTATTTTTTTGGTTTATTTACTTAAGTTTTGAAAAGAGATGAAAAATGCACGTGAGCATCAAAGCAACAGTGAAGAGTTAAAATATTAAACTAGCAACAGAGGGAGATGAGGCTCAATAGGCAAAAAGCGCAGTATCATTCCAAAATGAGGGAAATTTCTGGCTTGTGTTGGTGTTTTTAATGGCACATTGACTGTTCACCATCTGCTTTTCTTCACTGTTTTTATCTTTATGGACTTAGCCTGAGGTATAATGCTGTTTAAAAGACAGCCCATCAAAGCAAACGAAAAGTGTTGAGATGCAAATGTGTGGTAGTGTGAAGTTTGCTTTCATTTAAAAGAGCATTCCAGAACTGAACTTCATTTTTATTTGGCTGAAAAACTCAGATTCCAACTCTTTGATTGAGTTTATCTACAGGGTAAAATCTGCTTGCTGTCCTTTACTCTACTTAGTGATTTCCATTCGGTAACATGAGGAGCTTTAAGATAAAAATTTAACTTGAAACATTGAGCTGTTTTCTTAAAATAGTCGTTTTCTTTAAATGGCTTGCAGTTCTCTTCAGGGACGTCATGACAAAAAAACACACAAATATTGTGTGTCTGTAATTGTATTGTGAAGGGCATCACGTTTGGAGGGACTGTGTATGTGTGTGTGTGTGGGGGGGGGGGGGGGGGGGGGGGGGGGGGGCATTGTCCCCCTTTGCCTATGCCTATATCCGGCCCTGGTTTTGTCAAAATAAATTAAGAAAATAAAACGAAATTACTCTTTAACTCATGATAAATGACTACAAACCTAAATGAATGGTTTGACTGAGAAGCAAGACTTAATGTAAAAAAGGCATTTCAGGCTATTGCTTAAAGAATTGAATACTTGAAAGCTCAGTTATTTCTACAAACGAACAAATTGGTACACCACATGACTCACTTGTGTTTCCTTTTGCTTCTTGAAGAGGCTACTAGAGCATTTGAAACTGTTGGGTTAACAGACACTGACACTGTTTCTGAAACCTAACAGTTCACAGAAATGCTTGCAAATGACTGCAAAAGAAAGCAAAAGGTGTTCAGACTGAAATATTTCAGGCACGCACACAGAGGCTAACGCAATTCACTGAGTTTCTGAGTGACTTATTTACACTCCCTCATTGTCTGTGCTTTGTGCTTGTTTTCCTCTGGGAGGATGAAGGGAACGTCAAGCAGACCTTCAACCTCCTCCACTCCATCCCCCCAGAAAGCTTCCTTGAGTTATGGTACATTACCCGACTTTTATGCCTTGTTTTCCTAAAGATGTTTGTTGGCCATGCTTCATGTTTATGAATTAAACACTGAAGTATCACCTAAACAATGATGATTTTACAAAAGCAAAATATGTCATATCTAGTAAGGCCATCAAAATTAGATCAAGTTTCTGATCAAATAAACACCTCAGACACAGTCAGTGTCGGCCAGACATTGTCCTGAATCTCAAGCTTGTATTTGGGAATTTGTCATTTTATGTATTTTATTATTTTCAAGCCAACAACTTGTCTGAATAGTTCCCCTCAGAACTGTCAAAAACTGTGTGGAGTTCTATCCACTTACTATCCTTGAAGGCTGCAATTTTGGCTACAAAACAGAAGGGGGAGAGCCTACCAGTGATTTTCTGCAGCAGAAGGAGGACACATTGTCTGCACAGATGGTAATGCTAATCACTCTTAAAGTGGCACCGATCTACAAATGTGGAGCTTTATATTGTGTATACTTGTTGAATTTGTTTTGCCGTGCGACTGTATGTTGTAACTTTCAAAAGACATACTGGGATATCTGGTTTTTACTGGTTTTACTTTAATATTCAAATTGACAGTGAGCGTAATAGCATATAAGGCAATGTCTCTTTCAAAGAGTAAAAGTCTTCTTGTAGTTTTAGAAGTCTCTCACTCTCCATGAAGATGTGTGGTCTGACTTTGGTTGCCCATTATTTATTACTTCACGGTTTGATTGAAAGTCCAACTTTGAGACATTTTTAATGATATTTTTCCGCCATTTTTGCAGTCAGACCAAAACAAATGAACATATTCTTATGCTACATCCACACCAGGCATTAGCGTTCAATAATGCTCTGAATGCGGGCACTTTTGTGAATTTAAAGGGATGCCATCCATACATCACTACCAAATCTGAGTCTCTGATTGGTCAAAGTTCCACCTGGTTTAACTTTCAGTGATAGTGCATTTGTAGTGTAGAAGGACCTAAAAACGGGCATAGCTACGAGTGAACGCCAGTGTTTTGAATGAGGAAGCCTGGCACATGCATTTACATGCGTTATCAAAGACGTTTCATTCAAAGTGACCGCTTGAACGCACGAGGCTGGTGTGATGCTACATTAACATTGGGCATGTGTTGCACAGTTTCGTGAACGCACATTTAACCAGTAGTGTTCATAATGGACAGGCACTGGACAAGCAGGGAGTGGCAGGGAGGAAGCCTGAACTGCACATTTTCAGGCTTTTAAATAGACTTTTCATTAAAAGTGGCCATGTGCGAGGCCACTGTGAATATACCATTCTAAAACTTTATTAGCAACAACAAAAGAGCTCAGAAGCGACCTCGTTAGTCTTTTCAGTGCATTTTTGTGGTCAAATATGAGCACAAAATAAATTATAGAGAAATATTAAATGACTTACTAATTGGAAAGTGCAATAAAAATGCCCACAGTGTGTACTTAGCATTAGCCCTAGCATACGCAGAGTAAACAAAAGGCATGCGCGCAACCTATTTAGCATTGGATTGTACTATCTGCTGTGAGGCCGAGCTTGGTGCTGCCTCACCTCGCAGTCTGCATATTATTTGAGAAGGGAAACATGTAAAATGCTGTGATTTTGACTGTAAAATGACTAAAATTATCAGAATTTTATATTGAAATTGCCATTCTTGCTCAGATTAGACAGCTCATGTATTTTATTATTTAGTGAACATTTTATGATAGCAGGTGAGGATGTGAGGATGATGACTGGTGAGGCACGACCTTCTCTTACCGCACGTCCCTGCTATATTTCCAAGAAGTTCGCAAAAAAAAAAAACCTATCTACACTGCATTTGATGTTGTTTTCACTTTTTAATTTTTTTTTTACATCTGCAATATCCCAATGGGTTGAAATAACAAAGCACAAAGGCATAGGTATTAAGAAATAAATGAAAAAACCATTGAGTGACTGGTACTCATCATCAAAGATTTTTTCCAAGAGAGTTTGATGACCTTGACCTCTTTCCGCTGCAGCTTTCAAGCACCTCTGTGACCAAAAAATGGTCCTGGATTCCTTCTCGCTTTTATGTGTGTTTTCCAGGTGACAGCTAATGACCTTTGATCAGATGATCTCCATTCCAAGAAGAGTTTAGCCCACAGTGAATAGTTGTGCCCTTTAAGTGGAAGAGCTAAATATAGCCTTTGATGCAATAAAAAATAATCTGTTACACAAAAAAAAATAAGTGTTAAACAAGTTTCCTTAATATTTCTTCGTTTTAATGTCCATAATTATTCTAATAAGTACGACAAAGAAATAGGCTAATTCAGATTTATTTAAACAAGCTGCAAGTGTGTATTTTAAAGCTCATTCTTTTGAAGTACTGAACATTCTGCAGGTTATTCATAGCAGAATTTGCAGACAAAATGTTCTGAAGTCACTGTTCAAATATTTTCTTTGTCAGGAATGATACTGAAGATCATAGCAGCTCATGGAATAATGACTCTTTTGTATGATTCTGCTTTTATTCTAAGTTTGCAAATGGGCAGAAAGCTTCAGCAGCACATCCACATAAAAGCACTCTCAGTTAGATGGAAGCACTGATGGTTCCAGCCTCTGTCAGCGTGCAGTTATGGCCTTCATCATCCTCTCTGGGCGATGACAAAAGACCAAGAGAAAACCTCGATGAGAAGAGCTGGGAAGATTACTGAATCACACCAACATGCAGTCTTCTACATGAACAAGCCTTTTTCAAAGGGCAACATATTGTTGGAGGCGTCCTCGTCTCGGTTCATTGGCAGAGGTTGCTCATTCTGGTCACTGCGTAACTTGACCCTCTGCTTTGGAGCAGCTGCTCCTATTTGGAGCAAATGTTCCTGTGTGTCTTAGTGGGGCTGTGAGTCACTGCTTGATTGGAATTCATTGAGAAACCTCATTCTTTCTTTTTTTGACTATGCAGAGTTTCAGCCTCTAAAAATGTTATTCATTAAAAGCGGAACAATGTTGACATCTAGTGGATGGTCTTCAATTACTCTACTGTCAGTTGCAATTCAGAGGAGACGCACATCTTTTCCCAGCACCCTGTTTAAATACATGAAATTCATCTTCTGGAGCAACCTCTGCAGTCAAAATTCATCAAGTTTTTAGGAAAAAATACTCTGCGGTATTACCCACAATGACAAGTGAAACCATGACCAAAATATAGGAAACAATGTTTTGTTTTGATTTATTTGGTCCATTTTTTTTTCTTTTTTCTATAATGTGCTTTTTAATGCACTTTTTTTTAACCTTTACTGGTTGGGCTATAAACAACATACACAATGGCTGGCCACTTATCTAGACAATCTAATGCAATTCAACAGACAAGATCTGCAGTAATTCATCTTTTTTTTGACTGACCCAATTTCACTTATCTAAAGTTAATGAAAAAAGCTATATTTAAACTACATGTTAAGTACTGTTTTAAATGTGGTCAGTGTCGCAGCCTGGTTCATTTTTTGGAGAGAAAATAGACTCACTGGAATTGTGTGTGCCTAATTCTGTTATGGTTTGGTTTCTTTTTTCTTTCGTTGTGGTTGTTTTGTGCTGATTTTGTCCTTTTGTTTTGTTTCTACAGAGTAATGTGTGGCAGGGGGCGTGGCTATCTCTCATCCTGGGGCTGCCTCCTTGCACACATACTCATCATCATCATTCCCCCCTCTATTTAAGCATGTTCTTGGCTGCTTCTCCCTGCTGGATTATTCATTATGATTTTCGTTTGAATAAACGGTTTCTTCAACTCTTCTGGCTCTGCTCTGGGATCTACTTCTGTACCCTGACAAATTCTTGGTTTGTAACTCACAATCCATTTTCTGTGTAACTGTGTGAACTTGCAATTGTGTATTCACATGCACACTAATAAGAATTTACAAATACAAAAACACAATTTACGTTCGCACAACTTGAAATTACAGCTTACAGATAACTAGCCATTCAAAACGGCTCCTACCCAAACAAATCTTTAAATAATACGCACCAAATGCCTGACACACACACAAAAAAAACATGTTTACACACAGATCACACAAGGGGCTGTGAGCCTCTTCACATATCAGATTTGTTTGCAGATGATGATGTGTTTAAATGCTGCCAGAATTCTGGGTCATCAGTTTTCTTATCAGCCGCTTTGAACTTAGAAAGTGAATAATTTCTAATAAAAACTTGACATTTTGTTCATTTTCTGAAACAGATGTGCCCTTGTAAGTCTGAAAATGTATTTTTAAAATATTGAGCACTTTTTAAAAAACGTTTTCCAAAACGTATCGCTTTCTGTCAGCAGCGACTCCTCTGACAGCGCCTCCAGCACGGAGCTCTTCCCAAGCTCCGGACCCCAATCACTGCAATAGCAGGCAGTGCTTCTTCACCCTCTGGGTGTCGAGAAGGACCTGGCGCTGCCTGCTGTCGCAATGATTTTTGAAATCCTAATTATCAGAGCATATCTGTTTAAGAAAGGAAAAATCTCAAGTTTTCATCCACTGTCTCTACCTGCTTATTTCCATACCAGGGTCACAGGGTTGCTGGAGCCTATTCAACCACTAAAGGTTGAAGGCAGGGACAGCTATCACAGGTGACTATCACAGGTCCAAAACAGATTTATTTATTCTATTTGTCGCAAAGATGCATCTGAATTTTACAATTTGATTTCAACTCTTGCCAAATCAGAAAAGAAAAAATAAAAGAACAAAGGTTTTAGTTGAATCTTATGTTTTAATCCCAATAATAATCTGGTTTCAGTGGGATAAATTGCCTCAATCTTTCAGAAAACAAAACGCCACCAGCTACTGGTTTCCACATGAGATGGCCTACTGAAAACAGAAATGCTATTATCCTTCAATAAAGATAAAATAACCTTTCAAACCTTCATCATTAAATTATGGCATAGATTTTCTATAGCAATAGACATAGATTCTTGGAGGATTCATCCGTTGCTTGATATGGCAATTTATGTATGTGAAATGAGTTAGAAAGAAAAGAGCTGTGCCAAAGGCATTTCATGGCTGTCTCTCCAAACGTCTGAAAATGTTAAGTGGCGTCACTGAAGCCTCAAGCTTAGACACACCTGCTGTGGGCCTGTACGCACTTCTGAAATCTTCCAAAAAAAAAAGTATTTGCACTTCCAAAAAATTGCTTTCATGACATTTACCCATTACGAACGAGAAAAGACGCTAAATCAAATCTGACCACTTAACAGCCTCAAGTGAGAACTTTAAAGTGCTTTTTAGCTGGAGGGATTTCCACAAAACTTTAATATATACATTATAGAAAATCTATTCCCACCCAATGTGATCTAAATAAGTGGATGTTCAGATGTCAAGCTGACAGTAAATAAAATCAAGCCTTTCCTGCTCATGGGTTTTGGCATTGACTGAATTATTGCAGACTTGTAATGAAATATGTAAGATATTCCTGTCAAAATGTCCGCGAGCGCTAAACGAGATCCATTCCTCTTGTAGGAAGCTCTGCTTGCCTCTTGTGGAATTCTCTGTGGACTTGAGGTTATGCAAGTTTGTTTCAGCCACTTGTCGAGACACTCGAGAGGCTTTTAGTTCTTCCCGGTTTGTGAGCGAAGCTGACACTCCCTATTGGCATTTGAAATACATCTCGTGGTGCCCCTTTGCCCCCATCCCCTCTTGTGGTTCGCTCTGCTAAAATGAGACATGGATAACCGGGGCTTGGAGAAATTCTTGGGGGAACGGTGGTAGAACCAGATTCATGGGTTTTCTGTCCCATGTGCTCTTCCACTGCAGGACTGTGATTGGCTCTGCAGGCTCTACACCTTATTGGATACTTTTACTCATAAAATGAAAGCCTGAAGACATTTGAAGCTCAGTGTATGAGTTATGACAAAGGCCTAAGTCAATGTTGCTTTAGGATTAATGTCACAATTCATGGTTTAGCAAATTAATGAAGCATTCAGTGCTTTGATTTGCTTAATGCACATTGTTTTTTGATAGGAGAAACTAAACAGGAACCTTTGGTACAGAAGATGAACTTTCGTTTGAGATGAACTATCGAGCAACCAAGCAAATGACTTTTTTTAATTCAAACTCCCACTCTGATCATCTCTTGATCTGTTTTGAAATTGTTCCCTGTGGTCTTTTAATTAAAATTATGCCGTTTATAGACAAAATCAAAAAACATGTGCTGTGTTCTAGGACATAGTTTCTGCAGAGCAGCAGGAGTTCATTAGACATTCACCTCTGAGTTGTGGGCTGTGCTGTTGGGATGAAGCAACCCCACCCCCTCTCCCCATTGCTGAGAACTTGAAGCAGGGAGCTTGGCCCACCCAGTTTATCTTCTATGTAAAAAAATAAAATAAAATCTCTTTTTCAAAGAGCTTTTTCTTTTCATCTGTTCCCTCTGTGTATATATTTTGACTTTACATATTTTAGTTATTTTTTTATATTTTCCATTTTATATTTAAATTTTATTTTTTTTCAGCCCTGACAATATATTCTTTAACAGCTGGAGTGCATCACAATGTTTGTTGCGCAACAATGATAATAAAAGGACTGATGAATTCTGCAACTATAAAGAAATACTTAGAAATGCTATTGAGCTTCTTGAGCTTAATTTTCTTTGTTTATATGTCCTCCTAAAATGCCTCAAGAACATTTTAAAAACACAATTTGTATCAAAGTGGGTCTGCAGAATTGTCCATTGTCACTAAAAAAAATAAACTCAGTAAAATTCAATAATTAGTTTTCCTATCTTTAAAGTTTATAGACAAAAATCTTGAATATTAATATATGTACTCTTGACCTTAAAATTAAGATACTTTTTTTCCATTTCTCCAGTTTTCCTGCCCTTTGCCATGTTTTTATTAATGCAACATTTATAACCAGTGTTGCAAACTTTAACCCACTGCCACAAAATGTATAAATAAACATGCTAATCAATCAATCAATAAAAAGCTACAAGCAAATAAAAAACTGAACCCTGAACTGATGTGATCACAAGTAAAAATCCTCACAGCAGAGAAATACAGAAATACTGCAAAAAAAAGTGTCTGCATGCTTACTCCTGTAGTTTTGGTAAATACATTTGTTTGTCGAAAAAAAATGTTTTGTAACATGTAAAGTACTTCAGACTTTATTACAGATGGATAATATTAGGTAACGCTAGGTTGGGGTTGTGATAGGTTTTAAGCTACTAAGAGAGCACGTAAACAGATGGATGAGGGGGAAATGGGGGCAGGTTCTGCACCAACGGTCCCGCCCACAACTCAGAGGTGAATTTCTAATAAATCAGTACCGTTCTGAAGAAACTATGTCCTAGAAAACAACACAGGTTTTTGGATTTTGCCAAGATTATAAACATAATTTAAAAAAAACATTGGAAACATTTTTAAAACAGATCAAAAGATGATCAGAGTGGAACTTCAAGGTATTGCTTTTGGACCTTTGCTGTACGACACTAACAACAGGTAAAATATTGTACTAAAGTTCTCCATGAGTTCATGTATACGTCAGACGTTATATTTTTGCACTAGTGTAAAAGTAAAATGCTAAGTAAAAAGTCTGTGCCCATCCATAAACTGATTCCTGAATCACTGTTTTTGAGTTTTGGCAAGATTTTAGTTTAAAAAAAAAGATGTGTAGAGGTGTTGTGAAGAGCCTGACTCTAAGGAGAGGGGCTTCATCTGGAATTTGTTTACTAGCAGCTGTAAGTCTGAGAGCAGGAGCCCGTTTCTGAGGTGAAGCAGAACCAATTTGCAGGCAAGCAGGGATATTCTGTGTGTGAGAGCAGAGCTGTTATGGAGAGGAAGACAACATCGGAGAAGTTAAACAACACATTTTTGTGCAGTTTGCATTCATGAGTACAGGAGACAACAGAAACGTATAGTGTTTGTTTGATTTTAATGTTTTAAAGTGTTGTGCGATGAAAAAGTCTGAACTAACGGGACTCTCAATTATGCATAAACACATTATTTAATCTACAGACAGCCTTTTGTTCACTGACACCATTAAAGCTTTAGTGGAACATTGACATTTAGTTCATGAACGGTTAACTACAAAAACTGGTGGCTCCGGGTAAGCAGTCATCACTAATCATTAGGAAAAGGACAGATTTTCCTCTCCTCTTCCCTCAGTTGGGCTTGTCTAACCGCAGTTCAAGCATGAGCTGTGCTAATGAGCCAAAACATCCCTTTGGATTAGCTGCACTCATATGAAGTGGAGTCAATTGCATCACCAGAACAGAAATCCCCTGGGCACTTTAATGAAAAGATTGGACATCTATTCCATATCTTGAGGGGACTCTGAGGGCAACAACAGTCCAGCCATTGACCTGTAAATGTTAGACCGCATTAATCGAAAAGGTGGTTTGCACGGGGATCAAACCCTTTGTCCTTTGGAAAGCATGTTTAGACACACTGAAAGGTTCAATGGTTTAAAACATGTTGTTTCAAGGAGTAAAATAAAAAAAAAAAAAAATGACTCAAAGCTTATTTTTTATTCTGATACATTTGAATATGGAGATCTTTATATTTGGAAGTTTTTTATTTTTTTACTGATTTGTAAATTGAGGACAAAAGGTCAAGTCAGACAGCAGACAACGGCTTACAAAAGTATTCATACCCCTTCATCTTCTCCACATTTTCTCATATTATGAGGACAAACATTAATATATTTTATTGGAATTTTACATGAAAGACCAACACAAAGTGGCTCACACTTGTGAAGTGGAAAGGACATTTTACAAGATTGAATTTTTTTTTTACAAATGAGAAACTGACAGCAGCAGTACACCACTACACCAATATGTAATCCAATAAGACCCAGTATGTCTATTTCTTTAATTTGCTAAAGAAGTATCTGAAAAAACCAGCATTGTTGCCAATGACTTGCACGCTCTGTTGTTGAACTTGAACAAATAAACCTTCAAAAGTCCCTGAACAACTCTGCAATGGCTCTTCAAATTCCCTTGTTGCTGGTGTCTGAAGTGAGAGAATTTACTTGCTTTCATGTTTTTGTAATTAAAGTGCAAATAATGGATATATATTCAACATTCAAATGAGTTTTTAGGGTCCCTGAGGGCAGCTTAAGTGCAAAAGGGATCCATACAGCACTATCCAAACAAAACAAAAACCCACAAATATTCCCAAATGTGAAGTCAACTTACACATGCACTGCTCAGGGAAGAATTACATCCAACCCAGATCTTTCTGTATCTCTTTAAAATTATCTGTTTTACAACTCGGCACAGATTTTTGGCCTGTTTTCCCCTTCAGGAAATAAAAGAACATAAAAAGAAACAGAGGTCAGGTCAATGCAAATGGAAGCAAAGGCTGTGTTAAACTTTCCTTTCACACAAATATGAAGAAACATGCCATAAGTCGATGGGGTTTTGTGTTGAATGAACCTTTCTTGAAATTGCAAAATCAAATCCTCTAATCCACGAGTCATTTTTCCTTTAAAGCAATTTCTTGTATTCAATTTTCTCTGGAAAAAAATGGCTTTCAGTCATTTTTTTAATGCAAGAATTGATCATTTTAAACTGAAAGTTTGTTTGGTACTGTTTGTTGTTTGTAATGTAAAAAAGTATTCTTTTCTCACATGATTGGTGACTGCAATTTTTAAATCAAACCGTAAAAACTGTTTTGTGCATCTGGGCTGTGAGAAAGACAGTTCATTATAATAAACAGGGGTGGAGCTGGGGGGGGCTGCTTCCCACAATTTCTGAGTCAATGTTAGTATTCTTATTGACAAAGATTAAGAAATTACCAAAGCTTCATTAAGCATTAGTAATATAACCTCAGTTACAAGAACTGCAGTTTTAATAATAATAAAACCGTTTGCTCAATTGAAATGGTCTTCCACTGTGCTGTTCTCATTTGACCCCCTCTCACCCCCCCCCCATAGGAAATGCTAGCTCCAGGACAAATAAAGTACAGTTAGCATATTCCATCCCTTCTGTCTGTCTAAATCACAGAGGGTGTGGCGATCGCATCCATTCTAGAGACCATAAAATTACACAATTTCCCAAATTAAATCTCTCCTACTAAACAAGCACTGGCAGGATAGGATACATGCAGGGGAACTAAAATTACAGCAGAGATGTTCATGCCTGTAGAACTAGTGCAGACATACCATACAATAAATCTCAACCAAATCAGCTAGGTCAGTGTCTGGCATAAATTGGGAGTTTTTAAGTGTTTATTTTCAACTCAAAGACATTTAACGGTATCAGGATTTTCTCCATCCTTCTGTCTCACTTCTCCATTTTCTGGGTCATTGTCAACTGGAGACTGACAGAGCATTTTCAGGAAGGAGGCAGGGTTGAAAAAGATTGAGCTGTAGTTAGTTTTAGAAATTGTAGCAAATCTAAAAGCTTTTTTTAAACAATAGATTGTAATTCTGGTTTACAAAAAATAGTTAACTTTTGCTAAAATGGTCTATTAAACTTGTAAAAGTGAGAAAAGAAAGGCAGTTACAACACCTTTTTTTATTCAGACCTCTAAGCTCCTTACAGTAAAAAAGAACATTATTATAATAATTGGTTTGACTGAGCGGTACGGCCCAGTCCGGTCCAGCTGTTACGCCCCTTTTTGTCCAGGGGTGAAGCATAACATAAAAGTATAAAAAAGATGTTTACCAACCAACAATTACTTAAAAGTGAAGCAAAAGGCTGCAGAATGAACCATGGCCAAAATAACAAACAAAATCCCACCTGTCTGAACACAGAAAACATCTTACCTGTTTATGGGTTTGGGTAAAACAATGACAAATCTCTAACCTCCCCAATCTGCCATAAACACTAAAGAGGGCACTAAAGAAAATGGCAGTTCACCCGAACGGAACGGAACGGAACGGAACGGAACGGAACGGCTCCAGCCAAGTTCCCTTCTCTCCAGTCAGAGGTCCACACAGTGCTTTCAAGGCTGCTCCTTTCAGCTCTTGTCCAATAGGGAGCCCCACCCCTCTACACAACACCTGAAACAAATAAACAAAGAGACACACAAAGATCCACAACAACACAGACATCCCACTCTGACAGAAACAAAATACTCAACACAAAAAGATAACTCAGATAAACGAGACCAAATACGGCCAGGGCCATAACACCAGTATATAATGGTCCATACAATTCAGGTGAGCATTACCACTCAAAGTTGGACCATCAAGGGGCATGCGGGATGTAGACAGAGTACATAGTGTTGCATCATAATAGTGTGACTACAGCAAAAGCAAAGCTAACAACAACATACGGCTTTTAGTACTTCCTATACTCAAAGCATTTAATGTTGCTTGAGAGAAGATTGCAGACAGTGAAGAGGTTTACAGTGAAACGTTGGCGTTCTCTATTGTCGTAATGACCTTCTCAATGGGTTTCATCGTATAACAACAGTAGCTCCGCTCTAAAGTGACCGTTCCATTTTTCTATGGACCTTGCTGCGTTCTGAGGCGAAGGGAAGACAAAAGAAGGTGCAACATTACAAAAATAGTGCAGCTTTAAAGCCAAAACAAACTTAAAGAACTTAAAGAAATTGGTCACATCAACCAACAAAGACACTTTCCATGAAAAAACAAAAGTCTCTGACAGAATGTACTCAAAACAATGAGAACATATATTTTTTAAATACACAAAAAAGATCACCTGTTTTTGTTGTTGTTTTTTAATTGAATGCAGTATGCTTCCATGGTGACACTATCATTACCCGTTTTAAAAATGCTCTGACTGACTGGCCTCTGTAGCGTTTGGCGTTCGGATACGTTGTTTCTTCTCTTTCTTCCGGCTTACCAACAAAGTCAGCATTCAGCGCGTTTCTTGGTCAGGGTCTTTCAGTAGCCACCACTGACACCTCTCCTTATAAATCCACTCGTTATTAAAGGTAAATGTCCGCAGCATTTTGTAGAAATTCCCAATTCACACCCAAAAGCAAGTGAAAAGCGCCATGTGCTGAACAGACGGCAGCATAAACTCCCATCACTGATAGCGCGAAGCTGAACTTCTGTCACAATTTCAATTTGAATGTTATGATAAACTTTTGTTTTTTTTTCATGTTTTTTGTATCCAAAATATTAACATTTCATTACTTCTCCAAGACTTTACAGAAGATTTCCTTTATCATAAACTTTTTAAGGCCCTAGAAATTACATTTTCAATTTCCAAACCTTTTCCAAGGTTTTCATGACTGCACAAACCCTAAATATTTTTCCAAGTAAAAATAATGGAAACACATTCCTTTACCATTTACATTTCAGTTATGAAATGCTTATTCCTGTAAAACATTTGGATTCTTGACATTGATGCTGTCTAAAAGTGAACAATTTGAACTCGTTTTTTGACTGACTTTTTACATTAGGAGAGGATTTATTAAAAAAAAAATAACAATAATAATACAATCGGCGCTGCAGAGGGCCCCAAGTTATTATTTGCCTGGGCACCCTAAAAGGCTTGGTTTGCTACTGGAAACCAGGGTTTGTTTCCCAGGGGTGTGATGAGCTGAATACAATTTGGGTCCTTAGGCAAGAACCTTCATGCTGCTGTATGTAACTACAGGGGGGCCCGGGTCTGGGTCTCCCTGTGCCGGTCCCCAGTCCAGATAAAATACAGGGTTATGTCAGGAAGGCCTTCCCACATAAAACTCTGCCAAACCAAATGTGCAGCTCAGTGAAACCTGACTCGCTGTGGTGACCCCTGAAAGGACATGCCGACAGGTTAACAAACAAATGCAGGAACGCCAGAGTTTGGAACGCGGAAGCCCAAAAGGTGTGTTTACGTAGATTTTCATTAGAAATAGTCGCTTGAGCAAGTACTGCTGAGGGCAGCGTGAATCTAGGTTGACTCTTTATTGCAGATTGGAAAAGCATTCCTCATGTTTGTGTTTTACTCTGTATCATTCCCAGCTTAGCTTAGTCTGTTTAGTTTACTTTAGCAACCAGCTGTTGTTTATATTTTATGACTGACTTTATGTTCTTTTGTAGAAATACCAGTGTGAAGCCCATTGAGACAACTGTATTGTAATATTGCGCTATATAAATAACATTGAACTGAATTGAATCCTTTTTAGTGTTCACACTCGTTTTTGAAGACAGGAGCACAGAAAAACAGACAGAATGGAGAGCAGATGGATGTTGGCAAGAAGGGAGGCCGAGTTTGAACTCACAAGAGTGGGCAGAAACTTTCAAGGCAAGAGTTCTGCAATACTTTGAAATGGAAGACCTACATGTGCAGACAATAAAGGAGGGCTGACAGAGCACAACAAGAAGACGGGCAGAATGCAAAAGTAGGCGGACTGCTCCATCCTGCATGAAGGAAACAGATTTTTAGACCTGTATGCTTTTTCCATCCTCTTAGTGTGGTTGTATCAGCAGGAGAATTTGTAATTTTTTTTAACCTGACTGCATTCTTGTTTGACCTCACCAGGTCTCCATTCTTCACCAGGAAAGTCTCAGCACAGGTAGAGTGGTCATCCAGAAGTTTGAGTTTAAGTCACTGTACTTGTAGAAGACGATGACTAAACAGGGATTCTAGACTTCCATATCCCCAAAGATCCTTCAGGTAAAACTGACCCTGTATAATAAGGCGATCAAAAAATGTAAACAAAAACATTCAATCTTGGAAAATACCCTTTAGATTAAGACATGGTAGGTTTATTTTACCATAACATAAAAACGTAAAGAAGATGTGTGGAAACATTTTGAATTTAGAAAATTCATGTGTTGTCACAGTGTTGTAGAATGTTCTAATAATGTTCCGTTTGGATTATTTTGATGCGAAAATACAACAGTTGGCTGAACTTTATCAAACTAAAATGTGAATGGATTTGACATTCATTCTTGTTTGTTTGTTTGTTTACATATTTAATTTACACTTGATTATCTTGCAAGAAATACAAGGAATCTGGAAAACTTCACCAGCACTGCTCAGTACCAGGTATGTATCTCTGAGTCACACTGGTTGAAGTTTTGGCTAAAGATTTCCAGGATCATTTTTTGGTCAGTGAATCGGATCATTCAAAATGAACCAATAGGGACTAAGAATTGTATCATCAACCACTAATTATGATATGAATCGAACTGTTAAAATTAATCATTACACCCCAAATAATGTTAACATCAAAGTATACTTTCGCTTTTATGAAAAATAATTACATTAAGTTACTGTTTGTCTCAACATTCATATTATTATTTAGTGTCAAATCAAATGTAATAAGTTGTATTACACAATGGGCATATGATTACCAAGGAACTGACAGAGTTTGTGTCATTATGTTTTGAATATATCATCATACAGGAGTCAGACTGAACCTTATGTTGCTCCTGGTGGTTCTTGGCACCAGTGTTCGCCATCAGAGTGTGAATGTGTATGCATGGGTGAATGGGACTATGACTGAAAAGCATGATGGGCCTTCTAAGAAGGTAGCAACACACTAAACTATACACCATTATATATATATAACTTTATATAACATTTATTCCCCCAGTTTCACGGCTCTGCTTTGGTTTTAATTAAAAATAGATGGTAGTTTCAATGGGTTTTTTTTTTACTTCTTTATATAGTGTATGCTAGTGTTTTGTCAACCTGGACCAAGGTTTGTAATAATTCATTTGTCCCTACAAGAAAATGTAGCAACTGAAATATGAGAAGCCTGACACTACTTTCTATATTAGACTTTACAAACAGAAAAGCAACAAATGTTCTTTACTAAATTTAGGACCAGTGACATAAAACTTTAATATTTTAAGTCAGAGATGAGGGAGGGCTACTTTCAAGCTTGTTTTCCCAACATATCTCACCCTGCCATGTTCTGATTGGCTGGACACACCTGATGCAGGTAAGTGCCAGAAGGTCACTGATATCTGGAAAACGAAGGCGCATCCGCTCTTCAGGCCTGGAGTATCCCACCTCCGCTTTGAGGTCATATCTGGAAATGGAAAACTTTTTGAGACCCCCCCGGAACCCTGTTTTTGTTCAGACACTTGTGCTTTTAAAAATGTTGCGTTCTTTGCTGCCTGAAGCAAAAATGTTTAAAAGGAATTCAGAGATTTATTTTATTTTAAAACCCATTTCTGTTAGGTGTAAGTCAGCAAAATATACTTTTTTTTTTTTTTATCTAACCTCTGGCTCAAAATTGTACAGCTGAATGACTCCAACATTGCTGACTCTTTGTTGCATTATTAATGTTTGGTTTGGGTTGTGAGGGGCAGTAAGCTGGCGGGAGAATGTGTAAACAGAAAGCTGTTATGGGTGACAGGAAAAGGAAGTGGAGTTGCTCCACACCATGAGTCCCGCCCACAAATGAGGTGAATTTCTAAAGAACTATGTCCTAGAAAACAGATTTTTGGGGTTTTGACTTTAACGGTATAATCATAAGACCACTGGGAACGCTCTTAAAGTAGATAAGAAATGATCCGAGTGGGACTTGAATGACAAAAATCTGTAGAATAATTCATCCACAGCAGCAGTTGAGACACTATCATATGAACTCTTGCCTTTACCTTTCCCGCTGTTTCTGAGTCTACAAGCACTGCAAAGTTTCCGAAAAACTCATTTATTCACCAGGTGGGGCAAAATTGACAGTTCTTTTTAATTTTTATTCAGTTGCTCCTGTGGTCATGGGTTGGAGGCAGTAGATGTGGGGACATCAGAGACTCAAATGAACATTTAAAAGAAAGCTTTGACATTTTGATAAGACAATAAAAAAACCCGCCTTTAGAAGACTTTACAGGAGTTCATTTAATACCAACATTTGCAGGAGAAAGCTGTCGAGGGGCGCGATCATACAAACCCTTTACTGTACATACAGATTTACATTGTGTGGGAACATGATGTATGATCTTACAGCCTCCTGCTCTGGTGTTCTGTTCAACAGACAAGTGAGGATGGGGTCCGCATCCAGACTCCACTTTACCACAACAAGCTTCAGCATTCCAAACGGCCCAGACAGTTGAATAAAAAAAGCCATGAGAGCTCAACGCCTACTGTTGCGCTGAACAACCAGTGACCTCAGTTTTAGGACAAGACTTGGAATGCAGGAGAGCGGGCGCACTGACCGCTGCTGACCGAACAGAGGTGTGGTTCCAAAGGCAAACTCTCCAGGATGTACGGCTGGGATGGAGGAGCAGGCGCGCAGCATGAACTTTCACTTTAACTGAAAGTTTCTCGGACCATAGCCAGAAGATTGGTGGAGCTGAGGTGAGGTGCGGAGCCGAGCTCATCTCGCCTCACTTCAACGTGTCCATTGATTCTGTAAAACCCTTTTATTAATAAAACCAAAGGCATGAAAATAAAATGAAAGTATATATAACTCTTTCAGGTCCTTTTTATGTAGAATCAACTTTTTTTTTTATTCTTCTTCGCTCTCATTTTCATGCTCCATGTCTTCTTCTCCGTTTGCTTTGGGTTCTGTTCTGCTGCCCTCCTCTTCCTCCTCTGAACTTTCTTTCTCTTCTTCCATGCCCTCCTCTTCCTCCCAGTGCTGAGGAATATAAGTCAAGTCAGAATCTGTTTTCTTTAAAACCGTGCTGCTACCTCCATCTAGATCAGTGACTGCAACCTCAGGCTTTGCAGGTTACTTGAGTCATTTTAAAACATTTTGATAAACTTTTGAGCGCCAAGTACCACAGAAAAATCTGTTGATGATCAGTAAGATTTCATACATAAAGCGCCGGATTATTAAAAAAAAAAAAAGATTTTAGGAGTGCAACTTAGTACACAAAAAATGGTAAGGGTTACTTAGTTCTGCTTTACAAATCTCTGGCTGAGATGCATAAACAGTAAAACAAACTTTGCATTTTTAACTGTTTTTTTATGCCAAAAAACAATAGTTCATTTATTTTCGTCCTTAAAAGTTTCACTAACATAAAAACAAATGTTTTTTTTGTAAAAGATGAAGTAAGACTTTGTGACTCCTACTGGGTTATAGTTGCATTATTGACCCAGATGTCTGTTCAAGTGTTGAAGGTTGCAGACTCTTAATCTATATAGAAAGAGCCAATCGGACTTACATCAGTGTCATCATCAGGAAAAGCTTCATCAGCAGAGGCTTCATTTTCATCAGATGACTCTGCAAACAGCAAAGAATCAAACACAAATCTATCAGCTGTAAGTAAATATCTCCAACTTTATAGCAGCGCAGGCACAAACTGACAAACGATAAACATGAAAGATATTACTCCCAGGTCTGATGATTGTGAATGACGTAACTGAAAAGCTGCAGGAGCAAAGTTAGCGTAGTTTGATCATGTGTTTAAAATAATCAGTCAAGCAGAGGGGATGTTGGCTGAGCCAAAACATGTATGGGTCCAAGATTTGGTCAAGCCAAGTAAGCTACAGGCTCCACTGAACAGCTGTTCTGTCACAAAGTGGATATTTTCTGTCAATAAAAACGTACTAGTCTCTAATCAAATTTAAATTTAAACAAGCTTTTGAGTGTTCTACAGTATTCTACATAGAACCACATCACGGTGTGATTTATTGTATATTTTAGTGCTACTTATTATCCTTCTTTAGTTCTTTATTATAATCTTGTTTTTGGAGTAACCACTCAATTTCCTCGTCGTTGGCTAAATGAAGGTTCTTTCTTACCCTTCTATCTATAAGGTCTCTGGCACCAATGAACCAACCCAGTGGAGGTCACTGGAAGTAAGGAATCCCGTCAAGCTAAAGCAGTTTTATCAAGCCTGGCTGGCTTGTAGGACCACCGAGAGAGCTGATAAGAATCTGCAGTCCAAACAGCGTGCAACAAGGCCAGTTGCTCAGGAGAAACTCAAAGGATCTCAGGAAAACCACAATAAAGGATTCTTGGTCAGCCAAACTATCCAACCCCTTAGAAGACAGGAGTTCTCCGGCAACACAGTAGACGGTGTCCCCGTGTTTATTGAAGGAGTTACGTTCCATAAGTAACACGCAATAGGTAAAATCCCCAAAATAGGATTATTGTTGTTGGTTCGCATACAACCAAGTGACGTCTTGATGTTGAGTCATGGCAACCAGCTTAAAATCTTCTTCCTTGAAGGGTTTCACCGCTCATCAAAGTGGCTTCATCAGTCTGCGTGGTGCAGGTGCAGTCAACTTTTGCATCCTCCTGGTAGGACACCCACATTCCTGCAGCTGAATGGCTCATTAAAGGGAAACAAAGGAGAGAAACCAAAGTGGATGGCTCTCTTCTTGTAGCCCCTCCTAGACTTGTGACAGGGTCGTCAGGTGTGGTCACGCTGGAGCTAAGTAACGGGCAGCAAAGTCCTTGGTGGCAAGACAATGGGGAGGATGAAGTCTGCTCGAGTACCTGGGGTGTCTAGGGGTTGCGGGGCTCTTTGATAACACACCGTTGTGTGGCGGCCAGAGATGTTGCCTCTCGACTGCAGTAGTACTTTCAAGAGAAGGAATCCGAAGGGTGGTTTACCCTCTCCAGGAAGGTAGAGAGTTTATGCCCAAGATGGTGGAGTTATGCATCTTGGGAGTCTTTTTCACAAAAGACAGAGGAATAGAGGGTGGGATTGACAGGCAGATTAGTGCAGCAGTAATGTCGTCGCAGTATCAATCTGCTGTAGTGAAGAAGAAGTTGAGCCAAAAGGCAAAACTCCCACTTTATTGGTCAATCTATGTTCCCACCTACCCTCAAAAAAAGATAAGCTGGTTTTTAAAAAAAAAAAGGCATAAAGGAAAAAACTGTGCACTTAAGCAAGACAGGATTTCACATCTCAATCTTTTACACAACCAAAAAAAGCAGGTCAAAAGTTTCTCCAGACCACTTTGCTCACTCTGATGCTTACTGATTGTAGGTTTGACAAATGGCTGCTACAGACAGAGTGTGAACTGTGTGCTAAATGGTTTCACTTCATGTTTGATGGATTTGTGTGCAGCCTCGCCACAAAGCAGTATGTAGTTCTAAGAGTTTTCATACACCCACATAGGTAAACCAGCTGGTTTGAAGTTCCAGTTCAACAATTGTGGAAACAAAGGTTCTGTGGTCTGACAGACCTACTTAAAGAAATTACTTCAAACGTGTTTCAATTAATTCAGGACAAGTTCTATTCAT
This sequence comes from Oryzias celebensis, assembly GCA_014656515.1. Lineage (NCBI taxonomy): Eukaryota > Metazoa > Chordata > Actinopteri > Beloniformes > Adrianichthyidae > Oryzias > Oryzias celebensis. Next base: position 32,922,372 of record BNCR01000005.1, on the reverse strand, counting down.
TTTGCATTTATTTATCCAAAATAAGTCACAAAATGTCAACTTTTCTGAATTTGCAGGAAGTTAAACACTCGTTACAAGAAAACTCATGAGAAGAATGTTGTAAAATATTTCCACATTGGGTCCTTTATACACCCAGTCAAAGTCATCGGCCACAAAGGACTGAAAGAACTTCGCTTCCTCTCCTTTCTAATCAGCTACGTTTATTAGGTTTTTGTTCACTGCAGCCTCACAGCCTAAACTCACTGACAGGGGGTATTTGAATTCAAAGCACAGGTTAATGATATCATGATTGCCATTTTCTATGTGGTTCAATTACGGGGTTTTTTTACAGTTTGGTAATGAGAAATGAGGACTAACAGAAAAGGGTCTTGTTGCAATTTTCAAAGGGGAGGATCTGAATTCCAGCGGTCAGGTTGCCAGGAAACAGAAGCCATCTTGGTGTCAAAAGTGGATGCATGATGGGTAACTCTGGCTTTATAAAACTCCCACTCCCAGGAAAATTGTGTTTTTGAATTTTTAACTTGTTCTTATGGTATTTTTCTGAAGCTTCAAAATTGTATTTCTTAATTCATATTTCTGAGTCAGGAGCAGATGAAAAAAATGCCATTTCATTCTGACGCATTCACTTGCAGACAAATAGATCCATGTACATCTTTGTTTTCCTGTCTGAGCTGGTCTCTGGGTCAAACCTGTACGGCTGGATAGCTCTGATATTGATTAACGTTTTTGTTGCACTAATTTTAGGTTGAGAGGGGCAGAGCAGGGAGAGTGTGTAAACAGATAAATGACGGGAAATATGGGCAGGTTTTCACCCCACAAACAGTCCAGCTCAGAAACTATGTTCTAGAAAATGACAGGATTTTTATAATTTGGCTAAAAATGGCACAATCATAATTAAAAGACCACTGGGAACACTTTTACAACTGATCAAAAAATGATGGGAGTGGGTCTTTAAGCAATTCATTGCACTCCTTTTATAAAAGTATAACCGGTGGGGCACATAAAGGTATATTGAGACGACAAGCAGGATGATAAAAAGTATTTGATAATTTATAAATATGCTGGAAAGTTAAAATTTAAAGTCTTAAAATGAATAATATTCTGATAAGTTTCAGTCTATCACTAATGAAGCTTGGAGAGCAGCATATAAAAAAAGAATATGCTGAGAAAGGGGTTAAAGACATCAGCTGGGGAAGCAGATGCTAGAAAGTTCTTTCTGAAAACACAAGAAACACTTACCGTCTTCATACACCAGCTTTGCTGTGTGGTCAACATCTGAGACCACGTTGCTGCTGTCACTTGTCGCCACCTAGTGGTAAAATGGCATGCATTACAGATCCACAGACGTTTGAAAGAGACAATGACCCAGCTCCTTCTGTATCCAGGAAGAGGCTGGAACTTAACCCAGACATAACCAACAAGCTGGTGCTACTGCTGTAGAAAATGACCTTCCACCTTCCTTTTCTCACATTTCTGTATATTTATATCTATCATACGAGGGGTACAACGGATCACTAGCCACTGTTCAGCACACGTGTAGCTTATGCATATGGTTATGTGGTTTTTTTTTTCAAAATGCACTTTGTTTATGTGAGCATCTTGAGTATAATTTTGTATATAGGAATATCTTGAGTTGACAGAGTTCAATGTTTTGCTTGTATAAATAGGCCTCAATAAGGAAATTGTTTTTTTGTGCGTATGTATATTTTATTTCAAGTACTTTGAATATATTTTACTAAATGTTTTGTAGCTTTTCAAAAAATTAATTGTAGAGTTTTTTTCTTATTTTGTCCTATTGATTTTTCCTTTTTACTGATCTGAAAAATAATCTGAATCACGACTCTAAAACTGTCACACAACCCGAACTGAAAGTTTTGTGATCATTCCACCCCTACAACACACAAAAAACTACAGAAATATTTAAAGGAAATAGAAGGCCATGGTCACTTACATGCGTCATCAGCAGATAAAGTTTCCCGTGAAGTTTTGAGAGCTTGTGGAACATTTTTACTCTGCTCTCAATCATGTGATAAAGGACTCCCAGCTCGGTGACCAGGTCTGGCAGCTGAATCAGAGAAAACAACACACAGAACAACTGACTTCACACATGAAATTTGTACAAGTTTCAAAGGAAGAGTGGATACACTAAAACAACAAATAACTTCATGTCTGCAGCAATGAAAAATAAGGTGGACTCACAGATGCCAGGTACGATGTGTGGTGCATGAGAACTGCTTTGAGCCACCGAACCATCAGAATTCCCCTGTTGAAAGGAACAATGGTAAACATACCAAGACCATCATGCTTACTTTTAAGAAACAGCTTAAAAAAGAAAGAGAGGAAACAGCTTTACAAAAAGTGAAAACCTTTTTGAAAATAAGTCAAGTTTTCACTCACGCGAAAGGATGTCCTTGAAGTCTATTTGTGAGCTATGAAGCAAAGAAATACCTGATTAAAATCACACCTGTCTGTTGTGCAGCTTTGTATAGTAAAGGTTCGTGTAGCACGGGCTGCGTTAAAGCGCAGCCGCCTTTGATGACCCACCTCTTTAACCAATGGAAGAACAGCAGAGAGCGGTAACCGAGCAACCGTCTTTTTTATGACCATGTCTTTACGAGTCTGTAAAACTTTCTGTAGAAAAAAAAAAGGACCATGACAAAAGTTCATTTCAATATACACAATTTTCCAGACATAAGTGGCTGCTTTGAAACAGAAGTAACATTTTAGATGAGCTTTCAACAAACTTTCAGTAAAATAATCCTACTCTACTTTCAAATTCGCTGGTTGATACTCCTGCAAACGTGTTCAAAACTTGACGCTGCAGAAGCTTGTAGGCCATCGTCAAAAGTTTCAGTCCTCTCGCTACATGGAAGCACGTACTGTAAATGTCATTTATAATGCATGGAAGAGTGTTGATGTGGAGAGATCAGGGTTATTTATTTTGAAGAACTCTGCAAACACATCAGTAATCACGTCTCCATGTCTGGAGAAGAATCAGGTTCTTATCCATGTTAGTTTGGACTTCACTCACTACATCATCAACACGCCACAGGCCAAAGCTGAGTTCCTGATTAGTTGATGCAACATCTTTTTCACCAGTGTTCAGATTTTTTTACTTTAAAAACATTGTGCTGCAATGTCCGATATTCAAAACATGCTGCAAGATCTCTGATCACGTCTGTGCATCGATTTAACATTAAAACTGGACACCCCTGACTGGCGAATCCTGTTCCATGTGAATGTAGCTTTAGGATAAACATCTCTGCACCCAAATGAAAGAAGGTACTTAGCTGATATCAAAACAAACCAAACTTCTGTTCTCTATCTGCAGATATCAGAACCAGGAGATAAGACTTACATTAAGGATGTCGGAGTCGTTGCTCTCCAAACCTTGCACTAACAGCACGGCATAATTGTCCGTCTGTAAGGAGGCCTTCACCTTTTCGCTGGAGGCGGCTGAAAGATCCATCTCGCCAAGCTGCTCAGCTATTGACATCTGTAGAGAGGAAGAATCATTACATACAGGGCCTTCAAAATTATTATGCAAATTGTATTCATGTGTCAAAAAGATAAAATTCTTTGTTTTTCCAATTAAACCCGGATGATATTGTATCTCTGGCTCTGGTTGGATCACTGAAATCAATCTCAGACATCTGTGATCATTAGTTTGCCAGGAGAGTTCAATTAAAGGAAAAACTACAAAGAAGGATGTTTCACATTATTAAGCAGACCAACATTTCCAAGTAACATGGGAAAGATAATGGATCTCTGCTGCTGAAAAGCGTGAACTAGTAAAATCTCTTGAACAAGGTATGAAAAACTTGGATATTTCTCAAAAACGTAAGCATGATCATTGTACAATTAAAAGATTTGTGGCTGATTCAGAGCACAGATGGGTCGGTGCAGATAAAAGTTTTTTTGTCAGACAAATACATCAGATTAGGAGAGCAGCTGCTAAAACACCATTACAAAGCAGCAAGCACATGTTGGAAGCTGCTGCTGTCTCTGGAGTCCCATCAACATCAAGGTGTAGAATCCTCCAGAGGCTTGCAGTTCTACATAAACCTTCTCTAAACCACCTACCAACAAAAAGCTATGTGAACAACACTCACAAGCAGAAACAGCTGCAGTGGGCCCAGACATACATAAAGACTCATTTTCAAACAGTCTTGTTCACTCTGGATGGTCCATATGGATGGAGAATTGGGTGGTGGGTGGATGGCCACCATGTCCCAAAAAAGGCTATGACATCAGCAAAGAGGTGGTGGAGTCATGGTTTAGGCCGATATCATGGGGAGAGAGCTGGTCGTCCCTTTAGGGTTCCCTAATGGGTCAAAATGACCTCTGAAAAGTATGTGGAGTATCTGATTGACCACTTTCTTCCGTGGTACAAAAAGAAGAACCCCGTTTTCTGTAACAAAATCCTCTTCATGCCTGACAATTAGAGGTGTAACGATTCATTTTAACAACGGTTTGATTCAATATTTGTGGTTGCCAATTGATTCAAAGTTGCTATTGGTTCTTTTTCAATGATCTAATTCACCGATCTGAAATGGATCCTGGACATCTTTAGTCAAAACCTCAACCAGTGTGACTCAGAGGTAAATACCTGGAACTGAACAGTGCAGGTGAAGGGTCCAGATTCCGTGAATTTTATTTACAAGATAATTATGGGTAAATTAAATGTAAACAAACAAGCAAGAATGAATGTCAAATCAATTCACATTTTAGTTTGATTTAAGTTCAGCCCACATCAAAATAACACAAAGGGAACATTATTAGAACATTCGACCAGCCTGTCTGGTCACATGTCTTTGCTAAATTCAAAGTGTTTCCACACATTGGACAGGAATGGTGGTTGACCATTTTTGCTTCCATCACATGTGTGTTGTCCGCTGTGACGCACTTGACTGTTTTTATTGTAAAACAAACTTACCACGTCTCAATCCAAACAACATTTTCCATTTTTTGATTCGATTATCGATTTAACCATTTTTTAATGGTCTACATTTGTCAATTGTTGCCAGTCTCTAATTGATGCCAATCTCCAATAAATACTGGGTCTAACAGGTCTTCGTTATTTTAGAGGCCGGGCTCCTTTAAGACACCCCAGTGCACGGCGATCCAGATGATGAGTGTCTGTGGTGTTTTGCGTTGTGTAGCCATGGCCAAGAAACGCTCGTTCAATGTAGCATTTACATTCTGTGTGGTGGCTTACGCCAAACAACATTCAGGTGAGGAATCTGCATGACGTTTTGGTGTGGATCCTAAAGTATTCAACAATAGCGGAAGCAGATGGGTGATACTGAGAAGACGGCTGCAGAAAAAGGCAAAAGATTTCTTGGTGGAGGTGCAAAGAAAGCGAGCGACAAATTACAAGAAATGGTTTGAACATGGATTATTGAGCGCAAACGGAAAGGTGAATCCAGGAAAATGATTGGCACAGAAGCGAATAGTTTTGATACAGGGATTGATCCAATGGATCCACTGGATTTTGATCCATTCACGCATTTGAGTAATTCTTCAAAAACCACCGCTCTTAGCCGCTGCCCCCCCCACTCCCACAATCGGGTCCTCACCATGTGACGTAGACCAGTGAGAACACGCCCTGCCCCCAGGCTAACACAAACACACACCCACTTTCCCTGCGGGGTTAGCGGTGCTTAGCAAAACGACTCAGCAGAGAAAACAACGGCTAACTTAAAAAAAAAAATGCAATGTCTTTAAGTGGAGAAAATGTTTTTTAGGCCGCAAGAGATCTCAGTGTTTGTTCAGCCTTCCCAAAGAAGGCCTGCTCAGCAGAAATGGTTGGAGTTCATCTTCGGGAGCGCGAGACAGATCTGCCAGCAACTTTTTGTCTGTGACCGCCACTTTGTTAACCTTGGTCAGTATCAAAGTGGATTCTCCAGGAGACTGGTCCTCAGAGCTGGCGCCATTCCTAGAATCAAACCTGATGAAGATGTCCGACCCGTAAGTTAATCATACAACTAGCTGAAATTATGCAGTATAAGCGTATAATGCACAAGCTAATGTTACATTTACATACACGTTGCGCCTCGCATATAGAAATTCCAGATCGGACTGTGGGTCAAGAGTGTTAGGCTCCACAAAATGGACATCCATCTTAAAAAAAAGTTCAGTGTTGTTTGTTTTTAATGAGCGGACATGCACAGAGACGCTGCTGAAGCAGGCTCTAGGTTGACATCATGATTTGGGCGTCACCCAAAAGGAGTGAAAGGCAGTGCCTCAGACATCGAGTCATTTTACCTCCGAAAGTGAAAAGAGTCCACAAAAATAACTCATATTTCATAAATTATTTGTTCTTAACGTAATACATGTTCATATCCATGGAAACTGTTTACTATAAAAATCTTAAAAAAATGGTATATGCCCTTTATTATACATAATCTCATGGTTAGTGACTTGAAAATGATGCTGTCGTTTGCATTAAGCATTTAGAAAAATCACAGAAAAATATCATTTGCAGAATAATTGGGAACATCCTGTATAAACCTAGACACTTTTTTAAAGCATCTTCACATTTGTTTTACGAATGTTTATTAAGAAAGAAATGATACCACTGTCACATGTGCTTAAAATTAAGGTGGAAGGTTTTGTTTGCAAGCCTTCAATTACAGGCTGATGATGATGAATGTCTTCATTAGCACAACAGCGTGACACAGCTCACAAATCACTATTAAACACGTCTCCTGGCTGATTACAATCACTGCACTTACTCTGTGTGAAAACACATTTTATCAATAAGGTTGGAGCTAAAGCCAAGAGCTGCCAGAAAACATGACAAAACTGGTGCATGAATGATGGTCATGAACTGACCTCTTTGGAGTCTTTTTTTCTTTTCTCCGATGCCTTTTCAAGCCGGGATCCTTTGAATGGAGCTTGGTGACCAGGCAGTCCAGGCACCAGTACTTTGCTCTTGGTGTTGACGACAGGAGTTTTCACCTGGTAGAAATAATTCAAGGGAAAAGGTAAAAATTCTTTCATTTTATGTGCCTACAGGTTTTTGATATTAGAATAAACCTGCAGTTACCTTTGAAACGGTGCTCTCCATGGTCAGAGACAAGCTGGTCTTCACATCTCGGCTCAAACACACGTGTCTTTCTGTGGTGTTGATTTCCTGTGGAAAAGAAAGAAAGAATAACCTACACTTAATGCATTTCATAGGGTAGTCATATTGCTACAAATTAGGAAATTGTTTAATGTTTTAATGTTGTGGGGTGCAGCCCAAGCACCTTCAGGGTCATCTTTACAAGATTTAAAAAGACGACTAGGAACACTTTGATAATAGATAAAAAGATAATCGTAGTGAAACTATATTTAAAACCAAATATCTTTGGAGATTTACTTCTCTGTTGAACCTTTGAACTGCAAAGCCAACAACAAAAAAGTGACACATGAGCAAAAGCTGCGTTTCACCAACAGTTTTTGTTCCCATAGGAATGGTATTTTTACGAGCCTTTTTCTGCTTATTTTATGAATTACAAAGGCTTAACTAAGGTGTCCTTCCCCTCATACACATGTATTTACTGTTTTGTGAAATAAATCCTGTGGACTCACCACTTGCTCCATGACAGGCTGCAGGTGGTTTCCGTAAGCGAGCAGCACAGACCGGGAATCCCTTCCGAGCGCGGCCGCCAACATGGGGATGGGCATTGGCGACTCGCTGGTGTCTGCCATTTGCACCGAACATGAGGGCGAAAAGGGCTTCTTACAGGGTCTGAGTGCACAAATTTACAAATTTAAATTTAGGAAAACTACTTCAAATGACAGTCAAATTCAAAGTTATTGTAATTGAATCAATGAGTAACTTTAAAACTAAAGACACACTGCCCTCAGTAACATGCGTTCAAGCAGCCACTTCCAATGAAAAGTTAATGTAAAGGAGTGTTTCAGCCTTCTGCATCCATGTGTAGCTTTGTAATGTCTTACATAGGTCCAACCCTGATCAATCAGGGACTCAGATTTAGTAGGAACGTATACACGACACCCCTTTTAATTTAAAGAAGTCCTAACCGTTTAAAAATTGATCCCAGAGGAGAAATTAAGAATTGCAGTTTGTGCCCGGCTGGAATTAGGACATAGGAAATAGGACATCAAGTCTTTCATATAGAATAGAACTTTAGGGGGAAAAAACTTGTAGCAAGATTTAGGAGATCTGCACCACTTTGACATCTCACACCAAGACTCTTCAAACATTAGCACTACAAGCTAATAAAAAAAGAAGAAAAAGCCCCTCCCTGCTTGTCCCGTGTGAAAACCATTGGCTACCTGCGCATGCAAGTACTAGCGTTTAGCGCATTCTTGAACGTGCGTCACATGTCCAGTGTGTGCATAGCTTCATGTCCATGAGCTTCACTGCGTTCAGGTCTTAGGGATAAGATCACGGCCCCTTTTTTCTCAGCAGCAACAGGAACATATTTGATAAGTAGGAATGTAAAACTCTGCAGCTTCTTGAATTTACATTAAAAAACCTTATGCATTATAGGCTCATACTAACCGTGAAGGACTCACCCATTTAAAAAGTGCTCAAACAGATGCAGCTGCCCATCCTTGCACACCACAGCCAGCCTCACAGCCTACAGGAAATGAAAAGAAATTAGAGAGAGCAGAACCAGTCTTAGAACGGCTGAAAAACTCTTTTTCCAAAAACAGAAAGGAAAAGAACAGGTGTTTAACCTCCTCCTTGTTGTTGGATGGGACGAGGTCTATGTGTTTTGGCTCATCTGTGAGAGTGAACGACACAACCGCATTCTTGTCCTTCCCATCTTCTCGTACTTGCCTAAAATCAGAACTCTTAGTTATATATTGTCCGACAGACATTTAAAAATGAAACACTTTTAGCTTTTTTTCTTCTGTGGTTTTCACACTATTTGGCATCAAACATTTCACAGAGCAGACAGGAAAACAACCAACCTATTTGTTTGTGCTTAGTCAAAGGAAAGATTTTAAGAACTTCTGAGAACTACAACCTCATTTGCATTTTTTATATTAATGCTTTATTATTTTGTATTATTACTATTATAGATTAAGAAAACCTAATTTGTGAAAAAAATATTGCTGGGATTATGTGTTGCTTTTTTTTACCTCATGGTTAGAGTAACTTCTGAGTTAACGGCAGAATAAAAACCAACCAAACTTGAACAAGAGTTCAACAAAGTTGAACTGATTAATCAATTGATCTGTCTGGGGCAAGTTTTTAATCCAATCAACCAAATATAAAATGGTTTCAAAATGAAATTTAAAAAAATTATTTTGGAAAATGCCATTTGGATTGAAGTATGGCGGATCGATTTTACTTTAACATATGCGTTATTACTAGAACATATGACCGAGTGAATCAGAACCTCTGTCCAACTGTTAAGCATGTGGGTGGATCAATCATGCCTTGAACTTGAGTAAAACGAAGAATGGATTCCACAAAACAAATCTTGGACACTAACTTGATGCCATCAGTGAAAAAGTTGAATTTGACGAGAGGATGGCTTCTACAAAGGGATAATGACCTTAAACACTCCACAAAATCCACACTGTCTTACATTAGGACACATAAACGGAAGGTTTTGCAATGACCTTCTCACCTGATCTAATCATCACTGAAAATCTATGGATAGACCTGAAAAGAGCCGTGTGTAACAGACATCCCAGTAATCTCAAAGAACCGGAAGACGGATGAATGTTCCTTAAACGAGTATTGAGAGACTCTTGGCTGGACACAAAACGTGGTCACAAGCTGTGATACTTGCCAAGAGGGGCAGTACAAGATACCAACTCAGCAGGGTGCGCAAACTTTTGCACACACCATTCATTTGTTTTCTGTTATTTTGAAAGGGTTAATACTGGGAACAAAGCCTAGTTTTTTAAAACATTAAAAGGATGTCTCATCTGTAAATTGATGCCTTTAGAAGATTTTTCAATCTTTCCTTGGGTTCTTCATGCACAATATTATAACATTTTACCTGGGGTGCCCAAACTTTGGATCCCCATTATATCTCTGAGTTGCACTGGTTGAAGTTTTAGCCTGAGATTTTCTAGATCAATTTCTGGTCAGTGAATCAGATCGCTTTATTTTTTCCTTCTGTCCAGACTTTATCAGAGCAAAGAGAAACGTGCATTAATAGGAGCGTGTTCACTTCACATCTTCCTGCCCCATTTTTCTACATTTGAATAAGCGGGGTCAACTCCTATAGGGGATTTAGTGAGACTATAGGGGTACATACGTTTTAACAGACTCTTGCTTTTTAAACACCTCCGAAAGCTTTCTTTAGCTGTAGCTATGACATTTACTCACTGCTCCACAATAGTTTTTAAAGCAGAGGCTTTCAAAAACAGCTCAGTAAATCATTACGGAGAGCAGGATTAACATCAGGGTGTTGGAGCGCACAGGTTGGCCGCAAAAATCCAAAACATGCAAGACTGTTGGTTTCTTGCAGCGTAAACAAAAAGACTTCTGGCACTAAAACAAGCTGGACTTGATTAAAAAAGGAGGGCTATGGTTTAAAAAAAACCTCTAATTACCTCTAATATTTTTACCTGGTTTATTATCTAAATCTGTAAACATTTTTTTAAAAAATTGGCATAACATGAAACGGTCTAATTTAGCCAGGCTTCACAAACATAATCACACAACTAAGCAGCTGACAATTAAGGATTAAACTGCTTGTTGATTGCCCAGTTTGAGCCCTGAGTAGAAATCATTGGAACTAATTTTTTTTTCTTGCTTTGTTTAAGGAACATTTGTATTTTGTGCATCTAAAAAAAAAAAAAAAAAAAAAAAAAAAAAAAAAAAAAAAAAAAAAAAAAAAAAAAAAAGAGTTATTTTTATTTGATATTTATATTTTTATTAAAAAAATGAATGAAAAAATGAATTGTTCCTACCTCCTGGTGTGGCTGAAGTTATTTGTTAACAAAAACACAATACTGTTCATCAAGACGGCTAACTTTATTCATTAAACAAAATATTTTGTTCTAACTGGAGTTGATCATCGGCTCCAACTATCTGGTCTGTACTTAGTCCATTACATTTGAAGCATCAATTGATGACTGCTGTCACTAACCAAACACTGATCAACCGGTCGTGTGCAGCACCGGACACGAAGTAGAGGCCATTGCTGTCAGGGGGTCGAGTGGTGGCAAAGCGGAGGGTTGTCACAGCTGTTGAATGCCCTGTAAATTTCTACAGAGGCAAAAAAACAAAACAAAAAAACATTAGGGTTGTGGTTAAGTTATAATAACCAACATAAATACCTTAGACCACCCGGACACTCACTCTGTAGAGCTCCCTAGTATCCAGGTCCCACATCTTGATCACATGTCCCGCTGAAAGCAGCAGCTTACCGTCTGGACTGACACACAGGCTGGTCACTGCAGCGCGGTCCGCCTTCCACTTACTATTGTGTTCAAACAGTGAAGCAGATAGATAAACATAGCATGACAATGTTTCTCTTATTTAGAAGCGTTATTGTGAGATCCCATGATAGTTTTCTGCCTCAAGCACTTTTTCTTAACCCCTGGAGAACCCACGGGACAAATTTGGATGCTGTTTTTTTTTAAAAAACTTTATTTCTCTTTTTTTTTTTGTCTGTAGTTAGTTCCTGTAACAGAAATGAATCAACAAATCAAGTCAAACTAACTTTAATGGCCCATAAGAATTTCTTTCTGTGGTTCTCTGTGGTTGATTCTTTACAGTTTTGGTTGAGAGTGGTTTTGCCGCTCCCGCTCCCTCAACTCTTCTAAGGACGGCAATGGGTTTTACTGAGCATCAAACAGGATGTCACTGTGACATCAATGTTCACGACTTCACCCAAAAATCTACTTAAAAGCACTTTCTCTCAGGTTCACCTTCCTCTTAAGGAAGCAGAGACATTCACATGACAACCTTAAGTGTTCAGCTTTTATTCCATTAGAATGTCTCATGAAAAAGATAAACGGTAAGAATTTGCGAGAATCAGACCAAGTCCTCACTCCGTTTTCTTCCTTTTATCACGGGGGAGGACTCTTCAAAATAACCCTGTCCACATTCACTTGTCGGAGCTTCTCAGTACAGCCACACATACAGTGCAGCTCTCCGACTGATGTTAATGCCTTGCTTAAGGGTACCACAATTAGGGGAACATGAGTGGGGCAACCACTGCAGGACTTCTAAAATGTTTTAAATATGGGTCAACTGCAGAAAAACGACAATAAAAAAGCAATATTTTGACATATTCATTTATAAAATGCATATTCTGTATTTTAAAATGAAGTATTCTCTATAACAGGGCTGCTCGTTCCTGTTCCTTGAGATCTACCACCCTGACTGTTTTCTAGATCTCCAAGCCCTGCCAAGCTGGTTAACTCAGTCAGATGTCTCTACATTCTGATTTTCATTGACACACCTGGTCAAGATAACCAGCAGCAAGCAGTGTAGGGAGAGCTGCAAAACAGGCAGGGGGGTAGATCTCGAGGACCAGGAATGAGCAGTCCTCCTCTACAACAAGGTACCCAGTATGCTAGTCGTGATCACCCGGTTGATCGTGGGTCATCATAAAAACATTACAATAAATTCATACACTTAAAACTTCAATAAAAAAAATGTTCAGAAATTCTTGCCAAAAAAGGGGTCACATAATGAGGGAGAGAAACAGAAATATTTTATACTATACTGACTCGAGTGTGTTTTACCCTTCACACTTTGGTATTACTGCTCTGATAGCACATTAAAAATACTGGTTACATGAATGTAACGCTTACTAAATGAGATCTACAGCAATGTAACTGGGACAAATAGACTGTGTATGGGAAGACCTTGCAGTGACGTTAACTTTGGAGTGAACGGCCTCTTGATGGTTTTCCTGTTTTCTTAATGAAGGATTGAGTCTAAGTTGTTTCAAGAACTCTTAATGTACCATTAAAAAAACAGTAAAAGCTTTAATCATTACAGACATTATCATGTTAAACACTCTAAACATGTTTATCTGAGGTTAGATCTCATTTATTTTGATCATAAATTAAGGATAAAGTCTGTTTTCTTCAAAGACCCACTCCAATGGAAATTGTGTTTTTGGCATTTTTAGCATGTTCTTGAAGCATTTTTCTCATGATGGAGGACATTTATAAAGACAATTAAGGTTAAAACTGAATTTATTCAAATCGTGTTGGATCAGAAGTAAATAAATGCCCGTAGTTGGAAAAAGCTCAGGTTTGTAGATCAATAGCTGCTTTGACTTCTGAGCAGCAGAAGGAGCTGCTGTTGATCCAGCTTGAAATAAAGAAGGACAAAGTTTGAGTGGAACATCTGGTGCACATAGTAGCTAGATCAGATCAACGTAATGATTTGAAATTAGTTGATAAGCTCGATGAAAAGGACCTGGAAATATTTTTTTCAATCTTATTTAAACATTTGGCAGTGACTCTGGGTTGATCTGAGGAAATGCGCCTGTTGATGTTGCAGTGTGTTTTAAATGGTAAGGAGCAGCAGGCCTCAGCTTTGAAGGATGCTGAGGGAACCAGGTATTCAGCTGTCAAGTCTGCTGTGCTGAAAACGTATGAGTAGGTGCCAGAAGCTGACAGGGAATGCTTTCAGGGCTATAAGTGTGGAAGACAGACTAATTTGGAGTTTATGCTGGAGCTGGTGAGGGATTTTGATTCCTGGTGCCTTTCATCTGGCATGAACAGAGCAGCTACTGCAATAGATGGGCCAAAGTCTCCCTGCACTGCTCCATTCTGATGCATCCACTTACAAATAGTACAATACTATTTGTACTATTACTGACAAAAATGGAAACTTTCAGTGAATATTCATTAATCCATCAAAGGAGACCAACCTCCTCATCTTTCCTGACTGCAGGTCCCATTCCACGATGTTTGTGTCATCTGAGCCGCTATACAATACACTGTCTTCAGGATGCCAGTGGACACAGTTCACTCCTGCACTATGAGCTTCATCCTGACGGACAAAAAAAACACAACATTTATAAAGAAAATACACATATACATACATTTATAAATCTCTTAATCTATCTATATATAAGCAGATGGCAAAGGAAAGCAATATATGTGCTGATCGTCACGATAGGTTCAATAAAGCATCAGTTCAGAGAGAAGGTTCACCTCCTACTGTTGATTATGTCCAGAAAAATCAAGAAAAGTTATCTTAAACTGTTGCTTTGATTAATCACTCGTTTTCTTTAATCATGCACACACACAAAAAACCCAGAATAATGCAGTTCCAAAAAAGATCACTGAAAGTTGGTTTGAAAAAGGAGCATTTTCCCATTGAGTGTTATAAACTCCAACTATATCCCCAAAAAAATACATAAACAAAACAATTTATTGTTTTATTGTATTTATTTATTGTATTTATTATTTTTTTTCCAGTTATTCCAAATGTGGGAGTGGCTTTAGTTTTATTCTTGTGCAGTTTTTTTTCTTATAAGTGGAAATACATCATCCTTTAAACTACGATGTAGATTTGATCTAAATTACCTAACATTGTATCACTAAAAACAGTGTTGACAGCATTAAAAACAATTACATTCTCATTTAAAAGTTAAAGAAAATTTTAAAAAAATAGAATAGAATAGTAGAACTGGGTTATTTGAATTGAAATGCACTTAATATATAACCTTAGCACCACATTTTTACCTGAGTCACGCGTCAGTGCAAAAAACGTAAAGCGTCTGCACTGAATTCTTTGTATCCTCTACTTTTCAAAAACATTGAATCTAGCAACAAGGAATGGAAAACAAGAGTTTCACAGATGTTTAAAGTGCATCTAACGCAGATGTGCATGTTTCTTTGCACACAAGTGAAAGCCAAGTGTCAGGAAACAGCAGTAGCTTCATCACTGCTGTTTCCTCTACAGACCACAGCAGGCTACTTCTAACTAATCTGTCAAACCCAGGTGTGTGTTAAGTGTTATTTACCCTGATTTTTAGATGAACACCAATGTAATGACTCAAGGTTTTAGCTCTTTATACTTTAAACAATAATGTTTCAAACCTCTTTCATTTGAGCTGTGCCTGAGACTCACCAGAGTACAGTGGAGAGTTCCCTTTACTGTGCTGTAGATGAGCACGCTGCCAGCTGCTGTGCCCATCGCCAACAGGTCGGCTTTCTCCTCCACCTGCACCGCCTCTGATTTCCTCTTCTTCCTCTGAGGTCCCTCCTGGAAGAACATTTCTATTATAAAAGCATGCCCCGCATTTTCTATACATTCATTTTTCCTATGGAATTTTATTTATTTACATTTTAGTCTTTGACATTTATGGAAAAAATTATTTAAACTGATTTTGTATAAGACATAAAACTAACCTCCACGACTTCATCACTACTCTTATAGATCATATAAATAAAGTATGAAAGCGAACTATGTTATTGTAATAGAAACCAGCGAGGTAATGATTACGGCAATTTATAGTTTTTGTATACTTTTTTAAACATGTGTTAAAGAAAGAAAGATCCACCAACGCTCCGCTTAAATGGGACACACCGCTCCTTCACTACCATGTGGGACAAACATGTGCGCTCCGTGGAGCTTTTCGATGCTACCTAGCTACACTAAGTATTCAGACAAACGAAACTTTTCAACAAACATGTAGCTTTTCAAAGTAAAAATAAGGTCACAATAACGTAGTGTGCTGTTTTTTTTGTTAATAGTTACAGTTTAAGTTTCTAACAAGTCCGTTTGATAGAAAACGTATGACACATAGTTTGCTTGGGCCTCACTAGCTAGCGTGGCTAACGCTAGCTTCACGTACCTTCACTGTTCGGCATGGTCCCCAGGCGATGCAAGTGCAAGTGGCACTCAAATGAGCGGAAGGCACGTATTCTTGGTTTATTGTTTTGCTGTCTGTATTCCAAATACGAAGTCTCCCATCCTGGGCGCACACCGCCAAGTACTGCCTTGACTTGGGTGAGAAAACGCAGGGTAGCTGCAGCGCTGAGCCGCCACCGTCGGTCGCCATTTCTGTAGCTCTTCTTGCGTATGCGTGCGCCGTGCTTACACAAACCACGTGCATCCAATCACGAGCATGCGCACTGCAACTCAACATGGACCTCCCCTTCTTGCCCGCCAGCTCTGATTTAGGTGGCGATGTAAATGTCTATGGTTGTAATAACTGCAGGTTACATTTCTGAATAAAACCAAATGTTTTTGTTATTTGCCCAAACCAAACATTACTTACAATGTATTCATCCAGCACAGTTAAAACCTTTAAATTATATCAGCTTTATTGATTATTTTACTTTTTTGTTGCTTTTTAAACCGTAAATCTCCCCAGATGTTAATCTTGAAAATTTGATGTGATCTATATTGTATTGTTTTATGTTTCATACTCTGTAACATTTCTATGTTCTGAATAAAAATTTTAAACAGCCAGTGGAAATCTATGCATAATGTGAAGGAGAATATGAATGTTGTGGGCGTAAGAAGGAGGCAGAAAAAAGGATTAGACTGAGGCAGTTAAATCGCAACAAAAACAAAAATAAATAATACTACAATAATAATACTAATTTTAATTGTACACGTTTAGAAAATAACCCAAATGTCTCCCTCTGCTGGCAGACTGTAGCACATTGGCAGTCGCTCATTGATGACGTCTACACACGTGCTTCATCCGTAGTTTTCCCAGTCAGAAGTGACCTCCGCTCCTATTGCAGTAAACAGTGAGTTTGGTAATTATAGGAGGAGAATCTATGTTTTAATGCTGAACAGTAAATTCAGGTAAGCCGAATTTCTAAAACCTGTGGTTATTGTTATTTTAATTTGTTAATTTTACGGGTCAATGCTTTTATCTGCAGCTGCAGTTTCAACGAATCTCATGGGATAACCGAAAAAAAAAATGCTTCTCAGATTCCCTTGTATGCACAGACTGGTGTCAGATTGCATATTCACCCCTGCCCGCAGCAAACACAGAGTTTCACTTTTAAAACTAAGTAAAAGCTGCAGGATCGCACAGCGTTTTTCAACTGCCTCAGACAGGTGTAACTCCAATGAGGGGCAGAATTCCTCACACCCGGGTTCTGATCTGGCATCCGTGCAGCCTTTGCTGTCCAGGAGGAGGCGACACCTGTCCCCACTGGAGAGGATCAGCAGCCTCCTGCCCCAAGAGGTCCTGAGTCCAGAGGTGGAGCAGCTGAGAGAGCAGACTAGGCAAGAACAGGATGGAGACACAAACATCCACAGGCAAGACTTCACGCAAGAGCAAAGTGAAGCTGGTACAGTCTCAGAGCTGGAAGATTTGGAAACCCATGTGGCCTCTGATGTAGCAGAGGTACCAAGCATGCCCTTTCAAAATGAAGAGGCAAAAGATACTCTTCCAGGGGAATGCTTCCTTACTTTTGGGGAACTTCTCATAGCGGAGTATCGAAAGAATAGGCGGGTGGAGTTCAGAAAGATGTTCCAGCTGCAGGCAGGTGCTCGGCTACAGAGCAGCTGGGGGATCGTCTTGCACGACGACGTTGCTGGACAGCCTGCAGGCTGCTCCCTGAAAACAAGCAGAGGGGTTTCCATGTACATACGCCGGGCCAATCTGGAGGACTACGTGCTCTACATGAAGAGGGGGCCAGCGATCGCTTACCCCAAGGTACAGATTGATGTGGAAGTAAAGCACTTTTGTATTAACCTGTTTATGCCTTTGATTGTAAAATCCTGTTTACTTAGGATGCTGCAAACATGCTGATGATGATGGATGTCACAGAGGGAGACTGCGTGTTGGCGTCAGGCTCCGGGTCAGGGGCCATGTCTCTGTTTCTGTCCAGAGCAGGTCAGCATTCACCAGGAGAGACTTTTTCCCACTGAAAAAAAATCTTTTGATGACGAGAATTTTGTGAAATTTGTTTGCAGATATTCTGCAAGCCATCTATCAATGAGCAAAACATTAATAAACCGTAATTCAAACAAAAGAGGTTCCAAACATTTGTAATGTTCTAAACATTCAGCTTACCTGTTCAATCCAAGACGCTTTGACAGTTTAGTCGGTCTGCTGCTGCACACTGGCTGGACTGTAGGCGCACTTTGACTTTAATCTCATACATTTATTAGATTTAAAGGAGTAAATTTCTGAGAGAAAAAAACATGTAAATTTACGACTTTAAATCTCGTACTATAACTTTTTTTTATTTTGGTGGTCCTAATACTCTGTCTTTGTAGTAATAATAATTAAAAGACCACTGAAAACGCTTTGAAAAATATCAAAAGAGGATCTGAGTGGGACTTTAAAGGTTGTGATGCTGTTTAAAGTGTTTATAATTTTGTTTTTTTTCTCCTGAGCAGGAAAACATCTGTAAGCTTTTAAGTAAAAGTTAGAAAAATATTACTAAAAATAAACCAACAATTTGTGGAACTGTTAAAATGCTTAAATATGTGTATGTTTATTTTTTACTATAATATGACTAAAACCATAAGTATAAATGAGCAATATGTTATCCAAAAGACCTCTGCTTGTAATGTACTCAGTTTGATAATTTAACTAAGATTTGCCAAGAAGTTCAAATTTTTAGGAATTACGAGGATACGTTTTTTTAAACCCTTTGATAAAATCCACAAAAAATTGCAATACATTTTTTTCCAATGACAGATTGTGTAGTTTATGATTCATTGAATTATTTTTTATTTGCTTGTAACAAAGTTACTTTACAACGCAAAAATGCTGAACGATTAAAGAAAAAAACCCATTTTACTCTGTTTTTAATTGATTACACACGTTTTTAACACGATGCAACTGTATTTTAAATAATTATCAACAAATTTTGCATTCTTTCAATACACCAAGTTGTTCTTTAAAAAATGATTAACAATAGATGAGTTATTCCCAGCACAAGGTTTTGAAAATTCGAGAAACTTCTTCTCCCTAAAGGTGTTTTTGAGATTTCATGGAAGCTGCCATTTTAAATTTAGCAGGAAAATCCCTTCTACTGCCTCCGGTGGAATGATGATGAACTACAGGGCAGAAAACATGGGCCGAGTTCTATACAGTTGATTTTAAGGAAAGTTTATATCATACTGAGATAGGAGTCTCAGAAATGTCTCCATCATTAACCTGTATGATATGAATAGTTATATCGGGTTAACAAAAGAAGTGCAAATGACCTTTTTGGATTTCCACAGTGGGTTCAAAGGTAGCGTTCTGAGTCTAGAGTCAGGAAGGATCACCACAAAAGAGCTGTTTTGAACTACGAGCGCTGGAGGAAGTCATGGAGTCTTCATCGAGTAGAGGAGTGGCCGGACAATGTGGAGTTTCAGAACGCCGACGTCTGCACAGCCTTCCCACTGCTCAGCGGGCGAGCCTTTAATGCAGTCAGTTGATGTTTGATTGCATTATTTTAAACAATTTCACATCTAAACTTTCCAGTTCCATTTAGCATCTTTGGGCCACAAATCCTTTTTTCATTTTTATTGTTTATACATACATGGCTCTCTCCAAATTGCCTTAGACTCCTTAACCCCTAAAAGACAATATATTGCGGGACTATCAGTGCCGTGGGTTTGAATGCAATTCAGACACATGCTTACTACTTTATTTTTAAATGCCGCATGGCATCATTTATGTGTTGAAGTAAAAGAAACACATAACGATCAATTGATAATTGAATCTATGCACTCTAGTTTATCGCAAAGACTTGTGGGAAATTTTCAGCACACAGGATTTGGGAATTGTAGATTTTAACACCCCGACAAAATGGCAAAAGCTGCGAAGCATATATAAAACCTGCAAATGTATAGACACTGGTATAGATCAGTGTGGGACCTCACATAAGATCAGATGTTGCATTTGATCATTTAGCCTAAAGAATAACTGTGTTACAGATAGCTTTGGACATGATTCGTCCTCATCTGGCGTTACCCACCGTGCTTCCGCATCTCTACCCCGGAGCTGTATGTGCCGTCTATCTCGCCAAGTAGGTTTCTGGAATTTTTTCTATTAAGCCAAATGAATGTATTTTTGCTGTTGCTTTGTAATCCAACAGTTTAAAGTGCAGTTGTGCTGTTTGCTCAGGTTACATTCTACCTTTGACACAAAAGGAAGCAGGTTTACAGATGACCTGAAATAGAACAAAACAACTGTTAAAGTATCCAAACGGAGACATTTTTGTCATTATCACAGTAACTGCACCTAAACAGATCCTTCTTTTAACAAGCAATAAGTAATGGAAAAGCTGGAAAAATGTTTAGCAAAATAATTATATATAAAAAGTGGTTATTAGATAAAAAAAAAAAGCCTAAAGTTCCACTTCAATCTTATGATCTGTTGTAAGAGTTTTCCCAGTTTCTTTTTTTTTTTTTTTTGTTTTTCTTTGTGCCATTCTTACCCAAAATAAAAAAAGTGTTATTTTTTTAGGACATAGTTTCTACAGAGAAGCGGAAGTGCATTATAAATTTGCCTTTGAATTGTGGGTGGGGCGGTTGCTGGGGAGTAAACCTGCCCCCCGTTTCAGCTGCTGAGAGCTCCCCGTTTACACACTCTCCATCAAGCTTACGATTAGTTTGTTTTAAATAATTATGTTAATCAGCAATTCAAAAGTGATGGCTGATTTTGATTATTGAATTTTTAATAAATTTTTATTTATTGTTACTTTTGTAAGTTTCAAGTGATTTCAGTGAGAATTGTGGGTTTTTCCTTCTTTAACTGAGGGGTACCAACAATTTTGTCCACGTGTGTACAAGGATATATCAGAATGGAGTGGAGCAGGGAGCCAATGGCATCACCCAGCATGTATTCTACACCCCATTTACAAGATTCTTCTAATGGCATTCAACTGGCTTCTGATTCACAAGAATTTGAATAAAGAAATAGTCACAAATGCAATTTTAAGTTTTATTTTCTGTGTATATGTCCTTCAACATCAGAAAAATGCCACAAGATCATGTTAAAAACACTATTTTCCTCAGTGGGTCTTTAAAAGTTTACACAGACACATACAGGTTTTGCGTGTTGTCCTTTAAAAATGATTTTTTTTCTAAGGTGGATTATTTGTGTCTGACAGTATTACACAGGTTATAGACCTTCTGGAGGGTCTGCGATGTTGTGCACTCCCTGTGCTGTGCGAGCGCATCATCGAAATGCCGGCACGAGACTGGCTGGTTGCACCGGCCCTTCAGAAGGATGGACAGTTCCATATCAGACAAGCTCCAACCCCAGATGACGATGAGACTGACAGAGGTATTCAAAGTAAAAGTTGAGGATCTGAATGTTGGTGTTTGGACGCGTTCGAGTCGAGTCTAAAATTTTCTGATTTCAAAAGCAGAAGAGGATACAAACGATTGCAGCAGTCCGCCTTTTGGAAGCGTCCCCTACATCGCCAGACCTCATCCAGAGCAGATGAGTCACACAGGTCAGACAGCAGCACACTTGAAGTTAGAGGTTTCTCAGGTTTGAATACTTACTGTCTTTCTTTCCCCAGCATTCCTAGTGAAACTGAGGAAGTACACAGCTTAGCCATCAATCCCACAATAAACCCTACAGTTATTGATACAAATTGTTTTATTGGATGCAACCTGAAAAATAAAATACTTTAAAAAGGTTCATTTTGACTGCTCATTAATATTTCATTAGTTTTTCTGAAATGATTGAGCCTGCACAGTCAGGAAGGAATTTGGTTGAAATCTGTAACTGCAGGCACGTAAAGCTACACTGGCCAATGAAACACCCTCTTCCAATGAAAGTCTTTGGAAACACATGTAGAAGTGCGTTTCGGGCTTCTACGTTCAAAACTAGCTGCGAACATTTTTAGTAGTGATGTCATACATAATTCTTTGTGTAATTAATGAACTATGACCTGTAATTAATCTAAATCAATTTATAGTCACAATTATTTTTAACCTAACACTGCTGTAAAAAGCCTAATTTTGAGTTATTTTCATTCAAATGTATCAAAAAGTGGATTTATGAAGTTTTCCTACTCTAACAGACTTCCAATCTTTACTTTTTACACCAAGAAGGGCAATTGTTTTCCAAATCTCAAACAATTAAGTCAAAAACAAAGCACAAGAAACAAAAAAAAAATCTGGTCCAGAGTGCTCAAATTTAACACAAAAACTGTAGGAACATTTTTCTGAGCAATCCAAAACCACTACCTACTTAATATATGTCGACGTACCTTATTCCACAGTTTACCATTCCAGTGCGACCAGCCCTCCACGTACCCCATTAATTTACTACAACAATGTAAGGGCTTTATCCCTAACATAATAGATATAACATAAGAGCTGTGGCATTGTGGGCTTGTTTGTGTTAGTTCTGTTCGGAATTACAGTCGTACATTGACGGAGTCACAGCGCACCAAGATGTGCACTAGGAACAATCCAAGAAGCTGAGTTTAAATCAAACCTTTAAGCATTAAACAGTTGGACCTTTGTTTTTTTTATATTTGAGAACACGACAATAGTTAAAAGATCAAAAACAAAATTAATGTGGTGAAAAAACCTGCTCTAATTTGTCTGCATTTCACATCCCTAGTTTTTAAGTCAGTTTTTGGGCTCTACGTACAAAACATGTGACCATTGAACACTGCAAGTTAAACCAGGTCAAACTTTGACAAATCAGCGACTGGAATTTGGTAGTGACGTATGGATGTGTCCCCTTCAATTCACAAAAATGCCAACTGTTTGAAAATTGATCGTGCAGGAGAATTTAATAATTGTGGTTTCTGCTCGGGCAGAATTATGTGACACCTAGTCTTTCATATATTGAAATAGAACTGTGAAATTTGCACCTCATCAACATTTTTGCACCAAGCCCCTTACAACTATAGGTGGCGGACGCCGCTAGTTAACTAGAGAAAAACAAAAGAGGAAGCCCCTGCATGCTTATCCAGTGTGAATACTATCCCCTATATGTCACATGCCAGGTATGTCTGTGGCTTCACAAGTTCAGTCAAGAAAAACAAGAGAAAAGTCAAGTTCAAGCTTGTATTCTGAACTCAAACCCTCCGACTTAACAGTTGTGAACAGCCAAACTCCTCCACCAAGTCTATTAAACATGAGAAAACTCAGTGACACAAGTATAAATAAGTTAAATATTGGAGCTGGAACCATCTTTTAAATATGTTGTCTGCAGGTGGATGTACAGAGCGAAGTTACTGCAGGAGCAATTATCACCATTGTTTCAGGTTTCACCAACTTGAATTGATACAAACTTGGAGATTCAGACCTTTAAAGTGACATTTCATTCAGTAAGTGAGGCATTCATTTCCACAAAAGAGGTGATGACGCTGCTGGTTTACACCTCGCTGATCCAGTCCATGATGCCGTTGTATGAAGAGTCATAGAAAAAAGGCTCCCCTAAAAACCAGAAAATATACTTCATATTAGTACATATGATCAGTCTGTACCATTTTAGATTTGTTTATTCCTAAACAAAATATGCAGTCCTGTTCAATTTGTATTAAAACTGCATCAACTGTACACTTAAATGTATTCTCTGTGAACTCACGTTTTCTAAAATTAGACACGAATCAGGAAAAATGTAGGTCATGTTCTTGTCAGGCAGTGCTCATCTCACTAATCAGGATGTAAGGCAGACACAGTCTTTGATATGTTAAAGGAATGGAACATGGAAAAACATGCTGCTGCGCCACAGCTCCCATTTTCTGCAGTAAGAGAAGTTGCCATGGAACGGCAGGTGAGGTCAACTCTAACCAAACAATTTACTGAGTAGTAATGTAACATTCCAATATGATGACAGAGAAGACATTAATGGCCTAAGTGTTGTTGGTTTCTCTTTAAAAGAGAAATTAATGTGTCTATAAAGCAGAAATTCAGAAAATGTTTTCAGAAATCTGTTTCAGAACAAGGACTGATGATTCCTGTTCAACACTTGAAAGAGTCCTTTTGGTTGAATTCTCACTGACTACAACCCAGTAGGAGTGACAGTTTCACTTCACTCAAGAAAAACAGCACACTGATTTGTATTAATGATATTGTTACTATTATAAAATAGCTAAAAGTACTGTTGTGGGGTTTTTGCATAAATAAAACATTAACAGAAAGAGAAAATAGCCTTCTTTTTAAAACAAACTTTTGATAGAGCTTCGCATGACTTCCTTTCAAAGTAAGATAAAAAAAATCAGATGTGTCACACAGTCACGTTTCAAATGCAGCACCATACCACTCCTTACCATACCAGTCTGCTCAGTGGAACCAAGGCTTAAATGGCCATGTCTGTATGTTTCTTATTATTAGATGTACTTAAAAAAACTACAATTTGTTCAAAAATAGAAAATGTGCTTTTTTTCTCCCTGATTCTGTTTGTGCTTCCTGACCTCCAGTTGTTATCTGTGGTAAATGGTGCTGAAAAATATGTCAAAATGTTTTTGTACAGTTTGTGATACAAACAGCTTTATAATTGTTTGTGAATGAGATGAATGAAGTTTTGGTTGATTTAATGTTGTAGTATTTTTTTTTTACTATAGAGTATTACTTACTGTACAGTTACTTTTTAAAATTAAAACCACTTTTTTCTTAAACCAGAGAGCCACAGTGGCAGGGTAAATGAGCCACTTGTGCTGCAGACACCTGTATTATGGTGCCTTCACACTGAACGCAATTTGTGCGTCACATTTGTGTTGGAATGCTACTTTAAACACACTTTTAACATGTGAAACGCTACTTTTAAAGCTTTAATTAAAGAATTGATTTATTTTTTTAAGTTGACTGTAGTGTAGTTGCTTTGGCATGCTTGTTTCTAAAAGATCGAAAGCCCCACATTTTAAATAGGTTATATATATTTTTGCAATATGATTTTTTTTTATTACTTTATATAACCATACTGCTACCTGTTTTAATTTGAAGTTTGACTTAGTTTTGTAACAGTAAATTGAAAGAAATATTTTAAACTCAATTCTCCAGCTGCATGTTAACAAAACTATAATCCTACAAAAATGTATAACTGAATTCATTTAAAAGCACATATAAAACACTTTTAGTGTACAAATGTTTTCTGTTGAAAGTTGAGGACACTACTGGACTAGTTTTGTGTTTCAAAAACTTGTACTGTCTGTGTTCAAAGATGGAGAAGCATCACCCTATTTTGAAAGGCACGTTAAGCATCACTTAACTGTCAGAAATGGAGTCCATTTTTACAAAGTAAAAACATCACTTCTAGGAATGAACTGTATCTGTTTAACTTTTCTGAAATTTCTGGGTGTAGCTGAAAGTTGACTCTAAATCTATTGACTGAAAAGCTACTAATGACTAGACAGAGAAAAATGTCTGCATTATGTTTTTGTTGGATCACTGAGACTTACTGGCTATCTCCTCAGGACAGAAGCGCTCTGATTGCTGCGCCTGGCTTTTTGACTTCCCTGTTTTCCTCTGAGAGGCAGCAGCTCGGGGTGGGGTGACCTCCAAACTAGCAGCAGCTGCAAACAAGTGGGCATAGGATATTTCCAGGGTCTGCGTCGGCGAGTTTGTAGAGACAGACGAGGAGTTGGCCCTATGATGCAACCTGCCGCCATAGTTGCAGAGCGCACAGGAGAGCGGGGAGGCGGAGGGCCCCCGTGGAAAAAGGGAACCTGGATCGCTGTACTGCCGCTGGGCACCGCTATGGTGATCAGACCGTGTTCGCTGCCACACAGAATGGGAAGACACAACAGCCATCACCTGGAGGGAAGAATCAGAGAGACATAAAACATTTATATGGGTCGATTCCTGGGCATTTCTCTTTGTGTTGTACCTCCTCACAGCAACGCCTGCTGACAGCAGCTCTGTACTGGATGCGAGCCCACAGCACGTCTCGCTGCTGGAGAAAGCGAGGAAATTGTTTCCTCCAGTTCTTGCCCAGAGCCCAGGGAAAAATTTCAAACTTGCTCTGCTCCTCATCCTCCTCCATTGTATTTGCAAGATAACTAGTGAGAAATAAAAGTTCAGTTTAAACATTTCATTTCTCCAAGAAATTTGCAGTTGAATGGATAAAAATTATGATTTCCAACTGAACTTACAGTGCAATGAAAAAATTCCTTCTGTTGTATTCAGCAACAGTGAAGTGGGCTCGTTTGAAGTATACAAAGGTCATGGCTAAAAGGTACTGGAAGAAAGAGAAGGCAGGTCAACTCCAATTTGACATTATGCCTTTGAAGTCCCACTCATTCATCTTTTATTTTATTTTGAAAGTGTTACCAGTGGCCTTTTAATTATGATTGTGCCATTTTTAGTTAAAATAAAAAAATCCTGTGACATAGATTCTGCAGAGCGGCAGTGTTCATAAGAAATTCCCCTCTGAGTTGTGTGTGGAACTGTTGGTACCCCCACTTCCCATCACCCATCTGTTTAAACTCTCTACCACTAGCTTAAAACCCCTCACACCCCAAACTACATTACTGATGCAACAAAAATGGCAAGCAACATTGGAGCTATTCAGTCATACAGTTTGGAGCCAGATACCAGCTCAGACGAGGAAAACAAGGATGTACACGGATCTATTTCTCTGCAAGTGGATGCATCAGAACGGAGCGAAACAGGAAGCATGCCCCCCCCCCCCCCCCCCCCCCCCCCCGTGTATTTTCTAGATAAAAAATACGCTCTGTTTCAAAATGCACCTTTTTGTCTGCTCCTGATTCACGATTTGGATAAAGAAATAATTACAAATGCAGTTTTGAACTTAATTTTCTGTATACCTGTTCTCCATCATTAGAAATTTGCCACAAGAACATATTAAAAAGCAAAAACAAACATTCCATCTGTGTGGGTCTTTAAATACAAATGGTGGAGATATTTTTCAGTAGTTAAATCATTAACAGAAGATGACATCTTCTAACAGATGACATCTTTTAACTCTGGAAAAAAAAAGTTTACTTGACAGCATTCATGTAAATGCAATTAAAATGTAAGAATTTAAATAAACCAAAAAGACAATGAAGCTCTAATTTTAGGCAAAATCTGTCATTTTTAAATTATGAGTAAAATTAACTTTAATTTTAAAGAGGTAGAAAATGCACTAAAAGGTCAGACTTTCAGAACATCAGTAAGTCACAAACATTTGCTGCTTTTTCGATGGCGCCTTACCTTGTCTGTCATTTTAAAGCAGGAGTCCATCTTCAAGAAGTCGTGAATCAGTTTGTCATCTAAAATTAAACTTCAAAGTTAACCATGGAACCAAAGATTTTTTTGAAAAACATTCAAGTCTGTTCATTCACCCAAAAGTCGGAAGAAGGAGGACATTTCCTGGCGCTGGATGACAGCTGAAGGAAGCATTTTCACATAGCAAATATCTGTGCGTGGATCGATCTTCCACGAGAATCCCTCGGAGTTTGGACTACAGCCCATGTTTTGGCAGAGGTGTCTTCTGATTTGACAGACATTTTTGCGTTTCACCCGCAGAGATGCAGAAGGAGGAGTCTTCATCTTGTTAATGCATATGTGACCTGTAGCAAAAACACCACCAAAACTGCTGGTTGCAAAACGGAAAGCTGTTTTCAAGTTTAGTGCATCAATTAAATTAACTTTTTCTTTTAGCATTTACGGCAAATTTGTTGTCAAATTAGTTTTGTAGATGAATTTAATCCCAATAACCAACATAGGCTAATGCTCAATTTTGGAAACCGATTCACAACAAAGAATTAATTACAACGGATCAGATTTATTTTCTATCTATCTATCTATATATAGATTTATATATATACACACATATGCACATGTATAGTATATTTATAGTGAGAGCCTACTAGTGTACAAACATTTAAATGTCACGCAAACATGCAAATGCCAACTACCCGAACAGCAGCCGTCTGAGTTGTTAATTACATTTAGAAAAGTTTAATTTCCAGAGGAGAAGTTAAAATCCGTCCTTGTAAAAATTATTTACCTGTAGTTCCGTATGATACATAATAAAAAAGGATAAAATGTATCTGCAAATTCACACATTCAGCTGTCAATCAATGGAGGTGGTTCCAGCAAATTAGCTAGCTAAAACCTTGACAATCTGACGAGTTCCCGCTTTGTCTTAGAGCATAAGACTCCTGCTCGTACCTGATTGATAGTATTCAATCGTTTAAAACGAGCTTTAGGGATTTGTTCAACGCATGAGTGCAAAAACTGAAAAACTTACACGGACCTGAGTTGAGTTAGCACCGCGAAGAGATCTAATTCCGCGCGACTGCTGGGACAGGACCGCAATGAGCAGATCGCACATGCGCACTCAAAGCCTTGGTATTTCCCGCCGGTCCGTGCTGGTTTTATTTTGTGTCAGCGAAAGGACTCAAAACTAACAAGAAAAAAGCACATTATATAATATTTGAAAAAAACAAAACAAACAAACTTTATTTAACTTTAGAGACCTATTTGGTGTTTGCTGCTTTTAACATGTTCTTCAGCATTTTTCTCATGATGGAGGAGAAAATTAAGCTTAAAATTGCATTTCTGAGTATTATTACTTTATTCAGTCGGTTGTGAATCAGAGACAGCCAAAACATGCTATTGAAAAAAACCTGTTACAATGACGTAGGTGCTACAGTTAGCACCACATGCTCCCTGCTACTCTCCATTTCAAGTCATCCACTTGTAGATGACTAGATCCATGTAGAGTACGTCTTTGCTTTCCTCGTCTGAGCTGGTATCTGGCTCAGAACTGTATCGCTGGACAACTCCACTATTGCTCGCCTGTTTTCTTACAGCGGTAATGTTAGGTTGGTGTTGTGAGGGGCTGTGAGGTGGTGAAAGACAAACAAAGAGATGGGAAATGAGGGCAGGCTTACTCCATGCTAAAAGTCCTGCTCACAACTCAGAGGCAAATGTCTAATGAAACTACTGCTGTTCTACATAAACTTTGTCCTAGAAAACAACACAGATTTTTTAAAACGTATCCTTAAAACACTATAATCATAATTAAAAGATCACTGGGAACACTTTTACAATACATCAAAAGATGATCAGAGTGTGACTTTAAACTTTTGTTTAACTTTGTGATAGCAGCTGATGGTTTGTTAAAGTAAATTTTAATCCTCTTTTTCTTCGTTTTCAGTTTTCTTTGAGTTGGTTTGCCTTATTTCAAAATGAATCTGTAATGCATTTGTACGGTCCATGACACAATAATCTAAAACATAATGTTTTTAGGCTGTTTTTTTAGTATTTCATATAAAAATGAATCACCTAGGAGGCAGAATTCAATATGCAGTCCTCTAGTAAATCTGACCTTGTTTTCCCAGTATTTTAATTTGAGTTTACTTTTAGATTACATAAAATATGTGTTCATACTATTTATAAATTATTTTATGCCATTTAATTCTGTAAAAAATAAGAAAATAATTTGAAATCTCTCTACATGTGTCAATGGTTCAGACTAAAAGTAACTGACTGACACCCCTCTCCTCGTAGGGGGTACAGGAGGGCTTTTAGGCTGTACAAAGGAGAAGAAATGAGTATATATATATATATATACATTTTTACCCTCTCATTATGTTCTTATCATGTTTTTTAAAGGGCTTGTGAGATTTTTCTTTAACTTTTTATTCTGTTGTCTTTAAAGCTGTTGGCCAAAGAAGTTCAAGCTATTTTAAAACTTGCCTCCTTGCTCCAGTGAACTGATGCCAGATATACAGCTCATCAGATCAATGAATCACCTAAATAACCACAGAGTACAACCACTTTTGTCAGTGTATAAAGACTATTCAAACAGTAGTAGTTTACCAATTGTTGTGTCTAAAACTTCGATGATTTGAGCTGCTTTAATGCAATATTAATAGAACAAAATCAAGAGAACATGTTTTTCTTTTTTTCTGGAGATAACAAAACAAATACAACACTCATTTAGAATAGTTTTCCTTTTTCTCCCCTTTTTTTCTTTAAGAGCTAAATAGTAAGATAGTGTTTGGGAGCTATAAAAAGCCTACTCTGGCCAGCCCTCATTACTCAAATGAGCTTATCTTCTTACAAGTAGGTGAGTTTTATTTGCTTTAACATGGCATATGCGCAGGCTCAGAAGTTCCCTGAAAGCCAAACTAATCCTCTCAGCTGCTTGTCCTTCGTAGGGTGAAGAAGGATGTTTTTCACAGGGAGCTACGTGGAAATTGTTTAAAAAAATGACCATGGTCTATGGATTTTTTATTGTTCTTTCGTAACGGGTTGAACCCGTTGGACCTTTGAAATGGATATATCTTTGTTTTGTTTGACCTGCTTTCAAGGGGACAAACATTTTCTTATACTTAGCAGCCATCTGGAAATAATGGATACAGCAGGTGGATAAGGATTGTGGTTGCTTTTTTTTTCCCGTATCCATTCTGCGGCATCGGCATTCAACAACAACTGTTCGAATTGTTTTTTTTTTTTCTTTTTTTAAACAAAAGTTGGAAACATGGGTTGTGCGCCATCTAAAGGTAACAATTTTGCCACTTTGGGTGCAATGAGAAAGGGGAGAATGCTACCACCAGTACCTCAAGACACCCCGGGAGATCTTCAGTTTGTAGACAAAGACATGGGTAATTCAACTGGATCCATAAATAAGACTATAAAAGAGAAAAAGGCAGCTGGGCGCATCCAGGTATCTCAGATAGAAGCACAAATGACTCCACAAAAAAAGACACAAGGAACTGCACCGGAAAATGCTGATTCTGTGAACGTGAACAAGTCTGAGAGTCAAGCAATGGAAAAAAACACAACTTTATTAAAAAAGGAGAAACATATTGAAAAGGAGGATTTAGTCGACAAAAAACCTGGCAGGAAACCAAAGAAAAATGCTAAATGTGCAAAAACTCCAAAACGGAAAGATAAAGACAAAGACAAAATATGTGTCGATCAAAAAGTTGACTTTCCGGAACCATTAGTAAAAGCTCATCAGGCCGCTTATGCCTTTTTGAATCCAAGCATACAGAAATATGACATTCTTCTTGGACTTCTGGAACAAGCCACCCAGACTCAAGTTTCCGTTCAGCCAATGGTGGCCTTCATGGCTTTACGTTATGAGGAAATAATTCAGGGACTTGAAGAGATTGCAGATGAAGGAGAAAAGGTCTTCAAAGAATATGGAGAGCAACTCTCTTGGCCAACCCAAATGAAAAACCTCTCATCCTCTTCTCTTGTAAAGTCTGGCTCTGTAAGCCCACAACCCCCACCGGATCTGCTGCAGCAGCTGCTGCAGTACACCACACAGAGAATGAGAAACGTGAGTCAAGTTGTCGGTGGACTTGGAGCCTCTGCTCTGGAAGAGGCAGTGGAGTACTTTACTTCAGTGTCAGACCTTCTAGAAGAGAAGCTGAAAATTAAGCGAGCCACAGAGGCTAGATTAATGCAAATCTTAACTCGTATTGAAATGGCCTCTCTACGCAAGCCTGGGCCAGAAGATTCTGCTCTGTTCAGCGAGGACAGTGGAATTGGTGCGGAGAATGAGTCCCTGGTTGGTTCTGAAAAACGGCATAGACGAGGAAGCTGTGGGTCCACCGGAACAAATCAATCTACTGTCAGTTCTGTTGAGTATACTGCGAGCACTGTAGGACTTCCAAAGCAAAAAAGTCGCAGACAAATAAGTCCAAGTTTTTCCCTTGCCTCACTTAACTCTGTTGGTTCGGCATGTACTATAATGCCCAATGGCCAAAAAGATTCATTGTTAGGATCAGTCTCCCTTGATGATGGGGAGGATGATGAAAATGATGAAGTGGACAGAGGAGTGGAAGAAGTTGAAGTATCATGTAGAATGCAGTCCAATGCTTCCCCTGTCAGTGTTGAAAACCATCCAAGCCGCTTACCCCCAAAGCGCATCGAAAACCCCCAAAATGTAGAGATGACACTCAAAATGAAAAATGCTATAAGTGGAAAGATACAGTTTGTTTCAAAACAAAACACTACTGCCAAAACAAAAGTGGCGGGCAGCCCTAAAACAACTGGGCGTGAATGGGCAGATGAAGTACAATCTCCAAAAAGACCGCAAACAGCAGCTGTTGTTCGGAGAGCTGTCATGACAAAGATGACTACAACTAGAGAACAACGTTCTCGTTCAGCAGAATCCCTTAGGAGCAAAGGAGAAGATCCCACATTACTTGAATTAGAGAGAACTCAGAAGAATTTAAGCCAAAGGTTACAAAAGATGAGTAAAACTAAGGAAGAAGGGAAAACAAAGATTGGGCCAAGCAAACAAGCTCAAGGAAACTCACCAGCTCAGTCTCCAGCAATAAATCGCAAGCTTCCCTCAGTAGGTAAAGACGGCGTTTCCCAGAAACTTAATCAAAAAGCAAGCCTTCCAAACTGTCAGACAAAAAAAGAAAAGTTAGCCAAAAAAGAAGAAGAACAAAAGAAAGATGAAAAAACTCCTGGAGTTCTGTTTAAAGTCACACCACCACCCAGCCCTCCATCATCACCACGGACATCAGGCTTCCAAAGAGGAAGAAACTCAGTTAAAAAACTGATTGACACATTCAGTCAAGGACTAGAAGAAGGTGAAGGTACTAAAATGATTGGACCTCTAAAAAGTGTACGCAGGTGTGGGGTTCCAGTCTTGCCAGGTTTAGGAAATGTTGAAGCTATACTCA
Organism: Oryzias celebensis; assembly: GCA_014656515.1. NCBI lineage: Eukaryota > Metazoa > Chordata > Actinopteri > Beloniformes > Adrianichthyidae > Oryzias > Oryzias celebensis. The sequence continues at coordinate 32,889,921 of BNCR01000005.1, read as the reverse complement.
GTTCGGGGTTAACCAGCTGTAGGCCTGATCCTATTATCTCAGAGAAAATTGATGATTTAGATGTAAATAATCTTCCTCCACCTCCACTGGAAGTATTAATGGATAATTCTTTTGAAAGTGCTCATAGTGAATCAGCAGCAGGAGGAGACTGCGCTTCAAAAGGAGGGAAGTCTCCTGTGTTAAAAAGAGCTGCAGTGTCACAAAGACTGAGAGCCTCAATTCAGTCAGTGACAGTGCTGCCGAGCAAGGGAGGCTTGCCACAATCATTCAGTGCAATTTCTCCCGATAAAGTGAATCGGCAAGACTCTTCTACTTCACTGAAGATCAGTCAACCAGAAGTTCAGTCAAGTGTAGGACAGCAGATGGAAACTAACTTCTTTCACCAGAAGGAATCGAAGATAATACCTGTACAACAATTTTCAGACAAAAATGTGGACAGACTGCCAACCCATTCTGCAGCAACATCCAACAGTCCAGAAGAATTATCAGACACGCAACATCTGAGCAAGCTTTCAGAGTCTGGACCAAACATGGAAGCCTCTACAGTGCCTGCCTCTTCAGAAAGTACCAACCAATCACTCACCCATCCACCTGGCTCCAGAGGAAGAATGTTACCTTCCACTCCTTCTACACCAAGCAGAGTACAAAGAAGATTTCAGAGCAACAGCAGTTTCAAAAAGCAACCAACACCACCCTCATCAGCAAGCCCCACGTCTGACAGTACTTTTTCTACTCCACCCTCTACCCAGAGAAGGCTTCCCACCCCACCAACTACGAAACAAAATGCACTTAACTCTGTCTCAACCCCATCATACAGTTTCAAGGCTCCATCTCCACCAGCATCTCCAAGAGTGCAAAGACTGTCAAGGGAGAATAGTAGTGAAGACTTGTCGAGTTTTCGGGCCTTCAGTAATGCGCGTTCTGTTTTCTGTCCTGTCTCTCCCTCCCTTTTTGAGGCTCAGCCTTGTTCAGTTCCCAGACCACCTCAAGCGTGGGTTTCGACCAGAGTCTCTTTTCTGTCAAATAACTGGGGTGGCCGGGGCAGATTCCCTGTGTGTGTTCAAGGACCTCGACCCTTTGTCCGACGCACCCAGTCAGATCGAAGACCAAGTCTAAGTATGTCACAGCGGCCGGAAGGCAAATCTGCAGCTGAAACATTTGGAAGTGAGCCGTCTATATGTTCAAATGGGTGAGACTTTTATCACATACTTTTTGTGTTTCAGTGTTTAAATAACTAGTTCATAAATGTTAATTGATAATTCTAAAAGTATGTAAGTGTTTTGTATTCAATTAGAAAGAAGACAGGTTCTCATTCTAATTTAGACAGGCAATATCATGACCAGCACATAACCAAACGGACACAGATCACGCCCATGACATAGACACATTGTTTAACTTTTAATTGCAGGTCATCTTATAGTTTTTTTGAGCAGACAAAATTAGTTCCCAGTCTATTTGTTGTTTTTTGTTTTTATGTTTTAAAGAATTGCCCCAAAACCCCCAGAAAAAGTTATAATGACATAAACACAAAAACAATCAGCACAAAACCCACAAAAAATTAGAATGAAAAACAACAGTTATTTTTTAACTGAATACTAAACATTTACATATAAAAGGTTTTTATATGAAAAATAAAATTTTTGTTGAGTGTAAAAATGTTATAATTTAACATTTTTACACTCAACAAAAATTAAGATTAACCTAAAAATATCAAGATGTCCAAATAGGGAAGGTTGCATTGTATTTTAAGGAAACATTTGTACTTCTGTGCTAATTCTCTTTTAGAGTAGTCTCACTTTTTAAAACTTTTTTTTTTCAAATATATTGAGTGCTTTTGAGTTGATGTAAAGGCTCTTCATTGTAAAAAGTCTTTGATTTTAGTGGGATTCAATTATTTGAGTTTCATCTCTCTTCTCTCTGCTTTACAGAATAGAGGATGAATCAACAATGGACAGTGAACCGTGGGGTAGCCAATCCGACCTTAGAGCAACTCCTCGCTCTGCTTCACACCCAGACCTGTGTGTTGTTGGACATGCCTTGCACAGGGACTGAAGAGGGCCAGTGGGATTACAGATTACGAGGCCTTACTAAGGATTTAAATAGGTGCCGTTTACTCCTTAGGGAAGACAGCAAAAGAAAGTTCCTTCCACTCTGTTGTAGTAACACACAGACACTCTGTGGTAGCACAAGGCCAATGAAATTCTTTTTTTAGATTTTCAAAAATTAAAATTAAAAAATTTAATAAAATATATCGAATTGCATCCAAGTATGGGCACTAAGCCATGAATTTGCTCTTGAGTTGATGTTTACAATATGCAACACTCAAATTCTTGTGATCATTTGTGTTACTTATCCTATGCAAATCTGGGTCACAATGCTTGAACTATGAAGATGTACAAAAAATAATGGCAACTGAAGACCTACAGAACTGTTATTGACAAAGATAAGGGAGATTAGTCCATCAATTCACTGACATAACAATCATACTCAAACACACAGTGGCAGAGAAACAAACAAACAAAAAAACATTTCTTAAATCTTGAAACAACGCTGTTTTTGAAAATGTTTCTTCTTTCAGTGAATTTTTCTTTGTCATTTAGATCTTTGGAATGTTTTTCTTATATGTTGTGACTTTCTGTAACATAATACTTTTTTTTTTAATTTCTTCTTTGTTTTTTATGCAATTGCAACTTTGTACAACAAAAAGTATTCCTCTTTTTTGTAAATTAATGAATAAACTGTGTCAAAAATTTTACAATTTACATTAATTTACCAATAATTTGCCTTTTTCAGAATGATTATTCCTGTTTTGACTTTGCAAAAAAACTTAGGTAAAAATTTGAGGATTCAGTACATTTAGCTGGAACATCTGTTCTTGTGGTGGTTAGAGGTTTATTTTTCTTTAATGGTGCAGATCTTCAGGAAATGCAAAAAGTTTCAAACATATCGAAGCTGAAAAATTAGTTGTCCCGCTTTGTTCAGAAAACTTATCTTTTTTTAATATACAACTTTTAGCTTCATTGATTGACAGTTTTACTTGGGTTTAAAAAGTTCTTCCTCTTAATTTCAAATATCAGAAGATAATAAAAAAAACACTTTGGAAATGTTAGTGCTTTTGGTTACTTAGTTGGACTGAACACAAAAATATTTGTTGCAGCTAGTCCTCTCGAGTAGGTCTTAGGCTTAGATGATGGCCAGTATTATGAGGATAACTGTAATCAAAGTCCTTCCATTCATTTTGTCCACATTTTTTGTCCCTTTCAGAGTCATGGGGGCACTTGTGATACACCCTGGATAGGTTGCCAGTTTGTCGCAGGGCAACAATTACAAATCCATTCACACCAAGTGACAGTTTTAGAGTAACCACTTAACTTTTAAGCCAGGTCTTGAACTGGAGGCCCTTTTGCTGTGAGGCAAGAGTGCTGACCACAGCGCCACCGTGCTGCTCTGTATTAAAAGTATTAAGTCAGATTCTAAATTATATCTCTTGCATTGTTTTATCCAAAAGAAATTTCAATAAAAAACTATATTTTAATTTTTACCAAGCAAAACACTAAGTTGAGACTTTGAAGTAGTTAAAGTCCCACTCCGATTATCTTTTGATCTATTTTCAAAATGTTTCCAGTAGTTTTTTAATCATGCCATTCTCAGGCAAAATAAAGATAAAAAAAACGTTTTCTAGGAAAAAGTTTCTGCAGAGCAGCAGAAGTTTATCAGAAATTCACTCTGAGTTGTGGGAAAGACTGTTGGTGCAGAACAAGCAAGTGCCGATTTCATGTCATGCCTTTGTTTACACTATTCACCCAGCTTACAGCCCCTCACAAATCTAGTCCAACATTACCAGTGCAACAAGAACGGCGAGTAATATTGGAGTTATCCAGCTGTACAGTTTTGAGTCAGAATTCAGCTCAGACGAGGAAAACAAAGTTGTACATGGATCTAGTTGTCTTCAAGTGGATGCATCAGAATGGTACAAGGAGTTTGTGGCCTCATCTTATTTGTATACCGTACATGTCCAGTATCTAAAAGGGTTTGAAATAGTGTATCGGTATACGATAGAAGAAGGTCAACGGTTGTGTCAGAAATTCTTTACTGTATTGTCGTTTGCCATTTTTATGCCAAAATCCTGGAAATTTCCCAGAAGTCTCTGTGTAGAACTAGTGTACATCAATCCTCACTAGCGTGGTGAATATAGACAACAATGCATTGTTCTTGAACAATTTTTCATTTGAAAAAAAGTAAAAGAATTTACATTAATTCACCAGTACACAGTGAATTCATGTATTCTTGTAAAATGTTAAATACATATTTATGTAGTTACATATTTATTAGGTTTTACTTCAGAAATGGGTGTCATCATATTTACAGTAAAAAAAAAACAGTGAACTCATATCTGAATGGCTTTAAAAATGATGTTAAAATCCAAAGCACTAGGCTATATATTCTAGTTTAGGAGTTATGGAGTAGTGAGGAAATTTGGACATATATTAAACTTTCTAGTTGCTAGGAATGCTTTTATTTTGGTCAGGCAGTTGTTATCAACTGGAGATTTTGCCTACTTTTTGCTTCTTTATAATTAACATGCTGCATTGCATATTTTCTCATCATAAATTGGTAAAAAAAAAGCTTCTGTGAGATTTTTTCTCCAAGCAAGTCCCTTTTGTCTGAGTGTGGCCTTCTGCTGAGCCACTTTCATGACAGATTGTCACCTCAAAGCCACTTTTGTGTTTTGCTGACTGTATGCTTCAGGGCATTGTTGGTCTGGGAGGTCCTTCAGACTCGAGTGAATGTGATTTGAAGTCTTCTTCAACCACTTGTTGTCTTCGCCTGCAGCTGCCTCCAAACAACTCTGTAAAGTCAGTTTCACCAAAATAAAAAAACGTATAAACTTCTTGATTTGTAGCTTATGTCTTAAGTCAGACTTAATAAAATAATTAAGATAAGACCAAAAAAGAAAGCAATAACCCCAAACTATTTTTGTATAAAAAACTATACACACCAAGCTACAGTATGTATGTAGCAGTCTACTACACTTATCTGATTAAAATAAGATAATATTGCATGAGTTCTTCCAGTTTTCTCAAACAAAAAACTGCATATTTAAAAATAACCCAAATTTGGTTGTTTTTAACCCCACTCCAAAGTTAAAAAGGAACTAACTTTTTGCTGGGTTGTCTTATTTCAGGAAAAGAAAAAAACAAAAAAAAGCGAGTTAAAATGAAGTCACTATCACCCCAAAATGTATTATTGCTCCAAAAAGTAACCCCGTCATACACTTACTGCCAATTTATTAGGCACACTTTGCCAGTACCAGGTTGGACCCCCTTCTGCCTTCGGAACTGCCTTAATCCTTCGTGGAATCGAATTAACAAGGTACTGGAAACATTCCTCAGAGATTTTGGTCCAAATTGACATGACAGCATCACACATTTGCTCCAGATTTGTCGGCTGCACATCCGTGATGCCAATTTTCCGTTCCATCACATCCCAAAGGTGATTTATTGGGTTGAGATCTGGTTACTGTGGAGCTCATTTGAGTCCAGTGAACTTATTATCATGTTCAATAAACCAGTCTGAGATGATTCCAGCTTTATGACATGGAGCCTTATCCTACTGGAAGTAACTATCAGAAGCTGGTACACTGTGGTCATAAAGGCATGGACATGGTCAGCAAAAATACTCAGGCATTGTAACCATGTTAAGTTGGGCCCAAATTGTGCCAAGAAAATATCCCCCACACCATTATATCACCACCAGCAGCCTGAACTGTTGATACAAAGCAGGATGAATCCATGCTTTCATGGTGTTTATGCTAAATTCTGCCCCTACCATCAGAATGTTGCAGCAGAAATGAAGACTCATCAGACCAGACAACATTTTTCCAATCTTCTATTGTCCAATTTTGGTCAGTCTGTGTAAACTGTAGCCTCAGATTCTGGTTCCTCACTAACAGGAATGGTACCTGGTATGTTCTTTCTGCTGCTGTAGTGCATCTGCCTCAAGGTTGGGTGTGTTGTGTGTTCAGAGATGCTCTTCTGCAGACCTGGGTGCAGAGAACCAGGGGTTGCTGGAGTTACTTTTGTCTTTCTATCAGCTGGAACCAGTCTGGTTATTCTCCTCTGATCTCTGGCATCAACAAGACATTTCTGCCCACAGAACTGGGTATTTTCGCTTTTTGGACCATTCTGTGCAAACCCTGGAACTGGTTCTTAGTGAAAATCCCAGTAGATCAGCAGTTTTTGAAACACTAACACCAGATCGTCCAGCACCAACAACCATGCCACATTCAAAGTCACATTATTCACCTTTCTTCCACTATCTGATGTTCACTTTGAACTCCAGCTGATTGTCTTGACCCTGTCTACACATCTAAATGCATTAAGTTGCTGCCATGTGATTGGCTGATTAGAAATTTGTGTTAACAAGCAGCTGTATAGATATGCCTACTAAAATGGCCAGTGTGTGCATACTCTAACATGAATTATCTAAGAATTGGGTGGGAGAAATAACCAGTTTTTAGAGAATATATATAAAGAAACAAACGTTACTTTTTCCACTTCATTTAAAGTGAATCTTGAAGGGCTGCATTCATTTGAGAGCTTGTAGTGATGCCTGTCTTCCACCAGAGGAGTATCTTGCCACATGAACTCCTTTCCTTAAGCTCCCTGCAGTAGAAAGCTCCTTTGAATTCATAAACCTTGATAAAATGGCTGCGCAGTCTTTCTATTTGCCATGGATAATGATATATCAGTGAATTCTCTAATGTTTTAAGTTGTGCACAGAATGGGATTTGTGAGATCTGAAGCCAAATGCTCCATGTTCCAGATAGGAGAATGACTCAACATGATAAATCTGATCCACCCAAGTTTTCTCCCTGCCATGAATACAAATATGTGAACCACACACTCAATGTGTCTTTTCATAATGAAGAAATGACAACGTAGTTTTCAATTATAGGTCTTCACGGTTTCTACAAAAAATCTATAAATGTAATGTTATGATCATGCCTTTTTATATATTTAAACACTACATGCACTAATAATCGCATATATCAACATTCTCTTACAATATTTTGTTACAAATTACATTTTATTTTTTTCACATTTCTTTTCCTTGTTTTATTCCTAAGCCTTTAATTGCCTCATGTGGTAATTTGCTAACTAACTGCAGTCACAAGGCAAAGGCAGCTGAAACAGTGAATGTAAAGAGTCTAAAAAAATTAAAACTGACTGTGTGAAGAATTTATCTGCCTTTAAATTGTTGTTTTTCTTTAAAGGCTTATGAGACTTGGTGCTGCTTGGAAAACAGCAAGAGAACAAGAAAGAAAACTACTCCAGCTCATATCAGAAAAACACACATGATTAGTTTAATTTTTAGACATTTAAGTCTTATTGGCCCATTTTGCTATAAGAAAATTAAAAATATATTGAATATAAAAAGTATGACATGAGAAGGAAAGGAGACAAAGTAAAGACAAAATTAACAATGGAGGAGTTTTTGCTGTTACAAAAAACAGCAATGCAAACTGATTCAAAAAGATTGTTTTTTTCATTATGAGCATGATAGGCTATAAACCAGGTCAGCTTAAAACATAAAGATTTCAAATTGTTGTTGAGTTTAACTAGTGAAAAACTGAAAATTTGGTTATTTATGAATTTTGCAAGCAAATGCAAACTTTTTTCTGGCTTTGTTTAGTTTTGTGCCACATGATAACAGCACTAACTATATATGAGAACTGCACTGTGTGGCCCCTCTCCTCCGGCGCTCCAAACAGGAGACACCCGCTTGTTCCAAGAAGCTAAAATCACACAGGTTGTGTCCAAATTCCTTCACTACTCACTACATAGTGCAGTAAATAGTGCATTCACTATTTTGTTGAGCTGTCCAAACCAGCCATTTCCAAACTGAGTGCCTTAGAAATTTCCTAAAAGTCTCTAAAACCTGTGTGCAACCATGACCACCAGATTAGCAAATATAGACCACAATGCACTGCATTTGAACATTTTTTGTAAAAGAAAATATTTTCTGTTTTGTTTTGTTTTTCTTTTTCTTTTAAAGCATCGAAGTTTCCGTCATCAAAACACCGTAGAATCACAATCTTCCTAAAGTTCTGGTATTTATTAAGTTTTGTGATGTCAAGTAGTGATGTCAAAAAAGTAGTGAGCATATGTGTCTGAATAATTTTTAAAATCCAGGGTACTAGACAGTCTCGCACTATATAGTTTTTTATTGTATGAGGTGATGATGTATGAGGTCGTATCGGGATCATCCTAAAGTGAATAAAAAACCAGATAAAAAATTAGAAAAATGGCGACTTAATTGACCTCTTTTGTTTGGGTCCAGAAAAGTACGCCATTTTCTATGAATGACGTCCCACTCACTCAGTCCAATTCTCCTATAGAATCAGTGGATAACAGTCACGCAACACTTTTCTATTGAGCCAGACCTGAAGTACGTGGAAAAACAAGCATGCCATTGGTCACAGGTCACTGCAACTGTGTGCAAATTCACCACGACATTTCCAGAGGAACAATATTTAGATGGTCTGGTGGTTTATCGGAAATTTGACTCTTAAAGAGCACACATGTTGCACCTTTTGCTGAACAAGGGAGGAAATGTGCATTTGTCAGCTGCACTTTCACACTCCTGTTAACTTGAAGATTCCCAGATGAGAAGCTGTGATGTAATCGTTCGTCAAAAGGATGCAGCATAGTCTCTGATCAGTGGAGACAACTTATTTAAAGGAAGTAAGGAGCAAAGCAGATGAAAAGAAACATCAGTTAAAAAAAAAATATTAGGAAAACCTTGTTCGTCAGTAGTATTTTTTTTTATACCTAAATGGACTGTGGTTGTGGTTAAGCATTGATGCATGAAATGAAATGCCACCATCATTCTTGTGGAATCTTGTGTGAATTGCTTTCCTACTCCTCTGGCTCCTGCTTATTACTCCAGTTGTAGGGGCATTTGAAGCTGTAGTGGTGTCCGAAAGTGTTTTTTTAGGGGGCTTTGGGCTGACTATCCCTTCGTTGGTAGGGTGTTCTTTCTCAGAGGAGAAACACATTTCTTTACGTGGGTGTGCTGTTAAGCACAGCATTTTACACGTATAAATACTTATACATAAATGTAGGTATTGAGCTTTTGTGTTATTTTTTAAAGTTATAAAATCAATGTGTTTTCCGAGCATTGGCAGTTATGTGATAACGTAGATGACTGGCGACTATTGATTACGTCATAAAGCAGTAGTTACATTGGAACTTGAAGACACAATTTTTTTCCATCAGCTTGAAAGGATAGATGTGGAGATAGGGCGAAGCTGTAGGAGTAGTGAAGCAATTCGGATTTGGTCTTAATTTTTTCCTCTAACTGGAAAACTTCTGTGAAATGCTAATCACACACTGTTATAGAATCTACATAAATGAACAGCTATATAATAGAAATTTTAAATATTTTTTTATTAAAGAAGTACAGAAATGACCTCATGCTTATATCAATGTTTTTAAACATTCACAAAATACTTTATTTCAACAGATTAAATCTAATGATTGGTGATGTTTGGTTGTCAAAAACTAAACATTAAGGACGAGTCATTTTGCATTTTGGCTGTTCTTGTTAAAAATGAAAGAAATACATGATGATGTTCAATTCTGAACAAATAATTTTGTTTTTTGAACTTATTTTGGAGAATTACAACAAAGGTTGTGCAAAGCTGCTCTTTCTGTAGACCAGGCACAAGAGCAGTGGAAAAGTTTCATACATATGTTGTAGATGGATGCCACTCTCAGTTTGAAATATACATTTGCATAATTCTTTTAGACTGAATTTTGATACAGCTTTCTGTTAGGTAACCAATGATTTATGGCAGACCTCTGATCATCGCTATCAGGAATTGACACAGCTAATCACAAAAATGGAGGTAAATGACAATAACTGCAGTTTTCATACGTAAAATGAAAAATCAAGTCAGAACAGATATTTTTCTCACAAGGATGGCAAGTGAATGTAGGCAGTAATAATAAAAAGATGTGAAATGCTGAAACCCCATTCCTATAGGAAGCGTGAAAATTGGTATTCTTTCTCTTTTATTGTCAGACTAGAGGTTTCTAAATATCTAATGTGGTTTCTTTGGTTGTGAAACCAGAGGCACCTAAGTGTAACATTTTATTATTTCAAGCATTCTAGCCTCCACAGCAGTTCATTTCTTAAAGAAACAGAGGCATGCTGCTCAAAGCAACTATAACTTGGCGGCTGTCTAAGTAAAATTAAAATAACATAATATATCCTCTTTATTTTGTCAAACACTAAGAACTAGGCATAGTATCATATACTTTCAAGTCACCAGATAAGATTACGGTTGCAAAAAAAAATCTGTTTTACCAACGACTCAGTTCAATAATTGTGGCTGCCAATTTCACTTAAGATTTTGGTTCATTCTGAACAATCTAATTCAATCTGATTCAAGTCGATCCAGGATATGTTTAGTCAAAAATGCAAGCAGTGTAACTCAGAGATAAATACCTGGATACTGAACAGTGCAGGTGAAGTTTTCCAGATTTCTTGCAATATAATCATGTGTAAATTAAATGTGTACAAAAGAAAAAGTTGTCAGAGATCAGACTTCTATCTCCAGTGTAGCGGATGGGCCTCATCCAGATGAAACTGGGGGATAACTTAGGGTGCAAGACAACTCAGAGGTGAGGTCCACGGCGAAAGACAGGAGCACAGACGATCCACCTGGAATCTCTACTGCTCCTCTGGAGGGGAGTGGGAAAGAGGGATAAAATATGAATTGCACTGCACCAAAGAGAGGCATGATGAACTAAGAAAAAAATAATACTGAATAAATGATAAAGAAGAGGAGAGAAGTAATAATAGGAGTAATACAGATGAAAAAGAGCTTCTTTCAGCGCTTCACATCCCCTGCATCTGCAGGATTTTTCTTTGTAAAAATGAAGGTAGGTGGTCTTCGACCCTGCATAGACCACCACAAACTTAATGAGATCACCATCAAGTGCCGCTACCCCCTACCGTTAGTCCCTTGGCCCTGAAGCAACTGCGCCAGGTCCGAGACATCACCAACCTGGACCTATTCATTGCTTATATCCTGATACCCACTGGCCAATGTGAATACTAAATCATGCCCTTTGGACTTTGTAGCACCCCCTCTGAGTTTCAGCCCTTTGTAAATGTTATATTCTGTGACTTGGTACATCACTCCGCCATGGTCTACCCCCTGACGTTTGAGGAGTATGTTGTCCACGTCTGGCAGGTTCTCCAGCGCTTGATTGATTATAATCTGTATGCCAACAGTGACAAATGTGAGTTTCGCCAAACCTCAGTCTCCTTACTTGGCTATGCCATTAGAGCGCAGGCAGTCGCCATGGACCAGGGCAAGGTGGAAGCTGTAACCAGGTGGCCACAACCCACATCAGTAAAAGGCCTGCAACGCTTCTTGGGTTTTGCTCATTTCTACAGGTGGTTCTGAGGGTTCAGCACAGTGGCTGCCCCACTAACCTCTCTGCTCAAAGGAGGACTGTGTCAGTTACAGTGGACACTTGCAGCATCACAAGTGTTCAGTTCACCTTCACTACCAAACCCCACCTTTCAATTCCTTGTGGAGGAGGACGCTTCCAACACGGGTGTCAGAGTGGTGCTATCTCAACGTCAAGGCCTGCCTACCAAAATGTTCCCGTGTGCCGATGCTCTCTCTTGTCTTCATGACACCAACGCAGAGGTGTGCAGCCCGGCAAAACTCATTATCCCCCCCCTCGTCAGCAGATCCTACATCAAGTGTAAGATGGCCTGGCTGTCGAACACCCAGGTATTGTCGCCACACTATCACTCACTGCAAAAAGTTTTTGGTGGTCTACTTTACAGGCAGACGTGGCCCAGTTTGTCATCCAGTGTTCCACCTGTCAAATGGCAAAAATACCATATCAGCATCCAGCCAGACTGTTGCAACCCTTGCCAATTCCTCATCACCCTTGGAGACACATTGCTGTGGACTTTGTTTCTGACTTGCCAAGATCTCATGGTAATTCCACCATCCTGACTGTCATTCATAGATTCTCTAAGTCCTCCAGACACTTACTACTGCCCAAACTGCCCACCGCACTGGATACCACATAGCAACTGGTGCAACACGTCTTCAGACACTACTATCTTCCACAAAACATTGTGTCTGACCGGGGTCCCCAGTTCACTTCCCGGGTCTGGCATGCTCTGTGTAAGGGTCTAGGAATCAATGTCCCTCACTTCGGATTACTACCCTACATCCAAGGTCAGGTGGAATTACTCAATCAAGAAATCATCAGGTTCCTGAGGACTAATTGCCACAACCATGAAGAAGACAGTGTGTTTCCTCGCTTTCAAAACCACTCGCAGGAGAGGAGGCCCCGTCAGAGATCAGACGTTCATCTCCCCCTCCAACCACCAGAGGAATCCATCTACAGAGTATTGACTTTCTTTTGATTCTCATTGTCACTTCATTTACCATGAGCCTCTGCCCTCTGTTCCCAGTTCTCACCAGCTGTTCATCATCATACAATCACTACAAACAGTTTTTAGGCAGACACCGAGCTTCTGCCTGGGGCTATGTCTTGTTTTGGCGTGCAAACAGTCTGAGCGTTGTACCTTATGATCTCGCCTTGTGTTCTGACTTCTTCTGAGTAGTCTTGCCTTGCCCCAATCTGCTCGTGCTTACTATTAAACCCATTGCACACGGATCCAAACGCCTCTGCCTCTTCATTACCCAAGTACACAAGAATTGATGGCAAATCCTGTCATATTTTACTTTCATAAAGTTCAGTCCACCATTGTTTTTCTAGATTAAAATTATTCAAAGGGAACATTAATAGAACAATATACTACACTGTATGGCCTTATGTCTTTACAAAATTCAAAGTGTTTTCCACACATACTGTAATGTGAACAATGTAATGATGGTTGATCATTTATTTGCTGCCATCATGTGTGTTGTCCGCTGTGATGGCACTTTGTCATTTTTATGTTATGTTAAAAAAAAAAATTACCATCTCTAAATCCAAATGGTATTTTCCAATATACCAATAAACCAGTTAAGAGCCAAAAGTCACCTGGGGAGCATAAGTTATGAGAATATATATTTGACGATTGAATGGAAAAAAAAAGTGACAAAAGACTGGAATCATAGTACAGTAATAGAAAAACTACTAGTGTAAATATGAAATATGTTAAGCATTGCTAAATATGATCCTACAGTGCTGCATTTTACAGTTTTTGGGTCATTTTTTCTGCGATTATTGTATTACATCTGTGTGATTTATTTAGACTAACATCAGTTATTATTATATACACACACTTTTTGTAAAGACTAAGCCAGAAGGAAAATTTAACAGTGGATTTGATCATGTGTCAATACAGTTATTAATTCTTTTTCTAGAAAAATTGGGCCAGGGTCCACATGGTATCACACTACACATCTTTTGGTAGCACTGACAGCTGGCCCGTTTTCCAGCCGTCACCAAATCCTTACATTCATGAATGGGATTGTGGCACGGTGAAAGCAAACTGTGACATATCTCCCAACTAAATGCACCCTCTACTGTATCAGCATATGCTGATACAACGCCGTGCCTGAACCCTTACCATGAAAGTTTATAAGCAGAGCAAAGGATGGAAGGCAATCAATGCCTTTTAGCACTGTCAACACAAAACACCGAATTGGTGTTTTATGAATAGACTTGTAGGGCTTAGTTTTCACAAAAAATATAAATTCATTTAGATTTTTTATATACATTTTGGAATCTTTTTTGTGATGGCTCTTGGCAATATTTTTGTATTTTATTATCGTTATCAGCACTAACCGTTAGCTTTTGGCTCCATCCTAGATGTTTATTTTTTAAGAAACAAATTAAAAATGAAACCTTTTATTTTAATCATTTTACCTTTAGTATTTTTTCAGTGCAGACTAATTTTTTTTTACAAAATCTTTTTTTTTCAGTTTTTATTTATTTCCTTTTGGTGGAGTAAACATACATTGAAAAATACTAGGTAGTGTAAAAATTTAAATTTTTTTTAAAACATTTTTTTTTTAATATAATGGAGTTGGTGGTGGAGTGGCTGACATAAATAGTAATTTTCATTGGTTCCATCAAGAACATGATCCATCATAAAGCAAGAATGCGTGGAATTCTATTACACATTTGCTCCAGACATTCCTCCTTTTGTACAGTAGCAGCTTTTATCCTAAATGTAAACCAAATTTTCAATTTCAACCCACTATCTGCTTTAGATTCCATTCATTACCAAAAGTCTGACACCAAAGCAAATGCATTCAGAGCACAATGCCTCTCTTTATCCTTGTCTTGTATTTACACAACCTGACTCTTATGGCAGGTTCATAGTTGTTGCACTCTGTGGTCCAGTGGGGCCGAGGAAAAGCACGACCTGCCAGATGCCACGGATACCTCTTATCAGACCCTGCATGTTCACAATGTTGGTCAGGACACGGCAACTCCCTGATCATACTATATGATAATCATTTGTGTCAACTGGCCATAACCCCAAGGTGAGCTCCAACTTTCCTGTGTCAATGCAGACGCAAAGATGTGGAACAAGACTTAAACATGATCAAAGCGCAGAGGCAGGGACGTGACGAGCAAGCAGAGGTCTGTGCAAAGAAGCTTCAATGCCACATTAAACCCGTCTGTCTGAATCAGATGAGGCATTTTTATCTGATAGGTCAGTGCCTTTGTGGGCAGAAAGGAATTTTTTGATGAAATAATAGTGTGAACGTTTTACATGAAAATGATCCTGTGACTGCTGAAATATTTCAAACCTTTGTAGCTGGAAATCCCTGCATCGATTACAGAAGACAGAGACTTAAAGAAGTGAACATAAAGCACATCTGTTTGCAGAATCTGTTATAATCAACAGAAATTCCTGAAAAAACAAACAAAAAAACCCAAAGCAACCGGAGTATATTTCTTGACTTAGTTAAACGTGGCACACCTCTCTAGCAGGGGAAAGCCAACTGTGCAGTCTTTGTTTATCTGTAATCATTTTCATCCCACAGTGTCAGCGGGGAGTTGATTTTTCTGCATGCCAAAAATCCCAAGTAGCCATCTGGATTAACTCTCACTCAAATTTGTTCAGTCACAAACAAAGGAGTGCTGAGAATTAGAGTTAACAGCAAAGAGGTGTCTGGGAGATTCATCCCAGGCTCAGTAAACACTTGTGCTTTCAGAAACATCAACGTCCTAACTTTTATGCTACGTTCACACGAAGCGAAGCGAAGACTGTCAATTTAAAGTGTAAATGCTTGTTTTGAGCTTCTCCATTCAAAACTCTTGTGTTCACCTATTGCAACACAAGCTTTAAAGTCTGTTTTCGAGTTCCATGTACAAAACATGCAGCCATTGAATGCTACTATTGACCAACAAGGAACTTGGATTTGGCATATGATGATAATCCATATCCGCAATTCACACAAGTGTCAACTGTTTGATAATTGATCATGAAGGAGTAATTAATAATTGCAGTTTGTGCCCCAAAGCCTCTTCCAACTGTGAGTACATGGGCTGGTTTTTGGTAGCAACAGTCCAGTGTGAACTCCATATGCTAAAACCATGTTCAAGAATGTCCATTTTGTGCGTTCTTGAACCCTCATCAAATGACCAGTGTTTCTGTAGCTCATTCTCTGAAAATATACATTCAAAAAGGCGCAAAAAGGGCATTTCTGAAAGTGCATGTAGCCCATGGTCTTTACACTTGACAAGCAGGGAGGGGCTTCTTCTTTTTCTACTGATTACTAGCGCATGTACACCACCTACAATTGGAAGAGGCTTGGAGCAAAATGTTAACGCGAAGCAAATCTCTAGAATCTCTCTTCAGGCTTTTAGTTGCACAGATCTTTTCTGATATATGAAAGACTTGGCGTCATATATATCCGGCTGGGGATAAGCCACAATTATTAATTTCTCCTTCATAATCAATTTTTGAATGGTTAACACTTCCATGGATGAAAATGGATGCCATCCATGCTTAACTACCAAATATGAGTCTCTTATTGCTTAAAATTTGACTTGATTTAAAGTTCACGCATTTACTAAGACTTTTCAATGGAAGTGGCCACTCGCATATGCTTTTTTGAGGGCAGTGTGAATGTAGCTTTTGGTTCTATTATCCAGGTTTTTCTGGATATTGCTTCACTGAAAACTCAACCGCACACTGACCATTTGGCAGCACAATCTCCATCCCCATGTCTGAGAAATGTTTAGTGTCTTTAAGACAAAAATAGTGGATTTTTACCCTTAATATTTGATGGTGTTGCAAGCACTGTGACCCAGATTGTCTTGATGTTTTCCATTCTTTACGTTTGATGGAACCTGTCATGTATCGATTCATTATGCATTCATCCGTGTATCCTCCTATGAGCCTAACAATAAGTGATTGTATTACAAAGTGATTAGACCAATTTAAATGAACTCAGCCGCAATGAAAGACATCATAAGCATTGCTGCTAAAGCAGGCGCATAAATTCTAATCATGCATTTAATGTAATTGCTTTAACTACTTGGGGTACTTAGTTTGCTATGAATTATTTCATAAAGATGAATCAAAGCATCCACTGTAGCTGCTGACCTTTGAAGCTTAAAACTTGGTTAAACTGCTAAGAAAGCTCACTAAAAGCATGATCTCATAAACAGGCCACTAGTTGTACAAATAGATGCACCAAAAACAAGCACAATAATAGAGAAAACTTGGAGAAATTTTTCACTGTATTAAATCGTTTTATTACTTAAAAGAACATGACATATGCAGAAAACCTCAAGAGGCATTTTTATGCTGTTTGCATACAGTCCTCTCTTTCATGTGCAATTGTAGATCAACTCTCTTTGTTGTGTTATCTGTGTGCCTCTGGGGTTTAACACGCTTTCATCTCTTAACAATGTTGCTCACTCCAAGTCTCGGATGTTAATTTTTGCTGATTGCTTGCTTGGGAACATTCAGACTGGTTACCCCTTGTGTTGGTACTTATGTAAATGGCTTAATAATTAGATTACTTTCCTTCAGGTATCAGAGGAAAGCTGAGACAATGACAGCTGGGACTGTACACTAATTGTTGTGGGTGAAGGAAAACAGGAATATTTTGAGAAAAGCATGCCAGTTGTAATCTGGTTCCCCTGTTTGGTTGAACAGAAATTGCATTTTCAAAGTGCAATTTTAAAAACTTAGAGGTTCAAACATGTTCTCTTATTATTAAAAAATATTTTTTCCCCTTTCAGACAATCAATGGGGCAAACTGGGAAGCTTAAATAAAGTGTTTCAGACAGAAGGAGACAAGATCATCAACAACAAACAATGTTAAGTGAAGCCTCAGTGCACATTGGTCATTTAGAAAGGCTGCAATAACAGATCAAACCTCTTTGTGAACCAGGGAGTATACACAGCACGCAACGGTGGCAGTCCAACACTTACAACAGATCCAATTAGCATTACATGCAAGAAAAAGCTGAATTTTAAAATGTTCATTTGTATTTGGCATCTCTAATTTTAAGAAGTAAAAGACTGTAACACATGTAAGGATGATTGTTGATAGGGCAGAAGGTCGCTGCCCTTTTTTTTAAGCTTTTTCTTTCATTTTCTTCATGATAGCAGTTTGCATTAAACCCTGTTTAAATGTTTCCATGCTCCCATTTTGCTCCCCATTTTCTTCTTAACCCTTTTGGCAGCTGAGCTGTCATCAGCGCCAACTAAATAATGAATGCTCTTTGGACTATTTGATTCTTAATGCAGTTACCACAATTCAAATGGATTCTAATGCAGAGAGAAGCAAGTATGTCCTGAAATGCAGGATTAGAAATAGTCAGTTCACGTCATTTGTGTAAGCATGTCGCCATTGGAAAGTGTTGCACATCAGCATGAAGCTGCGTTCACGCCGACTCGAGCAGCGAATTTGCGTTGGCTGCCTCTTCTGTGTGTTGTTCTTGTGTTTTTTGAACTTGTAGTGGTCTTATGTTTTATTTTGATCTTAATGCTCAGTTGTTGCATGTGTTTTGACTTCACAACGCCAAGTCTTTCATATTGTGGAACAGAGCTGTGACAGAAAAAGCCGGGAACCAGATTCACGAGATTTGCACCACTTCACCAACTGTTGGTGGCGGACATGTGCTAGTAAACACTAGAAAAAGAAGAAGCCCCTCCCTGCTTGTTAAGTGTGAACACCATGGGCTAAACATGCTTTCAAGTACGTGCGTCAAGTGTCCGGTATGTGCGTAGCTCAGGGGCCTGTCCCTCCTCTTCACTGACGGTCAGGCAAACCTCTCCTCAGCATTAGATTTCTTTAGGCCCTAATTTAATATACCATTGGTACTTTTGTGATCGTTCCACATCTAACACCAATTTTCTTGTGTAGGTTTTTTTGCCTGAGGCTTTCACTAATCACATGGGCCCATCTTCATCATAGATCAATAGACTGCTCTTGGCCTGATTTTTACTTAAGTTTTTAAAACTACAAACATCCATCAGGCTTTAAGCGTCCCAATTCAGTTTGGAAGACAATCTTTATCTTGCAGTATAGACTTAAAATGTCCTCTTTGATAAAACTTACTGTAAATGTTGGTCTGGGTAACCCAGAGCCAAGGTTTTAGTTACCCTGCTATAGGCTTTGACTGCTAGAGAAGTTTTAGGAAATCCTGTGCATTTTTCATATTCATAATTAGAATGAAATGTAAGTTTTTGTAAATGTTCTACCTTCTGTCTAATAAGTGATTTACTATTTGTTTCCTGCCGGATCTTTCTTTGTCCCAGTTATGTCACTGTTTTGTCAAGCATAGTCCTGTGTTTTTGTTTGTTGTTTTTGATTTTTTTTTTTAATGTTATTTAATGTTATTTATGAAATCAGGTTTTAATCATTGGAACATCAAGCCATTGGAAAGACACTGTTTAGAGCTCAATAAATCAGTCCGGACAGGAAATGGCAGACCTGGGCATGAGAGTTCAAGAGGACATCAAGCAAGACACTTAATGTGTGAGTGACATGCTGCATCCGGATTCATCTCATTGGCTTAGTCTGTTGTCAGGAGGAGCTGCTGATGGGCAAGAACAAAGTGATAAAAGAGAGTTACATGTTGCACAGATCTTTAGTGTGACAAAGTTGCCTTTGCTGCTCATTTCTTGCAAGTAGAGCTTTAAAGATCCACTCTAATGAAAATTATGTTTTTAGTGTTTCTAACATGTTCTTGTAGTATTATTTTGTTGATTGAAGACATATATGAACACAATTAAGCCTAACATTGCATTTCTGAGAATTTCTTTGTTCATGTTGCTATGAGTCAGGAGCAGATGAAAAAAATGCTGTTCGAAAAAGAGTGTGCAGTATTTGTGATGTAGAAAATACACTGGGAGGGCCACAAGCTCCCTGCTCCGCTCAACTTCTGCTGCATTGTAGACAAATAGATCAATGTACGCTTTTGTTTTCTTCGTTCAAGCTAGCATCTGGCTCAAAACTGTACAGCTGGATAGCTTCAATGTTGCTTGACAGGTTGGGGTTGGTAGCAGGAAAGCCTATAAACTAATGAGTGAAGGAGATTGGGGATGGGATTGCACCGTGCCATCAGTCCCACCCACAACTCAGGGGCAAATTTCAAATGGACTACTGCCGCTCTGCAGAAAACGTATCCTAGAAGGGACACAAGTTTTTAACATTTTGGCTAAAATTGGTATAATCCTCATTGAAAGACCACTGAGAACACTTTGAAAATAGATCAAAAGGGACTTTAAAGAAAACTGTGTTCTTTGTTTTCGAGCCAACTTCTATGCAGACATAGTAGGGAATTTCTGGTCAATAGTGGAAGGGTGGAGGTTGCTTTTGTTTTTGCAAAGCCACAAACTAATTTCTTCAGCTTAGTTTCATGAAAATGAACCTACTTTTGTAAAATGTCATTTAAGTTTTGACAGCAAATTGTTAGCAAATGAGCTAAACATAACTGTTTGTGGTCTGCATTGCTGCAAAGTGGTTAAAGTATGGCGTCAGCATGAAGGGCCTGGTTCACATCCTGGCTGGGTGCCTTCTGTGTGGACTTTGCATGTTTCTCTGGGTACTGTGGCTTCCTTCCACAGTCTAACAAGATACTTCATAAGTTAATTGGTTACTCTAAAGCAGGAGTGCCCTAATCCAGTTCTCAAGGGCTGGTGACCTACATGTTTTCCAACCAAACTGTCATTGAAGTTCTTTTATGGCTAAACACACCTGATTTAGGTAATCAACATCAGATATGGCAGATTTTTTGGAAAACCAGCAGGCGGCCAGCCCTTGAGACCTGGATTTGGGCACCCCTGCTCCAAAGTGTTCCTTATATGTTTGTGTGTGTGTGTGTGGGAGTGATTGTGGCCCTGCAACAGAGTGGCGACCTTTCAAGGGTGTACCCCGTCTTTGCCCAACAGCAGCCAATAGGCTCATGCAATCCCATGACCCTGAAAGGGTTAAAGCGGGTTAAGGAAATGGATGGATACATTTTTGACAAATGTGGAATTAAAAAGGATGTTTTCTTAGTCTGATTGTTGTGAGATTGTGTTGATGATTGAGTACCCAAAAGTATCAGACAAATAGTCAGAAATTCAATTTTAAGCTTCATTTTCCTTCTATATATTGTCCATCATCCAAAAAATACCACAAGAACATGTCAAAAACACAATTTTCATCAGAGTGAGTGTTTAAAAAAAAACAGCTTCACACAACCACATAACGCCTCAAAACCCTAAACCCATAGCATCTCAAGAAAGGTGTAAAAATGGACAAATTTGGCAGGAAAGAACACAAATCATGAACTTGAATACAATGAGGCTAATTACCTGGCAGAGAGCAGCTCTGTTGACTGAAGACATAAATCTGGTGTTCAAATGTCACAGGCAAGGAGCAGGAGCAGAATCTTTAAACACAGACACATGGAAAAAATGGTCTAAAAAACTAAACTAAGTGAAGTGAACAAAAGTGCAGAAAAAAAATCTACAAAACACAACTTTTCTAACTTGTTTTTCCAAAAATGAAATTTTTAAACTAAATTGCATTCATTTTTTTAGCTTTCATACCATATAGAATTCTTTTTATGCTTTAACAATGGCTTTTGTGGGGTTTTTCTACTATACAGTTCTTGAATGTGAAGGGTGTGAATAACACCCTGTAGAAAAGCTCACATACGGACATCTTATGATTGTCATTCTGTCACATAGCTGTCATCCTCTGCATTTGAATCAGATAGAGGATATTGTAACACAGACATCGACAGATGAAACCAGAATGTTCAGTTGCAATGAATGCTTCACATTTATGAATGTCTGTTTGTTCAGAAGTCGTAAAATATGTACGTTTTACAAGGTATGGCATATTTAACAAATGATAAAGAAAATACTCTTTTGTTTACATATGATTTAGATTTTTTAGAGGTTTGATGTTGTGGCTGTCAGCTCCCAACAAAAGCCTATTATAGAGTCGCTTTAGTAATTCTCCCCGCTATTTGCATATAGATAGCATAATCAGACATCTCAAATGACATGACAGTTCAAAATTTTAGATTGCTCGAGTGTCCAAGTGATGATTGGATGAATTCTGATGATTAACAGGAACAGTTTCAATCAGCTGGCTGTGGGATGGAGAGGAATGGGGAAAATAAATACCTCAGATTGGAAAGGGAAGGACAAGCAGGTCAGCATTGGGTGTTACAATTCAGAGGATGAAGACCCAGCATTTAGGAAATATTTCTTTAAGCATAAAGATGCCTCAACATCAATACAAATTGGGTGTTTCAAGTTGTGCAAGCTAGGCTATTAGTTCAGAGAATATGTATTAATTTCTGGGCTTTACTCCCTGCATAAAAGCTGGAGTCCCTGCACATAGTCCCCAAGGTGGCATGCCCTGCATCTTAATAATATCATTAGCATTCAAGGTCTGGAAATTGCTGGACTTAAAATACTGGCAAACCAAGAGGGGTCTGTATTTTGTAAATTAAACTGAAACTCTTCTTTACTTTTCTTCTTTTGTCATTGGATAACATCAATCCTCAATATGGAATAAATTTGTCTTGTCACTCTGAGGAACAGCCCTGTTTTATAGCGGCAATGGGGAGCCGTCATGGAGAAAAACAGATGCACACATTTCCCTGTGCACTTGGTGGCAGCAGTAACAAAAGGATTCTCATCATGGAAGGAGTCAGTTTAAGGCTGGTAATTATCTCTGTGCGTTTTGTCTGTTTTGCTGATTAAGATCAGATTCTTATGTGCTTTGAAGGATATGAAGTAGGACATGCTGCTGGCACAATGCAGAACAAAGGCTCCACGTAAACATTTATTATTTACAAGCAATGCTGACACCCGTTCACACATCCTGCATTCCTAATGGATGAAGACAGGAACGTAGATCGTCTGCGGCGCTTCCTTTCTCATACCTACAGCGTCATTACACCCTTCAGTCAAGAGGGAGAATTGAGTTTGAAATTGCTGTCAGGCATAAATGCTGTCAGGGGTGACTTCTGTGACATAGCGTTGAAGGAGCCTTTGTGAAAGGTCGCAGCTGCAGCACTGCTCCACTCACCAAATGTCACAACGTCCCAGGGGCCAGTGTGACTGACGGAGGACCTTATCTGGTGGCATAACGCCACCAGCGAAGGACCATTCAAGGGCCGGTGGTGGCGAAGTGAGTGGTAAACCTGCTGCACTCTGTCATTAGGAGGACTAGATAATACTACTTGCAGAAACATTTTCAAGATTCAAGATGTGGATCACTGACATGAGTGATATCAGAACTTTGAGCACACATTTGAAAGACTTTTCTCTAATTGCTGGCGAGCTGATGAAAACATCCGCAGGTATCTGTGACCTTACTAACACTTCAAGGTACATTTCAGCCCACGCTGAGCAGCTAATTATCAAACAGTTTGTTTAAAGGGTGGCTGGTGGAACAACATGTGCTTATATCTGAAAACAATTACAGGGTGTTGGCGACACAGCACAGATACTGAGGATTGCTGTAATGTGTCTCTATCGCTGTCCAAACCCAGAGAGCCTACTGGGTTATGAGGTTACCTTTGCACTAGACCTTCTGTATCACAATATGGTTCAATTTCAGCTGGAAAATATCACCATGGTAACTGGCAGCACAGTTAGCTTTTTTTCTGGAATAGGTTGACTTTACAGGATAAGGGCAAGACCTGTCAACAACTCCCTACTGAGCAAATAAATCACTGGAAATGGATCTTCTAGATTAAACGAATTTTTAGACTGGATTAATGTGGTGCTGTGAGCCCTCAGGCTCTCTAAATGTCACAAGAAACTAAATCTGTCTTCAGTCATTTAAAATATTCCATCAAATAAGAGTTTTGTGGCTTCTGTGCACATTTTTTGCTTTTCTTGCAGGCAAATTGAAAAAAAAAAGTTAATTTTCAGTTTAGAAATGTAGGTTTTTCTTTATTGTGTGTTTTTTTAATGCTGAACAGCCTTGTCCTGGTGTGTTCTTCCACTTACTTTTTTAGCTGTTAAACTTAAAAAAAAAAGAGAGAAAATGTTATTTATGACTTGAACATGGAGATCTTCTAACTTGCATAAACGCATAACAAGTTTTTCTGAGTCCTTTATTACATTAGCATGATCAAACCTTTCTTTAAAAACCCATTGTATACAACTTGGTCGATGGTTGTAGTTCATCACTCCACTAGGGGTGGTGGAAGAACATTTCCTGCTCATTTCAAAATGTCTGCTTACATGAAATGTCAAAAACAGTGAGAAAAGTTTGAGAGGTACCCAGCTGCAGGTAAAATGGTGGGCGTAATGGCGGATGGACATCTACTGAATCCCGGAAATGGATGTGATTCTTTGTGTGCATTTTGTTTAAAGTCGAATGACCTTGGCTCGAGGAGAGATGACAGAGGGGAAGAATTTGGCCTCAAAAGGTAGTCTAATAACAATATCAATGTTGCAGCAGGATGTTTCTTGAGTTTTATTTAATACATTTAATATTTATGAGCTTGAGGGAGATAGCAAATAGCAGGAAAGACCTCCTGAAACTTTGTTTTCCAGCAGATCCAAAGACAACCACGATTGAGTCTCACTGAGTTCTGTCCAGGGTGGGAACAACCGTACCGTTATCTTCAAATGCAGCCTTGTTTGGAAATAAATAAAGATTTTGCAGCATTGTTTTGAAATAAATAAAAATATATACATGTTTAATATTTGTTTCATCTGCAGCTGGATGCCAATCTTTCCAAGCAACACAATGAAAAACATTGGACTGCTCTTTGTTTAATGTTTAATATTGAGAAAAATCCAGTCTACGAGCTCAGGATATTAGGTTACAGTTTGAAAATGTTTGCTTTCCGTAACACTTTGCTTATCTAGCGACAGCTGAGGAAAAAAAGTGACTATTAGGACGTAATTTTCCAAATACTTGCAGTCAGTGCTGAGTGCTGCCTTTTTCTTGGCCGCACTGACCCAGAAGAAGGGTTAAAATTAGGATTACGGTTAAAGTTGGGGTTCAACCACCAAATGGTTCCTGAGTGCGGCTGTTTCTGCTGCTCGCCCCTCCTCCTGGGGATGGATCAACAACACATTTCACGTCCAAAGGTGTGTGACAGCTAATAGGACTTTAACTTTAACTGTAACTTTAAATACGTGTGGTAAAACAACAACAAAAAAATAACATAAAAATACAACTTCCAATTTTGATACTACCGATTCCTGCCCTTTAGATAAAATCCAACTTCTGTTGGACATCCATTAGGTCTATCCGCCATATTACCTGCAGCTAGCTACTCTTGAAAAGTCTAGCCAATTTTCAAAACTTTATGGTGAGCATAACTCATCTACTGTTACTCATTTTTTAAAATTACTACTTGCTGTATTAAAGAATGCACACTTTGTTTATAAGCCATACTGAATAGAACAATTACACAATTTTAAAAATATGTGGATCAAATTTGAAACTGGGTAAATGATGTTCTTTTTTCGTATATGCAAACAAATGTGGATTTTTATCAAAGGGTTTAAATACGTATTAATTAAAAAATATTGAAATGGTCAAATCTTTGATGTTGTGGGCTTTTCATGGTTAAACAAAGGCTTACACCATCAATCCTATCAAAGTACTGTAACCCGTGTCAATCATACTTTCAATGAGAACCTGTCAAAAGAGTATTGTGGTTTAATTCCATAAATTTTAGGCAAAATGAATGAGGAAATCCTCTATTTTGAAGAGTATAGTTTGGAAGTCACTCACTAACATGACTGTCTTTTTGGTGAGTTTAAGTTTTTGTTTTAGTTTTTTAGAAAACATTTTTGTTTGAATCCTTTCTTCTTCAAACTGGTAGGTAAAGGGCAGTTAACTTGACTTGGCTCATCTTTTATTATTATTAAGAAGATTTCACCTCTTCTCCAAAAAGGTTTCTCAATTTTGAGATCCCAGAATTGACAAAAGCTGAGAAAGCCTCTAGGTGAAATGTCTTCAGTAAAAAAAGATGAAGTGTAGCTGACATCATTTTTACTGACCACTTGAATGACTGTGAATCCACAAATACAGTACAATCCTTTCTCCTTGCTTTAATTTCAAATCTCGAGTGCATGAATTCAGCTAGACAGCCCCCCACAACATTTTAACTGATTGACCGCTTCATCGGATGTGTTTTAAGCCAGAAATCATTTAAATTAAGTTGCTGACATCAAATGCAGATATTTTATCTTCATGCATTTACATCACATGTGCAAAGACGCACACAAACAAAAATCAGGACGTCTGAGCTCTTAGCCTTATTTGCTAATTTCTTTTTTTGGCTTTCATGACATTTTATGACATTTAACATACTAAGTCGAGAGTAGAATGTGCAAAAAAAAAAAAAAAAAAAAAAAAGCATGAATATAACAGGGGAACCAAACATTGGTTTGAAGGTAACTACGTTTGAAAATCCTCATACATTAACAATAAAATAATACTTTTTTGGTTTATAATGAGGATGCGTGAGTATTAAAAAACCCTAGAGGTTTCACTTTTATGAATATTTGTCACTCATGTGGATTAAAGAAATTAATTATACAAAGCATAATGGTCTCAGCTCAAAGTTCTCATAATTTAGAGTTAACATTACTCGTGCCAAAAAGGGAAAAGCTCCACAAATAGGAATACATAATATTATTCCATAAAATGGGAAAGCTCATGAAATCAAGTTTCAGAGAGATTTTGTATCAGATGTCATCACAGCACTTTACAGTCACATCTCAAATCTGATTATATTCTTGTGTGGCACAGATAAATATTTATTGAACATTTTATTATTTATTAATTTATTAAAGACCTAATCCAATGAAAATTGTGTTTTGGATGTTTTTAACATGTTTTGTGACTATTTTTCCCATGATAGAAGCTATATAAAGAAAATGAAGCTTAAAATGGCATTTCTGAATATTTCTTTATTCAAATTGTAGTAAATCAAGAAAAAACAAAAAATGCCATTGGAAAAAGATTGTATTTGTGATGTAGAAAATACGCTGGGGATTACAATTTCCCTTCTCCCGTCCAAAATGATGCATCCTCTTGTAGATAATAGATCCTTTTGTCTTTGTTTTCCTCGTTTAAAGCTGGTATCTGACTCATTACATGGCTGGATAGCTCCAGTTTCCCTGAAACTGCTGGCCATTTTTGTTTCACTAGTAATGTTAGGTTGGGGTTGTGAGAGGTTGTTAGCTAGCAGCGCGTAAATGGAAGGATGATAGGAAGTGGGGGCAGGGTTACATGGCATGGATGGCTAGTCAGTCCCACATGCCCTACATTCAGAGGAATGTAAGTCAAAGTAAAAAATCTAGAAAGCGGCAATGATTAGCATTTTAGCTAATACTGGTTAACAAAGGCATGAAATAAAGTTGACAGAGAACACAATTTTAAACAATATAATATTTGAAATTTACTGATACTAAACTAAGGCTGAATCCGAATTCTTCCCCTCTCCCTACAGCTTCTCCCTACCCCTACATTTAGCCCTCCAAATGGAGTGTTATAGAAAAAAAAAATCAAATTCAGACGGCCCAAACAGGCACTACTCTTCTATGATGTCATCAAAATTCACCAGTCATCTACATTAGCACATAGCTGCCAGTGCTTGAAAAATACATTAAAGCGTTTTATATTTTTGAAAAGTCACTACTAGATTTAAATATAAACTTCTGTGCTTCAGGGCCCATCGACGGAAAGAAATGTTTTTCTCCTCCGTGGCACAGCGTGATGCATCACCCTTTAACGGTGGAGGGATACAGAACTCCAAGCTACTTTGCTTTACCCCTAAAAAACTTTATCGGACCCCCGCTCCCTTTAACTGCCCTTTCAATTGGAGGGGTAGGAAGAAGCCACAGGGGTAGGGTGAGAATTTGGATTCAGCCTACATATACAAATATCAGGAACTTTGTGTTAGAAATGAAAATTTCACACAATGGGAAAATTTGAGCGGGACAAAAGCATGTCTACAGAAAGTCCCATCATCACTCCTCAAGTCACCAAGAGGAGTGATAGTTGAGTTGGTTATGGGTTCAGATAAAAAAACACTCTTAAAGACAATTAATGACGTGAGCTCAGGAAAAAAACAAAAGCAAACTTTGAATTGAGCTATGTTTATCTGAATATCCATCGTAATAATGAGTTTGCAGGAGTTGCTATGGGTTGCTATAGGTATAGGGTGAAGTAGGTAAGATGTTGGCGTGTCGTGCAGAATTTTCCTTTCTGTCAAGTCCTCAGAAACCAGAGCCTGTTAGTGCTGTTTAAGTGAAAGGTACACACTCCTTGCATACAGCCTGACTTTTAGAAATTACAAAATTAGACAGAATGTTGTTTGTGTAAATGACGTATACTTGCGTAGCGCTTTTCTACCTTCCTTGAAGGCCCAAAGAGCTTTACAGTCACAGTCCTATTCACCATTCACACACACATTCGTACACTGATGGACACTGGCGCCAACCTTCCATCAGAGGCAATGTGTGGACATCTTAATGAGCCAGAACTCGCACATTACAGATGACTAGAGCATGACGCTAAGGACACCGCATGACAGAATCACCTGTACATCACAAGCGTGTGAAACTTACACTACATCACAATACACTTACAACAAGCACAAAATGATACGTTCCATTTCCACGCCATTCCTTAAGGTGGCTTAAGATGTAGCTACTCCTCTTTATGATCCTGCTCGGGCCCAGATAATACAAAAACCTGCAGCACCCATGCGGGTTAATCCCCATACAGCGGCATGTGACTAAGACATGAAAGTAAAATATTGCGAAGAGGTAACAATGTACTAGAAGTAACTTCAGGTAAAAAAAAAAATAATTGTACCCCTCTTTATTTTTTGCACCACGTTTCATTCTTTTACTCAAGCAGATTAATGATGATAATCTGGTACTGTTTCTTGGTTATATGTGCAGTGTGTCTAGTTCTTTTTTTCTTTGAAACTTTTGTACCATTTATTTAGGAATGCACAGTAAAATTATTGCAGTGTTGGTATTGGCAGAACACCGACATAGACCAATGTAAAGATTTTCAGAACCATGCAGGATGCAGCAGTGCGCCTGCATGAAATGTTGGAATATGGAGGGACTTTGACATCTCAGAGAAAGACAATCTTGCTTGTAAAGAAGCACTGATGTGTGGCGAGGATTTCTCCAACAAAGGAAAACAAAAGCCATATTGTTGATAAATCATAATAGCAAATTAATGGATAAAAAGACTGTGAACAAGATGAGATTATATTTTAATTCAAATTTTTACTTCAGCTTCTACTAATTTCACTGCAAAAATCCTTAAATATTGTTCAAGTAAAAGGACTTTTCACTTCTTTGCAACTATTTCCCTATTTTGAAATCAACAAAGTTACTTTAATTATTGCTACTTTTAGTTGGATATCCTTTCTTGGATATTACACTCACCTCTGCTTCGGACTAACAATACTTTCTTCACGAGTGTACTTCTTTAATACTGTTTTTTCCACTTTAATAATAAAAAAATAATGTGTTGTGATTGGGATAATTTTATTTGATATCACTTTTCAATGCATGAAAGTGAGAATGCAGTTTTATTTAAAAAAATATTTTTACACTAATAGCCTATTTAGCCAGTTTTTGCTCAATCCCAACAACAGTGAGCTATCCTCTCTAAACTTCGAACAAGCCCTCAGACTTGACAGAAACTTTTAATTAAAATTGACTCACTCCATTGTACCTTTTAGCTCTAGTGCCTCTACACAGCACCTTAACGACTCTTTAGAGTTGTTTTTCATCTCCTTTTATTTTCATCAATCATTTTGGCAACATTGTCATCTCCATGGAGCATATAGTACTTGGCTGGAATACTGCCGTGTCTTGGTTGCAAATATGTAAGCAAAGAACTGCAATGCCCTACTTTTTACATGTCCTGCTTTGATTGAAAAGTTATTCAATTTTGGCTGTTTTTACATTATCCTGTACATCATTGTAACCTTCAGACAAAAATGATTACCCTGTAAGGATGGCAAACATGAGACAGTTTTCTTATTTGCAAACCACACAGAGATGCGTGATACTAATCTCCGACAAGCAGATTTACAGTTTTTTAGTTCAAAATATTTAGCCACCCCTGCCTATTGCCTCATCACAGTTACATTTGCATAATTGCAATCAATGCGGTTGTGGTCTTCAACAATAATCTTCAGAGAACACATGAAGGACTGTGGGTTCCCTCATTAAGAATAGGGTTGTTCTGTTAAGTTAGAGAAGTATTGGGCTGAATCTAAATTCTTCCCCTACGGCTTCTCCCTACCCCTCCAACTGTAGGGGCATTTGAAGCAGTTTTGGTGTTCACTCTTATTTTTTTGTGGTTTTTGATTTTTATTTGAGTGGCCGGCGCAAAAATTCTGAAAACATTGAGAATAAAGCGGCGCGGCTTGAATACAAAACTGTTCACATCTTTAATCTTTGTTTTAAATTTGTATTTTTACACTTGTCAGAAATTTGTGAACTTGAAAAATATTTAATAAAGGATTTCAGATCCTAGATAAAATATTTTAGGATAGGTCTACAACATCATTGAATCGAGTGGCATATATATTAAACAAATTTTATGTGTGGTATGAGAAGTTGAGATAGAAACCAAATGAATACTATGGATATTTCAACAATTTTGTATATATTTTGAAGATCAAATGTTTATAAAATGTATGCTAAGGTTAGCTTGCAAAACAAACAAAAAAAAGTGTAGGGAAGGGGTTAAAGATCTGAGACTGCAGGTACTTTGACAGCTACTGAGTTATTCCCAAAAAGCTTAGTGTCTCGTAAAGCCATGCCTTTATATACTGATTAAAATATCAAAGAGCTTTCACAGCTGCCCTGGCTTCCGCTTGACACATGTCCTGGTTCTCTTACAGCTACATGAGAAGCAGTTTTTCCTGACTGGACACAACGCAGCACAGGGTCGGCTATGAGATGTCAGATTATCCCACTGCAGAGATGGACTACATTAGTCACAGATAACATGCTCCATCTCTGAGCACAGCACTATGCAACAAGGGCTGAGAGATAAGGACTGGCAAGCACGGGTGGCAGGAGCTGCCAAAATGCCTTCCCGTGTGATTTCACTATATGAGACAGTGAACTACTGCCAGACCCAGTGATAGAGTCCCTAAAAGAGGAGGAGAAGGCTTGATAAAAACATCAGCATGTCCATATTAATAAATATAAATTATTTATATATGTTATACTGGAATATAGTTTTTTCCCCCCCCAGACAGTTATGTTTAACCTTCCAACTTAAAGGTCTATAAACTATATCTCCTATATGTTCTATATCTATATGTTTTTCAGAATTTGGATCAGCGTCTCAGTTTTCACCATATTAGAAATACAATTTCTATTGTTTCTTAATTCACATTTCCTACAATTTCTGCATGTCTCTGAACTGCTCCAGTGTTCAATACTGCTGTAGACAACTTTTATTTGCTGCTGCCAGCTGTGCATCCTTTTACAAATAGAGATGTGAAAATTAGCAACCTTTTAGGGATATTCAGCTCCAAAGCTCAAAATTGTAGCGGACTGAGTTGTGCTGGGTGGCTGTTTAAATGCACCAAGCACAGATGCTGGTTGGCCCTCGGTTTCTGTCACTCAACCTTTTATAAGGGGTTTGGACCAATCGGGTTCACCTATTGGCTGAAGAAGTTAAACGGAGAGGGATGGTGCAGGAGAGAGGAAATTAAAATGTTTGGGAAGCTTTTTTTCTGTTCTGTTAATAAAGCGTTATTGAACAAGTTGCAAGAGATTGGTCAGGGCCTACAGCAACCAAAATAAAGAATCATAAAAGAGATTCCGTCTCGGCATCTCAGGACGGGAAAGGGACACAGAATGTAAAAATTTTATTTTTTTCCAAAGCACAAGATTACTTAACTAATTTAATACAAATGCCCATGCTTTTTTCCCCTTTTGTCACCATATCACATAAATAAAAAGCAGCAGTCAAGACATTGAAAGTCCAACTACGCTCATCTGTTTTCAAAGGGTTTCCAGTTGCCTTTTAATTAGGGTCATGTGACACTCTTTGTCGAGGCTTTGATTTGAAGTCAATGTTTGCAATTTATTCAAATTTTCTATTTTTTTTTCAAGTTTACAATATTCTTTTTTTTCAAATTTACAATTGTATTTTCAAAAATTCCTTCAAGTTTACCGTGTGTACATTCAAATTTAAGATTTAAAATTTTAATTGAGAGGAATTATTATTATTGTTGAATAAAACAAATAATGTGTCCCTTAAACACTGATCTAATTGTTATCCAAGCAGGATCATTGTCCAAACCTGAACCACCCTCACATTGGGATGAGTGCTGACACTTGGCGCCAAGTCAGTACCAATGCTTTGTTTTGGACATGTAAGTCACTTATTTTTCTCTTTAGTTTTGCTGTAAAATTTTAGCCAATCATTTTACCTTTCAAGTGGTTGTGGGCGGGCTCATTTAGGAATGACTGTGGTCGTGAAGGTGTGCGGAGCTTCAGTCCAAAAGGGAAAGTGAGCAGTGAAATGTGCGTTTACTTCAGCTTGTACAAAGACAGAGATGGAGACTTTTATGACTGTCATAAAAAATGAAATAAAACATCTTAAGCACATTCATATGTTCTCTTTCACTCTTTAACACTGAGTGGTCACATTAGCTTTTATTTTTTATTTTATTTTTCATTTTTGATGCACCTGCAGTTTTAGTCAATTATCAATCTTCATTTATATAGAGCGTTCATACTTGGTGTCAAAAAAAAATTTTTCCTTACACCAAGAAAAATATATAAAAAGCAAATTACTGTAGTTTATGGATAAGGTCACCTCCCTGACCAACACAAACCCCACATTTAAAGTACCGGTTGAGCACCAGCATCCATAAAATCGAAATCCGTTCCTGCTCTCGTCTCAGTTTTGTCATTTTCATCATTTTGTAGTTATCCTTTGAGAAAATAAATATTTTTTTGCATCAATACAAAAGTAAGCACACACAAAGAAAGCATGCAGTAATGCACATGTTGTGTAAACCTACTTGGCTGACACGTTTATGCCTGGGCTTTCTTTCACAATGGCGCTTCTAATTGAACTGAAACTTTATGTGTCCACTAGATGTCCTCCCAGAGCAAATGACGCTTCATTAGGCATTGCACTAGACTTTAGTGAACCAATTGGATGAAAGGCTTTAATGCTTCATGAAGTTTCATCTGCCCATCACTAGTCAGGGACTGGTGGTGAAGGACCCAAAATGCAGGAGACCAGGCTTGGTGGCAGAAACTAAAACATTTAATAAATCAACTGAACCATGACAAACCCCCCAGAACAGACAAGATGACCTGACGAGAAGAAACAGAAAACCAGACCCTTAAATAGACTGACGGCAATTAACAGAAGTGAAACCAGCTGTGGATGATTGACATGTACCTGGAGTGACTGATAGAGGACCAACTCAAAACATGACCAAGAACAGAGCTTAGATAGCTCTAGTCATCTGCAAATGCATCCATGTAACAAATAAGCTTATTTTCAAAAGGCTTTTTTTGTCTGCTCCTGATTCACAACAATTTGAAAGAAAAATCAAATTTAAGCCTAATTTCCTCTTTAAATGTCCTCCATCATAAGAAAAAACGCACAAGAACATGTTAAAAACATCCTTTTTGTCGGAGTGGGTCTTTACTGTCTTTATTATCTATAATCTAGCTTTGGCAAAGCAAACTGGAAGAACACGGAGGTAGCAGCGGTCACTTTAAATCCAGCAGAGGAGATGATGAGGACATGGAGGCTGAAGCCAGTTTTCCTCGCGCTGCCATATCTGTCTCAGCTGTCATCCACACTATGTACCCACAGCTCATGACCTGCAGCTGACTAATGAACAGAATACAGGACAGGTGCACAGAAATTCTTCCAGGTAAGGTGACAAGTTATGGCAACTTTGCAGAAACATTAGAGAAGTCCAGAAGCCACTTGTTCAAAGTTAGAAGTCTATAGGGAAGAGTGGAGGTGTTTAAACAAAAGCCAAAAATATCAGAACTGCCATTTGAAAAGACCCTGCTATGGACTTCTTTGCACTATCAAAGAGATTTTTCACACCTGCATGTCAAAGCTTTCTTTTTCTAAGTAAAGAAAACTAGCTTTCATAATATATTAAGACATACAAGCAATGTCATTAAAAATATTGATTAAAAAGGCCATTTCTAACATTTTAAAGAAACAAAATCAGTTTCAAGATTGAATCTGAATGAGATGAGATAAAATCTGGGATGGGCTGCTGAGTTGTTCAGGCTGTCCCCCTCTCCTTTGTCCAACAGTAGCTAGGTCATCTCCAGCATCCCTGTACTCTGAAATGGGATAAAGCAGGCATAGAAATGGATGGAGAAGAGGTAATAGATGAAAGTCTTAGTCAAATGCACCTGTGTGGCGCTTGACCTGTTTTTGGGTTATATGCACCCATGAAAGGTCGAAGAGATGAGTGGCTGCATCTTAAACGAAGCACAAGTGTGTCTTACAGTTCCCTCGATGCTTGGATGGCCACCTCAGGGTCATTGGTAGGAATGTACCGTTGTTCTCTGTGTTGTAAGTGTATCATGAAGTATTTGTAAGACTAAAGTAAGTTCCACACGCTTATGACGTACGTGTGATGCTGTTGTACGGCATCCTTAGAGGTACTGGCTCCTTACTGACTGATTCTGCACCAATGGGTGTGCAAATATGTAAGTGCCTGAAGGACCTCTACACAATTTTAACTAAGTTTTTAAGGCCAAATACCAATTGCTTCACTACCCCACTATTGCTCCAGTTATAGAGGCATTTGAAGCAGTAGTAGTGTTTATTTTTTTTTAGGAATTGTAGGGTGATCCACTTTGC
Organism: Oryzias celebensis; assembly: GCA_014656515.1. Classification (NCBI taxonomy): domain Eukaryota; kingdom Metazoa; phylum Chordata; class Actinopteri; order Beloniformes; family Adrianichthyidae; genus Oryzias; species Oryzias celebensis. Next base: position 32,855,546 of record BNCR01000005.1, on the reverse strand, counting down.
GTTAGTGGGCAGAGGAGAAATGCATTTCTTCACTTGGCTGTGCTCTGAAGCACAAAAGTTTACATTTAAACAATTATTTTATTAATCAATCAGTTGTTTTTGCATGACTTTTTAAAGTTATTAAACTGATGTTATGTGTTTTCCACACGTTGTCAGCTTTACTATTGAAGTGACTATTTCTTTCATATTTCTCAGTTTGGAGGAATAAATGTAGTGATAGGGAGATGCCTTAGGGGAAGGGAAACAATTCGGAATAGTCAGGCTGCAAACACTAAGCAGTGCAAATGTTTATGCTTACAGAAATTATTATGAGGTACAGATTTCCAGATTTATCAATAAAACATATTAAAAAATGAACCAAGACCACATTTTGCTTGACACACTCCTTTTTAAAGAGCTTCCATGTAGAAGTCAAATGAGCAGCTATGTTTTCCTAACTTACAAAACCATAAAGTACAATTTCAATTATTTCCCGTCAGTCAGAAGGAAATATTTGGTCTCTTTTGAGATCTTTGTCTTTAAGACAGTGATCTGATCCTCTTAAGGTTCACTTAATTATCTTTCTACAAATGCAGAACCCCTCTGAAATGTGTGAGATTAGATTAGATAAGAAGTCATTTGGAGGCTCAAATTCAAATGATGGATTGTACTGACTTTGACAGTTAAAGTGGAATCGGACTCTCTTTCCCACAAAGAGCGAAGTGTATTTTTTTTATCAAAGAAAAACGAAGCGTATATTTAAGGGCTCCCCACCTCAAACACTGATATCTGACTTGTAGCTTTCTCACTATTTATTGTCTTACTAGATTTTGAGTCATTTAATGTTGTGTGACATCTTGAATACGTATAAACATTTTGTTTTTTTTTTGTTTTTTTTTTTGCATGACAGTTTAGGAAGAACAACGACGTGAGAAGTGACGTTTTTCTGCTGAGTAAACAGTTTCATTTGGATTTGTTGTAGTGGCATCCACTTTCAGAACCTGTTGGATCCCTTCTGAGGTTCAAAGGGTAGTCAGAGCCTGTCCAGGCTACTGTTGGGCAAAGGTGGGGTACAGCTTAGACAAGTTTCCACTCTGCTGCGGGCAAAACAAACACACACACACGCGCACACACACACACACACACACACACACACAAACACACACACACACTCCCACCTAGAGACAATTTAGTCACCGATTAATCTATGAAGCGTGTTTTTGGACGGTGGTTGTTACCCAGAGTTCCCTGTTAAAACCCACATGTGTGTGGGGTACACGTAAACTCCACCATGCAGCCCTCCTTCAGTGGCTTTTTTTTCCTGGAAATGTTATTTTTTTAAATAATAAGCACTCTGTAAAACTATAACTACCCATTTAGACAGCAGATTAAAAGGACAGTAATTCTGTCTTGTATTTGTGTCTACCAGCTGGTAAACTTTGATAATATTTCAGATGATATTATTATTTTGGTAGTATCCTCAACTCTTTAGCTTTGCTCTTTGCTTCAAGTAGCTTTCTTCCTGTACATTAAAGCATATATTGGGAACAAAAAAAGAAATTTACTGACACATTATGTCCTTTTGTCACAGAAAAAAGTGCAGTTTTAGCCAATAAAGCCAATTTGAATCTGACTAGGATTCTTACTTTACAAGTTCCAAACAAGGTTGGGTGTCATTGTAAATACGCTAAGGCGGCTAATGTGTAGCAGTGTTGGACTGTGTTTTTTTTTTTTTACGTGTAACTAACAACATTGGGAATATGCATAGTCACAATAAAAATAATTTATGATCAAAACTGCGTTACTGAATTTTTCCTAATTGGATCAGAAAACCAGATCCTTGAAAAAGCTCAATGACACAGTTACTGAAAAGGGCGTGCCAAAGTCTCTTCTTCACTCCGCTCCTCCTCCCCCTCGCATGCATTTATTTTCCTCGTCCAAGCCAGAGGTCAGCTGGCTTCTTGCTCAAAACTTTACACCAGGATTGATTGATGAATACTCCGACGTGGCTAACGTTTCTAATGTGCCACGTGTCACAAACAAATTGTAGAATTACTATGAGCACATCAAGTCTGACGGACAGACTTATCGCTGATTGTTTTGTCTCGCTGAGTGGACCTTATAGTTGATGTGCCTTATAGTTAACATAAGTTTGAAGTTAGGCCATTTACTGACGATGCGTCTTCCAATCCAGTGTGGCCTATAGTATGGAAGATACAATACTCTTTTTGTGTATGTTTCAGTGTACATTATGACCATCATATGGGAGGCCTCAATCCATACCACAGGCTGGAGAGCAGCACAAGTATGATCAAGGGAAACATACATGGGGTTCTCCTTTAGTCTGCATTTAATCACTTTGATGTAATGGAATAAAAAGGAAGACTCTGTCTCCCCTTTGAAAGTAATGTGAAAATGCTGAGTTAAATGATATGCCTATTAAAAAAAGGATGCACTGTCAGAAGGAATCTTTGTAGGTGTAAAGCACATAAAGCATAAACTGTTTTCTGGAACAGGAAAGTATTGATTTCATTATAATCATTTTCAGAGGACAAAGCATCTGTAATGTTGCTGCAAAAAACACTAGACTATTGATCTTGAAGAATAATAAAGTACCATTGTAAAACAAGGCAGAGCTACTTTAAAGGTTATTGTCAAAGAAAAAACATTTATTTGGTTATTACTCTATGCATTGAATATATTATTTATAGCTGCACTTAATATACTCTTAACACTGTAGATGTTGAAACCTTGTTGAATCTTGCATTTCCAGATCTTTAGGATGGTTAATCTTTTCTTGCAACATTTTTTTGACAGTAGGTGCGGCTCAAAAGCTTTCCAAGAAAAGTATTCTTTTGCTTTTTATATTTAATTTTTTTAATTAGCAAATATTTGGGCGATCCACTTATTTGAAAGAAATATGCCCTGAGGTTTTTCTAAGCAACATATATCATAATTAAAGCTAACAAATGAAAGGCCCTGGCTAACAGGGCTTCCTTTTATCCCCAGCAGTTCTTATTGAAGCCTGAGGCTCTTTTAGAAACAGTATGCTAATGTTTTACTGTCCCTGAATTTGAGCATATTTTGTAGTTAAACACACATAACAAGGACCAGCACTGCTTGAGTGTCTGGGTGCCTGAGGCTAAATCAAACAGGGGGCTCCTCAGACTTTTGTTCAAAATAAAACTTAACTCAGAGAAAATTTGTCAAATGGTACAAAAAAAGGTGAATGTTGACTGGCTATTGAAAGTGGAGACACTTCAACTTGTAGAACTGCAGGTAGATGTGCTCGGTGCAAGTTATTGTAGGGATAACATGATGTCAAAAGGAAAATTTTGTGTTCCTGTGTCACAGGAAATATTCTGATGAATAAACATGAATTGTTTGAAGTTGGGCTTGTGAGCGTCAGTTACCAAATGCATTGTTCCATGCTGATACAAAAAGACATGACCAACTGGTTTGAACATGTAAAACACCATTAAGAAAGATTCCTGCAAATCAGGGGTGCCCACACTTTGTCAGCATGGGAGCTGCTTTGAAAAAAACAGCTCCATAAACAAGGATCTCAGCCACTATTAGACCATCGTCTAAAGTAATGAACTCGTATTATACCCCGGCGTTTATTGGAGACTGGCATCTATTAGAGGCTGACCACTATTAGAAGATGTATAATGTGCAAGATTACAACATGATGATAATTTTCTCATCTTGTCATTTTTCCTGCAACAACTTGTTCAATTTGACCAGTGTGTTTGCACATAGTGTGCCCAGACGTTCTGTTCTAGGTTCTTTTCGGGTGACTGACCTCCAGCCAATTAAGAAAAATAAGACACAGTAGCAGCTTTGGTTTGGAGTCTGAAGGTGCACGCTCACACCTTTCTGAAGATTAGGAGGAAGAAATACTCCATATTTGCTAACAGAATGCGGCGCTCACATTAGTGTGAACACGCGTGTACAGTGATGTGTGTAACAAAGGATGTATGATTGGCCTTTCTGTATGACAATCAAGTGACATAATTCATGGCAAATTTGATGTTTGGCTGACAGCATTTTTTTTTTGATAGTCTTTGATCTACCTCAGACTCTCTTTGCAATCGACAGGGAAATTTCAAATGACTTGGAGGCCCCTGTTCTAAATGATGTGTTAACAACAGACTAGTTCTCAACAATGACCTCTGTGCATGACATGAAATGACAACAGTAAAGGAAAAAACACCTTACCTTTAAGGCTCAATGAGTAAAAATACAAATAAAGTGAATCAGCAAAATGAAAACTCATTTACAGTCACTACATTCATGATAGCCTACAGCAAAGTGCTATTCTGTGTGAGCAGACAGACACAAGATGCCCATGCATCATCCAAACAGCATTACATCGCATGAAACATAAGACATGAATAGATTGGCAGTAGCAGTCCCTTGTTTATCGCGTGAGTTTCGTTCTAAAAATAATTGACGATAGGTGAAATCCAAAATGGAGGATTACAGATGTTTTAAGGTTGTGAAATTCCGCACTACACACTACACGTTTCTCAGACGAACATGGACATTTTTACACTTTGTGTACTAATAATGGGCTGCATGGTGGAGCAGTGGTTAGCACTCTTGTCTCACAGCAAGAAGGTTCCCAGTTCAAGTCCCGGCTGGGGGACTTGAAACAGCGTCACCAATGGGGACCTTTCTGTGTGGAGTTTGCATGTTCTCCCCGTGGGCTTCCTCTTACCCTCCAAAAACATGCTTCATAGGTTAATTGGTTTCTCTAATTTGTCCCTAGGTGTGGATGGATGTGTTACTGTGGCCCCTGCAACAGACTGGCGACCAGTCCAGGGGTGTCCCCTTCCTTTGCCCATGAGCAGCCGGGTTAGGCTCCGGCAGCCCCGTGACCCCGGAAGGGATAAAGCGGTTTGTAAAATGAATGAATGTACTAATAAAACTCTCAAACCTTCATTAAAAAACACAAGTCCTGAAAACGAAGATCTGATCGCGATCAAAGACTTATGTAGAACTGAACACATTCTGTACAGGAGACACAGCACAGGAGATTTGATTGAGAATCAATCATTCAATCAGGATGCAGAACAAAATGCACTGTAAAAAAAAAAAAAAAAAGAAAAGCAAAACCAATGACCATGAAAGATTAATCATAATATAGCGAGGGAACATGTTTATGGATCATAAATTTAAAAATCAGATGAAACTGTCTTGAAGTTTAGACTTATGCATTTTTAGCCCTACTTTGACAGGAAATTACTAATCTGTAGTTTTATTAAAAAAAAAAAAAAGCTTAGTCAAAGCAAGAAGCAGCATGAGGACAGCAGCCTGAACAGACACACTTACCAGTTCAGAGCTAAATTAACCATTGTGTTATCTACAACAACCATTGTCTCTCTGTCTGTCAACATCTTCCTGTTGCTGCATGACACCCAGCTTCTTTTTATCTTGAAGACTTTAATTTGTTTGTTTGCATAAGACAGCACTCCCTATTGTGACGTCCTGAGAGACCTCAGCGAAGGATAATGGGCTTCTGAGGATGCAAAATGTTTCGATTCATTTGGGTTTTGGTTTAATTAGTAGTCGTGTTTTCCTTATGTTGCTGTTCTTCCCTGAAAATAGTCAAAATAATTGTGCGTTTGTAGCACCTGTTATCCAGACGTGTCCAAGCATGTGAGCAGTAACGTTATGTAGATGAGCATTTGATTTGAAATTTGATTTGAAATGGTTTATTTCAAGCAGACAAGATATACAAGACATTTGTAACACAATCAACACCCACAAATATTTGCAACAGTAGTCATGTCAAACATAGGATAACTAGACATCAGAAAATTGACTGCTTGAAAGGAAGTGGGAAGAAGTGAACTTATATAATCCCAGCCCGACTCGACCATACCATTTACTTTACATTAGATATCAACCGGTTCGTAACTAATAATCAGGTATTTATATTGTACTGACAGTATTCAGGTAATTAAACATCCTTGAGTAACAATAACCCATACTGCTTTGCATGTAAGTAGAACACTATTTTAGACTTGATTGGAGCATATGCAAAATAATAATAATAGAGAATAATGATAAAAAAATAACAACTTTTTTTTCTTTTTAAGAATAGTTTCATCATGTAAAAATCAGTGATGTGAATAAATAAAATAAAAACAATAATAGTAGTTAAAAAAAAGTAAAGAATAAACAAAGACAAAACAAAACAAAAAGATCAAAATCAGTAAATATCCAGGATCAAGTAGATTCTGGCTATCTTCATCAGACAAGTCATTTCTTCAGATCAAGTATAGAAAGAGGCAACAATAAATCATATGTGTCTGAAAGATCATTTACTTTAATCAGATGTAGAAAATCAACAAGTGCAGGTTGTTTCATTAGTAGATCCTTTGACATTAATCACATTTCAGGGAACTATGTCAAGTGATATGATTCATGCACTTTGGCCAAGACGGTATTCCTGCGTTCATCTGCCTGATAAACAGCAGTCCTTCAGGTTAGAACAGATTTTATAAAGTTCTCCTCGTTGTTATGACTGCAGACTTTGTGTTGTCTGCAGGGCAGAAATCACTGCTGAAAATCAGGTCAAAGTTGATCTAAGAGTCAGTGGTAAATCCCATATAAAGCCATATTTTCTTGAAATCATTTTTAATTCTTATTTTGATTCAAATAAAGGCTCAGACATCCGTGACCACACACTTCTCAAAGTCTTTCATGCTGGTGATGACCACAGCCTTGGACACGTCAGGTGGACTGAACGGTTTCACATAGATCCTGGAATTCAGCCCCCATGTGCTCTTAATCTGTTTTTTCCGCTTCAGGAGTCTGGCATGCTTAGCCAACAATGCATGATGTTTCGATATGCGATCATTAATGAAAATCTCCGAACCTTTTAGCAGTTTTCTTTGCTTCACCAGAGCAATTTTGTGCTTCTGATTCACAAACCTGATAAGTATCGCTGGTTTATCTGACTCCTTTCTCCTGGGAAGTGGGTGGCAGATCTCAATATTATCCAAATCCAAGGAAATCCCTTTGGAAGTGAAGAATGATCCGAATTGAGCTTCAACAGATTCGGCTGTTTTCATAGCGGCTCCGCTAGCGTCCGTGCTAACGTTAGCTGCTCCAGACTTGGCTCTTGGTTTGAGTTGAAATCCGGTAAGAATTATGTTATTCATTCTTAGTTGTTGATCCGCGTCGTTCTGTATTCTATCCATGAGGTCAAGCCGATTATCCTGTTGTTCATTTCGTACTTTTTCTTGTTGGAATTCCTGCACGAGTGGCAGCAGAGGTGTTAGCTTAGCCTCCAATGCCAACAGTGGAGTTAACTTGGCCTCCATAGCCAGCAATGGAGTTGGCTTAACCTCCATAGCCAGCAGTGGAGTTAGCTTGGCTTGAATGTCCGCTTGTTTGGCTTGGATATCTGCCAATACAGCTTTAAGTTCTGCCAGTTCAGCTTTAGGTGCCATGTTCAGCTCTCTCTGTAGCAGAATATCTGCTATTTAATATAAAGAATAAAAAAAAAATACACCCCAAAAACGTCAAGAATCGAGAGCCAAAGAAACCCTCGTGTGCAGTCGTGACCCGGAACCGGTAGTTTTCGAAGCATGTGAGAATGATGTTCATCACCATGGTACTTGGCGATAGAGTACAAAAAAAAAGAGCCCAGCCCGTTGTCCCTTTGTGAAGTTTTGAATTTGTGATCCCATTGAGCAAGAGTCTTCAATCTGAGGCTCCAGAGCCACATGTGGCTCTTTTATCCTTTCATTATGGCTATGCCTGAAAATTAGAAAAAAAAGTTACTTTTTTAGCATTGTTTTTTTGAATTTATGACTACAGCGTTCCTTTTACAGTTAAATAAAATCAAATGCATATCTAGAGGCCTTTGTGATCTATGAATCCTCCACAATGCTTTCATTTTAAATACTAAGGAAAATATTGGTAAAAAGTTTGATTTTTTTAAAGGGCCTTTACCATGCTATTGTTAAGTTTTAACTATTGTTGTTAACTATATAAACATGCATGATAATATATTACCTTTGGTACACTAAAGAACAAATTGTTTATGACATAGGAGTTATTTCCGTGAGCTCTTTTCCTACCTGGAAGTAAGATGACTCAGTCACTAAGACACTTCCTTTCGCTCCTCGCCGCCCATTTTATGACGTCATCCAAGAGCCGGCCTCAGCTGCATGTCTGTGTCACTCATTTTCGTGGATTGGGGGGACTGGTGATCACAGAGCAGGGTTTTAGAGGAATACTCAGAGATGCATGAATGGAGCAAAATACCACTGTTTTTCATGAGGAATGAACATGTACAATTATTTTGGGATGGCCACACTGATTGGTGGCCATTTTGTAATTAATTGTGAGACTTGACAAATTTCACGTTTCCTCAATATTGGAAAACGACCATTTGCCCAATTTTCACAAAATTTCACACAAATGCCACCCGTTTCAGTCTACAACTACCACAGAAGTTTCATTGACCTTTGATCTTGGGTAGAGAGAGAGAGGCCGCTATGTTGAATTAAAAAAAAAGCACTTCTAGTGCCAGCTACAAATGAAGTAAAAAAAAGCAGAGGTGGGCATCGAGGGCAGCGGTGGTTCAAAGAGGCTAGCGGCGAGTTTCGTAGTTTTCCCACATGTATTAGAATGTGTCCATGTTCCCTGGGGCTGTATTTTGTATAATGCGACTGGCTAAATGTTGACAGTGCATTTTGAGCTCTATGAAACTGTTTTACAATGACAAATAAATCCAACTGAACTAAACTAAAAATTGAGCAATGAAGTCATGTTTGCATTCAGGCTAACTGCAGTAGTATTTAGGGGAAAATAAATTAAGTCTACAAAAGCAGTCTTGAAAGTCCCTTGACCTGTAGACTTGACATAAAGTCAAGGTAGACTTACTAAAGCAGACTAAAGAAAATGCAGTTATTGATGTTTTTCCTCTTTATTTTCATTTCAGTGGAGTACATTGACTGCTGCAGCATGTTCCCACAAAGAAAAGGGTTTCTTATTTTTTTTATTTCAAGAGGAAGTCACCCAAATCCTTGTCAAAAGTAAAAAACAATTAAGTATTTCAAAAAACAGAGAATTTCTTCATAGTATTCCCATTTTAATGATAAAAATCAAATTTAGTCTATTTACATTTATTTTGTGTTAGCAGAGTTGTAATTCACGCAGTAGTCCTGGCGTGTGCACCCAGCATTCCATTAAACACGAGGAAAAAAAACTTTCACCACGTTGGTTGAACTCGGACTTTTCACACACAACTTTATTTCCCGACTGCTTCTTCTTCAATACAGGTCACGTGCTCTTTACACAATCTCTCATTGGATAACGCCATAACGTCATAACGCATTACTTATAACAAACTACAATATATATATGTTTCACTGAGAACACACAATATGTACATGTTAACATTTTGAAAATAATAGTGACGTGTACACAAAGCACTGATGTATTTTTCTAGTGCTTTGCAGCTTCTGCTTGAATTTATTTTGGTTGAAGAGAGACTGGCTCCAATGAATCTTTTGAGTGTGAAATGTTGCAGCCCCATGTCATAGAGGATCAAAATGACTATTAAAATGTGAACAATTGCTAACAAACAATTAATTGTTTGTTGCTCAATTGACTATCAAACTTTCCAGCCAGGTGTAGGTGCTCATAACACAGAGTATAGTATACTCCAGAGAGTATTGAGGGAAAATTAAAAGGATTGCTGTATTTTTCCGAGTATATATTTGCATGGCCTGGGTGGGGGTGAGACTTATACTCAAGTTCACTTATGTGTGATTTTTTTTTTTTTGTATTTGGTACTGACAGCAAAGCAAAGAAGGGCCACTTAGACTTACGCCGGGCTTTGCAGAGTTCTTTGAAAGCAACACAGAAGATAAGGAACTAAACTGATTTTGTGATTTGAAATGATTTAATGAGTTTATTTGACTTGTTAGCACGTTCTTTATGCTATGGTTATTTCAGTAATTGTTCAAATTTTTCAGTAACATACTAGACATTTAATTCCTCCTATATTTCATTTAGCTAATCAAGCACCAATGTGGTACACTAGTGAAGCTTGTATATCCTTATTCTATTGTTATCTATTCTGTTTTATGATTTGCCTTTTTAATTATATGTAATGTTTGTTCCTATTCCTTTGTTTTGTTTCTTCTTTATTATGCATTTTATTGTCCAAAACATATGGTAGCTCTACTTCAATTATATCAATAAACTTTCTACAAGTACATGTATGTAAAACCAGAATCTCAAAATACTAGCCATCAATTTGAGACACAATTGTTAAGCAACTATGTTTAAAAAAATATCAAAAATAAAGGTTCAAACAGCTATAGAAAACAGAACTTGTCTCTCTACATCCTTGAACACGATTGTGTTGAAACTTTTGCCAGCAGCTGTTCCCATAAAGGCTTTAGAATCTCTTTTAACCTTTTTTAAAAAGCAGCAAGAATCTTGACATTGCCTCCTTTTTAGAGCAGCAACATAGTTTGTGAATGTAGCTGTGTACATCCAAAGTTCAGGGAAAACGTAATGGCCAGAGGCAGAAAAAACCCCACCCAAGCTCAAATCAAAACGACTTTTCCACAGCAGCAACTTTAGGAAGTGTCTGCCTTTGTAACTTCAACGAGCAAGAAAGAAAAAGAGCGCTACAACTCTGACTCACCGTCAGCTGCTTCATTATTTTGGAATATTTTTAGAAGTCAGAAACCTCATAGAGGTTGCTTCACTTTTCCCCAGTAGCTTGACTCCTGACTTATAGAATGAATGCAAGCCCCTGTTAGAAACAGTGACTGAAAACACACAGACTGATGTCCCAGCTTCCTATTTTAAACCTGCCATCACTAAGCTTTGCTCTGCGCTCAGACATTTGCTCGAGAGTCTGATGAAGGTCAAAAAGTGCAAAACATGTTTTCCTAAAACTTTTCTATAGATTAGATTACAAATACAACTCGTTTTTGTACTGCCATACGAATGGAAGATTTTAAGTACTGTTCATTTTATAGATCAAAATCGTTTTAAAATGTCAAACGCAAGGAAGTATGCTTTCAAAATGATCTATAGATTTTAATGAGGGTGTTGCTATTAACTTCTTTCATAAAAATAATGATTTTAAAAAAAGTACAAATCTGCCCTCATCACGTAGTTAAACCAAATTGTCACAAATATCAGTAAATGCACTTTTGGAGATGTAGTTCGGGTTTTTATAATTAGCTCTTTTTTCTGACAGACAATATGACAATATTAAAAAAGTTCACTGCTTTCTGATAAAGCTTGTCACTTTTAACATAAATTAAATTAGTTTAAAACAGGTTTAGGAAGACGTGAGTGACAGTTATATTATTTGGGAAAAATTCTACACTTATTAAGTTACCAGCTTTGTGAGATTAATAAATGAATTATCTTGTGGGTAGAACTCTATTAATAACCTCGACACCATTTTGAAAAGAAAAAGATGTAATCATCTTAGTGAAAGCAAAAAAAGGTGGCCTAAATGTCATGCAGATGATAGCAAAGTCCAATGTTTTTGCACATAGTAAGCTGTATGCAAACTAATGTTTTCCTGCATGTGATCACCCTGTGATTCAGATCCACAAAAAAAAAAATCTGCAACAGGATCCTGGATTTACTCATGAATAAAAAATAGATAATACTTTTTTTTTTTGCTTGATGGTATTGCTTTAAAGACCGACACCAAAATGGTGTTTTCTCCCATACAATGAAGGTATGGGAAAGAGTCGTTGAAGCTAGTTTAGATGAAAGGAAAGGTCTACTAAACTCTGGATAGATCAGCCATGTTGTTTGGCCGAGAGACAGTGGAACTGAGGAAAAGACAGAATGCAGAACTAGACGTAGCAGAGATGAAGATGCTGAGATTCTCTTTGGGAGTGGCCAGGATGGATAGGATCAGGATGAGTTCATCAGAGGCACAGCAGATGTTAGAGGTTTGGGAGATAAAGTCAGAGAGGCCAGACTGACAGGGTTCAGTCATGTCCAGAAGAGAGACAGTGAATACACTGGTAGAAAGACGCTGAGTCTAGAGCTGCCAGGCAAGAGGTCTAAAGGAAGAACAAAGAGGAGGTTTATGATGCTATGAACAAAGAAATGAAGGTAGCTGTTGTTAGAGTAGAGGATGCAGAAGACAGGGTTAGATGGAGGAAGCATCAAAAGTTTGCACTTGTGGTGTAGAAAATATACTGGGAGGGCCACAAGCCCTCTGTTCTGCTTCATTCTGATACAAGCACTTGCAGACAAATAGATTCATGATGGAAGTCTTTGTTTTCCTGGTCTGAGCTGGCATTTGGTTTAAAACTGTACGACTGGATAGCTCCAATATTGTTTCCCATTTTTGTTGCACTGGTAATGTTAGGTTGCGGGTTGTGAGGGACTGTAAACTAGCTGAAGAGGGTGTGCACAGAGAGCTTCAAGTTATGGATGATGGGGAGTGGGGATGGGCTTACTCTGCGGTAAGCCTGTGAGTTGTCAGCAGAATACTGCCACTCAGCAGAAACTATGTCCTGGAAAACTACATGATTTTTTTACAATAGATCAAAAGATGATCTGAGTGGGTCTGTAACATGGAAGGACAGAAAGTGGCGTGCTTCAAACCCCAAAGAGTTTGGGGAAAGCCTTTTCTTTTCCTACATGTCTGTGCCCAGTGCTTTTAGAATTTGACTTAAATCCCACTGAACTCTTTTGAAATAAACTCTGTGGAGAGCTGAAGAGTATGACTTTCTTGTTCAGCATCAATAACTAGAATTCAAAGATCCCCAAAGGCAAGAGTCGTCACAAAATTAAAATGTTCCAAAATCTTAAACAAAAGGCCCTTAAAGAAGAAAGGTGGAAGCTGGTCCAGCTTCAAATGAGCATCAATCTCTTTGGGAAAATCTTTGTATAGTTATTAAAGCCTCTGCTTGTGTCAAAATATCCTAAACGATTTAGTGCATATTGAGGAGGATCTGCTCTGGCTGGTCATTGGTTGTTTTCACTGACATTTTGAACCTATCACTTATATTGCAAATAAAATGTCACGTTATCACATCATTGCCAACATTGCAGCTTAAAGTTTGAATTCACAGACATTAGATTAACTCACAGTGTTCTTGTATTCAGCCAGAGTGGCTCTTGAAGACAATTGGATTAGTTCTTTGGTTTGCTTCAGGGTTTAACAGTCCATGGTGTTTACAAAGCCCTCGATTGAATTGAGCAGTTCCTTTAACAGAATGTTCAAAACATTGTTTAATGCTGGGAAAGTTGAATATGTTTCGAGTATATGTTTGGATTGTATTTTTACACAAGGATGTTCAAAGTGCTATACAGAGAAAGACAAAAACAAAAAAAAAATCTCAATTTTGGACAGTAAATTCAAATTAAAATTCCAGGCAGTGGTATTTCAGTTAAGATCATGGCTCTCCCAGGTGGATAATGACCTAAATCTGGCATCTAAAAGCTCTCACAGCTGAATGAGAGAAGGCACAGATATGCTTGTAAGACAGAGACATTTGTTTTTAAAAAAAATGAGATTCTAAATTGTTGCCTTTCCGTTTGTTGTGGTTTTAAAATGTATGTGTTACAACAATAACAACACTCGCTTCTCTAAATAAAAACGCAAAGAGAGTTCATAATCATTATAAATGAACATAATGACCACCATCTGTCACTAGGAGATTGATAAAGCTGCATGTGTACATTTTTTAATTTCCTACAACACAGACTATTTTAACACTATGCATTTTCTGCAGACTGGCCTTTATGCTGGGCTTCCAACAAAAGCGATTAATCCAATTCTCTGCTTGACGGATGTCCAAAACTGTGTTCATAAACTTCAAGCATGGGAGGAGCTACTGACCAAAGTGTTTTACCTCATTGCTACATGGAAGCATTGTTTGTCTTATTTACAGTGCATGGAAGACACGAATGTTCTTGAGAAATCAAGTTTGTTTATTTTGCAAAACTCTTCAAAAGCATCTGTTATTGCTTCTACATGTTGGATTCATAAGATAATTCAGAGAATCTTTCAGAGTAGATGGTGAGGTTCACCATCTACTCCAGAAACTATGTCTGAATGACAGGCGTTTTTAGCGGTACTTCTGTCTTTGTGACCCAGTTTGATGACAATGTGTGCCACAATGCTTGAGACAGTCAGCTTTCAGACAAATGCCCTGCAACAGGCGATACGATTGAGCCGCCAGACCTCCAGTCGTGTCTGTACATTGAAATTGGAGGCCACCCATAGCCTGGATAGGTTGCCAGCCTGTCGCAGGGCTACAAAAAAACACACAGGGGCAATTTGGAGTCACCAATCAACATATGAAATGTGATATTGGACTGTGGGAGGAAACCAGAGTATGCCCGTAGAAAACCCACACCTGCATAAGGAGAACAATGCATTCAAACTATATTCGAACTCTATTTGAATTGAGGATTTTCCTCTGTGAGGCAAAAGCGCTAACCACTGTCCATCTCTTCAGTGAGGATGAAAAAAAGAAATATTTGTATGAAATGCCTGCGTCTCATCTACTCCACCCTTAAAGACCCACTCCGATGAAAATCATCTTTTTTTGTGTTGTAACGTATTTTTGTTGCGTTTTTCTCATAATAGAGGACCTTTATAAAAGAATGTATGATTAAAACTGAATTTCTGAGTATTTCTTAATTCAAATCCCGTTGGATCAGATTGATAATTAAAAAAAGCATTTACTGAAATGGGCGTGCCAAAGTCTATCTTATCAAGCCGTTCCTCTGCCCTCTTGCACACAATAATTTTCCTAGTCTGAGCTGGACTCTCGCAAACATTTGTATGGCTGGATTGAGCCATTATTGCTCACCAATATTTTTGCGCAGCTCATGTTAGTTTGGGGTCTTAAGCTGGGGTGTGAGTGGGCAAACAGAGCTCTCAACTGCAGGGAGGAAGTGGGGTTGTTTTGAGCCAACAGTCCCACCCACAACCATAAATTATATTTCTAATGAGCTGCTGCTTGGCATAAAATAACGACAATGTCTTTTGGATTTTGGCTAAAAACTGCCTAATCATAGTTAAAAGTTAAAGTTAAAAGACTACTGAAAAAAATGTTACAAAAGAAAAAAAAATATGGTTGGAGTGGGACTTTAATGAACAGAGCATGCTTCTTCATCTTATAATTTTGTGTCCATGTCCTCCTGTAGGGGAAGTTGTCACTAAGGCTGAAGCCATGAAGAGTTTATTTGGCCAAGCAAAGCAGAAACTATTAAGACTTTTTTTGCCCATTGAATTGTTTTGGACGCCATTTCATAAAATCACATTCTTGTAATGTGAGACATTGTTGAAGATAGTTAAACATGCAAGCATATCTTCCATCCTGCTCTCTTTCACACCGTCTTTGTCCTGTTCAGGGTCATGTAGATCCTGGGACCTTTGGGGCAAAGGTTGGGTACACCCTAGACTGGTCACCAGTTCATCACTGGGCCACACACAACAGACAACCACACACAATCACATTCACTCTTAAGGTACATTTTTTCATCTGCCAGTCAACCTATCAAAGAAGTTTTCAGACTGCGAAAAAAAGCTGAAGTGCCTGGAGAAAAGTACCCCAAGCACTGGGGAAACATGCAAATTTCACACGGAAAAGACCTTCACCCTGTGAGACAACAGTTATTACCCCAACATGCAAGCCTTATGTAAGTATACAACAATATTAAAAAGAACAAGTTTCTTCTCAGTAAATAAAAAAGGTGCGCAAGGGTTCAATACCTGTCTGCACAAACATGCCTGTGCAGACCACCACCAAATCTTCAGCCTGCCTGCCAGAGTTCAAAGACAATCCTTTTTCTGTTTTCGGTTTAGCAGAAAAAGCAATTACTGCTCCGTGACACGTGACTATGGTCCCAAATGTCACTTGTGCTTAGATATTTTGACTGTGAGCATCAAGAAATGGCCCACTAGCCCAGAAAATCTATTTTAAATGGCAACATCCTTTTTTATAGTTCATAGTTTTACAGACCTAATTAAGCACTAAGATGAAGCCATCTTTTATTTAGTCCTCTATCCACTGTCAAAAAGCTAATATGCTTCCCCAGAGAAATGTACAAAAAGCTGGAGAACAACAGCAACAACAACAACAACAACGCCAGCCCTCTACATTGTGTGTTCCAGGAACAGAATCAAATTTTATTTTCAAAATCACCTTAGAAGTCTAGGGTCTCCACCAAAACGTGTTTCTGCTTAATCATTGTGTTGTTAAAGCTGTGGTGCTGCTGTGTACACTAGTAGTTATGCATTTTTATTAACTATTTGATATTTATTTCACATGAGTAACACCAAGAGGCAGAAAATGATTCATGACCACATAAGAAGATTAAGAAGAAGACATTCCATATAGAAGAGTCTATCCAACCAGCAGGCTTAAAGACGTAGTCCGATGAAAATTGGATTTTTGTTGTTTTTAACGTGTTCATGTGGTGATTTTCTGATGTTGGAGGAGATATGAAACAAATTCAGCTCAAAATTTGCATTTTTAAATCGTTATGAATCAGGTGGAAATGCAGTTGAAAAACGATTGTAGCTGTGACGTAGAAGCTACAACTGGCAAGCCACAAGCTCCCTGCTCCAATCCATTTCCAATGCATCCACTTGCAGACAGATTCATGTACGTCTTCATTTTCCTCATCTGAGCTGGCATCGGACTCAAAACTGTATGGCTGGGTAGCTCAAATAATGCTCGCCATTTATGTTCTACTGGTAATGCTAGGTTGGGGATGTGAGGGGCTGTAAGCACTAGAGTGTGTAAACAAAGGGATGACAAGAAATAATTGAATGCTTACTCTGTTCCAACAGTCCCACCCACAACTCAGAGGCACATTTGGATGAACTCCTGCCACTCTGCAGAAAGTATGCCCTAGAAAATGACACTGTTTGGCTAAAAACAGCATAACCATAATTAAAGAACTACTGGAAAGGCTTTGAAAATAGAAAGGATGTTCAGAGTGGATCCTTGAGCCTACTGTCCTAACCACCATACTCAAAACAGCTTTATAAGTAGGCATATAGGCCATAATGCACATATTTCATCTTTTCTTTTGGTTGCAGAAAGGTTTGTCATAAAATCTTCAAAATTAACAATAAGCAGAAAGTGAATCACTGGGTGAGTGAATTGGTCCAGCGCCTGTGTAATTTTAAATATGTTCTTTTACTCCACTCTTCTGGCATGTCTTTGACTGATTGTGTGCCCCAGGAACTGCTGCAGTAATCAGCCCAGTCACTGCAAGTTATAAAAACCTACAGTAATTTCCCTTTTAGCCAGAGTTTCCTTCAAAAGTTACTATGTGCACAAGAAAATGATTTAAATGACTATATAGTTATGTGCATAAAGAATACGCAAAGGATTTTTAATGATATCAGTGAAATCTGCTTATCACATTTGTTCTATATTTATTTTAACAGACTCTTAACAGCAAAGAGCATAGTACAGTGTTGTTCTAGTATTTTCTCATGTTAAACTGCTACTTAGGTATGTAGTAAAGAGGTAAAAATTAATTATTAATAAACAATAAATTGTTTATTAATTAATTAATTAACAACAAATTTTGACTATCAATATAGACTGATCTGTAGATGGACTGACAGAAAGACATAGATCGACCAACGACAGATTGACAGACAACAGACATACCGACCGACCGATTGGACTTGTAGTCCAATCAATCATTAAAAAAAAAACACAATACAAAAAATGTGCAGGAGTACTGAAGATTAAAAGTCATGAAAATGATTATTATAAAGGCAGAAATACATTCACTGGCCAGTTAATTAGGCACACCTGTCCAACTGCTCATTAATGCAAATTTCTAAACAGCCAATCACCTGGCAGCCATTCCATGCATTCAGGCACGTAGACACGGTCAAGGCGATCTGCTGTAGTTCAAGGCCAGCATCAGAATCCCAGAAAAATGGGGAGGAAAGGTCATTGAAGTGACTTTGAATGCAGCATGGTTGTTAGTGCCAGACGAGTTTGTTTGAGTATTTCAGTAACTGCTGAACTACTGGGATTTTCACCCACAACCATCTCTAGGGTTTACAGAGATGGTCAAAAAAGAAAAAAATATCCAGTGAGCGACAGTTCTGTGGGCAGATGCCAGAGGTCAGAGGAGAATGGGAGAATGGTTCCAGATGACCACTGGTTACAATTGAGGTCTGCAGAAGATCAAGAATATGCAACTGTGTGATGCTATCATGTCAAAATCAATCAAACTATCTGAAGAATGTTTCCAGTACTTTGTTAAATCTATGCCACCAAGGATGAAGGTAGTTCTGAAGACAAAAGGGGGTCCAACCCAGTACTACCAAGGTGTACCTAATATTGTGGCCTGTGAGAGAAGTACACAATAATTATAAAAATAAAAAAAAATTAAAATTAATTGTAAAAAGTGCAATTTATGAATTAGCTAAAAGGAGAGATAAAAGGTAAGTGTATGGCACTCAACGCAATATTAAATGTAAACTTGAATTTGAGGGTGCTTAGTGAAGCATGTAGAGTGTTAATTCTGGAAGAAACAAACAACTCACTGGCACTTGTCCTTTTTTTGCTTTTTTAAAAACACTCTCAGTGCATTGTTCATAAATACACTGTCTTATGTGTTAAACTGTCCCTAGTTCTTGATGTGATGAATGCTGATGTACAGATGGGAGAGTCAGACATCTGTGGAAAATCTTCTGCAGCATATTTCAAAGATGGTTAGCAGATTAAAATCTGGACTCAGTGGTGCCCAATCCATGCGTAAAAAATATCTGATGGATCTTAAGCACATGGCATGATGATGCATCACTTATCTATTTTGTTTTCTTGCCCTGGTGCAGCCATCACCCTGAAACAGAAATCTTATTTTCCTGCTTCTGATTCTTTATGCTCAGTAGTAATTTCTGTGTCTTGGAAATTCACAGAGAAGTGCAGGTTATGCTCAACCATGGCATTTTTAGGGGTTTTTTTTTGTATTACATTGAAATTTTTTATGTGATCTTCACTTAACTTTCTTTAATTAGACGACCACCACATCAGTCTATGTAGATTAATTTCTATCATTTTAAGTACCGAAATTACTTTTATGGACATAACACATGTGTTCCCCCAGAAAAAGTTCACAGGGTGCTGGGCTTACTGAAAATGTTATTTTCCTCATTAGTGTAAGTCTTAGGCTGTGGAGCTATGAATGCCAGTCCATGTATGTGTATGTAAATATATATGCATATATATATACTTTTCTAGAAGGATTTGAATGCAAATATTGAATTAGCTGTTTCTGTGCTTTATTCCTTTAGCTACTACAACTCTGTACTTCTCTCTTAATTTGCCTTTTGCTTTGTCACAACTGCCCTTAATGATGGATGTGGGCTGTATGTGGGTGAAAAATGAGCAAACCTGTACAGGTGGCTGACACAAAACATCAAAGTCGTAGACCACTTTGTGAGCCTGTAGAATAAAAATGTTCATGCCCAATTTTTCAGACAGATTTTTCAGACACTTGAACAACACCTGAAGCAGAGTGGTTGGACTCCAGGCCTGCTGGTTTTTAAGAAACGCAGCTCTACTTGCTGCTGATTTCCTGGCTCAGTTTTGCTTTGCGAAAGCTACAATAGCAGCTTAACTTGAAAACGTATAACAAGTAAAGGTAAAATAGGTGAGATGCTTGCATGTCATACAAATTTTTAATTATTGAAACCCCCCCCGCCCATACCTTGCACAGAGCCCATTAGTCCTGTTCATGAAAACAAGAGATAATCAGTGCATGTCTATGAAGGTTCTCATTCATCCAGATTAAGTTGAGTCATAGCAACTGGACTTAAAAATGTTTGTACTTGAAATATTTCACCACTCATCCAAGTTGCTTTTTTAGTCTGAATGGTGCAGAATCCACTCCTGGTGACCACACCCAACAACCCTGTGATAGGTCTAGGGAGGACAACAAGAGAGCCTTCTACTCTGGTTTTGCGTCTTTGTTTCCCTTTAAAGACCCACTTCAGTCATCTTTTGATATATTTTAAGAGCATTCCCAGTTGGCTTGTAATTACGATTGTGCAGTTTTTAGGCAAAATCAAAAAAACGTTTGTCATTTTTTGAGACAGTTTCTGCAGAGCAGCAATTCAACAGAACTAAAGAACAGAACTAAACTCTGAGCTGTGAGTGGGAACTTTGGCACAGAAGTGAACCTCCACTTGTTTCCCATGATCCCTTTGTTTGCATTCTCTCCCACTAGCTTACAGAGCCCCCATTCCAAGGCCAAGATTAGTGATGTAACAAAAATGGTGAGCAAGATTGGAGCTTTCCAGCTGTACAGTTTTGAGCCAGATGCCAGCTCAGACGAGGAAAACGAAGACGATGTATTGGTCTACAAGTGGATGCTTTGGAATGGAGCAGGGCAGGATCTCATCACCCTCCATTTCAGTTTCTACATCCCAACTGAGAGCTTTTTTAAACTGTATTTTCATCTGCTTCTAATTTACCACAATTTGAATAAAGAAATATTCAGAACTGCAGTTTTAAGTTTAAGTTCTTTTATAGATGTCCTCTTTTACGAGAAAAATACCACAAGGACATTTTAAAAACCACAAATTGGAGTGGGTCTTTAATGAAACATGCATGTGCAGGGATGTGGTTGTCCCACCTGGAGGATACAAATATGGACGGACTCTAGCATCACTAGACTGATGATTTGATGAGCGCCAAAACATTTCAAAGATGAAGATTTTAAGTCCAGTTGCCATGACAATCACAGTGTAGTTTGTGTGGGCATCCTATGGGCACATACGCATCATATGCACACCTCATGTATGCAGCATTCTTGCACGGTCAATAAAGAGCCAATTTGTGCACCTTACTATGGACTGAAGTGCAAAGTAAGGACAGCATCATACGCCAGAAGTGTGTGTAATTTATGTTATTCTTGCAAAAAATTCACAAAATACTTAAGCACAACAATGCATTTCATTTTAATGACATCTCTTAATATGAACGCATAAGCCTCAAGGGAGCTGAAAGACAGCCCCTCCACGGGCCTGGACAACCCTAAAAGCCACCCGTATGGGTCAACCCCATACTGGTTAAATTAGCTGAAAAATAAAATTCTGTAGTTGAAAATTTTCACTAAATACATTTTTAAACTTGCGCAGGTAGTTGTTTTTCTCTCCAGTATAATTTTTATGTAACCTCTAAAAAAACAAGAACAAAAACAGAAAAAAATAAAATAAAAGCAATAATTATTTTCTTTCTAAAAATAGATTTTTTTAAATATTTTTTTTTTTTATTTTTGTGCAAGAGCAAATGTAATTTTTGAACACATATATAATCACAGCATGCCTGATAAATGAAACACAAAAGACCAGTATCACATTCATGTTTATGAGTTGTTACTACAAAACTGTTGAAACACTCAAGTTTTGTTTTTCTTTTGTCTAAATCAGAAACCTTAATTATTTTTTTAATCTTAGGGTGAAGAAATTGTTTCATTGAGTTCAAATGTGTCAACTAAACCTTAATGCTGTTTATTTTATTTTGCAATTACTTATATTTAAATTCTACTTCAAAATTTTGAAGTAGAATTGTTTGAAGTTTGAAATGTTGACTTTGTCTTTTAAACTGACATCAGTAGAAAGCTGCTGTCTAAGTTAGAAAGATGACTTGAACCAAACACTGGGATCTCATCATGACAGTAAACAGTAGTGCAGTAATAGATGCTGTCAAATTAACCCAATGCATCATGGGAGAAGTAGTGAAATACAGTGGCACTGATGCCAAACAGACTTATTTCATGAATGCACAAGTGGTGTTCACACTGGACAAGCACCAGACAAGCAGGCAGCAGGGAGGAGACTCTTCTTTTGTCTTTCTACTGTTTTGTAGTGTTTGTCCACTTCCCACAGTGGTATGAAGCTTCATGTCAAAAGTGAAATAGGTGCAAATCCCACAAATTTTGATACAAACCGCAAATATCAGTTTCTCTTCCGTGATCAATTTTTAAACAGTTGCTACTTCTGTGTTTTAAGAAAGGCGCTATCCACAAGTCACTACCAAGTCGGAGCCCCTGATTGGTCACAGTTCTGTGTTGTCATGACGAATCATCAAAATGTTTAACCAGCTGAAGTTTCAGGGAGCGATCAACGAACGTCTGTTCTGCACGCAGAGCCCGAGAACAAACATAACAACTTGCGCAGCAATGTGCAATCAGGAGCCTTCTGAACGTGGAAGCCCAATTTTGGTTTACGCATGTTTGCACAGACTTTTCTTTAAAAGTGGCGCTTAAATGCAAGTTGTCATAGTCAGTGTGAATGCAGCGTGTGGGAGGAGCTCCCGTCAAAAGTTTTTCTTGCCCTTATGAAAGACAGGGAAGATGTTGAGAGAGCCGATATATTTATTTTACAAAGGCGTCAGCAAACTACTCAGTGTGAAACTGGGACATTTTTTAGAGGATATTGAAGCTGATATTGAATAGTACAAAGCTGAACCAGAAGCTGATTGTGTTGCAATGATAAAAGTTTTTAGATCACTAAAAATTAATTATTTTTCTCAGCTAACCATTTCTTCTTTAACTCCTGAACTTCAGTCCACCACCACTTCTACTTATCTTCATTCTTCAATCCAGATGACACACAAGTCTCCCTGATCACTTTAGCTATCCTGTTGGCTGGAAAAACCTTCTGATCTCCCAAAGCCTGTTTCACCCGCTCCTTAAAAGCTTCACGGCGCTCATTCTTTTACTAATAGATCCTCTGCCCTTGTCTTCTTCATCTTCCTCACCACCAGAGTCACCTCCCCCCACACACACACCATTCTATGCTATCTAGCTAGACTCTCCCCAGGCACTTCTTTGCAGTCTATGATCTCTTTAAGATTGCAACATCACAAGATGTGATCAATTTCTGTGCTCCTCCCTCCACTCTTACGTCACTCTGTGCTCCATTCTTTTCTAGGAAAACAATTTCACTACTGCAATACTGCAGCCACTTTTTTTTAAACGTTTACCACATTATGTCCTTGAACATTTCTATCTTGAACACCAAACTTATTGTAGGTACCAAAGTTGTTAGTCAGAATGATTGTTTCCACAGTTGGTGGGCGTGTCACTTGATTGGCAGGCAGAGATTGAGTGAAAAAGTTCACCTGTTTCCTCTGGGTTTGTTACATGCCGGTTGGAGCATGTGAGTTGGGGATGTGCATTTTTTGTTGACCGCTAAAGATCGCTAACACCATTAACATTAAATGCTTTATGTCGTTGTCTTATGCTATTGTGCAAAGATTTGTTGGTTTGTTGTTTAATCGCTTTGATTCATATAAATTTACGAATGCTGCTTATTGCTGTAAGTAATTAAGAAGCTTTGACAACTCTTATTCCACCATTCATAGCTGTCAGTTTATCGCAGCCATCACAAATGCAAATAAAATAAAATAAAACACTTAGAGTAAGTGGTGCATGTCATCAATAGCTAAATCTCCCATTTGTTCGCAGCCAAGCATGTGTTTTAAGTTATTAGACATTTAACCGCTATACTTATCGTTCAATCTGTTTCCTTCACCCGCATGTCCATTAATCACCATTCTTTTCCCTCTCTGAGATACCCTGCATCACCTCATCCAACTCCCTTCAGAATTTCTCCTCTTCTACCTGGGAAGCAGAACTACTCACAACATTCAAATCTGACCTTCTAAAAGTAAAAGTGAAATGACAGAACTGGAAAGTCAGAACTGGAAAGAAAACAGAATGCAAAAGATGTCAGCTGGTGAAGTAGGCTTGTGTCATTTCCTTTTATGCATTTTCCGCCGTAAGTCTTACAAAGCAGGTGTGGGACAGATGGAAAGGTCTGGATGAACAGAGGGATGAGAAGAAAGAGGACAGAAACCAAATGTTATGGCCTGGAGTGATGACATGAAGGTAGACAGTCGAAAAGGGTTTTTGAACAAAACAACTGGGGCAGGAAATCCAATCTTTGTGAAAGAGGAAAAGAGCTATACCAAGAGCCAAGAAGTACACGACTAATTTAAACTGTCACGGCAAAAAAAAAAAAAAACACTTTCACACTCTGACCTACCCCGTCAGGAGTCTTAGGCACTTCACTGCTGAGCGCGCCTGATATTTTGTATATTTTAGCACTTTATAATAACTGTGTTTTCACTGAGACATGGCATGAATTAGTTTTGCTTTCAAACGTTATAATTTACTCATTATTTGTTCCTGATTGCCTGGTCCCTGAAATGAAAATCGCATCTCTTTGTGAGTTGCTTTGTATTTGTTTGGGGAATTGCTTTGTCAAAGTTTTATTTTTTAAATTTTTCTTTCCTTTTGTTTCATTTTGCTACACTGATAAAAAAATGGAAAAATATGTTAAACAATAAATAACAATTCAAATGCATATTTATAGTGAGGTTGGAAGGTGCTATGACATTGATTTTAACTTCTTCACCTGAATGTGTCTAGGAAGTTGTTTTTCTGCATGTTTAGGTGCGTGCAGAGTATGGCGTGTACAGGTTCATATCTATTTACAATCTTCTTCTGTGGTTTTGGCATGTACTTCTGGATCCTGTATCTTCCCATTAAAAGATGACTAACTGATGATGGTAAATACTGGTGTTTTGTTTATGTGCAATGAAGTGATGTGTCATTCAGAACAAACAAGACTTGCAGAGCCACAGCACAAGGATGAAAGAGCCGCATGCGGCTCCGGAGCTGCAGGTTGCCGACCCCTGTTCTACACAATGAAAAATCAACTTTTTGAGCTTTTAAGTTTATGGATGAATCCAAAGCCATGTGACACATTAAATCTCTGGATCCCGATGCAAACAATCTTCTCAAGTTCAACGAGGCTTTTCAATATCAAGGTTACATTCGCCTGGTCTACGAAATGCTGGATCAGAGCTTGGCGAGCTTCATGCGGAAAAACTCTTTCCAGCCCACTCATCTGAGTGGAATCAGAGCTATAGCTCAGCAGCTACTGGTAGCTCTGAACGCACTAAAAAGCGTTGACGCTTTTTACGCTGACATAAAACTGGACAACATTATGATGGTCAACCAGTAGTCAACACCTTATAAATTAAAACTGATTGACTTTGGTATGGCCATGAACTCATGGGACATGGAGCTTGGAACCACTCTCCAAAATGTACCATTCAGAGCCCCAGAGGACAGTCTGGGTCTCCCTGTGAGCGTCAGTGCAGATATGTGGTCTGTTGGTGTCGTTTTAGCTTCCTTGTACTTCGGAAATCTACCCTTTACCTACGATGAAGAATACGAAACACTTCATTGTATGGTTCAGTGGTTAGATTTACCGGGACATTTTCTTCTCTTTGGAGGACTCTTCACAACGGATTTTTTTACCTATGACGAGGACTGCAGAAATCCTGGCTGGAGGCTTGGCTCGACAAGGGAGTACACAGAAAAACCAGGAGAAGCAGTTAGAAGACACAACAACGTTCCAGATCTTGATCAAATGACAAGCATCCACAAGAAGATATTCAACCAAACCACCAAGCATTTTTGAATCTGCTTAAGAACATGCTGGCTTTCGACCCTAAACAGAAAATCACACCTAGTCAAGCACTTGCTCATGATTTTATCACCATGAGACACCTTTCAGTTAGCAGCAAGTCTTCTTATGCAGCCACAGCAGAAGACACAATGAGACGAGGTCAGCTTCCAGGAATGGAAATACTGTCTCTGGCAGCTGATGGTGTACCTGTGGACATAAGTGAAGGGCTCGAGGAAGAACTCCAGCATGTAATGTCAAGTGGTTCAACGTCAGACTTTAAGATCTGTGAAAAGCATCCTGCAAGTGTAAAAGATGGCCCAGACCCAACTCAACCAAGCCATTTCTGCCCACCTGCCAAAAGCTGTGTAGAACCTCTTCCTCAAAAAACCAGACGTCCTTCCTTGTCAGGAAGAATCTCTTTATGGACCAGAGGATGCACCTGACCAAAAGGGGATTCAAAATCAGACTACTTCAACCATCAGGAAAAAACAACAATTACAAAAGTAATCCAGCTTCAGAAAGAAGAACACTCAGAAGAAGTCCCACTGAACCTGGAAGAGGGAGAAGTAGCCTCAGTGTGTGTTGAACAGTTTTCCATTCCATCAGACAAACTGTCACACATTGACTTAACTGTTGGTGATGTACCAAGTGCTATTACAGAGGATGGTCCACCACCAACAGAAGAATCAACAAACCAAAAACCACCCCAAACAAAACCCCAGAAGAAATTCCAATCGGCAGCTAGTTACAAGTAAAAGACCAAAGACCAAAGCACTTTAGAAGAATTAGGAGAATCTTTACTAGAATGAGGAGGTTTTTCACACTTCTCATAACCTAAAAGACATGAGGAACCACCTTTGGGTTTTCTCTGGGCACTCCAGTTTCCTGTTTGCCTAAGCCCTAAACCATTCTGGTTTCCCACACTAAAGAAAATGAATGGTCCATCAATTGAAGAAAAAAAAAAAGAAAGACCCCAAAAACCTTAAAAAAAACTATAAAAAAGACACCTGTTTCTTTTGTAAAAGTTAAAAATTAAAAAACAACATTAAAAAAAAGATGAAAAAAAACCCAAAAAGCAATAATGCAACCACATGAGTTCACAATCCAGTGTTTTCATGTGCCGCTCCCAACTCCAGATAAATGCAGAGGGTTGTTCTTGTGATTCAACCAAGGTTATAGCAACTGCTAAAGTTGAAGAGGAAATGAAACCTATCATTTATTAATTCTGAGGTACTTTCAAGAGACGGTTAAAGCGCATGCCTTTGCCTCCCTTTAAAAATACATTCACAACGGCCGCAGCAACTTGCGCTCAAGCGGCAAATTTCAATGAAAAGTCAATGTAAGCACAGGTTTCCGGCTTCCATGTTCAACACTCGCACATTCACATGGCGCTATGCAAGTTTTTCTGTCCATTCTCAGGCTTTACATACAAATTGGGTGTTCATTGATCGTGTGCTGTAAGTTCAATAGTTGAACTTTTGACCACTAAATGTCAGGGCTGCTGCCTCTGGCTGAGGTGCATCTGGTGCTGCTGCTGATTAGCCCTGAGTCCTGCCACCTCTTTCCTGTCCAATAAATGCTGGCTCATTGTACTCAGTCTGCCGGAACATCAGCAGTCCTAAATACAGCTTCATTGGTCAGTTCCTCTCTGTTGATCTCAGTGATCATTCTCTCCACATGCCAGAGGGCCTACCTTAAGACTGGATCTTCCTTTGTTACTTGTCTTTGTTACTTTCCTGATCGGCAGTAAAGAGCAGTGAGTCCACGTGTCCTAATCTGTGTGCCTGAACTTTCTAACCCTAATTGTTCTGCCTGAGTCCAGGGTCTGCATCGACTTACCTGAGCCGCCCTCCTAGGTCAAGTGTTTACATAGACTTACCCGAGCTGTTTTTCCTAAGACAGTTTACCTGATTCACCACATCTGAACTGTCTTATCTAAGAAAATTTGCCTGAGTCGTTGCCTGAACTGAATCCTGTCCCAATGTCCCTTTGTCTACATCCTCAAGCCTGCATTCCTGAACCAGTGTCCCAGAGTCTATGTTGTCCCAAACTGTTCTCTTGACCTGTTTTCTTTTTCATGTTCCCTCCAGATTATCAAAACCCCCTGTCCGTTGTCCTGGATTTGTCATTTTCGGGTTTTCCATCATATCAAACAATGACACTAAATTGCAAGAGAGTCGAACTTTGACCAATCAGGGACTTGGATTTGGCAGTGATGAATGGGTGGCGTCTTCTTTGAATTACAAAAGTGCCAGCTGCTTGTAGACATCAACATGGAAGATAAATTAATTATTGCTTTTTTTGCCCAGCTGGAATTATATAACACCAAATGTTTTGTCTATGGGAATAGAGCTGTAAAAGAATAAGCCTGGAGCAAGGTTCTTAAGCTTTCCACTGCTTTGACATTTCACACCAAGCCTCTTCCATTTGTATGTGGCAGACAAGCACTAGTAAACAGTAGAAAACAAAAGAAGCCCCTCCCTGCCACTGCCTGCTGAATGCGCATTCATGAAATCGATTGTAGTGCTTTATTGAGCACATAGCACATGCCAAGTGTGAATATAGCATAAGACCTTATTAAAAATTGCATCAATCATTTCCAAGGCTCTTGGACTGGTGTGGGTCTTTATACAACATGCAGAAAAAAATCTACATTCACACCGCCCTCAACAATGTGGGTTGAAGTAACCACTCCCAATGAAAAGTCTATGTAAACACATCTATATGTCCATTTCGGGCTTCTGCATTAAAATTCAGCTACACAAGTTTTTAGGTCCGTTCTCTGGCTTCAAGTTTATAACACACCTTGAAAGTTAAACCAGGTCTAACTTGTTAGAGACATATGGATGGATTCCCCTTTAGTTCTCAGAAGTACCAACCGTTTCACAATCATGGAGGAGACATTAATATCAGTGATTTGTGCCGGGACAGAATTACATGACAGAGTCTTTTATATATCAGAATAGAGCTGGGAAAAATAGCCTGGAGCAAGATGCAGAAGATTTACACCGCTTTAACATTTTGGACCAAGCCTCTTACAACTTAAGGTGGTGGAGTCAGACACGCACTAGTATCGGGTAGCAATGGCCCAGAACAACATCACATCCCCTGTGTGAATGTAACAGCATTTTTTAGTGTTGACTTTATGAAGGATGCTCCTCAGTGAAGAGGATTACAAGAAATGAGATTATCTGACCCACACAGGTGGTGGGAAGACAAAGCGTGACCTTCCAGGGACAGGCAAAACAAGGCGGACAGGAAACACAGCAGAGTTTAGCCCAGAAACAGTGGAAGCAGGAAGTTTGTGTGCGATAAAGGATAGGTTTGAGGAGAAGAGAACAAGTTTGACCCTCTCTCTCACTAGGAGAGGTTTTAGTTCTAGCTTGCAGGGTAAATACAGGCGAGTATACATCACAATGTCACTGTGGGCCCGGTGAGGGAAAATGGGTCCCTGAAATAGTTGCTCATGTCCTAAAACATGGTGTTGGTTTGTGTTTGGATGATTTCTTATGTGTCTGTGTACATTCCCTCCATAAACACACATATGGTGTCACAACAGCACAGCATTACTTGCTGGCTGTTTACCTTCTTCCGAGCAGCTCTGCTGCTTTACAATCCAAACCTACACTGGGATTAAATAACACCTCTCCTTCCCTGGGGTTTGACACTGAAAGAAATCGCCAGAAAATACTGGTAAGCTCGTTTCTCACTTGACTCTGGTGAAACGAGTAGCCTGTGGAAAAATAATAGGGACTTTCTTTAAGGAGGATAAAATTACGTCTCTTCCTCGGTTTCTCATTTTCTCCAGATTTTTTCCACCACATGCACAATTTTGCTCAAATCTGTTCTAGTCTGGTGACAGGGGGACAATAAATACCTGAGGGTTTGCAGACTGCTTGTGATGCACCTGTTGCAGGTGGTTGGAATCATAAGGGGCCATAGAAATGGATGGATGCACAGGTGGCAGACAGGAAGCTGTCAGTTCAGAGGGAAATGTACTTCATTTATAAAGTATTTGTCTTTGCCATTCCTTCTGTTGTGAAGAATAGGACCTGCGTAAATGAGCAGATGAAGGATGAAGGCACAGGAAATATCCCACAAAAAATCCATCCATCTTTAACCTGCTGCATCCTTTTCAGGGTCACAGGGCTGCTGGGGTCTAATCCAGCTGCTGTAGGACGAAGGCGGGGTACACCCTGGACAGATCGCCAGACTGTTGTAGAACCACAATCACACACCCTAACACACTAACATTCACACCTAGGGACAATTTAGAGAAATTAGAGAAGTAATTCTTTATCCACATACAACAATACAAGGGTTTTTGCGATAAGGTTACTGTGGGTTTTTGGGTTGTCCAGACCCGTAGAGAGCTCGAGACAGGTGTGGCCTAATCCTAAAGGGAGGACAGGTGTGTCATGTCGTTTTGTAGCTCGTACGACCACCTTAAAGGACATCATAATAATGGAATTTACCATTATTGTGCATTTGGTAAATGTATTCCAACATATTTGAAAGGATAATGTAAGTTACACACACTTATGATGTACAAGTGATCCTGTCCTAAACATTTTCAGTCTATGGGCTCACTGAACAGTGTACAACTGTCAACAGGACAGTACTGGGCAGAACAAAAAAGAAAAACACTAGATAGGGTGCAGTCAGTACGTTAAGGCGTATTTCAATGTATGAAATTTAAAAGCAAAAAGGATATCCAAAATAGACACTAACCCTGTTTGTCTTTTGATAAGTCACGCTGCATGCTCTACGTTGATCTACTTGCAACTTCTCTGACCAATTTTTGAAATTTTCTGCCAGAATTATAAGCTGTGCTGAAACTGTAATTGCACTTAATTATTATGTTGCAATTGTTCCTATGTCTGGTTAGTAAATCTACTCTGACACATTTTTGATGGTGCCATCAAGTTTTCACACATTCATACATACACTACCTTTCAGTAATATCAGCCCCTCACAGTTTTGCCCATTGCTGCATGTTTTTCATCCATCTACTCTTCACTTAAGAAAAATAGCACTTTCCAAGACATCAGACAAACTTAGTAAATAAGAATAAAAATCTGATTCTGATAAGAAATATCTGTGAAAAAAGTATTTGCAGTGATACTGTATACCAGTGATATTTGGCTTGTATGCAGCTGCTCAGCCACTGTGACCCATCTCAGAAGCCCACAACATGCTGTTTGGGGCTATAGTAATGGCTATATTAAGCTTGGAGGTCTGTGGTGATTGGCTGCAGAAATTTGGCTACCCCTGCTCACTATGTGCCTCATAATCCCCTGACCCTCCGGGTATATTGCCTACCACTTTGTAGCTGAGATACTGTCAGTTCCAACCACTTCCACTGTGTTTTGATTCTAATGACATTTGACTATTGTGGCATATTTATTAACCGCAAAATGTCTCAATTGTAACACGTGGTGTGCCATTACAGTAGTGTGCTGGAATTTACAGAGCATGAGGCTCGTTCTTTAATAAATGTTTGTTTGCAGTCTGTTAATGGTAATATTTTGTACATCACACAGGATTATTAATCAAATTCTAGAATTTTAACAAAATGAGAGAATATTATGATGTTTTATGCACTTACATGTGTTTAAATGGGTTGTCAATGTTAACACAAAAATGAATGTGAATACTAAAAAAAATAACGGGTTATTTATCAGCTTTAATTAATTACACCGTCTTCCGCTTCGTGTTGGACGTTCAGGCTTCCATGGCGTGTGTTAATTTCTGAAAATGCACCCTTCGTCTGACATCACACTTATACCGTGGTCACTTACAAAAAAAAGAAATAATCAATTGATTTCCAGTACTTTTTTCTTGTTATTTTTTCACTTTATATTGCTTTCTCCCAAAAGCAGACTATTTCATACATAGTGCAGTGCGTTGTTGTTAATAATACGGCACCAACCTCGACCGGAAGCGGCAAAAAAAAGTGATACATATGCTGATTGTTGATTGAAAAGTTTGTTTCAAATAAACCAGAGCAGTCTTGTAGAATATTTGGGCTATGAGACTGGAACTTCTTTTTTAGGTGCCCATCAACACCCAGCAGCCAATCAGAATGGAGTATTCACCTAGACCATGGTAATTTTACTGTACCGAGACAAAGCGATCGATTCCATTATCCTGACATCATGTCCTTTGCGGTGCAGGGATCCTTGTCTGCTGCTAAAATGGCTCGCATTGTTACTGATATGCAGCCTGAGATCCCTTTCATTAATGAGGCTTTGGGGCTAGCCGATATCAGACTGACATGGGAAAACTTCGGACATTACGTAGATGATGGAGTGGATTTAACCCACCACAGTGGATCCGCTTGCGGGTTTTACTGGCACAGGCAGCAGGGTTCGGGCTCACTTTGCTTGACGAGATTGCCAGAACCCTTCATGAGCATCCATTCTTTCCATGGCCCTATATCGCCTGTATGTACCCGACAGAGTGGGGCAACGCTGGTCGAGCTATGCACATGGTGGGGAATTATTCCTTAGTTAATCTGGACACACCAAAGACAGACACAGAATTTCTCTCTCATCAGGACATGATAAACCTTGTGAGGCGCTACCCTGCTAATACTGAAGTGGTTTCCTGTTTCGCAAGTCATCCAAAGAAATTAATTCAATTCATTCAATTCCGCTGGGGTAAAAGAGATGACCGAGACGGCCCTGGAGGAGCTGGCGGCGATGAGGCACCTTCTGACGGGCCTCCTGGACCTGATGATGACCGCGGCCCTGGCCCCAGACAGCCTGCCGACCAAGAGCATTCCCAAGAAGGCGACGAGGAGCAGGAGGAAGGGGGCAGCCAACTCCCAACCCACCAAAAGAGCATGACAAGCCTATTGCCTAAGAAAAACTAACCACAGCCTCTGCTTCAGTTAAACATAAGACCTACATGTCCCTTTGCTTTTTGTGTCTCTTTCCTGGGACCGAACAGCTCCAGGTGGTTTGTTGATTACCTCTATAACTCGTGTTGGCACATTTTGAGAAGGAACAGTCTGTGTTCTACAGATGCATTGTTCTCCTTTCAAAGGAACTGGGTGTCTCCATGCAAGATCCGAAAAGTTCCCCTTGGCCATGAAAATGTTATGGTTCAAATCAGCTGATATTAGTCAGTTTTTAATGCAGATTTATAAGATCACACATAATATGACTAGCTTCTGATAACAGTTTTTACCAACTTGTGATACTGTGACTTTAGTATTGGAAATTCGAACACCTTCGTTAATTTCAACTTAAAAAAAGAGAAAGAAACATTCATTATCATGCTTTAAACTTCACATATTTTTGAGTTTTATGTGTCAAAGCATGGTTTACATAAAAACATTCTCTAAACACCAGTTTTCTACTAAAAGCAGGCTCCCCTTCTTTACGGCCAAGTCTTCATAGATCCAGTGCTGCTGGCAGGCAAAGATTAGTCTACTTTAAAGTAACAGCTGAAGTTAACTTGCTGTGCACAGATAGATGTGCCAAAAAGCTATATTCCATTCAAACATACTGAGAAGACAAATATGGGTTTGCATTTAGACATTTGTGTGGAGCTTGTTGACCTATGAACTGTTTGCAGGTTAGAAAGGAACAGAACCCTCATGCAAGTGTTGTCCTTCAGAAAGTAAAAGGCTTTGGTTGAGTGTCTGGACTAATGGTCTCAAACCGTGCTGCAGGTTTGCATTTCAGTGGCGTCCTGCTGCTTGGTTATGGTCTGTCAACCTTTATTTGACTCCAAAGATAAAACAAAACTTTTTCTTGCTCTTTTGCTGGTGGGGTGATCTCTATAAAAACACTAAAGGAAATGTAAAATGTATCTTCCTTTTCAGCTTGAAACCATGTAACCCACCATACTGTAAGACCTTTTGTTCAAGTAAATCCTAGAATATGTTCAAGCTAATGTTTTTGGATGTCATTGCAAATCCCCAATTAGAAAAAAACTAATCAAGCCCTTAGCTGAATGTATTAGATAAATGCAGAAACAACCAGCTAGAGCATTTAAACCCAAATTTGAATATTTATTGAACTGGCCATAGTTGTGTATCTTCCTAAAACAATTACCAGTGGTTGGCAAACTTTCAGATTTTCAATTTGGTCCAGAGTTAGTTTCAAATTTCCAGAAAAGGAAATTACTCAAAGCAATTTGTTACAGAGCACTGCACTGAAGAAATGCGCATACTGGCCGGACAAATGTGAAACGTTGTGGAGGAAATGTCCTCTTTTGAAAACAGCTGATACAAACCTAAACTTTTACAACTCAGGTCTTTAAACCCTTTATGGGTAGATTTGACTTCAGGAAATGCATGTTTTGACTGTAAGTTACTCAATGAGCCTGTAGAGCGAAAATGTTTGTGCACAACTTTTTTTCTACAAGCATGCTGCAGACAAAAGCTCATAACGAACACCTAAACAACATGTAAGGGTAAGTAGGGGCACGTTAAATGGATTTTAAAACTTTTTCAATCCTCATAAAGCTGCACACTGCGCAAGGAGGCTGTTAGTGCTGTTGACTTTGTAAGTGCACGCTCCTCACTTGCAGCTTGACCGTTAGAAATGATGAAATTAGACAGAGTGTATGTAGTTTGTGTGGGTGTCCCATGGACATCCTACAGGCACTAGATGTAATAATAGATGTCAAACAGTCAAAAAAGCTAGGTAAGCTGTTCTCAGCTTTCGTAAAAATGTTTGAATCCAGTGTATAAATCTTCACGAAAACATTTTAAAAGCTAAAAATGGGTACACAAGACTGTCTAAATTGAAGCCATGTTTGATCACAGTTTTGTATTTAAAAGCCAAGCAGCCACGCTCTGAATCATTTGCAAGCTGTTAGTTACTTCATGCAGAAGGACAATCTGTTAAAAAGGCATGCTGCAATTGTGCCTTCTCGTTATAAAAGCATGAATGCGTTTTCTGCATCAAATGCCTAACATGATACAGATGAAAACAAGATAAAGATCAGATTGGAATCTTGAAGGTTACTTGCATTTAGGTGAGGGGATGAATGAAATCAAACTGAAAGTTTGGATTTCAAAGGACATTTGTAAGATGGGAATATCTCTCAATTCAGTTGGTTTTTGGAGACAAGTGTCCTTTGGTCTTTTGTTAAAATACATTCAGAGTCTACAATAATTCAGTTCAGAAATTATGTATGTGACTTTGTGGGGTTTGAAACGGAAAAATCTTTAGCTATTCTATTCCCCTCTACAGTTTATAAAAATGACTTCAAAACCCTAAAGGCAACACACAGCTCAGAAAATTATGGTGTTCCAAAATCACTACTGTGAATGGTCGTAAACATAACCTCTGAACAAATAAGCCTTGCTGGGGGCCACAGCGGAGCAGCCATTCAACAGTAATATCTTGAAGTTATTTTTTTTTCTTTAAAACTAAGTCCGAGAATAAAAGTGCCTTCATTGGGATCATAACTGTAGCTGTGATTCAGATCAGATAACTCCCTCCGGTCTTTGACGTAGAGCTCTGCTGTACAAATCAAGAGAGCGACATGCAACTCAGATGGAGCAGGATGTGCAGAGATATCGCAATGTTCAACTCAGACAGCAGCAATAATGCAGCCTACCAAATCCTATTATCACTGTAATGGAACGAATTGTATGGGAGGAGAGGGGATAGATGTGTAGGAGGAATCCCTGTCTCAGGCTGCCCTGCCACCGACTCCAATGATATGGAAGGAAAAAGGAGGTTTAGCTTACATGTGCCTTCAAAAAGTAGAGAATGTTTCTTCAAGTATAGAATCCCTTCTTCAATCTTCTCTCTGCTATCCTTGTTTCTATTTTACATTGGTAGATGTAAAATATTATAGTATTATAGTATTGTTCCTGAGGAACTGAATAATCAAAGACAGCAGCCTTCAGAAAGAAGATAAAAGATGCAAAAGGAAAATAATTGGGTTCTGCAGTCATATGGTCCCCAGGTGAGGGTGTAAATTCATAAGGGTTTAAAACTTTACTTTTAAAACCTCACTCTAATTATCTTTTGATCTATTTTAAAAGTGTTCCCTGTGGTCCTTTAATTATGATTATGATGCTTTTAGCTAAAATAAAATAAAATAAAAAAACAGTGCTGTTTTTAGGACATAGGCCATGTCTGAATTCCCTCCCTACTCCCTAACTAATAAAAAACTATATAGTATGAAGTGCCTTGGATTTAAGCATAAATTCAGTCACCATGCTCACTACTTTTTTTTTTTCTGTTTACAGTGCAAATATGACATCAGCACATTACCTCAAAACCACAAAAATATGAACATTGTGTGAATCCTATTTATAAATCCACTATGTTCTGATGATGACAACTTGAATGGTTTATTAAAATTAATTAAAGTTCTTTTGTCTCGCATGAGAAATTGTTCAAACGCAGTGGTTATGTTTGCCAAGCTAGTGAGCATTGATGGGCACTGGTTTTTCGCAGACTTCTAAAACATTTTTAGGATACTGGATTTTGAAATTGTAGACAGTTCCACAAAATGACAACCACACTGCATAATGAGTAATGAAGGAATTCCAACACAACTACTGTTTCGGCGGAGCAGCAGTAGCTCATTAGAAATTCAAAGCTGAGTTGTGGGCAGGCCTGTAGGCACAGAGCAAGCCCACCCCCATTTCCCATCCCACAGGTGTTTAGGTGCTCTCCTGCTAGCTTACAGCCCTCACACCCCCAACCTAACATTAGCAGTGCAACAAAAGGGCGAGCATGGATGCCAGCTCAGACAAGGAAAAGGAAGACGCACGTGAATCTAGTTGTCTACAAGTGGATGCTAAGTAGGGAACTTGTTGGCTACCAATTGTAGTTTCATGTCACATGGATTTTTTTAATCTGCTCTTGATTCACAATGATTTAAGGAAAGAAATACACAGAAATGCAATGTTGATCTAAAGTATCTTTACATATGTCCTCCATCATCAGAAAAATGCCACAATAACATGTTAAAAACACCAAAAACACAATTTTCACAGGAGTGGGTCTTAAAATACAAAATAGAAGCAGCAATAAAGTCAAAGTCTATTCATGTGAAACTTTGAGTGTCTGGTTTTGCTTAAATCATTTTTCATGTTGGCGGATTTATGAATGAGCATTGTGGGCAATAAAGACATTAAAAAACGGAAACCAAAATAAAATGCACAAACACATTATTCCCGACTCAATTGTCACATCAAACGTGCCCTTGGGTCTGTATTCCTGGTCTATGCGCACTATCGTATTCTCACTCAGAATTATTCAGAGATGAAGAGGAGCAGAGATCGGTCGATGTTGTCCTCTATATTTAGCATGTTTTATTTTTACAGCTATTCTTACTCATGTCCATGATTAAAGCATCTGTTTATGATGCCTGTTTTTATGTATTACATTGCTGTTTACATGTTGTTTATTC
Source organism: Oryzias celebensis (assembly GCA_014656515.1). NCBI lineage: Eukaryota > Metazoa > Chordata > Actinopteri > Beloniformes > Adrianichthyidae > Oryzias > Oryzias celebensis. Next base: position 32,818,666 of record BNCR01000005.1, on the reverse strand, counting down.
ACAAAAATGAGTTGTAAGCAAAGAGGATGGTGGGGGCCATGAGATATATGGCTTAAATTAATTAACATAAATGTTCTCCATCAGCCCTTATTGTACATTCACATTGGGCAAAAATGCACATTCTTGAAGGCGCTCTTACTACTATATATGGTGTTCAAGCAGGCATCAAACGTAAAGCAGCGTCTCCATGTTTTTCTTTTCTACTGTTTACTTGCTCATGCCACCACCTGCAGTTGGATAAGGCTTGATGCAAAATGTCAAAGTGGTGCAAATCTTGCTCCTTGCTTTTTTTTTCACAGCTCTATTTCGATTTATGAAAGATTTGTTGTCATGAGTCGAGCCGGGCACAAACCGTAATTATTAATTTCTCTTCCATGACCAATTTTTGAACGGATGGGACTTCCGTGAGAGACTTTCCATATGTCGCTACCAAATCCGCGTCCACGATTGGTTAAAGTTCATCCGATCCAACTGGAAACACCCATTTAAACACCTTACGTGCATTTTGTTCGTTGAGCTGGAAAATGGTCATAGAAACCTACGTAGCTACACTTGATTTGGAGAGCTTTGAACACTGAAGAACGAAACACGCATTTACACATGTTTACAAAGACCTTTAATTGCAAATGGTCAATTAAATGTGCATTGCTGAGGTCACTGTTAATGTGATGTTAAATAAAACTGTGGCTTTTATATATATATATATATATATATATATATATATATATATATATATATATATATATATATATATATATATATATATATATATATATGTTCATTCATACATTTATTTTCTGAACCGCTTTATCCCTTTCAGGGTCACGGGGCTGCCGGAGCCTGACCCGGCAACTCATGGGCGAAGGCAGGGGACACCCCTGGACTGGTCACCAGTCCGTCGCAGGGGCTAATTACAATGTTTTACGAGTTAAATTTTGTACGACAATATGAAGCTTTTGGAAAAAAACATGTTTATTTTTTGATAATATTTTGTGTGCTGGACATCCGAATCTTGGGTTGCATTTTTTTTTTAAAGACTCTGTAGTGACTGGAGAAGACTCACAGAATCCAACTTAGATTTAGACTTCATAGAGGAAGAAAATTCAGAGACACTGGATGGGTCAGAACCCGGTGACAGTTACAGCCCTGGAAGAGTTCTGTTGTCCTCTGTGAGACAAACAAATGGATTTGAGTCTTCTAAGCAGTCTGACTATATAAATAGTTTAACAGAAATAGCTCCTCTAGGAAGAGCAGCTGATGTTTTAACACACTGAGATTAAAATATCTATCTATCTATCTATCTCTCTCTATATATAGATATATCTATATATATACAAGCCGTACCGGGCTAAAAGCCGCAGATATCCATTTTGAAAAATGTGATATTTACAGAACAATTTTGTACTGTAAATGTACAGGTATGTACCTGAACAGATTCTGTAAACAGTACCTTTTAACACGGTAGCAACTTTGCTAATTAAAAAGGAACAGGACCAACAGAAATTAAGCGGTATTTATTTACCTTCATTTTTCCTGTGTTTAAAAATAAGCACATTTCTGAAAATAAGCGCATCAAAGGATATAGACCCACTTATATGGTGTTCGCTCAACGAGGACATTGTCAGCATCCAGTCGTCCAGTTCCCTCTCCAGAGGGAGCCATCGCCAGAGTACTTACAGCTTCTGGTCACTCCATCTCCCATCAGTCATCTGACTTCCGCCTTCTTGTCTTCACCAGCTGCTTCTCATCAAGTCATCAGCCCTCTGCATAAAGGCCAGTCTCGCCCTCTCCTCTGTGTGTAGTCTTGAACTGTTTCCCTTTTGTGTGACCAATAAAGTTTTATTCTATTCTATTCTTAACTGTTGTTGAGAAATGCTTTAAAGGTTTTCTGTGATTGTCCTGACTTTTCACAGTTCATTCAAATGAATCTGAAGTATAATTAAAATTTTGACATATTTTGAAAAGTTATGAATTCATATTTAAATCATCAGCTTCATTTTATATATCATAGTGCAATCAGGGGGTTATGAGTTGGACGCTTGGGGAAGCATGCTGTTGATCCTCTCAGGTTGTTGGAGCCTATCCCAATTTACACATTCACACCTAGGGACAATTTAGAAAGACCAATCAACTCATGAAGAATGTTTTAGGGCTGTGGGAGGAGGCCATGGACGGGGAGAGACCACATGCAAAGACCACACAGCAGAGAGTCTTCTCACTGCGTGGTGAGAGCAGAGCACTAACCACAACACCACAACGAAAGCCCAGAAGGATGGAACAAAAAAGCATTAAACTCACTCCGGTGACAGGGCCAGGGAGTCTGGCTGAGCAAAGTGATTTGAAACTGATTGATCTAAATACTTTGATGCATTAGTAAACATAAAAAAGATCAACTGAAAGTAATTACACATGTAGATATTAAACATTTACTTATATGGCCTTATAGTGCCATGGGGCCCTGATGAACTCTTTCTTACATTGATGTGTTACCCCTCGCATGACAAAGATGAACAGGATTTGATGTATGCCATGCAAGGACAGTGGGCCGTCTTGCGGGTTCTAGATGACCCCACTCCCAACGTTAACATGCCTAGGATACCCCAGGGGATAGGTATTATCTTATCTAGGTATAAAAAAAGCCTAATAATCCTGACTTATCCTTGCTCGAATGAGGAGGAAAACACTACTTGTCAGGGATTGTGTCTATGGGTTCAATAAATAACAAAAATGATTAGTGAAAGAAACTTCATATAATCATGATTATAAGCCATATTTGACATTTTACATTTTTGTGTAGTTTTCTGTTTGTTTGCCTAAAAAATATAATAACAATAAACGACAGTTTCTTACTGTAAATAAATGCAAAGCTCCTGAAAGAAGGTTTGGATGTATTTTAGAAACAGTCAGTTGGCTTTAAAATGCATTGAACGTTGAACAGAAAAGTAATGGCAAAACAAGAAAAAGATCAGAGTCCTGATCTAAGAAAGAAAGTTCAAAGCAATAAGATGTAAGAACATCCAAGCAGACGCAGGAGTCAACAGTAAGGACTAAACTAAAGGAATATGGCTACATCAAAACAAAAGCCTTAACACTAAAACAAATGGGATTGAGCTCAACGTGGGCTGACTGAAGCAGTTATGGACAGTTATGACTGAGGTGATGATGCCACAAGTTTCATTTTGTGGAAAACCATAAAATGGTTTTGAAATAAATCTACATTTAAAAGGCATATGGTTCAAAGGATACAGAAGGAGCAAAGATTATGAAAAAACTGTGTAGATGAGCAAGACAAGACAAGACAAAACAAAACAAGGGAAAACAGAAGACTTAAGAAAATGAAGAATATAGACTTACAATTACTATTACAATAGCATAACTAATAAACTAAGCAAAGAAAACTGGATCAAACTTCAAATTTTATTTAAAAAAAGCGCTCCTCATACTTGGCGTAACTCGAAGCGCTTTACTTTGTTGTATTTTGGTTATATATCAATAACACTGGAGCTCAGATCTCATATACACACATTTCCCTAAATAAATCAAAGTATTTGAAGACCCACTCCAAATGAAAATTGTGTTTTTTTTAACATGTTCTTGTAATATTTTTCTCATAATATGGACATGCATAAAACAATTTAAGAATAAAGCTATGTTTTGTAGTATTTGTCTTTTCAAATCCTGTTGGATCAGGAGCAGATGAAAACCTGCGGTTTGAAAAAGCTTGGGTGTGTGACGCAGCAAAGCTGCCATGGGCGAACCAAAGTCTTCCTTCTCCACTACAATTCGGTTGGATCCTCTTGACAAATAAATACATTAATAACTGGTATCTATCTGAGCTGGTATCTTTTTTTTTGCTACGCCTCTGTTAGCTTGGACTTGTGGGGTAAACTCCTGTTGCGCTACAGAAAAAATGTCTAAAAAAAAAAAGACAGATTTTTAAAATTTTGGCTAAAAACTGCATAATCACATTTAAAAGACCAGTGGGAACAGTTTTACAATTGAAAACATATATAGTTGAAATTTAGAACACTTGTGACTGGTAATGCCAAAACCATTACCCTGGTTTTGCTCTCCTTCATACTTGTTTTGCGAAGAGCGTAACCTTGTGGAGGTTTAAAGATCCAATTCTGAGGGAATACATTTAAAAAAAAAATGTTTTTTTCTTTGGTATTTGGACTGTGTCTTATGTCAGACTGCTTCAATGTTGTTCTTGCGTTAGACAAAGAAAACAAATAAAAAGTGAGTGAAAAAATAGAGAATTGAAAAGCCACAAAATTCAGTGGCGCTGAGGTGCAAATCACACCAACAAATCACTCAACCTAAAAATTTGTTACAGAATGACGCAAAGCAACTGTGCTAAAGTGACCACTAGGACTCTTGAGTTGAAGGGTTTTATTTTCACCAGCCAACATGTTCTCAATATTGATGCCCATCCACCTCTCTTCCTGATCAAACCCCTCTGCTTACATAGCCTTGTCCCAGTTGGTTCCAACCACTGCAGAAGGAATGCAGGGGTTACCATCAACTAAAATGGTTCAGATGGCTTCAAAATGGCTGCTAAGCAGCTTAAAAAACATTTGTCCAATCATGACCTGGTGAGTGAGTAGGTAAGTGGAACATGAACACGGTAAACTTAGATGGACAAAAGTACACACAAAAGTATAAATGTCAGTTTCTTATTCAAAAAGGCATAACAAATAACAAAAAAGACCAACATTTTATTTTTAGAATTAAACCAAAAATCCAGAGACCAAAACTCACTTCCAAAACAATGATATGTGTTGGAAAACAAAAGCATTTTTTAGATATCAAAATAAAATGTAAAAAAATAAATAAATAAACAAAATAAGAAAGCGGAAAATGTATGTACTAAAGTACATCACTGATGGGAAGATGAAATTTGCGTTTGGATTTGCTTTGCTTTTATGACAAACAGATTTTTTATTGCCTTATTTTATTTAAAATGGGAAAATGTTATTTAATTATTTCGCATAATAAAGTGAAACAGAAGAGCAAATTATTTTATATATATATTTTATAAGAGTCGGAGATCAACAAGAGCATCTTCAAATATGAGCACACACTTTTTGGAAACCAAAAAAACACTTCTCTTATTATTGGCACCATCAAAAATTTTTTACAAACTAAAAGAAGAAGACAGTTTTTAATTTTAATTTTTTCAAATATGTATAAAGAATCTTCCATTTTGTATATTAGCTTTCAGAATTTGTTTAAATCTCAAGCAAAAAGGTGAAAAAAATATTGGGTGCACACAGCAAAAAATATGTCCTAAAGCTCCTTGAAGGTTGCACAAACAAATCCATAAAAACGGTTTCTGGGATGGAAGGTCGTGGCACATGGAATACTGATTGATGTATAGTCTAAAACGGATGTTAATGTGTTTGTTTATGCTGCCATTAAACCTTGACTCTCCCTCCATGGCATTGCCAAGTAATCCTGCATGTAATATGCCTTTGAAGTTTAAACTCAAGATGACATCATTTTAAACTCGAGGTAGAAGGTTCCCCACTTATTAAATTTTTTTTTTTTAAAGTTTCACGGAAAATTGACCCACTGCAGAGCACAGAGATATTCTTACTAAAGGTCGGAGTTTCGGGCTGTCACTGCAGTAGACTCATTCTCAGTAAATTACACAGACTTTTGCAAGTGTTTCTTCAGTGCTTTGAAAGCTATATAATTTAGCTCCCAGACCGTATATACATACATAAACAAACACTTGGGATATCTGCTGGGAAATCCTCCAAAAATATACGTTTTTGCAAATGTTTGGCTTTTTGCACTCAACCTTTGCACACACCTTTGTGTTTGTCTGCACAGAGGAACAACAAACGGATGCAAGGTCAAAGCCAAAACAAAGTTTGGCAAAAAAAAAAACATAGAAGAAGAGTTAATGAGACATTTTCTAAAAATCATGAAGGCAAAACCATGGAAATGATTTTTCTTTCCTCTCAGGAAGAATGAGGGAATGTTTGCTTCGATCCAGTCAGACATTCTATTAAATTTAACAGGGTAGTGTTTTTTTTTTTTTTTTTTTTTTTTGTTTGGGGGGGTTACAGTCTCAACTCTAATCAAGCTGAAGAGAGCCTCCTGATGCAGCCCATAATGTAATGGATTACATAGAGATTGACAGACAGACAAATTCTGTTGTATTTCCCTTGAAATTGGAAATGTTCATGCTGTCCTCCTTCCTACACTGAACTAAACCCATTACCTGCAGCATGTCATTTCCCAATGATGTTATCCACACGGTAAAGTTTTAGATCAGAAAAATACAATTAAACAGATGTAAAAATTCTTCTGTCAATTTGTCAAAAGCTTTGGTGATTTATGTTGATACAATTATACCTAGAACATTTTTAACAGTATTTTGAAGTTTTAAATTAGATTGTTTTATATGTTATGTTGTGTTTTTTATGTTTTTCGTACGAAAATCTTAATAGCTTAGTTTAAACTCATTGTTGCATGATTGCAAAAAATATGTTACTTTTCAACAGGAGGGAATCTCTTGCAGAACCAGACTACTGGTATTAAAACTGAGACACAAAGTAGGTGACTGTAATAAAAGGCATTTTTATTCTTGGAGAGTGAAGACTTGTGAATGAGAAAAGGTGTTTATTCGATGTGTAATGGGACAATCCCCAGAAGCCTTAAAATGTCACTAATATCATTACTCAGGTTCTTCTAATTGCTAAAAGTCCAATCAAAATGAAAAATTAAAGTGCGCTCACTTCGGCGGAATCAATCAAAACCTTCTGAACAGCAGGCTGAATCAAAGCCATGCTTGCCCCACCGGGGTTGGTGTTTTTGAGACACTTCCTGATTGATACATACGTGCCTGCTGAATACAGCATTTCATTGCTATTCTTTCATAACAAGGTTTTAATATGCCACAGAAATTTTGAAAGTCTTGATTACTGCTAACTCCGGTGAAAGCAGGAAGACTGACGTGCCGTTGCAAGGCTTTCCGTTGTTTCCTCTTTGTGTGCCCACTGTTCTAGACTCGTGGCTGTATTGTGAGTTCACCACACAGCAAGACATTATGAAGGCTCCACTTCGTAAGCAGAGTTCATTGTTCTTTATTGGACCCGGTCTGCTCTAATCAAACTAAGATTTACCTGACTTTACTTCTGGTGTGTGGGTGTTTGTGTCTGGAACAACACACAGCTGGCGTTCAGAATGAAAACGTCTCTATAAAGGGAAGTAGCTGTACTTCTGTTTGAACGTATTCACTGGGAGCTTTTCTTTCTAGCTCACTTTGTGAGCAGTGTGTCAAATGATGAATGATATGTGTTTTACTACTGCTGGGAGGACTGTTGTTTTTGATCTGCAGTGTGCTCAGAAGGATCCTTTAAATTCCAGCAACATTCCTTTGTTGTGTACTTTTAAATGAATTTTCCCACCATTATGCAGTTGAAAAGAGGTCTAACAGCAGGGGCGGTTTGGCCTTTGTAAATGATTATGAACCCCATCTCTTTGGTTGCTCAGTATTACCTCTTCTGTTATTGTTGTCACCATTTGTGAGTGTGAGGCATGTGTGACTGGTGGTGATAACTAAAAATAAAACACATTTTTTCCATTAACCTCCCGACTCAAAGTTATTTCCCAGTCGAGGATCACCAACAGTTGATTTCTGGATATTTAAATTGGATGTCCTGTATAGCAATACATGTAAAAACTGTTGTTTCGTGCAACTCTGAGTTCTTTTTCAAGCTTTAAACACATGACCTAAATGATTGATGTGTTCACAACTCGGAGAAAGCCTGTGACATCTGGGTTGACAGCATTGACTGTACATAGAGAACTGGACTGAGTGACCCTCTCCCCAAGTTCCAAGAAGCCAACATCCCATAGACTTCTATTGATAACTAAACAGCCATTACTCCATCATTCTATTTGTTAGAATAATCATTCGACCTCTGCTACTTTTTTCTAACATCTTCTAACATCGTCTTTTCATTATATTTTTTCCATATAGCAAGTTGTTCATGTTTTATAAACTGACCAATCAGATGCATGTGTTGCCTACTGGCCCCTACCTTGAACACTTGATTGACAAATTCTCCCGAGCCCACTTTCAGTGGGAGGGTTGTGGATAATAATGTACTCATTATTAGCAACAGTAGTGGCCACAGAAACATTGACTCCGATCACTTGACCAATTACTGTCGTCTGGCTTCAAATGTCCATATTGTGGAAAAATAGCGACTGAATTGGTGTCATTTCATTTCATGAAGTCATTTTCTATGAGTGACATCACACCCACTTTGTCCAGTTCTCTATATACAGTCAATGGCTGACACTCTCTAAATAATTGGAACCACGTGAGGAGGTAATCTCTGGAAGCACTGATTCACTCAACAAATGAGCTTTCATTATTCTTGTCTAAAATGTATTTAATCTGTGCTAGACGTAGTATCCACAACCAATCTACTCAAGAGGGAATTTCATGAATCTCATCACAAAGTATGGGCCCTGGGTTCTAACACTGGCTCGGTCTGTTCCTGTGTTGAAGTTTGTATATTCTACCCCTAGGTGCAATGCTCTCTGGTTTGGGCTCTCTGGTTTCTTCCTACAGTCCAAAAACATGCTTCATAGATAACTTGATTTTAAATTGTCCCTGGGTATAAATGTGTGCTTGTGTTGCCCTTTAACAGACTGGTGATCTGTTTGTTGTCCTCAACTTTGCCCAATAATAGCTGGGAGAAAATTCAACCTCAACAGGGATTAAGTGGGTTTAGAGAATGACATTACATCAAGACTGTGCACAAAGAAAAGAGTGGTCATTTTATTAAAAGTAACCATTTAGGTCCAGGTTCTCACTAGCTGTTTTGTGTTCACGTTGTTTATTACCACATTTCTGTCCTTAGGGCCACATCACCGATACCACGGTTCTGAAGCTGAAAATCTGTTCTCAGATCAGCCTAGTAGAAATTAACGGAGTACTTGACTGCACACTGTGAGTGTCTTTTCTACAGATGTTGATCAAAACAGGGAAATGCTAAAAATCAATAAAAAAAACGAATTAAGGAAATCAACTCATGTAAAAGAAGAAGCAGAACTGCAAAGCTTCAGATGTTGACACAGGATTACCTGTCCAACACAACACAAATGTGAGGTATGTAAACTCAAATATATGTATAAGTATCAAAGTGGAAAAGATTCAGTTTCAGTTATCCTATAAAGACTATATTTGCTTATTAAGTCACACAACCTGCTGCACAACTGTCACAGTTTTGTTATGGGCATTAGAGTTAGATTTAAAAGATATGGGATGAACTAAAAGCTGAAATACACCTCAGGGTTAATAAATCTTAGTCTAGTTTAGGGTTACCGGAGTCATGAAGATATTTTCCTTCCAGATTTATGTGTGCATGCTCAGTTTTTTATGATCTCTTTGTCTTGTGAGCACAGGTCACAGTAAAAAAAAAGCCTCCCGTGACACCACACATTACAGTTTGTTTATCCCAACACAACAGGTAGTGTGTCACATTTCTTGTAAGAATGTTTATATCTTTGCTGACTGCTAGAAAAATTTTTTCAATTATCAATGGCACTTGACCTGCGTAATTTAAGTGACCAAGGAGGTACACTAAAGGATTTTCAGAATAATCATGAAACACGTGACAGGAAACTGTAAAAACATAAACTCTCTTTAAATTGAAGGTTAAAAAAAACAAACATCCCCAACCAGACTCAGTCATGGACACCAAGAGAACAGACACAATTCGTCAAACACAAAAACATTGGAATAGCTAAAATATGAAAAACTCATAAAAAATAAGTTCTGGTCATATAATCTGAATGTTTTATTTTATTGTTGTAGCCTAAACACCAGTTGGAAACTTGAAACAAAGTAGACATTTGTTATTCCACGGTTTTTCACAACAGCAAGACGGTAGAAAAAGATCTGTCCTTCAAATGCATCTATGACGGATATGGATCTGTGTCAAATTTTACCAACAGCAATATTATCTGTAGTTTTAAAAGTTGGTTGTCTGTTTCTGGCTTGCTTACCTTATTGCTTGACACAGAGGAAATTTGTGTTTATAAATAATTCTATTATTAATTATTGAATGAAGATGTTTGTTTGTTGATTCACATTCAACAATTAGAGTTATGGATGGATATTTCTTCAATAAAAGCAATTTCGGAAACTACTTGTAGACTTTGATTCTTTGATACAAACTTTTGCTTCATCATCTGGACACAAACAAGAGGTCAAGAGGTGAACTTTCTCTCTGAAATGATGCTTTAATCGCTTAACATGACATTCAGTGTTTTTTCTCAGCTGCAGGAGAGCAAGGTTGGTGCAACTATCATGGAGTCGTTACCATGACAACCCGCCACAGCATGTATTAAATTGACTGTTTCTTGTAACAAGATTAAAGTACTAATAATTGATTTCATATTTATTAGTGATCATGGTATAAGCGGGATAATACCTTTCGACGTGTCCATTATCTGAATTTAATAGACCTCACAAAAGCAACAGTTCACACCTCCACCTCTTCTACTAATCACTGATAATGGACACATCATTGGACATCATCCCTTAATGAAAATTCAAAAAAGACCATAAGACAACAGGAATCAACAGTTCAAAATCTCCAGAACATCTGTTACAGGAACAAAAAACAAGCTAGTAATCGCAGTTAAAAAAGAGAAAGAAGACGGATATTTTTTGTTTGTGAAAATGTGTTGCTCCTATATCTCCCAAAGAAAAGCATCCCTTTCCAGAGGTGTCCTGTCAAAGCAGTTCGGGGCAGCTACAACACCACAAAACAAATTATCTGTCAGTTCAGAACAGTGGGCCAAAGGGTCATAACCAAGGACAAAGCTAGCGGTGCGTGAAATTGCAGAACTTATAATAAAAATGTCCGTTAAAGAAATGACAGGTTTAAAGCAGCTCCAGTCTATTTAACTGAGCACCAAATGAAGCAGTAGTGCATTAATTCTGACACTTGATGTGGCAGAAAATCAGCCTGCTGATGCATCTCTTAGGTTATTGCCCAGATATTAAAGTTTGTTTCATACAAGTAAATGGAGGATCATAAATCTATTTTTCCTTTCAAGCAGGTTTTCTGTCCGTTATCCTCATAGCAATCCACAGAGTAAAGGCTAAAGCTAATTAAAGGATTTCTTCAGCCTTGTTTCTCCTCTTAAATCTGCTATCTTAGGAGTGTCCATTTGGAGAGCCTGACTATTGATTACTGCTGCCTTTCTTGGGTGATGAGCTGTGCTGCAGGTGCAGTCTGTTCTAATAAATTGGGTTCACTCATTTATTATGGCCTGGCCTCAATGCTTTTCTCTATTGACTGAACTATCTCCCCTAAACCTTTCATATTAAATTGGAATACGGTGCACTTTAAAGACCACCGTTACCCTTGGCATTGTGGGTAATTGAATATACATTCATCCGTGGTGCTTATCTGAGAAATTAACAACGCTTAATTAAAAAAAAACAACAACAGCAAAAAGCATCTGGGTGAGCACGAGGACCCAACCTTTAGCCAAATAGTAATAATAAAGGAAAGGTTTTCTGGGAAAATAGACTGAATGTAATGAAAAAATATGTAATGTTAAATTGCTATGATTCAGGAATGTACGCAATTGAACCATTTTAATATATATATATATATATATATGTATAACACTGCTGGACTTTAGTATGAATTTCAAGGAAGTGACTTCATTTTCTATATTCAACCAAAGGTAAAAATCAATAAAAATGAAAATGGTTTGAAAAATAAAAAAAAAAACCTGCACCAAGGACTTACCACAAAAGGTGAAATGACAAAAGAACAATCTCTGTGCTGAAGTCAGTCACAGGTCTGACAGACTTAAGTGCATGTTTTAAATCCATGTACTGCTGCCTCCTAATAAACCCATTTTTTTCAGAGTAAAAATACAGCATTCAGACATCACCCAAAAAGACATTTGTCTCTATCCTAAAAGTTAAGAGAAAACTCAGTTTATTTACAGACTCAAAAAAAAATATGAAAACAATATTTATATAAATATTTTATATCAATGCTTTTTTCTAAGTTAACATTTTTTAAGAATTTAGCAGTTGAGAAAATGAGAAGCGCACAAACTAAAAAACATTATTGTACATATGTACATGTATGTTCTTGAAGTAACACAAACACATTTTTAAGTACATTTAATTTGTTACCTGATCTAATTCTACGGTGGCCCAGAAGGGTCGCAACACTTCAAATTCACTTCAGCACACTACAATTTGTCACGACACGTAAAAAAAATAACTCAAATTGATGAAAAACTCAAATTACAAAACAGACGGTGTTGACTACTTTTTTCGGTTTTGTATGACAGCCACTTTACTCCCCAAGTTAGAAGGATACAGGGCCACTTACTGACACTTTATTAACTCCATTAACACAGCCACGTTATTATTGGCTAAAGTGGCTGCAGCAGCCCGTGACATCTCCTCAGAGTAAAAAAAGCTCACTTATCTTTTCTTCCCATCGCCAACAAATGAAAAATAAAAGCGATCAAATGGAGAGAATGACTCCATTCTATCATGCATTGTTGAGATGTTTCATTGTCTGCAATGAAAACAATATACCATTATACAGTTTAGCATATGGGCAACGTTCTTTTATTTTTCTGTGAAGTAATCTTGTTGGGAGAAGCGCTCTGTTGTCAAGCAAAACATAAATTCTTGTAATCATGGAGTTACTGTTGTAAAAGGATAATACCGTGATATCTCGAGGAACACTACCCTGCGGGCACCTTGATGCTGACTTAATGTCAATATTTAGTTGATATTTGATCCAATTAGTGGACAAAGTCATTTTAACTTTTGTTTTCATACTACTGTTTTAGTGTGGGAAATACTGTATCTAGCTTTGTTACCATAATTTATACAAATCTAGTTAAACTCCTCTAAAAAAAATACCCAACAAATAAAAATTGTTACAGTAGACAAAAGCACACTTTAAAGTTATTGTCCATTTTTTGTGGAGCTCCACGTTGACTACAAATGGGAGATGACTTAAAGTAACATAAGTACCGTCTTTGCTGGTATAGAAAACAAAAAAATGCAAAACAAAGAAAAAAAACGAGTTGCTGTGGAGTAGAAGCTGCATTTTTGGGAAAAAAGTGCAACGCTTCTGAACAAATCCACCAAGCCCGGCATAATACTGCATTTACATTAAACATAATTCCTACTGTAAATCAAATTTGCGTCCACTGCCTATTTCCACTCCTGTCAAACTTAATGCTCAAATCTTATAAATGTGTTAATTAAATAGATGATCCCGTCACAACTGGGAGGAGCTACTGTTAGGTTTTTAGCCTAACCCCTGCAGGGAAGCTTCCTAGAACTGTACAAAAACATTGGTACATCTTCATGTCTGAGTTTATGAGATCATTCGGTTTTGGCGTTTTTGTCACGATCTTTACTTTGTATTGCAGAAACTGAGTGTGAATGATGACAGTACTTCCTGTGTTTCTGTGACACAGTTTGATGACTTTCTGTCCCACATTAATTAGAGGAAGGAAATAATAAAAACAAAAATCATAATGGCTTGATGCAAATAAGAAAAATATAAAGTTCAGGAGGAGAACAATCAGATTCTCCATGTTTGTTTTGGATGCCACTTCTTCTTTGTTGCTGTGTTTGTTTGCTAATTATAGAAATAAATGCATTTTTTTTACAAATATCTTGGGGAAATAGTTAATGTTTGGAATGCAGGAGAGACACCACAGGAAGAGAATCTGTGTGATCTGTTGCTCAGGGAAGAGGAAAACATGTCCAGCTTGGGATGTCTGTCCCTCTCAGGGATTCTCAGTGCTGGCACATCTTCAAGAGATTTGGCCGATAGATGTATAATCCTGCTTAGATCCATCCAGTGTTCAAAGCAACCCTGATGATTTGAAACAGGATACACTACAATTTCTCCCAGAAAGTGTTGATTAGGTTGCAAGTAAGTAAACTATACCGAACATATTATCTCTGCAGGAAAAACTAATATTCCTGAGATTTTTCAGGGTCTGATTTGGTTTTCATACTTTGATGTTGCACATAAAACAAACAGTTTTTATTGTATTTTTGGTGCACCTCTTGTCTGATTTCTTTTAGAAATCTTGCACTGCTCCCTGAAATGAAACGGCAGGAGCATAACTTGTAGGAAAAATGTTGCAACCTAGCATTTTTTTGCTGTCTCAATCAAACTAATTTTTGTTAAAATGTTCAGGCTTCACTTGGCAAGATCATGTGTTTTTCCATATAAAATTTTTATTTTGAGAGAGAACAAAGAAACTTAAGGTTAAATGAAACTGAATAAACTTATTTTTGTATTTCTTAAACTTCATTTTCTGATCTAAAACATTAAATATTCAAGGGCTGTTACCTTAGAGATTCAGTATCAGTGAAAATACTTGATCCAATAAGAGGTTGTAAAAATACAGTGCTGGCAATACAATACAGACGTGTGAAATTGCAGCAGACTCTGATTACACGTTATTACTACACTAATAAAGTTGTGCTTTGAGTTGTTGAAGCACATAAGTGTTTTGCTAGCTTTCCATTTCATTCTGTAATTGTCTTGTATATACACTGCCATATGGCTTCATGGCTAAACAATAAGATGTCTTACAGGGTTGAAATAATGAACCAAACCATATGTTGCATGTCGAGAGCTTTTATCTATAGAGAATATTTGGCACATCATTAAATGAAAAAGTGTCAGAGATGACAACCAAATTTTCAGCAGATGGAAATTCCTACAGACCGTACAACACTAGTACCCTCAGACCCTGATGTCTTCACACTGCTTCAAAAAAAAAAAAAAAAAAGAAAAAGAAAATGCTGCTCTATGGAAACAATCAGTACACCAATCCTGAGCATGTTCAGGCCTGTAGGAAGCCTCTTATTTGAAAAAAGCTTATTTCGTGGATAAAAGCTTACATTTTCACAGTTTAAGATATTTTTTAAACTTTCTGCTGTAAAATGAAAAAGTCAGTTATTTTCTGTTTGTTCTCTGAACCCTTCTTTTAGGCTAATTTCACACTACTAGACTTTGTTGGTAAGGGGTACCTGTCTGTGGCCCAGTTTAGCATTAATCTGAAAGGGCAAAATAAAAATAAAACTGGGAGATCTTTTTATTATTGCCTCCATGAAAATAAGAAAAAAAATCATAAACCCACAGATTTGAGGGGATTTCCCCAGCTACGACGAAACCAGCGGGCACTTTCCACAGGTCAGCATAGCGAGGATAGCTCACAGGTTGTGAAGTTCCACTGGCAGAGCTAGGAACCAGAGTGCCTCTCTAGCTCTGCCCCCCTGTCACGATGGTGATTGCTAGCTCTGCCAGACCCTGGGGCAGCAGAGCCCACTATGCTGCCCGCTGGGCAGCTGGCTAGCATAGCATGCTCTTTTGCTTTAGCTCCACAGACAGGCTGGCTAACTATCCAGGGTTTATCCCACCTTCACCCAACAGTAACTAGACAGTTTCTGGCACCTTTGCAGCCCCAGTGGGTTAAGAAAATGAATGGAAGTTCAGGACGAAAATCCTTTCATCATGCGGCCATACTGAATATATTTTTCTACCAATGATCTAGTCACTGAAACCGTCACGTGCCCACAGCTGAGGCCCTGATTTGTTGACGCGCCTCATCAACGTCGCTGTGCCAGCAGCCCATGTCAGATTGCGTCTTTAAATTGACTCAACATTAAAACTTGACGCCTCAGGGTTAGGGTTAGTTTGGCAAATGCAAGTTTTGTTAATTAAACAAATCTCTCAAGTGTACATGCCACAAGTTCAAGAAAAATATTTAAAACATAATGTTACTGTTGTCGTGATCTTGTTGTTGTTTTTTTATTCTTCAATTTAAAAAAACAACGTTCAGAGGAACCTGTTACCTATGCAAGATTCATCACAATAAATGTGATGCCATGCTTCTGAATCTAGGTCACAGTGCATGTCAGTGATGCCAGTCACAGCAGTACATTTTCTGCACGATGACTGAAAAGGAAGATGGTCAAGATGCTACAATGACCCTGTCAAATTCAGACCTCAATCAGATAATCATTATACCAACCTTAATAGAACCACGCAATAACAAATGTGTGCTATGTCCAAATACAACACTGGAAGGGAAGTTAAGCTAAAGTTCTCCAAAATTCTATTTTTTCTCAATTTTTTCAACTGCTGATCTATCTGATGATGTATCTGCAAGTAGCTTGTACTGTTTCTCCAGCACTAACCTTACTTTAAAGCAGAGGCAGGGGAATTTAGGCAGTTCTGTCATCTAACCTACACTGCTGAGCATTTGGATAGATACCTTTCTCAAATGATCTAGTCTTACTTTATTTCTCTTAAATTAATTCCAAATTTCTCGAGAACTCTTAAGCTGAAATGTAATCAACAATCTAAGGAGGAAAGTTTTTCACCCCCATCACCTGAGAACAAAGCATTGTTCCATGAGGTAAAAAGAACAGCTCAAGGAGCTCTACCTAAAGACATACTAAAACACCATTGCCCACACATGCAAAAATAAATAAATTAAATACTAAAAGAAACCCCACATTATAATAAACACAGAAACAAGCATATAAAATGGAGATGATTGTAAGTAAACTAAAACAAGCAGTTCCCTGAAGAGTTACCAGACTTGATTTGTGCATCAAGGGCTTCGAGTTTCAATGTTAAATCAATGTACAGATGCGAGGTCCTGCAGTGTGATTCGAGTGTTGGGCACCGCACGTAAGTTCAGCAGCTGCGCAATTTGAGCTTTAGATGCAACAGTTTTTGTCCTGAACTTTCATCCATTTTCTTAACCTGCTGGGGCCGTGGGGTTGCTGGAGAGTGTTCCAGCTACTGTTGGGAAAAGGCGGAATACACCCTGGACAGGTCGCCAGCATGTTGCAAGGCCCATGGAGCTGGAGCAATCGTGCTTGCTACGCTGTGCTTGCTACGCCGTGCTGGCGGCGGAGCTTGCTTACTCATGAAGGTGGGGGTTTTGCAGGCCCCTGGGTGACTGGCTGGCTGCCAGACAGAGACCCAGTGATGAAGAGGGGAGTCTGGTCAGGCATCCTCAACCTTATGTTTTATTTTTATTTTTTTCATTGAAACAAAAATAAAAAGATCCTCTAGTTTGATTCCTGTTTTTGTTTTCCCCTTCTCAAACTAATCTGGGATAGAAAGTCATCAAACTGAGTCACAGACACAGAAGTAGCGATGGAGAGCGGCCTTCATTTAAACCCAGCTCCGACCTCTGGAGTGAAGCTCACCATCCCAGAGGCGCCTGGGATGTAAATGTGTCAAGCACATTTTTGGACAGGGGTCAAGCAGGGATTTTGATGTGCATCATAAGAGAGGTGTCTGACACAAATCTTTGTTCGGTGTGAATCCAGCATTAGGATACTCACAATAACACCAAACTAAATATTTTGACAGAGCTACGTGTATCTCTGAAAATCCCTTCAATATCAGTAAGCACAACCAGTAACAATCCATATTCGTTTTTTTTATTTTATTTTTATTTTATTTCAATCCAAGGTGCTCCAGATTATTAGGTGCACTGATATTTCTGGAAAAAAATGAAAGGTTTTAAGTGCACCTTATGGTGTGAAAAATTCAGTAAATGGTATTTTAGCACAGAGTTCTCCTATAGTGGCTGTTGCCAATGCCCTGAGCAGAGTGCATTATGGGACATCCCTGAGGACTACTTTAGCTGGGGGGCAAGGCAGGTTGGTTCAATTCTCAGCTATCCTTGCCAGATGTCCTTTGGTAAGACACAGGATCCTTAGTTGCCTTAGGTGGTTTAGGTAAAGTGGCCTTGTTGCACCCCCCATTGTGATTAAATGTCTTTGTTTGTGTGTGGATGTCAACCAGTAAAGAAGCTTGACCATTTTTTGGTAAATCTCCTCTGAGAACTAAACGGTGCAACTGGGGAGAAATATGATTCTCTGTAGGTAGAAATAAAATCTCAAGTTAGTTAATTTTAAAAGTAACTTTCATGACCTTATTTAAGCTTTTTCAGTAGGAGTTTAAAACTCATACTTTAAAAGAATAAATAAATAAATAACAGTGGCCTTTAATTTTCATTCAAATGTTCTCATATTTTTGATGCATTCAGGATGAGTTGTGCTTGGGTCTATTTATGCAGTCACTGAGATTTGTTCAGATTACTTAAATGAAAGATTTACTGCTTTCAGTGAATAAAAATGAACCCTTGAATATGAAGTGTTGGTTTATTCCTTTATTCAGTAAATACAAAGAGAAGCTTTCTGCACGAAACAGAAAGCCAATATCAAATATTATTAAGTAGGAATATGACCCTAAATTTATGATTTGGAGAAAGAATAAACAAGCCCTCTGTTTTTTCCACTTTGGACACCGTCAGCAGACAGAACAAGCTGTGCTTTGCATTCACATCAATAATTCATCAACTTACTGAAGTAGATAATCATCAGGTACTTCTGTGAAGAGGGAATTGAAGAATGCTACTTTGGTGTGATTGAGGAGTAACCTGACAAATATTAAGTTTGCAGAGATGACCGAACTTGATCTGGGAATTGAGGTGGGTTTAGTTTGAGCAAGAAGTGCTGCTTAATAGACTGGAGATCTCACCTTCACGTGGGAAGTGGCTTTAGCTGCTATGCCTGCCTGTTTCACATTGGATGTTTGTCAGCTGCTCAATATGTTTGCAACAACCAATTTCCAAACTGATTAGCGGATCAATTCCTGCATGACCGATCAGATAATAGCTGGTGTAGTTGGTGATCAGGTCTTTATTGCATTTTCTGGTCTGTTGCTGAAATTCATTTTTTATATTAAGCCAGCAATATTCAGTATTGGAGAATGTTAGTACCCCCACTCCACAATGTCTCCATTCAACGTCTTTGCACATTTTCACTAAGTTCACACACTATATTGCACAATATATTAATTCTCCATATTCAGTTAGAGTTAGAAAATGGAATAAATGTGGTGACAAGTTCAGGTAGAATTGGTAAAGAGAGCAGAAAATACAGCAGTCAAGTTGCATTTGTGTGCAGAGGAATCATTTTGAGGTTACCCCTAAACTCAAACCTCTATGGCTCTGACTAAAGACAATTTCCACTGCTGTCAGATCAAATGGAAGCTGCTCAAAGGGAAAACAAACACATTGGTTTGAGGAGGACTTTCTGTTATCAAGGATTTAATGATCTCCCCTGTGCCCCCTGTGACATCCTTATTACTGTTTTCACTTTTTACCAAAAATTCAGTCTCTATATTGCTGACTGGCTGCTGCTTCATACTGTCTCTTTTTCTGGCTTTCTTATCCACACAAAAACATAAACAAGAATCTGACAAATATAAATCATTGATTAAAAGGACTGCTTGATTTTTTTTTTTGAGAAAAATGTTTTTTTTTATTTTTTATTCTGTCCTCATATTTTGTTATTATGTGGTTAACTTAATGCTGGGTTCACATCGAACTCGATTTGTGCAGTGAGGGCATCCAGCGTCAAATGGCTAAGTCAGATAGAATGAGAAGTCCTGCGACATTTTAAGCATCAGCTACCCCGTGGCACTCTTGCGGCAGAGCATTTTTGGCGGTGCAGCATTTCCAAAACTTACCTCTGGCTCATTACTTTTTGATGATGTGATCAGTGGGTGGAGTTCAAAACCAACATGGAAGAGAATCTGAAGGATTTCCCCAGAACTTTGATACCTTTTTTTTGTCTTTATCAAGACAATAATAAAATGATTAAATTCTTCTTTGGGACAGCCATAGTGCACAGGTAGGGTGGTCAATCTCTGACTGGAAGGTTTGGTTCCTGCTTTGCCAGCCCATGTGTTGGAGTGCCCTTGGGCAAGACACTGAACCCCTCATTGCTCCTGGCGGTTAAAGGTTAGTACCAGTGTTTGGCAGTAGAACAATATGTAAATATGTGTGTGTGAATGGATAAATTGTCCTGTTACTGTAAAGCACTTTTGGCCTTCAAGGAAGGTAGAAAAGCGCCATACAGGTTTCACAGCATTTATTTTTATTTGTTTCCTTCTAAGACTAATGCAGGACAGCAAGCTGTTAAACTGGGTCACAGAGCGTCCGTCATTCATGCACAGCTCCTGCAGGAGATGGTCACCGTACTGAAAATGATCTTTTAAACCCAGAAATGGACACATAATTACCGATTCCTTTGTAGAGCTTGTCAAAATATATAAATCTGACCTCTAAACATGATCTGTGTCCTTCATGATGTGACAAATAGGCAAGAAACTTTTCACTGTCTCTCCTCCCACATGCGGTGGGAGGGTCAAGTTTGTGAACACTTTTGAACAAGTGTCAAGCAATGAATTAGATGAACGTCCAAAATGGTGGCGGACACAAATTTGCCACATGAATCGCGTTCAGTGGGAACTCAGTGGGGGGGCATGAATTTGTCAATTACGGATTCTGCAAGTTGTCCTACTTAAAAATATATTATGTTCATTATAGGTACACTTCAACTTTAAGAGATTGAATGTAAAAAAAAAAAAAACAGGAATATATGTATAATGGTGCAGAAAAGTACAGTATTTGGTCAACATCAAAAGCTCACCTCAAAAAAGGATTGAAAGGATTCTTGTAGGTCTTTACCTGGTTTGCACTGTAGCTGCTTTCTTGCTCCATTCGTCCATGCAGATCTTCTCAAGAGCTGTGATGTTTTAGGGCTGTCTTTGGGCAACACGGAAATCCAAGTGTTTGAGCTTGGTTGTGTGTCTCTGTCTGACCCTGCGTTGGACCGGCAAACTATGTAGGGCTTCAGTGTCCCCATGGCCCTGCACGTGAAAAAGCAGATAAAGAAGATGGCTGAATTATCCAATGTAAGCCTTATACTGACAACACAAAACAGCAGTGAACTTTTTTTTAAACCTTTGACATTATGTAGCACGTCAAACCTGCCATGTGAAGAAATGCAACACACTGGAGTGGATCATGTCTTAAATTCACATGAATTAAAATGAAATATTCCTAAAACACCAAAGTCTAAGTTATACAACACTTTCCACACATCAGTCACCTGCTATTTGTCCTCTAAAGCCATTTTTCTGCCTGTGCCTGTCCTCTCTCATAGCTACACTTAATCAGAAGAGACAGGTTAATAGTCAGTGGCCTGTGGTAATCATAATAGCCTGACATTCATGCCTGTTAGGTGTAGATATTCTCCGAAATCCCACAAAACTTTAAGCTTCTTCATCCTTTATACTGGACAGTGTTAGAGATTTACAGTCTATATATGAGAACATCCTGGAGTAAAAGCAGACAACACTGCAACATTTTTAATGAAGCTTTATGAAATTGGACTTGAAATGAGCTGGAAATTGGAAAACTGTTTTTTAATTAATATTCTGGCTTGGATTTGTTGCTTTAAGGACACAGTAATTTAGTGTAATTCGCATCGAGAACATGCTATTTTTGTGAAGACTGCAGAGATGACCAGTTGTGACCAAGGAGCATGAAATTACACATTTCAATTCTATGTCCCTTAGTTTATTTATAAAGCACCAGTTCAGAACCAAGATTCTCTCAAAGTGCACTTAAATCAAATAGGACTGAAAGGAGGCCAAAATTGCAAGAAGAATCTTTACATTTATAACCAAAAAAATAATACACACACATGGTTTTTAGTGTTTGTGGGATGCTTTGCACCATTTTAAGGGTAGCCCACTCCAATCATCTTTTGATCTATTTTAATGATGGCTATGCTGCTTAAAGCCAAAACCAAAAAGCCAGAATCATTTTCTAGGACATAGATTCTGCTTAATGTCAGGACTTAATTAGAAATTCCCCTCAAAATTTAGCAGTACTGTTGGCATTGAGTTAGCCCACCCCCACCACTCATCAGCTACAATGACTGTATATAGAGAACTGGACTGATTGACCCCTCTCCCCTCTCACTCCAAATAGGAAGTACTTGCTGGTCTAAGAAACCAAAATCCCATAGAATTATCTAGAGAAATAAATAGCTATTACTCAGTCATTACATTTGTCAGAAGAAGCCTTCTTGCTCTGATACCTTTTTCTTATTATTGCTAATCCTAAACTTTTTTTTCTTTATTGCAAGTTACTCAAGTTATAAACTGACCAATCAAATGCTTTAATAAAAGCATGTGGTGCCGGTTAGAACCAACAAGCTCACTTATGATTGATGACAGCAGTTGCCATAGAAACATTGACTTAGACTGACACAGATCAATCACTGTTGTCTAAGTTCAACATGGCGACACTCATATTATGGAAAAAGGTGACTGAATCGGCTTCATTTTGCTTGAGCCGTAGGTAAGGCATTTTCTATGGGTGATATATCTACCGCTCTGTCCAGTTCTCTATATACTGTACAGTCAATGATAACTCTTCATCAGAACGGAGCCGAGCAGAGAGCTATTTTCGTCTACTCCTTATTCACAACAATGTGAATTAAGAAATAATGCAATTCCTGAGGTGTACTTTCTACTTAGTTTTCTGTATATGCCGTCTATCATCAGAAAAATGCCAAAAGAACATGTTAAAATCACCAAAAACGCATTTTTTTATTGCAGTGGGTATTTCATCTGCAGTCACATACAACTGTTGACCTGTACAGATCATAAAACCATTTGCATGTTATTTTGCCCTCAGAAAGCCCACTTCAGTGCATGAGGTCAGTTGCGTCTATGGCTTTGGCTACTTTTATCAAATCGGTGTGAAAATATATCAGGATTTAGAAAAATGAGCTTTTTTTTTACCAAAACATTTTGTTTCACATATTGTAAAGTCACTGACTAAATTACTGGTGTGTAGAGCTTAAACCACCCTCTTCTTGATTTACTCTATTTCTTTTTTTCTTTTTTTTTTTAATGAAAGCTTAAATATAAAGTTTTTTAAATACTGAAATTGACAGAGAATTCTATAAAATGAATAGGCTCTAATTATTGATCAGCTCTCCACCGTCTCTTAATATTTCTCTTTAATTAGGTGAACACAGAAAAGAATTAAAGCCCATGTAGGTTCTAGCTATTTCCTGTAAGTGAAGCACAGTTTTAATGTGACTGAAAAAGAGAAAAGATCTCCAGTCTACTTCACAAAATGTAAATCCATCTTTGGGTCAGACCGAAACTTAGACTTTCAGAAAATCTTTAAGTAATTGAGGTTTTTTACAGTTTAGGTGACTAAGTGGAAGTCAAATACAGGCAGAAACAATCAGAAGTGTAAAAAAGAACAAAAACAAAGAAAACCGTAGAGGCAGTGAACAAAGCAAAAAAGGGAAGTGTGCCCACAGGAGATCATTATGACTAATGACAAACAGGTGTGCAGAGGGGGGGCAGAGCAGTTGGTGCCATCAGCAAAAACCCGAGCAGGAGCAGGTCGCCCCAGAGAGTCAATGAGGTTAGAACCTGCTTTGAAATAAAGAAGGACAAATAAGGGAGTTGCATGTTTGTCTTGTATGTTCTTGTGGTTTTTTTCTGATTAAGACAAACTGAAAGAAATCTTAAAACTGTATTTCTTAAACCAATTTGTGGTCAATAAGAAGCAGACAAAAAAACTGTAGTTAGAAAAGGATCTTATTTGTGACATAAAAAAAATGCTGGGTGGGCCACAAGTTCCCTGCTCTAGCCCGTGCTGATACATCCACTTGTAGATGACTAGATCCATGTACGTCATTGTATTCCTTGTCCCGGCTGGAATCTGGCTCTAAACTGTATGGCTAGATAGCTCCAATAGTGCTCACCATTTTTATTGCACGACCAATGTAAGTGTAGGGGTTTGGGGGTACAGGGCTGTAAGCTAAAGGTAAAGAGTGTAAACAAATGGGTGACAAAATGTTTATTCTGCACCAACAATCCAGCCCACAACTCAGAGGTGAATTTTTTAACTTCTGCACATATTACGTCCAAGAAAACAACCGGTTTTCTTATTTTGCCTAAAAATGGCATCATCATAATTAAAAGACCACTGAGAATATTTTAAAATTGATTAAATGCTGAACATTTTAAAGAAAAAAAAAAGAACTATTTTTCTGGGTTATTTATTGCAAAAAAGCTAATCAACTCCAAAAGCATTTACAGTTTGTTCTGGTTCTGGGTTCATGGATTTCAACATGACAACAATCCAAAACAAAAGGTTGTTTGGTGACAATAGAATAAGGTGAAGGCTCTGGAGTGGCCAAACCTTAATCCAGTCTCCTGACCTCAGAATTATTAAGCCGCTCTGGGGAGATTTCAAACGCACAGTTCAAACAAGACAGCCCCTGAATTTGGAGGAATTTGAGGTTTTTCTCCAGAAGAATGGGATGCTTTACCATTAAAGACAATAAAGAATCTCATTCACAATGACCACGAGGTAGCAAAAGGTATTAAGACCTGGGGTAGGTAACATTTTAAATTGTGTAATTTAGAAAGTTTCTGTTGTCATGATTTAAATGATTTTTACCCTGTTGTTCAACAATAGATGAAAAACAAATAAAAACTCTTCATCATTTGGGATTACTTTCCAAACAAATTCTTCAAATCATTTCAAGGCAGGTTTATTTGTGTAGCACAGATCATACACAAGATAATTCAAATTGCTCAGCAGAAAAGAGGATAACTCAAAGTACAAAGAAACATTTAAAACATTCCAATAAATTTCATGCAATGATTTTAAATTAAACTGTGTCGAAACAAGAAGAAAAAGAAGAGATTCAATTCTTTTAGCTTCAGTGACTGAGCTGTAAATATTAGTCTTTAGTCTGGACTTGATTATTGTCAGAGTAGAAGCTTGTCTCATCATCAGGAAGATTCTTTGTTGTGTGTGAACTTTAGCTGCCATTCTTTCATTGAAACATGCTTTCAAATTATGTGTCTTTCACTCAAAATGCATCGCTTTGTTGAAATGTTCTGATGACGGAATCTCCACTAAAATACAAAAAAAAGCCCATTTTGTGTTTTAGGTATTCTGAAAAAGAGAACGAGGCAGATCACAAAGGTTTAGCCTATCACGCACACACAAAAGAAAATGATTTAAAAATCCACTCTTTTCCAAAGCATATCACAGAAAGTACTATATTTTTTTCCTTTTTCAAAATGTTTTTTGTGAATGTTTGAGTTTTCTGCTGCTTATTTAGGCAGTGGAAAACTAATAGACAATGAAATCAGGCTGTTGCATCACATTTGGTGCATCAATATCCTCCTGCAGAGGAAAACAAATGAGTTCACATCATTGACGCTGAGCCCGTAATAGCAGGTGGGGATTAGGACAAAGCTGATGGTTGAGAGGCACTGAAAAAAACAAAAAAATACAGCCGATAACCACTCAATATTCTGAACTCAGATTTCTGCAGAGAGTTGGGTAATGAATGCTCTCCTGATAATATCCGACAATGTCTTCTCTGATTTTAATAGAGTGGAGTGGATTTATCAAATTGCACAGACCTCTACGACCCATGCAAAGAAACAAATAAATAAGACATGAGAAATTGTCACAATTCTGCAGCAGCTTAATTTTTCTTTTAGTTTTGTACCAGTTTAGTCCAAAAAAACAACTGTCAGGCAAATTGAGGACAAATGTGGGAAAACTTTAACATTTACCTGCACACAACCATTCTTTTTTCAGGAAAAAAGCAGTAGTGACACACATTACATTAAATTTAGAAGAAATTAGTGGGCGACTGTGGTGCAGAAAGAGTCCTCTGATTGGAAGACACACGCTCATATGTTGAAGTGTCCTTGGGAAAGACATACCACATTGCTACCACTGGTCTTAGATTGGCACCATTTTTTTGCAGTGGAGCTTCCATCAGTGTGTGAATGTGTGTGTGTGTATGAGAATAAAACAGACTGTAAATGATTTTGGACTTTCAAAGAAGGTAGTAAAGCACTTTATAAGTATACACCATTTGCAATTTAGCATCACTTGCAAGAAGCATTGTCATAGTTTTGCATTCAATAGTTTTGTGTAAACTTGGTTTCAAAAGAAAGCCTGACTGTAACAAAGGGACCGAGGCATGTGGATCCACATACAAATTATTTATTTTACACGGGTAAGACATGGCAACGTCATAAAGCAGGCAAGGGTCATAACAGAGGAGCTAGGCGGGAGTCAAGACACAGGCAGATAACAAGGAAACACCGCTTAGACTGAACCACAACAGAGAGAACAAGACTATGCAAGGAGGTAGGTTGAGAGCAGAGCTTATAACTGGTGGGAGTGACGACGGAATGAGGATCAGCTGCGAGGACGGGAACAGGATGCAGTGCATGCAGGGAGATGAAGTGAGGAAGCAGATGGCGATCAGAACTCAGGTGAAGGATCCCTCTGGTGGTCGGAGGTTGAAGTGACTGAGTGAACCCTGACACTGACATTTTAGTCTGATCTAAATAAAATGTTCAAACTCTTTTATGTGGTTCTCAAAAAAAAAAAATACCCTGTACCTTCCTTTTTTCTGTAGTGTTGGTCCTTGCCTGTTGGTGCTGGAGAGTATTGACTTGTATATCACACTTACAAGGTTTTTCCAGTCAGATTTGCTCACATGCTGCTGATTCATAACAATAAAGAAATACTCATGATCGCAGTTTTGATCTTCTATTGTCAGAAAAATGCCACAAGAACATGCTAAAAATACAGCTTTCATCAGAGTGGGTCTTCAATCAGCTTCAAATGGTACAATAGTAAGTTGTGAACAGCCAGAAATACGAAAAACAAAATTACCTAAAACTGAAAGATTGTGTACATTTTAAAATTACACACAGAAAAAAAAAATACCACGGAACAAGAAATGCATGGACATGTTAATCCATGTTATTAATTTCAAGCGTTTCATATAAGTTGATCATGTCTTAAAATTCCATTTGGCTGATATTACAACCTGTTTTGAGAACTCTGTCTGTATAAAAGCTGTGCTGGAACACACTGTAGAACTCTCCATTAGTGAGTTTTATTTGAACTTCATTTTACTGCAAAAAGTAGTGTTTTGTTTCAAAAATGACCAGAAAAATGCAAGTTTCTATGGAGGACGGACAAATCCTTATAGCACTGAAAAATTGAGGTGTTTTTCATAGAAACATTACAAAGAAAGTCAAAGTGTCAAGTTTCCTTTACCATCACAAAGCACTCAGACACAAGGGGGTGCGGGGAAAAACTCTGACAGTAGAATAGAAACGTCCAACTGAATAAGAGGACAAGTTTCTAGCTGGCTAAAAGCATCGCGGCAGAGGCATGAGACTGCTGTTTTACGGTCCCATTTAAATAAATCTAATTCAAAAGTAAAAACTTGAAAACAGCCTAAATGATGATTTTGAAAGTTTCCTTTTCTCTGCTTCCTTTCTCTTTCTCAGAGTCTCTAAATCAGGCATGTCCAAAGTCCGGTCCGTGGGCCACATACAATCCACGTGAAAATTTCCTCCAGCTCGCAGGCTCTTGTCATATAATCAATAATATGCAGCCCGCGGCTTTAGAAAAACAAAAGTACAAAGTCTGTACAATTTCTTGATTGGGATTGGCTAACTTAGAATTTAGGGCATTTTGAATCTGTGGCAACACTATCACTCAAAATTTTTGTGACACATTTGAGCTCATTTCTAAAATATTGACTGTAGATTTAAAGAAAGAAAAAAAAATAAGTTGATAGTGAGTGTTGCCACTTTTAGGAGAAGTGAAGATTGGAGCATTTTTTATCATAAATCGTCTGCCTAAAATGGCAAGAGATTGGCTGTTTTCAAGGAGTTCAATATCAAGAAGCAGATAAGACATGCTAACTATGCTTTAATGTTATTATAAGGGTTCAAAGATTGGTTGGCCCTCACAAATACTCACCTCATCATATCTGGCCTTCTTTGCAAAAGAAATTGACACGCCTGCTGTAACACAGGTGGGGCCATAGAAGCTGCGGATGAACCCAATCGGGGAACCAAATTTGGCATGAATGTACCTAGGATCCCCTCTTTCAGTGAAATACAATAGCCACAAGGAAATCTGTGATCTGGATAGGATATGCATATAATATTCTCTTGGTGCCCCTTAAGTTTAAAAATTGCATTTAGTGCATGAAAAGCCCATATTTTTTAAACTGGGGCAAATAGACATTGAATACCTATTTTTGTAACAATTGACTGTATTGCCATATTTCCAAAAATAGCTGCCATTGGGGATTTTGTCTTGTGACTAATATCCTTTTCTGAGAGAAGGAATCCTATATATGCCAAATTTAGTGCTCTTATCACAAAAAGCATGATTTTTTTATTAAACTAATCGTCCCCACTAGAAATCATGCACAGTTCCTGAAGGCATCAACAATTTCAAAATAAAGTTCTGTTTAAAAAAACGTTCATGCTAATGTAAAGCTTGTACAAAATTAGGAAACAAGTTGGTAAGTTTCTAACAGTACAGGAGTTCTATGTTTGGATAAACATTAATAAAATATGACAGACAACTATTGCCTGAAACCTGTACAGTAAGGTACATTTTTTATGACCCACACACCATTGAAAATTGTGTTTTTGGTCTTTTTAACATGGTCTTGTAGCATTTTTCTCATGATGCATGACTTATATATAAAAAGAAATTAAGATGACAAATGCGTTTCTGAGTATTTCTTCAAATTGTTGCGAATCCAACAATTTGATTTTTTCTTCTCTGAGCTGGTATCTGGCTCAAAACTGTACGGCTGGATTGCTCTGATATTTCTTGCCATTTCTGGTGCATCGCTAATGTTAGCTTGGGGGTGTGAGGTGCTGTAAACTAGAGGGAGAGTGTGTAAACAAAGGGATGATGGGAAATTAGAACAGCCCTGTTCCATTCCCACAGTCCTGTCCACTGGGAATGCTTTTACTATTGATCAGAAGATGATTGGAGTGGGTCTTTAAACAGTCATCCCAGCAAGTCTAGTGATGGAGCTTCATGTTGGATGCAGTAGACTGGAACCAAAATATGCAGCAGCGTTTGTAGAAGTACAGAATGGTGTAAGAGTGGACAGGCTGATCAGAATAAATGGACCTTTTGTGCTCAAGAGCTGTTTAACTGCTCCTTCTAACGTTTACACCGATCCTGGATGTTACATTTTATTCCCCTGTATATTTACTCCAGTTACATTTCTGCCTTCCATTATAGGGACAAATACAACAAGTATAGATCATTACATTAAGACAATCTGATGCCTGTATCACAATGTTTATAGTTATAGCTAATTTGCAAAAAGCGGCCCGAGAGGAGCTTTTACAGAAGTCATAAATAAAAAAGAAAAGACTGTTCCACACTGAAAAAAAAATCTGAGCAAAGGATGTTCTACAAAACGGGACTTAACAGTTTCCACTTGTTGTTGCTCTTGTTTATCAGGAAGTTTTTAGTCTATTAACACATTTAGAGAATAACTGAGGTGCAATACCAGTCAAATATTTAAAAAACAGCTTTAAATGGCTAAAGAAGATCATTTTAAAATCTTATATTTATTTAAAACAACACTGATTAAATGAAGTAGGTTATTCATCCAGAATTTTAAGGCCTTATTATACAGCCTCTCAATAGGCTTTAAGGTAGTTTGACTGGTCAGAGACCAAACAGTGGTGCAGTAAGCAAAGTCAGATAAAATCATGGAACTCAAAAATACATGACCACATTCAAATGTTAAACAGATTTGGATAATTCTGAAAAAATTCACGCTGGTTTAATACATTTTCTGAGGATCTTGGTACACCTTTGATGAGCTTCAAAGCTGTTTCTGGCTGCATCAAAAGCAGATTTGTTTATTTCAGAAACACATTAAAAGTCTCCTTCCCTGTAATCTACAATTCAAAACCAACCAAAGAAAAAAGCAAATTCTAAAAACAATGCCCACGTCTTTGGGCACAGGGTCATTTGTTTGAATCGGAAACACTATGTAGTGTTTCTGTATAAAAGTTCTATGAAAAAACCTTAGGACATCTGTCTGTGAAACAAAATCCAGGAAAAAGTAGGTCACTCAACAAAACAAGCTCGCTACTTCTTGTGTAAATGGCCACAATAATATATTTTCCCCATCTAACAAAAACATTCCAAAGAACCTTATTGAGTCGTTAAAATAAGGTAACTCGCCACCAATATGAAGGTTTCGTTAATAGTATTCGGCTGCATTTATTTTTAAAGCATATTTGTCTACCATTGCTTTTTTCCCACTTGATTCTAATCAGACTAAACAGTGCAGTGCAGGAGTTATTTTTAGATCCACCTCACGTGCTCAAAAAAAAAAAAAAAAAAACTTTAAAAGGTTCCTACTTGGAACCAGATTACTTTTGAGAATACGTTTTGAAATTTCACCCTATAAAAAGGGTCTGCGAGTTTACTGCGGTCCATACAGGTCTGTTCTTCATTTGCTACTATTTTGAATGGTGGCCCTGAAGTGCCAATCACATCAATAACTCACTTGGTGCAAGAAGATATTAAAGATCACAATGAAAAAGGCTGAACAAATAATAAAAAAGCATCATTACATTTTAGAAATCAAAAAAAAAAAAAAATCAGAAAACAATAGTTTTTTTTTCAGAAATCAAAATAAAAAGTAAAAAAAAATGTAATAAATTAAGAAACCAGAAAAGGCAGGTATTATGGGACATAACTGGTTGGATGATGATGTATGATATCTTCAGGAAGAGGAAAGCAGAAGTATGTTTTGCCCTAACTGTGGTTAATTGGATTAAGACTTCACTGAAATCACTGAATATTTGCAGTGGGTGTGGCCAAAAGCTTCAAGAAATATTGTCTGTCGGAAGATAACGCCATGCCAGATAAGTTAGTTTAAAAACGTGAGACCCATTGAAGCCTGCCTATCTTTTACGGTTTCTTGATTTGATTCATTTTAAACTTTTTGTTTTTCATATCTGAAAGTTATTGTATTTACTGAAATGTTTCCTCTTAAATGTGACTGTTTTTTTTTATTTTGGTTTCAGGAATTCTGTTTTGAGTTCTAAAATGCAATATTTTATTTTTTTTTTTAATTTATTGTTTTTCTTTTAATTGCTATTGTGATCTTTAATATGTTTTTGCATTGAGTGATTTGTTAATGTTATTTGCAAATCAGGGCCACCATACTTTTGGCATAAAAATCAAATGAAACTTGTGAGAGATATTTTCCCAAAGACAGAAAAAATATACACGTGTAATAATGCAATCTGAGAGCGCAAAGCAACATATTTTTCTCCAAACATTAAAAAAACGAGTAGACTTTAAAAACCCCATCAATCAAAAACCAACCCTCAGGATCGATTGAGGTTATCAAAAACCAAAATGCAGAAAACAGTGAAAACAAACAAATAAACAATCATGTTCAAACATGGACACAAACATAAACATTTTATTAAATAAAATCTAACAGCTCTTGTTGACAGTGCCACGTGCTATACTTGCTGTTGTGCTCGACTGAATGCTGCTCTGAAGGGTCAGCCTGTCCTTGGCTGCTCTTCTTCTATTTTTGCTTCTGTCTACTTATCATGTCAGTACATAGGCCACCAAAGTTGTCCTATTCTTTAAATGTGCAGCCATATGTAAACATATAAAGTCCAATTTAACAATGACAAACAATGGACGTCTGCATTGCATGCTGAGATAGAAAAAAACTTTAAAATGCAAACATGAACATGTGATGAAATATGCTGTTAATGTTGCACATAAATAAACAAAAAAACACTGAAGGTAAACTGAACACCAACAACATTTCATGCAGTTTATCATGCTGGAGGTTAGTTGATTAGAAATTAGCCTCTGAGTTGTGGGTGGAGTAACCCACAACTCCACGTGGAGTTGTGGGTTACTCCACAGTACTTCCCATCACCCATCTGTTTCTATAGTCCCCAACTAGCCTATAGTCCCTCACAACCTAACATTAGCGGTGCAACAAAAATGAAAAGTTATATTGGAGCTATCCAGCCATACAGTTCTGAGCTCAAATGAGGAATACTGATCTGGACCATGATCTAGACATGAATGAATTAGAATTGAACAGTTCAAGGAGCTTGTGGCCCGCCCAGTGTATTTTTGCATCACAAAAAGCACAACAGCATTCAATTGAATGAAGATATTGTCAGAAATGCAATTTTAAGCCTAATTTTCTTGAAAGATGCCCTTAATTATCAGAAAAAGCTACAAGAACATGTTAACATGTAAAACTCAGTTTTCATCAACCAATTTTTCTCAGATTCAAATGTACCACATCATTCACACACATGATCAAACACAATCAGAGGTAAATAGGGGTTCAGTTCCTTGCCCGGGGACACTTTGACATGTGGCTAATGCAGCAAACCACAAGCCTTAAGGCAGAGAGATGCCTGCCCATTGTGTTCCAGTACAAAACAGGTTCACAAACATGATGCTTTACATGTGACTGCACTAAACTCCCGTCTTAAAATGTCTTGCTATTCTGACATTTGAACGTCTAAAACTGCAGTCTGTGACTGTGTTTTTTTTTGTTTTTTTTTACCTGTCTCTTCCTTCCACAGCACATGTTCATTTCAGGTCCAATCTTTCCTCTTTAGTCCACAGTCTTTAGACCCCTGGGAGGCAATTAGAAATCATAAGACTTCACCTGATAGCACTTTAATTACCTCCCTGGAGGGTATTCCTTGTTAAATGAGCCAATGGTAGAAACACTAAGCTTGGGAGGTCGCTCTGAGTGGCTGTTTGACAATAGATGCCAGACCTCCATGCTGGCAGAATGTGGATAAAGCCCAGCCAAAACCACATGGGGTCCAAATGGTAGACTTTGTCTTTTTTCTACTTCTCTGCATCCATTTTCAGTGTTTTCTAATTGAAATTACTCTGGCTGGAGGAAGAGTAAAACATTTAAATAAATGATTAAGAAGTGCTGTTGATAAACAAAGAACGCCTTAGTTTCAATTTAATTTTTAAGATGATTTAGTCATGTGGAGAAAATAACAGCTTTGTGCAGGTTATAAGCAGCTGCTCATCCAAATCTGGCCCACAAGCACATGCTGGACAGTCAGAGCGAGCACTCCATTACTCTGCTCCCATTTCTGGATCCCTGTCACGTTAATCACTCCGTTCACAGCAATGTCTTCACTTTCCATGTCAAAGTCACCAAGTTTTTTTCAGCTCCACAGTTCATCAGCAATATTTAAAGACTAAAACGACAAACTTAACATTTGTGTTTTTGGAAATGTTAAAAATCTACTTTGATATCCATTTCTCCATGAAAACCCTCTGATTTAAAAGTGTGTCTTTGGTGTTTTGACATGTACTTGTGGTATTTTTGTAATGATAGAGGTCAAATGTAAAGAAAATTAAGCTAAAAATAGCATCTGAGTATTTCCTTATTCAACTTGACATGAATTAGGAGCAGATGAAAAAATGCAGTTTGAAAAGGATTATGTTTTAGTAGAAAAAAATGCTGGGCAGGCCACAAGCTTGGGGCTGTAAGCTATTCTGAGAGTATGTAAAGAGAGCACTTTCAGCAACTGGAAACGGAGTGGGGGGGGGCAGGGTTGCTCTGAGCCACAACTCAGATGCAAATTTGGAATGAACTACTGCAGCTCTGCAGAAACTATGTCCCAGAAAATAACACAGCCTCTTAGATTTTGGCTAGAATTGGCAAAATCATAATTAAATGACCACTGGGAACACTTTAAAATAGATCAAAAGATGATTGGACTTGCAGAGCAAAGACAACAAGCTTTCTTCACAAGTTAAATTGCACGTGAAGCATTCTTTAATGCTCAAATGATCTTTTTTTAAAAAATAACAATAAAGAAAGACAGTTGGAGCAAAGAGCATGCATGTCGGCAGCTTTAATT
The DNA here is from genome assembly GCA_014656515.1 of Oryzias celebensis. Classification (NCBI taxonomy): domain Eukaryota; kingdom Metazoa; phylum Chordata; class Actinopteri; order Beloniformes; family Adrianichthyidae; genus Oryzias; species Oryzias celebensis. The sequence continues at coordinate 32,784,911 of BNCR01000005.1, read as the reverse complement.
ATGAGGAATTAGCAGCTACGGTCCAGACTCCCAAAAATGCCTTTGATGCCTACAAACATAGCAATTTGTAGAATGAATGCCTACTTCAAAAAACAAAAAAAAAAAACAAAAACAAAAAAACACTATGCAGATAAAGCTTCTGTTTTAGGCTTTGTTGTACAGCCACATATTTTATGAATCAACAAAATCTATTAAACATACTTTCTCTATTATAAGTAGATAACGCTGAAGCGCTTAAAGCCACTCTGGTTTATAGATCAGACCTGTCTTATATACATGAGGAAAAAAACGCAGAAATGCACAGAAAGCCTACACGTTTTCAAAACAAAATATTTAAAAAAATCATGCACTTGATAGTCTAACCTGCAGAGAAATTATGGATCATAATGAAACAACATATGGGTCTCATCTTTATTTGGCAAAGAACAAACAAGCCATTCAAGTATTTAATAGGATGTGGTTAAAAAAAACAAACAAACAAAAAAAACTTTTAAAAACTTAAAGACCAGCAAGAAACAGTTGTTTTTAAAAATGATTTGCTCCTATTGTTGAGATAAATTCTGAATTATGTTGTTCACTAATTTAACCCTATATAACCATTTGTATCATATTTGATACAAACATTTCTGAAGAATATGCAGTTTGGTCCACGTTTCCTGCCCTGTAGTTCATCATTCCAGTAGGGGCAGTAAAAGGGTTGTTTCAAAATACCTGCCTCCATGAAATCTCAGCAACACTTTTGGCGGGAAAAACTTTAGCTAATGTTCAAAGCTTCATGGTGAAAATAACTCATCTATGGAGATTCATTGTTTTAAACGACTACATGCTGAATTGAAAGAATGCAAAATTTGCTGAAGATAATTCTTTATAAGACAGCTGCACCATGTTAAACACGTGTGACTCGAATTTGAGAGTGGGTAAATAAGGTGAACATTTTCAGTATTGTCAATATTTTTGCATCTTAACATTGTTGTGAGCAAACATTTACTAAATCATTATAATAAATGCTATCAGTATCTCAAAATGTAACTGTTAAATGTTTTTGTAGATTACATCAGCTGGTTAAAAACATTATTTCCAGTGTTTTCTGGTAATTCTTTGATGTAGTGGGCTTTACGGGGTTAAACAGGCAACAAAAATGCAATTACAGCAGGGCCTTGGTTAGAAAAGAGATGAAGAATTTACTCAGGACATTTTAGATTCAGCCAAAAATCCACAAGTTGAAATAGTGGCAGAACCACACAGTCAATGTTGTCATATCCTCACTTGTTTTTTCCAAACCGTGAGAGTACAGCAGTGGCTCACATTTGTTACAACTGGCTCCAGACTGTAAAAAAAAAGAGGGAAGACCAAACCAGTTTCAGCACGGGAAAGCACTGTAATATGCACAAGGAACACCCAATGCAATAAGGAAGGAAGCAGCAGGGAAGACACAGAGCAGCAGCAGCAGCCAAGACACGGAGCAGCAGCAGCAGGGAAGACACAGAGCAGCAGCAGCAGCCGAGACACAGAGCAGCAGCAGCAGCCAAGACACAGAGCAGCAGCCAAAACACAGAGCAGCAGCAGCAGCCAAGACATGGAGCAGCAGCAGCAGCCAAGACATGGAGCAGCAGCAGCAGCCAAGACACAGAGCAGCAGCACCAGCAGCCAAGACACAAAGCAGCAGCGAAGACACAGAGCAGCAGCAGCAGCCAAGACATGGAGAAGCAGCAGCAGCCAAGACACGGAGCAGCAGCAGCAGCAGCCAAGACACAGAGCAGCAGCAGCAGGGAAGACACAGAGCAGAAGCAGCCAAGACACAGAGCAGAAGCAGCCAAGACACAGAGCAGCAGCAGCAGCCATGACACAGAGCAGCAGCAGCAGGGAAGACACAGAGCAGCAGCAGCCAAGACACAGAGCAGTAGCAGCGAAGACACAGCGCAGCAGCAGCAGCCAAGACACAGAGCAGCAGCGAAGACACAGAGCAGCAGCAGCAGCCAAGACACAGAGCAGCAGCAGCAGCCATGACACAGAGCAACAGTAGCAGGGAAGACACAGAGCAGCAGCAGCAGCGAAGACACAGAGCAGCAGCGAAGACACAGAGCAGCAGCAGCAGCGAAGACACAGAGCAGCAGCAGCAGCCATGACACAGAGCAACAGCAGCAGGGAAGACACAGAGCAGCAGCAGCAGCCAAGACACAGAGCAGTAGCAGCGAAGACACAGAGCAGCAGCAGCAGCCAAGACACAGAGCAGCAGCGAAGACACAGAGCAGCAGCAGCAGCCAAGACACAGAGCAGCAGCAGCAGTGAAGACACAGAGCAGCAGCTGCAGCCAAGACACAGAGCAGCAGCAGCAGCAGCCAAGACACAGAGCAACACCAGGTCTGAGCAGCACCAGGTCTGATTTCCAAATACTTGTACCTGTGCAGAAACACAGCCATACGGCCCTGGGCCGAAACACACTACAAAAGCTGATCGTGGTGATCAGACTTGAAGGAATAAAATTAAAGCCACGAAAGCGAGCAAAATTCAGGATTTGAGGTTAAGGGGCTAAACTGCAGTTCTGCTAAAAGATCCACTGCAACAAAAAAGGTATTTTCAACATGTCCTTGTAGCTTTTTTCTTGTGATGGTGAACATGCATTAAACAAATGAATTTATTAATTTCTGATAAACTTTTGCTGCTGCAAAAAGTATGTCTGAAAAAAAACCTTTTTTTAAATTTTAGCTAAATACTGCATAATCATAATTGGAAACGCTTTTGCAATTGATCAAAATATAGTTGGATTGAGAATAAAAAAGGGCTTCAACAGATGTGTATTACAGTTTTCTTTATTTTTTTTTAATAAAGCAACAGATCTGAGTCATGTCCAATTATTGCTCAGCTGTCACTTCCAGTTAGTTGTCATTTCCACATGCACAATGTAGAGCCTGTCTCCTTTTTTTGTCTGTTAACCTGTGGACAGACTGAGGCGGGAGCAGCTGACATTTCTGCAGGACTGGAAAAGAAAATGGAAAAAGCAGACTCCTGTGTGGACTAGCAGCACACCTGCAACCAATCAATAACTGGCTCTTCGTGATAGTTTTGTAAGAACTGTAAATTAAATTAGGGAAATCAGACAAAAAACTGAGCTTTGGTGGAAGTCTTTAGGTCTAATTACTAGCAGGACTTTCCAATCAGCTGCAGAACCCACAGGCAAGCAATATGCCATGGATTCCTTTGGTTTCTTCCACTCAAGGCTTGAAAACTCTCAGTAATACTTCCACTTCCCCACATTCACAGGGAATACCACTAAAGCTTCTGTCACTTGTAATAGCAGGCATAATTGTGCTCGATTCTGTCTCCAGACCTCCTGTGAGACATTCAATGAAGCAGCTGGCAGCATGCTCCTTTCTGTCCCAAAGAAGGCTTTTGTCAGAAATATATGCCATTTATAAGTCGACGACGTGAAAGTGCTCATGAAAGAACAGATTTACCTCACAGACTGAAAGAACAGTAATCCATTTATGTCATTTCTTCATCTAATCTACTTTATCATCTAGGACGACTACTTGATTTAATTTATTTTTCTGAAAAATTGGTTTTCTAACCCGTATGCACTTTCACAGCTTCTCTCAAAACGTTCCAGTAATTATTTGTCTTCTTTACCGTCATTTACTTTAATTATTCTAATTATGTCTCTGAGTTTTTTCATGGTGCATGTCACTTTAAACCAAATCTGTTTTACATGCTGAAAACCCCATAATTAGATCATTTACCACCTGCGCCTTGGCAACATTTGCATAAATAGACTCGATAAAGTAAAACTTGATTAGAAGAACATGAAGACCGTTCACAACTTATATCCAAAAATCAATTAACAAATAAGCCAAGTATTTTTTTTTTATTTGTTATGGTTACATTTGTCTCTTTCTTTAGAACATCAGTACACTTATCCTAGATTAGCAGCCTATATATATACTGTAGTTTTTATTGAAATTTACAGTCAGGCAGGCAGGCTTTTCTGGACTGATGTGTATGAGGTATCTTCAGGGATCTGCTGTAGCCACTCCTTCAGTTTGAGGGTTACAGCCCTGAGTGCTCGAGTTACCACGGGCACCACTGTCACCTTCACCAAGCTTTCTCCAGTTCCTCTCTGAGTCCCTGGTATATGTTTAGTTTCTCATGTTTCTTCTTTTTGATGTTACCATTGCTTGGTACTCCCACATCCACCACAACAGCTTTTCTCTGTTCTTTATCCACCACCACAATGTCTGCTGGTTTGCCATTACCATCCTGTCTGTATCTGAAATTCCACAGGATCTTTGCTCTGTCATTCTCTACCACATGGGTGTTTCCCATTTTTACTTTGTGGTTTCCAGTCCATATTCTGCACACCTGTTCCTGTATACTATCCAAGCCATTTGTTGGGGCGCTCCATGTATGCTTTCCCAGCCAGCATATTACACCCTGCAGTTATGTAGTGGATTGTTTCAAGCGCCTCTTTGCACAGCCTACACCAGGGATGGGCAACTCCAGGCCTCGAGGGCCGCAGTGTCTGCATGATTTCCAGATTTTTAAGCTCTGCACATGACTGATTACCTGCTTCAGGTGTTTCCAGCTAATTAGAACATGCCAGAGCATGGTATGTTGGAAAACATGCAGCAATGCAGCCCTCGAGGCCTGGAGTTGCCCATCCCTGGCCTACACCTTGGGTCTTATCTAGATTTGAGCGTCTATCGCTCTGGAGCTATGAGTATTTCTTTATTCAAATTGTATGAATCAGGAGCAGACTAAAAAGAATGTTTTTTAAAGAAAATTGCATTTGTCACATAGAAAATACCCTGGGTGGGCCACAAACTTCCTGGTCCGCTCTATTCTGATGCATCCACTAATGTTTCTTAACACAAAATAAAGTAAAACAAATTAAGTGAAATTAATCAAATGTAAAAATATACCATTTCTGCTCTTTTTATGCTACCTTTAAGGGTTAACCTTGAGTATCACTGACCAGCAAAGAGTGACTTTGACCAGCAGTACCGGCAAACAACATTCTTCACATTGAGAAAATGTTTTCCCCACCAGCACTGAAATTGAAGAGATAATATTACCCACAACTATTCCACTGCAAGTGAAGCCCCTCAAGATAGGTTTCTATGATTCTTTTCCTCACCGAGAAGGAGGGTCGATTCTGGGCATGGTTAAAAGGGTAGGGATGCCAGTTTAGCTTAGTCTGTTTAGTTTAGTTTAGATATTGTTTATACTTTTATGACTGACTTTCTGAGTTGCATAAATACTGGTGTGAAGCCCATCGAGATGGCTATGGTTGTGATATGGGCTATATAAATAAAACTGAATTAAAGTGACATGTGGAACAGCTTACCCTATCTCTCCCTATGCTTGCACCTGAAAATGGCAGCCGTCGCATAGCAGTTATGATGGGAAAACAGAAGTTTTGTCTATTGTATTTCCAGCAGGCACTTAAAAGCTTTCTTTTTTTTTTCCAACAATCACAGCGCCTTCTACATGGATTGTATAGTTGTGCTTACTGAAGATTAAGCAATTTTGAGAGGTACAGTCAAAATCTCTGGTTGGATGTTATTATGAATAAGCTAATGTGGCTAACATATAGCGATGTCAGACTGGTTTTTTTGTGTTATTAACAAGGTGCGGAGTTAGTGTAGTTAGAGTAATTCGTTTTAGCGGCATTACTTATTTTTTTAACATGTTGCAAACAATTTTGGGTAATGGCCATTGATGCGGCTAATGCTTTTACATGTTATTAACAAGGGAGTTAGCATGGTCAATCACATTTCTTTTAAGCGGGATCAGTTGTTTTTTTTGTATGTGTTGCAAACAAGGTTGGGAGCTACAGTTATTCTGATTGTGCTAAAGTGGCTTGAGCTCTCCTATTGTCGCTAAAGCTTCTAATATTTCTAAAGTGTCTAACCTGGCTAACGTTTCTAACATCGCTAACTCTTGTAACGTGGCTAAAGCTTTTAACAAGGCTGAAGCCTCTAACATGGCTAATGTTTCTAATGTGGCTAACTCTTCTAACTCTAACGCAGCCAAAGCTTCTAGCGAGGCTTAAGATTCTAACGTGTCTAACTCTTATAACATGGCTAATGCTTCGAATGTGGCTATTGTATAGTGTATTACAAACAAGTCTCAAAATTACTGTGAACACAGTTAGAAAAGTTTGACAGACTAATGGACCTATTTGACTCTTGCTTTAATGCTCGTCATAGTTTGGTGCATCTTATGTATGACATCAATTTGAACCCCCCCCCCCCCCCCCCCCCAAAAAACAAACAAACAAACAAACAAACAAACAAACAAACAAACAAAAAAAACAAGACCATTCATTGGTGGTGCACCTTATAATGAATTAATTTCATTGGTAATGACCTTAAAATAAGAAAAACATGTCTCCCTCACAATTTCTAAAGCACAGCATGAACTAAAGTGATGAGACTTAGATTCAGTTTTTTCTGTAATTTTCAGTTTTCAAATCCAGTCAAATCACGCTGCAATGCTGACGTTTTTTTATGCCACACCGACCCCACAATCTGTGCCACACCATCCGTCTCTTCTGGTTGGATGAAGCTTTTGCCAAAAGCTAAAAGCTGGAAAGCCTCTCTAGGTTGTTTCCCCTTAAGGCATAATTACAAATATATATATAAAAAAAATGTTGAAGTAACTGTGAGTTGAAGAATCTTGGGTTATGCTCAGCTCTCACCATCTGTTCCCGGTGCCTTGATCCTTTGTATCAGAGGGGAAAAATAATGGAGCCTCAGGGGGGAGTCCACAGCCCTACTGGGAAACGGGTCTGATTGGAAGGATGCTGGCATCTCGTATCTGTTTACTGACTCTGCAGGATAAGATTGACCTCTTCTTGCCACAGTAAAAGAACACTGTTTTACAGAGTCACAACTTTTAATGGAGGGACTGTCAGTGTTTCAGCAACCAAACACAGTTTTGAAGTTCATCTGTGTTGTTTTTCTTAATCAATTTTATAAAAATTTACATATTTGTTACAAAAAATGGGTAAAAAAAAGAGTTAAATAACAGATTTTTAATTTTGTCATCTTTCTACAGTAATTCCAAAGAAGGAAATTTTGCCCTCGCCGCCCGCCTCTAAACGCCACCGCCACCCTCACCACCCTTACCACCCTTACCGTCCTACTTTTACCCTACCTTACTTGATAAGCGACCCCCCCCCCCCCCCCCCCCCCCCCACTTTTCTGTTGTTTTTTTTTAAACAGTAAGTGAGTATGAATCTTTATAGGATGAGTTTTTGTTTGAAATCTTTACAACTGTAAAATCAAAAAGGTCCTTGCAGTCAGGCACTGCTGCAGGCCATAGATATTAAAAATTCAAACAAATGCAAAAAGTTGAACCCTTATTTTTACTTATAGCGAAGTCACATTTCAGATTTCTTTTTCTGCAAACACTTTGGTCACTTTTTCCAAGAAATGACAGATGCTAAGGCAGAGACATTTCTCTCCCTAGCTCCAAAAATAAGGTGAAAAAGCAGCTGTCAATGCTGAACTGGTTCAAGGCTGCATGACTTGAGTCTTAGACCTTTTTGCGAAGAACTTATTTGGGATCATAAAACATCTTCCTATTTTGAGCCTTGGGTGTTTTCAGGCTGAAAATTTGTTCCAGATTATTGGGAGAAACAAAATCTGATCACTTTAAGCGAATCAAATGTATCCAGTCTGAATATACCCTCTGAATACAACTCTTTTTAATGCAAAAACATAAATGTCAAGAGGAGACGTCCACAAGCATTAGTCATATTTTATGGACCCAGTCTGTGTTTGTATGCATTTTTAGTCATTAATCAAATAAAATGATTCCAATAAAAATGTTCCCTCTGGCAGTTGTCATGGCTACTAGGAGGTGCAACAGAGACAAAATTCTTCAGTGAATTTGAGAGTGAAATGAGTAAATATGGATTAACTGCCTTCTGTAAACAACCTCCAGCAGTAGGATGGTTGACTGCACTACACTGCAGTTATTTTATTTTTAACTAGTTTCAATCTGTAGGTCAAACAGCTTTCAGTTTATTTTGAAATTCAAATGTAAAATATATTATTGAGATTAGATCGCCTTACCTAATTGGACTTGCTGGCTTGTTGAAGGAACCACAAAGGTAGTGCAAAGACAATTATCAAAATAGATTTTTTTTTAAATCATGCAAACTATTTGTTCCTTGGTAGTGGGGTTGAGGGATTTTATGGAATTTCTTTTCACCATACAAGACAAAGAGAAAAGAAACTAGATATTTTACAGTAAAATCTTAGATTTTCTGAAGGAAAATGAAATATATGACATGAACATAGAGTTTACTCCCCCAGATCAACACACAACCCCCCACACACCCTTTCACACCTCCCACCCTCTTACTGATGGAGATAGACAAAATGAAGCAGGCTGAGCAAGAGATAAAGTTTGCTGTTAGAAACGCTAATAGTTGGGACCTCCCTCTCTGTAAATAGCTGCATGCATAGCCACCCAATTGCAGCGTTACTGGCAGGGATACGCCTTACCACAGCTAGGCAGCGATGCAGGTTTCCATCCAGAGCTGCAGCCGCTGAACAGCGGCCAACCCGGAGAGAGAACCCAAATGAAGAAGCACCGGAAATAAAAATAAAATGAAATGAAAAAATAAACATATTGATAAAAGTAAAAAACCAACAATAAAACACTGTAATGATGAATTTTAACATAAACTAATAGTTTAGTGTAAGTTGATAAAAGATGATAAAATAGATAATAGATAAATACATCAAAATTATAAAAGTAGTCAAACTAGGTAAAAGCCAGCTTAAAAAGGTGGATCTTGAGCCTTTCTTAATAGCACCTATGATCTATGCGACATTTAGATCCTCTGGCAGACCATTCCACAAAGGGTCATAATGCTGAAAAGATGCCTCCACATAAGTTTTGGTTTTCACACCAGGAATGGTTAGAAGACCAGTGCCATGGGATCTCAGGGTCTGCAACGGTTCTTCTTTAACTAAAAGATCTGACAGATAAGAAGGTGCAAGACCGTCAAGACATTTAAAAACCATTACATTAAATTAAACCCTTAAGCTTATGGGGAGTCAGTGCAGGTATTTCATAATTTATGTAATATGAGCTTGCCGTTTGGTGAGAAGTCATGCAGAAGAATTTTGGAGAAGCTGAAGATTCCTATTGTTACTTTTTGGAAGACCAGCAAGCAGGGCATTACAATACTCAATTCTACTCATGATAAAAGCACACATCAGCATCTCCATATGAACAAGAGAGAGTAGGCGGACACTAGCCAAGTTTCTAAAATGATAAAAACACGATTTGATGACATGTTTAATATGTGGGATTATAGATAGCTTTGTGTCAAAACGGATGCCCACGTTTCTTACTGTTTCTGAATAATCAAATGAAAGTTCTTTAGATTTCAAAAACTGTTCCTCTCTTTTAGCTGCAAGACCAACAAATACAATTTATGTTTTTTCCAGGTTGAGCTGGAGAAAATTATTTGCCATCCCTGATTTTAAATCTAAAATACAGTTGAAAAAAGGGCTTCTGTTGGCCTTGTGTCATCAGGAGACATAGTGATGTACAGCTGGGTATCATCAGCATAGCTATGAAAGCTAATGTTATGCTTTCTTAAGACATTCCCCAGAGGAAGCATGTAAATGTTAAAAAGAAGGATGGAGCCTTGGGGCACACCACATTTAATTTTGTTGAGCCCATAAAGTTTATCTCAATGAGATAGGATTTGAACCATCTGAGAACAGTCCCTGAAAAACCAAGGCTTGTGAGTCTGTTTAACAGAATTTTTTTCACTCTTTGTTATATTGCAGCCATTTGTTAGTTTATTTTTTTCCTCATTAATGTACACACAGCACCCCGTATTGACAAAAAACCCACATAAATTTAGACAGTTTTGCAGATTGATTAAAGAAGAAAAACAGAAAAATCCCATGGTCCTAAGTATTCAAACCCTTTGCTGTATCACTTATATTCTTAGCTCAAGTGCTGTCCATTTCCTCTGACCATCCTTGAGATGGTTCTACAACTTCATTTGAGTCCAGCTGTGTTTGATTTTACTGATTGGACTTGATTAGGAATACCACACACCTGGCTATATAAGACCTTACAGCTCACAGTGCATGTCAGAGCAAATGAGAATCATGAGGTCAAAGGAACTGCATGAAGAGATCAGAGACAGAATTGTGGTAAGGCACAGATCTGGCCAAGGTTACAGAAAAATATCTGCTGCACTTAAGGTTCCTAAGAGCACAGTGACCTCCATAATCCTTAAATGGAAGATGTTCGGGTCAACCAGAACCCTTCTTGCCGTCCGGCCAAACTGAACTATCAGGGGAAAAGAGCCTTGGTGAGAGAGGTAAAGAAGAACCCAGATCACTCTGACTGAGCTCCAGAGATGCAGTTGGGAGATGGGAGAAAGTTGTAAAGAGTCAACCATCACTGCAGCCCTCCACCAGTTGGAGCTTTATGGCAAAGTGGCCGGACAGAAGCCTCTCCTCAGTTCAAGACACATGAAAGCCCGAATTGAGTTTGCCAAAAATACCTGAAGGACTCAAAGATGGTGGGAAATACGATCTTCTGGTCTGATGAAACCAAGATAGAACTTTTTGGCCTTAATTCTAAGCAGAATGTGTGGAGATAAGCAGGCACAGCTTATCACCTGTCAATACAGTCCCAACAGTGAAGCATGGTGTTGGCAGCATCATGCTGTGGGGAAGGGTTCAGCTGTAGGGACAGGACGACTGGTTGCAATTGTGGGAAAGATGAATGTGGCCAAGTACAGGGATATCTTGGACCAAAACCTTCTCCAGAGTGCTCAGAATCTCAGACTGGGCCAAAGGTTTCGGATTCAAACAAGAAAATGACACTAAACTCACAGCTAAAATAACAAAAAATCCGTGACAGTTCTTGAATGGCCCAGCCAGAGCTCTGACTTAAACCCAATTGAGCATCTCTGGAGAGACCTGAAAATCTGTCCACCAAGGTTTACCATCCAACCTGACAGAACTGGAGAGGATCTGCAAGGAGGAATGGCAGAGAATCCCCAAATCCTGGTGTGAAAATCTTGCATCTTTCCCAAAAAAGACTCATGGCTGTATTAGATTAAAAGGGTCGTGCTACTAAATATTGAGCAAAGGTTCTGCATACTTAGGACCATGTGATATTTCAGTTATTCTTTTTGAATAACTCTGCAAAAAATGTCAACAATTCTGTTTTTTGTCAATATGGGATGCTAATGATTTCTTTTGGCTCGTGCGGCTAACTAAGGGATGTCATCAGTGTGGTAAGTATATTGTGTAGTGTCTGTATAAATAATATAAATTGTATGCACTTACGAGCATGGGTGATGGTGTCTTACATTATCCTTATGCCACATTTTAGCCTGTAGTGAGGTATGTGCAGTGGCACCTTACTGACCTCGTGCAAATGCTTTACGCATGGGATGTGCAAATGCTCATAGGAGGCCCACACGAACTACATTCTGAATGTACAATTTTCTAACTGCCAGATACGATGGGCACCCAAAGAACACACACCTTTACCTGGAACAGTACCAACCAGCTCCCTGCACAGTGCGCAGCATTTGGAGGGATAAATTACAGAACAATTCATAAGACACGCCTGAGTCTCACCTACTTCACCCCACATGTCGCCTAAGTGTTCACTACAACCTGACATCCATAAAGAAAATGATGCATGAATATTTTCGCCTTACATGCTCACCAGGTTGTGTTAAAATTTCCTCTGGCCACCTTTGCTCCATATGGATTTGTCCATTTTTCAGCTGCAGACAGCCCATAACAAGCAAGGACAGTTATGATTAATAGTGCTTACACACCAAACGCCATTTGCACAGCGGAGGGGGCCTGCTTCAACACGCGGCCGGGGCGGCAAAATCAGGGTACACAACTTTGGCCATGCAGCGAGCAGCAAATTCGTCGTGCTGCGAAATAGGGGCGTGACATGGTAATTGGTTGCGCAAATCGTGTTTGGTGTGAATGCAGCATAAGGTCTAAGATGTGGCTGCTCCTCTCTGCAACCCTCAATGGACCCGGAACACCCAAAAACTCGCAGCACCCGTAAAGCTGCATGGTACCAAGGCTTAAGTCACACAATAAAGCCCAATAGTCTGATCTACCAAAGAAGGTTTGCATAAAGAGTTATGTGCAGAGACAAAAATCAGTACAAGATTAAATTTTATATATGTTGGATTAATAATGGTCATGGTTCTTTCCATTACTCTAGATGTGCACCCCCCCCCCCCACCCCAAAAAAAAAGATGCAAACGCATAGCTCAATAGTCCATCTCCAGCCTGCTTCCTTCATCCCTCCTGTGCAACAAGCTGCCATTCATCATTGCATATATTGATTGAGGGATATTAACCAGCAGTGCTCCAAGCGGCATGAAGCTCAATCTCACGATAAACAGAGTAATACAAGGAAGCTTTAGCAGCGGGTGTACAAATGGCACCTTGAATTATTCAGCAACTACTCATTTTTCATTCATCTTTAAGCTGTTATTTATTTTCCAAGTAAACAGACAGAAGGTGCTTTTTGCCCGGGACTTAAGTAGATAAGACTCTGCGAGGAGCTGCTAACGGCTAACAAAATGATCAATACTGCCATGACCTGACTGCATGAAGTCTTTACGTTCAACCATGAGCTTCTTGGCATGCCAGAGGATTCCAGACACAAAAATCAATGGAATTAATATTCTTTTTCATGTTTCGTTCCAATAGTAAGACCGGAGTGCTCATAAGCTAAAACTTCAGTGATCTGACGTAACATAAGGAAGGACAGTAAATTCTCAACATACTGTAGATGTGAAAAGCTTAGAAAGTTGACTCTAGTGATAAAAGAGAATTATTTTGTCACAGTGGTCATTTTAACTTCCTCTTTTTTGACTGTCTTGCAAAAATTGCAACATAAAAAACTTGGTGACTTTGACCTTTGACGCTGTAAATTATTCAACTTTTGGGGCTTTATAGAAAAGTTGCTTTTTGATACAATGGGCCCTTTTTCAGGGACAAGCTACAATGCCGCAGCTTGTCATGGGAAATCACCTACACATCCTGCATCATCACATCTAAAGCCACATCAGTGTTCTATCAATCTTTGAAGGACCTGAGGGGCTGTTTTCATTCTCCTCACATGAAGTTCAACCTTGTCTTTGTGGCTGCTGCTGGAAAGTGGCCTTGGTAACTCCATTCACGTTAGTTGGTATTCCAGGGATCCTGTGGATAGATCAAGTTTGTTCACGAACTTCTCCTCTGCAGTGGCAACAGAGGTTTTAACACCAGCAAGTTGAAGAGGAAGTGACAGGATCTTCCTGGTGACTCTTTTAGAGTCCTCCTGAAAAACGAAGTCAATAAGACTTGCAGTTTCGAGCCATGGATATTGATTATCTGTCTCTGACTATGAGGCAGAAAAGGTAATGCAGTGGGGATGAGGAGAAAGTGGAGTGTGAGTGAGAAACATGGGATATGAGAGCTATGCGGCCTGAGAGAGAAAACAGAGAAAGAGGAAGAGTGGAAATGCTTTGATGCGTGATGAATCTCCACACATCTGTTAGATGCAGATGATTGAGGGGGGAGGATCCCTGTTGTTCTTATATGATTGTGGAACAACTGAAAAGTCGGCTGTGGCAAGATCACAAGTTCTGCTTTGAAAAGAACACAATAACAGTAATTAACCTTCTCTTAACGTATCTTTTACAACTAATTCAAAAGTGCAAAACATTAGATATGCAGCTTTGAAGTTTTAGACTGAGTACTAAGGGGGGTTAAATTTTTACATATTTGCTATGAGACGTGTGATGCAGTGGGAGCATTGAAGACTCACTAATAACAGTTGTGTGTTTGGCATTTTTAACATCTTCTTTTATTTTTTTTCTGAGGAAAGAAGGAGATATACAAAGAAAATGAAGCTTAAAATTGCAAAAAAAACAAAAAAACACTAAGTGGGCCACAAGCTCTCTGCTCTGTTTTGATCGGCAAGGGGGAGATGGGGTGGGGTAGGTGGTTGCAGGGTTGTTGTTTCACACCAACGGCCCTGCCCATAACTTAGAGGCAAAATGTCTAATAAGCTACTGCTGCTCTGCAGAAACTATGTTCCAGAAAATGACAGAGGTTTTTAAATTTTGCTAAAAGTTGCATAATTATAATTAAAAGACCACTGGTAACATTTTGAAAATAGATCGAAAGATGATCGGAATGGGAGTTTAAAGGAAAAGCCAAGGTTAAAGGGAAAGAGTAAGATACTGTATGAACATTGTGAGAAGTGAGAAAAATAGTAAATTATGCTGATTTTACAGCGGAAAAGGTCAAAACTACGGATCCCTTGACCTAACATGAGTAAAAGAATAATTATGTTGTTCCCACAAATTAGTATTTTGTTTCCAAGAACAAGTCATTTGTTCCCACAAAAAATATTTCATTCCCACAAAAAAGTATTTCATTTCCACAAAACAGTAGTTTGTTCACAGAGAAAAATAAAATCGTTTCTTCGAAATAATAATTCATTCAAATGAAATACTTAAAATGAAGAAAAAAAAGACGTTTTTTTTCGCATGACCTAGTAGTAGTTCCTGGAATGGACTATCATCACTAGTTGGAGGGGACTTCTCGATGGCCTGCCATCATCCTAAACAGATCTAAGTGTTCTTGGAGTAAGTGCTCAGCAGCTGAACTGGGAGATTAAACTCAGACACAGAACGGTCAGATAATGTTTTTTCTAAGCTGTTTTTTTTATTTATTAGAGCAGTAGCATTTCCAAGACAGTCACTAGAGCTATGAATATTAAAATTTCCAACTACTATTATTTTATCAGAATATAAAACAATAGTCAATAGAAAGTCAGAAAACTCCATTAAAAATTCAGAATATGGGCCGGGAGGGCAATAAATAATTGTGAATAAAACAGCTTATTGAGTCTTCCTCTTTGGGTGATTTATAGACGATATGAAGTGTTCAAAGGAGTTATAAATGTCTTTGACTTTAGTCTTAGAAGTAAGCTAGACTGTGGCATTACTGCTAACCCACTTCCTTTACCTGAAATCTTGGATTTTTTTTATAGTTATTATAAGTAGGGAGGGTTGCTTCATTCAGCCTAAGATAGTCATCCTTTTGTAACCCGGCTTCTGTTACAAAAGGCTAGTAGGCTGAGTTTGTTATCATTAATGAGATCAGTGACTAATAGGACTTAGTGGAAATGGATCGTATGTTTAGTCACCCAAAATAATAATGTAATTAAATGTAATTACCACATTTCAAACGTTTGTTTGTTGCTATTGAGAGTACTAGTAACTATTAATTTTAGGTTTTCTGTGTCTCACTCCTTTTACTTGACTTGTGGCACATAAGCTAAAGCTAGGAGCTGTTTTACTACATCTGTATGGGGTTTGCACCAGCTCTAAAGGGAGCTCAGAAGACTGCTGCTCTGTGTCTGGGTCCCATCTCACTAACCAGTTAAATGATGTAAAGCAGCTGTACATTTCATCACTGACTAGGTTTAGTAAGGGACCAGAGAAAATTACAGTGTCTGACATAGATTTAGCAAGCTGACACACTGATTCTACATTTAGTTTAGGGACCTCTGATTGTCTCTGCCGTGAAGTGTTGGGCGTAACAGATTACAAAGTAACAAATTACTGTACTTTAATTACTTATGTCAGTAACAGAGGAACATAACAAATTACAGTTCAAATTTCGGTAATAAATTACAATTACTGAGCTAGAGAAACCCACGTTACTTTATTACTTTTGAAGGCGCTGGGATTTTCCCTCGATTACATGAAATAAAACGGAAATTAATTAAAAAAAAAACTGGCGCATAGGCACACGCGTGCGCTCTAATGCAGAGTTGAATCAGTCAGAGTAAGATGGAGGAAAAGAGCAGAAATATGAATGTGGATTATGAGTTTGGAGGGGCATTTGAAAACTGGAGATATTCACATTATTTCCCATTTGTGGAAAACGTAGCAAAAACATTTCAGTCAAATGCAAGCTCTGTCCTGGAGTTAAACTGCTTTCCACTGTCGTACTATCCATGAGCAACCTATCCAAGCACTTAGCAAGACCTCACAGCCGCACCAAGCTTGTGGCAAAAGATGCCCATTTCTGCAGCCATAGAGATGAGAGTGCACCAAGAAAACCACCAAAACAGGCCAAGCTTCTACAACCACAGAAGCTACAACAGCAATTTAATAAACTAGTGGCAGCTCAGGTGGTGTAAGACATGCTTCCCTTGTCTATGGTTGAATCTGCATATTTCAAAAAGATTTTAGGCAAAATACCAACAACGCGAGCTCTGATATCTGACAGAAAAATATTTTCAAACTACATAGACAGGCTCTCATGGAATCGGTTCCCAAAAAACCTTTGAAAATGTGGATTTTGTGTCCACAACTGCTGATATATGCAGTTCAAATAACAAAAGTTACCTTGGAATGACTGCCCATTGGATTGATGAGGATTTTAAGTGCCAAATGGCTGCCATTGAGTGCAAGAGGACGAGTGAAAGGACAACATACCTGCGACATCATAGCCAGCGAAATACAGCAAGTACATTCAAGTTATGGACTAATTCATAAAGTTGTGGCATGCATCACAGATAACAGTACCAATTTTGTTAAGGCTTTCCAAATGTTTTAAATGCAACCTGAAAGACCCTATTCTGATGAGGAGATCATTGATGAAGAAGTGACTTTCACAGACATTGGTCAAGTCCTTTCCACAAATCCTTACAGGCAGTTTTCTCTCCCCCTTCACCTGCGATGCGCATCACATACACTGAATTTGATATCCTCTACTGATTTAGAAAAATGGGTCACCACTAACAGTGAAACCAGAGGAGTTTACAGAAGTGCTCTTGGAAGATGTTTAACTCTCTGGAGCAAGACCAGCCTCTCCACTGTGGCATCAGATGAGGTTGAGGATGTGACCACAAGAAAGCTCCTAGTTGCTTCAACTCTGCAATTGGAATGTCTGTAATGCGAAACAAAGCATTGTAGAGGGAATTCCATTTTGTTGTAGAAGACTCCTTGTTTTAGACTTGATATCAGAGGTCTCAGCGTGACGGTATCAGTTCCTGAAGGAATAGTTCACAGTGCTGAAACCATTTGTTGTGGCATTGGATATACTACAAGCAGAAGAAAACTGCTTCTATGGCACTCTCCTTCCCACACTGGAGGTTCTTATGTCCAAATTGCCTCTCCTGCATGACAGCTGGAATACCTGATGCCCTTGTACCTTTGTATAGGTAAATAAATTGAACATGCAGATTAAATTTAAGTCTAATAATTATCGTTACAACACATGTGTCTCATTGGCAAGTAGTGAAATGTGTTGTTGCACGTCTGTCTCATGTCATGTCTCTTTACAGGGAATCAAAGAAAGATTTTCAGCCATTTTAGACAGCAAACTGGCCCTCACTGCTGGGGTCCCAGCAGAGCAAAGACCTGCCCCCTCCAGCCAGAATGATTTTTTTGCTTTTGAGGAAGACAGAGGTCAATTGAAAACCTAAAATCATCGAGAATGTACATAGAGATTCTTAGAGAATTCCCCAGAATGACTGAAACATATGAATGAATTGAATAACTTTATTAGTCCTACAAGAGCTTGTTCTCCAGCATAAAACAACACTTGAAGAAAACACATGGCTGACATCTATAGATGCTTTAGATGCTAAGTTGAAATATTTAGATGAGAACAAATTATCACGACTAAAACCCTAAAAACCAACAGCCTCTTGCCTGTGATAGCACACTGAATCTTCAGGGCAGTCCATTTTGCCATGTGGTGCAGCCTTATTTAATGGAACATAGAAACACAAGACGTAAAAATTACAGTTGTTAATCCTGAACTCAATGATCTGCTTCCTGAGTAAAAACACCTTCTGAACCAAATTTAGCTCAAATAAAAAGATTGACACACTGACACTTTTCTTCTAATGCATCACACATTCTGCTGCTCTGACCACCTTCACTGTCCCCCCTGAGGGACCACCAGCACACCATTGTTCTTCAGGTGAAGCTGATGGTCACTATGATCCAAGGATGAGGGCACAGCAGCTGTGATTAGGCTTGACCAGCACACTTCACAGGACAGTCTTTCTGACAACAAATCCACAAATGTAGACAGGACATGGTCTACAAGGCCAACAAAGAAGGCTGACAGGTAACTGTGGACACATGAATGCAGGAAAACATGCAAATGAGGATGGGAGATCTTCCTCTGACATCACAGCATGTCTGCACCTGACAGAGTGACAGTCTCATTTTGTGCTGCACGTTTCCTGATCCACTTGGTGATTCACAACAGCGAACCATCATTTGGCGGAAAGGGCCCTGGAACTGCCCTGCAGTGGGGTTGTTATTCCAGTCTGCTAAAAAAGATAGATAAACCCAAACACTTTTACTCACATTCCATCATATTTCTACTGCTCAGTTCATGTCTAGATTGTGTTTTTACATATGCAAATTCATGTTGGCCACACGTAATACGTGCAACTAAGATGCACATTGATGTCGTCCATCTAAACTAACAGGCGGAACAAGGAGACACTGATCAGAGATGCAGCCAGGAGTTCATGGTGACTCTGGATGAACTGCAGAGATCTACAGTTCAGGTGGAGGAATCTGTCCATAGAACAACCATCAGTCGTGCACAAATCTGGACTTTACGGAAAGTGGCAAGAAGAAAGTCATTGTTAAAAGAAAACCACAGGAAGTCCTGTTTGTAGTTTGCCATAAACCATGTGAATGACCCAGCAAACGTGTGGAAAAAGGAGCTCTGGTCAAATGAGAACAAAATGCAACTTTTTGGTCTAAATGCAAAGAGCATTTTGAGTTGTGGAAATCTAACACGTCACTCTGAACAAACCATACCCACTGTCAAACACAGTGGTGGCAGCATCATGCTCTGGGGCTGCTTCTCTTCAGCAGGAACAGGGAATCTGGTTAGAGTTAATGGAAAGATGGATGGAACCAAATCCAGAGCAATATTGGAGGAAAACCTGTTGAAGTTTGAACAACACTTGAGACTGGAGCAGAGATTCACCTTCCAACAGGACAACCACCCTAAACATAAAGCCAAAGCTACAATGAAATGGCTTCAAATGAAAAGTATTTGTGTTGGAATGGTCCAGTCAAAGTCCAGACCTAAAACAAATCAAGAATCTGTGTTAAGATCTGAAATCTGCTGTTCACAAACGCTCTCCATCTAATCTGACTCAGTTTGCATTGTTTTTGTCTTTAGATGTGCAAAACTGGTAGAGACAAACCCTAAAAGACTTGCAGCTGTAATTGCAGCAAAAGAGGGTTCCATAAAATATTGATTCAGAGGGGCTGAATACTTCTGCACACTACACTTTTCAGTTTTCTATTTGTAAAAAAAAAAAGTTGAACTCTTGTATAATTTTCTTTCCACTTCACAAGTTTGTGCCACTTTGTGTTGGTCTTTCACATAAAATTCCTATAAAATCTACAATCAGCATTGACTTTTCATTGAAAGTTGGCACCTAAGTGGGTGGTGTGAACTTTGCTTTTCAAATAAACTCTTTTTAAAACATCATTCATCTGCTCCTAATTCACTACCACCTGAATAAAGAAATACTCAAGTGCAATTATGAGCTTGATTTTCTTTATACATGTCCTCATCCATTAGAAAAATGCCACACGAACATGTTAAAAACTCAATTTTCATCAGAGTGAGTCTTTAAGAAGACTAACTCAAAATGTTCTAGAGGAGGGGTCAGCATTACCAATATATCTGAAAAAAATGTAATTCACAAACAGCAGGTAAGATAGCTCTTTAACCATATTTTGGCATTGACTCAAAAGAGTGCTTTAATAACAATGTTGCTCATAGAAAATGGGCCGAAGTTGAAATAGTATTGCAACTATGTTTAAAAACAAAAAGTACTGTTTTTGTAGTATGTCATAGTTGCAACATGATAAGATATGTCAGAACAAAATACCATCAACATATCTGAACTTCTGAACATTTCTGAACTTTACAACTATTAATATAAAAACAAAAAAACAGGGATATGCTTTTGATTTATTTATCTTTTGTTACATTACGAGACAGGGCCTTGTATGTAGCATGCAACTTACATTTACTCTTTCATTAGTTTGCTAATCATAGTAGTTTAATTTTTCCGCAACTGGATAGCGTCTTTCTTCATTTTCATCCCTAGTAAATGGAGTGGTGATCAGCTATAATTTTAATTTTAAAACTTGTTCTCATTTCATATGATCTTTGGCTGAAAAGAAAGTATTTTGTGACCTTGTTTGGTTATTATTCAACACACTGAACTTATCAATCCATGAATCAATCTTTATTTATTAAAAGCACTTTTAATGTGTTGCAGTCCAAAGCGCTTTATAATTAAAGACAAACAACAAATTACAAAAAGAGAAAAAAAAGTGTAAAAACAACCCTCTTTTGCCCCCCCATTTCCCCTCTTTTCACAAATACACCCCATGCCCCCCCTCCCTACACACACAAGCAATGCATACAGGAAGGAATAAATGACCAGACTTATAAAGAGATGTAAGGTGTGACTTTGCTGTGAGAAAAATATTTTGGGAATTTTTTATCCCAGCAGCAAATCAGCCACAGAACATCAACACAGCATCCACCTGAACCAAACAGCAACAGTCCTGGTACAAAAGATCCCCATATGGAACTTAACTTCATAAATGTCAGCAATGCCAAAAAAATGACCAAAAAAACAGCTCACAAACATGTGCCTCAAGCTCCTCCCACTCATGCATGCACTCACTTTCCATCCACAAACACGCTCTCAAATCACCACACCTGTCATCTCAGTGGCAACAGTTTTAAAACACAGGATTTACAGTCTGACAGCGTTTTAATTTCACAGTGGCATACTTAGGTTTTTTATTCAAGCCGTAGGTCGCCGACCCCTGTTCTAGAGAATTTAAACCAGTTAAAGATGCTGCTGCCGGTTTGACACTTTCTGACTGACAGGTGATCTGACAAAGTGCAGCACAGAGATTTGACAGCAGTGGGAGCTCAGCACAGAAGTAGTCTCCCCTGAACAACAATGCATCGTGCCATTTCCTGTGAAAGTCAAACATCGAGCACAAAAGCAGGCGCTCAAGCTCTGCAGGCTTTCATGTGCCACCTTTGCAGCACATAAGGATTGAGCTTAATGTCTGTTTGAGCTACTGAGGTCGACAAAAATAGAGAATAAAAAATGTGCATATTTATTATATGTGTTAAATTTAAAGTAAAGCAGGTTACAAAAGGGGAACACCACAATCATCTAATATATATCATTACAGCAAATTCTGGTCCTTGATTAAACGGACAATAAGCCACAGAAGTGATCTGCCTTTTTCCTACTCTGAATGCATTACTAATGAATTATAATATCCATCTTTTGTTGAATATTTAGCTACATTCAGATGACCTCATTAGCTCTTTCTTTCCCCGTATATAGTGACTGTAACTCTCAGTCAGGACATTCTTCACAACAAAGCTGTGATATCATAACTCGGATAAAACCACAAGACGGGAGATAATGGGCAGGCCCAGACATGACCTCAATCCACGAAAAAGTCTTCGAGGTCTCTGATTAAAAAACACACTTCTCCTGATCCTTGGATGTGTAGGAAAAGGCAACCATGAAGGTGTGAAATTGGAGTCAAATCAGAAGGTGAAGTGAAATGGACAGAAACAACAGAGATGAAGAAACAGGTCTTTGACGTCCTGGTGGCCCCAGTTTCCTCCCAGCAAGGTGTCCATTAGAATTAAGAAGTGACCAAAACAAGTGACAATGAACTCAGCCGCCACCAACAGCCGTAACATTCCACGACTCAAAATACTGGCAAATTGATTTTTTTTTTTCTTGTTTACCACTAAATGGTTTCTGAGTGTGGCTGTGTCTGACCCCTCCCCTGCAGAGAACAAATGCAGAGAGCAAGTAGTTGTCACTGGAACTTTAACTTTAACAGGGCTACTCACTGCAATAGTTTATTGGTCAAGATGCATAAAAAAGACGTAATTTGAGGGATAACAAAAAATGACCATGTAACACTCACCTTTTTAGAACTGAGGTTACCAGTACTGATAGAATTAATATATATATATATATATATATATATATATATATATATATATATATATATATATATATATATATATATATATATATATATATATATATAAACTATTAGAGTTGAATGTAAACTGAGGAGTCAAATATAACATTTTAGTCATTTTAAGAAAAGCATAAATTCAGCAAAATATTTTTAAACCAGATGTCAATCATATCCACATTCATGTCATTCAAAGATATAAATGTTTTTTTAATCAAGGTGAAGACAATATTGAGGAATAATTAGCAGATTTAGAAAGTTACAGTTCCTTTTTGACATTCAAGTTTAATCTCTGTTGTGTTTGGATGTCGGCTCCTGTGAGACTTGACCTTTCTTGACAATTTTTGTAATACAACCTGGATTTATACTTTATGGAAAAACCAATATTTCCCCCCACTGCACTAATACTTGGCATTGCTTAGAAAAGGCTTTAGCCTGCAGTACAATTTATTCTTACTCCATAAAGAGAAGTGGTTGGGGAAAGCCTTGGAGGATGAAAAGCACTCAATACAGTCTGATCTGGGGGTTCTGCGCTGTGGGGATCATGAACAGACAAGCAGAGTACTAAAGATTTGTTTTTGTTTTTTTCTTATGCTGGTTGCACTCCATCACCACTGCTTCAAGAGCAAGTGGCTCAGTGGGTGGATTTGTGTAAACAGTCAACCTCAATCACTCAGTGTTCATGTGAAAAATTCCTCCAATCAAAATTCCTCAAGGGAAGCTAAGCCATTGATCGTTCTTCTTTTCCCTTTGACAATCAGTGTTGTTTTTGTGTCAGAGTGTGGGGCCCCATTTGGGAAAAAAGGAGTTAAAATCATTAATTATTTTCATTTGACCCATTGTTGATGCTTAGCCTACAAAATGCTAAAAACAGACTCCAACAGACTTCCAAATATTCTTTTTAAAACTGTAAGTAGCTTTTTGAAAGGAGTGACTGTTTTGCTGTGATAAGAAACAAAATATTTCATTTGGGAGTTTGGTGAGAAAGGAGCAGAAATGGTTTTTGAGTCGGAGAAGCAGGAGCACACATTCATCAAAGTTGCACGTTAAAAATCCTTTGATTTATTTTCAAAGTGTTCCCAGTGGTCTTTTAACTATTTAACAGTGGTCTATTAACTATTATTTTGCAGCTTTTAAGCCAAAATCAAAAGCTACTGTGTTGTTTTCCAGGACATATTTTCTGTAGATCAGTGTTTGATTAGATATTTTCCTCCGAGTTGTGGGCGGGACTGTTAGCACAGCGTTTACACTCTACTGCTGAGTTACAGCCTCTTACTTAGCTGTACAACAAAAATTGCAAGCAATATTGAAGCTATCTAGCAGTTTTGATCCAGATGCAATCTCAAAGGAAACCAAAAAAAGTAAATGGATCTAGTCTTCTGCAAGTGGATGCATCAGAATGGAGCAGAGCAGCTGTTGCTTCCATTCTCCATCTGCTCCTGATTCACAACGACTGAAATAAGGAAATACTCAGAAATGCAATTTTAATCTTATTTTTTTTAAATATGTCCCCCATTCTAAGAAAAAAGCAACAAGAAATAAAAAATAAAATACCAGTCATATTAGCTGACAGTTTTTTAAACTTTTCTTAATTTTAAAAGTGTTGGACACGCAATAAAAACAGAAAATAATTTTACAAGAGAATATTTTTTAATCAAAACAAAAAAATGAAACAAATATAAAATAATTTTAAGAAATATAATAGGAACATATTAAGACAAAATAACAAAAACAATTAATAAAATAAAAAATCTTTTTTTTTTTATCATTGTGTGACCATGGGAAAAACAGAACAGACAGATTTCTGTCACACACCAAAACATTGCTTTATTTTCTTTGTTATGATTAACCTTGTTGTACAAGACTGTTCTTTTTAGTGCTAGTGAATAAATCCAGATTAAATATATACCAAAAATAGACACAAAAAGCAATGAAAGAATAAATGAACTCAGAATACTAGGAATGTGCACAATTTAACTACTGATTTCTACAACAAAACACCAGTTACAACAGTACTTTTAACATTCAAAGTTTTATGACAGACTAGTAAATCATAGTCTAAGGCTGGCATATTCAATTGCTAGCCCCCTGGCCAGGTCCGGCCCCTGGGGAACCCCAGTGTGCACCGCCAGCACATGTTGTTCTCCATTTACAACGTAAAATGTATCGAGACCTTAAGTGTGTTGCTGTAATTTCTTATTTTGATGTGGTGATTCATCATATTCTTTGGCTCCTTATTTTGCACCATATTTACAAACTGACACCAATTCCAAATGAATTGAATAGCCCTGGTCTAAGGAAGAAAAACATATTTAGAGAACATAAAATGTTCCCATCTAAAATTAGATTTAAAAAAATGTTTATGGAATTAAGTTACAAAATAATCAAAATGATGACCTGCTACCAAGCAACAGTGTACACAACTACAAGAACGCAACACAGTAGTTTTCAGTAAATATACATTTATATGCATGATGTGATTGAAGGACAAGTGTTGGTGTTGTCAGGTGATAAACATAAAAAAAGTGATTTTAAAAATGTATGGACTTCGGCAGTCAGGCTTTATTGAGAGATATTCTTATCTGACCTTATGCAGATTTTCATGGTTTATTTCAACATTGAGCACAAAATTTATGCTCTAATGGGCCATGTTCAAATATTTTTTAAACAATTACAGAGATAAAAATGGACATGAAATGCATCAAAATGGCACAAAATATCATGTGACATCTGGTGGACAAACACAAAGGAAAGACAAAAATGAAGGAAAAGCACAATAGTCCAAAAGTTCTGGAAAAATAATGACGTTGATAAAAAAAATGTCTAAAAAAATGTTTAAATGTGTTGTGCTCGGAGAAACAATGAGAAAACAATGAGAAAAGCAGAGGTTCCAGTTTTCATAAAATACCAAGTACCCTCACAAGGAGAACTTCATCTTTTTTACCTGAAGGAAGGCTGATACATTATGAACCCAATATGCAAAGGTGGTTGTTAAAACATCGTTTTTAATACCAAAGCAACATGCACGCTTGGGGGGTTAACCTGTATGGGTGCTGTGGGTATTTGGGTTGTCCCGTGGAGGGTTGTAGAGAGGAGCGGCAGCATCCTAACAAGAGGATCTGGCTGCAGATATCAACGTCCACAATTGAAAGTTCTCGACCTGAACCGGAGGTCCTCTGGTGTTGTTTGAAAAAAAACGTGATTTTAACTGGTGACCCTAACAGTTACTGTTTTTTACCTGTTTTAAGCTTAATAAACCCGTCTCTATAAGACCACTTGTAATGGGTGTCCATGGTCTGCTTTTTTGTCGTGGTTGGGAGAGCTTGTCTCAATGACCCACATGGTATGTGAACGACTGATTTTGAAAAAGAGTTGCTAATTAAAGTGGAAAAAATTCCCCCTAAATGCTCATTTTCATTTTGTTTAGCAGTTAGTGATTGATACATATGAGCCCCAATATAGGAGTTTTCTACCAGCCTGTTCTGACCAGCAAAAAGATCTTTTCCTCTCTATTTGCACAAACTCAAACCTTCTTTTACTCTGATCTGTAATACAAAGCCAGAAAAGAGTAAATGCATAATCAAGTAATGAGGTGCTTTTTGTTGCAGGAACAAAAAGAAATGATGTAGTTTAAATGCAGCAAGTTTTGCTCCGTGATTTTCTGCAGACCTGGCTATTTATTGCTTCCATGCTGAGTCGTGCCATGTTTCTTTCATTTATCCTCCGTGATTTTCAGCAGTTTTCTCAGGTAGTCCAGAGAGATTTTAGTTATAACTGGAGGGTATGCTTTCAGTACACATGAAGCAGAGGCAAGTTTCTCCCTGAATCACACTGCAGAGCCGCCTGACAGACGCTGTCCAAACCTGTGCTGGTGTCTCAAGGGACAGGAGGATCTGACTACTGCTAGTGTAAGGACACACACTGACAAGGCACACCGAGTTTGTCCTTACTTAATCTTTCAACATGGATCTCTCAGTTCTGCAGTAAATTCTGCAGAAACACAAAACTGTTAATCAGAATTGAGCTGGTATTGTTTGTGTTAAACACATGCACATGAGGTACAGTTGTGCTCATATGTTTACATACCCTGGATAAATATGCAAGTATTTTTTCATAGAAAATGAATGATAGGAAAACATTTTTTTCCACTTATAGTTAGTGGTTGGGTGAAGCCATTTATCATCTTTTAAAAATTCTGTTTACCCTTTTTAAAATCAACAGAAACTTCACAAGTGTTTTTTTTTACCTTAATTGCAGGATATTTTTAGAAAAAATAGGTTTGTTGATGTATATTAAGGGGTAATGAAGAAAGATATGAGGACAAACAGCAAACGGTGTCTGAATCTAGCAAAGTTTGTGTTCTTTTATCTCTTAGATTGTTGGTTTGTTTGTTTGTTTTACTATGTTGGTAAAGTTACTTACTAGTTAACATTTGAGTCCCTGTTGGATATTTTTCTACATAATTATTGGGGAAACTAAAACAAATTAAATATTAAAATCGGAATAAGTGGAATTTGAAACCCCGAAATTAGACATCACAAAAGTCACAAACTAGGCTAAGGGTCTGCAACCTGAGGCTCCAAAGCCACATGTGGCTCTTTTATCCCTTCATTGAGGCTCTCTGGTAAAGTAAAAATTCTGCTGATCTGAATACAAATGTATATAATTTTTAGTTAGATGTATTTTTGTCTTGTCCAGCAAATGAACACAGATTGCAGCTGAGTGTCTCTTGTGATGGATATGTTTTGCTTTTAAAATTGGGATTGTTGTTACTCGTCCAGTGTGTTCATATAAACCTCTTTTGTAATAGAAGCTGAACTTTTTTGAGTTTTAGCCACTCTGAGGGGGAGTGGGGTGGGCAGATGATAATACAAGTTCATGGAATATGATGAGTCTCATACTTAAGTTACATTACATATGTTGATGTCCGTACACACACGCACATACACCAACACCATCACATGGCAACCACCAAACAATGCACAAGTCTTAAGCATATCTATGCAAATTTACAGTGTCTGTAGAAGATTTTCTGTCACACATCACTTCGACTGGCACCTCTTTGTGTGCACAGACATGAACACATGGGATTGCACATCCAGCAAATAAGACATCCACCATACCCGTGTTCAAACAGCAGAAATGAGCAGGTAAATTAAATGACTGTTCCTAATGTATACTTGATCCCATTGAATGCTCCCAGACCAGGGATCCCCCTGAAACATAGCAGACACAGCAGCCATCCGGCCCGACCAGAGCATCTTATTTAGGTGTCTATTAGGTGTCACTTCTTAATAGACACACTGTGGCCAATCAGAATAAAGAATTGCCCTGGAACATGGTATATACCAACTTTACAAGCACAACTTTACTGTTGTTGGAGAGGTGCAACTCCTGATGGCAGGCAAGACTTTCTTAGTTCTTTAACAAAAAAAATAATTTCAATCAGCACAAGATCAAATTTTTCTTTCTTCTTTCTGGAAGGGAATTCATATATTTATGATTTAAGATCAACATGCATAGGGGGTGGTGGGGGGTGGGGGGTGGGGGGGTGGTTGAGGTGGATCTCTTCCAACCACCCCAAGTTTTTGATGAGGAATTGAGATACAAAAACCTTGTTTAGAAAACTAATCAATTTAATTAAAAGGTATTTAAAAGGTTGTTATTAAAAGTTGGATCAAAGTTGTATGGCGCTCCCAGTGTCTAGCAGCATGCAATGCTGACCAACTAACAGGCAGCCATGTTAGGCAGATTGTATAGCAGTAGGGCCGTTCCCTGTCTGCATTCACACAAATAGTAAAATAAGAGTATTCAACTGGTTCCACGCCCAGCCCTGTGGCAGTAGGGGAGGAGTATGCTAATCACTGTATGGCTGCATATAGTCATGAAGGTGTGGCTTGTGCTCTAACTGGTTGTGTTGTGTATCCGTCTGGATGTGGTGTCCAAGCAATGATGTTAACCTGTCTCTCCTCCTGGCTTCTGGTCGAAAGAGGTATCTCTGCTGCACAGTGGAAAGATATTTAGACTAAACATGTCCTTCAAAAGTCATAACAAGGCGCTTGTTTTTATCACAGATTGCTTTCATGAGTTGAATAACATTAAGGCATTAAATGTACATAAAAAAAATTAAACATAGGTAGTATTAGCAACCTATATAAAGCTCATAAATAAAGGGTCCCCACAGGAGGGATTTGAACTATGGTCCAGTCGCTGTGAGGTAAGAATGCTATCCACTGTGCAGCCCCCAATAAGACCATTCAGTTTAAATTTAAGTGAGTATTTTACATTTTTTCAGAACATCTGCACTTACAGGCAAAATATTAAAATGCCCAAAGATTTTCAGGAGAGAGAGGCAAAAAAATATTAGCTGTTTGTTAGTCTTACATTATTGACACCCACACACGATTGACTTGATTTTACGATAATAACATATTAGCTGGATTTCTCTGTACTGATAAATCTTAGAAAATAAATAAGTAAAAGAAAACCACCCAGCAATCCTCGTTTAAACTTTTTTTTCTCTCCCAGCAATTAAAATGTCAGCATGTAATTTTGTTATTTAAAATCTTTTTTCTTGTTATTCCACTTTTCAAAATTAGAAAAGCACAATCACCGCATTGCAGTCTGACAAGAAAAGATAAATAATGACACGGGGAATATGTTATATGTCTCCAAGAGCCAAATAATATTTAATACTGCATGGTACATCAAACCTTGGAATTGAAATAGTGTGCACTTTCAGTTACAAATGATTGTATAGAGAAAAAAAAAGGAAATCATACAGGAGCAAAATGGCAGAAACTAAGAGTCAGGATATAACATGTTTCATTCCCCACAACAGAAAACAAACATGCTGCTTCCAATTCATTTTTCATGCTCATTTTCTGTTTTCCAGAAGTACGCGTAAACAACAGAATGAATCGGAAGCGTCAGTTCTCTATCCATTTTTCCACACAGATAAAAAAACAAACAAGATAGATGCAACCATAAGGATTGGAGTTTACCTTTTACTTGATGACATGAAAATGGTTTCTTTAGGTAATTCAACCTGTGGATTGAAATTATTTGCTAGAATATTTATGACTTGAAGATAAAATATTCACAGTGCTTGTTGTTGGGGAAGAACCTCACTTCAATTACAGAGGCAGTGTTTATGCATGAGCAGACAGGTTTACCACATTTACAGTACCTGCTGCTGCTGGTTCACCTCCATTCATCACCGCAAACAGCTGGATGAGGCTTCGGTGGACAAGCTGGTTGCTTTGGAGACAGCAGTTGACAAGATGAATGGTTCATGGTTACAAATGCTACCTCCACTCTATTTACTGACTGACATTTACACAATGTTCTACAAAAGCATGAGCTGAGGTAAGCTGCTGAGATGCACCGTGCTGCGCCTCAGATTTCATACTGAGCTTCATTATGCAGTGCTTACTGTTTGAGCCTCAGCTGTCATGAATCAGTACAGAATATTACATTTTAATATACAATAAAAGTTGGATTGTTCGGGAACTAGTTTATAATTTTGGCACACTTGCTGTAGAGCAAGCACTAAGATCTGTCCTAGTTTTCCTTATAAACATGATAAATTATCCGTATTGTTGGGGGCAGAAAACTTTGATAGCTGTCATTCACATAGTCTGGGAATGTGAGGAGCAGTAAACTAGCAGCAGAGAGTGTAAGCAGATGATGAGACGTAGGTGTGGGCCTAGCCTATGGTCACATATTCAAGATTTGCCACTGCGTGGCGATCTAAATACAAGTTTTGTCAGCAGAATCAGAGGGTGGTCCCGTGGTGGTATTTGCAATCAGAAGGTGGCATATTTACACGCTGTGTGTTGGCCGTTGGCCGTGGTTTTAAGGAAAGGTTGCTTATGTCTAGCTCACGTTTAGTATGCTATGGATGTCCACAGGACATTTTTTAAGGGATTATTCTAGTCCAGATGTGATTGGACTACAATAATCCAATCACATACATCAATAAATATATCAAATTTGAACCTATTTTACAACCTGCCTTTCTAGGTTATTTGTCTATAGTTTCATTTCTAGAGGTAACATTAAATAAGATAACAATGCATACTCATTTTCAGGCATTTATTGTAATAGAAAACACAACAAGAATTAAAGTGGTGAAAAAAAATGAAAGAACATGGGAATACAAGACAGTTCTGGGTTTCTTCACATTTAATCCAGAGCAGCTACGTGTCCTCCACCTCTTCTTCTCCGCATGTGCTTCAGATGTTCTACAGAGTTCTTACAAAGTCCTCTGCTGTCATCTCATCAAGCTTTATGACTTTCTGCAAGAGTAGAAAGAAATGCATTAATAGAAATGTCCAAACACAATCTGCAGCTGTACACCAAGTCCTTGTATTAAAAAAATATGTTGCTTGAGTATCCACTTGTCAACCTGTAAAACTAATATAGCTTAATTTCTTTCCACTTTATGTTGGAGACTTCTGTACAAGGGGCTTAAGTTGTAAAAAATAGCTTAGTTTCCTCACATGCTCTACAATTATGCCATCTTAGCTCATCTAGTTAACATATATAGTTATAGGTACTATCATGTTATCTGATGGGACTATATAACAGCCAGAGCAGGTTTAAGTAGGACAACAACCTCATAAAACCTAAATGAACAATCAAGATGAACAAAACGTTCCTCCAACTTTGTAGAAAAAGTTTGTGTGCTTCCAGCCAGCCGACCCAAAACAATTTGTTTACAGAAACTGAACTATGCATGCGCTGCCTCAGCCAATCACAGAGTGGCGTTTTCTGTCACAGTTCAGATGTGCTGTAGATGCATAACTTGCCTGAAGTGGAACTTGAAATAATTTTTTAAAAATCCAAATTCTGCGCCGGCTCTAAATGTTCCTGTAGCGTCTAATTAAAATGTCTATCAGACGCTCAAATGTTGAACTGAAATTGATATTGTAGTGAGATTGTTATAAGACGATAGATATTGGATAAAATATATGCCTTGTATGGACGTTCAGAACTGGTTTTCGTTGGACGGACACAATAAAGACTGGAACTGCATGTCCATATGACATCTAATTAAAATGTCAAACTGACGTTCCAATGCTGAAATGAACGTGACGTTGAAAAGAGGTTGTTTTTAGACTTATAAATAGTTAACATAGTTGGTACATTATATAGACGTCCAGAACATGGCAATTTAGACTGAATCTGCAGTGATGCAGAATGTCCTGCTTTTCATATACCCCCGGGCTACTGGGTGGCTGGTGGTGTTTGATATGGATGGCCGCCGTCCAGAGACATTTACAAATATCCAATCAGAGCTGCTGCCGGCCTGCCCTCCGGCTGCCACTGCCCAGCTCCCGCTCGATTTCATAATGACATCATCCGCGCCTGGCTGACAGCCGCCTGACTGCGTCTAATCTTGAATAGTCTGCTGATGCATTTCCATCGCACAGTGGCAGTCATATTTGTGACCATAGCATTACTCTGTGCCAACCGTCCCACCCACAACTCAGAGGTGAATTTCTAATGAACTCCCGACGCTCTGAAGAAACTATGTCCTAGAAAACAACAAGGTTTTTTATTATTCTTTTGGCTAAGAACAACATAATCACAATTAAAAGAGCACTAAGAACATTTTTACAATAGTTTAAAACATGACTGGAGTGAGACCAAAATATTTTTTCAAAAAGGGGAAAAATATTGGCAAAAATATTGGGAAACCCGGCAGGGGGGCAGAAGTCTCCTCCTGACTTCTCCCCTCCTTTCTTTTCTCTGCTCAGCTTTTCTTGGAGCGTGCATCACCCTTTTGACCCAAAAAGTGGTCATATCTATTGCCCAATGGCTGGTTGCACACCTGAGACTTGGACAGCTTCAGTCTGAAACTATTAAGCTTTTTGTGAAGAATAGGAATATATTCCTAAATTGTTTCTCTCAAATATTCCGAGCACATGGAATCCAAGTGTGTGTGAAGACACAAACAATCATAAAATAATTAAGTGATGAAATAGCATTTGCATTTTGTTTAAAAAGAAAAGCTCAAACGAAGTTTAAACATCAGCATCCACATTCGAATAATTATTTAACTATGAAGTTATAGTTTTAAAAAAATGTCATAATTGTCAAATGAAGATAGTTCTGTCAAAATGTATTTAACTTAACACAATAAATATATTATGCAGTTTTGCCAATACACAAGTAAATGTTGTGCTAACTCATTATAAAAGCTGCAACTCAAATATTTATGAAATCACATAGATCAAAGTGCCAGTTTTATGTGGTTCCTGTTGAGATTTGTTAGTAAGGTTATGTCATTCTTTATGCCAGGTTTGATCCGATTCAACAGAATAAACCCTAAAAAATGAAATTAAACTTTATTCATAAAGCATGAGCCTAATGTAGAGGCTTAAAATTTTATACCTGAAATAAAATGTTCATGCGAGCTTGTCTTGATGGGGTTTCTCCGAGCAGCCATGAATGCCCGTAATAAAAATACGATTTCAAAGTGGTTTTGAGATTCCTCTGAGAAAGTGGTGAACTTTTTAGGTGATAAATATTTCCTTATATGCTTTGGTCTGACTCTTAGCAAGCACTACTCATTAGTGAACTCAGAGATCTTTGACAATTGTTTATGATTTCAAACACTATACACATCATACCATGTTTTTCATTATTAGTCTTTTTAAAGAACAAGAATTGTGAAAACAATGATCTCATCCAGACTCCTGATCAGAGTCAGTTTATTCATCCACCTTCATTCCTGGGCTGGGTTGTCATGTTAGCAGCCAACATGCAACGATACCCTGACCTCACTCTTCAAAGAAACAGTCCTGCCAGAAGAACCGCAAGGTCAAACCTCAGTTCAGCCAAAAGACATGCTACTTTCAGTGTATCTTGGGGCTTCTCCATGGCTTTTCCACGCTGGTGTGTCATTCCTAAAATATTAACTTACTTAAGTTGACATCTGAAAGAGGCCACCACCATTGGCTTCTCTTGATGTGGGGGAGCAGTGACTTCATTCTCTCCTCACCCTCTGACACAAGCTCAGGCTCTTTCCCACACAGTAAGCAGACAAACCATGTCCCGGAGGTTAGATCTCTTGTGAGGCACCCAAACCAAACAACACCAGCCCCTTGTGCTCCTTCATATGAGTAATGGTTCTAGGAAGGCAACTTTAAATAATCTTTTTGGAAAAATGCTCAGCAAGGTCCCGTGGAAGTAAGCCCAGCAACTTGGTTCTTCTACGAGCCCTAAATACTGGGCCTGGTTCCCTAATGGCACCTCAGTGATGTCAGTTTGAGCGATCTTATTTTAATGTTTCCATCAGGTGTTTTTAATGTGGCTTGCCACCTTGGTCATGGTAGACCCTACCTGGGGCATTATACCCACGCAGGATAGCCCTTGGATCATTCAAGCTCTCTAATCCACCCATTATATTAAATTGGCGGTTCATGAAAAGGTGGACCAAAACTTTGTCATTTAGACATCTCACCACAGAACAACTTCTCAAGAGGGGAACTCTACAGTTCTACTTGGAACATCAGTTTGAGTGCATTTATTTCCACCACACGGAGTGATAGCTTGCTGTTATCTGAAGCTAGATCTCACCGTGTTTAGTTGTGCAATAGTTTTGGCGAATGCAACATTGTGGAATAGTGAAAGTACACATTTGTCAGAAAAATATTTGAAGAATCTGGAGATATTAATATTTTCAATTTCATAAGGTGATGTTCCTTTACAGATAAAACATAAAATTGTTAAAGAGTATCGCATTTCCAGTATGCTTCCACAAACATTGTGTCCATGTAAAGAACATGAGAATATAAATATGTAAAAAATATATATTTCAGTGTTGCCTATTAAAACAGTTGCTAATTTTGATTTTGTTAGAAGAAGATTAAATTATATTTCATATGCACCTAAATCACATTTAGCATAACATTTTGGAGTTAGTTAGAAACCTCATTCTCACACCATCCTTGGGACACAATATTACTTTTGTTTTGATTTTAAATGCTTTGTCTGCGTCTTAAAATAGTGGTAATTCTTTTGCATCCAGTATTCACAAGTGTTTTTTTCTTGGACTTAATGTTTTGATTATCTATAAACTGAATATAAAAATATTAATAATAAAAATATAAAATAAATGCAAAACATGTATGTCCTATTACAGTAAGATTTGCACAGTTCGACATTTCACACTAAACTTCTTCCAACTGTAGGTGGTGGTCATGTGCTACATTAATAGTGGCAGTCCAGT
Organism: Oryzias celebensis; assembly: GCA_014656515.1. Taxonomy (NCBI): domain Eukaryota; kingdom Metazoa; phylum Chordata; class Actinopteri; order Beloniformes; family Adrianichthyidae; genus Oryzias; species Oryzias celebensis. The sequence goes on along the minus strand of BNCR01000005.1, from coordinate 32,750,538 downwards.
GTGAACACTGTGCTCACATGTCCAGTGTGAGTGTAGCATTAAGAGTATGTTTCGTGTAATTAGAAAGGAAGCAATAGGAATTTGTTCATCCACACTGGAGAATGTATGCTGTTGTGTTTATGTTTGCTTTTTTATCTAGACTAAACTAGTAAGTTTTGACATCCTTTCTGTGCTTTGCCATCAGTATCTAACAGAGGTGATTTCAAAGTCAGGATCTCTTTTCACATTTAAGGTAACTTAGAGTACATGAGTCCTTCAGCTGAGAGATGAGGTAAAAAAGGGAATCAGTTGAGGTGGAGGAATGCTGATGAAATACGAAGCGTGCTGTGATTGGAAATTTGGGAACGGGGTTAGTCTTTCCTGCAGGAAAAGTTGTGCTGGAGCTCAGGGTAATAGAGTTGTACCTAGGAGGGCAAGTACATCAGTTTCCAGCAAGAATTTCGTTTCCTTTGACAAAAAATGAAAGACGGATTGTTGAAACCTATGTCTTATACGTGTTTTACTATTTATTAAAATGTATTAAGTATACTTGATAAAAGGAAATACAGTTTTCTCTATACTTCCTGGTATTTTCAATAAATTGTCTCTAAAAACAATTAATTACTGCTGCCTATTAATATAGTCTTGATTTTTTTCGACCGATATATTTCATTGAAATTCTGCTCTTGTGTAATCTCATCTTATTCCACCTGAAGCTTCAAGGTGAACGTTTAACCTAGAAAATAGGTTAGTTTAGTAGAATTACTTTTTGTGGTTACAAGCAAAATATCCCATATCCTTGACTCACTGTTTGAACCCAACTGAATTCATTTCATAAATGCAATTTTGATGCTCTCAAACATGCAGGAACTCTTTACATAAAAATTGGAATAAAATAGTATAGTTAAGAAGTAAAATGCAGGAAGACGGGCCTGGTGACCTCAACTCATCAAAGATTTATGAAATGAACAAAAACATGGGTAAAACAACAAAACAGTAACCTAAATGGGAAAAAATTGAAATGCATCAACCATCTTGAATCATGAGACAAGAAAGAGGATGAGACAATGAAGAGCTGCAGTCGTGGCCTTAAATATGCTGAGGGTACCAATTAAGTAAAAACAGAGGCAGCTGGTGATTGCTTGAGTGAACTTGATTGGGAAACAAAAAAAATTAGTAAAAACATCCTTGAAATGTTGAAACAAAATCCCTTTTTTCCTTTTTTTTTTGTCCTTTCCAGCAACAAAAGCAAACTCTTGAGAGGTTCTTGTTTTGAATAGATTTTATTTTTCCAGTTTTATCAAATCAATCTGTTGTATATTTATAGAAAAAAAATGCATTTGAAGCTTAGCTTTGTTTTTATGAGCTATTGCATCTTTTAAATGATTATTTATTAATATGTTGAGTAATGGTTTGCAAAAAAGCAGATTTTTTTTTTGGTGCAAAACTGCACATACATGCACACTCAACGATCCACATACTGTAATACACATGTAACTGTTCTCTGCATAAACCTGCTCACACACATACACACACACACAAACACATGTTTATCAACACAGACAACTGTACACACCATGTGCAAACCAATTCACATGCACAAACCAACATACAAAAAAGAGTTTACATTTTCTACCAGCCCCTCAACCAGGCAAGCATACGTATATCCAGAAGTGAGGAGGCTGGTATATTTAATTTAGTGCGTGTGTTTACTAGAACGTACCATGATTTTACTGAATGTAGAAAGGAAGTTGTGAAGCCCAGACTCCCTTAAATACACCCACAGCAGCACACCCTGGACCACACAAAACCTGCCACTCAAAGAAAGGAGAGACCAACACAAGAGCTATTGTTGGACAGCAAAGGGTCCAGAGCACGAAGACCACGAGCCCAGGGACCAGTCCAAGGCCTCACATGCTAGAAGGGCCCAAAAGCCCCAGATAAAAATCCTGGGGAGCCCCCACAAAGGCCCCCAGAGACAGTTCAGGGGGACCATGTAGATACTTTCCATCAGCCAGGCCTCATGGGAAGAGCGCCACATTCAGAAGGAAAGTGTTTCCTTCTCAAACTGGCTCAGACGAGTCAGGACGAGCCAGGTTCCAGTTGCCAAGCCAACGCTGAATGCATTAATACAGAGTACAGATAAATATAGGATAACGTGGCACACAGAGGCGATGACCCAAAACCAATCCCCAGGGTGCACAATCATCTCTTGAAGCTCTGATGTAATATGAGTCCAGATTTGAGAATTCCAGGGATCTTTTTCATTGCACAGGGAGGGATGTTCCAAACCGATGGAGCTAACACACCAGGAAAACACAACTACCAACCACCCCAGTAACAAAATCCAAGAAATGTATGATGCTCTAAAAATGATCTAAAAAAAGGCACAAAAAAATAAAACTTAGAACATCCATGTTATATTTTCCAACAAGTCTAATTACACTCTGTCTTCGTTTATGGTGGAGTTACATTCCTGAAATAACCCGCAATAGGTGAAATCTGTGAATTAAGATTGGTATTTGAAGTAAGATTTTAAGACATTCTAAGGTTGTAAAACCCCGCAATACCCTTTATACACTTTTCTCAGACACACATGAACATCTTCAGACTTTTCTCTCTTGTTACACTCTCAAAGTGCCACAGGAAGTCCATTATTATAGAATCATAAAAAAGGTCTGATTGTGATCACAGATTTATGTAAGTTCGGCAAACTGAATGCATTTTTTACTGGACATGTGGCATGGAGGTGATTGACTAACAAGATCTCCAGACAGCTACATGTTACCATAAAGCAATTGAAGTATTTCAAACTTATGCTTGTCATATCTGTATTTTCTCCCTTAGGCACCAGAAAAACTATCTCAAATGCTACTTTCACACCTGGGTCGGAAATGCACGTTTAAGCAACTGCTTCCAGTAAAAATTCTACGTACATGCGTGCATATGTGCGTTTTTTGCACTGCTTTGACATTTTGCACTAAGCCTTTTCCAACTGTGAGGTCTTGCGCCAAATTGGATAATGACAGTCCAGTGTGAATTCCGTATGCTCAAAGCATGTTCAAAAACCTACGTTGAGTGCGTTCTTGAATGCGCCAAACAGTGTGTACATAGCATGAAAAAAACACTTCCATGACTCTCAACTGTGGTTACTGCTAAAATGTTTTTACAATAACAAATTAAATGCTCTCAACATTCAAACTAATGGAATTTTTACTCATGGTTAACCAAGCATTAAAACGCACAGAAGTCGCTTCTCTAATACATTGGCTTCAGCAGAGAATTCTATAAAAACTATGCGGAATCTGACAACAACTGGACAGCAGTGGACAACAGCAACTCCAAATTCAGTCACACTGAATATTCACTTAGAATCGCTTTTCCCGTCCTGCAAGGATAATAACATGCCAGAGGTGTCAGTTGAACCAGCTATAAGGAGACAGTAAGCTCCACATCATCTGGCTCTGCTGGGCTCTGCTTATTTCAGTTGCAGCTGACACCACCTGCACATTATTGCAGTGGTAACAAAGGCTTTGAAAGCACTGAAGCACCAATAGGTCTAATCCAGATGTATGAAAAAAATATATGTAAGCAAATATATGTCAGCAATGCACGATCCTGTTTTCGGCAACATGTTAAAAGTCAAAAATTCCCAAATTGGTCTTAATGTTGGAACATATATATATATATATGCATTATACATTGTGTGATGAAAATTGTCACATGCTTTTTTTTTCATTTCATTTTTTAACTACCCCATATTCCCATCTACATTTTTAATTGTTATAAGTCACTGACGAGCTTAATTTACCAAGTTTTTACACCCCTCTAGCTTTACATCTAAAATAATTTCAAGTGTTACTAAATGTTCCTGAAAATTCTATTTTGATTCACTGTGATTTATTTTACCCTCTCAGCAAGTGGTGGGCTGTAGCTGGTGACTCAGCCCCTCTCACATCCAGAAAAATCACAGCACAGACAGCTGGAGTAGGATCTATACATACATTTTGCAGTTTTGCTTTCAGCTGTAGCTTTAAGAGTAAGAAGAAATTCACTTAAGATTAGTGGTGTTAAACTAAAGGCCTCAGGAGCCAGTATCCTCCTGGTTTTCCCCAAAAAAAAAAGCCTAGTTTGCTGCTTATTTGTCAGGGTTGGCGTGTGGACACAAACGCAGACGGCAATCAAAAATGAATAGTTCTTCATTTAATTTCTCGAAAGAACAAGAACAAATCGTAGAAGGAAACAGAACCACCCGACAACCCGTGCAAGGGAGACGAGAGTTTACAACAGGGAGAGAGGATGAGGTAACAACACACAGGTGTGCCAGGAGGGAAGGAACACACAAGGAGGGAAGTGTCAAGTGACCTGAGAAGCAATAGTGAGCACAGGAAATACAACAAAATAAAACAGGAAGTGATGACAAACGAACAACAACTAATCGACCTGGTTCCAAAACCCCACAGTACCCCCCCCTCAAGGTGCGCCGCCTGGCGCAGGGGGAAGCCTGTCCCGGTGCCGTCGGTTGAAGTCCCTAATGAGGTCAGGGTCCAGAATGCGTGATGCAGGCTCCCAGGATCTCTCCTCAGGTCCGTACCCCTGCCAGCCAGTCCACCAGGTACTGGAGACCATGACCCCGTCGCCGAACGTCCAACAGGCGACGGACAGTGTAGGCCGGTTGGCCATTAATGATGCGGGGAGGGGGTGGCGGAGAGGATGGCTGCTGCAGAGAACTCGTGACGTGTGGCTTTAGCTGAGAGATGTGGAAGACCGGATGCATGCGCAAGGACCTGGGCAAGCGCAGCCTGACTGCCACAGGATTGATGACCTTGAGGATCTCGAAAGGTCCGATGAACTTGGGGGAACGCTTCTTCGACTCTGTCCGGAGTCTGAGGTGCGAGGTGGACAACATGATGAACTGACCAGGTAGGTAGGATGGTGCTGGCGTGCGCCGACGATCTGGCAACCTATTGTGGGCAACCCCTGAACACAACAGGGCTCGTGACTCCGAAAACACCTCAGTCAGGTCATGACATTCAGACGGAACCCTGAATGGGCCAGGTGAGGGCGGCAGCCCTACTGGGACGGCGGGATCTCCCCCAGGAGGCCGAGCTGAACGCAAACAGGTGGTGTGACATTTCTCACTCCAGCCGGAGGCACGGCTGGAGGGCCAGTCGATGACTGGGTTGTGAGCCATCAGCCAAGGGCAACCTAATACCAGTGGGTTCTGTGGGGAGGAAAAAAGGAAAAAACGGGTGTGCTCGTGGTGATTGCCTGACACAATCAGATGAACCGGCTCAGTGACTCGTGAGACGGTGGCTAATTCTTGGCCGTTGAGGGAGACCACTCGTAAAGGACGGGGCAAAAACTCAGACGTAAAACCGACCTGTTTGGCTAGCTCGGCGTCCATGAGATTCTGCTCTGCTCCTGAATCCACCAATGCTCTGACAGAAACTCCCCCTTTCTGGAACATAACTCGAACATCCAAAACACAGGAAGCAGGTCTCGGGATAGTGGGAGCCGGACCGCAGCTCTTAAGTGCGCCCACTCTTATTGATGAGTTGGGGCAATCCCTGCAGAAATGACCCCGGCCGCCACAGTAAAGGCACTCACCTGCCGCCATCCGCCGCCGTCGCTCGGAAACTGTCAGTCCGCCCCGGCCGAGCTGCATAGGTTCCTCTGAGACTAAAGACGGGGGTTCTGCTGAAAAAGCAGCAAAGTCAGGTGAGTCCATGATCCTGTGCTCAACAGGACTGCGTCGGGGGCGGGGTGCCACCCTGCCATGCTCCTGCTTGTGGTCCTGCAGGCTATTGTCAATTCTGATGACCAGGGCGATGAGGGGTTCCAAGGAAGATGGCAGCTCTAGAGGAATGAGTCTGTCCTTTAATTCCTCGGAAAGTCCCTCCACGAAAGCGTCCGTGAGCGCAGTAGTGTCCCAACCACTCGTAGAAGCCAGGGTCCGGAACTCGATGGCGTAATCAGCTACCTGTCGGTCCCGCTGTCTTAATCTCATAAGTGCCCGAGCCGCCTCTCTGCCTGGCTTAGTATGGTGAAACACCTGCTTGAACGCCTCCAGGAAGGCCGAGAGAGATGCGCAGGTCGGGGCTCCACGTTGCCACTCAGCGGTAGCCCAGGCTGCAGCTCTGCCGGTGAGGTGGGAGATCATGAAGGCGATCATGGCTTGCTCCGTGGGGTAGTGAGAGGCATGTAGCTGGAAGTGCAGCTCACACTGGGTGATGAATGCTCTGCAGTCGCCGGAGTCCCCGGAAAACCTCTCCGGGCGGGCCAGCTGTGCAGCAGGGGCGACAGGAATCCCATCCTGGACTGGCGTGGGAGGCGATGGGTGCGGAGAAGGGACGGACAGTGGATGTTGGATCCGCTCCGCCAACTGCTTAAACCGCTCACCCAACGCGGCAAGTTGATGCTCGTGACGATTTGACCTCTCTAGAAAGACTTGGCGAAGGCAGGACATCTGCTCCTCTTGCTGGCGGAGTAGTGCCCGTAACATATCCACGTCTGCTATGTCCATGTTAATGGTCGGGTGGTAATGTCAGGGTTGGCGTGTGGACACAAACGCAGACGGCAATCAAAAATGAATAGTTCTTCATTAATTTCTCGAAAGAACAAGAACAAATCCTAGAAGGAAACAGAACCACCCGACAACCCGTGCAAGGGAGACGAGAGTTTATAACAGGGAGAGAGGATGAGGTAACAACACACAGGTGTGCCAGGAGGGAGGGAACACACAAGGAGGGAAGTGTCAAGTGACCTGAGAAGCAATGGTGAGCACAGGAAATACAACAAAATAAAACAGGGAGTGATGACAAATGAACAACAACTAATCGACCTGGTTCCAAAACCCCACATTATTACCTGTTTCAGGTGTACAACTGTCCTCATGGGTGGATACAGGATTTCTGCTGGAGAAAAATGAGCAAATGCACAAAATATTAATGTTGTAGACCAAGTCAATAAGCTTACGGAGTGAAAATGTTCACGCACATGTTGTTTAAGTGTGTGGTCCTTGTTTGCACTGTGTAAGAAATGAGGAAATGATATGAATGTAGTCTGTGTTGACATTCGCCGGGTGTCTTACGGACACCTTCGTACACCCCATGTGTGCAGCATTTGTGCGGGATCAGAAAAGAGCCATAACTTGCACCGTACTGAGGACTAGAGTGTTACATAAGGGCATTGTGCGACAGCGTCACTCATATGTGATAAATGCAAGCAAACTATCTTATCTTTACAAAATCTTGACCATACACAGTAACACTTTATAATAACTATCCGAACAAATCATTATTAAACTGTTAGTTATTGAGTTATAAATGACTTGTTCAAGGATTAATAAATGTAGGGTTAGGGTTAGAATTATGATTAGTTGGAAATCTTCCACATTTAGTAACAGTTAAATAATAAAGAATAGCTACACCTTAAAAAAAAAGTCCCAGTAACATGTATAAAATATTAACTGATTCTTAACAAGTCATTAGTAAGTAATAACATCTTCTTCATGACATATTACTAATTAATAAGGTATAGTTAGCAATCATTATTACCATATACCTTCCAATAATGGCCGGTCTCTAACGCTGGTGTCCAATAAAAGCTGGGTCTGACAAGTGTTAGTTGTAATAGACGCCGGTCCCTAATAGTGGCCAGGCTCCTTTAAGAACCAACACCCTCTTCCTACCCCCACCCCCCTGCGTGTGTGCTGCGTACTGAGGCAGGCAGAGGATGGGGGCTAGGTGTCTGTGGCATTCAGCCAATAAAGCATGGCTCACAACATTTTCGCTCATTTCATTTTGTTTAAACTTTTGTTTTGGAATATACCAAAGAGCATTCTGGTGAGGAATCTGAACCACATTTTGGGATGAATTCTAAACAGAACCGGGAATGGTGCAAGCAGATGGGTGAAGGAGCAAAGACAACTGCAGAAAGAAAAGGAGCAAACCAAGTTCCTGGTGTTTATTGTGCATCAATCCCTGGATTCTCCTGAAGTTCATTCATTTTCTTACCCCACTGGATCCTTTTCGGGGCAGCAAGATTTCCGGAACCCATCCAGTGTAGAGCTGGAGCTTACTACGCCGCTACCCGGGAGAGGAGCTGGCAGCCAGACAGAGAGCCGGAGTAGGATGGGAACGCAGTCTGCTCGGGCCTCCTGAACTTAATTTTAATTGACGCCTCAAAAAAGATACCCTCACTTTCTTTTTTGTCTTTTAGGTTAATGCAGGACAGAGAGCCATCAAACTTATTAAGAGAGAGATGGAAGCACAGCAGAAGCAGCCGTACAGACACAGTGGAGAGAAGATCTCGGTTGCTTGTAGGAGATTCTAAATGTTGTCATGAAACCAAACACTGAGCCATGATCACTGATGTTTTTACAGAGCTTTTTGAAAAAGATCAACCAGATCTCTTAAAATCATCCATGTCTGTCGTGCATAGTAAATGAGATAAACACAGACATCTTCATGACGCTAACAGTATCAGGATGTGCTTCAGGGACCCAAAATATGACAAACTCAGGAGTAGAAGAAAACCAGGTTTATTAAAGTATTTCACTCAGATGTTCTCCCCCAGGCCTTGGAGAGCAACGGCAGATTGAGGTGAGGAGAGATGACTTGCAGGGAAAAGGAGGAGAGGAGTCCTCTGTACGACAAGGAAGGTGTGGCTCCAGGTAGAGGCGATAGGGGAAGAAAATGGACTCCAAGAGGAAGTGGCAAAACTCAGGATCCTGGGGCTTAGTCACCAGTTCTTGTGACACAAAATCACCAGGGCTGTCTGGGAATGTTTCCAAAAAGGAGAAGGTGCGGGGACTTACAAGGCTTTGGAGGAATTTGAGCAGGAGAAAGGCAGGGGCATGCAAGCTGAGCTGACGGAGCAGACAGGCAAGCTGAACTGATGGAGCAGGCAAGCAAGCTGAGCTGATGGAGCAGACAGGCAAGCTGAGCTGATGGAGCAGGCAGGCAAGCTGAGTATGAACACTGCTGGAGGTTTCTCTGGAAGCCTGTAGTGCAACGATTCAGCAGAGAATGAAGGGCAGAGGGAGAGATATAAAGTAGCAGGCACAGGTGGAGGGAATCAGCTGATTGGCAGCAGGCAGGCTGCTGCTGCTGCTGTGACAAACACGCTAAAAACATTACCTGCTAACTCCATGTAGCAATGCTGGGGTGAATCTTAAACCACGGAGAGGCTGCAGAAAGAAAGAAAAGGAGAAAGCCTGGCTTCCAGGTGAGCAGAGAAAGCAGCAACAAATTAGATGAACTGGTTTGAACATGGATTACTAAGCAAAGGGAAAGGTGCGAGTCTTCAGGAAAATGATCAGTATGAAAACAAAGGGGATTTTGATATGGAGACTGACGTTCACAGCCAGTGCTAATCAGAACAGAATACTATGTTCTCATCATTTCAATAAAACCTGAAATTTTCATCTGTTGTTTTCTACATTTTGTGACCAAATTTTATGCAAAATAAACCCATTAACCATCAGCATTTTGTCTGTGATGGAATAAACGCCGGTCTCCACTAGACGCTGGTCTCTAATAAATGCCGGGATTGGCCGACAATTCTTTTTAAATAAACGCCACAGCTACTATTGGAAGATATATGGTAAACATGTAACAGGTCCTTTATAATTCGCTAACTAAAAGCTTGTTAGTTATCTACTGTTTATCTATAATGTACATTCATAAATCCTCAACAAACTGTTATTTAAAAAGTCATTTATAACTCAATAATTAGCATTTTAATAATGACTTATTAACTAGCTATAATGTGTAGTTATTATACAGTGTTGCCCAATACACTTACCACATGCACAACAATGGTACATTCCAGTTTCACAACATTTTTGTACATGAAAATATACAATTGCCGAAGTACACACAGTTACACACAAAACGTATTGCATGAGTTACAAATTAAAAATTACACACTCACACATATAAAGTTGAACACAAACATGCATACACAACTTACAGATCAGGAATTAGCCACATGCAAATCCAGTAAATCGATTTTCTTTCCATACTTTTTTGTCCTGAAAATCTCTAAAATGTATTCTGAGAGAATGGTCTGTTGGTTTTATTAAAATTGTGCGTTTATGTCCTATTCCAGCTGCTAAGAAGTGTCGGGCCTGGTTTGGCCTTTTATTGGAGAACACCTGGAACCACCAGGAGCTGTATGTTTCTGCAACACTAAGAGGAAAATCTACAGTGTTTCCACAAGATGGTCCCAAGTAAATTCAGGAGAAGGCAAGAAGTCAAGAAGCATATGCGATGTAAAACTGAAGCCAAATGACATGTGCGGTATTTCACTGTCATGCCCCCTGAAGAGAGTAGCCATAAAAAAAATATAATAAAAATAGAAACTTGCTGTTTATAGTTTCTTTGACGTCTCTTCATTTTTCAGAATATACTGACTTTACATCTGCCTTGACTGTGTCGCTCACTGTGCTGCATACTTGGATGTTCATATGAAGTGACACAATTATGTGACTGTGAGAAAACCTCTCAGTGTGAGTCTTGTCATTTCTTTCTGCAGCTTCAGCCAGTATTGTGCCAAAAATAGAGATGTGCAGAGCCAAACAAACCTGCTTCGACAGCAGGCATCAGTACTGACAGCAATGCTCTTCATGCTGTTAAAAATATTAATTACAAACCAAGCCATCTGTTATGTCTATCATGACTTTTGTCAGAGTACTTTCAAACATTGGTACCATATCAAATTGTCAAAAGGCAGGGTGATTTTTTTCCCCATGTGACAACTTTCAGAAATTGCTTTTGAAAATAAAATGTGTAATATTTTTATCAAGTGTAAAAGCTACCTGGCATCTAAGAAAAAAGACTGATGACTAGTTGAATTATATATTGTGTTCATATATTCTAAGGTATAAATATAAGAAAATTTGAGTTGGAAGATGAGTGACACTCTGATAAAGTAACACTAAAACTGATGGTAAATATATATTTAAAAAATTCTGATATGATTACATTTTCCATCCGTCAAAAGAGCCATTTCACAGTAGCCTGACACATTATTACACCATCAAGCAGGTATCACTTAATTGCTTGTTTCAGCCGCAGAGAGAGGATACCATTTCTGAGAAGAGATAAAATAACTTTTGGCAGGCTCACGCTGCAGACTTATCTCTGGCTAGACAACTTTGCAGCAGAAAAATACCACCACACATCGAGTTTCTCTTCTGTTAATAATATTGCCATTATTAATACAGCTCTCTTGGAATAAAGAAACCCCATAAACATGGGGATGAGACTCCACAGAAAGATGATAGATAAGGTGTGCTTTCAGAGGGCTCTCAATCACGGATAACCACTTTAATCGGAATATGAGATTCCCAACCCCTCCCCTTCTCACTGCCAGCTTTTTGTCATGACCCCCAATGCAGTCTTTTGAGAATCTGAGAGAGCTCATAACAGATAGCTACAGGCTAGTTCAGGCAGAGAGGATCGTGCATTTAGTAATGTCAGGCCTGCTCTTGTGCAAAAGCTGCAACACAGTAACTATGAAAATTCATTCTGTTTTACTACAATTTTTTTCAATGTGGAAAGGTTACATAAAATGAATCTCTTTCTCCTCTTTAGTTGATGCAGTTAAGTTTAACAAAGCAAGTTTTTATTACTTTGCAGAATCTAAAAAAAACTACACATCAATTTAGAAAGGTAACTTACCATTACTAGCTGTAGGGAAGTGGTAATTCACAGACTGGCTTAATAAAACAAAGATAAAATACAATAAAGATATGGTCTTTATTTTTACAAATGCCAATAAAAGAATTGTTCTTAACATACAAACATATTTTCCACAGTATAAGGCAAACCTAAGCCCTTAATTATCTTGGGATCTTGTTCAGGGGACATCAGAGCATTATGTTGACAGGCGGACTGGACCAGTGTCCTTTGTGATGGAGAAAGAGCTGGGTAACAAAGGGAAGCTCTCATTTTCCTGCTTGATCTTTGTTCCAATGCTTACCTGTTGTCACAAGCTCTTGGTCATGACTGATGGAACAAGGTCCAAATCCAAGTGGCTGAAATGTTCTCCCTCTAGGGTGGCTGGGCGCTCCCTTGGAGATAGGGTGAGAAGCTCGGTCACGTGGGGAAAGCTCGGAATAGAGCCCCTGCTGCTCCTCCTCAATGAGGAACCAGTTGAGGTGGCTTGGGCATCTGGTCCGGATGCCTCCTGGACGCTTCACTGGAGAGGTGTTCCAGGCATGTCCCACTGGGCGGAGGCCCTGGGTAAGACCCAGGACACACTGGAGAGACAATATCTCTAGATTGGCCTGAAAATGCCTTGGAATCCCCTCAGATGAGTTTGAAGAAGTGGTCAGGGAAAGGGAAGTCTGAATACCTGTGCTTAACTGCTGCCCCCGTGACCCAGTCCTGCATGAGGGGAAGAAGATGGTTGGATGGATAAACTGCTGGTTCCCACTCCAATCATCTTTTGATCTAATGAAAAGTGTTCCCTTTCGTCTTTTAATTATGAATTTGCCATTTTTAGCCAAAATCTAAAACTTGTGTTATTTTCTTGGACAAGGTTTGTGCAGATCGGCAGGACCTCATCAGAAATTTGCGTCTGAGTATTTGGTGGGACCAATAGCGCAAAATAAACCTTATTTCCCATCATACCTTTGTTTACACTATCTCCTGCTGGCTTACAGCCCTCACAACCGCAAGTTAACATCTGCGGTGTAACAAAACAGCAAGCAATACTTGAGCTATCCAGACATACATTTTTGAGTCAGATGTCAGCTTGTCCAAGCTGACATCTGGCTACATGAGAGATGTACATGGATCTAGTTGTCTGCGAATGGATGTATCAGAATGAAACGCAGCTTGCGGCCTGCTGATTGTAGGTTTGACACTACAGCTACAATCTTTTTGGAACTGGATTTTTTTGTCTGCTCCTAAGTCACAAAGACTTGAATTAAGAAACACTTAAAAAATGACAATTTTAGCATAAAGACCCACTCTAATGAAAATTGTTTCTGTTGTTTTAATCTGTTGCTTTTTGGCATTTTTCTCATGATGGATAACACATATAAAGAAAACTAAGCTTCAAATTGTCTTCCTGCAAATTTCTTTATTCAAACTGTCTTGAATCAGGAGCAGACAGAAAACTGCTGTTGGAAAAAGCTAACAGTAGCAGTTAAATAGAATCCGTCAGTATTTTTTTAAAAAGAGATGGTGTAAATCCAGCCATATCATTTATAAAGAGCAGATCTACAGCAATGACATAGAACTGTTAGCTGCTAGCATGAGGTCGTTCTGCCTGCCTTTTTTTGTTACACTACTATAACCACAGGTGCAATTTCCCTGTTTTATTCTCTCTCTGCACTGTAAGATTTTTTTTTTGAAAATATGTGACTTATTTAATTTCCTGACCTGTACGTACTACCTACTTTTACTTCTGTCTGCAGTGCTGCTGAAACATTGAAATTTCCCCATTGTGGGACAAATAAAGGATTATCTTAAGGAAGTTGCTCTGACATCAATGTTGATATCAGGGGCTGAGGCCACTCGGAAGGGAGCAAATCTGTGAGTTGTGTTCAACACTTGACTCTCAAAAGTTATTTTTGGTTGACTTATGATCAAAGAACTCATTACAAGTTTGTTTGAAATCTTTGAGAGTCTTTTGAAATACTTTTCAAAGTAAGATGTCTTGTTGTGGACAATGTAGCAGTTTTAGTCACATTTTAGTGGAAGAGTTTTTAGAAGCATTAAAAAGCCATTTTTCAGTTTAAGGTAAAAAATTGGAAAAAGAAGAAGAAAAATATGTAACTAGTGTGAAGACTGGCATTTTAGGTTCTGATCAGGATGGGAAATTGTCAGAATCTTTTATCGTCTCCACACCTGTTGATTTGGTCTCTCTAAATCCTTAGTTTCAAAAACAAAAGTTACAAAAGATTCAAATCAAATTGAGCCTGAAACAACCAGTGTGAGCAGCAGAAAATCATGTTCAGATCATGATGTAACGTCTTCATTATCATCATACATCACCGCAGTTTATCATTCTCCCTCAATCAGTTCCTTTAACTTTATCTTGGATTGGAATAAATGCAAGCAAAATATTGCTTGAAAATACCAGCATGAATTCTGAAAACTTGAATTCCGGTGAGGACGGAACATTTTAACCATCCTCTAACTTTTAACTTTCAAATCCTGTAGTATAGCTACACCGAACCCTTTATTTTTGAAACAGAACTTGCATGTGATCCAAATGGAATTGAGTTTGAAATAACCATTGTGAGCAGCAGTGGCAGATATACGAATTCTGATCTTCTGTCTTTAACATCATCAGACATCTCAATAGTTTCTGATTCCTCCTCAAGCAGTTCCTATAGTTTAAACAATTTGATTTGAGAAAAAAAAAAAAACATTTGAAAGAGAACAAGACACGACCTTCCATGAAAATAGCCCCTCTTTACTTTCTACAATGTAAAAGTTCAATAACATTTTCAATAACTGTTGGAAGTTTACAGTTTACATGGAGCATTAAACGACAACATAGTATAGGAGAAAATTCAAACGTTGCCAACAAGGATATCGCTCCAATACCACTACAGTATGTTTCTGAAAAGAAATTTGAAAGCACTACACAATCCAGGCCATCAATTTGATTCATTGGTTGTACAGCTTGTCCTTGAAAAGGTAAGTCAGTTCAGGTTAGACTTAAAGTTTGTAAGACAAAACGATGTAACTGACTTTGTGCAACCATTTCTCAGCTGCCTGCATATGTGTGGAGTTGAAGCAGGTTTCAAGATTATATGTATAAAAACATTTGACCAGTACACGTAAGTACTGAAGAAGAGAAGCAGTCTCCAGTTCAATAAAACTTAACATAATCGGATTTGCTTTATTCATTTGAAATGCTTAATGATGAAAAGTTTGAATGAATTTGTAGTTTGCGTAGCATGCTGTGTAATTCTGATTTTCCACAGAGGTCGGAATTATTTTATGGGGCAAACTGCTCTTTGGTGAGAATTACAGTTGGGGTTGCATGCCAGCAGAAGTGTCAACAGGAATGTGTGGTCGTTAAACCAGCTCATGTGGAGGATGGGATTCAATTACCAGTGGAAAAAATAATCTAGGGACAGAATCCACAAGCAACTACACGTGAGGAAGGAGGCGCTAAGGACCAATCGGAGATGAAGACCCAGTGTACTGTTTGCATATACATAATCATTGTGTTTAAATTGATGGATCAAGGGTCAGAGGATGTCTTCTTCATCGTGCCTGGTGTTAGAACATCCATTTAGACAGTATCGGATAAGGACTTTTTAAAGACCCAGAGCTTTGTTATTAGCACTTACATGTTAGGAATATGTTTTTTGGTGGAAAACCTCAAAATCGTTCCAGACCTCGATTCTTGAACACGCACTTAGGAATAAACTGCAAATTATAGCCTACAGTACGTAAGTAGTGGATGCACAGATTGTCAACAACCTGTTAAAAAGGTTTGTCTTACCTCACTTTTGATGAGGCCTTCGAAGATGTCTGTGGAAATAAAACATGTGAAATTAGCTCAGAGACTCTGACTTGATAACTTTGTATTTACCTAGGAGTGTAATGAGTATGGACAGAAGGCAATTGACAGCACATAATTCCATTAATATTTCAGTCAATGGAAATAACCAGAAATATCACCCGGCCTCCGTGATTTGTCACAAAATTATAAGCAACTATTCTGTTCATTTTTATAGATATATTAAAAAAGATGATATTTTTCACAAAAGGAAGGTGTTGATGACACTCAGAACAATGGCACAATATTTTTTTGATGAAAGATGCACAGTAACTTCCCATTATTCAGGTCAACAACAGATACAAAGATACACAGTGGAGCAAAAATGGTATTTGGCAGTCACCAGTTTCACAGGCAAAAAACAGAACATTTAATTTAAAGCACCTTTCAAGTCAAGCAAGGACACTGTACAGAATAAACACATAGGATCATTAGGACAAATGAGTCCCTGTTTTGGACCACCCATTGTATGGTAGCCAGAACACTATGTGGCAATTCTAGTTGCAATCTAGCTCTTTTGTTTTATTACTATTACTGTTTTTTTTTTTGTTTTTGTTTTTGTTTTTGCTATTAATCAAGGAAGATAATGAACAAATTGACGATACAAGTTTATTCTATGATTTGTGTGTTCTGATTTTGTTTTTAATATTTGGTTTGTATGAGTTGTAAAAAAAAAATATATATATATTTTTTTGAAAATAAAAATAAAAAAAAAGAGTATCATGAAGAGAAATAAACACAGCTTTGGATGATTTACAACCCAAACCTGGTGGGACTGACACAGGGAAAACTTGAAAGCAGAACTTGACAAGACTCAAATAAATAAAATAGATATAACCAAACCAAGGGCACAATCCTCACCATTGCTAGATGAATCAGGTATGTTTGGGGCAGGGACACAGATGGCTCTTGATAGAGTAAAAGTAAAATGGTATGAAGACAAGATGAGGATAGGGTTTGGCGGGGCGGAACAGTAAGCGTTCTGGTAACAACTATATGTGGGGGGCACTGGACACGTGTGTGTGTGTGTGTGTTGGGGGGGCTGTAAATGTTGTGCTTAGGCAGGAGTTTGGAGTCAGTTCTTAGTCAGAGAACAAGTGGAGCTGCTAGTCAATGAACACCATGTTCAAAGAAAAGGGTGTCCATGAATATACTGTTTATCTTCCAATACTGGCTGGTCTAATAGACGCTGATCTCCATTAAAAGCCGGGTCTAACAAGTATTAGTTGTAATAGACGCCAGTCCCTAACAGTGGCCAGGCTCCTTTAAGACCCAACACACACACGCACGCACACACACACAGACACACACAAGCGTGTGCTGTATATTGAGGCAGGTTGTGGCTGGGAGTCTGTGGCATTCAGCCAGTGTAGAATGGCTCACAACATTTGGGCTCATTTCATTTTGTTGAAACTTTTGGAATATAGCTAAGAACATTCTGGCGAGGAATCTGAACAACATTTTGGGATGAATCCTAAACACGTCAGAGAATGGTGCAAGCAGATGGGTGAAGGAGCAAAGACTGATTTCCTGGTGTTTCTAGTGGATCAATCCCTCGTTCTCCTGAACTTCCTTCATTTTCTTACCCCACTGGATCCCTTTTGGGGCAGTGAGATTTCTCATCCAGTCTGCTGCTGTTAGACTAAGACAAGTAAACCTTAGAGCTGGACCCGACACTCTCGCTATAGGGAGAGGAGCTGTGCCAGGGTACTAGAGAGGAGAGTTTGGCTGATAGTTGAACCTCAGATGCAGGGACGGGAATGTCATTTCCGTCCTGTTTATGGAACAGTGGACCAGCTCTACAGCCTCCTTAGGGGCTAGAGGGTTTGTGGGTGTTTACTTGTCCAGTCCAAATACCCTTAATGGATTTGAAGAAGGCATTCAACCGCATCCCCCGTGGTGCCCCGTTGGAGGGTGTTCTGTGAGTATGGGGTCCCGGAAACCTTTTTAGCGAGGGCTCTCCATTTTCTGCATAACCAAAGCAGGTAAAATGGTAAATGGCATATACTTGTATAGCACTTTTCTACCTTCTTTAAAGGCCTAAAGCACTTCACAGCCCCATTTACCCATTCACACACTGATGGCTCCACTCCACTGCCAAACACTGACGCCAACCTTCCACAAGGGGCAATGTGGGGTTCGGTGTCTTTCCCAAGGACACTTTAACACATTTGTGACTTTTACATGATTTTTATAAGTATTTAGTTTTAGTTTTTCTTTTCTTTTTATTTATTAATAAACTTTTATTTGAATAATGGTAAAGTTATTTTTATATACAATTATTCTTTGTTAAGTCTTTGTTCACTTTTCTTGTCAATGGTTATATTGGGGGAAGTGGGTGAATGGGGGGAGGAACCGGGGGAGGGAGAGATGCCTATTTATTATAAATGTTCTGTTTTCTTTGTATTTGTTTTTAAAAACTGCGTTTTTAATGTGTATTTTATTTGCTTTTATGCAAAGCGCTTTGTGTTTCAGCTGCATGAAAGGCTTTATACAAATCTATAAAGTTTGAGTTTTGTGTTTCATTGATGTAAGTTTTGTTGTTTTTATTACTGGATTTGGCTGAAGTGATCTTTGAGTTGAAATCAATTTACGTGTTTTAGAGTCTGCCAATCTGCTTCATGCATCCTAGACCTAAACAACTTTAAACGTCCGCTAAAGACTTTTTATAATAGCTTTTTAACACATAGTAGTAGGTGGCCTCTTGTTTTCTTTAGCTGTTTTAGCTTATCTGTCTGCTATGTATTTTATTTTCTTTTGTCATTTTATGCTGTTGTTTTTTTTTTTTTCTTTTTTTTCTTAATTTGCTCAATTTTAGCATTTTCTTTTTATTTGTCCTTTTATTGTAAAGCATTGGAACCCTAATAGCATTGTGTTTAGTGCTACAGAAATAAAGATTCATTCTTACTGCAATGTCAGCTTCTTAGCAGCAGTATGAACTCTTGTGTAGATTACACAGCCTTCACCTTTCCTCAAGGGTTTGCTTTTTGGTATCACATTAAATCAAGATTATTCATACAGTGCTAATTAAAAAAACAAAAACAAAAAAAACAATACAAACATCCCTGCCTTTGCTGTTGTCCTTCAGACTGGTTTTGATAAAGATGTGGTTACATTCAAATTTTTGACTGAAGCCTTAAAGCCAGTAATAAATTGTAAAAGGAAATTTTTGTAAAACAAATTCATCTGCACGCATAACAAAATCATTAGAGAAAGTTTTGTTAGTGGTTTTTATGACCAGAATCAAATACAACTCTTCCGTAACTAGCTCCGTTCATCCTCTTGGCCATGTTTTCCGTTCCAGAGGAGGGTCACAAGGGCTACTCCCTTCATGTTTCTTGCCCCTGGGGTGCACTTCATGGTGTTCTTGTGGGGTTCTGTGCGCTCCTCTAAGCTGCTCAAGTGCGCAATTGTGCACTGCTGCCATGCCCAATGCGCACAGGAAATCTATCCTGCGCACAATTTAAACTTTATTCTGTACTTTAAATAAAGTTATGCTCTTTTCGTCAATCGCATTCGACCAGGCAATTGCTAAGCACATGTGGGAGGATTATGGGCAGTAAAATAAATAAATGAATGTTTTTTAAAAATCTGTCAGCGAATAACCATCATCACCATGTCATTTGATTGACATGCAAACAGGCAGAACGGCCATGCGAACATCCTCTGATACATATATCACTGCACATGTACTTCACTACACTGAGCGCACATTCTACTTGTCAATACCAGCTGAGAACTTTGCCACAGAAGCTTTAATCGAGGTCTGGGTCGGTGTTCCATAAGTCTTTCCTACCCATTAAATTTTTGTACCACCACTTACTGCACATGCGAAGTCCAAAAATACAGTATTCAGTTTTGGCAGACCCTTAAATCTGTGAGATGTAGGGGGTTTTCAAATTTTAAGGCATCTGATTTTACATTTACATTTACATCTCATTGATTTTGTGGTTTCTACTCATTTTCTTTTCTTTTCTTTTTTTTTTGCCATTTCTATGACTTTAGGTTTCAATTAATTATATACCTAATGCAACTAATGCTAAAATAATTAAATGCTAAACTTGTCAACTTAGCTCTGGACCTTTAGGCTAGCTCACCACTTTATTTCTGATATTTGTAAATTGTTTTCACAAGGCATCATATAATTATTTTATGTTATAGCAAACAGCAAATGTGATAGTCAAACTGACTTCAGAGACTGCTAGGGGTTGATGATTTATATATTTTAAATGGGTTTTTAGCAGTGATGTACTTGTTATACTTTGCTTTTAAGTCTTGTCACTGGAAGGAGATATTCACTAGACCTATACAGAGAGTGAGGTTGATAATTTAGCATTTAAAAGTTTATTTCTTTAATTGTTTTAATTTATTTAATTTAAAATGTTTTTATGTCTTTAAAGTGTTAACTTTTCTTTGTTTTGATGAAGAGAAACTATTCTTGCTATTCCCAAAACACAATACAAACACCTACTTTAAAAAAAAAAAAAAAATTACTTTGTCTAAATATAATTTACCTGCCCAACCCTAATGGCAACAGTGGACCTGCATTATCCTAGCCATCGTTAAGTGAACATGTTTTGTTAGTTTCTTTAAAAAAATGTTTGTGACATTCCAGCAGGCATACTGTACATTTTCTCAAGCAAAAGATCATTTTGCTTTGTAATTTGCCGCAGTCATTTATCCAGCTCGATTGGAAACCTTTTAGTAACAAAACACCCCACTGTGAGTCCTTAGATCACCTGAGTCTGGGGTCAAAGTAACATTAGAACACCCTGGGCCTAGACCTAAAAGCTAGTGATGACTTGCTATGGTGAGCAATTTTTGCACTACAGATATCTATACAATATTCAAAACCTAATAATTTTAAAAAAGGTCCTAAAGTGTTTTCTGTGTTCAAAGACTGGTCATTATTTCATTGGTTTAGAGCATCCCGCAGACATGGTGTGTTTGACATCCTTGACTCAGTAATAACCTGCTCCCTTTCAGCGACTCTCAGCAGCGTGTCTCCAACATTACGTTTCCCCTTCGAACACAGAATAACAACACATTTGTTTTCATTTGAATAGAAAAGACGATAATAAATGAACAAACTGACTGGAGAATACATCTCTCTGAGACCACCTGTCTTTTTTTTTGCTTGTTACAGACATTTTTGTCAGCACTTTACTTCCTTTCTGGTTATGATTTTTTATTTTGCTTTTTTTTATCTTGCTCCAAACATGACTGAGGACTTTCAATGTAGGTACAACAGAATGGTTTGAAAAGATGTGCATATAGTTTTCAGTAAAAAAAAAAAAATGTATCTCAAATTTTAAAGGTTACTAGTGTATTTTACTTAATTTTTCTGTTTACTTCACTCGTGAAAAGCTTGTGGCAAGACTATCTCAAGATACGTGTAAATATTGTCCACATCTATATGAACAGTAAGTCAGAGATCTATACTGAATACAGCATTACAATTTTACAAGTCCATTGTTGGGAGGCAGCAGTTTGAAGCATAAAATTATTTTTTTTATTTATGCCCCACATATACACTGCTCAAAAAATAAAGGCAACAGAACAAAACACATCCTTTACCAGAAAAAAATGAAACATTTCTTTTAAAATGCTTTCTTCTTTCATGTGCTGAAAACACAACTACACAATAGTTCTAAATGAAAATTAAATGTATTAACTATGGAGGTCTGTATGTGGAATCATACTCAAAATTAAAGTGGAAAAACACACTACAGGCTAATCCAACTTAGATGTAATGTCTTTGAAACAAGTCAAAATGAGGCTCAGCAGTGTGTGTGGCGTGTGTGTAGAGTTGTAAAATGTGTTCAGTATATATCTTTGTATTTTTGATGCATCATAAAAAAGTAGTATTTTAATCCTCTGTTCATGAGGGTTTTTTTTCTTTTACCTCTACTACTTTAGTCATTCTGGAATTGTTTTAACACACTTGACTAATACTGGGTATTTTCTCCTTTACAATCAATTTCTACAATAATTCATCTTTTGTGCAGTTTATGATTTTGTATCTTGAAAATTGTCAAACACTCATTAAAATGACGTCATTTCACAATAGCTCTGAATGTGGGAGCAGTTTTTTTCTCTGTGAGATAAGAAACCTGATCAATTTCATTACACTGTTTGACCCTTGGCTTCTATTTCTACTGTTGTACTTTTCCATAAATTCTTTGCACACTTCTCTGTTGCATCCACTGTGGATTCTGCTTTTACTGCATTTGAGGCATAGTTTGATTTTTTTCCCTTCTCAGAGGAAATGTCTACCTAGCAGCAGTGGAGGCAGCTTTGTTTTCACAGTTCTTCTAGTCTGTTAGTCAGCAAACACTGTGAACTCATGTTTCACTAAGCAGCTGCATAACTTGCAGTTTTGCTTCCACTAAATAGCCTTGAGCTATACAATCACCCTCTCAAAAATAAAACTAAGAATTTGTCTATTGTTGATGCCTATGAGTAAGCTCTAAATTAGAATCAATACGGCAGACTTTAGTGAGTCTTTTAGACCAGTGTTCCCCAACACCTTGACGTCATGGAAGAGTTGGCTTCGGGCTGCAAGAAAATAAAAAAAATCTACTTTTTTTCTGTTTAGCTTATAATCTGATTCTGAAGGAAGTTTTATTTTGAAAAGCTACTGGATTCTCATCTTGAAAATAAAGTGGTTGCGCTGGCCACTAAATTGAAATCCTCGATTGAGCAAAAATTAACATTCTATTTAGAATGTTTTTTTTTAGCAGAAAAGAGCCAGTGAGGAAACAGGAAAAGAGATCAAATAAAAGAAAGCAGCATTTTACAGACACAAACCAAGAGTCTTTACTCCAAATATGGATTTACTGTGACAGTTGTTCCCACAGATCAAAATAATAACGCAGAATATTCAGTAACCAGCTGTCTAATGTAATGAGGATGCTGCTAATGAAGTTGCTCAAACTGTGTATTCATGTTTTAGATTATATTTTAAAAATACTAATTTTAGTGAGCATTTTTGGAGGGTTTTTTGTATCTCTTCATTGTACCTTCAAAGTCGGATGTGGTTGAAGTATGTGTCTGATTTTTTTAGCTTCCATTTTGACACTTAAGGAATACAAAAAAATCTTTTTTTTAGTAGTTTCTAGATGGAATCTGTGTATATACATATATTTTTCAACTAACTGTAAATATTTTACTCTGGATGAAGATAAACTTTGAAGATAAACTAAAGTTAAGCGGAACTGGAAGCTTAAAAAGGGGAAAATCAGACTCACACTTTAGCCTCGTGTCTGTTTGAAAACAGTTTGTGGCCTGAGAAAGGTTAGGTACCACAGTTTTGACAGCTTGCAGGCAACAGCGGACAGAGTTGACTAGTCATATATCAATATTCAAGCTGTTATCATTGTCTGCTTTATGTTTGCAGTTTTCATTTGAGTCTTAGAGCAAACTGTTTAAGTTTAAGCTGAACTTTGGTTTCAGTGGTTTCAGGCTAACCAAACAAGCTTGTTTTTACACAAACAGAGATCCTTTATGAGACTTCTATCCATACATTTGAAAAGCAAACACGAAATTAAAACCACAAGTAGATTGTGATGTAATTGTTTTTGTTTGTTTTTTTTAATGATGCTGCAGCTTAATTTTCTCTCATTTCCTTTACTTCATAATGCTATTTTACCTTGTATTATTTAGGATTTTCATGGGCTGGTTGTTGACGATATTGCAGGGGTTTTTATTGTCAGCTTTCCTACTGCCTGAAAAAAATCATATATATATATATGTATATATATATATATATATATATATATATATATAGTTACCATTAATAATCAAACAAGAGTAAAAAAAAGTTTTGGTTAAAAAAAGAAAAACTGAATCTTTCCAACCCAGAGGCTTGAGCTACAAAAATGGAATAATAGAAAGCCTGGCAGTGTACATTTTGGGTTATGCATAATGCAAACAAGACATTCCTGTGCTAAAGTACAGCATATGGAGATAGAGAGGAATTTTGCCCAAAAGCTACTGCAGCAGTACAGATTTCATATGGCTTGGATGTCTCCACTGCAATGCTGCAAAACACACTCAGGTGGGGAGTTAAAACCTTGTAGGAAACAAAGACACAAACGGATTTTTATGTCTTTTTCATTTCAGAAAAGGAGACATTGTTAAACTGTTCAAATTCCTGGAAACTCCTGGTCTTTCATGGTCGTTTTAGGCACAAAGAAATCCCAGAAACAATGCTTCATATCTGTTTCTTTCACATGAACTTATTAAAGAATATTACTGCACTAGAGTTGGAAAAATGAAGATTTTAGTTTTTTTCCCTAATTCCATGTAAAGAATGCAGCAGCTTCAGGACAGTGGGGCAGTTCTTTGGTCAGTTGTAAGGCCAGACACATTCAAATTTAAGGAACAATTTACTGTAAACACTAACCTATAAGATGTTTTTGGCTGTGGAAAGAAAACAAAACGCCAAGAAGAAACACACAAATGCAAGGGCAGAACATGCATGGCTGTCTGCTGGCAGAAAAAGGGTAAACTTGTGTGGTGTACACAGGTGGGCTGCACAAAATTTTAAGATCATTGACCATTGGTGAGGTGGTAAGGCAGATTACCTGGATCAGGTGTGTTTAGCCAATAAGGAGCTTCAACGGCAGGTTGGTTGGAAAACATGCAGTACACTGGCCCTCGAGACCTGGATTCTGACACCTCTGGTGCAGATCAAAAATTTTCATACACATTTTACACATATTTCATTTCTTCAACTCCCAGAAACGCACACGCTGAGGAAGAGACTTGTTCAGATGATGAGTGCGCACTCCTTGCTCGACTTTTGCGTGCTTCGTGCGTGCAGCCTGACTGTTAGAAACTTGAAAATGATTCAGTGCAGTTTGTGTGTAGATGCTATGAGCGTCCTATGTACATTTGCGTATCACGTGCACACCCTGTGTATGCAGCATTTGTCCATGGTCAAAAAGGAACCGGTACTTGCACCTCACTAATGACTGCAGTACGACATAAGGGCACCGAATGTCAGCATCACCCATGCATCATAAATGTTTCGTTACTTCTATTATCCTAACAAAGTCTTGCTGCATAATTTGTCAGCAGCTTTTATTACAAAATTGGCTCCCTGTTAAATAAAGATTTTAATTTTAGCTGTTATAGCCTTGCATGATCAAACTCCTTAGTATATTTCTGACCTTTGAACTCCCTACACTCCCGCATGTTCCTTAAGGTCCCCACACACGAATATTTTAAGCGTTCCAAAGACATGATTTAAAACAAAGGGAGATCTTGCCTGTCAGGCAGTCATTCTCCAACAGTCTCTTCACCAAATTAACTTAGTTGAATATTTTAAAACTCAAGTTAAGACATTTTTATTTAAAAGAGCTTTTATCTGGCATTTCTTACTTTTTTCCTGTCTTTCACCTGTGTGTTACTTATCACATCATTGAATGTTTCCTTTATTTTTATGCTTTTATGCTTTTGTTTATTTTTGTATTTGCCTAGCTTGTATCAGTTCTTTGGTTTTTTTTTTAATTAAATTATTTATTTCAGGTATCTTTTTTACTTCCATTTTAAGTCTGAGTGTGAAAGGTTAATTTTACCCTTAATAGGTTAACTATTGAGTTTTATTGCTTCTTGTGTTTGCTGCCTTCTAAAACACAAGCCTTCAAATCTTAACCCCCTGGTGCAAAGCGGTCACTTCATTGAACACAGCTACTAAGTATCTATCTCTTTAATGCATTGGTTTCTGTGGTAGAACTGTACATCAGTTACTAGAGTGCCCTCTGCTGCCACAAACCATTGAGTTCAATTCAGTGGTCAGCCGGTGTAACTGCAAGCACATTTACTTTGAATCCTAGATGGCTAAACAGCCAGCTCTGATCCTACTGCTACCATTATCCTTTCAATTCGTCTATACTGAAAGAACCTGTCAAGTAAAAATAGGAAAATAAATAAAAATGATATGCAGTAACATATAGGGAGGGACAATATTAATTTAAAGTATGCTTTTTTAAATGTACATTAGAAATTTAGGATCACTCGTGTCCAATGAAGTGAACATCATTCATCACACAGTATATTAACATAAATCATTTAACTGCTCCACTTTCTTGTGGTCCACTAAATTGGACATGTTTGTGACTTTAAGGGAAAAAAAAAGATTTTTGTAAAAACAAAAATGTAAAAAAAAAAGTTGAGCATTATTTCCATGTCCCGAGGAGAATTGAAACACTTCAGAAAGAAATCTTAGTAACTAATAAAGAGATCAGAAGGTTAATTTTATGTTTGTGGGTACATGTATTTTGTGAATTAATTTAAGTAAGAATTCTGAGAATTGGAGCCTTTTCAGTTTGACGTCCAGGGATCTTGTTTCTTTTGCATCTTCAAAAACTGCAGCCACTTCCTTATCAGGTAACGCCTTTCCTTATTGGAGATTATATTTACTCTGTGCTGTTGTAAGCACCTTCTCTGGCAGATTAAATGAATTAAGACCTTATTATGGGCTCTGGCCAGGACCTGCATGTACAGGTGATTTGTAATGAGGACAGTGTTGAGGTGAGTCAGCAGCCACTGTCCTGATTATAGCAGCTGGACGTCAGGAGGAAAACCCGCTGGCCAACTGCAGAGAGAACTGTTAGCTCTCTGTACTTTGTGTGGAGGAACGTCAAACCGACACCTATAAAAACGTAATGTTAAGAAGAAAAAACACAGAGAAGCCAGGTTGGTTCATAGGAATGAATCAATAATTTATACTCTTTTGTAACAAAATGTTGCCACACAAAAATGTTTTTTTTTTTCTGTTTTTTTTTCTAGAACTGCAGGTGAGAATCATGTCTATGTCAAGTCAAGTAAACACTTAAATTTATAATGTCAGTTAGCAGAGAGGAAGAGAATTTACACGATATCACAGGTAGAGGATGAAGAGTTGCCTTGTTCTGGATTTACTCACAAACATCTGTGGATTCTGGGCATAAAATAGTTTATTTTGTTGTCTTAAAAACTTTCATTCTCCTTTTTTTAACAATAGCATGAATAAACTGGTAGAACAATTAGGCTTACATCTGAAGAAATTATCATATTAGCATTTTAGTTGGCAATGTTTTAAATCAAGGACAATTAGAAGGCAAATATTAAAAATGGCAAATATTTTTGAAACTGTTAAAAAATGAAAGTGATTTTTTTACGGTTTGGTCATTTATTTTTTACAACTAAACGTTTTTTTTTTTTTTTACTTTGTCAATCACAATTTTACATAACTGTTTGTAACATTTGGTTGTGATGTTAAAATGTTGAAAAATAATCTAAACCTATTACGTTTCCTTTTAAATTTTAAAAAGGAATAACAGAAGCTGGATAATATGTTAAAACGTTTCTGTGGCACATCCCAGTAAAGAACACCCACTAAAAACATTTAAAGAAATATGACATGTTAGTAAATATTTGTTTATTCCACAAGTTAGGAAAAAATCATGCTCTATATTAAAATGGACTGTTAAAGAATTCATGTCTAGGTTTTTCACCTGTGCTTTAGCATTTACCAGCAGTAACTCAGACGCCAGAGCTCAGATTACGCTTGTGTTAGTTTTTAAAAGTGTTACCAAAAATTTAGATCAGACAGTAGCAAGATGAGACCACAAAATGTCAATATTTACAATATTTTTTTAAAGACCCACTCATATAATCTTTTACACCATTTTTAAAGTATTCCAAATGGTCTTTGAATCATAATAATGCAATTTTTAGCCAAAACCTGTGTCGTTTTCTCAGACATAATATCTGCAGAGCAGCACGAGTTCATTAGAAATGTGCTTTTAAGCTGTGGACCTGACTGTTGGCACGGAACAACTCCGCCCCTTTCTCCATCTCCTCGCGAGCAGCTCTCTGTTTAAGCAGAGTTTGTATCCCGCCCACGGTATTCTCTGTCACCAATGCTTTTTTTTTTTTTTTTTAATTTGGAAATTTTTCGTCTGCTTCTGATTCACAACAAATTTGAACAAAGAAATACCCAGAAATGTGATTTTGGACTTAATTTTCTTTATACATGCCCTGTATCATGAGAAAAAACCACAAGAACATGTTGGAACCACCAAAAACACAATTTTCACCAGAGTGAGTCTTTAACTAAATATTCAATGTCATAAATGCTTTATTTTAACAGTGTTTCAATTGACTGGTCAAGATTTAACAGATGTTTGATTTACATTTAAAAAGATTTGAAGATTTTTTTGTCAAAGTAAATAAAACCTGTAATGTTTTAACTCTGCCTCGGCATGAAAAATAATCTATTTGACTTTGGATTCAAAGGCTGTTTTCTGGAACGTTATTGACAGATTGAGTATGGAAATATAAATGTTTGTCATCTGAGGGAATACATCTTTTTAGGAAATTCCAGAGCTCCTCTCCCTACTTGGGGTAGCGTGTAAAATCCCATTTCAGTAAGCTGACTAACAACGATCATGTTGGTACACCACAGTAAAGCACCTTCTCACATTTTGCTTCACAGGAAAATAAAATTACTACTTCACAATTTCCATTACTCCCCCTTTTACATTCTCACCCAGTTATTGTACAAAAAAATATGCTAATATACAGAACAGTACACCTACTGTAGGAGGAAAACATTTCAAAAGAACTTGACGACTAACCCACACTTTGAAATGCAGCAGTCCCAAAGAATATCCAGAAAGGCAATAAAATGCAGGGATGTTGCAGTTGATTGTACTGGGATCTGAGCAAAGACTGATTCAGAGTTCTACTGCAATGTACTGCCCTGTTTGAGAGAATGACACATGAATCGTTCTCTGGTGAAGCAATTTAAATAATAGTTAAATGAAAAAAGATTCTGTATCATGCAATCTGGGGAAACAGATTTCCAGACGTGTTATCCTAAAGGCTTTAAATATTTTTTTTTTCCCTTTCAGAGTTACATCCTCTTACAAGCACCACAGTGACCTTTATCCAGATAATAAATGACAAATTCCTTCATTTAACCTGGCTAAATTAACAATTACCACGTGCTCTTGTTTGGATTGCCTGAAGAGAATCCCAATTTGCTAATACATCATCCTGATGTATGATTTGGGCAAATGATTAACTGGGCCTGATGAATTTCAAACAGCATTTGCATCAGGCTTACTGTAAACAATGATAGCATCCTAAAACCTATTCTGAGGTAAAGGCTGTTTAAATCAGAGGCTCTTCAGACTGTAGGAGCTCTGGTCACCAGTCATAGCCAATGGGGAAATTATCAAAGATCCCAAATGATAAACAATAGGGATGTAACGATTCATCATAACAATGGTTCGATTTATATCATAATTTGTGGTTGATGATACATATCTGAGTCGATATTGGTTCATTTTGAATGATCCCATTCACTGAACTAAAATGGATCTAGAACATCTTTAGCTAAAACTTCAACCAGTGTGTTGCTTTTATGTTATAGTAAAATAAACCAACCATGTCTCAATCCAAATGACATTTCGATTATCCATTTATTTCATTTTGAAATATTTTTTAATGGTATAGGTCAATTCGATTCGATTTACAACTCGCATCAGACAGATCAATCTGGTTGGATCGTAGGAATAGAAACCGAATCATTGATCAATGGTTACACCCCTAATCAACAGGGAAGTTTTGCAATCGCAAACCAAAAAGTTCTATCAGAAAGCAAAAAAAAAAACAAAAAAAACAAGTAAAAGAAAATAATCAAATAAAATATATTTGGACCCATTTGTGATCTATTTTGGGCATTTGCAGATTTTTTTACTTGCTATCACAAATGAACAACCTCATATAAAACATAAGCTGAGGTAGTAAGACAACACTGGCTTGCTGTAGTTCAGTGTCACTGATATTTAGGGTGTGAACCACTTTGTCAATTTGGGACTTAATAAAATTGGCCTTGCAGTGTAAAAAATAGCAGTGTGAGAAATGGCAGCTTCTGTGAGTGTGTCTTTAATTGTCAACTACAAACTCATCATAGAGCTTTACCTCTCTCTTCTGATGAATCACTTAACTAATAAATAGTAAAAATGATAGAAAACTGGGTGAAAATAAAAATGATTTATTTTTCCTCTACCTCCTCTGGTCCCTTTCTCTACTGTGGCAGTAGTCCCATATTATGCTAAAGGTCCACAATGTTGTGAGCCAAGTCAGTGCAACAGAGGCAAGTCCTCCTGTGAATCAGTTGTGCTGAAGACGAAGAAGTTGATCCACTTTGCTTTTTTTTCCGACTGTGCTTCAGGAACAAATCCAAAAAGGACATTTTTTTTTCAAATATAGTCAGTATTGTTACAAAGTTTTGATCATGGTCACATCATTTCTTTCATGATCGTTTGAACAATATTCACATGGGTATTATTTGGTCAGTACCCGAGGATAGTTTCTCCGTGGAACCTCTCCAGTCCCACTCTTGTTTTAGTTTCTAAGGACTCCACGTATCCGTCTTCCTCAAACGGTGCTCTCCATCACCCACTCAGAGCTCTCAGAGTTGGGCTTCTCATCCTCACTATCATCACATGGCAGTAACATGCCGTTGACAGACAGACTGCGTTTAGTCCAGATGTTGCTGATCCTCCTTGGCTGGCTGCTGCGACACTGTGCTGCACTGACATGACCCATGTCAAAAGAATGGCTTCGTTTGGGCTTTCCCTCTTGGGGAAACCCTAAAAGTCGACCCAACATGGTTGTGGACTCCGCCCTCCCAAGGAGAGGCTCTTTATCAGATGGTGGTGCTACAGCCACTGTTGTCATGGTGTTAGGAGTGCTGGAAGGGCCCGCAGTCCCTTGAACGTCCTTGGTTACCCCTCGCAGTTCCATTGAAGTGATCGTTCCTATAAGATGGTCCAAGTTTTGTCGTGCTTTGGCGCTATGTACGTGCCTCCTGAACTTGTTGCCGGGCAGTGTGCTGCATTCACTGCTCTGAACACTGTAACGGCCAGTAGCTCCTCGCCCTGTCTGGCTGTCTAAAGAGTTGGATGAGGAGGAGGAAGAAGAGAGGCTGCTTTGGAGAGATCCACACTTGAACTCAACCATTTCCTCACGCATGACCACCACTGTGGATTTCACTTGAGGTGGGGCACCATTGAATCTGTTCACCCCTCCATTGGTTTGGGAGTATGTGTTGCTGACATTGGGTAGTTTACTTGTTGGAACCCCATTGGTCACTTTGTAGCGGACCATAAGGATAATTATAAATACCAGCAATGTGGCCACGATGATCCCGCCAATGACCAGAATCATGGTGCTACCAAGGAAGCCACTGTGAAGAGACTGGCACTGTGGGTAGTCATCTCGGGTGACAAACTGGACACAGCCGACAATGTTGGTGGCAGTGAGTGTTGTGGCAGTGTCATCCCAAATGGCCAAAACACACAGGTCATACTGCATCCCTGGCACAAGATTTGTGACGACAAAGGCCCTATCTGTTCTGGAGATCATCCTGAAACAGAAAAGACATGAGTATTATTTCATTAAAGAAATCTTTCTATTGAAGATGGGAACAAGTCCAAAGGCACTAAGAGTTAAGGGCAAATAAATTAGTCTGAAACGCTAGAACACACAAAAGAAAGTGCTAGAAAGAAGCATGATAAAAAAGCTATTTATATGCAAAAAGTAATTTATAAATATTACTTCATTGCTCTCAGTGTTTCACATTTGATATGCATGAGTTGAAAAGTAATGAGACAAGTCTTAAATGGACACTTTTTGTAATATTGTTTTAGTGTAATGTAATTTCTCATACAACCCATTAAACATTCATTAAGGTGTTTCAAATCAGGCTGTTAGTATTCAAGAATTTTAAATATAACTGAGTCGGTTACAAGTACATTTTGAAACTGAAAGTCTCTGCTCTGCTAAGATGGACTTTAAAGAGGAAATCTTCTTCTTCTTCATCATCTTTTCATTTCGATTTTTCCCTTCAGGGAAATCATTCTACCAATATATTCACTGTCTCTCTTCTGGACATGTCTGAACCATGTCAGTCTGGTCGCTCTGACTTTATCTCCAAAACCTCTAACATGCTGTCCCTCTTATGTACTCATTCCAAATTGTTGCTGTAGTTTGAAAAAAACAGGTTTCCCAAGACTTTTATGAATGTAGCTTTCGGGGCAGTGCAGAGGTACAGCGGTCGGCATCTGATGGGAAGATCACAGGTTCAGTTCAACCTTGACTGCCCTGTGTTGAAGTGTACACGGACAAGACACTGAACCCCATTTTGCCTCTGGTGGTTATAAGTTGGTGCCAGTGTGAGGCAGTTTAGCCGCCATCAGTGTGTGAATGTGTGTATGCTTAGGTGACTGAGACTGTGATTTTAATGCTACATTCAAACTGAGCTTGAAAACCCATGTTAGAGCAACTGCTTTCAATGAAAAGTTTATGTAAGTGCAAGTATATGTGTGTTTTGGGCTTCCCTGTATGATATTCTCACTTTTAGCGTTGCTGCACAAGATTTAAGGTAAGTTTTTGCCCTCTTTGTACAAAGTACGCTGGGATTGAGTGCACTTCAAAAGTTAAACTTGTTGTGGGTCGTCAGACGCCATGGCAGCTCCCACCTGTGCTCAATCAGCCACCAGGTATGGCCACCATGATTGCCTGCACCTGGGTCTCCAGCAGGTGTATAAAGGATCGTGGAGATCCCAGCTCCGGCGCCAGACTGTTAGCTTGCCTAAGACGGTAACGTGCTGGCTCTCAAGACGTGTCATAGGACTCTACTCTTGTGTCAAAGATTTGCCGACTAAAGAGTGTGTTTGCTTGCCAGTGGCTCCCGCTTTCTCTCCACTACCCCTGCTGCTCCCCTGGGCTCATCCAACTCCGCTCTCGACGCAGACCAATCCATGCTGGACTTTCCCCCATCAACATTCATCGCCTTACCCTTAAATAAACTTCATAACTTCAATTGTGTCCTGCGCTTGGATCCTCCCCTTCCTGCTCTCGGCCTAACAAAACTAGATTGAACTTTGACAAATTAGGGACTCTGAGTTGGTAGAGACACATAGATTGCATCCTTGTCAAAACATGGAAGTGCGAACAGGCTGAAAATTAATCACGAAGGGGAAATTAAAAGATGCAGGTTGTACCCGGCCAGAATGATGTGACACCACATCTTCCAACTATCAGAACAGAGCTTTGAAAAAAAAAAGCCTGGAACAAGATTTGCGAGATTTGCACTGCTTTGACTTTTCACACCAAGCCTCTTCCAACTGAGTCGATGTGTTTTATCAGATAGGAACGGTCCAGTGTGAACACCGTGTGCTAAGAGTGCGTTGAAGAACCCACGTTCAGCATGTTCTTGAACATGCTACACATGTTCAGTGTGTATGTGGCATAAAGCACTTTGGACTTTCGAGGAAGGTAGTAAAGTGCTGTAGGCTGTAAGTATACATTTACCATTTTGATGTAACAACCGCTTGAAAAATTTATATTTTTATTCCGAAGCTTTGCATCATCTTTCAAAAATTTGCTAATGATAAAAAAAGAACATAGTACTTCCTGCAAAATAAATAAATGCAATCACTTGATTAATAGCTGGTTGACAAGATTAACAGGACAAACACATGGCATCTTTCCCAGCATAATACTTTTAAAAACTTGCAAATAAACCAAATGTTTTGAATCATGTATGAATAGAAATCTGACAAGAAGTAAGCACAAGTTAGCACAAGCCAGAAACCTATGTGTATGTATTAAATTAAAAAAAATTAAATAAATATATCCAAGAAGAAACTGGGTAGATATTAATGTTTAACATGCTGGCTGTGATGTTCAATGTAATTTGGAGCTTAGCTAATCTTATCTTGGTTAATGGAAGCCCAACGAGCTCAAACAAGCTAATTTGGAATTGCATATTAGTTGGTAGTCACACAAATATTTGCTGGAAATATTATTTGTTCTTCATTTTACTAACTTAAATCAGATTACATATGCATTGCAGAAACTATTTAAATGCATTACATTGTTAACTGAATTAGTAGAAATGGCCCCTGGAGTGCTATGCTGGCATAGGGAGCTATAAATAGCCTGCTTTTGCATTCCTCCATTGTTGGCATGTAGAAATCCTACAGTATCCAAAGCTTTGATTTTCCTGGAGTGCCCAAGCCATGAGGCCCAGGCACCAGTACAGCTGTGTTTCATTATTAATCCTTAATTGGCTTTTTCCAGACCCAGGAACAAGCTGTGCTTGCTCACATGTCCAACAGAAGTCATGCAATCACTTGCTGCCCCACTTGCCGCTAATTGATTTTTAATCATGCCCTTCCATGAGTGCAGGCTTTGGGAAACTGAGCACGTGCAGACAATAACATTATCTAGGTATCATTTTAATGCACGTTCTATGTTTGCAAGTCATATTTTCTTCATAAATATCAATGAATCATACCCTATGCACGTAATAGATGCAGGCACTAGGTTAAAAAAGCATTGACATTTTTGGGGAGGCATGAGATAATAAACGATAATCATTTATTCATATTTTAAGACCTGAAGATTTTTCATAAGAGGGGAAACAAGATAAAGGGAAACCTTAGCAACACATATAAATGTAAAAACCCAGACTGGGGATGATTACACACTTTGATTCAGCAAACTATCTTATTTGGTATGTATGTAGAAATGATCAGACATCTCCCATGTCTAATGTGTAAGACGCTGCCATTGACAGGCGACCTGTTCAGGGTGTGTCCTGCCTTCACCCTACATTAACTGGGTTGACTCCAGCGGCTCCATGACCCTGACAGGGATTAAGCAGGATCTGAAGGATGGATGGATGGATGGATGGTCTAATCTACGACCAGGGAAAAAAATAAAACTTTAACCAGTGCTGTCGAAGAAAAAAAAAATGAATTAATCCCACTTTTGGATTGTTTAATCACAATGTTTTACTAAGCAAATTTTTTATGACAATATGCAGCTTTTGAACAAAAAAAAAAAACTTGCCAGAGAAAACATTTATTCTCCATTTTTATTTTCTTAAATGTTTTAATTTATAAAATTTTAACTCAGAAGTTGAATTTGTGTGCACAAAACACAATAAGATAAGCAGAACTCTGAAGACATGTCTGCAGTATTATTAATAATAACAGTGGATTGAATTTATCTGTGCTTTTCCAGACGCTCAAAGTGCTTACAATGTGTGTCCATTATTCATTCACATTTGGTGATGGTAGGCTACAGATGTAGCCACAGCTCCCCTAGGGCAGACTGATGGAGGCGTGGCTGCCAGTAAATGCCAAACAACCCCTCTAACCATCACCGGTGCATTTATACACATTTGCACACCAGTGGAGCCACACACTAGAGGCAAGGAGGGTTAAGTGCCTTGCCCAAGGACGGTTGGCTGGAGGGATTGGACTGCCTTTGATCATTGGCCGACCTGCTCAACCACCTGAGCTACTGCCGCCCAAGAAAACAAACATTCTGATATACAGCCATAGGAAACAAACATCGTGCAGGGATTTCTGCACTTCACACCGTCTGGGTGAATACTCAAATCTGATTGTCTCCTGGGTGTTGATTAGCACCTAAAAAAAAGGTTCCGGTCACATAGCCCAAAAATTCTATATCACTGAGCAGGCTTCTTTAAAACAAACGTTTTTCTTCATCTTCTGGACAAAAACAAGTGGTAAGAGGTGAACTTTCTCTCTGAACTGATGCTTTATTGAACCTATCGTAACGATCAGCATACAGTGTTTATCGCTTTCCTTTGCCGCTGCAGTAGAGGTCAGTGACATGTTCTCATGTTACCATGACAACAGGCCGCACCACCAAACAAAAAGTCCCCTTTTTTTGTAAAAGCGATGTAATCTGACAAAATAACAAGATTAAAGTACTAAAAATTGAATTTATTTATATATATCTTTTGTAAGTGACCATGGTATAAATGGAATGATGCCAGACAAAGGTTGCATTTTCAGAAATTAACGCATGCCATGGAAGCCTGAACCATTCTATTCTTCACCACATCTATCTATCTATCTATCTATCTATCTATCTATCTATCTATCTACCTATCTATCTATCTATCTATGTTCACTTGACTGATTGAGCTGATCTTTTGCCGATTTATGTTTAAACTAATTTTTCAGATATTTTCACGAGCATATACAATTGGTGCTAGTACTAGAATACATGTTGAAAGTGGGCTAGATTCACACAAAAACAGAGCACCATCAAATATTAATGAGCAACTACTGAGCAGCACAAGTATTCTTGTTTGAGACCGATTTGATGAACTGGAGACAGGTCAGTTCAGCTTGTTCTACAGATAGTTCAGTTCTTACTCAGTCTAATGCAACGCTGCCCACTTCATAAAAAAAATAAAGAAAATCAATTTATGGTTTTTGAAGTTAAATTTAATACCAAAGACAATAGTAGATGTGGGGATTTTTATTTTATTTTTTTTGAGTATTTTTGCTTT
The DNA here is from genome assembly GCA_014656515.1 of Oryzias celebensis. Taxonomy (NCBI): domain Eukaryota; kingdom Metazoa; phylum Chordata; class Actinopteri; order Beloniformes; family Adrianichthyidae; genus Oryzias; species Oryzias celebensis. The sequence continues at coordinate 32,714,615 of BNCR01000005.1, read as the reverse complement.
TCAAGCTTCATCTTGTCCTCTGGGACGTTTAGCAACAGGTTGGCTGTTGGATGCTTAAGATTAACAAGAGAATTTACTAGTGTTTCAACAATAGTGTGTCTATCCCTTTTTCCTACTATTGTCACAGGCAGACATGTATTACCACCCAGGAAGAAGGAACTGCAAAGTGGAAAAAATGAATGATGATTTTTATATAATTTTTTGGGGGGGGCTGTGTATCTATTTTCAGTCATCAGAGGCAACTGTCAATATCATAGGAACAAAGTGAGAGTAATCATTTCTAAGACAAATGTGAGAACTTTACACACACAAAACTGTTGATAGGTGGATAAAAAAAAAAAAAAAAAAAGATCCTGTGTTGATTCTAATGATGTTTGGATGAGCACAGGCACATGACAGTATTCATAACTGAAGCAAAACTAGCAAAAGATAAGGAATAGCAAAACATATTTAATGTAAAAATCATGAAATTAATCATTTCCAAAATGTAGTTTCACCACTAAGAAATGAGAAGGTGTTGATATCGAAGCAAGATTTACTCTTGACTGACAACAATGACAATAATATTTTTGAAAGACCTTCAGCAAAGAGGAAAACAGTTTGGATGCATTTAATACAAGTGCAGATGAGTCATCTAATGTTTCTGTCGCAGTGCAGAAGAAAATGGTTCTGAAAATTCATATTGTCCTCTCCACTCTGGCATGAAAACCTGGCACAGGTTGTGCAAGCAACAAAATCAGATAAACTGCTCATTATTGAATTTTCAGAGATGGGAGTTGAAACAGCAATGAAAGAAGTAATATGTTTCTTCATTACAATATATTTTTTAAAATCTCAGCTTTTGAGCTAATAACCTTTTTTTTTATCCAAGTCGTCTCAGTTTTCTGAAACTTATCTTACGGTGAGAAACTATTGTGCATCGTGTGTAGTAGCTGTATCCAAGTTGCTGGTGTTGTTGTAGCAATTGTGTAGTACTGTAGTGTTGCATTGTAGTGTTGTTTATTAGAAACATATTTAATCATATAAGGTTTCTACATCTGTTTTCAATACTTTGCAAAACGGACCCAAAACTGCTGCAGCTACTTTTAATGGAGGAATCAATTTCATAACAGTAGGATGCTGAACAAAGGGAAAAAAAGCATCTTTAGCATAATCCAATGCAATCCTTTCCCAAGAGGATCTCTAATGTGTTCAAGAGTAACTTCAGGGGATAGTGAAGAAGCCAAAAAAAAAAAAAAAAGAGTTCATTATTATGTAAAACAAACAAATATACATGCCAGGGACTTGTGTTCTATGTTTAGGGCAAAAGAAAAGGATCTGGTTGCTTTCTCCTCATCATCTTAATTCCTAAAAAAAGATTCATTAAATACAAGATCCTTCATTTTTGTGATTGCAACAACATATCTTAGTTGAACGTTCTTCTTTGGCTTATTTAAAATAAGAAATTGATTTCACAGACCCCTAAGATCTACTGCTGCAGTTGCCAAACTGACACTTGTATGGACTTGAGCACCTTGAGAGAAATACTCTTAAATTGAATTTATAATCTTTTTTTTTAGGATTTTTATTAATGGTTAAGGTCATGGCTTTGTTTCAAGGTAACTCATATAAATAAAACTTTGCATCTCAATCAAATGTCAGTTTAAGCACAACAAGATAAAAATTTTAGGAATTTTTTTTTGTCACTTAGTAATGATAGATAGATAGATAGATAGATAGATAGATAGATAGATAGATAGATAGATAGATAGATAGATAGATAGATAGATAGATAGATAGATAGTTAGATAGATAGATAGATAGATAGATAGATAGATAGATAGATAGAAACTCTCATTATGTAAATAATGGTTGCTTTAGCCAGACAGGTCTATAAAAACAATTTACAATGCTTACCTATAAATGGGGACTTCATCATCAGAGCAGTTGTATTGAAGTTGATACATTTTCACTTTAGGAGTTGATTTGCTGACAATCCATTTTACAAGGGCCGACACAGCAGTCACTTCTGATACAGACACGGCTTTTTCGGGAAGGAGTTTAGGCTCCCCTCTGCTAATCTTGGTAGAGCTTGTGATGTCTGAAAGCCCTGACTTGGACTGTGTGGTACGATTTGTACCATTCGCCACATGGGGGAGCTGAATGATTGATAGCTCAATGGAGGCAGTAGATTCCCCAGCAGCATTAGCAGCGATACAAGTAAAAGTGCCGTAGTCCTTGGATGTGGTGACTGTTATATCCAGGGTGCCATTGTCGTACACAATTGCTCTCGATGAGTTGCTGATCAAACGGTCATCAGGAGCAACCCAATGTACGGTTGGCATTGGATCTCCTATAGCTTTGCAGCGCAAGCTAGCTGTTTGGCCTTCCAGCACTAGTAACTTGTGTGTATGTTGTGTGATTAAAGGTGGCTCACAGACAAACTCTTCTTCACGAACAGACCAAAAATAACGGCCTTTCAGACTGGTGGGAGAAGCACAAGTTTCCATATCGTCTTCACGGTCCAGCCTCCGTAGCCAAAGTACCTCACAGTTGCAGTGCAGTGGGTTTCCACCAAGGCTGAGAGAAAGTGGAGGTGCATAAGGAGTGCTCATAATCATACTGCTCTGAGAGCGGGCAAAGATGGGATCTGGAGGGAGTTTTTGAAGGCGATTGGAGGTCAGGTCTAATCGAGCAAGTTTATCTAGGTCTGTAAAAGTACCTTCAGCAATGAAGGAGATGAGGTTATGGTCCAAACTCATTTGATGTAGGTTAACCATTTTGCGAATGGCTTCCCAAGGCACACTGCGTAAGTTGTTGTAAGACAAATCCAGATCCTCTAATGTCAATAACAGGTCATCAAAAGCTGATTTTGAGATTCGACCCAGCTGATTGTTGTTTAGGATCAGGTGCTGCAGGTTTATCAATCCTCTGAGGTCGTCTGGTCCCAGTTCTGTTAACCTGTTACTGTCCAGATGCAGGGATCTTAATGTCTCTAGGTCAATGAAGGAAAAAGGCTGAATGGTGCTGATAGTGTTTCTGGATAAAGTTAGATCCACAAGACCTGTCATGTTGGCAAAGTCCTGGGTTGTGATTTTGAGGATGAAGTTGCCGCCCAGCCGTAGCTCAACAGTTCGCCGATCGATGTCGGGGGGAACAAACAGAAGTCCTTTGGCAGGACACAGGGTACCCAGAGATTCTGAGAGGTTCTGGCAGACGCAGTACTTGGGACATGCATGGACCATCACAGCTGCAGTTCCCAGGAGCAGAAGACAGATGAGCACCTTGTCCATGGTACCTCATATAAAGAAGAACCTAAAAGAAAAAGAAGCATTTTGTTAGAAACAATGTACGTGACATACAGACTGAACATTGTTTGACTTAAACATATTTTGATAAAGTTATATTTTAGTCATGAATGAATGACTTATTGATGTATGGTGTTTAAAACGTGATCTGACTCTGTTAAAGTCAGAATTTAGTCTTTTGGAGCACTTTGCCTCCTTGTGTTCATTTTGAAAGGATGTTGCTGACTTGTGTGGTTAATGTTGTGTTTGCGTTTAACTGTAGGCAACACATATGAGATGTTGCACATCATAAGACCAGATGAGACTCAAATTATAGTCAAATGCCCTTTGCACTGTGTGCCATTTTGATTTTCTACTTACATATTCCAATGAGAATAAATAACAAGGCCTGGAATTCACTTTGTTAAATGGAGGGGGGATTTATTTGCTTCTCATGGGGGGGGATTTATACACTTCAGGGGGATTTTACTTGTGAACTTGGCAACAGATCTTATGTTGCCCAATTCATACCACAGAATAATACATATTTTAAAATGTTTAAATTTAGATGAGATTTTTTTAAAATGTTTTTTCTTCTTCGTTGTTTCAGTCCTACTCTTTGTTTCTGGTTTTGTAGTTGTGATTCAAACTTGAGGATTATTCCACAGGGGCCTCAAAAATCTTTAGAGTAGGAGGCGACTCATAAGAAAAAAGGAGGCTACAACTAGCAAGCAGAGTGCTGAATCCCTTCCCACCCTGGAAATGTATAAAATGAGGGCTCTTTATGTGCGTTTTCCAGGGATCTGGGGCAATCTTTTTAGTTGATTTGAAATCAGTACAGAAGGGGGATTCGGTACTGAACCTGTCCTCTGTCACTGTTGACTTTCCTCCACTCCTGTGATTACTTATCCATGACATATCTTCTAAAATGTTTGAGGAGGAGCCCCTGAAGGACCATTAAACTTACTTGTAACATTCAAGTAAGTTTACTTAGCACTTTAAAAAAACAAGTACTCTTTACATATTGAGTTGTAAACTTCCCAAATTGGAAAAAAAACCCTTTCTAAGTTTGCCAAGTTGCTTTGCCAAGTTGTGTTTTGGTACACGCTTTAAATTAAAGCAACTTGATTGAGCAAATACACTGGTTTGAATTTGTTAGAAGATATTTAAAAATATTTGATCAAACTGAATACACTTAAAGCTGCAGAGAACCTGATGAAGATCTCTGGTCACCACATCAATAACAACTGACTGACTAACCAGCCAACTACACTATTTTACATAGAACAACTTCAGATGTTTGATTTTATAAAATTTTATTATGTTAAATGCAAACAGAGAGGAAGTCCCAACTCAATAAACATGAAATAAAAGCAACAATTTTTTTAAAGAAAGTTTTTCTAAATAACTCGTTTATTTGATCAATACTCGTTTAATCAATACTCGTATTGATTTTTATTTCGAATCTTTGTTCTTTACTTTGGCGTTTTCACACCGTCAATGAAGTTTTTTTTTCTATCACAGATACGTTTTTGTTGTTTTCTTTAGAACAGCAGCACAACACTGTAGTGAAAAGGCTCCCTGCAGCCCCCATGAGATCTGTCAGTCAGTCACTTGTAGATGAAACCAAATGAACATTATCACATTTTTTAAAGACAATACCGTTGCATAAGAGTGATTTATTAATGTTATGAACACTTTTTAGTGTCATATTTCCTAATTCTGCCTCCAAACCGTAACTCTTTTTTAAATGAAATCAAATGTTTGTATGTTTTGAATTCAAGTCATGACAGTAAAAATACAGCACTCACTCGGGGGCGGTAGGGGAGTTTAGCCCAACACCAGCTCTCTAAATTGTATTTATTGTGTATATGCGTTTTATTTCTCCACCACGTCTGTAAGTCCATCAGGTGAAAATGTTGTGTGTGTCTTCAGCTCATTAGCAGAGCAGCAGGATGACAGTGTAGTCAGTGTGGACAACACAATCAAACACAATCAACACTTTTATTCAATTCTCTGCTTTCTGCTGTAAATGCAGCAGCTTTATTCTTCCGTTCTACCTAGATTTTTTTATTTGCCACAGGTTCTCACCTGGTCACCAATCACCAAATGTTATAGTTTACTGGGTGCTCTTGTTGTGTGTCTGTGTTTGTTTGTTGGGGGGGATCTCATACAGGATGCGGTTGTATCCCTCGCATGTGGACAGCAGAAGAGCATGAAAACAATTCACCAAAGAAAACGGAATGTTTCTCAAAGTAAAGATGAATTTATGAATACGTCACACACTGATTTTTTGCTGTGACGAACGAAATGACACTTTTGTTTGTCATTAGAAAATTGGCGGCAGTTGCTTCACTTGTAGACTGTGAATTGTCAGAGGCTATTGACTACTTTTGAGGCCCCTGATTGCACATTATTTTATGTGGGAATTTCCTGCATTATAGGAGTTCAGTTTGCAGGAATTAATTTTAAGCGACACCCGCAATCCCACAGTGAAATTCAGGCCCTGAAATATATGTAAACAGCTTTACAAAATAGAAATGGTACACCAAATTGATTAATGTATTTTATTAACTATATGGCGTAACTATAAACATTTTTTTAAACCAGCATGCGTCTTATAATTCAGAGTGCCTGATAAAAAGATTGGTAACACTTTATAATAACTACACGTTATAGCTAGTTAATAAGTAATTAATAAACTGTTAGTTATTGAGTTATTAATGACTTGTTAAATAACTCATCAAAGTTTGTTAAGGACTTATAAATGTACCTTATAGATAAACAGTAGATAACTAGCAACCTTTTAGTTAGCGAGTTTTAAATGACCTATTTTTTGTATATTAATGATTTGTAACTGCACCTTATTAATCAGTAATATATTGTGGAGGATTTGTTTCTAAATTTCTTACTATTGACTTGTTAAGAATCAGTAAATATTTTATACGTTACTGAGATGTTTTTTTTTGTTTTTTTCAAGATTGTAGCTATTCCTTTATTAATTAACTGTTTGTAAATGAGGAACATTTCAAACTAACCCTACATTTATAAATCCTTAAACCGTTAAATGTTAACAAGTCATTTATAACTCATTAACTAACAATTTAATAAGGATTTGTTTGGGTAGTTATTATAAAGTGCTACCAAAGGATTTGTTCTAGTTGTGTTTACTAGCATTGCAGTGATTTTAAGAAACACACAGTGTTCTGTCAAAATGGTTTTATGTACAAGTTGCAAACAAGGTTTGGTGTTATTGTCAATACCCTAACTCGGCTGACTTAATTCATTAGTATTGTGGTGGTATTTCACTGTGGATTTTTGTACGTGTTACTATCAAGGTCAAGAGTTAGTGTAGTCACAGTAACTTTGCTTGTTGGTATCAGTCTGTTTTTTTATGTGTTGCAAAAACATGGTAAGGACACTTAATTATTGTGAGTACGCTAACGTGGCTAATGTGTAGCGTGCTACAAACAAGTTGTAGAACATCTGTGAATGATGTTAATAAAATCTTACTGACTGCCTTATATCTTACCCTTTTAGTTCACTTCATCTAGTTCAGTGCACCTTATTTATGGCATAAGTTCAAAAATAGATAATTTGTTGACTGTGTGCCTTATGTTCCTGTGCGCCCTACAGTACAGAAAGTACAGTGCACACATAAACACGCAAGCAAGCTCACTAACTTAGTGTATACATTTTGAATGACAAAAAGTATTTGAAGTTGAAACAATAAAACAAATGAGAATTTTACAACTCATGTGAATTTGAGCTTGCATGTATCTGAAAAGCACTTGTATGATTAAGCTGCCCCCACACTGCATGATGAAAGTGTATATACTTCCACTGTCTAATGTTATGTAGCGCGCAAATGCTTTTTATTGTTGTATTTGACTCACCCCTTTGCTACACTGTGCGTTTAGCAAAAGCAAAGCAGCACATTAATGAGTTTATCAGCATCACGCATTCATTCCTGTTAATCAGAATTGACAATATCAGCACGCCTCCATGAACGCCCTTCCCGCCGTTACACCTGGCTGACTCTTCTGAATAAATAGCCAAGCTTGACTTCAACCTGGAATTTAAATCTTCCAGAGATTTGTTGTGGTAATTCATACTTAATCAATTTGAAATGTTCTATTTTTTAACAATTGTACTAATGAGAAGCTGTCCTCTGTCTCCTGCATGGTTCTCTCTGGAATCATGGAGGGCGGGGTGTAATTTTTTCCATCTTCATTTATTTACTTAGCCTGAGCCACATGCTTGAGCATCCATTCATGAATATGTATGTGTCATGTGAAAAGTAAGTCTTTATATTTAAGTTCTGCTTTGCACTAGCCCATAATCACTCACAATAAGAAATATTTATAACCTCGCTCATTTCTGGAATGACATTATAAAAAGCTGCAGCACATTTCATAGGTTTATGATCGCACATAAAGGCAGTTGGAGCTGCCCTCACCAAAGAACTGCCAAACATTTAAAACCCAAAACAAAACAATAGAAGAAATGCCATTAAAGTCACAAAAAAAGTATTGCAGCGTTAATAAATCTGGGTTGTAATAAAAACACATTAAAGGTCATTGTCATTTTTTTCCATTGTTCCACCAGATTGCTTATTTTTTTTGTTTATTTTTAGGTTTCTTTACATAAATAATACATTTACCTGTCTTTCTGCTATGGTCACATAGACAACTGACCACAACGTGGTGGGGAGGCATCGGCAGAATCTTCAAGATTTCATGCCGCTGCCCAATTCTTTTGAAAATTGTTGGCATGACGACGTAGACTATGGCTATCAGATCACTGGTCACTTGAACTCACATTATAATCTTGTCAAATTACAAATGTACACATTTTTAGACAACATGCCTTCCAAGAAAGCACAATGTTCTGTCTTCTTCAGATTCTTCTGAGCATCAATCAGTTCGTCACTATGCATGGCATGGTATGGCTGCACGGGGGCAGGGAGTGGCTGGAGGGTGGCAGTCTGAAATCGTCCGATTATCAGACGATTTTGGGGACCTTAGAGACCCTCCTATCAGTCAATTATTGTGTTGCTGCCTTCCTGACACCTGCCTGTCACTGGACTGCCAGTGACTGCTAATTTTCAAATGTGCCCATGTAGCTACTAACCAATGTCAAAATAATCATCCGACGCCACTAAATGTATATTTTTTTCTAAAGAAGTCTGCCACCACTGCACAACATGTAAAAATGCAACTGCTGCCTACAAATGTGACAGCTGTTAAAGTTGCTGAAAAACTTGCATTTAGGTTGCTGTGCTGTGTCATTTTGGGATATGTAACAGTAGTTTTAGGGTGTATTCAGACTGGAAAAAACACTTGGTCTGCACAGAGTCTGCTTAATTTGGCCCGGATCTAGTCCTGAAGTTTGCTTTGGTCTGTATTCAGACTGCCGTCAAGCGGCCTTTTCTGTTTTGAACTAAAGTTTGTAAACAAGGCCAAATGTCTAAAGATCCCTTCAGTAATTCGCCCGGAATTACAAGGTAAAGCAACTATAGGTGTAAAATATGGAAATCCTGCACTTTGCAATCTTTGTCGGGATATTTCACTGGTTCAAACTTAATTTTTCGTTGACCAATTTTGAACGTCTTTTTACTGCTACTTTGGTATGGTGGAGGCATGCTGAAAGGTGATAACTGCCAAGACGACGGCTAATAAGGTACGCTGATGACCTCTTTGATAGCATGGCGACCTCTGGTAACATCACATGATTTTCAGCTAGGGTGGCCGTTTTGACCCAGTGATTTCGCTCCCTGAGTGTTTTGTTTTCAGACTGAGGAATCTCCGAGCGAACCGAGGCTCAGTCCAATTGGAAACCAACTGCAATCACCTGAAAAGATGGGTCGAAGAGCAGTTCCTGGTCGCGGACCAGGGTTCGCTTAGGTGTGTTCAGACTGAAAATGTTTTTTGGTTTATTGGGGAAAACAAACTCTGAGTCACTTAAAGTGGAACAAATGTGTCCAATCGAAATACACCCTAGTAAAATGTTCCCTTTTCTTCATGGTTGCAGTTCCTTGACAGCAGCTTCTTTTCAGCCATGTTCCAGTTTGTAATCACCTTAGTTTTACTTATCAGTTGTCCTTGTCGTTGTCTGGGTTCAGAGAACTTTGTGTTCATGCTCCATTCTGCTTTTTATAGTATACTGGTTTGGTAATGCTTTCTTTTCTTTTCTTTTTAGTTATTCAATAAAAATATCAGCTAATTTTCCATACGGCTGCCTCCTCCTCAGTCTGCACTTGAATCCTTCACCACACAACACCTATTCCTGACAATATATCTCTGGAAGCCTGAGGGCTTCATGCAATGTCCTAGCGTTTCCTAGAACTGCATGAAAAAATATATAAATTAGTTTGCTGAACTGATGAACCCCGTGCCCACATTTTTGCTATTTCATAATTAAACCATCCTCCATTCTATGAATGGAAGTTAGGATGTTAAATTGAAGCTGATGTATGAAAAATCTGTTTCATGAAAAATGAGAAAAAAGATTGTAGCAATTATGTTTTCATCAGCTCTGACACTGTCTAATGGGTACAATGTTTTAATATTAGTTTCTTTAAATTTCTGATTAAAAAAAAAACACATCTGTGCTGGCAAGCTGCACCTGATCATTACCTGACCAATTCTTCTCCCTGCCATGTTTCTAATCATCACACTGGAATTCCGTTAGCATTGTTCCAATTTTTGTTAATCCACATGTTTTCTATAGTTAATTTACATTGTTGTGATTTTCTCAGCACTCTGAAGCTAATCCCCAGAAGGCTTGGTGGTGAGAACTGTCAGCAGTGACAGGCAGTTTCTTTCATGGACTCATTTTAATGAACAGCATCTAGGAAAAGTAACGCAAAAGCCCTGCAAATGCACAGAAGCATACTTTTTTGTTTAAAACTTCTACCTTAGATCTAACTAAAAAGGAACAACCATGTTAGGTAAGCGTTTTTTTTTTTTACTGAAATAATATCCAAAAAGGAAAGTAATCTCTACTGAATTTAAGAAAAGTTCTTTATTATTCCTAGTTTTTAAAAGTTTGCCTGTTAAGCTTCTGGGTATTTTTGAGGTTACAGGGTGGAGAAAAGTGGGTAAACATGAAAAAGATGTGACCTCTCAGCAATGACAGAAGGAAAAAAAGCTAACCAGCTTTTAAATGTTGGCTTCAAAGCGATGTTGACTGCCAGGCTGTCTCAGTGAAATAGCAGCTAAAGTCATTCTGGTTTCATCTGCTACAACTCAGTTTGTCAAATCTTGGATGGATTAACAACCTCTTAAGACAGAACTTCACTTTTGCTTATGACTTTACATGTTTCAAATATCTCAGCAATGCAGCAGTTCATCCTGAGTTTTCAGGCTTTTTGTTTTTTCCATGTCTTCTGTGAAATTAAATAAACAAAAAAGGCTCTTTCTTGGATGCTGCAATAAAGATTGTGGTTCTTTGACATGAACACACAGTTATCTATAGTGGTTTACTTTAATTTAATGTTAATTCCACCAATTTGTAACTCAAGAAGCAGAATTTTGTGAAGCTACTGGTTACTGCTTCTTTGTGCACTTTCTGTAATTTAGTTTTATGCAAATAGCATTCTCAGCAAATCCCTTCAACAATTACAGTAAATTTCTTCAGCATTTTCAACGACCACATTCAGCAAAAAGCAATCACACCAGCATTATCGCAGGTAACGCAACATTTATAGTTATTATTATTAATCTGTTCATCCATCCATCCATCCATCCATCTATCTCTCCAGAACCAGAACCAACTAAATGTCCTTTTAGGGAATCACTGGGTTGCTGGAGCCAATTCAGCTACTGTTGGGTGAAGGTGGGGTACACCTTGATCAAGTCGCCAGTCTGTTGCATGGACACACACGCACACACCAGTTTTCAGACTGTGTGGACAAAACCCCCGAATGCTCAAGGGGAACATGCAAATGTCACACAGAAAGGTCCCAGCTGGGAATCAAACCACGACATGTATATATTGAGGCGAGAGCGTTAACTACTGCACCACAGTGTGTCGCTCATTATTAATCATGTTAAACTTATTTGAGTCAATAAAAAAAAAAAAAAAAATCCTTTTACTGGTACTTAGAGTTCCAAACAAAACCAAAAAGTATCTGGTGTGAATCAAGTGACCCCCTGTGTCTTAAATGACACAGGGGTTTGTAGTTTACTGCACTGGCTATAAGCAATTCAGTATTTTCCTTTCTGCTATTGAAGTATGAGACTTCATAAAAAAAATTAAAAAAACACGTTGGGTATAGTCCAAATTAGTTTTTGTTTGTGTCTAAAGCGGATGTGTGTTGTAGAAGAATAAGCCTCTTATTTTGGGTTGCACAGCCTTTCAACCATATGCTTAAATAAAAATTCTACTGCATTTGAGTAAATGATAAACTAATAGAGAGGACAGTCAGTCGAATTGCTTTATCCTTGGCAGAAGAATATAGGGGTCTGCCACCTTTTGTGAGGTTTGTGTAGAACACATCTTCTCACATCCACACATCAACACCAGTGGAGACACAAACTGAGTCTTTTGTTATGTTTTTATTAGGAATTGTGTCACACTGAACTGTACTGCATTGCTGCTCAGAGCTGTCAAAGCTTCTATCTCTCATTGTTATTTGGAGCTACCAGCTTGTTACAGAAAAATAACATACTAGCAATAACTTGTCCAAAAGTGAAGCATCTACAATTTCCAACTTTCATTTATCTGCTTGAACATTTTTAAAAATGCTGTCTGTAACTGTTTCACTGAATCCATGCTTTGGGACAAAGTGTTAATAGTTAGCTGTTTACAGTAGCTGTTTTCTAACCTGATGTATGTTTTTAAAATAATTTTCCAAGCATGTAAAATGACAAATTAATATTGTTTGCATTATTCTAATAACACTTTGTTTCAATTACATTCTGCAGTCAATGAAATTATGAATTTTAGTGTAGCACATCAAAGATCAATGAACTCCTCTAGCCTATGTTCTTGATTTTGCATAATGCAAAATCCAGTTAGCATCAGTTATTATTTAGTCATATGTCTTCATTTACCCAAGTGCATGAGCATAGCACCACAGCACAAAACAATCTTGTACTGAGTGATTGAACGTCCTCTGAAGCCTGTGCACAGTACATAGGCTTCATGATAAATAGTTTATGATTGGTTTAGTTGGCATGGTTCATGTTGATCAATGGCACAGTCATTTTTTACGTGCTTTCATAGATTACATTTGTGATTTAACAGCACACACAGATTTGCTTTGGCAAACCTGTGGATGCACTGCAAACACTGAATCGTAAGTAAAAAGACCCGTGATTGAATGTCTTTTTTCTGTCCTGAAAGCGAAATAGTCTTTTTATCTTTTAACAATCTTTCAATAATTAAGTTTTACAACAGCAAAATAATCTTAGTTTGTTGAGACCATTTTTCCTAACCCATTCGCAGATTTGTTTTGCTTATGTAAGGAAATCTGTCAATGGAGTAAGAATGCTTGACACATTTCTGACTGTTTTTACAGTGGACAAGGTCTGTGCCAAGTAACAAGGCTGATAATGTAAGGGTTGCAACTCATCCAAAAGTAAAAATATTTAATTAGTTTTCAGTTTTATTCTGGTTGAAATTAGGGCAAATCTTTATTTCCAGGTTTTGATCAAGAGAACAGGGCCATTTACTTTTGCAGTAGCGATGGCTACTGGGTATTTTTGTTTGTCTCTTTGTACTCTTCGTTGGAGAACTATGAAAGTTTGGTGTACGCTTTGCCTGAATGTAGTAAAGCACATTTAAAAGAGCTAAATATATGATCTTTTAAGGGACAATTAGAGGCACACTGTATTTAATGAAAAACATTTCAAATTGTCTTTACTGCATAAACAGAGGCTTTGCCTTTGCAGAAAAGTGACAGCAGGGGCGCATTAGGAATCTTCCTGCTCTGACAGACAGTCAACTTCTATTAGACATAAGTGTTCAGGTGACTTCTGCACAGATTGGCAGTAGCACACAATAGCAGGGACAGGCTGTCTATAAGCATCGATAGAGTTTGTGCCTTTTTTTGTAATTTAGCCTGCTGTTCTGCAATCTGGCAACTAACAGAAAGCATTTTGCAAAACTTCTGATTAATTAAAAAAACATATACCCAAAGCTACCAAGTCATTTTTGTATCCTTTATTCTGATGCCTGTTAAAAGTGCAGATAGTGCTGGTAATAAAAAAGACATGGTGTTCTTATTCTAGTATAACATTAAGAACATACAACATTTATCGCTCTATAGGGCGTAACCGATTATTATTTTCAAACTTGTATCAGGCATAAGACGCACTGCACAATTAAACTACGATCACACCAGGCATGTGACAGATGTTGAAGAACGTCCTTTTAGTGCGTTCTTGAACATGCATTTGGCATCTTAGGCTCACACTGGATTGTCACTACCTGATATCGCCACCTACAGTTGGAAAAGGTTTGGTGTGAAAATGTAAAACCATTGCAAATTTTTCTCAAGATTTTTTCTTTCAAAGCTCTGTTCTTTATTATAATTAGATATATGAAAGTCCTATTGTCATTTAATTCTAGCCGGGTACAAACCACAATTATTCTTTTTATCCTCTACGATCAATTTTCAAACTTCCGTGAATTAAGGGGGAGATTGTACAAACATCACTACCAAATCCAAGTCCCTGATTGGTCAAAGTTCAACATGGTTTAATTTTCAATACACATTCAATTGTTGACATTATGTACATATAGATAGTCTAAAAACAGTCATAGAAAGGTGTGCAGAGATGCGTTAACGCAAGAGTTTTGACAGAAAGCATAAGCATGCATATTTTTACCCTATAGTGAGTTTCTCTCACAACTGCTGCTGTGATTGATGGCCGCTTCTGTCAGTCTCTGACTGACTTCAAATTCTTGCTGTTGCGCATTAACATGAGAGGACAAAAAAAAAAAAAAAAAAAACAAGAATAAAATGAGGGGACATTCTTGTTAATATTGTCTCACTGAAGATAAGAAAAGATCATAAAGTTCAGGAGGCCTGAGCAGACGGCTTTCCCATCCAGCAGCGGCCCTCGTTTGGATTCGAGCTCCTCCCCTGGGAGCCGGCACAGTGAGCATGTCCATGGGTTGGTTTTGGTCCTGTTTAAAAGGACATTTAAAAACTCCTCAAAATATATTGGTTGTTAGCTGTTTTGAAACAGAAGGCTTTAAGGAATAGGATGTTTCTGTAGTCGTGATGAAATCTGTCTGCTCATTTTAACTTGACAAATTACTCAATAGTTTCCTTTTTTTATTTAAGTGCAGATACTCTTTTAATAGAGAAACTTGAACTTTAATGGCAGATGTTTGAGCAGATTTATTTCATTTCTTTAAGGTCACAGAACTCTCTGCAGATATAGATAACAGCAACTGAAAATATGGCTTTAAAAAAGGAATTCAATACACTTCCGTGAGCTGTGCACTATTTTTTATTGTTATCAAACTGACACCACTGTTTTGTTCTGACTGAAACTATTGGTCTTGCTTTTTGACAAGAAATAAATACGACATTTTTTGCACGATTACTCTGCCGTTAACCTCTAGATCCTCTCGGGACAGCTGGCAAAAAATTGGAACGCAAAAATTCAGTTTTCACAACCGCAAAGAAAAAATGGTTAGCTTTTTTCAACCAAAGAACATGTTAGTTGCAGTTTGATCAGACAAGACTTTTTAAGCTACATCTTATGGTGTCTGATTAGATTTTTTTTGGACAAGTGGCTCAAAAGTTGTCTGGAATTAACAAAACAAATGCTACAGCTCATGTATTCAGCTTCCTTGAAAATATTGATTCATTAGAATGGTATTTGGAAGTTGCTAGAATTTGCTAAATATTTTGTATTTGTTTGCATGAGTCTGTTTTAGCATTTAAACCAGTGATGTTTAAAATATTATTTAAATTGCATTCTATTCAAATTGTTATTTGTGACTGAGAGTGGCAACTCAATGAAACAATACTTCAAATGACAACAGAAGAATGCAATCATACTGTAACCAAATTCAATTAAACACACTAGTTTCTAAGCCTTCATCAAAACACTGAAATGTCATCAATAAATGAACATGCAAGTTTGAATTAAAAGCTGTATTTGTAAGAAACACAAGATGGCAACATTACTGGAAATGACTGACATCCAAATTATATATATATATATATAATTCCTTCTTAAATTTTTCTATCACATGCCAGCGTAAATGCACTATTTTCCTCACAGTAAGGCGCACCTAAAAGCCTTTTTTTCCCCCAAAAAACCCAACACTGTGCCTAATAATCCAGAGCGTCCTAAATGTGGATTAATTCTACTGCAAACAAGGTTGCCGGTTGTTGCGACAATGCTAATGTAGCGAACATTAGCGGTTTCGAACTGTGCTTTATTTGTGTTACTGAGAAGGTGGGGCATTAGCGTAGTTAGAGTAACATTTGTTTTAGCAGTATCAGTCTGTTTTTTATGTGTCACTAACAAGGTTGGGAGTAACAGCTATTGTGAATACACAAAAACGGCTAAAGCTTTTAATGTGGCTGATGTGCAATGTGCTAAGAACAGATCCGGGAGCTACTGTGAATGAATTTAATAGTCTGACTAAAGGAATTATCTAGAATCCTTTGGAAATATGTTTACATCCACTTACACTAGTAAATAATGCAATTATTACCCTTAATCATAAACAAATAAATTAGCCCTTTGGCATACGATGCATGGAAGAATGAAATTATTGAATTTCAAGTTTGTCAAAAGGAGTTCAATCGATTGCGTAAAAGGGAGTGGGAAAAGAAAACTTATATTATCCCACCATTTTTTTATTTTTTTTTAATTTTACATAAATTGTTATTATCCAATTCTTAACCTCTAATCAGTCATTTACTTTAGCCACACAGATTCCAGTCATAAAAAAATCCATGAGTATAATCCAGTGTGCTTAATCTTGTGAAAAATACTTTACACTTTTTTAATTCGTTTTTCTTTTCTTTAAAAATCATTTTTAAAAGGAAGAAGGTGATTTATTTGTGCAGTTTAGTCAGTTCACGTATTGTTTTGGACTTTTAACATTAATGCTTCTGATACTGTGATCTTATCATGATTTATTGCACCTTACATCAACGGTCAAACTTGGAGCTATAAAAAAGCTTTGTCTACAGTTATGGACAGCAGCAGTGCAGGCTGGGGTGCCCTCAAAATCCCCCAACAGGAAAAATAACATTTCTATAATTACAGGCTTGTCCCTCAGGAAGGTGCAAGTGCCAATCTGTGATGGACTGGCAAACTGTGCAGGGTGGTCCCTGCCTTCCCCCTGAAGTAGCTGGGATAAGGGTTTGACCCCTCCACAGGACAAAGTGGGACTAGAAATGAATGAATGAATGGATAGATAATTAGAATCAGCAGTTATGAGTTACAAAAAAAAGCCTTCTTATGACGCATTCCAATCAAAATGGTGTTTTTTTGTGTTAAAATAATAATAATAGTAATAATAATAATAATAATAATAATTTCTTTTTTAAAGCACCTTTCAAAAAAACTCAAGGACATAGTACATAAAAGCAAAATGTTCTTTAGGCATGTTTCTATTGATGGAGGACCTATACAGTATAAAGAGAATTAAGCTTAAAACAACATTTCTGAATATTTCTTTTTCCATATTGTTGTGAATCAGGAGCAGATGGAAAATTTCTGTTGGAAAGTGATTGTGTTTGTTACATAGAAAAAACGCTGGGAAGGCCCTTAAGTTTTCTGCTCGGCTCCATTCTGATGCATCTCTCCACTGGATCCATGTATATGTGTTTTCCTCGTCTGAGCTGGAATCTGGCCCACAACTGAAGCTGGATCGCTCCCATATTGTTCGCCATTTTTGTTGCACTGCTAATTTTAGGTTGGGGTTTTGAGGGGCTGTTAGCTAGTGGTAGAGCTTGTAAACTGAAAGCTCTCAGCAATGAGGAGAGGAAAAGGGGGTGGGGTTGCTTTGCACCACCCACAACTCAGAAGTCTAGTGTTTTAAAAAAACGTAATAAATAAATGACAAATCTTTGTTATATCTGCACTTATAAATAAACTTTTAACGTTTTATACAAGGTGAAAAAGGAACACTTTAGCATCTAAGTTGCATATTAAGACTGTGTCAAGGGCCTCATTATTATGATTTAACAGTTTTCCCTGACAAGATAAAATGCCTGCTTTAGTCTCAGTTCATATTCTGCTGCAAACGTGTTAATGGGGTAAATCTGAATCACCCAAGCAAAGCAGGTTGCACTGAATTGTCAGGGATGTTTTGCAGCTGACATGTGCAGGCGTGATTAAAATGTGGATCCCACAGATGGAGAATCGAGCTTTGATGGGGTTTTATTTTCTTTTTAGCCTTTACAACGATGTAAGCTGCTCAAACCATCTGGATGATGTCTCTCCATGACACACATTTGACATTCTTCCTGATAGGAAAAGATATTAGCTGGTATTAATCTTCAAACATTTGGCATTTTGCAGATAACGTACAGATATTTTTAATGGTAGTATCATTTTTTTTAACTCAGAATTCTAATGTTGGTGTTTCAATTAGATTTGAACAACTAAACTGAATAACCTCAAACAGAGAAATAAATAGAGTACAAGTAACAATGTTTGTAAAAAAGTAAAATTCCTGCGGGAGATACCAATTATTCTTCAATTAGTTCGTCTATAAAACAAAGTAGAAAAAAGCAAAACAAATGTGGCAGGAAGGCAACAAGTTACATTTTTAACTATTGCTAAATGCACGCATTGATTAAATGTGCTGCAGTATGTGAAAGTAAATGACACCCCAATACATTCCAGAAATAATGCGATATCCGGATTAGACTACAAAATTGATTGTCGAATTTTGTTGAATTTTTTGGTCAAACTTTGAACAAGCAAGCAACATCTCTGAGGAAATATGCAGAATATACAGTATTGGTAGTTAAACAACATATCTGCCTAGGAATTAGGGATTTACTTTCTCCACAAATGGGTTCAAACCTCAATGTTTGCGTCCTGATGAAGTTTTGGTTCGATATATGATTTTTTATTTTACTAGTTAGCAAGTAATAATGAAGAGAAACTTCTCAGATGGTTTGGATATTAAGCCTGGTGTTA
Organism: Oryzias celebensis; assembly: GCA_014656515.1. Lineage (NCBI taxonomy): Eukaryota > Metazoa > Chordata > Actinopteri > Beloniformes > Adrianichthyidae > Oryzias > Oryzias celebensis. The sequence goes on along the minus strand of BNCR01000005.1, from coordinate 32,696,212 downwards.
TGTAATAATACACGCTTGATTATTTGTGCGGTTGGGATGCAACAGTTCACTTTTCTATAATACAGTTCAACGGTGTAACATGGTTTCAAACTAAGAACTGTGGCATCTGTACTAGGAATATGTTTCTCATTCATAGTTGATGGTGTGAAAACTAAAGGGTGCAGGCGAGCTGATGGTAGCACCATTTATTGATCAAAAAGAGAAAAATCAACACTTTTTAACTCAGAAACTCCATATGCCTCCAAATAAACTGAAATAAATCACCAGATAGCTTTGCTCCTTATTGCCTTCTTTATCAGATTAGTGTTACACACGTGCACAAGCATGTCATGTGTGTTTTGATTTTGTTTTTCACGATTTAGAAGGTGTCAAACAGCAGGAATGCTGTGGATGGTCAGGAGCCTGTCTCCCAGCTTAGTTTGAAGCTGGCCTCATTTATGGTTCCGGTGGTGATACACGGCTGTATCCATCAAATAACACTTCACACACTTCCTGAGGCAAGTCTCAAGCTCTGCTGTATATCAGCGCTAAATGGGTAATTGACAGGCCATTGCCCATGCCTAATGCCTTTGTTCTTTTCATCTCGCCAAAGAAACTCCCTTCCGTACTGCTTTATTTAATATTTTGCTGGCCTCTTACCCACCAAAGCACATCCCTGCTGACTGCTGAACTCTCCGACCAAATCGTCTGAACCTTTCAACCCGCACTGGATGCGGGGTCAATGCTATTTTTTATGGATGCTTTTCTTATTTTCTGTATGTGTTGCTATCTACATAACCAAAATAACGCAACCACAATTTTTTAAAAAAAGGATTCAGAATACATTTCCAAGGCTTAAAAATTGTGTATTCGTTGTCATTTGTGAGATATCGAGTTGTGGTATTGATTTGACTGTTGTAACAATTTTAATAATGTGTTAGCAGTGTAAAAAATAAACCAAGTAAAAAAGCTAAATACGTTTTAATACAGTTTATGTAAAATAGCTACACAATCCTGAAAAAGCAGATTATTTTTTACAGTGTAAATAAATATAGAAATCTATTTTGATCAGTTTATTTTGGGCTGCACCCAAAATAACAACGAAATTCTCATCAATCCTCTTAAATCTAAAATGTTGGACTACATGATTGTAAGTGACACATCCAGAGGGTCTGGTGTCAAATACATCATTACTGTTAAACTTTTGATCAACCTGTGAACAAAGATTTTCTACAATCCGCAGCAGTGAATAAAGCAATCTCTCTCTGAAAAAACACTGACAAAAGCATATGGCAAAACCTGAATTCCCTCAACCAAACTAACATCTTCACATAAAGTAAGAACGAATCTAGATTAAACAGAGGAAACTTCTCATTATGAAAGAGGCTGGATGTGGGTCAGTAAATTAGGACTGTGAGTAAAATTAATCTACTGAGATTGGAGGACTGAAGCACTGAGGTGAGAAATGAATTCCTGAACTTCCTGGAAGAGTTTTAGAATGGGGATAAACTGCAGTCATTGACTCAGACTATCTATAGATAATTGGTACAGAGCTCCAAACTCATATAATGCAGAAATGAGATGCCTAAAAATAAGGCTGGATCAGGTTTTATCCCTCTATCTAAGGAAACTGCAAGACAAACCTGCGTTCCACTACAAGTCTTCGTCACAACTGGGCTTACGGGTGGATACGTCCTGTCTGCAAGTGAAACATGGCAAGTCTGTGTGGGGCACGTAAGTTAAGACTGTACACTACCTGGTGAGCCCATAAGGGGACCAGGCACATGCACGTTTTTTTACGGACATACTGCGTGCGACAGGTTGTGGTGAACACTTAAAAATCACGTTGACATACGACAGCATCACATGTATGTCATAAATGTGTGTAACTTCCGTTATCCTTACAAATGCTTCATGATACAATTAGCACATACACGACAATCACGTGCATTTTCATGACGTCTTTTAAGGTGGCCACATGGGAACTACACGACAGACTTGCTCTCCTTTAAGGATGCAGCTGCACCTGTTTGAGATCCTCTATGGGCCCGGAACACGAAAAAAACCTGGATTGCCTGCACAGATTAACCCTTGTACAGGTGCAAGTGACAAAGGCATACCATACTGTACAACAGTACCTTAAGTACAATTAAATGTTTTAAACATATCAATGTTTAAGATGAAATAAATTGATAAAATGTACAGAAGCACAGTTGAAAGGTTAGATAAAACATATCTGAAACCCAGGACAGTGGAAATAAAAAAAAAAAAAAGTAAATTAAGTGAGATAAATCAGGCTGCTTGAGTAACGTTGATATACATGCCAAGTTTCTGCTACGCCAAACATCTACAGAACATTTTTAGTAAAGATGCAGAAAAATACTTTAATTCAGAAAGATTAGTGAAAGTCAAAAGAAGATGATTTTCTCTCTTTCTCCAGATTGATTGCTTTGACACGATTTGACCACATCCCATTTGATCACTTTTTCAGACAAATCAAAAAATGTAATGATCTCTGTCATACAAAAAAGTGTTCTGTCATCACTTAAGCAGAGGCAGTAAAAATCAGGAATTTCACCGAAGTACTTCTTGTTAAACAACCAACATATTCTGAGTAGGTTTCCAAACAACAGCATGACTGACTGACACCATATAATAGTAAAATCAAATTCAACTCTATGTATACAGAAGCCCGACTCACTAAATTGCAGTTCACTTCTCACAGTCTTGCTGTTCTGCATTTTTTTTCAGTGCAATGTTATGTGCTTTTTCTGTTTTTCTGCAGCACACTGCTTGTGTGTCCTGTTTAACTGTTAACCATGTCAATCAAGCTGCTCCATGCCGTGTCTCCTTTACAGAATGTATTCAGTTTGCCACATTTAAATACGTCTTTGATCACGAGCAGAGATTTGTTTTTATTCTATAATACTGGACTTATTTTATTTGAAGGTTTGAACCTTAAAACTGATGAAACAAAAGTGTGTGAAAATGTCCATGTCTGTCTGAGAAGAGTGTATAAAGTGTGTAGTGAGTTTTACAGTTCATTAACATCTAAAATCCTACTTCACAGATTTCAGCTATATCACTGGCTATTTATGGAACATAACCTCTGTGACAAACTGAGGTACACTGTAGTCTCCATTTCATAAACAGTTATTTACAGAAGTGCTTTTTAAACATTAAAAAAGACACCTATAAAAAACCCATCAAGCAGAAGAGGAAAGACATAACATAAATCCTCCCTTCTTCAAAAACATAACATTTTATTTTTCAAAAAGTAATGATGAGATATATTAGATTTGGAGCATTCATTTGCTTTTTCTTGCAAAGTTTACCAGTTTGAAGTTTGAAGACATTGCATAAATCAGGCATCTCAAAAGTCCGGTCTGTGGACAAAATGTGGTCACCATTCAAATTCCTACCAGCCAGCAGGTTCCTGTCATAAAATCAATATGCATCCAGCACTATATGATTTTTTGACTGTGATTGCTAAATTCCTCCCTGAACTGTTCTAAACATGTGGCAACACTGTCAGTAAACGAAATGAACAAATTAGTTCACTTCTAAATTAGATAACTATTTGTCATCTAATTGTCATTAACCCCCATGCCTATTTTCTGCAAGGTAGCTTGAATTTTCAGCTTTGAGGTAGTTCACGTCAAGTCATGCAAGACAGCTATATACACCAGAGAGATCATCAAACTGCAAACTGCCATTAGTTCTACATGGGTATCACCATTTGGAGAGAAGACACGCACCCCAGAGCCCTTCAAGCCCACGCCATGTCAAACCGCCAAATGCCCACCCAACCCATGAGAAAAGGGGAGAACAATCCAGACCCCAACTGGTAAAAAATTAAGTCAGCTCTTGTGATACATAGTACCCGTGGCATGAATCCTCAGATGTGTTAGCAGTCAAAAATCACAAGTGCAACATGCAATAATGTGGGAAAATCCATGGAATTGAGATTACGTTTTATTTCTTTCTTTTGTTTTTGTTTCGTTTTTTAACTTAAGTCCTTGTGGTCACTCTTAAGCAATTCCTAAACAAAGTCCCCTTCAGACAGAGAGAAAGAAAAAAAAAGCTTTGGTCAAAGCTTTAAAAAAGATGTAAAACACATATTAGAAAGAAAAGTGTCGGCTCACTTGCTCTCTTATCAGAGGCTGCCAGATGCCGGCCCACAACACCATCCCACACACAGCCTGAAGGTACACCACAACATGAAGCCGTTGCAGTGAGAGAGAAGGCGAAGGAGAGATACAGTAGAAGTGGGGAGGAAGAGGAAGAAAGAGGTGTAAAGCATAGCAACATTCAGAAGGAAAAGTGTTTCATATTGCGGAGGAGGGAGGAGTAGAGCCGAGGCAAAGACTAATGTCAGAGGCCAGTTTGGGTTTTTTTCCCCTGGCTGTACCTGAGAGGCTTAAGACCAAAGGAAGACAAGATACAACTTTAGATGTCCTCTGACATGCTGCTATGTTTTTGCATGAAAATAAGGAGAGGGAGGTAGTTTATGAAGGCTCCCACTGAAGCAACAGTAAAGATGATGCAAATCACTTGTGAGTAACAAGCACCATCCATCATCCTGGTTACAGCTCCTGCTTACAGCTCTGCTGTGGCAGCACAGCCACTCATGCACACACTGGATGTAGAAACCTTCAGGCTCTCTTTTCACTGTGGGTGGAAGCTTTCTAAATTTTACACATGCAAGGCAGGAAACCTTTCACCTGTGTGAGGTGCACTGTCTGATTAAGTCATCTGTGATTAGATTTTGACATGGGGCTCAAAGTGCGGCGCTGACAGGCTCAGAATTCAGTTTAACGTGCTTTGCCGTGCGCACATCTCAAAGACATCGATCTGAGGCGACATTCAGATGTACACACCCAGACAGACACACTGGCACGCACATGAGGGCTGACAGCTGCTCACGGCCTTCTTACTGCACTGAAGGCAGTTGCTCACCATTGCCAGTAGCCCGATAAACAAATAGCAGCGAGTTTGCAGAGTATGACTGTGCTTGAGTTTAAGGGAAAGAGCCTTGTATGAAGGGCGCAGAAAGGCAGACTGTACAAGAGCAACTTAACAAAGTAAAATGGCTGAACCAATATACAACAGCAAACTTGAATGTATCTTTTCATATATTCTTTTTGCTTCAATTTCGAAGGTATGTTTAAAGGTAAACTCTAATCAGCTTTTGATCTTTTGTAAAACTGATCCCAGTAGTCTTTAAATTATGATCGTGCTGTTTTTAGCCAAAATAAAATAAAAAAAAAAAAAACCTGTGTCGTTTTCTAGGACATAATTCTAAAGAGCTGAAGTTGTTTTCTGCACTATAGGACACCGTATTACAAAGAGGCAACGTCAATGAATGGTCTATTTTCAATTTTATATCATAGATGATGAGGCAAACCACACTATAAGATGGATTAAGCAAGAATAGAGTGGAAGACTAGTCCATGGGTCAGACTTTATTTGGCGAGTTCACAGTAACTCTAGAACTTGTTTGTTCATGTTAGCCATGTTCGTGTATTTGTATTTCCTGTAACTTTTAAACCTTGTTTGCACTGTGTAAAAAACACAATTTGATACCTCTAAAAAAACATTACTGTAACTATGCTAACTCCCAACACAAAAGTAACATGTAAAGAAAACAGAGTATGACACCACTACCTTTAGCCGCGTTAGCAAATCCATAATACCTGTAAAACCAAACCTTGTGTACAACACTTAAAAAAAACAGACTGTGACCACTAAAACACCTACGCTAATTCCCTACCTAGTTAGTAACAAAAAAAAGCAGTCCGGCACCACTGCATGTTAATTGCATTAGAAGTATAACCACATTAGCGTATTCACAAGTAGAAAATCAAACACCGTAAAAAAAGCAACACATCAACTGCATTAGCTAATTCACATGAATGGCCAAACAACCCATTTTTTTTGACTGTTGTGTTCCTTTCAAATTTGTTTCAACATTAGTAAACACAACCAGAATTAATCTATATCTAAAAAGCAATGTCATTTAAATAATTATCATAATAATAACAACAATAATAATAAATACATTTAAAAGCGTTTTATAGTGCTGAAAATATGGTATGTCAGTAGGAAGTCATCTCAGGGTTGCGGGCGAGACTTTTGGATCTACCCACTACTCTCTGTCATTCCTAAGAGCACTCTGTTTACAAGTTTTTTGCAAAATTTGAAGTAATCTGACCCAATGAAATGTTTCTCCTTGAGTAATATGATGCACTTGTTATTCCAGATCAAATATGTAGAAAGAAAAGCTGCTTAACTGTATAAAAGAAAACCTGCAAAACAAATGAAATGACAGTTGAGCTTGGAGACGCATCTTAAAAAAGAAATTCATATATAAAGTGAGCTCATCACCCAAATCGTAGAACTGCATTTTTAAAGCACTTTAAAGTGGACTTTAAGACATTATGACATAAGACATACTGTATTTATTCATAGCCGGATTGCCTCTGGTCATGCATGCCACCTAATAAAACGGAATATCAAGTTCACTGAAGACATAGAGCCAAATCATCACAGTCAGGTTTACCAACAAATGCAGCTGGAGGATAACAGCTGCTGAGCCTGACCTGTGCTGACTGCAGCCAACTCGATGCTGACAGCCTCTAATACCCTTTCTATGCGATTATTTACAAGATTTATGACTAGCCCTAATTTCTTCAGGAGCAAAGAGCATTAAGCCAACCCTTAGCAGCGCCACATGATGAATCCACCAAATTGGCAATTCTTATTTGCAGTCTGAGTGATCATGTGGGTCTTTTAGACTGCAATTCTCTCCGTGCATCATTATTTCCACATTTGTGGTAAAATCAAATATTTATTTGTCATTTATGTACCTATATTCCATTAAAAGTTTTGTCATTGATTGGATAAGAAAGCTGGACTGAGTGACATCAACCATGGAATGTGGCTACTACATTAAGTCAATTCAATGACTTTTTTCCTTTTTTGTGATATGGACATGGTCCGAATCGGTCTGAGTCATCGTTTCAGTGGCAAACATTCTCACCAATCAGAAGTGAGCTTGTTGGAAGTCCACTCTCCTGCCACTTGAGGGCAGGTCACATAAAAACAAATGTGTCAATCAAACGTTCCACATGTGACCACATACTTTTAATGATGCATCTGATTGGACAACTTGCACTGCAGAAAAAAAATATCATGAAAAAAATATTATAAAAATATTATAATATTATTAAGAACATGTTAAGAAACAGTAGAAACAAAAAAGAATGGATATTCTGACAAATAGAGTAGAAGCTATTTATTTCGACAGGGTTTTTGCTGCTTGGAGCCAGCAGGTAGTTTGGAACGCCTGGGGTCACTCAGTCCAGTTCTCACTTTCAGTTGACGGCTCAAATAGGGTTTTATCTCCTCAATAACATCTTTGCATCTTTTTCTTCAAATAATCCACAAGCAACTTACTTGATTCATTGAAAATAAATTCTCCATTACCAACAGCATTACATCTCACTGCTCAACAGGTCCAGAAATGTCCTTATTTTGTGTGACATTGCTATTTTCAGCACAGGGCCTGTACATGGAAGATAATCTGGCTCTGATTTGAGGTGATTAGTATGACGCCCTCAGACGCAGGAAGCGTGGCATTTTTAATGCAGCAATAATGCAGCCATCTGTAATTTAGACTTTGTTAAATGCAAAAACTTGGTAAATCCCACCCATCTGCCCCTGCAGGGAAACTAAAACAAACATCAATAAAACATATATTTAACCCTGGTGAGTCTGACCAGTTAAAGTGACACAGATGATTCCAGATGATTAGTCTTTGTCAGAATTATGCAAATGCATGCGTTTATGCAAACGAGTGTCCGTATGGAGGAGTGTTATGTAATTCATTCTGCAGGTGTTATGGAGCTTAAGCTTCCTGAATGGGACACAAGCTGCTCTAGAATGGGATGAATCAAATAATGTAAAATGTGCTGGCATGTTTGCAAAAAGGCTCACTGGAGTGAGTCATCAAAGACAAATATGTAAGAAATGGATCGGCTGTGTGAGGAAGATGAACAGACCGAAACCAATCAGCAGGTTTCTGCCTTGCTTTTGCCTGATAGAAGCAAGTCGAAATCAAGTTCCTCTGCAATTTGAAACACAAGCTTTGAAATGAGTTTGAAGATAAGATGAAAAAGATGAAGAGCGAGATCAAAATCAAAATAATCCGCATGCGACTAAGTCAGCCATTATTCTGGTTACAATAACAAGATTAGCTTTTGTTTCTTTCTCATATATGCTGTGCTTTCAAAGGATGATAAGCCTTCTTTTTAATTAGATTCAGAAATAATAAAAGCAACAAAAACGCACACACAAAGTGAAGTCTGAATAAAGCAAGTAATGATTTGAAGAAAGTAAGCTTTGCTTTGATGTGTGATACAGTTTGCTGCATAGCTACTGTCTCTAATGAAATTGACTCAATAATTAAAGTAAAGAAAGTTTGCATTCAGTCAAAGTTTATGTAACAATAGCTCCTGGACCTGTACTGTGCAGCCTGGCTGTTATTCCCCCTGCTTGTACTGATGGCGCCAATTGTTCCATGTTTGCCCATTACAGTGGTTGCTCGCCATTTTGGGATTCACCTTTTTATTTAGCACAATTTTGCATGCTTTTTCTTTTTTTTGTTTGTTTGTTTTTTTTTTTTTAATAGCTGATTGGCTGTAGATAGAGGTGTGACGATTTATCGACTTCATCGATGAATCGATTTATATTCCTACAATCCAACCAGATCCATCTGTCTGAAGCAAGTTGTTAATCAAATCAAAGTATGCTTTTATAAAAACATTTCAAAATGGAATGAATTGATTATATTGGGTCTTGGAAAACATCACTTGGATTGAGGTATGGTATAACATAAAAATGATCAAGTGCATCACAGCAGACAACACACATGTTATGCAGCAAAAACTGATCAACCATCATTCCAGTCCAATGTGTGGAAACACTTTGCATTTAGCAACGACATGTGAGCATACAGTGTGGTAGAATAATCTAATAATGTTCCCTTTGGATTGTTTTGATGTGGAAAAACAACAGTGGGCTGAACTTTATCAAACCAAAATGTGAATGATTTGACATTCATTCTTGTTTACTTGTTTGTACACATATTTAACTTAAATTTGACTATCGTGCAAGAAACTTTAAAAGTTTAAACAACAAAGTGTGAAAATGCTCATGTCTGCCTGAGAAAAGTTTAAAATGTGTGTAATGAGGAGTTTAACAGCGTCAAAATTTCTATTATCTTAATTGGTGTTTTTACCTAATTTTAGACTGCAGCCCCCACAATAAATGAAGGAATAGTACATTTGACTTTAGAGGAAAACTCAACAAAAGCAGTCAAGCCAGCTATAGAACCTGCAAGGGCTACTCTGTAAAAGCTCAAATGACTTGAGAAACGGAACAAGGGGTATTACAAAACCTCCTACTCCCCAGGTTCCCATCAGATCTGACATCTGAAGGGTGAATTGATCAAGATCCAATCCATAAAGAGCTGGGAGCAAAAGCCCAGACTGGCAGCATCCCACAGTTACAAACAACGGGACATCCTCAGTAGTCCACGGTTTCAACACAAAGTGGGAACACAGACAATGATGATTTGACAGCTTATTTCTAATGGAAATTCTTGTGTCTAAAGTAAAATGTTTCTCTCCAACCACAACTAAGTTTAATATACTAGGATATAATTTCTCTAGGAGACGTTTCACAAGACCCATACATTTTATTATCGATCGTTGTAGATTGACCATCTCTGATCTTTTTTCATGTTTGACCTCTTAACGACATCTGGAGTTTACTCTGACAAAGCAGCTGCATAAGGTTTAAGCTGCAACCGCACAGGAAACTGCTTATTAGTGATAAACAGTTTTTTCTCTGGCTTTGATTTACTAAAACAGTGATAATAAGACCTTAATTTTGTTGAGTGAACAATAAAATGAATGCATTTCTGTGCCAAACAACTGCATAATGAAATGTTAAGGGTGGGATAAAAATGCACTAACAAAATAAAATTAACAGATTCAAAGCTCAAGTAATACAAAACCCAACATCAAAATTCAAGTAACAACTATGGTTCTGTTAGCTATTGTACAATCACAGGAAAGCTGAATGCATCATGGAAGTAGTTCAGCTTATTTGTTCTGCTCTTTAGGCTCCTGCAAGCCTATGCATTAGGGGTTGGGGGGGTGGAGTGCCACAGATGATCCTTTTTACTCAGGACAGGCATCAGGAACTGCCAATGTATAGCTTGATGGCGCAAAGACACTTTCCTCTGAGTCAGAATCGACAGATTTACTTGATTGCTTAAGCACTTCACTGTTGTAAAGTGTTGCATATTGTTTTGTATATTGTTTTGTTCCACTACAGGAATTACAGCTGGAATTACATTTATTGTGTCAACAGTTGCAAAGTTACGGAAGTTGAAAGAATGTACCATTTTTATCCAAGTACTCCAGAGTATAGGTTGTAGCAGCCGAAAAATAAATAATAAAGAAGAAAGATGTTGATCATCATCTTTTGTATCTTACCCTCAAACTCACTTTAAAGAAAAAAAAAAAAATTATACAAGTTGCCGTGGAGTATAAGTTGCAACAGTCAAAAAATGAATAGTAAAGACGAAATAAATCAGAAGTTTCACTTTGGGGAGTAACTATTTAATAACTTAAGATAACACTGGAGCAGGAACGGACATTTCATCTTGAAAAGCAACACATTGATGCTCATTTGGCTTTATGAAACATGGGAGGATTCAAGTATCTTAGCGGAACACATGAACAATTATTCAGATGACCACAGCATAAAGAACATGCCAACAAGTCAACTAAACTCTGTACCTTTTAAACTACTAAATCCACTAATTTGTCCAAATGTGTTGCATTTGAACAACTCTAAAAAGCCCAGTGAAGTTACCATATGTGTTCGGCCTGCCAGATCAGTACAGGGGCTTGCGACTAGTGTTGACGTCTCACTATGGTAATGCAATTTAGACAAGCTCCTACTGCTATGTCCAAAATCCTTCACAATCAATATATAATGCATTCGCCATTTTGTAGTGCTTTCCGAATCTACAATTCCAAAATCCAGTGCCCTAGAAATGTACCAGAATTCTCTGCGAAAAACCAGTGTGGATCAATACTCACTAGATTGGGGAATATAGAGCACAATGCACTGCATTTGAAAAATTTCAGCAAAAAAAGGTTTTTAAATGTATTTTTTGAGTAAACCATCAACTTTTTCAGAACACAGTGGAGTCATAGTCTCTGTAAAATACTTGTATTGATTACGTTTTTACTTTGTGAATTCAGTGACATCATATTTGCTGTTAAAAAAAAAAGTAGTGAGCATGTTGTCCGAATTGCTTTTAAAATAGTCCTGCACTTTTTAGTTTTTTAAGAGTTGGGGAGCAGGGAGGGAATTCAGACATAGCACATGTCGATAACTGCTCAAGCAGACTGTACAGTAATTTGTCCAAATGCAATCTTACACGTCATCAGGCCACTGTACAGCCAATCAGCTATTGCAATGTTATCAGTAGCTGCAAGCTCGCATACCAATCTGACAGGCCGAACAGATGTGGCACTTACACTGGCATAAGACAGAGCAGTGCTTCTTCTAATGCGTTGCTGTCAGTAGCACAGACTAATCAAATCTACAGCGGCCTCTACAGGTTGTTGCTATTTATCTAAACAATAAAAACAAACAAACAAACAAAAAAAACATACTGAGCACCCCCAGGAAACTATGCAAAAAGACGCAACTTGTACAACAAAAACTATGGTAAATGCTGGAACTAAAGCTCTGGTGTAAAAGGGGCAAGATCACTGTTACTTGATCCAATCATTATATTTAGTGTTGTAACTTGTATTAATCCTAAATCCATGTAAGAAAAATAAACACTTTATTTCAAATTTGGTTACACATCTAATAGTTGATAGAAGTCCAATTGTTTTTGCTAACATCCAATATGAAACCATTAAAATGCCCTTCTCTCTGACTACTGATTCTTTTTTTTTTTTTTTTTTTGTCTGAGTTAGCTTTTCTGAACGCCTACTGGGGTTTTTACATTCTCATTTGTGCCATGCTTCCTCCATCATAAATGGGTCCACCAACTTCAGCTTGCCAGTCCAGTCGAGCATTAGAAATGTGCAGGCGTGGCAGTATAACGACACAGTATTTAAAATTGAAAAGGATACTGATAGCTTGATGTGCTTAAGGCCTGCTCATTTTATGAGTGTAAGTAAGACTTAAATCCAAACTCAATAGAAAAATCTTCATGCCACTGGAGAGATTTGCATGTGAATACTTTATTAAAACATGAATACAAGGCTCAACCTTTTTATTTCACACAATTAGCATTGTCCAAAATTGCAAATTAAATTAAGTCAGCTACAGTGAGTATTTCTATGAGAAGCACCTTTTCAATGCTGTACTTCAGTATCATTACTCTTCAAACACTCAACAGGATCATTATCATGATTATACTGAAGTTCATTGATTTAAATACAGCAGTCAAGAGGAGTGTTAGGGAGGGACAGTGCTCCACCAAACTCTGGGTGGTGAGGCTCCAGCCTCATGAAATCAATATATTGATCCTGGTTGGCTGCTCTCTGCTTCCTTTTAAAAGGCGGGATCCACAGGAAGACAGCCAGGATGCACCCTACTGCTTCTTTTATTCTAAGTCCACCATGAAAGGAAATACAGTTGTTACAACTGCTGATTTCACACTTTGTTCTCTAAAGAGCTACTTTGATTTTACGGTTTTCCTTTTTCAAATTTCCAGCTTTCTTTGGTTTTTTTCTACTAAATGGAAATTTTTGTAATAGTTCATCTACAACCAGTAAATGAGAACTGGAAACAGTGAGTGTGACTTACTGTCTGTTCCAACGAAATGAAGTCAGTTTAGTTGGAATCTTTTTGTTTTACATCCGTTGCCATGTTGAAAGCAGAAAGTTAGCAAAGCAAGAATGGTTACCGGTATTCTAACAAATATAATAAATAAATTGCATATACTTATACTATGCTTTACTACCCTATTAGAAGGTCTGAAGCACTTTACAGTCGCAGTCCCACAAACACACATTTAGTGTAGTTTAGTTTACTGTTTAACACAAATAAATGCAACTAAGATTCATGAAAAGAAAATTAAGTACAATGCAAGGAGAGGAAGAAAAACAGAAGGGCTTCTTCAAGGCCACCTCCCAAAGGAATTACGCAAATTTCAATACATAAATAAATAAATAAAGATATAGAGTTACAGCAGTGAGATAAAAGTGCACAATTAAGTGAGTGACATTTGTATGATTCATAAAACAATTTAAGCTTTGAGAAATAAGTTCATTTTGGCAATCAAGAAGAAATTCCTCAAATAAAATATAAGAAACTGCATTCCTGAGTATTTCTTTTTTTTTTAGATCACGTTGAATCAGGAGCAGAAGAAAACCTGCAGTTTGAAAAAAGTCAGGTTTGCAATACACTCACTATAAATTCTATCACATCCACTTGTAGGCAAATAGAGCCACCAACGTCTTTATTTTCCTCATCTGAGCTGCTACCTAGCTCAAAACGGTACGGCTAGATAGCTCCGATATTGTTTGCCATGTTTTTGGTATGCTAATATTAGCTTGGACTTGTGAGGTTATATAAGCTAGTGGGAGAGAGTGCAAACAAAGTGCTAATGGAAAATGAGCAAAGCTAACTTTGATGCCAATTGTCCCACCCACAACTAACAAATTTCAAATGAAGTCCTGTTTGGCTGCAAAAAATATGTCTTAAAAACGAAAAACTGCTAAATCAAATCAAAATAGCTAAAAACTGCTAAATCATAATTGAAAAGACCACTCGGAATATACAGTATTTTACAATAGAAAAAAAATATAGTTGGAGTTGGACTTTATGCTATACTGAGGCTTTTCAAAGACACGCTAAACGCGCATTCATGCGTTTTGTACAAAGAGCCCAAAAATGGTGTGTAGCTCCATGCGAGTGCAAGAGTTTTGAATGCAGAAACTCGAAAAGCTAATTTACAAAGACCTTTCATTGGAAGTGGTCCTGAACCTGTGCTGAGGTTGGTGTGAACACAGCGTTACACTGGTGCCAACCTATAACCCAATTTGGGGTTCAGTGTATTGCCCAAGTACACTGAAACACACAGGCCGGCATGGTGGGAACTGAAACTATGAATTTCCTTCAGAGGTTGTCTGCTGTACTTCTGCATTACTGCTGAAGTCCATGGGCTTTTGGCTTATTGGAACCAACGTGTACATCCTATTTGGAACACCGGAGGAGAGGGGCCACCCAGTCCACTTCTCATATGCAGTCAGAGCCTACAACCCATAAATTGAATCAAATGGTAAATTGCTCAGAACTTTGGAGGTGTCAAGCTGCAGCACTTTCTTAGCTACGAGTCATTACATCTTTTGGTCACAGGTTTCAACAACATTGTGGTTTTTGGTGAAAACAAGCTATGCCAGATGATAAAAGGCCTTCCCCGGTGCCCTGCTGATGCAAGGAACGGCAATGTGACAAGTTTGACTTACAGATTGCAATCTTCCAGCTCCACACTACATGCTGAAATGAATTTAAAGCCCCTGAATGCAAAGGGGGAAGATGGGTGGAGGACAAAATGGTAAAGTAGAGAACAAGTAAGACAACATAAAATCAGTCCAGTGAATGCGGCTCTTTTTTGGCAAGACGGATATCTTAATTCCAGGAAGACTTTTTTTTCCTGCTCCACAGCAGGAAAAACAGATTTTAGACAAACACATGGCAGCCGCTGCATCTTTTTAACCGCATTAGTTCAGCCTCAGTATTTGTCACACCGAATTAGGTGAAGAATCGAAGAAAACTTGAATCGATTTAGTAATGAGAATCCTCTTCTTTCTCGGAAACAAAGAACTATGCGACGAACTGAAGAGAGCCAGAGGTGGCCTACAGTCCTCAACATTTGAAAGTCTCTGCTGTGGGGTTAGTTTAGCATGAGACAAAAAGCATTAAATTATCATGGTGATCTGCCTAATGAAACATAAATCATGCTAATGAGCGGTTAAATCAGCAGATGAAGATATTTTTGGTTATCTGTTGAGCGTCTGTTATTCCAGCTAAAAGTATTTTAAATGTTCATCTGAAACAGAGAAGATGTCTTCATCTGCCATTTAGAGATCCTCACTGAGATCAAAGCAATGACATTTATAGAATTTTTTTTATCACATTTCTTTCTCACGTTCATAAACATGCACATTGCATTTCCTATTCTGGTAGTTTATTACAAAAAAACAATGTAAACCAGGAAAGCATGGTGCTAGAGAGTGCTAAAGACTGGCAGCCTGTTTCCCATATATTAGCTGAAGTGAACATCCCCTTTTTATTTTTATATACCGATAGACAGTGATCTTAAACATTAAATATTGAAAATGTTTAAATCTCTAAACATTAAAGACCCATTCCACTAATAATTGTGTTTTTGGTGATTTTAAAATGTCTTTGTGGCCTTTTTTTTCTGATAATGAAGGACATGCATTAAGAAAAGTAGGCTTGGAATTTATTTTGGAGTATTTCTTTATTCAAATCGTTGTGAACCATTAACTAAAGAAAAAAAAAACTGCAATAGAAAAATATTGTATTTGTGACGTAGAAAATAAGCTGGACAGGCCACAAGCTCACTGCTCAGCTCCATTCTGATGCATCTATCATGAGGCAAACAGATCCATGAACGTCTTTGTTTTCCTGGTCTGAGCTGGCATCGGCTCAAAGCTGTAGGCTGGATAGCTCCTACACTGCCTGCCATTTTTGTTGCACTACAAATGTTCTGAGGTTGTAAGGGGTTGTCAGCTGGCAGGGGAGTGTATACAGAGCCTTCTCAGCAACTTGGAGAGGAAGAGTGGGGGCTGCTCCTCACCAACGGCCCGCCTACAACGTAGAGCTGAATTTCTAATAATCTATATTCCTCCAGAAACTAAGTCTTTCAAAACAACACAGGTTTGTTAATTTTGGCAAAAAAATGGCATAATCATAATGAAAAGACTGCTGGAAACACTTTTACAAATGATCACAAAATGATCTAAGTGGAACTAACGATATTTAGTGAAAAATACTTGCAGTGTTATCTAAGAAAGCCAAATAAATACATTTAGTTGCGTACAAAATATGCACAGCATTAGGTGCTTTTCCATTGCATGTTGTAGAATCTGAACTGAAAACAACATCCTCCCACAGTCTTCGTGAGTTTAGTTTTATGTGTCTTCAAGAGCAAAACACAAGCACTGTGTGGGTTTGCTGAGATTTGCTTTTTAAATTACATACACTATACATACACACACATATATACATATATATATAAATATATATATATATATATATATATATATATATATATATGGTATCTATCTATCTATCTATCTATCTATCTAGATAGATACCTGTGTGTGATGCAAGACTGAGCTTCCCGGAAATAATTTCTTTTAGCTCTTTTTATGAAAGTTTCCTTGTCCTCTGTGTTGATGTGTTTTGTTTAGGTCATTTTTAGTCTCCAGTTAAGCTATTCTCATAGAAATTTTGTTTTATGTTTGTTGTTCCAGACCTGTTCAGGGTGTTCCCTGCCTTCACTGAATGGTAGCTTGGTTGGCTCCACCAACCCATCCATCAAACACTCCATCTTATAGGTTGGTTTGTTTTTTCAATGAAAAAAGATTTTAAGCCCAGATGCCATGGTTCAACTTCAAGACAGCGTCACCTGGATGAATAAAAACCTGCATTGACTGTTTTTCCAACAATGTGAATGTAAAGTAACTCATTGGATCTGTTCTTTAGCCTTCATGTGTTCCTCTTCGCTACTGGTTTCCTCTTGACATATCCATAACATTGAGCACCAACTACGACAAACCCAGCAGGGAGTGTTCGCGCCAGCTTCTTTCCACTAGCTATTTCCACTTCTTACACTAGGTTTTTGTGATTAAAGTCAAAATGAACTACAATGAGGTACATAAAAACAAAAAAAAAAAAACTCCATAAACCATTTACGTTCAATTTCAAGAAAAATCTATATTCTTGGGTTGTTTACAATTCAATTTTAGGTAATCCTATCCAACAGTTGGCTTTTTTGTAGCTTATTCTACATTTTAATATATAATATTTTAAGATTTCTTGTTAAGTAAAAATGGCTCGCTGCATGGATAGATAACTATCCATTAGACCACCTGTTTTTGAAGGGTTCCAAATGTGGGATTTGTTTGATTGTAGAAGCATCCCTTCAGTAAATTACAACCAGAAATAAAAGGAAGGAAACCTCACTTTCCAAGAAAAAAAGTGTCACCTCACATGAGTAACTGGGCTGAGTCCCCTCGACGTGGAGCTGAGTACTTTCTTTGGAAATGATGAAGTGTTGCAGATCAGGACATTTTCTGTGGCACCAGTGAGGCAGAAAGAGTTCCTAAGCCTGTTATAGATACTGTAATTAGTTGGTCTCTGGTGTGTAACAGGATGAGAAAAAGTTTTAGAGCATAGGAAGGAGAAGTGTGTCACAGCCAGCCAATGACAAGCTGAGTAAGTAAAAAAGAAAAATGAATTGAGCTGTAATTGAAAAAGCAACTCGAACTTGTATGCTGATATGAATGCTGACAGTTCTGGAGCAGTGGTTACCCTCACCTTTCTACGTTCTGTACTATAGGCTGTGTATCTAAGAAATGCAGCATTGTAAAAGAAAGTTTTATAGAGAGTTTTATAAGGACAAAGCAATAGAAAGACTGTAAAACAGTGACACAATCCAGGGATGAATAAAAAACAGTGATCTCTGTCTATTCAAATTTTACAGCCAACTGCAAAATGTCTACATAGCTGCCAATGCTTCGGCAAGAATCTCAGGGGCAACTTTAGTTTAACCACTCGTATAAAAACCGCAGCTCTACAGCCGGCAGCCATCATTCAGAAAGTTTCTTTTTTGTGTCTTTAGATGTTGCAGGAAAAGGGAGCAGGGTGCATGAAGAGAGGAAAGCAAAATAAGAGGCTGGATTGACCATAAGATAAAAGAGAAGGTGAAACAAGTGACAGACAAGAGGGACCAAATAGCACGAATGAAACCAAGACAAGAGTTGACAGTAAAACACATCTTTTGTTTTGATACACACAGCCAATTGGAACCACTGTTGTTTGGTAATGTCACTTTTGCTGAAGATGAAGTCCTTCTTTTTTGCTCTTAAAGACAAAGTACAGTAGTTGCACTTGTAAAAAAAAAAGCAATTTGTATGATTGTAAACAACAAAAAACACCTTATATCACCTATGTGTTGTTGATGCAACATTTCTCACATGCCAGTGGGTATTTAAAACTCCATTATCATGTGCAAATTGGAGTTTCAAAAATTCTTGTCATTAGCTAGAGTTATCAAAATGTGCCATTCGATGCATTATATTTTCAGGTAAACAAAGACCTTAAACATACAGTACCTGTACAGGGCATGCAGATGGCCTGCAAGAAATAGTAAGATCATAGACCACTCAGTGAGCCTGTAAGAGCGACAGGTCATAGTCAACACTTAAACAATAATAAAGAAGGAGTAAGGGTGATGTGGGTGTTACGCAGGCACTTTTCATTTTTTTTTAATTTTCCCAATCACTTACACATCACATGCACACCACGTGTCTGCAGCATTTGCGCATGATCAATAAGCAACCAGTACTCGCACCTTACAGAGTGTGGTGTAAGGGCACCACACAACAGCATTGCTTGCAGGTCATAAGTGGGTGTGACTTATATTATTCTAACAAATACTTTGCAAATACTGTACAATAACAAATGTCAATCGTACGCTTTATTTTTATGACATCCCTTAAAGTGGCTGTATGAGCTTCAAGGGAACTGCAAAACACATCTGTACTCTCCTTAAGACACAGCTTCTCCTCTACAACCCTCCACGGGCGCACAGTCATTTTTTTAGGAAAAAAGAAGCCAGTTAATTGCGTCTTACAGGGTGGAAAGTAGGGTAAGTGTACAATGTGGAACAGCAAACTATTTCAAACTAGAGAACATTGTTCTAAACTGAGACAAATTTACTTTGAAAATCTGAAAAAGGACTTCCTCGTACTTGAACTGCCAACACATGGTAGTTAACAAAACAAATTACAGTGTCTCTTCGGGAAGTGCGTCGTCATCCCAGGGAACCTCAGCAGTATCAATTCATTATCAATTCTTGTAGCAGAAAGGCACACTCCACTCGCTCAACAGCACTTCAAACATCCAACACTGCTAGATGTTTGAAGTGAGCTGTACCAGTGTGAAAACCAACACTGGATAGTGTACTGAATGACTAATTCAACAGTTTATATTGTTCTCTCTGGAAGTGGGCTCCCACAGCAACTCCAGCAGATGACTTCCCTTTCTCTATCTTTGATCACTATTCTTTCATCTTTCCAAGGCTGGGAAATGGCACAAAATTGCAGCATGGCATGATGTATGGTATTCGATCTCAGCTGCGTATGAAAAATAAATTAGATTTCCCTACACCATTTCCTGATCAGCCCCTGTTCCCCTCTCATCTCTGCAGCCGCATCTTCTCCCTCCTGTCATCACACCTGGTTTTCCCTTCCTGCCCAAGCTTCACCACACAAACACAGAGGGTGTGTTGACATCAAGACTGTGGCAGAGGGCTTCAAGCTGCTGTGTCTTAGGTGGGGTTCCTCCATGAATACTGATGACACAAACAAGCTTGTATAAAAGATTTCAGTCCTAATTGCAGGAATATCATTTCTAAAATGCTAAAAACTGTTACAAGAAAATGAAGTTTTTTGTTTTTTTTTTTTAATTTTGGCTCAAAACAGCGTCATTATATTAAAAATGCAATGGGAACAGTTTACTATAGCTCAAAAGATGACCAGAGGGGGGGCTTAAATAAATTTCTGTCCTTGTGAGAGAAAAAAATCTGCCCTACTCTTTAAAAAGAAGAAATAAATTCTCAGTGCTTTGTACAGTCTAATGTACAGCCAAAACACTGCTTACATGCACCCGTTAATGCATCTTCTAAACCGGCTTTGACGCTTTTGGGGTCATGGAGTTGCTGGGGCCTATCCCAGCCACTGTTAGGCAAGACATAGTACACCCTGTATGGTTTGCCAGTCCATCGCAGGGCAACAATGCTCACAAAATATTCAAAAACATTCGGAAACTCACAGTATACTATTTATTTAGACCTGTTTGTCATACATCTGTGGTATTTTTGGAAACAAATGTTTGTTCTAATCATACAAGACAGATGACAATGTTTTTTTTTTTTTTGATGCAGTACTGAGTGCACAAGAGTCTCAATGACGCATCAGGTCTGCTGATCAATGTTAAAAGGGGAATTAATAATAAAGGCAGTTATGGAATTTATAATGCATTTTAAAGAGAAGAGAAATCTCTTGTAAGCATGTCACTTTACTATCAATTTAAAAACCAGTTTGTCCGCCCGTTAACTGTGTTGACAACAACATAAAAACACATTCTGACCATTACACTTAAAGGCTCTTCTTAGTAGAAAAAGAAAATGGCTTAAAATATAATCTGCTTGTTACTAATGGTTTTAGGATGTCTTGGAATCTACTTTTACTTAGTATATTTTAAAGAAGTTAGCCCAAATATTTTGTGTGCAAAAAACTTCAGTTTTACTTTGTTTTCTTTCCTAGTTTTACCAAAAATGAGCACATTTGTTCTGTATGCCCTCTAAAAAACCTCACAACCTTGCCTCCTCTCTTGAGGAAAAAGGTACAAATCGGCAAAAAAATATTTGAGCTTTTTCTAATCCCATCAAACCCATCAGGAAACTCCTTTTGTAGATGGAAAATTAAAAAAAACAATGCTTTCACTGACTTTGAGTTGCCTCTATATACAGTATAAAAGATGGAAAAAACAAGCCTTTTTACTTTAAAATATGACATTATCTTTAGGATACAAGCTATTTTTGCCCCTGCTGGGGTTGGAAAAAGGCATAAATCTGAGTGCTTTCTGCTTGTCAGGGGTTTTGAGATGTTTGCTTTGTAGATTATAGTAAAGCTGTGATCTTCCAACAGTCTTAGCAGTGACCCTGGTGGCTGACTGGTGTATGGCTCAAGTTGAGGCCCCAAGGGGCAGCGTTGAGGATCTTGATCTCCTCAGCAAGCCTTTAGATGTAACAGGAAATGGCCAAGTGTCCTGCGAGGGACGGTGGGAGATCTTACTTGTGGAAGTGTTGTTGGTAACAATTTTACTCCACAAGTAAAGACTTAAACTCATTGGTTTGGGTTTAGTCTTTTCTTTGGGTCATTACTGCCTTGATTTTGGCTACTAAGCTGCATTGATTCTGTTGTTCACATATTTTTTTTACACATGGCTCCTGGTGGGCATAGGTTGGTGCCAGTGCTGGATAGCTAAGTGTAAAAGTGTGCATGTATATGTGGGTGTGTGTGTGCATGGCTGAATGGGACTGTGACTGTAAAGCACTTTCAGCCTTCTGGGAAGGGAGTAAAGCTCTACATACAGTACAGTGGGGCAAGAAAGTAGTTAGTCAGTCACAAATTCTCTCACTTAAAAAGATGAGGCAGGCCTCTAATTTTCATCATGGGTAAACTTCAACTATGGGAGACAAAATGAAAAAAAAAAATCCAGAAAATCACATTATTTGGTCTGGACATAGTGGAGTTTGGAGTGTGACTGTTTGTGGACAAGTGTCATTTATATAGATAACATATTCAATCAGCTACCATTAATACAAGTAATGAGTGGAGGACAGAGGATGCTCTTACAGAAGAAGTTACAGAAATCGCATTGATTTGTAGGTGACCAAATACTTATTTTCTACCATAATTTGCAAAGAAATTCTTAAAAAATCAGACAATGTGTTTTCTGGATTTTTTTTTTTTGTTTTCTCATTTTGTTTTTCATAATTGAGGTATACCTATGATGAACATTACAGGGTTCTCTCATCTTTTTAGGTGGGAGAACTTGCACAATTGGTGGCTGACCAAATACTTTTCTGCTTCACTGTAAGTATACATATACACTACATGCCTCATTTTTTTTGTCCCTGATTTTCTTTATTTTAGGAAACTTAGTCCTCCATGATAGAATCATAGTGTGAAACAACAACAAAAGCCTTTCAGATTGGCCTGTAATAGAAGACTTTATCTCTCTTATGCACATTAGGAAGAAATGAATAAATAAACATCCTTTGCAAGATGATTTCTCTGCAACATTTACAAGATTTTGCACTTAAAATGTGCCTAATCGGTACCCCCACCGTCTCTCCCAATGTAGATGCAATCAGTTGTGACCTTAACAATACTATATGCTATAATATGCTACTTTATACTCTTACCCATTCACAAAACATAAAAACAATAAACCCTGTGTCTCATTACGCATAACTGAGAGAACTCTGTTTACATGCTCTCCCTCAAGCTTACAGCCCCTCACATCCCTAACCTGGCATTAGCGTTGCAACAAAAACGTTGAGCTACATTTAAGCTATCGAGCCATACAGTTTTAAGCTAACAGGTTCCGGACAGTATTTTGGAATTCACAAATAGGATCTTTATCAAACTTTATCTTTTTTTTTTTTGCCTGCTACTGATTCACAACGATTTGAATAGAAAAATACTCAGAAATGCAATTTTAGTCTTTATTTTCTATATATACGTCCTCCATCGTCATAAAAATCTCACATGGAATTGTTACTTACAACAGACAGTAATGCATGGAATCCATAAACTTCTACTGAACAGATGGTAATTGACAGCTCTGGTAAACAGTTGGCTCATCTGCTTCTTGTCGTGTTTAAAAATTCACCTTCTGACAGTGTTCCATTGGGATTAACATGAATAATGTTAATACAGTGTTGAGGCAACCTCAGCAAATCAAATTGAGTTCAGAGCTAAAGAAATTATGATTTGTGCTAGAACAAGACCATCTATCATAACAGTATTCCTGTTTAAGCAACAATAATGGCAAAAAAGTAAGTTGTGTGTAACTCGATTGCTAAAAAATACATAAAGCTTTTGTATAGTTCAGAATCATCAGGTTCATCAAGCTCACATTTTCAGCAGCTGAGGAGCTTATAAAAAAAAAGTGAGGAAATGTGTAAAGACTGCAACGAGGAAATAAATAGATCAGCATTTACATGAGTGGGAGGTGTTGTTAGCCTGGTGGCTTGTTTTGAAATAAAGGTAAGTAAGGAGCTAGAAAATAACAAAAAAAATTGAATGGTAAACTGACTTAAGATTTCTTCAAATGAATTCATGATTTATGTACTTTTTAGTTACTGACATGTGGGACAACAAATCGAAAGAGCATTATTATATCTGCAATAATGTAGCATGTATTTTTGGTGTTTTTATTCCTGACCAGCTATCTGCAGATGCCTATTCTATTCAAAGACACAGTCTAAGCACCGTGTTTCTTCTTTGCTTTGAATTCATTCAACAAAAAGGATAGTGAGAGTGTCAGTGGTTGCTGTAAAAGTGACAAATCTTTTCTTATTTGACTGAAAGTGAAAGGTTTTTTTATTTTTTTATTTTTCGGGGGGTGGGGGTGGGGGGTGGGTTTACCCTATTCTGATGCCGAACGTGTCTATGTGGAGAGCCTTTATCCACTAACTCACACACACACACATACACATACACACACCCACCCACACGCACCCCCCCCCCCCCCACACACACACACACACACACACATGCACATACAGAAGAAAGGCTGTCTAGTCAATGCTGATGTTGACAGACTCCCTTTCATACACGTATGTACACTTGCCCCCTTGTTTCATTCATGCCTCTCTTCATTTTAATGCTATCTTTTGCCACACTCCCTCCCATCCCTGTGATGCAGCAAAAGATGTCAGCTTGATGAGAGGAGGACTTGCAAATGCACATCCAAAGTTCTTTTGATTTCTGGAGCACATCTTTCTCACTAACACTCTTAAGCCTCTGTTTTTAGCAGATCCCAGCTTGGTCTTTGCCTGTCAGTCACCATCAAACCACATTCACCTAAAAGAATTCATCTTTCTGACAGAGCGCAGTCAGAGCGGGAGATGCACATCTGATTATGATTGTTTAAAAATCCTTTTTCATGAAGGCGCCATTATCATCGAAGGCATCACAGTCAGAACACAAATAACACTCTGTCGTTAGCCTTCGTCATTCAGACCACTTAAAGAGGCAGCTTTGTGCAGTGGCCCACTGAGAGGCACATCCAAATGAGTAAGGGAATTGAGACTTTAAAAGATGCCAGGAGAGCACTGTTTTATTATCACGCTCAACAAGCCTATTAATCATATTCATAATGCATTTCAAATTTGTTTGCCCCTGTCAGGCATCATCAATTTCATCTTCAAGTAGTTCCTTTACAAATGAAAACTTAATCTGGGTGTCATATTAGCAGCTTGTAAACCTGTTAACTCCCAGATGGAATGGAGAGGAAGTTTGAGCTGATTCTCTGCTTCACAAACACAAGATGAAGCTAACAGTCGTTTCATTGGAGGAGTAAAATAAATGCTGGATATTGATTTTAAAAAGAGATAGTGATCTCCTGTGTTTACTACTAATGTATTCTCAATGTCCTCTTACTCCAACCTCCGTTCTGTAATACTACCACAAGCAAAGTGTCGGACTGTTAACATTTCCATGTATTATGCATTTCCTCCAATTATTCTGTTTTTATTTTTTATTTTTTTTACATTTTTTATTTTTCAGTATGAAATATTAGTTAACAATGAGTCCCATATCAGTCAATTCTCTTTTTGATATTGTTAACAAGAGGTTTGAAGCATTTACAGTAACATCCAATTCTTGATTTTGCGTTCTGCAGCTAGTGGAGTTTCTTGTTATTCTAGCAGATTTCTACCATCTTCATACCTTTGTTCATTTAGCACCTTGATACATGTTTAAAATACTTTTTTTACTTTTTTTTTTTTTTTTATTGTAGGCAAGCGTTAAAATATTATACACATTTTAACTACCATATTTTCCACACCACAAAGTGCACTTAGAAGCCCAATTTTCTTTTCAATATTTCAATATTTCTTTTCAAAAGACAATATGTCTAGTTCATATTATTCAAGTTAGAAACTAATCAATCAGATGCTTCAGTAAAAGATGGTGGCCTCATGTTGAGCATTCAAAGGATTGCCTGACAGATTTTGTGTTGCCAGTTGGTGATGATAGTTGCTGTAGAATCATTGACTCAGACAAATCTTGGAATATTCATTGCTGACTGACATTTTCTGGCTCCAAAATGTCCACATCTGTATTGCAAGAAAAAAAAAAGGAAACTTTTTTTGATTGGAGCTGGAGCTTAATATGTTTCAATGGGTGGCATCACACTTATGTGTATATTGTGTCTGTGTGTGTATATATATATATATATATATATATATATATATATTATTGTTTGCAATGATTTATAACCTAGATGCTGTTAAAATCCTAATTTTGAGATATTTTATTTAAAGTTGTGACATTGTAATGCAGTAAAAGATCAAAATAAAACTATAAAGGTGGTTTCATTCATTATTTTTGTCATATAAAAGACTTCCAACCTTAAACCATTAACAAAACAGAAAGAAAAATAAAAAATATCCTGTCAAGAGCGCTCCAATTTGTCACATCAAAAACAGTAGAAACACTTTTTTGAGCAAACCAAAAAACTTGACCACAAACTTCTTATTAATACCCTAATTCAAATGTTGATAGACCTTATTCCACAACTTAACCCAACAGCAAGACAGTAGAAAAGACATGGGAAGGATTTGATAGTCCCCTAAAACCTCTTTTGGTGAATTTGATCTTTTTAAAGACTGGGATAAAGGAAATAAAAAGAATCTAAGAAAGAAGAAAGGGAACACCATGGAGGAATTAAACTATTTAGACGTTGGACTTTTTTTAAAATAAACTTTTGCTTCATCATCTGGACAAAAAAATAAATAAATACAATTATTTCTGCAGCAACCATATCATTTGGTCACATTGGTCTGGTCTTTGCAGTGATCATCTGTGAAAATAAATTAAACAAATGTTCAAAAGTTTTGGCTGTTTAGTTTTTTTCACAACCATGGATGTGTTGCATTGAAAAGTTGTTTGACGTGTACTGTGCATCTTACAGACCAG
The DNA here is from genome assembly GCA_014656515.1 of Oryzias celebensis. NCBI lineage: Eukaryota > Metazoa > Chordata > Actinopteri > Beloniformes > Adrianichthyidae > Oryzias > Oryzias celebensis. Next base: position 32,670,095 of record BNCR01000005.1, on the reverse strand, counting down.
TCCAGTCTCCCCCAGCTGCAACGACCGTGGAGAAAGCATAATCACATTTTCTGCAAGGGTGGCTCTAATGCCAGCGAAAAAAGGCTTTTTATCGAATTCACATACATGGCCTTTATGCAGTTTATGTGGTCTCACCTCCATATCTGGGACCACTCATCCAGCCAGTGCTGTTTAAAGAGCATCAAAGGTAGGGAAGTTGTTATTACACAGAGTGCTGGAGATAACACACAAGGAAATTACAAGCTGGTGAGGGATGTGTGCAGAGCTGCATTTGTCTGCTTTGGAGAACACATTGTACCTTTGTTCGTCTCTGAAGAAAAATAATTATGTCCTGCTGTCTCCCTGTTGGCACCAAACATTTTGATATAAAAATTTCGTTCCAAACCTTTTGGATGGTCCATAACCACGTTCTTATCATAGCACGATTACTTGTTTTAATCATGCAAGATGCATGTATTTGTCTCCAAACATAAGTAGTGTAGCTGTGCCCCCAAAGTCATGAGGATAAAGCAGGGGTAAATTAATGAGAATAGCCTCTTTCCTTAAGATTCTAGTTTGGCACATTTCACAGCAGCATAGACTGCCAATGTTGAGCAGATGCATAGTCAGTAAGATGATTCCTCTGAGGATCATGGAAATCTGTAGACACTTTCTTGGCAATCCATCTAGCTGTGCATTGAACTGTTTCATCCTGGATCAAAGTATAGATAGATAGGTAAAGATGTATCATTGTATCATGCACTCATGCAGGATTTGAATGTCTCCAGTAATAACTGAGAAAACTTCTCTAAAACAGGTGGTTAGCTGCTACAAAATAAAAGTAGAAAGCTGTAAAATTTGGTAATACAATGACTTATACGTTTAGTTCTTCTAGGTCAGGGGCCTGCAACCTTACTCTGGATTTACACTGGTCTGTCTGAGGTGCGTCTCCTTTGTGTTGCTTTGACCGTCTCAAGACCGTCAGTTAGTTTACATTGTCTCCCCCCTTCCCCTTGGCTTCTGGAGTAGTCTGTCCTGCCACCATAGACTGTAAAAATAATGGACAGCGCAACCCCTCCCCTCTCGTATTCCCAAATAGGAAGTACCTGCTGGTTCCAAGAAACCAAAATCCCTTAGACTTCTATTGAAAATACAGACAGTTATTACTCAGTCATTTTATTTGTCTGAATAACCATTTTTGCTCTGATACATTTTTAACAACATCGTCTTTCTGATTTCATTTCTCAAATTTGGCATGTCAACAGACTAAAAATGCAACTCCTGTGTAAAGCTTGAGTTGCATTGCAGAGGGTTGAACGTTAGAAGCAGACATGATGGAGTCAGTGGAAACATTCTGATTGATATAATGTACATTTGATTTTTTTGTGTCCACGAAATGGAGACGCACTGCAGATGGACCAGTGTAAGTCAGCCTTTAGGGTCTCCTTTGGCCTCTATTGTTGCTCTTTGCATTGAAGGAAAAAATGCAAATAATTTGAATCAATATTGGGTTTTTCCTTTTGGATAATGTATTTCAGTTTATTACATCTTGTGGTGGTGGTTTATTATTAGATACGCTTAAAGGACATATTCTAATCATCTACTGCACAACAATGTTTAGTTGGTTCAGAGGTAGAGTTCCTAAAACAAATAATTGCATCAACATGTATTATTCAATTTGTCACCAATGCTGTCATGTTTGTGATAGCAAGAGGTAAACATGGATGAAGGTGCACCAAAGTCATAATGATAGAAAATGTCATGAGTGATTTCTTGCATTTTAGTTGAAGTGAATCTGGTGCAGTAAGAGGACCTTATTTGACACTGGGTGTATTTTTTTTTCTTAAAGGAACTTGTATGTGCTGCTGACAAATTAGAACAAGAAAAATGCAATCCATAGACAAATACTTACATTTCCATTAATGTACATAAATGAAAGCTGCATTTTATAAATGAATAGCTTAAAGGTCACAAAGACCAAATAAAGTGCATTTCTTAAAAAGATGAAGTGGGACTCAGCCGATCTCACTGGGTTTTGGACACTAAGAAGCAAATGGCTCTTTTTGTGTTAAATGTTGCAGACCCCTACTTTAGGTTATTTTGATTGAGTTTCAGAAAGAATATATGATCACCACAATATTCATTTCTTTTTTTTTTCAACCCTAATGGATCACACTGTAGAAAAGTATTCAAGATATCAGAAATACATGCACAGTGATTGGTTAAAAACCAATAGCTCTAGTAATGGGGTTTTCAAGAACTAATTAAGGTCTAATGATTCAGCGTGATTACATTCTTATCAGACAGAGGAGCAATTTGGGCATCCAGAAAGTAAACAAAGATCAATATGTTAATGTTTGTTCTGTCTCTCTGTGAAGTTTAAGCTTTAAGTGGTATGCATGAGTTTGAACGACACAGTCGGTGTGGACATCTGGAGTCTTCTCCCACTGTGATTTTGGTGGATGTCTGTGCCAGAACAGAACCAAGCCCATCCAAAGGTGATGTTATCGGGTTATGGTAAGTTCAGAGAACTGGGACACTGAGCTGAGAGGAATACATGTAAAAGGAAATGTAGTGTAAAATTACAAAAAGGAGATTAAGAATGTTAAGGTAAGGATCATCCCTGAGGCAGTTATTGCCTCCTATCACAAACGGAGTCACTCATATGATAAGAAAACTACTGTCCGTACAATCATTCCTACGAACAGCAGTGTACAGCTGCCTACTGAGTTGAACTGCTGTGTTCTGCTGCCTCCAGCAACCCCCCAAATTCATTCCCCCATGATGAAACACAATTCAATCAAGATTCAACCCAACAGGATGATGATAAACAGCCTTCATTCAGATTGACAGATGCCGTATTTGATAAAAAAAAAACCTCAAACCGCAAGACTTAAGAAAATGTCAACAATTGTTCAACAGAAAATTCTTAAAAGAAAATTCGAATCCAGCTATTCCTTCTTTTATTGATGGAGTCAGTCTCAATGTGAAGCTTTCTGAATACCTTCTAAAAGAGTTAGAAATTCATGAAAGGTTTAGTTAGTTTGACATCTCCAAATAAAAAATTGAACAAAGCTTCCTTTATTTCATATTATCAACAGAAGTGCATGACGTTTTCAAAACATGACTACATTTTATTTTTAAAATTAAAAAAGAAAGAATGACCAGAATTAGTAACTGGATTGAAACAGTTAAAAATGGATAATATAAAAAAAAAATGAATTTAAAGCCATTCTGATAAGCTTTTGATCTATTTTCAAAGAATCCCCAGTGGTCTTTGACTATGTTTTTTTTTCTCTGTTGTTTCCTAGGATAGTTTCTGCAGAGGCTCAGTAGTTCATTACAAATTCACCTCTTAGTTGTGGGCGGGACTTCTGGCATAAAGCAATCTCAAACCTCCCCTTCCAGTTGCTGAGAGCTCTCTGCTTACACTCTCCCACTAGCTTACAGCCCCTCACATCCTCAATCGTAGATGGATGACCTAAAGTCATCAATCGTTGTAAGGTCATAATTCACAACCATTGAGAAAAACAACATTCTCAGAAAAGTAATTTTAAGCTCAATTTTCTTTATGTATGCCCTCCATCGTTAAAAAAATGCCACAAGATCATGATAAAAAACACCATAAACATTATTTTCACTGGAGTGGGTCTTTGAATTGAACTTCTGAATTACAAAGGTTTTATTTGTATGTCTGCTGACCTATTTACATAAAAAGACAGTAAAAAATCACTCACTTGTTCACTTCAAGGAAGTGAGTACTGAGGTACTCTGGAAGTAGTAAGCAGTAGGGCCATCAGTAACTCATTGAGACATGTTTCTGTGATTAAGTCACTTGTCCTCATCAATCAGGTCAACTTTTTTAAAGCAGTTAATCCTTTAATACTGGAGCTGTCATCTGTGACACCTAAATAACACACGCTCTTTGATACACCGTAAATCTTTGACCAATAACACAATCAACATGAATCTGCTGATTCTGACACAAACAAAGCAGCTTTTCATATTGGCTTTGGACCAATACGCACATTTTTAGGAACATAAAGTACTGTGACAGGTTTTATTTTTACATTTTTGAAATTCTTTATACTTTTAATGGAAGACAGCAATAAAACTAGGCAAGACAAAGTTGGAATATCAATGCAGCCTCATCTTTTAGAAAACAGAACCATCTGATCTGTTCACCTTTAATCCGGCCCAGCATTCTTCACACTGGTAGCCGTTTTAAATATGTCTAAAAAAATATGAGAATACCTGGAGGCTTGAGCCGCCATATTATTATTTATTGAACAGGAGTCAGGGAAGGATAAAAATCTATACCTTTGCAATCAACTTTCTGATGTTGTGAAATCAAGCTTTTGACAGATGTTGGTGCTTTTATCACATGAAGTAGGCTTATCCTTGTTTTTAGCACCAGCATGACTTATGATGTAATGTATTAGTAACACCAGATATGTGCACCTGTATTTGACAAAAAGGAAAAAGAAAAGCTTTAGTTAAAATAACGTACTGGAAAAGCTGTATTTGACCTCTTGCACTTACTCCAGAGTTCAATTAAGAAGTGTGAAAGATCATGGAAACTCAATAAAAACCAAGAAAATCTGGAGTTTTTGTTGAATCTACATTCTGGGTTTAACATATGCAACTTTTGATGTTGGTTGAATAGTTTTCAAGTCAGGCTGAACTCCTCCACCTGTCCTTTTCTACCTTTTCTCAATTACATTATGCTTGCTGGAGAAACTCAAGGACGCATTTTTTAATATCATATCACACTGATTGGTTTGAATGAATTGATGCTTATCAACCTTGAATAATAATATTGTGCTTTGTCCTTTGTTTTTTCTTACTCAAACTGCATCACATTCTAAAAATAAGTTCTCATTAGGATTTGTCTTTACACACCACCCAGGTGGTTGAAAAGTTAAAACAAAAATGTACTGGGAATTGGTAAGATGCTGATTTAAAACAAGATTTGCCTTAATTGTAAGAACCAAATCCTCAAGTGAGTTACCTTTCAGTGTTGTCCCACATGATGTAAAGTAGTCAAAGAATTACAATTTATGTTATACAACAAATAAATAACCATATTTTTTGGAGTCTAAGCTGCGTTTCTTTCCATAGTTTGTTTGGGGGTGGAACTGAATCTACATTCACATTGGCCACATCAACTCGTGTTCAAGCAGCCACTGTCAATGAAAAGTCTGCGCATCCCTACTCAAGTTTTTAAGACCATTCTCTGGCTCTATGTACAAATCAGGCGTTCATTGATTGGGCGCTGGAAGTTCAACCAGTTGAACTTTGAGGAATCAGGGACTCGGATTTGGTAGTGACACATGGGTATGTTTCAAAACACAGAAGGGCCAGCTGTTGTCAAGATGATCACAAAGGAGAAATGAATAATGATTGTAATTTGTGCCCATTTGGCATTATATGACACCTGTGACACGTCTGTCATATATCGGAATAAAGCTATGAAAAAAACAAAGATTTTCCAGATTTGCACTGCTTTGACTTTCTTGCACTCACTCTAAATTGTATATATATATATATATTTATATATGGTTTTTGTTATTCTTATTTGTTTTGCATGTTTGGCTGCTGCAACTAATACTCCAGAGAGATTTATATTTCAAAAAATATGGTGCTAGTTTTTTTTTTTCACAAAGATTTGTCTGTTTTAGTCAATTATTTAATTTTATTTAATTAATTACTTATATCGATATATTTTTTTGAAAATACAACACATACTGCATATATGAACGTAGCAAAAATATGCCATTTATTAAAGGTTTTACAGTATTTTTTCTCATATATAACTAACACACTCTTGGACAGCCTAATGGATTTTTTTGTAAAAACAAAAGCAACAAGACTTGACTCTTGGATTCTTCTCTGTTGAGAACTTCAAGCTGATCCTGCAACTTATTGGGATAATTGAAACTGTCATTAATTCTGGAAGAACTCCTCTTCAGTCACCAGAAGTAAACCTACAAGATGCTTCCTCATTATACAGCCTGATTTGCGAGGCATAGAGCTGGTTTCAATTCCGCCACCAGTCAAAAAGTCATTAAACCTTTGTTTATTTTTAGTTATTGTTACCACCTTTGAATGTTATACCTTTTCAACCTCATCAAATATGTATGAGAATACCTTTCAATTGTCTAAAAAACATCAATATGACAAGTCAGAAAAAACTGTAGGTAACAGACTGTGATCAGCATTGAAAAACAACAAATTATGGAATCAGAAAAAAGCCTTTTAGATGACGCAAATAAACTTGATTTTATGACTTCTTTGACACTTCAGAACCTTCATGCAGGTCTGTGGCAGTGCTATACTGTTACAGCTATAGGCACAGCTGAGAAAAAGATGAAAATAATCAATCATGCCGTCTTTCTTGTTTTGATGTTTTCTAGTGAAAATGTGTGTACCAGTTTAAAAAAAAAGTCCACTGGGATCCCCTTTGAGTGTTCCGTGTCATCAAACTGGAGCTGACATGCTCCGTTTGAAGCCACCCGACATCTGCAGCAGTAAACAGGACAAACATTCAGAGCTGTGATGGGTAAAAAACAGAATGTCTGCCCACCCTTGTGCTATCCCTTTGAGCTCTCCTAACCTCTGGTAGGCTGAAAGAGCTGTCATTTTTCAAATTGGGACTATAGACTTGCTAAGAAAACAGTCAAGAAAATAAGCAGGACATTTCAAATGTAAAGGATTAAAGTGAAGCTCCTTTTAGACAAAAAAAGAGACCAAACTAGTATTGACTATCTTAATGACTTCAGTAGAAGGAGGAGAAATTATGATTTATCTTAGTCTGGTATAAAATAAAAAAATTACATTCAGTCACATTTTGATTATTAAGCCAGTTCAGTGGCCAATTTTTTTAGGGTGAGCATAAAATAAACTTTTTTTTGTGTTTGTTCCATGGACGTTTCGGAAGACAGGAAAAACATATTTCTCCTGATACGTCTGCAGTAAGTCTTCTTTCATGTATTCACTGAAATTATTCATGAAGCCCTTATAGTTGTGAAGAAATACTCGAACTAGAACAGGTAAGATTTTGAAAAAAAAAATGAATAATATCATATCTTCTCAGTCCAGAATGTTTTTTGGGCTGGTGAATGAATCCCACAGAACATTCATGAACAATCATTTTTGTGTACCATTCATTTGTGCATCTGAACATTCATAAACGTATGCGTCCATAATTCAAACTGCTTTAATAAAGTGTGCTTGATTTTAGAAAAACTTAGGAAACATTTACCTTTTATACCAGAGATTCAATTGGTGACACCTAAAGAACGGGCGCTCTCTAACATACTGAAATTCTATGACCTTTTACGCGATCACTATGATTCTACAAGGAGGAAAAGCGGTTTTGCCCTTTCTTCATGACAGAATCAGCTGATTTACAATGGTTGCATAAACAATTCACTACAAGTAGGTGTTGCATATCAGCTGCTTTTTCAAAGCTGCTTTTCTTCAGAATATGCTGGAATTGCATAAATTGTGTAAATGGTCGAAGAGTCAAAAAAATATAAAAACTAGAGCAAAGGTCAGGTGTTAAGGGGTTAAAGAGGGGTTATAGATGTATAGGCACTGAAGAACTTCTTTAAAGTTTTCTTAAAACTGTTTTCAGAACTGATCATAACTAACTATCTTTCTGACTTTGGAAAATGTTTGTAACATTCATAGAAAAGTGGACTCACTGCATTAAACATTGACATTAACATGAGATCTGGATGAAAACACGCTTGAAAGTTGATTGAAAATGAAGACGCATTTCAGAACAGAACATTTTGGAGTTTTGATTTCAAAATTGTTGCTTTTGTTCTAGTTTTAGTGCCAATTGATTCGATGGGTTGATATCCCTCAAGGGAAAATGCAAACTCAGAGACATGCTCCGTTGATGTGGTGCTGAAAAGATTACAATCCCACTTAAAATAAAACTCACATGAACATCAGAAATGCCACAAAATCTTTCAACACAACATGAATATTGAACAATTTTCTGCACCTAAGGCAAAGGTCAATGTATTTGTTCTGCACCATCTATGGGTAGACACTATCATTACTGGGAAAATAAAACGTTCATAAGGATTTTCAATATAATTGTTTCCAGTTTGGCCGGATTAAATAGTTAAACAAGTCGCACATGACCCCTGGGTTGTAGTTTGCCCACCAATGTTCTAGATTTTTTTTGGTGCAGTTTTAACAGACTAACAGATGCTGCTTTTGAGCCCTGAATTTTTGCAACTCCTTAGTCACACAATGTCATGACTGACAATTTCTCTCAAGTTTCTGTTATTCCTCCACCCCAGCTTCTTACACCCAGGTCCCCACTCCAGATGGTCTTGTTCCCCAGCCCCTGCCTGCTGCTGCAGTTTCTTTTCACACCACTGAGTGAGTTTTACTTATTGCCAGCATCACCACTGCTTCACACTTCTTTTTTCTTATTCTATCGACATTTAATGAACCACTGGAACCATCTAAAGAAGGATGTTCTGTTCCAGTGAACCTTCGAGGTTTTGTTTCTGCTCGTTTACCAATCCTCCAATCCAATACCAATACTCTTTACTGATTCTATTACTGGTTTCAGACAATATCGATAAGAATAGTCTTCTTCCTTGGTTTAATGACGTAAAGTAGTAAGAGTTGTAAATTCAATATTTTAAACTTTATCAGCCTAGTCAGGGTCTGCAACCTGTCAATGTTTAAAAAAACAAAACAAAACAAAACATAGTTTACATTTTTGTGGCCATTTAACCATTATTTTACAGCATGAAGCTTTTAAATATTTTCAATTGTAAAATTATAAGTGTATATTTTTCTATATCGAACATTTACGTTATTTTGTCACAGCAGTAGCCTACATACATGTTATTTAAAAAAAAAAAAAAAAAAAAAAACACCCTGTGTTGAACAAAATCATCCTACTGCAGCAGATTTACAAGAATTAAAATGCAAAAAAATCAATAGAAACATGGAATTTTCCATGATTATGACTTTGGTGCACCATCATCCTTTTACAATTTAGTATAAACATGACAACCTTAGTGTACTATTCTTTTTTTAATCCATATGTTTTAAGATTATTCCAATAACTCACCACTCTTACCATTATTTTCTGTTATCTGACATGTTGAAAATCTAAATGTAAATGGCGTAACAAATATGTACTTTAACAAAAGAACCAAAACTACAAACCCACTTTTTATTCAGACTTTATTCAAAAGTCAAAGTGCCTAAAGGAGGAATGAACGAACAGCATGTTGGGTCTGGAACCTCAGGTTGCAGACCCCTGGCCTCGTCCATTAAAACCTAAGCTACTCTTATTGGACTACAATATTTTATTCATTAGATCTGATGTTGCATTGTAATTCCTTATTAGTATGATTACTGCACACCACTAACCATAAGACAGCTACCATCTGAGCTTATAAACACACCACTTTAACTTATTCTTAAAAAAGAAAAAGGAAAAAAAAAAAAGAAACAAAAGCTTATGTAGTGAACAGCAACTTTAAATTCTGAATGAAAAAAAGAAGAAAAAAAAACAATTTTTTTTTTCCTCAAAAGTGCATATGTTGCATTTTTGTAGCTTAAAAACTAGTGAGTAATGTTTAGCTTTTATTACCTAATCCATCCCGGTTCCTCTGCTAATACCTTGTCAGACTTATTGAACTCAAATGTGATACATTTCACATCCCTCCTGGGATTAAGAAAAATCCCCAATACAAAGTAATTTATATAAATAGCACATCCTGTGACTCTAAGCATATTTATGACAGAGAGCTAAAGCTGCAGAATTTTGAGATTCTGTCTCAGAGGGGATGATTTGTACCCTCAGAGCTCTTCTTCAGCTGTTGTCAACTAAGTCTTAGCTTGGTTTATCATGTCGAGTTGCATGGCTGGGTGCGCCTGCTGCATCGTTTGGGTTTTTAGACGCAGGTCTGATACACAACTGGTTTGAGCTGTTTCCAAGTAAATCACAAACTCCAGCTTTTAAAAAGAAAACGCCCACTTTAAAAAAAACAAGGTAACAAAAGATCCTGAGAATCAGTACTGCAACTTTGACACAAGCCGAGTGGCAGACAGAGACGAAGAGGTAAAGCTTAAGTTTTAATGTTTTTTTTTTTACTGTCAGAAATTCAGGGTTATGTGGCTAATAAGGTTCTGAGATTAAAACGTGTACTGCAAAAAAAAAAAAAAAAAAAACGATTCCAACATCAAATTTAGACGCTGACTAACCAGCATCAGCAAGCCTTGTTTTCCTTCTTCCAACATGATGCAGTAAGAGCCGATAACTTCTCATCTTATCTGGCCCTGCTGCTGACAGACTTCAATGCACACACAACAGAACACATGGCGAATGCATGACATTTCCACAAGTTGCACAAAGATGAAAGCCACAAGTGTGGTACAAGGCATATGGGAATAGATGACAGAAAGCAAAGCCTTGGGGCATGCCCTAATGAGGGCAATTATTGAACTTTGCTTTTATGCACAGCTGTGGGAGGATGAGCATACCGGTGACATCCAGCGCAGGATGGATGAAGGGGCTGAGAACAGGCTCACCTCTGTTTTCAGGAAACTTAAATAAGATGAGGGCAGCACTGAGCGATTGATGGGGCAAGATTGACAGAACTGACAAGAACTATCAAAGATCACAGCGTGACACAGAGTTTATTCTAACCTAATGATATCCTGCGAAGATAATAGGGGGAAGAAGAAAACTACAACCAAACTGAAATGTGTCTTCCTATTTCATGATAGAAGGATAGATAGATAGATAGATAGATAGATAGATAGATAGATAGATAGATAGATAGATAGATAGATAGATAGATAGATAGATAGATAGATAGATAGATAGATAGATAGATAGATAGATAGATAGATAGATAGATAGATCATGTATCAAATTTTAAGCTGTTCTTTTTTAAATATTTCCCTGAAGCATTGTTTTTTTTTCCCTTTAGTTCAAAGTCAAAACCTAATGAAAGCTCAGGTTATGTCAATGTCATGGTGGCTTTGTCCCTGCGATATTGTTGAGTGGTGAGCTCTATACTGACAGCAGTAAATTAGTAACTTTTTTTTTTCACTGAGAAAAAGAAATTTGAGAAAGTGACATTTTGGGGCTTAAGGTTTCAATCGAACTCTTTTTTTTTCTCGCTGATTCATGCTATGCATTGATCCTGCTAAAGGGATTTTCAGTGTTGCCGGCAACACGCTACATGGCGACATATAGCTGGATGGGATCAGGAAGATAACTAAAATGTCATATTTTAACAATAAGAACATTTTATAAAATAGTCAACCTTTACTCTAACCTTTATTGTCAATTCAACACTACCGTATTTTCCGAACTAGAAGGTGCACTGAAAAGCCTTAATTTTAAAAATCTGCACCGTATAATTTAGAGTGCCTTACATGGACTAATTCTGGTTGTACTTAGTACTGTCAAAACGACTTTGAGAGGTACAGGGTGCTCTGTCAAAATGTTCGGTTGAGTGGTGTTGTGTATAGCAAGCACAGCTAACGTGTAGCTGTGTCCAACTGTGATTTTATTTTTTTATGTTACTAACAAGATTGGAAGTTGGCGTAGGCACAGTAATGTTTGTTTTAGAGTATCAGTTTGTTTTTTACGTGTTGCAAGCATGAAAATTTCCGAATACGCTGACATGTTTGATGCTTCTAACGTGGCTAATGCTTCTAACAAGGCGAACGTTTTTGACATGGCTACTGTGTAGCGTGTTGCAAACAAGTTCTAGAGTTACTATGAACACAGGTAGACCAAGTAATGATTAGTTGGTCAAACTCATTTTAAAACATTCATACCTTGCAAAAATAAGCAGATTTCTGAATTTTCTGAATTTCTCTTTTTGTGGGTTTAAGAGTCAGAATTCCAATTGATGTAAAAATTAACAAGTAAACACTTAAAAATAATTCAACATTGATCCCCAAATTTACTGCATATTCTATGAAAGTTACATTTTTTGGAATGGAATCAAAGAAATGAAAATTGTTTAATTATGTTAATTAAAATAATTATTTTAATTATTAATTATTTCAAAATTCTAATTTTGCTTTGGGTCTGTGTATGACACAAGATTGACCATTGATTGACAATGCATTCTACAATTCAATGCGCCTTTTAGTGTGGAAAATATGGTGCTCATATAATTGTGTGGTTTCCTTCTTTTTAATTAAAAAATATAAATAGATCAAGTGCGAACTGCAAAGTGAGTTTTACTGCAGCAGAGTTCCATATGAACTAAAAACATTTTGTCAAACAAAAAAACATTTGCATTTGTCTTTCGGCAGCAGCAAGACTTGCCACTGAGACAAAACTTTAGTCTCCAAACTTTCATGATGATGTCTTTAAAAAACAAGAACAAATGATTTGGCAGAAATCCATTAAGGATTGGATTCATCACGAAAACGATGCCACACAAATTTGCAAAGGGATTTCAATTTTTCATGCCCTTTTCAGTTTTTAGCAGCGATCCCTGTTTGACTGATTTTGTGTACTGCAGCTCATTTCTCAGGCTGATCTTGGTTCTGCTTCAGACTTGCACTGGGAGTCATGGATGGTGCCTTTTTTATTTTCTATCAATCCTCTGTAGAAAAAACAAACATGATAATCTATCTCAAATGTCACCATGAAAAATGAGTAAGTGATGAGGTATGAAATAATAAACAACATTGACAAAATGGCTTTAAAAAAGGTCAAACAACCAAGGTGGTACAAACTTACAGTTTTGTTTTGTTTCTGAGATTTTTTCTTTTTTTTATTTCATGCAGAGGATTCTAGAAATCAGCAGTTACTAAAACAGTTAATATGCTGATTAAGAAGAATTTTGGCTAAAACTAAAATGATTTATTATTTACTTCTTGATTTTTCTGTTATAACCAGCCTTATTTGATTTTTTTATATTTGGCCCTACCAACTGTTCACTGTCTTTAGTTTTACAAACTTCTTTAAACTTTTGTTATGAAATTCCCAGAATCCTCACGTCCAGGAGAATGTAACCCTCAAACAGTGTCGATGTCACCAGGGACAGCTATATACACCACGTTTATTAATCTACTGTAGCCCTTCAATGGTTCATGTGATCAATGTTGATCAGCTATTTCTGACAAAGTGAAAAACAGTTTTTTAGATTGATTTTGCACCAATATCCATCACAATATCATACTTACATAAAATGTTGTTTAATGGGAAAAAGCCACTTTTCTCTACACCAGAACAACCTGATTTATCTTTATTGTGTAAGCACTTCACCACTGTAAAGTGTTGCGTATCAACACAAAGCTTCAGAATCTGCTGGAATTACATCAATTGGGTAAATGTTTAAAGAGTTACGATAGTTGAACGATTGCCAACACCGGAGCTAAAGCTCAGGAGTTAAGGGGGCTAAAATTGTTCTGTCAGGCTTCATGCTGTTGCCTTGTGCCAGTTTGTCGATTTGCAAGAACGTATGAATAAAAAGGTGTTCTGGCATTCATTATTAAGTTCCTCAGTTAAAGTATCCTAATGTCTTGTATTGTTGAGTTCTGTTGCAGGAGTTTGAATGCTTGTGTAATGAAGACCTTCGCCAAGGAAGACATATAAATGTAATGAATGTGGTGTTTGGGGTCAGGGTTGTAGCAGTTTTTTCCCCGTTTGTGTTGTTTACCTTGCTCTCCTATTTTAGGCCGCTTCCTCCTGCTACTTTTGGCAGATTGTTTTAAGTGTTTCTCGAGTACCACAAGCCTTCTTGCCTTCTGAAGTTCTCATGAACTGAAATAATTAAGGACTATTTGGAATTTTCTGTGTTCCGGGTCTGTGTCCATGCCCGGATCCTGACATTGGATGCCATTTAAGTCTCCAGGCAGTTGAAATTTAAAACTAAAAACAAGAAAACAAGTTTTTTGGCAAAGCCAAAAAAATTCCGCCACTACCGAGGTTTAACAAAATAAATAATGTTATTGCTAGAAGATATTTACCAACATGGGCAGGTAAACATAGAATATAGATAAAAACATAGAATATAGATAGAAGGCCAGGCGGGCCCCATATGGCTTAAAAGTGGGCTGAATATGTGGGCCCCAATTGTGTTTGTCTACAGTTTCCGTAGTGGCTCCACCTGTTTGCCCACATTGGCTCTGCTGCCCAGTGACTGGCAGTCTAGGCAGCGACCCAGCTCTAGCGGCCCTTGGACGGAGGCACTCGCTTGCTCTGCTGGACCGGTAGGCTGGCTGGGGTTGCTTACTGAGTTTCCACTTAAGTTAAATAGGAAAACACCAGTGGGGCCACCATGGAAACTGCGGACTAACCCAATTGGGGCCCACTTTTAAATCACATGGGGCCCGCTTGGCCTTGCTGGCTGAGATAGACAATAAAGTTAAAGACCCACTCTGAAGAAAATTGTGTTTTTAGTGCTTTTAAAATGCTCTTGTTTCATTTTTCTCAAGATGGAAGACCTGAATATATATATATATATAATTAAAGTTAAGGTAAAAATGTAATTTCTGAATATTTCTTTATTCAAGTCATTGTGAATCAGGAGCAGATGGAAAAATGCAGCTAAAAAAAAACTATTTGATACGTATAAAATACGGAAAGCGGGCTACAAGCTCCCTGCTTTGCTCCGTTCTTATGCAATCACTTGTAGACGACTAGATCCATGAATATCAGTGCTTTCCTCGTCTGAGCTGGTATCTGGCTCAAAACTGTATGGCTGGATTACTCTGATATTGCTTACCATTTGTGCTGTACCTGTAATGTTAGGCTGGGGGTGTAAGGGGCTGTCAGCTAGCGGGAGAGAGCACCTTAATAGATGGATAACAGGAAGAAGGGGCAGGCTTACTCTACGCCAACAGTCCCGCCTACAACTCAAAGGCAAATTTCTAATAAACTCCTGCCGCTCTCCAGAAACTATGTCGTAAAAAACGACACAGGTTTTCTTAATTTTGGCTAAAAGCATAATCATAATCAAAATACCACTGGGAATGCTTTCACAATAGATCAAAAGATGATCTGAGTGGGACTTTAAGAAAAAACTGATAATATATATTAGGTCATAATAACAAAAAATATATATATTTTATAGAATACTAACTTCAACATGAAGCAAACAGAAATAAGGCTTTATAGAAAAATGATGACGTATGCAGTTGTGCTGCGAGTTTTACAACAAGGACAGATCAGAAAAAAAAGAGACATCACACAT
Source organism: Oryzias celebensis (assembly GCA_014656515.1). Lineage (NCBI taxonomy): Eukaryota > Metazoa > Chordata > Actinopteri > Beloniformes > Adrianichthyidae > Oryzias > Oryzias celebensis. The sequence goes on along the minus strand of BNCR01000005.1, from coordinate 32,654,898 downwards.
TTCTCCCACCTCCAGAGTCTCAAAAGTCAAGATGTTGAGTAGGAGAGCGATGTGTAGCTGAAAGTGCTCTGGAAAGGTTTGCACCCTGACAAGCACAATCTCTGTTCTTCAGGTTTTTTCAGAGCCCTTTCAGTGAATGAACGCTGAGACTCTGAGATAGTTTTTTTTTTTGCTACTTGGGGATAGTATTGTATAGCAGTCATTAAAAAGCACTTGGTCAGGGTCAGAAAATATAATTTCTTGCAGAAGTGTTGAACTTCTAAAAGGATAAATCTCATTATTCTTGCTTAGTAGAAGCCAATTCCAACCTACTTCAGATATAAATAGATATCTATATATCTATATCTATATCTATATCTATATCTATATCTATATCTATATCGATATCGATATATCTATATCTATATCTATATCTATATCTATATCTATATCGATATATCTATATCTATATCTATATCTATATCGATATATATATATATATATATATATATAGGTTAAGTAGTAAAACAACATTAAAACAAAGAGTTTAGAAACTCCAAATGACTGAGGTGAACAATGTAATAGAAGACTGCATTAGATTGTAATGTGGATTCATGGATGGATGATCCACGACAAACTGTTTGTACTCACTGAAGCAGGGTTGCTCTGTTGTCAGTTCAGGTATCCAAACACATGCTGGCTCATACCGAGAAGACAAGCTCCAAATTGTACGTCTCTGCAGCACCTTGATCACATTTATCTGGTTGAGGATGTCACCTGTGGCAAGATGTGAAATGATCAAATTCAAAACACAACCTCTGAATCTCCAAATGTCAGCAATTTAGCCAAGATTTATCACAAATTTAAAAAAGAAACATTTGCAGGGAAATTAGGGATAACAATAAAGTACACTTCAGGGCAGAATGAAACAGGAAATGCCTACTTGGATTTGATTGGTTGTTGCATTCTTTTTAGTCATTTATTTAGGTCAGTAGTGTTAAAGGACGTTAGACCATTTGAGAAAAACAAAACACAAAGATACATAACAGTCAGAAATTGATACTAAATGGGCCTTCCTTGACATTTTTTTTCCTTGAAAAGAGGAAATGATGATTTGTTTAAAAATGCAGCATTAACACATCTTCTCATTAAAATTCTGTGACCGTGTCAGAACCCATGTATTCCCTGAGCCCACTGCTGCTTCTCACCATAATGAGAGAAGATAAAAGCACTGAAAGAGGAAAACACAGACAGAACAAGGTTTTATGATGTTTTTGTGGGGGAAAAAAGGAGTTTGGGCTTGAATCGGTGCCTACCAAATGAACCAATCCTGACCACAGTTGTTGCTGGGCTTTTGTTAAGGCATGCTGTTAAGGTTATAGTAGCACTTTTACATGAGTGATGAAGAATAGAAGAAAGTAAAATGTTGGAGCTCACGATAAAGAATGTTTATCTCAAGTGGAGACACAACCACGAGGGGATTTAAACACCACTTTTTGGTGCAAAAATGTGTCAAAATTATTGGAGTAGTGGGACAGACAATGGTTGTGACGGCCACCTAAACTGCTCAGTGTTAAGTGTTGCATAACAGTGGAAAGCTGCTTTTTCCCCTAATCATTTGGAATCACCTTTGAATTAGGTTTTCACCTTTGAATAGTTCCAGTAGTCCAAAGAATGTCAACACTGGAGGTATTATCTGTCAAAGGTAAAAAAAGAAAAGGCTGTTGAAAATCAAACCTACTAATGTGCATCATGGTTAATGTTTGATGATGTGTTTTCTTTCTTTATAACAATGTAAAGGTGGGAAGGAGGTAAGCAGTTAACCTTAAGGCGATCTTCCATTATTACAATTTTGACAGTAAAATTATTTGAAAGCTTCAATCAGGAAATGAACACAAGATAACAAAATAAAAATTGAAAATAATCAATGATAAAAAAGATGATAATCACTTTCATTCCGTTTTCAGACTGTTAGGTACACAGCATTTCTGTGAGGTTACAGCTTGTTCTGATCGTACTGAAGTATCAGTTCAACCTTTACAATAAATACAATAATTTCTTATTGCATTCATTATAATAGAATAAAACTTTAGTTTGTTACCATTAGTTCACTGTCCAAATAAAAGAAAGGAATCCAATCAGACACTTTGCTTTGACACAAAGCTTCAAATTTTTTCTGAAGATTGTGTCAGGTTTAGCACAGACAGAACTCTGTATTCTTATGCAAAGACAACTAATGTCAGCTGAACATCTGAACTGCTCTTATGCAGTAAAATAAGTTTGTTTCAGCAGACATAAAGCCATCTTAAGTTGCATTCTCTAGAATAGTCTTGTTGGATTCAGTTCTAATGACACAGAATGTTATGATACGTTCATACCGGCATTGGCAACACATGTTCATGCGTCCACTTCCAATAAAAAGGCTATGTAAAAGTGTGAATAGGTATGTTCCGGGCTTCCGCACTCAAAATTCGCGTTATTCTGTTGCTACGTATGTTTTTAGGTCTGTTTTCAGGCTCGACAAACAAAAGGTGCTGCCATTGAAGTTAAGCCAGTTGAATTTTGATCAAACAAGACTTGGACTTGTGTGGGGCAGGTAGTAAATAATCTGATCAGGGAGGCCAAACTAATAATTTTGGTTTGTGCCTGGCCAGAATTATGACACATAGTCTATAGCATGTCGAAGAAGAGCTGTGAAAGAGCTGAAGAGAAAAGCCTGGAGCAAGATTTGCATGAATTGCACTGCCTTGGTGTTTCGCACCAGGCCTCCTCCAGCTGTAGGTACCTGTGCCACAATCAGGTCCACACCTAGCTATTTTGGCATCTTTCTTGATGCCCTGCCTTTTAGTGTGCTGTACTTGGTACTCCCAATCCTGTCCCCTCTATATCTTATTCTTTTTCCTCAACCCTTGTTTCTAAAATCCTCTCTTCATATCTTCTCCACTGTTTTTCTGTTCTGTCCAGTTAATAATTTTAAACACAACTAATAGAATTAAGTCTATTGAATGCAAAAGGGGTATACATATAATATACACCTGGTTTGCCCAAGGAGTTTAGAACAGATACCAAATTGTAAAAACCAAATCTGTCATACAAAAAAAACCCTACCAAAGTGAATGTGCCCAATATACAGCATTATTTTGGCTTGCAGTAAATATTTTATTTCATAGTGAATAGTGTGTGCTGTTCTCTAACAAGTCTTGATTAAAAATAAAAACATTTTAGCAGCTTTGTGCAGTGCCAGTTTATTAAAACATTAATGCCACGAGCACATAAACATAACCTATGCCTTTTAACATAAAATGCTTTAATTTTCTGGTTTTGATGCCATTGCAGTCTTTAACCAACTCTGGGTATAAAATCTTGACTGTCCATCTGAGTCTTTGTATTGCAAACACATCAGATTAAGTCTTTCAAATTTTCTAAGACTGAAAATAACTTTGGATGCTTCTGTAGAAGGTAAAAATATTTTTGGATCATTTCTAAAACCCTAACAGTAAATAAAACAGTTTGACATGTCATGAACCGCACCAGTCTTGACCAAAGTGTTTTCACAAGTCTTTTTTTTTTTTTTGTTACAGTGCCTTTGAGCAAAAATGTTGCCACAAACTCACAAAAATTTGCACACATATAGTATCCAATAAAAATGGATTTTGGACGTGGTAAGCCACGCCCCTCCCCCAAAAATGATAACATCACAGTGAACAAAATTGTTAAAACAATGCATGGGGTAAAAATCTTTCATGGGGCTGAAAAAAAAGGCCAAAATATTCTAAAGAAACCAAAATACACATGCTGGGGATATCCAAAGGAAGTTTAACAATTATATGGGATGGCCACAGGATCTACGGATTGGCAGCCATGTAGTGTGAAATTTGGCCATTTTCACATTTTCCAACAAAATTGCAAAAGAAAATGTGTTTGTGCAATATTCACAACGTTTTACACACATGCCACCAGATTATATCTAAAACCAAAAACAAAGTTGAGCTTTTAGCACAGGAAGAGGCCACCATCTTGAATAAAAAAAAAAAAAATCACCTTTACTACCTTTTACAAATGTAAATTCTTGTTCGGGGATTTCACTTTGTTGCCTCATAACTCTGCAAGCATAATTGGGAAGGTACATGGGAAAAAAATATTGGCCCTATTGCTTGGAGATGTTGAACTGTGTTAGTGTGGCGAGCTTGAAAAAGTGGCGTTCATCTATTGCTGGCATATTTTTTACCAGAATATTGGTATATATATATATTGGTAACGAAAAAATATGAACATACTAGGAATTTGGGTGTGGTTAGCAAAAACCTCTGTTGCCAAGGAAGTCCAAAAATGTACGTTTTCTCATTATTTAAAAAATTACCTTTTCATTACCCTCCAGACAACCATAGATAAAAATAGTTACTATGAGATAAAACCAGCAGAAAGACCACCATCTTGAAATTATTATTATTTTTTTAAATTAATTTGTCACATATAACTAAGGTAGATTGAGGGGCATGTAGCAGATGCTCAACCAGTAAGGTCGGGGCAAAAGGAGTGAAGTGGGCAGGGCAGGTAGCGCCTGCGGACCAACGTTGCTTTTAATTTTTATTATATACTTTTTTTTTTTTTTGTTAATTTGACATATTGGCATTGATATTAAGAGTCTCCTCTTATTGTAGCAAAATGTGAAATTAGCTGGAATGTTATGTGATTCTGTCATAATCCAAGCGCCCTCTGCAGTGTGGGTTGTCCCACAGCCACACAGATTTAGTTGTAGCAAAAACGGATTGCCAAGAACACCACTGCTTTCACTCTGGCAACACATCACACTTAATGAAATTCTGAAGGCTGTAAGCAGTGTTTTCCCTCTCTTTGTAATCCCACCTACGTCATTCTAAGGGCCCACACAACCTTTTGTGCTGGGCTTTACATTGTTGGGGTAAAAGCTGTAAAGTTGAAGTTGTAAAAGTTCAAGCAGATATCAGACAGTTCAAACTTTGATCCCTGGTAATTGAGACACTGCTGTTGGTTAATGAGCTACGTAGGTCATCAGCAGCTTTTATTCTAGATTACAGTTGATGTAACAGAGTGAAGCATGGCACACTGGAGAAGGGAGTCTTTAAATATGAAAGCTGCTGCTTGTTTCCTTTTTTCCTTATTCTCAGCACCTCACCTTCATCCTACAGTGCCTAAAAATATCTGCAGGGAATGTTGGTTTTTTGAAACAGAAAAATTTAATGAAGAAAAAGAGTCCTGCAAATTTAATTAACCAACTTCTTCAATAGAATCATGCTAGATCAGAATGATCAATCACAAATATTTTTGCACATATAGGCACTCTATCAGTCGAAACAAACAGATGGAGCCTAGAAAGATAGTTTTGGCTCAGTGTATCACATGTTTTTTGTTATTCAGTGAGAAATAAGACAGCACCACCACCACTCTGTCTATCAATGAGCCCGTTCACCTCACAGTAAAAACTTAGACGTTATGTGATGGTAATTCCAAACACAACCCCAACTCATAACCACACACATGTCATAGGACAGTGCCTGATTGATGTATGGCTTTATAATGACTTCATTCTTGACACCAGTTGTCAAATCTGTCTTTTCTTCTACAACCCTATGGCTAGTTTTGTGGGACATACTGCATCTGGTTAGATATTTTCTGAGACTGATCCTCATTCTCTTCCATTGTGCTCACATGTGATGACAACACTGAAATTCGAACTTTGAATGAGCCACATATCAAGCTGTCAGGGGTACGTCTACGCATCAGTCTTTTTGAGCACTCAAGTATGCATGCATCACATGGGTGATGCATCACTCTTTGTGTTTTGTCATATCTGAGCGGCGCGGAAAACACATCAGTCCAAAAAGGTTAAGACTGTTGGATTCAAACCCACTCTGAATATAAAATATTTGAGAATAGAATATTATTTGTGACATGCTTTCTTTTCACTGAATATGTCATATTTTTTATACCAATTTAAGTTCTAATCTTTATAACAGCTTGACAGGGTAAAATTCAATATGAAAATTACATTATATAATACAAGAAAATATGAATGGAAGTTTTTTGAATCATATTTCAAAGTAATGTGTAATTCTCAATAGACAACTCAATTTGCAATTTGATCATCACATCTGAAAATGTATTTTTCAACTAACAATTTCATATGTAGTTCAGGCTTGGAATATGAAAATACCTTTTGCAGTTTAGAATTCAGTATTAAAACTTATAATTCAACATGACAATTTAAAAAATAAAATATTGAACAAAAACAAACTCAGTTGCATTTGAAATTGTTGTGATTTTTTGATAACATAAATCAAATGACAATGCATTTTGCAATTTACAATTCAATATGCAATTTGAACATTCATTTTGAAAATGTATTTTGGACTTTACTTTACAATATTAAAAAATGACAACATAAAACAAAATAACAATATTAAAAATTTTGAAAAGCTAAAATGTTTTCTTTCATTTTTATTGTCTTAAAGATTGAATCTGTAAAATGTTAACTCAGACATCCCAAAAACACAATTGTTGTGCACAAAACACATCAACAGTAAGATAAGCAAAACTGTAAAGATTTCATTACTGCTATATTTCTTCAAGAAAAAAGAAAAGGATTTTGAAATACAGCCATAAGAAACAAACATTGTGTTTTCTGTACTTTAAATGATCTGGGTGAATACTCACACCTGATTGGCTGCTGGGTGTTCCGATCACAATGTTCTATTTGTGCAGGCTTCTTCAGAACAAACCTTTTCTTTCTTCATGAATTGGACAAAAACAAGCAGTAAGAGGTGAAATGTCTCTCTGAACCGAAGCTTTACTCATGCTATCGTGAAGATCAGCATTTAAATTGGTTTTAAATTCTGCCAGCTAACACATTGATTTGTTAACGTGACAACGGGCCACATCAAATAGATCGCCTTTAGTGAAAAGCAATCTAGACCTAAAAAAAATAGGAATAAAGAGTAAAGTTCTAAAAACTGACTGAATATTTATTTCTTTTTGCAAGTGATTTTGTTTAAAGTGGGATAGTTTTCGACAAAGTGTGCTTTTTCAGAAATTGATGCATGCTGCCGAAGCCTGAACGAGCAGAAAATGGTTGATTTGTAAATGTGATTAATTTGCGTTGATGTATAAACACTCACATTTTTTAAATTAATCATATTAATTAATAATATTAACATAAATGTCTATTAACGTGAACGCGTTAACGTTGACACCCCTAATTCATTGAAATTGCAAACAGTGCACCCCTGGTGTAACACATTTTCACTTGCACTTAATCCTCCGCTTATTTTGGTCGACCAATTAAAAAATATTTAAAACTCAACTAACCAATGGAATTAATTGGCGTCTGAGGCTAGAGAAGAGAATGCGCTCTCTGCTAATGAATTAGCTTCTATGCTAATGACTGCAACTGCAACTGCTGTGTTGCAGCTTTTAAAGAGATTCTTCGGAGCACATCTATAAGGCTGCTGTGTCCTTTAAGACAGTGGTCTCCAACCCTGGTCTTTGGGTCACTTGGTACAGAGCCACAGACAGAAAAAAACAAGTAAATAGGATAACAGATTATTTCCATTTTGTTTATTTTCTGATCCTGAAGAAAGTTTTATTTTGAAAAAAACCTCTGGATCCTGTTCTCCACATCTGTCTTGGTCCCATAACTTAAAGCGATTGACTACTAAGTTAGTAGCCCAAAACTAACAAAAAAACAAAAAAAACTATCTGTTTGGATCTAGATGGATCCATTCTGGGCATACTGTAAAAATATTCTCATGCAGTATGCTTAAAAATGCTCTCTCACGATCTGACATGAAGACGTGAAAAAAGTTAGTTCCTACAAACAGAGGAAAAATCTTCCGTCATCTATGTAAGGATTTACACTGTATCTAAAGATCTCAAGTAGGAAGTTGGAGGCAGGATTTAACAAAATTAGGGAGGTGGTAGGCTCCGCCTTGATGAGCATCAGTTTGCATTTCAAATTTAATTTTGATCTACATAGAGCTTGATGCTGTGCAAATGGGAAAGCATTAAAGCAGGGGGCGCCATTTGCAATTTCATTTGAATTCTGACTCAAAAACAGCATGGTATTTTATAATGCAATACATTTTAAGTTACTTTAAAAATAATTTTATGCAAACTGTGTATTGAAATGTCATTTTTGAATATTTTATAGAAAATGTATTTTCATATTCCAAGCCTGAATTGCATGTTAAATTGTAAATTACAAATGAATTTACAAATTGCATAATCAAATTGCAAATTGAATTGCTAATTGAAAAGTGCATTTTACTTTGAATTATGACCCAAAAAATTTCAAATTTCTTTTCCAAACATGTGAAATGTCATTTATATATCAATTTAAAATTAACAGAATTGGTTAAAAAGTTGCATTTACTTGGTGATGAATCAAATATAGTTTTCTCATTAAACAATGCTCCATCAAAACAAAACTTTAAAACTCAAGCATAAAAACTCCATTAAGTATATATCATAATCCTCTTTTCAAATCGGGTCTGTTTCTTGTTAGGTTGGCAAATTATCTTTTTAGAAATAAAACCACAAGAGTAACTGTCTTTGAAAAAAAAATCTTGAGAATCTTTTATGAAATTGTTGTAATCGGTTTGATGTCAGCAGAAATTAAAATGTAAGAATTTAAGAACTGGTTGAATGAGCCCTCCAAACATGGGTTTTGGTTCCCTTTTCGTCAAGGTCACATGAGAAATCACTCCTTTAACAGTATTTTAAGGGGTTGCTTGATTTTCTATTTCTGAAAAAATTTGTTTGCACTTTAAGCCCAAGCTATGAATGAAGCTTCTGGAAAATATGAGCTCAAGGTAAATGCACTTCCTTTTCACACACAACTGTCAACATTTGATCTGTGCACTTGACTTATGTAAAATATTATCGATCCATTCAAATGAAGTAATATTCCATGTGTCTCAACATCACTTCTTTTTTTTTCAATTAGAATTGTGAAGGACATACTGGAGCTTATTTCAGCAAAGGTAGGATGCACCTTCAACAGACTGTCAGACCCGAGAGACTCATTCATACAATCGGCCGGAATGCTAATTCTCAAATCTGCAACTACTTTTGACTGCTTTGACTGAATTTAAAGAAGTCTCCTAGACCAAAAGTCTGCAACCTTCAACACTTACGAGACATTCAGGTTAATTTCTCTCTGACCACAACCCGACCAGAACCACAAATTAGTTATTTTTTCACCATTTAAAAAAAAGAAAAATGAGACACTGTCTACATTCATGTTATTGTAATTAAGATTAGCATAAATAAACCCTTTTCCTTCATTGATAAAACAAAGATAATTTTTTTTTGGAAAATAAAATAGTTTATAACTTTTGACAGAAGTTCACAAGGCGTCCTTTCAGAATCAAAGACACCTTTGTTGTGTCATTTAGGATCATCTCAACACAGCAAATGTAGTAGTAGGTAATGTGATGTCAGCAGTGCTACACACAAAAAAAAGAACATTCTTTAACCTAAGGTTGCATTCAGACTGGATACTTTGGATTCGCTTAAAGTGAACCAGAGTTCGCTTCCCCTGATTATCCAGAAAAAAAAATCTAAATTCACCCAAGTATACCCTGGTCTGGGACCAAGAACTGCGCTCTAACTCATCTTTTGAGTTGGTCTCACTTCACTTCCAATCAGACTGAACTTGGTTTGCTCTAAAATACCTCAGACTGAATAGTTTGTCCTCTGAGTGGAACAGCTGAACCAAAACAGCCACCGAAGCCGGTCATTAGGGAATAAACTGAAATGTGGACGGATGAATACAGGCTCATTCAAACAAACTTTTGACGTGATACACATTGCGTCTCACACTGTTTTCCCTACAATCTATAAGTCGAAAAACACGTATCAGCGCACCATCTTAGCTGCCCTCTCCTTGCAGTATGTTTCTGTCGTACCAAAGTAGCAGTTAAAAGTGATGTTCATGGCGTTGATACAGACGTTCACAATTGATCAGTTTTTGTCACATGTTTTTGTTTGCAGACTTTGTTTCGAAACAGAAATCTCCAGTAGAACTCAGTCTGAATGCAGACCAATCACAAGGTTCAGGACTCGATCTGGATCAAATTAAGCAGACTCTGTCCAGACTGATTAACTTTTCCAGTCTGAATATAGTCTGGAAAAACGAATGTTAAATCAGAGCTAATTAAAAGACCCTTACCATATTTTTTGGTTATGTGACACACTTTAAATTCTTAAATTTAATTCCAACATTTAAAGAGTCCACCTTATAATCTAGCCTTGAGTACATTGGTGTGCGTGCTGACCTCAAATTGATTTTCTGTAAAACACAGTGCTCAGAAATCTAAGTGTTCAACTTTGGTAAGCTACAAAACTGCAGCGCTTGATGCACTGTTGGAGAATCATGGGAACTGTAGTTTTGAACCTGGTGGAGTGGGCCATGTGTGCATCAGTTTTGCGAATGAGCTGAATAAAGTTTGATAAAATGTTGGCGTTTAATTCGGAAAATGTCTTGTTTTTAAAAACATTTTCTTTTCTGTTTCAAAGGTTGCAAACTCCTGTCTTTGACTGTGAAGAATACTCCTAAGTGCACAGGGAAACGATTCAGAACTTAAACAGAAAAGCCTGGAATCTAAATCAGAACCTTCTTGATGGGAGAGGAACATGCTAACTACCAAACAACCATGTTGTTCCTCTATATACAGTATAGCATTTACACATTTCTGGAGCCCCCTCATACTGTCACCAAGAGGCTGACTGGAACATAAAATCAAACCAGAACATTTCATACTTTAAGATATTGGCTTGTTGAAGACAAAAACATGTGCTTAGCATGAATTTAGAAATAAAATAAAATAAAAGATTGCTGCAAAACATCACAGCTGGAAAACACCATGTTTGTATATATGTTATCTTCTTCTTTTATATTTGTTTAATTAATTAAAACAGCAATTTAACCATTTTACACCAGAGATTTAGCTCCAGTGATTATATTCTTTTGACTATTGTAACTGTTTAACTGTTTACTCTTTAAATAACTGATTCTGCACAGGAGCAGCGTTGCAACACTTTATTTTAGTAATGTGTTGGATATCAGTGCAACACCAATATGAAAAGCTGATTTTTTTCCCACGTTAGAATCAGATGATTTATGTGGTTTGCATAAATCAGAAGTCAGCAACGTTTATGACATGAAGGGCCAATTCGCAATTTTCTCCTTTACAGCTGTGGCATTATCAACTATAATGCAAACACTGTTGTTGTTCACCCTTCGGCCTGTCCCTCCAGGGAGCTCCACTGTGAATCAGCTTTCACTGAGTTGCACAGGTGGTTAGGCAGAGGGTTTTACGCCAGTGCTCTTCCTGACACAACCATGTGTAAGTCATAGGGAGACCCAGTTTGGAAGCAGCGCAGAGGATCTTGTCTAAGGACCCTGACAGGATTTTAGCTCATTGCACACCCAGGGAACTGAACCCAGGTCCCACACCCAGTCAACTGAACTATCCAGCCACCTCTTACTATAATGCAAACTTTTATACTGTGGCTTGCAATAGTATTCATGAACTTCTTCACATTTTCTCACATTATGACCACAGATATAACTATATTTTATTGGACTTTTTATGTAAAAGACCAACACAAAGTGATACACACTTGTGAAGTCGAAAGAACATTATACAAGAGTTTATTTATTTTTTTTTTACAAATGAAAAACTGAAAAGTGCCGTGTGCAAAAGTATTTAGCCATTACTCTGAGTGCATCAAGTTGTCTTCAGAAGTTGCTTGATGATTGATGACTGATCAAATGTTCACTTAACGACTCAATAGATTCCACTTCTGTGTAATTTAATCTCAGTATACAAATCCAGCTGTTTTGTGACAGTCTCTGTGGTTTGTCAAGAGAATATTGGGGAGAAAACAGCATCATGAAGTGGAAGGAACTGATCAGACAGGTCAGGGAGAAAGTTGTTGAGAAATTGAAAGCAGGGTTAGGCTAGAAAAAGATTTCCCAAACTTTGAACATCACACAAACCACTGTTCAGTCCATCATCTGCAAATGGAAAGAGTATGACACAACTGCAAACCTACCTAGACATGGTCGTCCACCTAAACAAACAGACTGAACAAGGAGACACTGATCAGAGATGCAGCCAGGAGGACCGTGATGACTCTGGATGAACTGCAGAGATCTACTGCTCAGGTGGAGGAATCTGTCCATAGAACAACCATCAGTCGTGCACTGAACACATCTGGAGTTTATAAAAGAGTGGGAAGTTCAAGGGGTATGAATACTCTTGCAAGTGTTTGTAAAACACAGGATTTATTACAACGTTTTAATTGCACTATGGCAAACTGAAGTTCTTATTCTACGGTGCACATTAATTTAAATCGCCCTTTCATGAAGGCTGATGCAGAGACTAATAGACTTTGTGTGAAAGAATAAAGTTTTATTTAAAAAAAAGTTTATATTGGTGGCCGCGGTCACAGTGACAGCGCTGTGGGACTGGACCCTTTTCTTATGATGCCATGGAGGAACAAAGTATTGTGAGAAAAGATAATCACTCTATTCCAATTCGAAAAATAAAAACAGATGACAGATCAAGTGCCCATTGTTGTCACACTCAGGCGTGCCACTGTCTTTCCCTCAGTTGGCACGCGTGCCCTAAGTTGCTGACCCCTGGCATTAACAGTCGAGGAGTTACAGTACATCAGAGTGTGTGTGTTATTTAGGTATCCCTGGCAACATCTCCGGTGTTAAAAAAAGTCTTCCATAAGTATTTAATTCCTACCTAATGCCTCTACGAACTCATTTTGCTAGCCTTCTTTGGATGTTACATACACAAAGATTTCTGCGATGCTGTAGACCATCTTTTTAACAAAAGCTCTTTTTAAAAAAAAAAAAAACTAACTACACTTTAAACTAACCTGCTTTTACAAGGATGTGGAGTGTAACGCTAAGAGGTAAAGGCTAACCTGCTGCCAGATCTATGTTTATCTCCGCAGCACACAGCATGTGCATTAACCTCAGTAGGCCTTTTCTTACATAATTCATGTGTGACCCAGCCATATAATACAGAAAAAAAATAAATAAATGTTTGGCTTTTGCAAATCAACAGCCATTTTATCATAATCACAATACTTAAGAGTTGAATCAATTCTTGATGCATGGTCTCGAAGGAGGAATCTGACTGGATGTGGATTTTAGAGCACAGTGGTGCATCAAACTCTAACTGAATTATTAAAAAGATCTGCATTTCTCTCTCTTTTTTATCATTTGTAAATAGGCAGGGGAAATTATTATCTGAAAGTAAACTGTTAAGTGACCTACATTCACTTAATGATTGCAAGTAGGTCTGGTGAAATGAATGGCAACATAAAGCGGTTTTATTTTAAATCAACGTAAATCACCCCAATCAACCAATGATAAATAAATGTACCTTTTCAAACTCCCTTTGGAACAACAAGGTCAATTTTATGATACCTCCTCTGAAAAAATAATGATTTTGTTTTTGGATGGGCTTCGATAAGGATTATGCTTCAGCATAGTCCCTTTTCGTGAATGCTGATTATCGTTAAACTTCAAGCTTGGGCAATACAGAGCCTATGCATTGATATGTTCATGGAAAAAAGGGGGCAGAATTACTTTGTTTACTAAGAAATTTCAGTTTAATTGAGACTCACAGTATCACAGTGCTTTTAGCAAAACAAATTAAGAAAAAAGCTCATCATGAATGTTGCCCGTTAGTTAAATACAGCTATTGGAAAAAAAGAGTCATTCAATCATAAGGCTGTAATGAACAGGACAAAATGATGAAAATTGTGGTCATTACCAAGGCCTGAGCAATAAAGTTCCAGAAATCATGCAAAGCCCAAGTCTGTGCTGTTGTTTCAAAAATTCTAAGCCTAGTTTTTGGCAAATATAAAAACTTTGTTGGTATGTTAGCAGTACAAATGTTTCCTTCTGCAACATTCACACTGACCTCAGTAACGTGCGTTCAAGCAGCCACTTTCAATGACAAGTTCATGTTCACGTGTAGATGCGCATTTTGGCTTCTAAACTCTTTTAAAGTTTTAAAATTCGTTTCCAGGCTCTACATACAGAACAGATGACCACTGAATGCAAGTTGCAGGTTGAACCAGGTCCAAATTTGACCATTTAGGGGATTAGATTTGGTAGTGAGGTATAGATGCGTTCCCTTTTAATTCAAGGAAGTGCCAACTGTTTGAAAACTGATCATGAAGAAGAAAAAAATGAAGAATTGTGGTTTAGAATAGAGCTATGAAAGAAAAGCCTTGAGCAAAATTCACAAGATTTGCACTGTTTTGGCATTTTTCACCAGTCCAGTGTGAACACCATTTGCTAAAAGTTTAAATGTTTAGTGCGGTCTTGAGCGTGAGACCCATGCCCTATGTGAACATAGCATTAGAACAAAATGGTGAAACAATCCTGCCAGAAAATTGTCTTTCAAACATCTGACTCTGGGGCTTTAGCTTCAGAGTTTACATTCTTTGGTCTAACAGAACTCCTTAACTGTTTATGAAATTAATCTGTTGCAGAGAAAAGCAGTTTTGCACCATCATCCAATATCTTATGTTGATGTTAGGCAACATTGCAGGAGTTAATGTGTTAAGAGACCACAAAAAAATCATGTTATTTGGACAAAGAGGGAGGGAAAAAAGGATTTGAACAAATTACTATATTTGATAACAACTACTTTACTCCCTATAGTCCCTGAGCCAACCATGAAATTCTCTCTGCTGTAAACTCTTTCTATACATTCATTTTAAATGTGTTTGTAAGTGAGCCCATTTGCTTGAACTAAAGATTGGTTTAAACTAAGGGATGGAACAGAAAAAAAACAACATCATAACATTTTTTGAAGCCAAAAGATTTAAGATATTACAACTGTGCAGTGACAATCGGAAATTAAAACAGATCAAACTGATGTTCCACAGCAAATATAGAGTTCTGCACGAATGAATAAACTAACATCATGGGAAAGTAAGAATAAACGGACCAGAAGGCAACAAGAAAATATTGAAGACATACTTGGCCTGTTACACTTTTCCCAATGCTAAAACACAATTGTGTAACACAATACACAATTAGTTGTTTTTCTAACGTTTTGTCAACCTTTTACAATGTAGTGACAACCAAATAACGATTTCTTTTAATGATGCATTGACAGAGGGTGTGTTCTGCTGGCAGAACGCTGCAAATCAGAGCACATTGTGGAATTGTTTAGAGGTTGAAAATGACCCAAATGCAGTTTTATTTAGGGACAACAGTTTAACTGGAGTAAAAAAAGATGGCGACAGGTGTTCTACATGGAATTAATGTTGATGCTATTTAGAATTTCTGCTAGATCCTGTGTAATCGTCTAACCCTAACCTGGCAAAAACTTTCAAAGTGTGGTTTTCATACAAATGGTAAATGTTTCAGAACCTGCATAATGCTTCCAATGTCAACACACAAAAACTAGGATGGCATTTTTGTATGACTTTAGCATCTTTAACTTAGCAGTCTTTTATTCTATTTGGACTTTAGTCAGCCACTTCAGACCTGTGAACACAAGAGACCAAAGCAACATTTACACGAGAAAAAATATCCAAAAGTAAGTGAGAACGCACAGCATGACAGGCTGCTGCATCACAAAGAAGCTGTATTTATAGCCTCATTTGCATGCAAGATGTATGAGGAAACTGCACACAGTAATTGCCTGTGCAAGTTGAGTCCTTCAGTGACACACACAAGATGGATTGTGAGTGTGTATGCATTATATATGCAAGGCTTGCAACACATCTAAATTTCCAAAACTCTTTGTTGTTGCACAATCAGATTAGGCAGAGCTCTGAGATGAAACTTGCATAAAGAACCAAAGCCCGAAGCTTCGTTCTGGTTTCAGCATGTAATAAAATGTCCCAAGTTAGGCAGTATGTAAGTTAGGTTATTTCTCCAAAACAGACAAACTTACTTATTTTTGCATCTTTATCTTCCTCCCATCAAAAAATATACTGTATACTTCCCCTGCCCTGGAAACACAAACTGATATCCATTTGTTCGATTTTGCTTTTGGCCGCTCTCCACACTCCAAGAAACTCTAGATTAATGAGGCACACTGCCCCCAGCTGAAGAGCAATAATGCACACAGGTGGTGTTGCAGAGGCGAAACCTCTCTTCCTGGTAGCAGGTCAGTTCTCCACGACAAAGGCTGGCATTTTTAAAGGTCAGCCCATGCAGTGTGAATTTGCACCAACCCCTGCATCTTATAACTTTGACTCACTGCAGACGGCCTTTACTTTAGATTACTTATTTATTTAGTTTTGCACAATACTTATGAGTCAATACATTTGAACTGTTTAGAATTAAAAAAAATATATTTAAATTATGAAAAGGTCATAGTTGGTTAAATTGTTCTTAGCACAGACAAACATGATTCACTAGCATTAAAACAATTAACAAAATGGCATTTCTCTGTACCATTAAGGTGTTTAAGATCATTTTTGATAAAACATTATAAAACAAAGAACTAAAGGTTTAGTAATCCCTGTTGTCTTTTAAACTAGGAGAAAGCTTTTTCTTCCTATCATTGCAGATTCTTTACCATCACTTGATTACCGTATTTTCCACACTATAAGGCACATTTAAAGCTTTACTTTTTCTTTTTTTTCTTTTTTTTTTTTAATGAAAAAGTATCTCATAACCTGGAGCACCCAATAAAGGGATTGATTCTGGTAGTGTTTACTGATGTTTAAGTGATTTTGAGAGAAAGCCTTCATGCTGCTCCCTGATAGGGTGTATTTGTAAAAACACGTAATGTGTTTCAGTGTCGGACTGTGTTTTTTTTTTATTTTCTTTTAATTATGTGTACCTAACAAGGTTGGGAGTTAGCAAAGTCCCAGAAAGATTTGTTTTAGCAGTATTAGTCTGTTTTTTGTTACTCTGTTACAAGCAAGGTTGAAAGTTACAGTGATACCGCAAATGCAGCCAACGTGTAGCCGCGTCAGACTGTTTTTTTCTTTAACGTGTTACTAACAGCATTAGGACTTAGCATTGTCAGAATTCAAAACGATATGATATAAGCTATTATATAGTCAGTTATTCTTTATTTTGGTTCCCATTACTCCAATGATCCTGACTGTCACAGATGATGTGTATTGAGCAGGAGATCTGTTTTCCAAGAGTAAATATGTTAATGATTTAAATGATTCAAATCATCAAACAAATATCTGTCAAAAAATGTATCCCAAAACTATTTCATTCTGTTTACTTTCTAAGCACTAATGTAAAAGTACTAAAGTGCTTTAAAAAGTATAGTGGTTGCATTACACACCTCAGCAACTCCACAGATGTATGAAGCCTCGAGTTCATGGTTCTGTGTTCAAAGGAGAAAATTAGGAAAGGACATCCCTGTGTGGACTGCAGGAACACAGTTAATAGATGGAGGTTGCTCAGGTTATTCCGCCCCATGTCAAAATCATATGAGAACAGATTAAAATGAGTTTGATAGGTTCACATTCAATATTGCAAATATATGCGCTCAATATTATGAAGGCCTCTCTGAACTTCTACAGGTTACAATCACTTGGTGAAAAAAAATGCAAAGTAAATGTCAGAATAAGCAGCCATTTTTTATCTGGAAGCCCAATACATTTAAATTGAGTCCCAGAAAGTCTTGGGTCAATTTTTAGAAATTTAGAATGTAAGTCGTGTAAAAATTGTAAAACATGTTTCAAGCTCTCACAAACTTCATCTATAATTTTTTTAGGACATCAGGACGGCCAAGCTGTAAATCATATGACAGTTATGATTTTAAGTTTGAGGGACACCGAACTATCTGGCCTAGGGCTGTGAAACTGAGCCGAACGAGCAATTTGGGTAATTTGAAAACAGTAATCTCTAAAAAAATGTAGACATTCAAAACATGCAGTATGTGGCAGAGGGAACAACACAGTCGATGGACCGTTTGCAGTTGTTGTTCTTACAGTATTTAGACAGACATCAAGACTTCAGCTGCAAGAAACTTTAAAAAGTATGTCTCGATTATTTTGCGGGCCCTTGTAGAGCATAACTTTTCAGAAAACTTTTACACTCTTATGTCTAGGCATGTCTTATATCAAAATTAGTCAAAATCAAAACATTCGAAAAACATTAGCCATGGTAGCCGCTGTATTCATAACGCCTCTCACTCCCAACCTTGTTTGCAACACGTCAAAAGAAAACAAACTGGTACCACTAAATCAAACGTTACTGTGACCACACTAAGTAAAAACTAAAAAAAGTTAAACATTGTGAGATGTTAGCCACGTTAGCCACGTTAGCGTATTCACAATAATACTCAAACTTCTTTGCATTTTATATATAAAAAAAAACAGACGGACATTTTGAAAGAGCACTGTGTACCTCTCCAAATCCCTTTGACACCAGCAAACACAACCAGAATAGTCCATATGAATAAATAAAACGCACCATGGTTTTATTTTAAAGAAATTAAGTTCTTAAAATGTGCCTTTTTCAGTGCGAAAAATGCAGTACACTAATCACTGAACTCAGGGTCCTGCTTGTGGTCCTAGGTCACATCAGGTTTCGTAAGTTCTTGCTTTTTTCACCCCCTAAAGCCCAGGGTAGCAATTTGAAGCAATGTTGAGAGTTATATACTATTCTTTTCAGCTGATGAAAAGTGTGCACATTTTCAAGATCAGTGTGTGTTATAGTCAAATAGTTTTGAGTCAAATGCCAGCTCAGATGAGAAAGACGAAGGCCTACATGAATCTAGTCCTCTACAAATAGGTGCATTAGAATGGAGTGAAGATACTTACAAGCTTTTTCAAAGGTCTTTTTTTCCCTGATTCACAATGATTTGAATGAAGAAATACTCAGAAATGCAACTGTAAGCTTACATTTCTTTATATATGTCCTTCATGATGAGAAAAATGTGAAAAAGACCAAAAACAATTTTTATCTGAGCGAGTCTATAAGATATATGAAAAGCTGATTCCAGACCATAAATATGAAAGAACTGGTCTTCTACACAACAGAGCTTGTGACTTGGTTACTACTGAGGAGTTTGATATTCCTTCCTTTTTAAATCAAACTCCTGCGATTAGACCTTCTTTGACACAAAACAATTCAAACTCTACTCCCCTGGTCTCTTGAGCTCATAAACCATCTCCAACGAGTTTAGACATTTAATAGTTAATCTTGATTTGTTTTTGTTTGCAAACACATTCATTAAATCGCACCCTAAAAAACCTAATAACACATTGCATGTGAGGGCTAGTCCTGGGAAAAGTCAACACTTCCAGCACACCAACATCCTATTTCTGTTATTCCCTTTTGGGATCCGTCATGAAGCTACAGCAGAAGCTCCCCCAGAGCAAAAGAGGCTAAAGCAACACCACTGTCTTAATAATACATGAACATGTAATTTAAGACAGTGCTTCCCAACTTTTGTTTCTTCTTTTGATCCCCTACTTACCTCATTAAAGTGTACATGTGAGTTGTAAGCTGTTTAATCCAACTGGATAAGCCTTAGAGGAGGAGGAGGGGAAATAAATATTCACTGCATTCTCCTTCAATGTGGACACAACTGTACAGCATTTAACCTTTCAGGAGCTGCAGCCAGGAGCTACAAAGTACAAGTGGAAAGACAATCAAACATTTCTACTTTATGTCTTGGTTTGCTTAATCAACAACTTGACTAAGTG
Organism: Oryzias celebensis; assembly: GCA_014656515.1. NCBI lineage: Eukaryota > Metazoa > Chordata > Actinopteri > Beloniformes > Adrianichthyidae > Oryzias > Oryzias celebensis. Next base: position 32,635,203 of record BNCR01000005.1, on the reverse strand, counting down.
TCAACTGTGAGAATCCATGGAGTGTGAGTAACAACAGCAGATGGCAAATTTTGCATACTTTTGAACATATTTGCCAACATTTGAGTAAATCTGGGTTAAATGCAGCAGGAGTTTCCAACCGGCTCATTTAATGAGCTTTTCAGGGTTTCTATTTTTCGATGGTTACCTTTTCTCTGAGGTCATGAACAGGCTTGCCACTGCTTTTAAATAATATGTAGTAAAATGACGTGCTGTGGGGAAAAAAATAATAAAACAACTATAACTTGTTTTTCAGCTTTTCCTCACAGAATGTAGATTGTATATTTCAGGTGAGTTATTTTAGTCATAGTTCAAAGAATTATGCAATTCTCAATTCACAATTCAATTTGCAATTTGATCGTGCAATTTTAAAATGCTTTTTTCAATGCATTTTCGGTCGATATTCAATTTGAAGTGCAAACTGTCAGACGCTCATCAAGGCAGGGCTCACTACCTTTATTAATTCGCTAATTCTGCCTTTAACTTCCTACTTGAGATCTCTCTATGGGACAGTATAAATGGAAGAACTCTCCTCCTCTCAGTTCCAAAAACCTCTGTTGTAGGAACCAAATCTTTTCTGCGTCACATGAGAGTGCATTTTCAAGCATACTGTTCGAGGATATTTTTACAGCATGCCCAGAATAAATCCATTTAGAGATGAATACATACACATACATATTGATACATCAGAACAAAAACATACATATGGGAGGTTAGTCTAATTTTATGAACTTGGCCTTTGTGATGTTTTTCCCTTTAATGTCAAGGTGGATGCAAGCAACCGGATGCTAACTTTAGCCGCATCTGAATTTTAAGGTATAGTGGACAAATAAGCAAAATTTAATGAAAACCGTTATTAAACTTGTATTTTCTAAATATAATAATAAGCATGTGTCTGCAGTTTTATTAACTGCGTGTGTGAAACAATGGAGAATCAGTCGCCACATATTCTTACAGAGAGTGGTTTTTGCTACGTGAGAACAATTGTCTCCATAAATCCGTATGTCGAGGACGACTTCTGGTTTTGTTTGTAAACAGCAGCTGTATTTTTCTTTGAAGTTGAAGGCTCTGCTTCAGTTTCCTCACTGGCTCTGTTCTGCTCAAAAGAAACCTTCTAAACACATTTTATTGTTTGTTTCTTGTTAGTTTTGGGCTATTAACTTAGCAGTCAGCTACTTTAAGTTATGGGACCAAGACAGATGTGGAGAACAGGATCCGGGAGTTTTTTTTTAATTAAAACTTTCTTCAAGATCAGAAAATAACCAAATTGGAAATAATCTGTTAATATTCATATTTACTGTTTTTTTTTTCTGTCTGTGGCTCTGTACCAAGTGACCCAAAGACCAGGGTTGGAGACCACTGTCTTAAAGGACACAGCAGCCTTATAGATGTGCTCCGAAGAATCTCTTTAAAAGCTGCAACACAGCAGTTGCAGTCATTAGCATAGAAGCTAATTCATTAGCAGACAGCGCATTCTCTTCTCTAGGTTCAGTCACCAATTGATACCATTGGTTAGTTGAGTTTTTTAATTTTAATTGGTCAACCAAAGGAAGTGGAGGATTGAGCAAATTTAGGGAGGTGATAGGCCCCGCCTTGATGAGTGTCTGACAGTTTGCATTTCAAATTACATTTTGATCTACATAAAGTGCAATGCTATGCAAATGAAAATGCATTACACCAGGAGAGCACTGTTTGCAATTGCATTTGAATTAGAGGTGTTAATGTTAGTAGACATTAACGTTACTATTATTTTGATTAATTTAAAAACTGTGTGTGTTTATATGTTAAGGCAAATTCATCACATTTACAAATCAACCGTTTTCCGTTCATTCAGGCTTCCGCAACGTGCGTCAACTTCTGAAAAAGCACACTTTATCGAAAACTAGGCCCCTTCTTGATGAGAGTCTGACAGTTTCCCTTTCAAATTAAATTTTGACCTACTTAAAGCAGGATATTATGCAAATGAAAATGCAATACACCAGGAGGGCACTGTTTGCAGTTTCATTTGAATTCTGACACAAAATCAGCATGGCATTTTACAATGTAATAGATTTTAAGATACTTTAAAATGAATGTAAAGCAAACTGTGTATTGAACGTCATTTTTAAATAGTGTATAGGAAATTGCAAAATGCATTTTCAAAACGAAAGGTCAATTTTTTTTTTTGAATTGTAAATTACAAAATGCAGTAACATGAATTATGACATCAAAACCCATGACAATTTAATTTGCAATTAGTGTAGTTTTGTTATTTTTTATTTTCTTTAAGTTGTCAAATTGAACTGTACATTTTAATGTTGAATTCTAAATAGCAAATGTATTTTCAATTTAACAGCCTTATTTGCATATTAAATAGTAAATTGAAAAATGCATTTTCAAATTGGATGATCACGTTGCAAATTGAATTGTCAATCGAAAATTGCATATTACTTTAAATCCTGAAGTAATTCAATAAAAGCGTGTCCACCAACTTTCTCTTTGCTCAGCCTGTTTTCTAATGATATTTCCATCAGTTAAGGGGGTGAAAGTTGGGAGCATTTTGGGTTTTTGTGTATGTGTGTGTGCATGGGGGGGTGGGGGGTGGGGGGGTGGGCATATTTTTATGGTTGTGCTTGTTGTATAACTGTTTTATATTTGATTATTTTAGTGTAAGGCAAGTATGCATCATATGAAAAGTGCTATACAAATAAAGATTGATTAATTAAATGATTGATTAAAAAAAAAAAAAAAAAACAGCCATAAGTTTTACCAACACCAACAAGTTTGTCAAGACAAAAACATGACCAAAAACTCTCTTGAAGAATAACTCAGGGCCTTTGCAGCCCCTGTATACTTAAAATGAATTAGATTTGCGAATGAAATATGGCCCGCAGGTGCTACCCTACCCTTGCCACCCCCTTTTGACTCGCCCTCACTGGCTGAGCGGCTGCTACACACCCATCACTCTCTCCTTTTGCCCTTGCTACCCTGGTCAGAGCTGCATGTAACAAAGAAAACACACAAAAACACCTACTTTTTTTTCAAAATGGCGACTTTTTGATGGTTTCCTTTCCATAGCAACAATTCTGTTTTTGGGTGACGAACAGGTGTGTGATGTTTTTAGACTAATTTGCAAAAGTGGATTTTTGGATTTTCTTAGCAATAGAAGTTTTTGTTAACCACGCCCACATTCCATATATATTAATATCATATCGTTTTGATCAGCTTAAGCTAGGCATTCATTAAATTTTCACAATATTCCAGTAAACAAGTGTGAGCAACAGGGGACTGCCACTCTGTTAAGCTTTCCATAGTCACACCATTCAAAATCTACACTTCTAAGTCCAACATTTTTTTTTTTCCCAAGTAGCTTCTCAACAATGCTTGAGGAGTTAGGAGACGATAGAATGAAACCCATAGGAGGAATTCAAATTTATAGCTGGTGCTAAAAATCAAGATGGCAGCTGCTGCTTGAGGTCCAAGATGTACAAAACCTTAGATTTAACCTGGTGGCTTGTGTGTAAAATGTTGTCACGATCACTCAAATTAATGTTTTGCTTTCCTACATTGTGCGAAAACGGGAGGATCATCAAATTTCAACTTTGCCACAACTAGCCGTAGGTCCTGTGGCTGTCCCATAATAATTTCAAACATTTATATTAGAAATCGCCGACATGAATGCTTTGGTTTTGTCAGTGGATTTTGGCCTTTTTTTTAAAATGCTGTTTTAGCCCCATAAGAGATTTTGGCCTCATCCTTTTTTTTTTTTTTTTTTTGACGATTTTGTCTATAGTGATGTCATCATTTTTCTTGAAATTGGGTTGTTCACAATGCTTTCACTGGATCGTAGGTTCCTGCAAATTCTGTTGAACTTTCTAGTATGAGTCAGGGGTGACATTTTCACTAAAACGTAAGTAAGAAAGAAAAATGGCAAAACCACTCTGGTCCTTGCAGTTCAGGACTTCTGCGGGACATACATCTTTTCTAATCTGCAATGATGCAAATCAATACATTCTGCATTCTTTTAGAAAGGTTAGAGTCTAGAACCAGAGAAATCATTTCTGTACTTTCCCAGTAATCATCTCCCATCCCCTTAGATTTGTCTCACAATTCCCGAAGCACCCCTTTGAGCTACTGTTCAAGAAGATGGGTTACTTCTATTGATATAATTTAACGGACAAATCAATGCTGCATTAATGAGACAGGAAATATATTATGTTTTAAGAGCAGCTAATTAATCTGATAATAAATGTTCTCCATCTGAACTACTCAGCCCTTTTTTCAGTTGGTCAAACAGAAAATTGCGAAGCAGCTTTCTGACATAAATCCCTGATTCCCAAGGTGCCACTAACAAACTGGCCTGCATATTACACACATAGTTGCTGCTTTTCTGTGTCACATCTGATTAACTTTTTCAAAAACTGCATCAAATATTCCATTAAAAATTCATAATGCTGTCAGTCAGTGAAATACGACTGAATTGCTTTGTCTCCCTTTGATGAAAGTAGGGATGTTTGTCGAGAACGTGCCGCATTATCCCTCCCGAAAGCTGTAAATCCAGCTGCTGACGGTGAAAAACAAGATGCTGAGGCACAAAAATACCAGAAACACCCCAGAGAGACTTGAATGAGGAAGCAGGGCTGGCTCTAAATTTAGCCCTAGCATCAGCATGGAACAAGCTCCTCTGATGATGGTAGTGATTATGGAAGATGTGAAAAGTTGCGCCCTATTTGCATGACGCAAGACTTTTGTTGTCTGCCAGCACAATATATGAGCCGATCTGCTAACTAGACGGAGAAAAACATGTCCCGCTATCTGTAGCTCTTTTGATCAATAAAACATGACAGATTTTGTCGGCAGTCACTCAGACTTGCTGTTTGTGTCGTATCTGCTTGATGACTGAAAAAGGAAGGAATATATTTCAGCACTTCCTCTTTTAAAATTATGTGTGTATTTTTTTTTTTTACTTTTTTGAATTTTTATATGAAATGTGAAGGGAGTTGTGTCAGTACAGTTCTAGGGATCAAAAAGGAGATGTTCTCTGTCCTTAAATGCAGCCCACAATCTGCACATTTTTTCTTAGCCAAGACAGATTTATTCATAAAAAAGTGCATTACACTAGTTCTTTTCAAAATATTTCTGGAGTTTGAAGACCCACTCAAATAAAAATAGTTTTCTTTTAGTGTTTTTAGCACGTTATTGAGGGATTTTTCTCATGATGGAGGACATGTTTTTCACCTTTCGACTTATCACATCAGGGGTTGCCACATCGGCCGGCAACAAGTTCCAGTCTATTTTGATGCCTGCAGTTGTAGACAACTGGATCCAATAACATTTTCATTTTCCTTAACCAAGCTGATATCTGGCTCAAAACTGTATGCTGGATAGTTCCAATATTGCTAACCTTTTTTGTTACACCACTAATGTTTCCCTGAAGTTATGTAGGGCCGTAAGGTATCAGGAGAGAGTGTTAACAAAGTGATGATGGGAAATTAGCGCTGGCCTACTCCATGCCAACAGTCCCGCCCACAACTCAGAGGTGAATTAGCCATGAACTTGTGCTGCTCTGCAGAAACAATGTCCTAAAAATGTGTGTATTTTTAGGGTGTATTCAGGATGGAAAAGTCTGTCGGTCCGGAACGAGTCCTAATCAAGTCCTGAACCTTGCACTTGATCTATATTCAGACTACCTTTCAACTGGACATTTCTGTGTTGAACCAAAGCTTGTGAACAAAAACATGAGACCGAAGATCTCTTCAGTCACTGGCGAGGAATTATGAGGGAAGGGCAACGCAACTAGAGACAAAAATCTTTGGAAGTACCTAGCTTTGTAGTTCTTGTCTTGATAGTTTACTTAGTCAAACTTTATCTTTCGCTAAGCACTTTTGAATATTTGTTCCAGTTGTTCCGTTTCAAGCACAGAGCCTATATAGACAGAACAATTCAGAATGAACCAGAGCTCAGTCCGATTAGAAAAGATGTGAGACAAACAACCTCAAAAGATGGGTCAGAGAGTGGTTCCTGGCCCCGGATCACGGTCCGCTTGGGTGTTTTCAGCCTGAAAATTTGTTTTGGATTGTCGAGGGAAACAAACTCTGGTTCACTTTAAGCCAGGGGTGTCAAACTCATGGCCTCCAAGGCCAATGTCCTACACGTTTTCCAACCAACCTGCCGTTGAAGCTGCTTATTGGCTAAAGTCACCTTATCCAGGTAATTAGCAGCAAGTGAGGCAGGATTTCTGGAAAACCAGCTGGAGGTTGGCCTTTGTGGACTTGAGTTTGACACCTCTGCTTTAAGTAAACCACATGTGTTCTATCTGAATGCACCCAAAATTTTGCTTAAAAACTGCATCATTATAATTATAAGACCAATGGGAATGCTTTTACAATAGATCAAAAGATGATCGGAGCAGGATTTTAACTCTTGATGTATAGGGAAATGAGGATGTTTTAAACACTACACTTTGTCGGATATTTAATTAAACCTGTGAAAACTTGTTTACAAATGCTTCACAAACACATGCAAAGAACCTTTAGAGAGAAGTTATAGTGTCGCTTTAAACCAGCAAGATTCTCTCATATTTTAACAGGGAGGAAGGTAAGAACTCTGTGTGATGTCTCTTTCAGCCTTCGTCAAGATGCTCTCTTGGGTTTCAGTGTGGTCTTTGCCTGAGCCTTTCAGACGCGACGGAGACTTGTCTTGAAGCCATACTAGTATTATACTGACTGTATGCTTTAGGCAATTGTTGTTCTAGGAGGTGGTTCAGTCTCAAGTGGATGGGATCTGAGGCAAGTGTTCTTTAAGCACTTTCTGTGTTTGACTGCAGTCATTAGTCTCAATCCCTGCAGCAGGAAACATCCCTGTAGCATGATGCTTCGCCCGAAGCTCTACAGTCTTTGGATGTCATGACTTGGGTTGGAATTTTGTGCTTCTCTAAGCAAAAGAAATCAACTCCAGACTGCAAAAAAATGCATGCTTTAGGTACAACGAAGGAAATTAAAATACAGACCAGATTTAAAAAAGACAAAAAATTGATGGAATAACAACTAAAAACATTTCAAAGTTATATTTGCAACACAACAGCAAAAATATAGCTTTCGCTGTCCAAGAGTTTATTAAGTTAGTTGTAACTATCTATGCATATTGTAACATTGTGTAGAACTAGCACAACATCATCACATTTTGTGTCTTTTGCATTCTTTGAAGCTTGCAAAGAATGGCAAGCATAACAACCACCTTGGGATAAGAAAAAAGGGATAACAAAAGCACAAAATTAATATGCATGAAGATCTCAAGTCACAAACATCTTGTCCAAGGCTACAGAAAGTTTCATCAATGCACAATGTTGTTTTTGGTGTCTAGCTTTCAAACACGTCAATCAAAGTAATATTAGTGCAGTATATAGCAGACCTCCACACAATGACACCATTTTACCTTGTCTGAGTCTAGAGTATGCCATACATAATGACTCTTTATGACTTTTGTCAGACAGACATGAACATTTTCACATTTTTTCTATGAAGTTCAAACGTTCATAGAAAAATAAAAAAATAAATACAAAGTTCAGATGAAGATTTATTCTTTTCATTAAGTTTTACAATATGTAACTCTGGCAATCTGAGCACATTCTGTATAAGAAACGTGGCATGAAGGTGATTGATTGACAAGGTCTACAGCCAATCAGGGTGCAGAACTAAATCCAATGTTAAAAACAAAAAGCATGCAAATTCAACTAAAAAAATCCACAAAACAGTGATACCACGAAAGTCATAAAGAAGATGGTAACTTTTGACACATTCAGCTGAATTTACATTCAGTTTTGACATTTATAACTGTACGTAGCATTAATGAAAAAGTCACTGGCTGATCCTTTTTCTCTCTATGACTGTGTGTAAAAGCTATGATCATATATTTTAAAAGTGTATACGTTTTTAATCGTGCACCAAAATAACTATGCCAGCTAAAATGTTATTAATAATTTTCATAAAGAAAGTTCATGTCACACTTTGCTTGCTCTGTATGCTGACCACATTGAAAATTCTTCAATGTAATTTGTTGTTGTTGAGTTGTTGTTGTAGTAGTTGTTGCAGTTGTTGTTGACTTAGCCACGGAGTCCAACAGAGCTCAATTCTGTGACCCATCCTGTTTATGCTTTACATGCTGCCCTTAGGAAACATAATCAGGAAACGCAGTATTAACTTTCTCTGTTATGCAGATGATACACGGTTGGATTTATCCATTAATAGACCAGAATAACCACATAGAGAAACTCAATGCTTGCATTGGTGACATCAAGACCTGGGTGACAATTAATTAGCTTCTCCGAAATCCAGAAAAACTGAGGTCATTATTACACGTCATTATACCAAGTCTTAAATATCTATAAGAATATTTAACGTACTGTTCCCCTACCTCACCTACTGTTATGAAGTTTGAGGGTATAATTCAAATTTTCCATTACATCCATTATACATACTTTCTTCGTGGAGCTAAGCAGAGGGAAGATTGTTTGATAAACCGGCCCATTTCCTATGCTTATTTATATTTATATATTATATTATATTATATTAGATTAGATTAGATTAATTTAGATTAGATTAGATTAGATTAGATTAGATTAGATTAGATTAGATTAGATTAGATTAGATTAGATTAGATTAGATTGATATGCTAAAAATTGAGATTTTCTGTTATGGTTAATATAATTACCTCCATTATTTGTGTCATATTACATGCAACTTACTTAAACATGTTTAAATTAAATTTCAATAGCAATTAGTTCCAAGCAGTGTTGGGCAAGTTACTTCTAAAAGTTATTGCTTGCTTTACTTAGTAACTGGAATAAAAATTGTAATTAAATTACTCATTACCCATTTGAAATAGTAATTCACTACTTGCTACTTTACTTTAGTTTTTTTTTCCGCTAGTACAAATTCTCAAGAGAAGAACATCTTCGAACAAACAAGATCCCCTTGTCTTTCTTTTAACAGGGCTCCTTTAATTTTTTTTTTCTTCATTTCAATAAGACTTCTGTGGTTAAATAAGTGTAAATAAATACAATAAATTAAATAAGTTTATTTTTAAAGCAATAACCCTGTGCAAGGTACAAACGTGGTTACAGACATAACTTGAATTCAGACAGCAGTGTGAAAAATGACCCACAAATAACTTACAACATATGTGGTTTATGTCACTGCTCAAAGTCAGATGTGGAAATACCTGTTATGTCAATACTCATATCTATTTTCATCTCTATCAAATGTGAAACTAAGCCAGTCTTTTTAAAACTAAGAAATATTGCCTCAATTTTCATTTTGGCTGACTTTATGTATTCCATTACAACGAGTTGGACCACTTTCTCTCTACATCTGCCTCATGTCATGTGCACAGTTTTGCACTGTTGCAAGTCTACCGATCTACGCACCCCCCACCGACATTCCCTCCCCTGCCCCCGCGGAGCGTATATTCATTTTGACCACTAGTAACATCAGCTTAGAGAGAAAACATAAACAAAGACATCATGAATCAACATATCTAAAATGTCTTATGAGTCCCTGGAAGGATCCGGCTCTTGTCGCTCTCTGACAAAAGTAATTAAATTACAGTAACTCGTTACTTTGTAATCGGTTACCCCCAACACTGGTTGCTAGTATTCAGCTAAAAGTTAGAAGCTGGGGCAAGTATGGTGCACTGGAGTTAGGTCCTCTATTACTTCCTCTCCTCCTCTCCTCTATTTTTTTATCATTTATTTAATCATTATTGTCTGTTTGCTGAAAGCAAACAGAGTATGTTGTTGTAATTCTTTATTATATTTTATTATTATTTTTCTTCCTATTATTATCTTTTTTCCGTCACTTTTTTTGGATCACTACTGGTCCTACAGTTTGTAAGAAATTACAATGATTTCAATCGTAGTTTGTAAAGCTCAATTGGGAGCACTGTGCTATTACTTTTGGTACACATCTGTACTTTTTATTTAGTTCTCAATTCCTGTTCGATGCAGTGCAATTCATATGGATCTTCTGTGCTTCTATCCTCGGCCGTGGACCTTGCCTCTGGCTCACACCCACATCTCCTACACTATTCAAACATGTAGTTGTAAAATTAGATGAGGTAGTTTTTCTTTAACTGTTCTGGCACATTGCCTGTCCATCCTGGGAGAGAATCCCTCCTTCATGTGGACTTCCCTGAGGTTTCCTTTTTCTTTTCTTTCTTTTTTTTTTAAACTGGACTCTTTTTATAAGGAGTTTTTCCTTAACAAGGAGGGTCTAAGGGCAGGGATGCCAAGTTTAGCTTAGTCTGTTTACAGTGGTTTAGTTTAGCACCCAGCTATTGTTTTTATTTAATGACTGACTATGTTTTTGTACAATTCCTGGTATGAATTCGTTGGGACAACTGTGTTGTGTTTTTGGGCTATATAAATAACATTGAATTGAATTGTAAATGTTGGTAACATTTTGGCAAACTTTGGTAATGTGTTGGTAGCAAACACTAAGCAAGTAATATACAACTGATCTCTAAGAAAGATCTAGCCAGAAATAGATCATATAGGTCTGGATTATAATCTGGAAATGGCTTAGATTTTAACAATCGTTTAGCTCAACATTTCTTTTGTTTTGTTTTTGTTTAGCATATTAAGAGAACCTGGGTTGTGAACTGGAGCCTAATAAATATATAATTTTAATGTCATTATTTTGTTTTAAATAAATGTTGTCTTTTCCTTTCTTTTGTTGCTCTCACATGATGCAATCCTTCACTTCAATAGTTTTTGAATTGTTAAACACATATTGTTAGTTATGCAAATAAGCCATTGATGTGTTTTAACAACGTTTAGCAACTTTCCCTTTAGTTGCTAGTGCTGATGACACTCTGCCTTTTTTTAAATTCTAATTCAAGGTATGTTATCTTCAAAAAGACAAAAGAAGTTAAATGATAAAGTTTCCATCATATCATTTCAAGGTCTCGTGGTCTTTGCTCTACGTTGCACTATATCTCTCTTAAACCCATCGATTTATATTAGTCCCTCTTCCTTGAATCTCTACGTCATATAAAATGTTCGCACATTTTGGAGAACATGTTTTTATTTCTTCCCCTTTACCTTTCATGTTGCAGTTGTTGGAGTGTAACATAAAGTAAGTGTCATCCAACTTTCATGCTTCAGGCTTTTTATCTGATCCAAATATACAGCTGGCTATTTCACAACATGATATAAACTCCTGGAGTTTTAAATATTCAAAAGTATTATAGCTACCAAATAATTTTGGCTGTTCAAAGTTTTGTCAAAATTGCATTTTAAGATCAAGCAAGTTAAGTAAATGTTCATGTTCTTGGTATTTTGCCAGTTTTTAGCAGCATTCATATTTGAATTTCATTCAAATGTATTTATTTGTCTTCTAAACAGTTTTATCTCTTTCGGGGTCACTGGGCCAAACCTGGGCAAAGGCAGGGGACAACCCTGGACAGGTCGCCAGTCTGTCGCAGGGGGCACAATCACACACCCATGCACACTCACATCCTAGAGATAATTTAGAGTGACCAATTAACCTATGAAGCACGTTTTTAGAAGGTGGGAGGAAGCCAGAGTCTCCGGAGAAAACCCACGCATGCATGGGGAGAACATGCAAACTCCATTGGTGACACTGTTTCAAGTCCCCCAGCTGGGACTTGAAACAGGGACCTTCTTGCTGTAAGGCAGGAGTGCTAACCACTACACCACCATGCATCAAATGTATTGTCAAGTAATTAATTTGAACCTTTTTAAATGTGTTTAATTGGTACATTTTATAACACTTTTACTCTGTTTCTGTAATATAAAATATCTACATATCTATTATAGTAGCTTTATAGTGTGTTCTAAAATACTTATCGCTCATAATATTCTTATTTGGACTAAAAACATCCATACAGGCATTTATAAAAGAAAAAACTTCTTTCTAGTTTAGCAAGCAAGGGTCGTGTATTTTCTTATTGACATTCACAACAGTTGAGCATCACGCTTTCTGAAACTAATGTGTTTCTTTTATGTCAAGTGCACTCCTACTTAATACACCTACAGCCGACTTCATTCAAGGTAATCCACGTTTAGAACAAGCCAGGATATTTGCAAAAGAAAAGAGAGGAGCTTATTGGAGGGCACTCAATAATTATTCCAGTAAATTATATATTTATTCCAAATTCTTCTTTGAATCTGCAGGTATTTTTGCTTGGTTGTAGTTTTTGAGATTGTAAAGTTTGTGAAGGATGTATATTTCACCTGTAAAGACCAGCTGAACAACTGCCCCCTACCACCAGCAGATTAAACAGTGAATAACTCAAACTTACATCCACACCAGGCATGTGATACACGTTCAAGAATAAGCCAAACGCATTAAACGCACTAAATCCAGGTTCTTGAACGAGTGATTAGTCCATGGTCTTCCCACTGGACAAGCAGGATGGAGCTTCTTAGTATGGAGTTTCTTCTTCATTTTCCTTTTCTACTGCTTCCTAGCCCATGTCCATCACCTACAGTTAGAAGAGACTTAGTGCGAAATGCCGAAGCGATGTAAATCTTGCTCCAGGCTTTTTCTTTTACAGCTCTATTCCAAATATGAAAGCCTTTGTGTCCTGTAATTCCTTTGGGCACAAACCACAATTAGTAATTTTTCCTCCATGATCAATTTTCAAATGGTTGACACCTCCATGAATTAAATGGAGCGCCATCCATGCATCACTATCAGATTAAAGTTCGTGACTGGTCAAAGTTCAACCTGGTTTAAATTTCAACAATGGCCTCAAGTTTTGTGCAAAAATGGTAGAAACTTGCATAGTGACATGAGAGTTTTGAAAATGGAATCTCGAAAAGCGCATTTACATAGACCTTTTAATGAAAGTGGTCGCTTGAACCCGCGTTGCCAAAAGCGGTGTGAATGTCGCTTCAGATTCAAGGTGTGAGTTGCACTTACGGCTTTCAGTCATACATCATCTCTAACAAGACAAAGTACTTAACACATTTGATGAGCGTGCAGCTGAGTCATGTCCGCTTTGAGGAAGCAGCTGCCCAATCCTCAGTCAGCTTTACATCCAGTAGATGTTATTTGAAACTTAACTGAAACGGTGTGGGCTGCAGAATGCACTCCGTCTGTCACCTCTCAGCACACACAGTGATTACTCATGTTATTGTGCTATCACTTGTGCCAAGGAAAGACTGCTGATTTAACATTGTGTAGTGTGATTTTTTTTCTCTCACTCTGCCTGCTGCAAAATGTTTACTTAGCTTTATTTAAAAAAATACCTTCAGCAAGGTGCGTCTTCTGACTGAAGGCGTCAAGTTTCCAAAACAATAAAGGCTAAAACTTCAGGTCATAAAGCTCAAAGCACCTTTATTTTTTTCTCTTTCTTTTTTTCTCTCAGAAGATAGCAGAAACTCACCAGGACGCTCCTCCATTTTCAATCAATACTTTTTAATCGAGGGAGAGAATCTTCTGTTTTTTTTTCCAAGAAGCTGCTATCAGTCTGATGATGAAAAAGCATCTCAATCACAGTTTTCAAGGTTTAAAAACGCAGAGATTTCGAGATCTAATTTCACATTTTGCTGGAGACTTTGTGTGGCTTGATGACAGTGCAGGAAAAACCATGGCCTTCAAAACTGAGGAGCATTTATCAGGCAGTGAAATTCCTCTTGTTTTACCAAATACATTTAACGCACATAGATTCAAAAACAGCTGATATCCTTTTACTATTAAACTTTTTTACACGTTTAATTGTGATCGTTGCATCAACCAAACATGTTTTCCAGTCTGCAAATTGTAAGATAAAAATGCTTAAAAAACACAAATATAGAAACTAATCACTATGTAAAAGAGAGGCTTTATGATGAACTGAGCTGATTCTATTTTAATATTCAAACTATTCATTAGAGAATTCTTACTTTTAAACTGCGGGAGTTTTCTGAGGATTTCTTTAAAGTAAAAAACATGAGCACTTCTGCATCTTCGTGTGGCAGAGGTTAATAAGATGGTAAACTGAATGTTTGATGATAATAGTTTCAAGTGTAATTATGCCTCGGCAATTTATCTTGTTAAACAATTTGCTGCTCAGTTGGATGCAAATGAATGTATATAAACAATCTAATACTCAGGAGGAAGGATTTCACTTATGGAAATGTGCAATTTTTACATTTATGTCAAATATGTTTTTAATTATCTTTCTAAGTTTTTTTTTAATTTGTTTCTTATTTTAGCAGACTTCAGAGCATTCATACTGACAAAAAATTCATAAGGCAAAGAAAGATTTTATCTTTGCTTAGTTTCATACTCAAAGTTACATGCAAACTTTTCCAAACCATATCACTAAATCTTGGGCATAATTGAGACATCATTTACCTAAGAATTCAAATGTATTTTAAGAAATGTAACAGTACAGAAAAAAAATAATTGCATAGTTGCGTACATCATCGTAAATAGGCAAAACATCTGGAGCAAGAAACAGGAGGGGTTTGGATTTCTCCAAACTGTTGACTACTAATAATACTTTCTATGAATGATGCTGTATTTTTCCACTTTTATCTTTAATGTTGCTTTTCCCTTTTTAATTTATTTTAGTAAATGTAAAGTGCTCTTCTCACCCTCCTTGGGTGGTTTCTAATCCAAGCTTACGTTTTCTACCAGAGTTCCTGGTATCTTGAGGGTACTGCACAGTATCTTAGCTGTTCCTAGCACTTTTTTTTAAACCAAGATATCTGAGGTCTTTCCAGGGATCTGCTGTAGCCACTCCTTCTGTTTGAAGGTTATTCCCCCCAGTGCACCAATCACCACAAGCACCACTGTCACCTTCACCTTCGGTCTTATCCAGTTCTTTCCTGAGTCCCTGGTACTGTATTTCTCCAGTTTCTCATGTTCCTTCTTGTTGATGTTGCTTGGTAGTGGTTAGACTGGTTCCAGCTGATAGAAAGGCAACATTAACTCAAATAACCACTCGCTACAACCTAGGTCTGCAGAAGAGCATCAAACGCACAACATGTCGAACCTTGAGTCAGATGGTCTACAGCAGAAGACCACACCGGATACCACTCCTTTCAGCTAAGAACAGGAAACCGAGGCTACATTTCATACAGGCTCACCAAAACTGGACAACAGAAGATTGAAAAAAAAAACATTGCCTGGTTTTCTCAGCACACTTTGAGCCCTTTAGTACCAACATAGTTCCAACCCCACAAAGCTGTGGCCTTGAGTGTTGTTGCTGACCATGTCCATGTCATATGACCACAGTGTACCATCTTCTGATGGCTAGTTACAACAGGAAATGGCACCATGTTATAAAGCTGGAAACATCTCAGACTGGTTTCTTAAATATGAAAATGAGTTCAATGAACACAAATTGCCTCCACAGTGACCAGATCTGGATCCAATAGATCACCTTTGGGATGTGGTGGGATGGAAGATTGACATCATGAATGTGCAGCCGACAAATCTGCAGCAACTGTGTGATGCTGCCATGTCAATGTGACACCCCCCCCCCCCCCCCCTTTTTTTTTTTTTTTTTTTTTACATTCCATCATCTCCGCCAGCACAAGAAAAACATTCATCTGAGCACAGGTGTCGGCTCACCTTTGCACAATTAGTTTCTATGACAGAATGAAATGCTTTACATGTGTTGGTTTGTATGAATAAGTGTGCGTGTGAGCTGTATGTTGACAAATTTGTGAAGACACTTGGGGCCAGCCAGCAGGTATGTTTATAACGTCTGACCGTGTGGACAAGCCCCAACCATTTTAGACTAACATTCACATTTGACTGTAATAATGATAAACTTCCGGCATTTTTGCTTGTTGTTTTATGATTCTACCCCTTCTACCCTGTAATCATCTTCCAATTTCTGTAACCCACCATTTTCCCCTGTCTTTTTTCCCAACATCCCTCTCTCTTCTTCCTCCTTTTTATTTGCAGTCTGGACCAACAAAAAGAAGGATACAAACATAATTAATATAAATAAAGTTTAGTTTAAATTACAAAAGGATTTCATATAAATATACACCTTGTATGTCCGAAGATTTATAACCCTCGATTATAAAATAAACCTGTCAAACACAAGGGCTCTCAGCTCACATCTTTTCAGATGTTGGACACCATGAATGAAGGCAGTTCCTTAAAGCAAAACGGGGTCTATATATATATATATATATATATATATATATATATATATATATATATATATATATGTATGTACATAAGATGAAGTCGATGAAGCAGAACAGTTCATAAAGTTGTTGACAGATGCTCAGCTCTATGCCATAGTTTGCTAATTTCAGGCTATATATGCCACAACAAGTCTATTTATAAGTTTGTGAGGTGCCAGGGTTTGCTTTGGCTCACACTCACTGCATCATGGAACAATGATTTAAAGCCTGCCCCTAAAACCCAAAACAACAATCCAGATGGTTACTCCACAGCTCAGTTCAAAGTAGTTGTTGCATCTTTTGACAAAATTCTTCTTGTATGAAATGTTTCAAAAAAATCTCAAATTGGTCTGGAGAATCAAAGTATTACTCTCCTTTATGAGGCTTTATCACTGCTAATGACAGCAGTACAGAAGAAAGAACCAGGACACGAACACAATTTTGTGTTGATTACAACGATTGGCTGTTTTTTTTTTAGAACTGGACTGAGTGTGAAATCAGCCATAGAAAATGCATTGCTTTCAGCTTCAACAAAATGAAGTAAGTCAGTTGCTATTTTTTCAGTTAACACACTATGAGAAAAAAAATGCACCATTCTTGGAGGTAACTGTCATATAAGGCCAAACATTTGGATTCTCTTTGGATCCTGATGTTAAATCGAGCTGCAGAGACGTATCCATTTATTTAAAACATCAAGTTCAACTGCATTAATAAAACTCTGAACATCTCAGACTTTCTGACATAGCATAAGGGCAAAAGCAGTGTAATTGAAGTAGTCACCTCAGGAAAAGAACACCTCACTATTCTTCCAAATGACCAGTTTTTAAGCAATGAAACTGCAGAAAAGTCTCGAAATGGGAAAATGTGTCCAACAGATGGAGCAACCAATAGCCTCCATCTCAGATGAGACTGCTGGAAGCAAAGCCACCTGACAGTACCACCTGGCTGCCAAACTGAGCAGCATGAGAACTCTTTTATGCATCTATGTCTTGGCAAAAAGTGCAAAATAAATCCTATATCACAGGCCACACATTGCTATTTTCTGTGCGCTTTCAAAACAAAAAGGCTTTAGAAGTACGGAATAAGTGTAGGAAGAAATGTAAATGTGTTTAATGTCTCTCTAAAAAAAATCAGACCAGATAGCGACTTCAATTGCTTAACTATTCTTTAGTTTTTTCTATTGTCATATACTGAAGAGAAACCATATTTCCATTGAACTCCTTTTGATTTACAAGTTTTTCATGTTAAAAAAGCTTTTGTTTGGAAAAAAAAAAAAAAAACATGAAGTGGTTTAAATCTCTTTAAGTGGAATCCATAATGTACATAATATGTAGTTGTTCATGGCTGGTGGTTTTCTTAAAATCTTGTTTTCTGTATCCATGTTTCCACTGAACGCAATTATTTAATTCATTACTCTGTTTCATTCACATTAAAGACTTTTTTAAAAAAGATTATTAACAAGCTACTTTTAGTTTTAGTGGGGGGTTTCTATCCTGAGTGGAGTTGTGGTTGGTACTTGGGCTTCAGAGTGAAGATGCACCGGTTAAAAAATCCCAGCTGGGTCCTTTCTGTGTGGCCTTGGCATGTTTTCCTTGTGCATGCGTGAATTTTCTCTGGGCACTCCAGTTTCCTCCCACAGTCCAAAAATTGTCTTATTGGTAGCTTTAAGTGTCCCAGGTGTGAGTATGAGTGTGTGGACCTGTTTAGGGTGTACCCTACCTCTGATCAACAGTACCTGGGTCGGCTCCAAAAGCCCCATGACCCCAAAAGAAATTCAATGTAATCTGACGATTGATGCATTTCTATTCTGAATTTTTAACTTCTGTAATGTAACAACTAAAATCCTACTTTTCACTATTCACGTAATTAATTGAAAGAACAATGCTTTATTATCAATTATCAATAATTAACTACACATTAACAAATCTTCCGCCAGTTGAGGCTTCCACGGCGTGCTTCAATTTCTGATCCACCCTTTGTCGGGCATTATCCCACTTATAACAGGGTCACTTACAAAATATATAAATAATCAGTCAATTTTTTTGTACTTATTACTGTTGTCACGGTAACACGAAAACTCAGCAGCAACATGGCCTGCAACAGCAAAGGAAAATGATATACATATATGCTGATCGCCACAATAGGTTAAATAAAGTATCAGTTATGAGAGAAAGTTTACCTCTTCTGCTTGTTATTGTCAATTTATTGAAGGAAAAGTTTGTTTTGAAGAAGCCTGCACATATAGAACATTGTGACTGGAACTTACTTCGTAGGCATGCATCCCCACCCAGCGACCAATCAGAATAGAGTATTCACCCAGACTATTTAAAGTGTAGAAACACAATGTTTCTGCACAAAGACTTAAGCGCAGCATTTTTTGTGCAGAAAATATGGTAGTTTTAAAGCTGCAGTGGATATTGGCAACTACACTAATCTTCATAAAATAGTTTGCGTTTTGACTTGATACTAGTGGAAAGAAGTCCTTCACATCCATTTTCTATACTGATTACAACTTGAGTTCTGTCAGAACTGAGGTATATTCCATAGTCAGATCACCAGAACTTGAATCTCTTTCATACAATAAAATAGCCATGGAGTGATACGATGACAAGAGTGGATATGTGCCACGGACTATCAACACTGATTTAAATTTCCGTATATTTCCTGCTATGAGACAAAAGCTTTTTCTTTGTCTGGATCAAAACAAAAAAACCAACACTGATGGTACAATCAACTCCACCTCTCCCATCTTCATTTCCTCTCTTCAGCTGAATCTCCATCCTTTTTTTTCTTTAAGCTTTAACTCTAGAAGTAGTTTGATCCCATCTGTCAGGAAGGAAACAGTGTCACCTCATATATGTTAATGTTATGCTGACAGAAAAAAAAGCACTCCACTGACATCCTCTGATATGAGATTTTCCTTTTTGCATTTCCAACTCTACAATATTTTAAGATAGTGAGGCACCTTCACTTCTTCCAGCAGCATGTATTTGGGGAAAATAAAAAACAAGAATAACTGTACTCCGTTGGGATTACAATTTAAAATGAGGGTTTTTAGAAGTCAAAGGATTACAATCTAATAATTATTTTAAAAAATCCTCTCTTGAAATAAAAACAGAAAAGTCATCCGCATATGTTTACATCCAGCGTAATCTGTCATTATTAGGTCAAATTCTGTGGTCAGTGGAACGATCAGAATAATCTACAGAAGATCTGCCCCTTGTGGCTAAATCTGTGAATATAGGAGTTATCAATAAAAGTTCACTTTTTTACTTTCTTGCAAAGTCAGGCAGCTCTCGCATCAGCAGAAACACAGACCCAAATCCCCCCCTCCTTCCACAATCAGTTTCACTGCAGGAAAAGCATCAGTGTAGTTGTGTAGTCTAGAGCTATGATGCAAAATACAAACATCTGTTCAGTTTGGAATCCTAAAGACAAATCTGGTATTTTCTCTCTCTCTAAAACACACATTCTTTCATAGCAACATGAATGATCTTAAAAGTGTTTCCTGTTTGAACCTGTGTGTTTTTGCTAGTTCATTTGATTTAATATGAGAAGCATCATCTTCATCAACACCTGTGAAAAGTGGAAACAGCTAACATGAAGGAAAAAGAGCAACACCTGTTTAAATATTGTAGAAATTATTTTTCCATTGTGAACAAAAGTTGCATAATAAAAAGCTAGGGGAGGAGGGTGATCATGATAGTGGGAGAATGAACTCTTTACGTTGTTTTTACCTTGAAGTTCAGACACAATAAAGAGAATACACATCTCTTGTGCTTTATTTCCCAGATCCCTCAGTATGCTTTTCATCTCTACCATTATAAAATATCAGGCACAGCTTCATGTAACAGAAATGAAAATGATCTCAGGGTTAGAAGTGTATAGAAGAGACCCTTCACAGTCACATCTCATTATCTCAGCAGTGGGGATGCATCACCCCCACCCAAACACACACACACACACACATACACACTCAAAAGAAAAAAACATGGAGAGACCTGCCTATACCTCCTATATATACATGCATATATATGGCAGGTGAAAAGGACAAACACTTCTGTCAGTCCCAGAGGGTGAGGAGCTAATACACACTAAAAGGGAAGTGGGCCACCACTGAAGGAGTTTTGAATATCAGACGTTTACGTGGTTCTGCCTTTAAATGTTACACGCCCGAGGGCTGTGCTACTGTTCATCAGCCATGGTGACAGTTTCAGGGCGAGTTCATAAACAGCTGCTGCAGGAGGCTGAGATATTCAAGGATGTCAGCACCTCTACATTGTTTGATCAAAGCTCAATCAATGCAAGCTCAAAACTGCTGCATAGTTCGCTGTATTTTAGCCAGTTGGGTAAGCTGGAGTTGACTTGACTGTTGAATGAAAAGTTTGTCGGCCCAGATCAGATTTTTAAAGACCCACTCCGATAATCTTTTGATCTTTTTTTAAAAGAGTTCTCAATGGTACTTTAAATACTATTATGCCATTTGACTTAGTTTCTGCAGAGCGGCAGGAGTACATTACAAATTTTCTTCTGAGTTGGGAGCAAAAATGTTGGCACAGAGCAACTCCGCCCCCCTTACTGTTGCTGAGATCTGTTTACACACTCTCCTGCAAGCTTACAGCCCCACACCCCAACGTAACCAGAAAAAACAAAGACGCATATGAATCTAATCGCCTACAAGAGGATGCATCGGAATAGACTGGAGCAGGGAGCTTGTGACCTTGTCGTGTTATTTCTAGATGAAAAAATACAATCTTTTTCAAGCTGCATTTTTTTTCTGCTCCTGATTCATCATGGTTTGAATACCAAAATACTCAGAAATGAAATTTTAGGCTTAATCTTCTTTAGATATATCTTCTATCATCAGAAAAAATCCACAAGAACATGTTGAAAAAACAATAAAAATACAGTTTTCATCTAAGTAGGCATTTAAACTGGGGTCAAATAAGTCGAATCATTTAGCACTCTTTAGATCGCAAAAGACAGATTTCTTAAAAAAACACCCCTGAAAATAAAAAAACAAACAAACAAAAAAAAAACAATAAAAACCTTGTCATTTACCTAAAAACATTTTTAAAAATCAAGGTATAGTAAGCTCATGTAGGGAGATTCTTGCTTTGAAACGTATAAACTGGGTCTTTGGCTCTAGTATATATTTAGCTTTGACTGTTGCATCCAATTGCTTTTTTCAATATGTATTCAAGTGATGCAAAACCCTAACCAATGGAGGAGGCAGTGTCTCCTAAATTGGATGCAGGGAAGCATGAGTAAAGAAGATGGATGACTGAGTCATTGACTTGTCACAACCTTAATAGCTAACATTTTCCCACTGAAACCACAACTTTTACCCACTTTTTCATGATAAGGGCTAAAAACTACCATCATCTTTTAAAATTAGAATATTGTTTTAACTGCTGCTGCTGCGTTCACTTAAATACAAAGGTCTTGCACTTTTAAAACAATCTACAGGTTTGTATTCGGCAAAGCTGAAACAAAGAACTATCACAACATTTTTTAATACAACAATAAAGGCTTGAAGGCTTTTAAAATTCTAAATTTTCCAACCATTTAGATTTTCAGAGCCAAGACAGTGATCTTTTGTGCACCTCAGCAGGCATGCCTAATGTCCACTCCTTCCCATCTGCATGCGGCTAAGGCATTCAGGACACTGCAGCCCACATGCTGCACACATTCCCTTGCACTGCCACTGTGAGGATAATGGAAATGCAAAGGTGCAAAACATGAACCTTGGGGCATGATCATCACGCAGCTCAACAGAAGTGTTCATCTACATTGAATTCACTTCATGCAAGGTAAAGAAATATAGCTAAACAATAACGATGGATTTATGCCAAAAACTTCTTCAAAAAGCTGCAAGTGTGATAAAGATGCTTTATTTCATGTTTGGGCATCCTCCAGTACCATGAAGCCCTCACTCATGCTTTTTTTGTCCCTGTGGTTTCTCCATCGCCCCCCTCCTGTGCTATGAAGCTCAAATCTCAATGTCATTTTAAAAAGTGCAATTTTTTTTAACTGTTTTTCCTTCCAATAAGATTCACAATAAGGAGATGTTATTTAAGTGGGATTTATAGCTGGACAGTGTCTTCTTAAAGACCCTGATCAATTTTTCTCATTATGTAGGACATATTTATATTTAAAAAAAGCTAAAAATTGCATTCTGGGTATTTCTTAATTCAAATCATTGTGAATCAGGAGCAGATCAAAAAAATGCAGTTTTAAAAAGATATTGGTGGTATTTGTGATATTACAATGCATCCATTCATAATGCCTTGATCCATGTACTGTACATCCATTCATGTATTATTTTACTGTAGCCCTCTGTCTGCTTTTGTCCTGATTACAAGTTTAGCTAACAGCTACAAAAGAAGTCTTATGTAGTAAAGCTTACCAATAGGTTTTTTTTCCTACAACCTTTTGTGTTTTGCAGTTTTCATTATTTCCTTGAAAGACAAAAGCATTGCTGCCGAGTTTGCCATTTATCCAGTTTCCCATCAAAAACCTGAACAGAAAAAATGTAACAGATATAACTACTTGTATCCTGGCTCATGTTCTCAATAGGGCTTTATCAATCTTTATCAGGAAGCTGTGAGCAATTGCGAAAACAAAAAGAGAAATCTTCATAGCATCTGTCACTCAGATTTAACGTCTATGTCTCATTAACTGTATATGAAAACTGGACTGAGTTATCCTCCTGGCCTTTGAAATGGGAAGTACCCACTGGTTCCAAGAAGCCAAAATCCCATAGACTTCTATAGAGAAACAACCAGACATTATTCAGTTGTTCTATTTGTCAGAATAACCATTCTTGATCCAATATCTTTTCAACATATTCTTGATAATCCACAGTTTTGTTCATGATATTTTTTTTTCTGTATTGCGAGTTATATAGGTTTTAAACTGACCAATCAGATGGCTCAATAAAAGTAGGTGGTCTCATATTGAACATTTGAAACATTTGATTGACAGATTTTGTAGAGCCGCTCGCAAGGGGTAGAGGGTGTGGACTTCCAACAAGCCCTAACATTGCCATAGAAATGTTGATTCCACTTGGATCAATCACTGATTACTGACAATTTCAGGTTCCAACATGGCGCCATCAGTATTGCGAAAAAATGGCAACTGAATTGACTGAGTTTAGGAAACTACTAATGAAGGAAAATTCTTCATCTCAGGAACTGAGGTGGGACTTCCAGAGCGACTTTGAAGAAATACTATAGCCCTGGGGCTCACAATTTACTAATGTGGCGTTGCCCATATTCAAGTTGTTTCTCGGTTGTCCAAACCTCATTGGGGTTCATATGCTACACTTAGCTTTAGAAAGGAAGGTTCTGCAAGATCATTATTTTCACTTCACAATCAAATGCAAGAAAAAATGGAGAGAAAATAGCAGTGCTTGGCAGCTGTCATTGCAGCAGTTTACCATCACCACAACTGAGGTTGTCAATTGTTTACAACTCAAAAAAGCTACAATGACAATATAACCATGTTACCACATGATACTCACGTTTTGCAGTTATTCGGACACAATCAAAGCTAAATGTAATATCATGAAAATGTATTTGTGTAGCAACAGAGAAGAGCTAACGCAGAGCTTCCCATGAGCCCTCTGACAGAGGAGGCTGCAGATTTGTTGAAAGACTGTTGAAACAAACAAAGTCTTTGCTGAGAGCAAAGACTTGAGAGGGAACCATACAGCCTCTGGATTTGTGGTTGGCTGCATCCAATAAGCACATGAACAACCTCACCTAACACAACTACACAATTATTGACATTTTATTTTAATATATGTTCAAATTTAACGAAAAAGATATTCAATAGGTGTGGCTCTCATGAAAAAATGTTTTCTGTTTTCAACACACCCCAAGCAAAAAGAGCCACTAAGTCATGATATTGCAGCATTGAGAGCACATTGACATTTTGAGATCACTTCAATATTGCATTGGCTGTTATTAAAATTCATATAATGTGTGTGTGTGCTTGTGTGTGTGTGTGCCCTAGGGTGGTGCACAGCGGGAGGATTTGTATTTGGCACATCAATTAGTCCGTCATAATGTCACAGGCTTCACATTGTTCTGCTTAAGGCAGTTTCTGCACAAGGTACAAAAAACACAACAAAACTTATTGATTAAAGGGAGATTTTTTTTTTTTTTTTTTTTTTTTCTTGACGGTGTTGCGTACTAACTTAAGTGTTTTATTCAGAGTCACAATTGAACTGTTTTTAATGGTGTGGGGCTGGGAATGTTATCACTCAATTTTAACCCAAAAAGTAAGTTGAGATAGTAGCTAGACTACTCTAAAATAAAAGTATCTAGTTACAAAGAAAAGTATCTATTTGTATTAATGTAAAAAAGTTCTTTGTAGTGTAAAAAAACATTGTTTACTGCTAAATAACTTTCAGTTTGTTAATATTTTGTTAACCCTTTAATACCAGTGTTGTCAACATTACACTCTTTCTGACATTTTGTAGCTTTTTATGTCTTTACACGATCAACAGGAATTAGCTGAGTGAACTAATTAGTTAGATCCTGCTGAACTGACAAATATTGGTGTTACAAAACAATGTTTTTCTAGACCGCCTTATTACAAACGGGTCTGCTGGATTTCTTTAATTTCAATGAAAAGGATTCCTACAAGCAAGAAATGAAAAAGTCGAGGCATGCACCGGTGCAAATGCATTTGCTGCTGAGCAGCGCCACTGTGCTCAAAGTGCTGTTGTGAATGGTTTCAATGCAGGTTTTGACAACAGTCAAACTTTTAATCAACACATTATAATCTACAAGAATCTACTTTAAGCCTTTCAGTGACTAAAATTCAATCATCAAGAGAAGTAATTTTAGAATTTGGATTTTTGACTTTGTGGGCCATTAAATTTATTATTTTAAAAAAGCATCAAGTTCAGACCAATGTATTGCTAAAAATGTTAAAAGAAAGCAGACCTAAATACCCAAAGTCTTTAAAATAAAATCAATCTTCAAGAATAAAATAAAACATAAGCCATCATGGAGATTAAGTTGATAAACCTTTTTTTTTGGATTGAGGTACAAAGGTATTCAAAATAAAAAAAGTGTTTTCTTATAAGTATTTGTTCATGTACAGTCTTATATGAGAATCTGTGATATTAAAGTGAGGAACTTTTGTTATGTTAAAGATGAATTTGATTCTTAACATTACTGATTTATTAAACACTAAATGCAAATATTCTAACTCACAAAGGATCTGCTTTGCAGTTGTTATTTTATTGTTGGATTCTGCCTGTTGTTCCTCAGTCGAAAGCCTTGTCTTGTATCACAGTTAACAAGAGCAAAGCTTCCTTGAGAAAGAGTAAAACTTTGTGGAGTTGTCTGAAGAACTTTCTCAACAATAGACGCCTACACATTCCATAAACTGCCGGTAGAGTAGCTTCTGTGTCTGTACTTGCCAGCCTAAATGTAAAAATATGTTTTTGCTAGAAGGTTGGCTTTTTTTTTTTTTAGATTCTGGGGTCATAATGGCACCACAATAAGAAGCTACTAGATGATACTGCCACACTGAAGTCTGTTCAAGGGCTCAAAAACACCAAAGCTGTTAAAAAATCATCAATGTAGTTGAGCTGTTGTAACTGACTCTGAAATGTACCTATGATTACGAGTGCAGCTACCATAGCAGACCAGTTGGCAGTGTGTCCAAGCCTCGTGTGGATCTGTGTATGTGTGGCAACATGAACAAACAATTTTAACCTAAAAGACCAACAATCACTGATACTGGTAGATTAACTCATATTTATTTTACCATATTTTTTGAACAATGCCTACCTAAAAGCCTTTTTTTGTGCAGCATACAGTATAATCAAGAGCGCTGTATATATGGATTCATTCTAGTTTTGCTCGTTGATGTTAAAGCAATTTTGCGAGGTACATGGTTTGCTTGGGTTTTGTTGTAAATACGATTACACGACTTATGTGTAGCAATGTAAGACTGTCTTTTTTTACATTACTAACATAACATGAAGTCACAGTAACTTTGTTTTAGTGGAATCAGTCTGCCGTACATGTTGAGAAAAATATTGGGAGTTATTGTGAAAACACTAACGAGACAAACACAGCTACCATGTAGCAGTGTTGGATTGGGCTTTTTAACTTGCTTTTAACAATGTTAGGAGTTAGCATAGTCACAGTAATGTTGTTTTAGCAGGATCAGTCTGTTTTCCACTTGTTGCATACAAGGTTGGGAGTTAAATGTATTTTGAAAACACTAATGCTGCTAACTCTGCTAACACTGCTAACGCTGCTAATGCTTTCTAACGCTTTCTAACGTGTAGCAGTGTTTTTTTACACATTTTTATACATTACACATTAAGTTGGGAATTAGCATTGTCACAGTTTATCACTTTCTTTAGTGGTATCAGTCCGTTTATCTATTTATTTTACGTGTAGCAAACAAGGTTGGAAGTTAAATGTATTTTGAAAACGCTAACGCTGCTTACGCTTTCTAACGTGTAGCAGAGTTTTTTTACACATTACTAAGAAAGTTGGGAATTAGCATTGTCACAGTTTATCACTTTCTATAGTGGTATCAGTCTATTTATTTATTTATTTGTTTATTTTACGTGTAGCAAACAAGGTTGGGAGTTACAGGTGGTGTGAATACGCAAACGCTTCCAATGTTGCTAACATGTAACTTTGGCGGACTGTTTTATTTTTATGTTTTACTGACAAGGTTGGAAGTTACAGATATTGAAACTCTTGTTTCGCTTAATGCACCTTACACAGTATATCACAATTCAAAAATAGACCTTTCACTGATGCTGCACCTTTTAATCTGGTGTATCTTATAGTGCGAAAGTATAGTAAATTGTCTGTTATTTTTTGTCAGTATGCTAAATGACTACATTTTTAAGCATTTCTGATTGAATAACTCTCAGAGACATTTCCCCCCCAAAACATTATGCCAGTTTAACTAAAACACAACAATTCTGAGAGTGGTGGAAGATGAATGGTGTGTTTTCCCGTTCTCTCTCTCAGTAAACTCTGTGATTTAGCACACAAACAATGAGACGCTCACACTTATGAAACATCCAGCAGAAGCAATGCATGGCAACACCAAGCCAAATCCTTTCTGAATCTAATATAAGTTCCTATAAACGCTGGGAATTTCTGATATTTCAAATCTTCCAGTGTTTTCCGCTCTGCTGCCTGTCTTTCACCATGTCCTTGGATTCTCAAAGATATAAAAACAGGTACTATCTTCAACCAGTGAAGCCATTAGAGGGAAATATTCTACAAGGAGTGTGTGGCACACACTGTTCCTTCGGGAATGTCAAGGCTCTGACCTCCTCTGCAGTTATCATTGTTTTTCTGAGAGCTGTCCACAGTTATCAGGAAGCAAAGCAGAAAAAGGAAACATCCTGAGCACAGAACTAAGGGACCGAATGGGCGGAGAAAAAGAGGAGATGACAAGAAGGCAAGGGAAGCAAAATACTTGGAAAAAGAAGACAGAGAACAAGTTAGAAGAGAGTGAAGTCATTAAAAATGAATACAGTAAAACATGTGAGAAGATTAGGAGAGGAGATGAATGCAGGGTGTAGTTTAGAGAATCAACAACTCTGAGTTTGAAAAAAAAAAAGATGGCTGCCTGACGCTCCTGACAGTGAAACAAGGAAATGGAATGAAACCTTTGAAATAAAAAAGAATAAGACTTTTATATTCATCTTTCACCTCACAGCAACCACACCTGGCATGAGGAGCCTGCTGCACTGTCACAACACTGAGCATGTGAGGCTGCCCTGCTGATGTCACGCGTGGAGCAAGGGAGAACTTCCTTCACATGATCTTGCCATGACTGACACTTTAAAAGCATTTCAACACTCACATAAAACAGCCACACACCCATCCAATTAAAGTCTTTTTTTCCAAAGCTGTGGAAACAGTAAATGCAGCAACGCTGGCTGCACTGTCTTCGACTGGTAGCACTAAATGGAAGTGTCTCTGCTAATGCAATTGACCCAGTTTCTCAGTAGGCAGATATCTATAGGGAAGTCATTATAAAAAGGTTCTTCTCAGAATGTCGACCTCACAGGAAAAAAAGACTCACAATAATAACTAGCCACCATGTTTGTTTTGGAGGAATGATTATTGTTTTCTTTGGGTATAACACATCTTTCAAGAAAATAAAGGACATACAAGAAAAAAAATGTATGTAGTAAACTAGAAAAGAGAAGAAGAAGTTGTGGAAGTACAGAGCACGTAAACAGAAGAAAGAGGCTGTGAATGTAAGGCAGAGAAGATGAAAAACTACATAAATTATTGAGATGATGGATAAATAAAAATAAAACTAGTAGAAAGAGATGCCTCAGAAAGACAGAAAGGCCAAGAGGAAGGACACAAAGAAAAGCAGAAGAAAACGAGATATATATAAGAAATAAATGGGGAAATAAAGAGAAAAATATAAAGAGAGTCTAAGAGATAAAAATAAGTAAAAATGCAAGATGCAGAAGTACGGAAGCGCGTTGCATTCAACAAAAAACACTGGTGATCATTCTATTTTTTTCATGTGTAAAAAAACACAGGTGATGTATGTTCTAATTTATTTGTGTATAACAAAATACAGGGGATCTTCGTACAATTGTTTTGGGTATTAAAAAAGGGTGATCTTTGTTCATTCTAATTCTAAAACAAAATTTAAAGAAATAAGTAATAAGATTTGTTTTTAACACAAAAGACTAAGATTAATTACCTTTTTTACATATAAAACAAAGATTACCTGTTCCCATTTTTTTTTTAACTGAATGTAATTGCATGAAAACTAAGTAAATTACCAAAATAAACGATTAGATGGAGAAACATGACAATGAAATTCATGGTAAAAAGAAAACCAACACCCAGTTTAAAACACTTGAGTGGATTAAACTAAGAGAAAAAGAAGTACGAAAAGCAGGTCAAGTAAGTTCTCCAACATCTGTTCAGTAAACTTTCTCAAAGACTTCTGATTCTTCCAACAAACAAAGAAAAGTCAGAAGTCTGTCTGATTGCATCTTCACTATTTCTTTGTGTGCTTGTTGGTGTTTTGTTTGTGTGCACTGACCTTGAATTTCCCCTGAAAGCAGCAAACAATTCCAAGTCTTCCTTTTCCTCCTACGGATGGATGTGTCAGCGTCTGCGTGATGAGGAAGAGCTTCTCCACCTATTCCGTTCACTCCTCCACCTGGAGGGAGGTGGGGATGAATGACAAAGAGCAGACGATCATTAGGAGCAGAGCAAGTTGTAACATCTAGATGGCTTTTAATCTTTCCAGTTTAATATTTCCTTTGTTCTAAATCACTTACGTTCTTTGTATTTACACCATCTTGCCATGTGCTGATGTACAAATTACTTAATTTCAATGACACAGGTATAGAAAGTCTTTAAAAACTGGGAAAAACACAGTTAAGCACTTTAAGGTATTTTATGAATATGCGTGTTACAGTCAGTGTTGTGGGTAATGGATTACAAAGTAACAAACTACTGTAATGCGATTTCTTTTGTCGGCAACAGAGTAACATAACGAATAACAGTTCAAATTTCGGTAATAATTTTGGCAAAAATCATTAGACTCAAAACGTATTAAAGATCACAAAAACAACATAAAAGCAAATCAAACAAAACATATATTAATAACATTGTATTTTAGGATTTTTTTGTATGTTAATTGAATGTTTAATGGGTTTTTTGTTTTTTTTTGCTGTGATTTCTGGAATTTTGTTTCATTTTCTTAAATGTATTTTTTTATGCTTTATTTCAACATTACTTTCATTTTTTTTTTTGCTTTTTTGATTGTCGTTGAGATCATTAATACGTTTTTGCAGAGAATTGATTTGTTGGTGTGATTTGCACTTCAAGTTCACAGTAGCAGTTGCTGATGCGCAGTGAAAAAGTAAAAAGAAAAATATTAAAAGAAAAAGCTGAAGCATTTGTACATGCTTGAAATATTAGTTTTTTACACTTTGCATTATTAGGTCGACTTTTTATTAACATGAAACTGACATTTTACGCATTTGTTTGTGTGCAACAACGTGACTGTGCAGTGTAAGCTCTGATTAAGTATATCTACAATCTTTCGCTTCATGTAATCAAATTGTCTTGACCATCAAATTCAAATATTTGAAAAACAAATGTGATGTGAGCTATAAAAAGATGGTTCTATATGTTTGAAATTGGAGTTCTTTTTATATATTTATTCAAAAGTACAGCTTGTTTTTTTTCTGCCCCCACAAAAATTATTTTAGGAAAAGGCAATAACAATTCTTATATATATATATCTATATATCTATATAGATATATATATATAAAATAGGCGAGCATTTTTAATGGTAGATTGATTTGAAGTAAATATATATATATATATATATATATATATATATATATATATATATGAGTAATAACATGAAAACTACCTAGAGTGATTTTCTTCTTAGAATTATGTTTTCCACGATGACGTGATGTGTTTGCATTCTGGCAGTGACATGGATGTTACTTTGACACTTCTCACCTTTTAATGACAGCGCCTATTTACTCTGACCTGACCTCAGCAACCTACAGCTTAATCGGGTTTGCAGTTTGCTACTTCAAACTCTTGTTCTACCACCACTAATCTTCTTTGGCTTTTGGATGCTCAATAGGAGTCACCACATGGAAAGATATTCCTCTTTCCAACCCTTTCTGCTACCACCAATAATCTCAAAAAAAAAAGTTAGCTTCAGTTTGAAAATCATGCATGCAACATGTTTAACTGTCCATATCCCTGTAAAATTCAGAAAATACTTTTTTGCTTGTTTAATTTTAAATTATGGCTCCTGAGAGAGAAAAAAAATGTAGAATTCTGCTGGAATGAGTATCCACATATCTGATTAATGGGTCCACTGGGACTCAATGAAAAAATATATTTGTATTGGCAGGTCTGTATCAGCTCATGCCAACGTTCTTCATCATCTGTGCCTGGTGTAAGGCTGACGCCAACATGAAACCTATAATCACGATCACTAAAGTGATCATGATACTTTAATTTCAGGGATGACTGTTTCTGTTGTGTCTAAATATCAGGTTCAATATATTGATCGAATGATACTGTTATAAAAACTTGAATTCCAATCATCAATTTCTGTCTTTTTTGTTGTTGTTGATTTGATTATGGTAAAGTTCAGAGAACAATTGACATTTTTGTGTTTTCTGAGTGAATGAACTGTTGGATTTTTGGCCTGATGAAAAATATTAACATCAAAAATAAAAGACGTCAATAATCTTCTAAACAAAAAAGAAAAACCAGGAAAGTAAACAAACAACCTAAACAAATCATTAATTGATGTTTTCATTCATTTTCATGAATTTTCAGAAGTGTTAGCCCTTTCAAAAAGGGCAAAAAATGAAAACAAAATCCTTGGTGCAGAAATCTTTGCTTGACAAAAATGCAAGTTTCTTTGAGCAAAAAAAACAAATTCCAGTCCTCGGTTCATTCCCTGGACAAAACAGGTTCATTTTGAAGCCATATATATATATATATATATATATATATATATATATATATATATATATATATATATATATATATATATTTGTGTGTGTGTGTGTGTGTGTGTGTATGTATGTATGTGTGTAAAATGTATTTATTTACTTATTTATTTTTGATGGTGGCCCTAATACTCTGTCGTAAGATGTATCTCTGTTCTATGTGAGGAAAGAAAAAGTGTCCCATTAAAAAAAAACAGCTCATTTGCATTTGCGCTATTAGGGTTCAAAGAATGCAGGCAGATTGGTTGGCTCTCGGATTTTCACCTCACCAAATCTGGCCCTTTTGCAAAACGCTTGGACACTCTCACCCCCTGTCATCAGATCATTCCTTAACATGAATGGATATACTGAAGACAAAACACTTTTAGAGGATGAATGGCATCGTTTTCATTTGCTAAACACATATCACACATTGATTAGCACTTTACAATGCAAAAGGCACTTAGACCAGTTAGGGTTTAGGAAGCAGATTTGCTGTGTAAGCTTCTTAAAACACTTGCCAGCTTCCTTAGTTGCCTGACAAATGTTGAAAAAGAAAAATTCCGAAGGAAAACACTTTATTAGTTTTTATTGCATGTGATAACTAGTTTATCAATCAGGCCTACATTGGGATCGCTTTTGAGGAATATCACCACATGATGTATCATTATTCATATGGTCATAAAGAAGCTCTTTGTGGCCAGCACTCTTAACAGACCACACTGTGAGTGTGATATACTGACGCAAAGTCCCTCTCAGCTTCACTCTGCAGTCTCCCATAAGCAGCTGACGTCAAATTACATGTGTGAGTAGTCTGGAAGGAGGCTGCGTCAATGAATGGACGCATGATTAAAGATTTGTGAGCAGGTCAATCTCCTAAAATACCTCTGGATAGAATATATAGAGAAAGTTCTTAGGTTATTCAGCATCAACCCTATTACGTGTTCATGAACACACTTCTGAGCTTCAAAGTTGTACAGGAACAGCAGATTATAGTTTTACCACATAGCTGGGTCTTCTTGATCAAAGGTATGAGTTCCAATCTGCTGCCACGAAGGGGAAGGATGGGGTGGGGATTTTTGTACTTGTGTCTACAGCAAGCCAAGCACACTGACAATGACTCATGCAGGGTATAATGTGATTTCCATGTTCTGCTCGTCAGCAGTACCTGACAAAAAGCCATGTGTACTCATTTATATCACACATTAAGAGATTTGTAGAAAGCACATTTGAGTTTGAAGCATATTTTGGAGTGCGAACAAAACCCCAAGCAGAAGTTGAAACAGTTTGTCAGGTCAAGTCACAAGAGCAAAGCTAAGGGCCAGAGGGACTTCAATTGATAATTCTTGTTTTATATGGAACTTTTGTATTCTTTACTTCAAGCTGTAAGTGCTTGAAGTGCTTCTACCCACAGAGGTAAAGTCCTCTAGAAATGATCATGTGTTTTTTTTTAAAGCAAATACTACTCTAATTTGAATTAAAGACTTAAAACAATTAACAGAAGTACAAAATTATATATATCACCATAAAGACCCACTATGCTCATCTTTTGATTTATTGTAAAAATGTTCCCAGTGGTCTTTTATTTATGATTAAGCTGATTTTAGGCAAAATAAAAAATAAAAAAAATAATAACCTGTATCATTTTCAAGAACAAACTGTGTTTTATGCAGAGTGGTAGATCAGAGCTGGCCAATCCTGCCTGGTTCCCTGCTCTACATCAGCATCTTTCTGCTGATTGGCTGACTCAAGTGATTCCACATACTGACTGACTGAAAACACCTGGTTTAGGTTGTTAGCATCAAGCAGGAAGAGGAGAACAAAGATGTAAATGGATCTCCTTCTCTCCAAGGGGATGAATCAGAATGGAGTAGGGAGTTTGTGGCATGCCCATAGTATTTCCTGTGTAACAAAGATATATTGTTTAAAACAGCAGTTTTTTGCTGTTCTTGATTCATAGTGATTTGAATAGAGAAAGACTCAGAATTGCAATATTGAACTTGTTTTTGTTACTTTACGTTCTCCATCATCAGAACAATGCC
Source organism: Oryzias celebensis (assembly GCA_014656515.1). Taxonomy (NCBI): domain Eukaryota; kingdom Metazoa; phylum Chordata; class Actinopteri; order Beloniformes; family Adrianichthyidae; genus Oryzias; species Oryzias celebensis. The sequence continues at coordinate 32,601,490 of BNCR01000005.1, read as the reverse complement.
AAAGAACGTGTAAAAAAAAATCAAAAGAGGCTTTCGGAATCGAAGTGGATCTTTTACCGTGTGTTAGAAGTTATTCGAATTGTACTTAAGTGCCAAAAAGATAAAATTCTTTGTTTTTTTAATTAAACTCATGGATGATATTGTGTCTGACTGTTCTTTGGATCAATGAAATAAATCTAAGACACTTTATAATAATTCGTTTGCTAGGAGAGCTGAATTAAAGTGTGTACTATAAAACAAAGACATTTCACATTATTAAGCAGACCAACATTTTCAAGCAATATGGGAAAAGAAATGGATCTCTGCTGATGAAAAGCATGAACTAGTTAAATGCACCAAAACGTAACCGTGATCATTGTACTATTAAAAGATTCAGGCTGATTCAGAGCACAGACGGGTTGGTGCAGATAAAGACCGAATGAGGAAGGTTTCTGCCTTACAAATACAACAGATTAAGAGAGCAGCTGCTAAAACACCATTACAAAGCAGCAAGCTGCTAGTGTCTCTGGAGCCCCACCAACATCAAGGTGGCCACTATGTCCCAGAAAGATTGTGATGTCAGCAAGGAGGTGGCAGACCCATGGTTTGGGCCGGAATCCTTGTGAGAGAGCTGGTCGGCCCCTTTAGGGTTCCTGAAAGTATGAAAATTACCTTAAATTTTGTGGAGTTTCTGACTGACTTTCTGAACCGTGCTTACTGTAACAAAATCATCGTCATGCATTAATGCACCAGCTCATGCTGCAGGAATACCTCTGTATCATTGGCTGCTATGAGCATAAAGGAGATAAACTGAGGGTGTGACCTCCATCCTTCCCTGACCTTAACCCTATTGAGAAACTTTGGAGCGTCCTCAAGCCTAATATCTCTGAGGGTGGGAGGCAGTTCAAATCCAAACAGCAGCTCTGGGAGACTATTCTGAGATCCTGCAAAGAAAATCAGGCATAAACTCTCCAAAAACTCACAAGTTTAATAGATGGAAGAATTGTCAAGCTACTACAAAATAAGGATCCTATGTTCAAATGAAACTTGACCTATGATGATGTTTTTGATTAGAATAGCTTTGGATTTAATTAAATATGACCCTAATGCAGCAAATTCAACAAATGAGCATTTTCAGTTCTTTAGAATCTATCAAATGTTGTGGAACTCTGTTGTGTGTAATAATGTGGAACAGAGCATTTGAAGGATTTAATTTTTGAACAAACTCCTGTTATCTATAGGAGAGTTGTTCAGTAGCATTTAATATATACTCTTATGGATTGTGACTTGAAAATCATGCTGTCATTTACATTGAGTATTTAGAAAGATAATAGATTCATTATAATTTGCATTATAATTTGGAATGCCATGAATTGTAAGAGTCTTCTAAGTCTGCAGCCTATAAAATAATGAAGTAACATTCCATCATAACAAACAAACTTGCATTTAAGAATAAATGTCAGATGTGTCACAGCTGACACTGTTTTTACTTGTTGTTCAACCTTGTCTGTGATCAATAAAATAACCCAAAAACTATTCCATGACAAGAAAAGTTTATCTAAAGCAAAAAAAAAAAAAATGTTATAAAAAAAAAACAATTTGGAAAGTGTTGAAGTATTCTAGAACTCTATGGAGGGAACTCAGGAATATTGTATTTTCTTGGAAACTGCACCTCACATACCCCTATTTATCGGCGTAATCTGTTTCTTAATGTATTTGGGTTTGCTGAATCTTTTCATCCTCCCTCTCTACAAATGAATCTAACTAACCTATCAGTGAAAAGCCCCACCCTCTTTTCACCCCCAAACATGGTAGGCATCATGGACAAACTAAAATCTAGAAGTCCAACACAAAAGAACTGGTCAATGGTTCTAATCAGGGAGGCTGTTCCTCCTAGGGGTAACTGCCATTGACCCACGGGGGTGATAACGTCTCACAGTGGAACAATCTTCTCCAAGTCGGAGAACAACCTTGTACCCCTATCCAAAGACTCCAAGAAAACAGGTTACTCAGCTCTGCTCTTTGCCCCGTAAGTCGAACCACAATGAGAGATCTGATCTGGAGCTGCAGGGGCATGACCCTCCACGCTCAACATAATATGGCTGGGGGGGTGCCATCATGGGTGACTCCAGTGAGGAGAAGAATCCACCCTAACTCTTAGAGTTGGGGTCCAGCACCCAATTCGCACTGAGGTGAGCCTGACTTTCTCTAGCTGGTACCAAACAGCCTTCTGAACAAAATCAGGTCTTTCCCACTCAGAGAATGGATTCCATGTTCCGATGGTTGAAATTGGTCGGTTGAGACATCTGCCCTTGACTGTTGCCCAAATCCCATAGCACCACCCAGTCGTAGTCATTACTGCAGCACATGTGCCTATGGGAAGGCAATCCCACATGTATTTTCAGGTTGAGCCTGGCTGGGTCCTGTGGGAAGAGGCCCAGCCACCAGGCACCTCTCTGTGAGCAACAACCTCAGTCCAGCTGTGAAGTAAGGCTCAGGTGATGAGTGAATCTTGTTTCTAATTTTTCCACAAGGGACACATGAACCGCCACCTTATTGTGGTGGGTGGGGGGTTGAAAGCTTAATAGATCCATAGAGGCTATGCTGTCTGGAGTAAAAGCCCCTGGTAGGGTTTCCCATGGCAGACCTGTCCTATATATACATCTGATATATAGATATATCTGAGGGAAGAAAATATGATGCTGCAATGACACAGATGCATATTGCAGTCTTTATTACCATAAAATGTTTTGAAAGCTGTTTCACTAATTATTTCGTTCCCACTATGGTCCTTAGATGCTGTTTAGGAGTAATTACACGGTAGTGTTGTTGTATCTACTGGGTACTTGTATGATACCTGCTGTGTGTTTATGTGTTACTTTTTGGTTTATACTAACAAGGTATCTCACTGGTAATTTTTAGTGTACCCACTGAGTTTTTACATGGTACCTACTGGGTAATAAAGTGCTGCTACTTTTATGCTTTATTATTTTGTTTGAAAAGTATTCACAGGAGGCTCAAATTCAATGTTTGGCGTAGCATATTTTTTTACAACTACACAGCAGCGTTTCTAATAACAAATACTTACTTTTGTAAATGTATAATATATTTATATATATATATATATATATATATATATATATATATATACATATATACAATGAATGTGAACATTCAAACTAGCTAATCAAACTAGCTAATCAAACTGATTAAACAGCCATATGACTTTTCCTTGTTAGATTTCAAGAAGATTCTAGAAGTGCAGCTCATACTAAACTGCAGGTAAAGACAGCCATTCTGCATTATTTTTCAGTGGTTAGATATTAAATGCATACATATGGAATGCAATGGTAATGTGAATACTGATTTTTTCCCTCTCAATAACATCATCTTATTCTGCTCTAATGGTGAATTAAGTATATTTTTGAAAAGATGAGATTCATTAAAATCTTCAATTCTAAACTGACTCAAATGGATTAAGTCCAGCACTTGTTTCATGGTGGTTACATCTGATTAATCCTAAGAAGATGGAACCACTGTAGCATGAAATGCTGCTCCTGCATGAACATAAACAGAGACATGTGCATGGGCCCAAAACAGCCAGGTCACTCAATCAGAAATCGTTCCATGTCTTTGAAATTGAACGCATAATACAATCATCACATTGGCCCAAGTGCTTGTTTGTGACTTTCTCTCCACGTGAAGCTAAGTTGTGTGCCTGAAAATCTCATTAAGATAATTCAAGGCTTACTCTGGCCAGCTTTAAAGCCTCAGCTTAGCAACAGCACTGAGGCAATGAGGGGTGAACCTACTTCATGAGGCTACAAAAGTGCTCTCTTCAGCCCTGCCAGCATCTTAACAAGGCCAGGTTTCTCTGACCCAGCAATTGGCAGTGGAAAGGTTCAACCCAGCAGCCACCTGTTTGTGCAGGTAGGTGGCTGCGGCTAAGAGGAAGTGTGCCTTCTGCTCCGGCTCTTTGAAAGTCAACAGCTTGCCTCCGCGCGTCATCCACCGTGCAGAAAGTTCACACAAATCTGCCATTGGTTTGTCTGAAGTGGAGGCACAGGTATCACAAAATTCCCTCTACTTCAGCCTTGCCTCAAGGCAAGCTGAGAAAAACTTGGCAGAAAGAAAAGCAATTTATTAAAAAAAAAAAAAAAAAAAAAAAAAAAGACTGGAGTGCTCTTGTCTAATGTTTCATTAAATTATCCCCTCATTCACCCGCCTTTATTTAGTAGTAAAGCCTCTTATGGTAGCTGTGAGATTTCAAGAAGGGGGGCTAAGGCCAGCTGTAATCTGATATTTCTTTCCGCGGATAAAGAATGCTGTGGAGCCACTTCAGATGGGATTAAAAGAGCCACTGATCTGTTTTTGCCCATCCCCTATGTCATTCCAGCTGTTGAAAAGAGACCAACACAGACAATTAGGCACCTGAAAGCAACATGAGCTACAAGGTCATTTTTGTGTGTACACTGGTGGTGTGCAGCAGTCATTTCTGGGGTGTTGTTCCACTCTTGGTGCATGCTCATTAAAGCCAAGCTATGCAGGGTTGAGAACAACACTCGGAGTGTACTGACTGTGAAAGCGAGCCTATTTGTTCAGCTAGTGTATCTATGCACACTTTTAAATAGTAGTTTTCAAATAAATATGTTACAACAAATCATTACAATTATCAACCTATTGACTCCGTAGCTGTCATGTGACTGCAAATCTGTGCACAAAAGAACCGTTTCGCCGAACTCAAAACCACAAACAGATTGAACATAATAATACAATGAAATACCATGAAATCTGCTGCTCTGATAGTAAAATGAAAAAAACGTAACCTTATCCTAAATAGAGCATATACAGTAAAGCTCTACTTTCTATATCTATGCCATCTGCTGCTCACATCATTTTTGATCTCCTCGGCAGATGATTCTCCTAAAGCTCCCATGTAGCTGCAGAAGTTTGATCAGAAAAGAAAGAAAACGGCCAAAAAACACAACATCCTGTGTGTGAAAGCTCACTTTCCTGTTCAGTCAGACACTGATTCCAAATGAATTAATTTATTGTCTATAAAATATTTCACATCTGCAGATAAACCTGGCAATTTTATGGAAGGAAATGTTTGCAGTTGCAAATGAAGCTTCGTACTTTTTACGGTCATTGTCATTATCTATGATGGCTCATTACAGCTGTAGGTTGTTGCACTAACAAAACAGTGCATTGAGTAAAATTGGCTTTTTCAAGTTAAGTTCAGATGCTGACACATTTTTTTAGCCTAAAGAGCAGAGGTGCCCACACTTTTTTGACAAGCAAGATACTTTTGAAATGACCAGTTCCATCCATCCATCCATCCATCCATCCATCCATCCATCCATCCATCCATCCATCCATTTAAAATGTCTGTATTTATGTACTGAAAGTGCCACTCCAAATATAAAATTGTTCCCAGTATTTATGATTATTTTGTTTTTAGCAAAAATCAAAAAGCCTGAGTCAACATTCTTTCTGCACATTGGCAGTAGTTGATTAGAAATGTGCCTTTAAACAGTTGGATAGCAGCAACCCGACCCCCTTTTTCCCTTCCGTTCTCTGAAAGCACTGAAAGCACGCTCCTGTGCAAGCTTACAGCCCAATGCTGGTATTAGTGGCGCAAACAGGAAGCAATATTGCAGTTATGCAGCTATACAGTTTTGAGCCAGATGTCAGCTCGCACAACAAGGAAAACGAAGACGTACATAAGATATGTGAGAAGGAGGAGCGGGGCGGAGAAGGGAGGATTTGGCCCACCCATGTCAGTTGCTGTGTCACAAACCCAAGCATTTTCAAACCACATTTTTATCTGCTCCGGATCCATCCTGATTTGAATAAAGAAATACTCAGCAGTTTTAATCTTAAATTCATTCATATATGTCCTCCATCATGATACATCTGTGTCATGAAATGCAGATTTTAAAGTGACTTATACCATATATTTTGAAATGCATTAATACATTTAGATGAATATGTAAGATTATAGTTCTTCTGTCATTTACCAGCTTGTTGACAAGAGCCCATGTGTTCGCAGTCATGGTAATGATGCCACAGTGCACAGAGTGCCGACAACAGAAACATTCCGTTGACATTCTGTTTAAAGTTTTTCTTAAATAACTGACCTCTGGCCAGTCGAGAAAGACACATTAGCAGCTAAATCCACGATTAAGTGTCTGACATTGAACGATCATGCCGTCCTAAAGCTTAGAGGGAAGAAAAACTCCACATATGCTAGTGGAGTGTGAAATGTAATTGAATACACCTTTGTGACTTTGTTTCAGATGTTTGATTAGATGTTCTGCATGCCAATCGAGTGACTTACGTCTCGGGGAGGATAATGATTGGCTGACGGCGATTAACGTATCGATGTACTGGTTACCCCTGTCAGAAAGGGTTCACAATTTTTGAATTTGTAGAAATAAGGTTTCTTCAGCTCTGTGTGTTTTCCACTGAAAACAAAAAATTGTGGCATCAACATAAATAGAATGAACTATGTGGAAAAACTAACATATTACAGTTGTTTTTAGTCCCTGTTAGCTAATCCAAGCAAGTTTTTACAAAATTATGTATTATAAATTACCGCATCTAAGGCAAAGGCACCTAAATTATTAGGTGGTTTAAAACATAAATACGCAATTTAAGTTGTTCAAACAAGGCTTTTTTTTTTAGAAAGCTTGGAAATCATCAGTTGATTTTAATTCCTACAACAAATGTATGCCACTTAAACTGTCTTAGACCTGAATCAAATTAAACAAGTTTTCCACATGAGCTGCCATCCACAAACTTTCAGGGATACAAATTAACATTTGTAATTTAAAGTCCTTTAAAGCCATTCGACACTTTTGTGTTGCAAACACATTTCCATCTGGAAAGGCTAGAAATATGCTTTTAATTTAGCTGTAATTTGCTCTCTGCCAGCATTTTCCACTGTTTGATTTTCAAAAACAGAAAAATGCAAATACAAAGCCTTAGGCAATGTAGTATCCCAGAAGGCAAAAATCACACAGTGCTTTGCATTCTACTAACAAGAAATTTCATCTATGATAAACATGCTGCTAACCTTCTGCTGTGAGTTTAACGTGGGGTCACCTCTAAAGCATTAGCTCTGATGAAAGGAGACACAATTATATCAACTTTTACGTCTGATTAGCAGTTTGTGCCTTTTTACGACTAAACACTGCTATGAATACAGCACTATCAACACAAGCATGGCCTCCGCCACAACAAAGGGAACTATCTCATTTGCAAATGATCCATGTGTGTGCACGTGCAGAAGTATCATTACACTGTTTCTCTGTTTTTAGAACACAACTTTAATGAACTCATGCATTTGCACAAACTGATTTCAAGACCATCCAACTGCATTTGTATTCAGAAGGTTGTGTTGGTGTCACACTTTCTACTTCATTTTGAAAACAATCAGCAGCATGCAAAATGCCAGTGTCTTTATAAACAGATTAGATCCAGGCTGTTTTACATTATTGTTTTTTGATTCCTAAGCTACTAAGTGTGTGTTTGACACTAGACAGGACAGTGTTTGTGTGATGATACACTGGATGCAAATGATTTCTTCACAGATGCTGGGAGGCACAATCTGAGTGAACTTCATAAACAGTCAGCTGAGCTGCTGTATTTTGACTGAAGATATCACTGATAACACTCTCCAGCGAACATACTGACTAAAAATAAATAAATAAATAAATAAAGAGTACAGATTTTGGATGCAGACAAATAGGTCATTTCTGCCCACTCAACAGCTTTACATGATGACATTTTGTAATGGCCATTCCTTCAACAGCAGATATACTCAGATGGTACGATACTATAAATATGTACATTTTACAGCTAAAGTTTGCCTTGAAAACACATTTTGCTTGCTTCATTTTATACGAATCACATGGTGAAGAGACGGCAGAATGCTGAGGTTTAGTCAGGATGGAATGTAAAAAAAAGCAGGGTGACCTCCCAGACATCCCCACAACCAAGACCCCTGCCGAGGCGGCAGGGGTCCACCCCAGGGCACACCCCCACACCCATACTGTGGGGTCATCGGGGGAGATCCACCCGCCAGGCAGCCTGGCCAAGCACCCAGACCAGGGCCCGCAGGACCACCACATTGGCCCCCAACACCCAAGTGCAGTGACATACGGAAGTGGAGAGCGCAGGGCCCAGCCCAGCCAGAAGAGCAGCCCTCCCACCGTGCCAGGTGGCCCAGCGCGGGGCCCCACCCCTCAAAAGCCCCACCACCCCAGACAAGCCGCCCACCACCACCCAGGAGTTCTGAGCATACCCCCACCCCAGCCCCGGGTACAAGCTAGAGCCCCCGAATTGAGACCCGCTCCAAAGCTCCAGGCAGCTGCAAAGATCCAGAAGAGAGCACAGCGGGGGTCATCTACCCACCTAGAGGAGGGATGACCAAGAGAAGTGGGGGTCCCCGAAGGAGTACATAGCCTGACCAGGTTCTCCAAATGCTGTGACTTAGAAGGGTCCCGGCACCCGAGGGTAAGGACCAGAACCCGCACCATAAGGACACAGACACCCTCCAGGCTCAGATGGAATATGATCCCCCGCTCATGGACTTGCCAGAGGACTAAGGGATCCCTTTCCCAAAGGGAGGGGGCCGCCGGGCCCAGGAGGACGGCACCCAAGTCACCGCTGCTGAAGGCCCTGTTCCCTCCACCGGGGATGGGGTAGGGGACAGAAGATCAGTAGTCCCATCTTCTTTGTGTAATGTATTTTTGTGTGTGTTGAGGTGTGTTTCTTGTGGTTGAAGGGTGTGTGTAATAAAGGGTGCAGTTAAAATTGGCAAGCAGGGGACTGAGGACATCTCCTGATTGCTTACAGGGATGTCCAATCCCCCTCTCACCAAGGGGAATCACGAGAAATTAAACAAAGCATCCATGCAATTGCTACGGTTGGCATTTCGGCCAGCGCAATGACATAAAACATTTGGGCAAAGTGATAGGATTTTCTCGTTTTAGGTATTCATTATCACTGTGGATTATCACTTTTAAATCCACAGCCAATCAGAATCAATTATTCACCCTGACAATGGGAAAAAATCGAATATTTTGCTGGCCCACCAACAGTTGCTTTCTTTGTGGCCTGATAGGATGACAGCCATTGAAGTTTATCCCTGATTATTTATGTTTTTCTCTATTCCAATTCATTTTTTTCAGCCTGGCATTTATTTCATGCTACCAAGCATTTTCAGCTGGTTAAAATACGTTTTTTTTTTACCTGGAAAGTGTGAGACGTTTTACCTGTGTGGTGATAAATTCACTGGCCCAAGAAAATCATGCTTTCAATGAGAATAGACAGATGTATGTACACACGTGGACAAAAATGTTGGTACCCCTCAGTTAAAGAAGGAAAAACCCACAATTCTCACTGAAATCACTTGAAACGTACAAAAGTAACAATAAATAAAAATTTATTGAAAATTAAATAATCAAAATCAGCCATCACTTTTGAATTGCTGATTAACATAATTATTTAAAAAAACAAACTAATGAAACAGGCCTGGACAAAAATGATGGTACCTCTATAAAAGATTGAAACTATTTGACCAGACTGACATGATTAACTCAGGTGTGTCCTTTAATTGACATCACAGGTGTTACTAAACTCATAATCAGTCAGTCTGCCTATTTAAAGGGAGACAAGTAGTCACTCTGCTGTTTGGTGAAAAGGTGTGTACCACACTGAACATGGACAACAGAAAGCCAAGGAGAGAATTGTCCCAGGACATCCGAAAACAAATGATAGATAAACATCTTAAAGGTAAAGGCTATAAGACCATCTCTAAACAGCTTGAACTTCCTGTGACAACAGTGGCTCATATTATTCAGAAGTTCAAGACCCACGGGACAGTAGCCAACCTCTGGACGTGGCCGCAAGAGGAAAATTGATGACAAATTGAAGAGACGGATCGTTGGAATTGTATCCAAAGAGCCCAGAACAACCTCCAAAGAAATTAAAGGTGAAATTAAAGGTTGACAAGCCCCAAAGCTTCTGGGAGAATGTCCTTTGGACAGATGAGACCAAACTGGAGCTTTTTGGTAAGGCACATCAACTCTATGTTCATAGACTCAAAAACCAAGCATACGAAGAAAAGAACACTGTCCCTACGGTGAAACATGGAGGAGGCTCAGTCATGTTTTGGGGCTGCTTTGCTGCATCTGGCACAGGGTGTCTTGAATGTGTGCAAGGTACAATGAAATCTGTAGACTATCAAGGCATTCTGGAGAGAAATGTGCTGCCTCGTGTCAGAAAGCTTGGTCTCAGTCGCAGGTCATGGGTCTTCCAACAGGACAACGATCCAAAACACACAGCCAAAAACACCCAAGAATGGCTGAGAGAAAAGCGTTGGACTATTCTAAAGTGGCCTTCCATGAGCCCAGATCTGAATCCCACTGAACATCTGTGGAAGGAGCTGAAACATGCCATTTGGAGAAGACACCCATCAAACCTGAGACAACTGGAGCAGTTTGCTCATGAGGAGTGGGCCAAAATACCTGTTGACAGCTGCAGAACGCTCATTGACAAATACAGAAATCGCTTCATTGCAGTGATTGCCTCAAAAGGTTGTGCAACAAAATATTAAGTTATGGGTACCATCATTTTTGTCCAGGCCTGTTTCATTAGTTTGTTTTTTTAAATAGTTATGTTAATCAGCAATTCAAAAGTGATGGCTGATTTTGATTATTTAATTTTCAACACATTTTTATTTATTGTTACTTTTGTAAGTTTCAAGTGATTTCAGTGAGAATTGTGGGTTTTTCCTTCTTTAACTGAGGGGTACCAACAATTTTGTCCACGTGTGTATGTCACTGTATGTTGTATGTTACTGTTAAATGCAGACCAGTTTATCTGCCAAGGGAGGTTCACTCAAGTAACAGCTGTTTACATTCCTCCGAATGCTAACTCTAGCTCGGCTATCAGACTTTTACATGGCAGCATCAGCAAACAACAGAGCATGTATTTTGATGCTGTGCTCATCGAAGCAGGAGGCTTTAACCACGCAGACCTCAGGTCAGAGATCCCTACATTCCATCTAGGGAGCCACAAGAGGAGCAAAAACACTTGATAAAATGTGTACGAATGTCAAGCTTGGCTACAGAGCAAGACAGTTTCCTCACTTAGCTCAGTCTGACATGACACTGCATCTGATCCCTGCGTATTCCCCCCTCTGCAAGACTCAAATCACCACAAAAACTGTCAAAATCTGGCCTGATGGTGCCTCCCAGCAGCTGAAGGACTGCTTCAACAGGGATATTTCTGAACAATCGCATCTTGAATTGTTCACAAACACTGTGCTGTGTTACATCAAGAACTGTATTTACACTGTCACAGTGGAAAAGGACATTCGTATTCATCCTAGTAGGAAGCCCTGGATGACACGGGAAATTCGGCATCTGCTCAGAAGGGAACACCTCCTTCAAGTCAGGTGATCGGACACATCACAGCAGAGCCTGAACAAACCAGAAAGAAGAAAGGCATCAGATTGGCCAAGCGGGACCCTTCATGCTGCACTAACCCACCTGGAGCAGAAAGGGACCTACGTTCGGATGCTCTTCATAGACTACAGCTCTGCCTTCAACACAATCCTTCCCTGTAAGCTGGTGTAGAAACTTGGGTTTCCACCTTCCATCTGTGCATGGATTAAGTTTCCTTTCAGATCGTAGCCAAAAGGGTTAGGATGGGAAAAAAACACATCCACAACAAGTGTGGGGGGTTATGAATTACAAAGTAACAAATTACTGTGATGTAATTACTTTTGTCAGTAATGGAGTAACATAAGGAAATACAGTTCAAATTTCGATAAACAATAACAATTACTGAACTATAGAAACCCTTGTTACTTTGTTACTTCAGTTTTGTAGGCTCTGACATTTTCTTTCATTATATGAAACAAAGCGGAGATTAGTTTTGCGCAGAGTTGGGGATTGATTAAAGTACAGACATGCCCTCATTGCTGCAGTCACAGGGCTTTCCAAACTGGCTCAAAGATGAGACGAAAAGAGACGCTGCTAGGAGTCCTCTCAGGTTATCAACAGAGCAGAGACTCGCCCCGTGTGTTGGTGTGACAGTTATGAAGGAACGCCTCTAAAGCCGCTCTTCGAAGTGAGCTTCTTCTTGAGAGCTGTTTTTTTTTTTTTCTATGATAATTTACCCTGTCTTACTGTAATGGGAATTTCTTATTACACTCAATTTATTGTACTAATTTTAATAATCTTAATTTATTATATCTTCTTTTGTAACTTTATTGGAGATCCAATCTGTGACTGTGTTTCTGCAGACATGTTCCTGTTTCACTTGTTGAAGTCAGCTGCACCTAGCAACCGAGAGCTGACCTTAGCAAAAGCAGAAACACATCCTGTTTGAACCATTTCTTTTAGAGAAGTTTAACTAAAATTGTCTCGCCAGATGTAAGTGAGAAACTTAGATCCAGCAGGTCTAAAGGTCATAAAAAGTGCAAAGTTGTTTGTACATTTCTATAAAAAGGCGATGCGCCACTCAAAGTTGGGACATTCCCTTTGAATCTCCGCTACACGTCTGATCAACGTGTACTCTCTCCATTCTTTGACTGTTGTTCATTAAAACTTTGTGTGTGCTCCTAAAGTTTGGTTCTCATTCAGATTTCAAAAAATATTCCACAACATTACTTTATTTTTCTCTCTAAGCTGCATGTGACTACTGGTCAATATGAGTTTGCACTAAATGCGCTCTGCGGGGGGGTGCATTGTTTGGTAGACTCACAGCCGTGCAGAACTGTGCACGAAAGGCAGATGTAGAGAGAGAGAGATAGAGAGACTGGTGCAACTCATTGCAATGGAAAACATAAAGTCAACCAAAATGAACATGGAGGCTTTCTTTGTGTTTTCAAAAGACTGGCTTTGTTACAGATTTGATAGAGATGAATATACAGTAGAGATGAATAGACGCAACAGTGTTTTCCATCTGACATCTGACCAAGTCCATCTGACTATGAGCTGTGGCAGAGACCAAATATGTTGTAACCTATTTTAGTGTCATTTTTCACACTGTAGTCTGAATTCAAATGAAGCATGTCAGGTTTTGAACCATGTTCATACCTTACACAAAGTTATTGCTTTAAAAATATAGTATTCTATTTTATGCATTTACCTTTATTTAACCACATAAGTCTTATTGATATTAAAATATAAATATTTAAAGGAGCCGTGTTAAATGAAAGAAACAAGGATCTTGTTTGTACAGCTATTCTTCTCTTGAGAATTTGTTTGAGTGGAAAAATGTAAAGTAAAGTAATGAGTAGTGAATTACTTTTTTTTCAAACAGGTGAAGAGTAAAGTAATTTAATTACAATTTTGACCCAGTGTTTAAATAAAGTAATTACTTTTTAGATGTAATTTACCCAACACTGTCCAAGATCCTTCACCTCAGCCTTGGCTCCCTACAGGGCTGCGTGCTGAGCCCCTACTCTCATTCTCTACACTCATGACTGTTCCCCCTCCTTCAAACAGGAGTATGAAGTATGCAGATGACACCACAGTGGTGGGACTCATCACAGAAGAGGATGAGGAGGCCTACAGGGATGAAGTAGAGCAGCTGTCGTGATGGTGTAAGGAGAACAATCTGCTCCTGAACATCTCAAAGACGAAGGAGCTTTGAACTGTTACCTTAAGGACACCGGTACAGAACAATCAGAAGACCAATAAAAAGACTAAAAAACTGTTTCTATTCCACAACCATCACCACACTCAACTAAACATTATACACACAAGAAATGACTACTGAAACTGACTAGCTGTGCAATATGTGAACTACCTTGTAAAATAAGTGGAATTTTTCTGCACAATAAGTGAACTTTTTAATAGTACTTAGCTATTTCTGTTTAACTTTGGAATTTTTGTTGTGCATGTAAATGTCACAATGACAATAAAGCCTATTCTATTCTATTCTATTCTATTCTATTCTCTGGGCTATGCCAGTTATCCGTCACAGTCTTCTGGTTCTCATTAAATATCTGCTTTTCTGTTTTCTGACAATTTTAATAAAAGCTCCTCAATAAGAAAAGTCACTAATCTTAAAATGCTCTTTTGTCTGTTTATTTTCCTCTAAAATGCAGCCAAATTTATCAGTGGTGAGCAGCGTGTCCACCTCATCAGATACCTTCTGCACAAAGCGTCTTTTTTTTTTCTTTTTTGACCTTTTAGTGGAACTGGAGCCATCAATTTACATGTGGTTGGCAGGCTAGACACTGAAGAGGTTTCTTCACTCAGGGACATGGGTGACAGCACAGAGGCTGTTTGGCCTTACAAAGAAATGAATGCACATCCTCTCAGAAGGTCTGTGAAATTTAAAACCTCTGAACAATATATACAAACATCGATGCTCCGGTTCACAGCCAAAATGTGCCAGAAATGATTTTTTTTCCTTGCCGTGTTTTTAAAACATAGCAAGAGGACACATTAAGAAAAGGCAAGTTTTTTTTTTTTTTCAACTGCAGACCATTGTGTTGAAACAGAAGTTTCTCCTATGCAGTTACTTTTAAAAGCCACTTGACGCGACAGTTCCTCTCATTTCTTACTCACTGAAGTGTGAAGATTTTCTTCAAGCCAAAAGTATGCCTCCGCCATAAACAGCATCTGTTGCTAAATTTCACTGTCAGAATGCTGAGGCTCACCAAAATTATTGGACTAGAGAGAAATATTAGCTTTACAAATTATAAGATAAATGATGGTTCAAAAAGTACCTAACTGTAACGATCTAAAATGATTCGTAAAAATATGCAAGTGAACTAACTTAAAATCTAAGTTAACTTAAACTTAAGTGGCTATTCTGTTGGTTTTATTTTCATAGCAACCATTTTATGTTTTGGTTGCCTGTCGGTGACAAACAGGTCTATTTCGTTTTAGATGCAAAAGTACACTTTTAGATATCCTTAGCAACCGAGATTTTTTGAAACCACACACACATTCTTACCATCTTCATATTTTAAATCATGTTGTTTCATTCAGTTAGAACCAGGGATTCATGTATTAAATTTTCACAATATTTCTGTAAAAAAGAAAAAAAAATGCCACTTTTGTGAACTAAAATCTACAACTTCTAGAATTAACATTTTTTCCTAAGCAGTTTCCCAATGATGCTGGAGGAGTTAGGAGCCAATTGAAACCACTAAGAGGTATTTTTAAATTTATAGCTGGACCTAAAGTGTTTTTTTTTTTTTTTTAATTCAAGCCTCTTCCTGAGGTCAAAGGTAAACAAAACCTCAGTTGTGATTGTAGACTTAAGCTGGCAGCATGTGTGTGAAATTTTGGAAAGATCGCTCAAACAAATGTTTTTTGTAACCCATATTGTGTAAAAATGTACAATTGTCAAATTACACATTTTTCCACAAAATGATCGCCAAGATTTTCAGGTCCTGTGGCCATCCCATAGTAATTTCAAAACTTCCTTTGGATTTCCCCAAAACGTTTGTTTCCATTTGTGTGATTTTGAATTTTTTTTTAAGCCCACAAGATTGTCACCCCATTCTTTTTTTTCACTTTTTTTTTTTTAAATGACACAGAGTTTAATTTTTGATCACAATGCCCAAAATTCCTTTTTACCAGGTAGGCTACTAGGTGTGTGTAAATTTTAGTGAGTTTTTGAGTGCATGTTGTGGTGAAATTTTTGCTCAAAGGCACACTAAGACAGAAGAAAAACAACCTGGTCTTTGCAATCCAGGACTAAACTCTCATATATGGCTCTTTTTCTGCTTTTGGAAACATTTCAGCTGTGCTGGCTCATAGCCCTAGCTGGCATATTTGGGTGTCTCTGGGATTAAATGTGGAAAAGCTGGCCTTTAATCTTACATATCCTCCTAAATCTTGAAAAAAAGTATTAGTTTCAAGTGCAATCACGGTGTATAATGGCTGCAGCATTTGCCCTGAAGCTCCAGCCTGAGCTGGTACCTAAAGTATGCAGAATGAAGTAAACAACATCAAAAGCTTAGATGCACAACTTCCACCCAGCCTTATTGCTTGCTTTTAATCCTTTACCAACCATATTACGGCATAATTACTGCATTGACTTGGCTCAGAAACCACACATGTGAAATTACATCTGAACAACAATAATGCCAACTCCAAAACAACAAAACATAATTGTCCTAAACCTAAACGCTAAAGCAAAACATAGGGGAGGGTTATCAGGCAACTGACTGATTGCCAAAGTCTTAATTTTCCCAGTAATACATAAACCCTATGACCCGAAAATGTTAATGGGGATTCCAGATTTGTGTTTTTTTATGTTCTTTATGCATAAAACATTAGTTTGAATAATCCTTCAACAACTTTCTACTTTAAAATAACAAATTTTCTTCTTTTTTTGTTTTGTTCCTAAACTAAAGCTTTTCAAATTTCCAGTTGTGTCACACAGGCTACATTTACACAACAGAAAAGCTGGCTGTAAGAGAAAAACCTCACAGGGAGATGTCTCCAGGCTGGATAAAGGTCAGGCGGCCTAATGTTACTGTGTGTATTTGAACATCAGAGCTACCAACTCCGTTTGTTTACAGTTTTCATCGTGGATGAAAGATAAGAATTACAACCACTCACCCTTCTCTAATTCTTATATTTTTGAAATCAACTTAACTAAACTTTACTTTTTCTGCAAATAACCTTAAAAGAAAACTACAGCTGATCAAAGAACTGAACAAAGCTGGCATTATCCGAACAAAAACTCAAAAAATCGTAGAAGCAAATGCATTTATTATGCGTCTATTCTTCCAAAACGTATGCTCATTACATTTGTTGTTCATTCCTCCAAGTGTAAATTTGTTGTAGTTTTTTTTTTTTTTTTTTTTTTTATCGGCTTCATTCAGGTAACTATATTACTTCTTGTTAATTGATTAGAAATGATCATTTTTTCCTATGTGTTAATTACTCCTTTAGTGTTGTTTAACATATGTATTAACATGTATTTATGAGGACGGTTACCTTTTCAAGGTTTTGCAAGTACTCCACAGTTGTCATTATTACCATCCGCCATCTTTGCAATAATAATGTTCTTACCATTAAGAAGCTTATGTTGAATCAAATTTCAATACCAATTAGTTGTTAGCAGGCTACTAGAAGTTAGAAGCTGGGAAAGTATGGTGCACTGGGGTCCTGTCCTCTATTAGTTCTCTCTACTATTCTATATAATTTACCCAGCACTATGTTTTATTTAGTTCTTCATGCCTCTGTTTGGTACAGTGTGATTCAAATGTTGTCCTTGTTTCCCTCTCCCCCAGAGGGGCGTGGGAAAGATTCACCTAGAAATATTCCAGGTGGATCGTCTGTGCTCCTGTCTTTGGCAGTAATCCTGGCCTCTGGCTCGTCTCGCACCCCCAGCTGCCACACAGTTTCATCTGGTTGAAGCCCATCTGCCACACTTTTCAAACATGTAGTTGTTATTTAAACATGTAGTTGTTATGCAAGCATTTAGCTGTTTTTCAAACATGTAGTTGTAGAGTTAGATAAGCGAATTCTTCTTTAACAATTCTAGCACATCATCTGTCCGTCTGGGAAAGGATTCCTCTTTCACGTGGGAATCCCTGAGGGTTGTTATTTTTTCCCCCAAGATAAGTTTTTTTAAGAGTTGTTCTTCATTGAGTCGGAGGGTCTAAGGGCAGGGATGCAAGTTTAGCTTAGTCTGTTTAGTTTAGTTTAGCAACAAGCTATTAATTATATTTTATGACTGGCATAACTTTTTTTGGATGAGTATGGACCTGTATGAAGCCCAATGAGTCGGCTATGGTTGTGATAATGGGCTACATAAATAAAATTGAGTTTAACTGAAATAAAACTAACCTCACTGGGACAACAATAACTCCCAACTTTGTTAGCAAAATGTAAAAAAAAAACAACACAAAACAAAAAAAATAAATAAATAACGTATGACACCGCTATACGTTAGCCATATTAGCATGTATTCAATAGCAACCAACCTTGTTTGGAACTCAGAAAAAAAAACAAAAAACAAAAAAAAAAACAGTGCCATGTACCTTTCAAAATCACTATCCCATCAGTTAAAAATAAAAATAACTAGGATGCATCCATTATAAGGCGCACTGTCCACTTTTTGACAAAGTTAAGACAAGTTTTAAACCAATAAGCTTGCCTTATCGTGTGAAAAATGTGATATTGTCTTGACAAATTCAACATTCCATAACAAATGCGCTTGTCTTTTCTGATCTTCAGCATCAACAACTATTGTGCCTTCAAAAATCACCTGCTGTTTAGCTTTTTTTGTTGATCCGAACATAGTCTGAAGATTATGCTGAGATCGCTAACCAGGATTTGTGACGTTGAAGATCTAAAATGGCCTCCAAAACAGAGACAAACTTTAATCTATGATGTAAGCAAACACACATTAGATGACCTGCCTAATAAAAGTTCACCAAAAATTCAACATGGTGTGTTTAATTTGTGTCAACTGCAGGCATGAACAAAATAAAAATCAAAGTTGAAGTTATAAGAATATGTGTTGGATCAACAATTGTCAACATGCATGTCTTCAATAAACTGGAACACTTGTGTAAATGTGAACATTTTGCTATAAGAGGCACACTGATAGTTGTATCCCCCAGGGTAGTCAGGATGTGTGCACCTTGTTTATTGCAGCATAAGTTATAATTTAGATAAATAACATTTTTGCATTTATAGGTGAGACACTTGCTCGCAATCGTTTTTTTTTTTTTTTTTGTATAAAGTTTAAATTGTGGATTCCACTGAAAAGGACAAAATAAGTTGTGAACTCACAGCAGAATATTGTTTTTTTGAATTCTTGAAACTTAGGTTCAGTCCTACAGAAACAGAGAATTTTATCTCTGCTGTCTGCACACATTTTCACATCATTGTTAATAATATACTATGTCTGTTCTTGTTAAGCATTAAATCTAGACTACAGTGCTGCATGTTGTCATTTTAATAGCAAGCTGTGTATTACAAGAGTGCAACCTATTATTAAGACATGTGAAAGCAGTTGATAAGTACATTGAAAGATTGGGGACAACACATCATTCATTTCTTATGAAAACAAAAACAGTTTGAATAGGGGATTTTCTACATCATCAATATTTTTTTAAATGGCCTTATTCCAGTTAACTTGACTTATTCTGGGATAGTCTATCTACCATGTCAAGTTTAAGAACCTATGAAAGGAGATTTCAAATGTGGATTTTTAAGTTCAGCATTTAGCAAGACAATCATTGAATTCAATCCTCTGACAACAATTTTGCATTTTTGCATTTGAAACAATGGATTACTGAAAAAAACACATATGTCAAACTCATTACATATATAAAGTAACATATTGTTAATAAAATAAAGAAAATAAACAAGGAAGACAGAAGATGATGCTATCTTTGTGACAGTGTAATTATTCATCATCATACAGACTTTTTTGCAGCAATGCATACAGTACACACTCATGTCATAATCAAGACTTTATCAGATCAAATACATGGTCATGGTTTCGCAGATGTTCTCATGATGCTGGGTCAAGGCAAGATACTCCCTGGACATGTTGCCAGTCTCTCACTTGGCCACACAATCACACACCTAGGGGCAATTTAGAGTCACCAATCAACCAAGGAAGAATGTTTTTGGACTTTGGAAGGTAACCCGGTAACCTTTGGGAGGTGCCTGGAGAGAAGCCCACCTATGCACAAGGAGACAATGCAAACTCCTCACAGAAAGAACTCAACCAGTATTTGAACCACAGCATTCTTACTGCGAGGCGAGAGCGCAAACCCCTGTGTCACTGTGCAGTCTGCAAAAGGGATTTTTTTTCATTCAAATAATTGTATAATGCATACATCAATTTAACTGTTTATGACACTGCTGACTTGCAGCTACTTTCTGAAAAAAGTGTGAAAGGCTCCAGACACCAAACATCATAAAAGCCCATATGAAACCAATGTAACATTCTTTTAGTTTAGGGAGTTTGGCATTTTGGGATGACTGACTAAAGTCTATAAGACTTAAAAACTGCATATAAAAGACTAAAAATACAAATTTAAAAAGTAAATCAATGGTTTTATCCATAGCTACTCCTAATTTTTATTTTGCCTTCGTAAAGAACGTGTACTCTTGATAAGAATATTTAAATTATACAAAGTCTTTCTCAGATTCTTTTCATCATTGACATAACCTCCAAATTGCGATAAACTAGCAACCTGAAAGCTATTTTCTTCTATCCAACTTTTCACTGGCATTCAACAAGCACATGTGATCCCTACTGAATTAAACATGGACTTCTGAGCTCCTGCAAAGATCCAACAAGCCAAGTCCCACAAACAAATCCCTGTACGGAGATGCATGTTCTCCCTTAAGGTTTCGTTTATTCATCCATAATTCCTTTAACCTCAATTAGACATCCTTTAACTATAATAGAGCACACAGTGGACTCTAAATGAACCAGATTGTCTGGGATAGCTGACTGAAATACAGTGTCTGCCCTAGAGGTCTGCTGTTCACTTCAACGGTGCACTAAAAAATTAAAAGCTGCATGGTGCCTGTGCTCTTAAGTGCCCATAGAAGCTGTATGGCTACTTTCAACCCTTTCAAAGTAAGCCAAACAGACTATTTTTACTCTCAATCGTACATGGGCACTAAACACTGAAACTCTTCTGTGAGATTGCTGTTTGTGGGAACAGTATCCCTAAAAACAACTCTAGTTAAAAACAAAACAAAAACAAAGAAACGCTTCAAAAGCCAAAGTTTTATAGAAAATCACATGCTCTTCTGTCCAATGTTGTTCAGCTCCTATTCATCCATCTTAAACACCATGACCAATGAAAATAATGTATTGTTCAGACTGAAATTTTCTATACCAACACATCTGAATGGTTAACTGAAACTGAAAACAAAAAGACAAAACATGACTGAAGTATTTTGTTTTTCCAGTGAGCATGTTTGCAGAAATCATGGCTTTAATTCTGCAACAATAATTATCAGATGTTGTTTGCATATAAAAAGGAAATTGCATTTTTTTTATAACTGTCATTTTTTGTTATTTACCCTTTTAAATTGTTTTATTACATCATTGTGTGTTTATTGGTATTTAATTTAGACTGTTTAGATAAACTTGACAAAAGAGCTTTATACAGCAACGTTAACACACAAATGCAATTCAACATGCTTCTACACAAATACAAAAAGAGGGGAGATGGTTTAGTTTTCAGTTCACATATGAATGTGAATGAATAAAATTGGGTAGATCTAAAGAGCTACTCTGATCATCTTTTGATCTATTTTAAAAGCATTTAAATAATTAATATGATTATGTTGTTTGTGCCCCCAAAAAAACCCTCTGTTGTTTTCTAGGAATAAGTTTCTGCAGAGCGACAGAAGTTCCTCAGAAGTTCACCACGGAAACATTGGCAGGACTGCCAGCCCCACCTCCACACCTCCACCTTCCCCTCCCTATCCCTGCGAGCTCTCTGTTTACATGCTCTTCCACTTACCTACCTGAAAACCCCAACCTAACATTACCAGTGCTGAACTGTTAATCCATAACTATGTCATGTTTTCTTTCCTTTTTTTTCAAGGGGGGATCTGTCTGTTGCTTTTCCAGTTACACAGTGGTAACTTTTATAGTGATTCTATTTTATGTTAAATGAATGATTGAAATGTATTTCCTTGAATGTCAATGACGCTCTGAATGTAGTTCCAAGAAACAAGATACTATCCAAACTAAATCAAGAAAAGGTCAAAATCGCCCTGATACAGGAAACGCGTATGAGTCAAACTGATCATTTGAAGCTGAACAGAAAAGGCTTCAAATAGATTCAATCATCATGTGATAAATCCAAACACAAGAGGGGCGTGGCTGTTCCTGTCTCACAAATAATTTATTAAGAAAATATTTCAGAACACAGTGATGAGGAATATGTCAGAAAAACAGAACTGATAGAGGGGTCTAAAGTCAGTATATTCAACTTGTACACTCCACCTGGGAGTGATTGGATATTTTACAGGAATATTTTCAAACTAATGTTGGAGACTGAAGGGACTGTTATTTTATTTATTTATTTATTTATTTATTTATTTTGGGGGGGGGGGGGGGGGGGGGTATTTTAAGCTTGATCCCAATATGGATTCCTCTAATCCAAAAAATCAGAAGAACCCAGTAATTAGAAAAGTTAAATCTTACATGGAAGAATTGGGGGTTATTGATAAAGAGAATTTTATCCAACTACCAAAGATTTTACACATTACTCAGCATCTTTTAAATTCATGTTACACTGTATTATATCTTATTAAGATCAAAGAATGCAGCATTCTAACCAGGGACTTGTCTGACCACAGTCCCGTCTCCCTGTCCCTTCAACTGTCCATGAAAAAACGGGAACTAAACTCACACTTACTCCAAAACTCTATTGTGTCTAAAATAAAGGAAGATATTAAAGAATGTCTACAAATAAATGAAACCAATGAGGTATCTCCAATTATCTTATGGACACACTGAAAGCAGTAATGAGAGGCAATGTAATACTCATTGTGTTATATTTAAAGACATTGAAAGAATACAAACTGGTGGAATTTCATGCAAAACTACAATTAAAAGAATGGGATGATGCAAACAATTCAATGCCAAGTACAAAACAAGAAATTTGTAAAATTCAAGGTGAAATTAACAACATTTCTGCAGAGGAATCCCAGAAAGACTTCATTAGAAGAAACTCAGCTAAGTATTTTGCATTTACATTATGCAATCAACTGCAACAAATGTAATACAAAACAGTACAATTCACAAGATTAAGGACCATAAAACAAATATCTTGGAAACCATACAGGAATGAGAGTTCAGGAATGCTTTCTTCAAAGAGTTACACTTACAATCTAATACTACTGACGAAAATTATGTTCATACTTCTCTCGGCCCGTTGAGTCTACCTTCAGTATCAGATATTCAAAAAATGAATTGAATACAACCAATTTCAGAGGAAGAAATGAAAGCAGCTCCAATAAGCTAAAGCCAGGAAAAACAGTTGGACCGGACGGGTTTAAAGCCACGCAGTATCATTGCATGAACAAAGAGTTATTACCCCTTTATTGAAGACATTTATTATTTTATTCAGAATGGAATAACGAAGAAAGCAACAATTTCAGTATTCCCAAAAGAGGGGAAAACAGGCAGAAATGTGGGAATTACAAGCCAATCAGTGTCCTGAACACAGACTATGAACTGTTTACCTCTGTTCTAGCACAGCGATTGGAATAGTTACTTTTGTAATCTCAGTAATTTCGATCAAAATGGTTTTATTAAAAATAAGCAAACAACTGATAACATCAGGAAAATACCGTATATCTTACATTATATACAGACGACTTGGACTCAATCAATATTAGCTAGTTTAGATGCTGAAAAGGCTTTCAATTCTGTTAGATGGACAATTTTATACAAAGTGTTGGCAAATTTGGTTTTCAAGAAAAATATATCAGTCATTCAGGCCCTACATAATAAACCCACAGCATGTATTAAGATCAATGAGAATTTATTGGAAATATTTTGTTTGGAATGTGGGTGTAGATGGGGCTGTGCTTTCTCACCACTTCTGTTTGATTTATTCATAGAAACATTGGGTCAGTTAATAAGACAAAATTCAGAGATTAAGGGTATTTCATTGTCAGGAGTTGAGTACAAAATAACAATCTTTGCTGATGATGACACAGAGAGATCATTTAAAGAATTAATGTCTACTCTGTCTGACTTTGGGAACAGGTTATAAAGTGAACATTTTAAAGACTCAGGTGATGACCCTTAACTTTACAGCCACTATAACTTTGCACACAAAATTTGAGTTAAATTGGGAAAAATAAAATATCAAATATCTGGAAATACACTTAACCAAAGACCTTTCTGAACTTTTTGAGCAAATTTTGAGCCAGTATCCTCAAATATAAAGGCTGATTTACAAAGACATAACCCGATTCCTTACTTGAGCCTTGGTTGTAGAGCAGGTATCATGGAAATGAACATATTACCCAGATAATTTACCTATTTATAAACTCACCAATAGATGTGAGTGAAAACCAATTTAAGGAGTGAGAAAAATGGATTTCCAGATTTATCTGGCAAGACTGTAAACCAAGGATAAAATATTCCACCCTTGAACTTTCTAAGGAAAGGGAGGGAACTGGCCCTCCCTTTCCTCGGGAACTGTTACTATGCAGCACAAATATCCCCGATCTTAAAGCAACAAATGGCAAAGTGGAAGGAACTGGAATATAGCTTCTCTTGTAATTCCCCATCCAAGCTGTTATAGCTGATAAGGAGCTAATGAGCTGGACATGTTGTGGATTCCTTACTCATACACTTAAAGATTACCAATATGTCAGATACAAAATATGTTGCAAATTTTTAGCACTTTTCATGTTACATAAAAACTCCAGCATCCGCACTGCAACCACACCGAAGCCAAACCGCGTGCTGTGTCGCTTTTGTTGAAAATGAAGTACTACTAAAGATTAATGTGTCAAGAGTTCCTCTAAGGTTATCTTCACATTTTTGGGTATTTGATAACCAACTTTAACAAATGTTTATTTATTTGGGCCTTAAAATGAAACTAAAATGACGAAAGAGTAAAATACGTCTTCAGCACAACGCAGAGATTTTCACCAACTTCAGAGTTTGCAGTCAGTACATTCAAGTTCAAACCAAATTTTTGCTCTCGCTTGGCTCCTAAGAGTATATTTTGATCAACAAATAGTGAAGCCACTAAAGGCTTACAACGGTAATCTGTCAGATGTTAATAGCTTTTCATCCTGAGGAGCTTTACTCTTCTTGGTTTGAACTCTATGCATTCAGAGTTGTAGGCCATATTCATTCACTTACTATGCATTTCTCACTCTGCTGCCCTTTTTTGGCTTTCTAGAGTTTTTTTATACAATCTTGTGAATATAAGTTAAAAGCAACAGGATGTAGCTTGGCTGCATGGCTCATGGTGTAAAGGACCGAATCAAACTCATGATCTGACAGAAAAAAGCCCTGCCAAATGACTGTACATGCTTGATTAGACTTTGTGCTACGTAATCTTCTGGGTTTAAAAATAAAAAAAAAACATCATAAATATTTTAAATGGAGATTATCCAAAAGCTTGTGCTGAAGAAGTCATTGGCGGCCCAATTTTTGACATTTAGTGCACTAAGAAATAGTGGTCAAATTCCCATTTGTCAGAGATAGCTTGTAAAACAAAAGGAAAAACTTATTTTTTCCAAGTTTACATTATAAAGCTTTTTTTTTAAATCAAAGTTTAAATCAAAGTTTTTCTTTTACACCTTTTTGTGAAAAAAAAAAAAAAAAATCTGAATCACAAATTAAAGCCAGAAACAGTTTATTAAGATAAGTTTATTAAGTTACCTGCCCCCTTTCTATGTTCTATTCTATGTGCATTCAAATGACAATGTTTTCTTACAATTCTCATGTTGGAGAACAAGAAGTCTTAAAACCTTAAAAGTGGAAATAAAACATTTTTCTAATGATTTCTCTCTATTGTCAAATGACATGTTATTGTAGCTACTCCGTGTTTTATCATGCAGTTACCTCATCTGAGAAAAATAATGAAGATATAATTGAATTCCTCAAAAATCTGGAACTTCTACTGCCTTTTTCCCTTCAAATACATCAAAGTCTTTTTGCTGCTGTGAATTCTTTCACGTGCTTTCAAAGGGTTCATAAGACTAGAAAACAAGGCATGATTGAGGCTCTGGCACAGTTTGCAAATGAATACACCACTGAGAGGCCTGGCAGAGGCAGAGAAAGGAAATGAAATATTGGATTTGTTTGTATAGTAAGATGAGCACAGAGAAAACACCTGGGGTCCATGTCTGCTTCCAAAATAACATGCTGAGCCGTTCTGGCTGCTGATGGTCTTCTCATGTTCTGCCCAACAGCCACAGAGAGAGGAGACCAGGGCAGAACTCATCAAACAGAACCCAGATCCAAGTTGCGCATCAATTCAGGTAGATAAATGAATGACGGGATGTAGTGTGTCCGCGTCCTCTCCTACCTCACCATGATGTGACTGCTCTAAGACAAATGCACTGATGCACTTAAAAAATGCATTTAATCTTAAATGCATGTTTTAAAACTCTATATAAATATAGTATAAACTTCCATGCATTAAAAAGGACGCCATTCATGTGCCACAACAAAAGCCAGGTTACGATTGATCAAAATTCAACTGGTTTAACTTTCAACACTGTTAAAGGAATGAATATACTTTATTTTCTTTATTATAATTTAAACGGCTGTTTTTTTAAAACTGCTTCTGAACTCTGTTTGACCCACACATTAAAGTTTGCTGTGTGTTTTTCTCTGTGTTCTCTCCACTTACCATATGGAGGAAGGAGACATCGTCAGAAAGCAGGGAGTGTCCGGAATGTGAGCTGATTAAAACACAACTCAGGAACTTTGCCCTGATACTCCCATGTCTACAGCGGGAAGTGTAAACAAGTGTATTGTAAACTACTGACCTTGCATCCCTTAAAATAATTATTTTTTCTGTAACCAGGGCAACGAATTCTAAACAAAAATGGGAGGTCGGACAGGTGTCCTCAGAGCTGCTTGGAGCAGATGTGATGTGAGCTTGTCTGTTTCCTGCTCTCCCAAGAAATCGTACCCTGCTCAACTCTCAGAATAACTGTCTGTGATGTTCCCACTCACACACACATACACACGTTTATTTTTTATTTATTTTTATTGATTTATGTCGGCTCACGCCCCAACCTGGCATTACTTTACGGTTGGCTCATGCCCTAAAATAATGCATATTCAATGGCATTTTGTTTGTAGATCCTGAAAACAGATTTGAAAATTTGCATAGCAATGCGTGACCATAAGAGTGTTGAATACAGAAGCCAGAAATGCACATTTACGCGCATTTAAATAGACATTTTTTTCCATTGACATCTTTGACTTGACTACTGCAATGCACTATGAACAGAGTCGTAGACTGATCTACTGGAGAAATGAAATTTAGCTGATCTCATTTTAAATCAACTAAAAGGACACATTACACCACTATTTGAATTGTTGTACTTTATTGTCCAACCTCATACTAATATTTAAATCAACCTCTTCTTCCTCACCTTATTTGCATTTTGTTTCAGAAAAAAGTGTTTCCTAAAAGACCTAACATAATAACAAAACACCTTTGTGGTTAGAGTCCAGCTTTAGCCAGTTCTAGAGTGACGGGTGTTTCGTGATTCAAAGAGTCGCAAAAAAAGCCATGTGTTTTGAACTACTAGGCATTCATTAGGAGAGATGCAATATGTTCCTGAAATATAACCAACTCATCAAATGACCACACATCTCACTGCTATATTCTCCAAGTCTCCTTTGGTGCAGAACAATTCGTTTCTCATTAAATACTTTTGAGCTTTCATAGTTGCAAAAGAACAGATGCATTCATTGATGTTAAAGGAATTACTTCATAATACACTCTCTAGAATTGCATTCAACCAGAAGGAAACATCCCAACCTTTCACTCTCTAACCTTTGCAAGTACTTCCTCATTACGCTGAGCTAAGCCATAAAACTACAAGATATAACTAACAACATGTCTTTCAATAACATGAAAATCCCAGATACAATCATTTCAAAGACAGCCAGTGTCAGAGTCTGACCAGCAATTGAGAGAAAATTAACACTTTTCCAAGAACAAAAAACTGCGCTCCTCGTTAATGCGTAACGGTATGATGTTAACTGAATCACCAAAACAGCATGGCTCCTCCACTGTTTTCAGTACATGTACTCTCAACACTCAGAGCCTTGTATTATTTATAGCAGCCTACATCCAGACCGCAGAAACTGGCAGCGAATTCAAGTGCCGGGCATGCTGAGAAACAGACAGATGACAACTCTACTGGTTGACACGCTCTCTGTGTGTTGGGGGGAAAAAGTGAGTGTTGAGAGACAGTAAGCAATCTCGATCAGAGATCTAATCTTAACTCGAAGACTTTGTGGTACTGTGTGTGTTGAGCCTTTACTTTCGTATCAGCATGAGGTATTCTTGGGAGGTCTGAACACTTTTGACATGTGATAAACCTGACATTCTCTTTCTGCAACTAATCACCAGCAGAAACAATGGTAGACAGCTCTTTATATAAAAAAGAGAAGATAATAGGTTTAGTTTGAACAAATAAAAGAATAAACTTTTTTTCGGTTGTGAAAAAAGCTGGTGAACAATTGACTAATTGGAAGAAAAACGTTCCTCGCATTCCAAACAGGAAGTACCATCTGCTTCCAAGAAGCCAAAATCCCAGACTTCTATAGAGTAATAAACAGCTATTAGTCAGTCATTCATAGGTTAACTGGTCACTCTAAATTGTCCCTAGGTGTGGATGGGAGTGTGCATGGGTGTGTGACTGTGGCCCCTGCGACAGACTGGCGACCAGTCCAGGGGTCTCCCCTGCCTTCGCCCATGAGTAGCCGGGTTAGACTCCGGCAACCCCGTGACCCTGAAGGGATAAAGCTGTTTGGAAAATGAATGAATGAATGAATGAATGAATGAATGAATAGTCAGTCATTCTATTTTTCAGAATGGCCATTCTTGCTCTCCCTTTTTTTATCGTGTTATTGATTATCGTAATTTTTACATTATATTTTTTTCTGCAGTGCAAGTTATCAAGTCATAAACTGACCAATCAGATGCCTCAGTAAAAGTATGTGGTCTTACATGACAGATTTTGTATAGCCTGCTTTTAAGTGGAATTAGGGGTGTGAACTTCCAACAAGCTCACTCCTGATTGGTGGAACTGGTTACCAAAGAAATATTCACAATTATTTGTTCCAATATGGCAGCATCCGTATTGTGAAAAAAATGGCGACTAATTGACTTAATTTGGTGGGAGCAGTATATAAGTCATTTTGTTTTGCTGACATATCACTCACTCAATCCAATGATGTGAAGACTATTTAAAGTCTCACTCCAACTATATATTTTTTCACGTTTAAAATTATCCCCAGTGGACTTTGAAGTTATGATTATGCACCCTTTAGCCAAAATCAAAAAACCTGCATTGATTTTTTAAGACATATTTTCTGCAGCGTGGCAGGAGTTCATCAGAAACTTTCATCTGGGTTGTGTGCGTGTGTGTGTGTATCCAGCCACACAGTTCAGAATCAGATGTCAGCTCAGAAGAAGAAAATGAAGACGTTAATGGATGCACCAAAATTGTAGTGGAGCAAGGAGACTTTAGCCCATGGCAGTTGCTGCTTTTTCAAAAATCCAGTTTTCATCTAATCCTGATTCAACACAATAAAAAAAAAAAATACTCAGATTGCGTCTTTACATAGACTTAACATTGAAACTTGATGCCACTGCCGCGCCGGCCACGTCCGGTGTGAATGCAGCATTAGAATGAATTTCATTTCTTTTTAAAGTTTTATAAATAAAAAAAAAAACAAAGATAATTATGATTATGCTATTTTTACAAATTCAACAGAGGCCCAAAAAAGTCAATTTTCCAACAAGCTGACTATATCTATTTTTTATTGTTGTAGAAAAAAATGCAGATTATGTCTCTGTATTTGTACATTTTGTTTCTTAAGTGCTAAATCAGCTTCAATAAATTCTAAGTATTCAAACAAATTCCATTAAATGTTACACTTCACAGTCTTGGAATCTAATGTTTTCAAAAGTTGAATAAAGGATTTTCAGCAACTTCCTCCTCTTACACAACAGAATAAGAAAATTACCTTTAAAACTGTTGTGTTTAACCAACAGTCTGATTGCACCTGAAATTTCAGTTTGACTCACTCTCTTGACTGAAAATAAGCTTCTGCCACTGGACACTTTAATCAGCCTTCACTGAACAGTGTCAAGTCAGCCTACTGTTTTAAGCACAGCTCCAGCTGCAGGAGGACATTTGGATTTCTGATTTGTGAGAATGAGATCTGCTCAGACAACCAGCAGTCAAAGGAAGCAATCGTAGTCAGGCAAGCTCCCAAGAAAGACAAGCCTTGTTATCCAAGACGAGGAAAAAAAACATTGTTCTCACTCCTGGGTGGGCACAGTTAACTGTGGAGCGCTAACACGGCATAACACTGGAGGTGAAGGCAAGCAAAGCAGCCTGAAAGGAGACGCTACTGAATGAAAACTGAATTGCAATCAGCTAATAATTCCTGTAGAAGTTCATTAAAAATTCAATGAGGCTTTAGCCATGCAAGAGCATCTAACTTTGAATTGTTGAGAGACCTTAATGATGTTAACATGAAACCATGTGCAGCGATCAGCTTGCTTGTTTTTAAGCACTGTAGCGTATCAGGTATACTTGAGTCATCTGAGCTCCTATTCAAGTGTGTTGGTATCTCGTTTCTGTTCATTTGAATAAATAAAATCACACAAGATTGTCACACAAGCATTGTGTTACACTTGTTTCTTAAAATGTAACTCATCCCAGATGTTTAGAAAATTAGAGTAAAAACCATAAATGTAAACAATTTCCCTCTATATTTACCATAGCAACAGAAGTGCAGATAGAAAAAGATAATATAAAAGAAATAAGATTTATATTATTTTTATTTCAGTGTTTCAAAATATATTGTAAAAAAATGTCAGTTCTTGGTATAGGTTTTAAAATATTTTGACTGAAAATATCTATTTTTTTGTCAGGTATCTGGGGGGATGCACAACATGCTGCGATTTACTAAGACATTTATTCCAGAGCATCTTATAACCTAAATGGATGAATTCTGGTTGAGCTTACACTGTCCATGTGACTTTGAGAGGTAGATCTACACAGCACTATGACAAATTGTTAGGATGGGTGTTATTGTAAACACACTTAAGGTGCTTACACGCCGAACGCGATTCGCACGGCGGAGGCGGCCAGTTTCAATGTAAAGTTAATGGTTTAAACAGAAATGGAAGTTCTGTGGTTTGAATTGAGGCTGGCACATCTCAAAAGTCTGGAAACAACACGAATTGAGCGGCGGGCGTGGCAGGAAAGAGTAGATAACAAATCTAAACTCTGGGGAGGTCGCCACGTCTGTTTTAACCAATCAGGTACTCAACTTTGGGCACATGGCGGTTTCAGTGACAACGGGTAGAATAGATTTCCAATATGGTGGATCAAATCTTCTGAACTTCCATTCATTTTCTTAACCTGATGATTCCTTTCGGGACAGCTGAGTTTCCTGAACTTTCCTGGCTACTGTTGGACGACAGTCTGGTTAAAACACGGCCAGAGAGAGACTACGGTCAGTGGAAATGGCCGTCATCCAGACACAGTGGCGCTGAAGCTCACTATACCCAGACAACCTCTAAATCAGAGGTGCTCACAATTTTTTGGCATGCCAGCTACTTAAAAGACATAAAATACTGTGAAGTTTTCATTTTAAGTGCTGAAACATACAACCAACATATTGTTACAACAGAAACACAATTCCTGTTTAAAAACAATGAAAAATCTAAGGATGAACGGATGCTTTCGTGACAACCCGAGCGAGCCCTTCACTCAGCATTTTGTGGATGTCTGTCTTTATAAAGTGACAAACCCTTTTCATGTGGCGACTGTGGTTAGTCACCATTCCTTGTGACCTTTGTAGACAAAAGAATCCCAGGTTCGAATCCTGCTTTCGTAATGCATTAATCATTTTTACTGTGTTAACACATATTACTATAAATATTAATTAAAACCAGGATAATTTCTTGGATTTGAAATGTCATTGGAATGTTTTTTTTATAGCCATGAGTTTTTTTAGTAACACAAATACATGTAGTAACCTTTAATTTAAAATTTCTTGTTGGTTTTAAAAAGATGTTCATAGAAATTATTTTTTTTTAATTATGTATTCTTTATGCTTAGTAGAATGAAAACAGATATTTAAAAAGTAAAACATAACAATACTAGTATTGGAACCAATATAAATCCAGAATGGTAGTTTTACAAATGCACGACCCACCGCTGTCGCCACAACCACAGGATTGTGACAAGGAGTGTTTGCTATTTGATGACTGAATTTGACTTTTTTTCTGTGGGTAGATGGTTTATATATTTGTTAATTTCTTTTCGATAGCCTGCGATCACCGATTTAGACGTGATCACGATGTTTGTGTAGAGCTCTTCGAGAAAGAAAAAAATGATTTCTAAACATCATCTTTATATTCCATGTATTGTAAATTAAATACAGACAAAGCTTCATGTAGTAATCATTAACATTAGAACACCTTGTTCCCACAGACGAACAAGGTGGCTAGCTTAGGGAACACATTTTTGGTCTCACGGCGAGCAGCGAATTCTCAGTGTGGTGAGAAAGGGGAGGGTCGTGCAAATTGGCAGCGCGAATCGCATTCGGTGTGAATGCCCCTTAACAAGGCTAAGATAGTGGTTTTGGAATGTTTTTTTTTTTTTTTTTTTTTTTTTTTTTTGTGTCTTTGCGTTGTAACAGTAAAGTTTTATTTAGTATAATCAGTGTTTTGTTTAAGTGTTACAACCAAGGTTGGGAGTTACAGGTATTGTGCTTATGTAGCTAATGTATGTAACCTGTTAGAAACAAATAAAAGTCTGACGAACTTACCTCTGATTCTTTTATCTTGTATAATGGGCCTTATTGTTTGGTACACCTTGTAAAAGTATGAAAGTAGACCATTTAATGATGGTACGCCTTATAATGGTACGTACCCCTTGATACGAACAATACGTGTTTAAACTGTTGTTAAAATATCAGGTACAATCCTCCCAGCTAATGAACTATAATGTTTTTATTTATTTATTTATTTATTTTTTACTGAGTCTTTTCAAGATGTGGCATTTATGATTCCCAGACAGTGTGTCCTCTTAAGTTCTGGACCCAATTGTTTAAAGACCCACTGCAATGAAATATGTCTCTTGAGTGTTTATAACATGTTTTTGTCTGATTTTTCTCATTATAAGGATATATAAGAATGTAAGCTTAAAACTACATTTCTGAGTATTTCTTTATTTAAATTGTTTTTAATCAGTAGCAGAAGAAACATGGAACTTCAAAAAGCTCTCTTTTGTGATCTATAAACGGCAATAGGTGGGCCAAGGTCTCCCTGTTCCACTCCATTCCAATGCATCCACTTACAGACAAATAGATACATTAACGCCTTTGTTTTCCTTGTCCGAGCTGGCATCTGGCTCAAAACTGTATGGATAGATAGCTCTAGATATTACTCTCAATTCTTATTGCACCGCTAATGTTAGCTTAGAGTTGTAAGGGGCTGTGAGTGTAAGCAAAGGGATTTTGGGCAATAAGTGGAGGCTTACACTGTTCCAACTGGTACGCCCACAACTTAGAGGGGAGGTTTCTGATAAACTCATGTCACACTCCAGACACTATGTTGTACAAAACCCCACTTTTTTTCTGTCAAAAAACGGCACAATCATACTAAAAAGGCCACTGGAAACAATTTTACAATAGATCAAAGGGTGATCAGAGTGGGCTTTATCAAGGCTTTTCTGAAGCCTTTCAGAGTAAACTATATCCATATATGTGATCATATATTACATTTGCCACACAAAAGAACAAACTATTTATGAAACATGAGTTATTTTTCTGGACTTCTTTCATACCCAGAAATAAGAAAACGCCATCACTGAGGCACCACCTTTTGCCTCTTATGGGTGGCGCCCATTTCATGACGTCATCCTAGAGCTGGCCTTTGCAGCTTGTCTGTGTTTCATCTACCAAGAAACAAACATCCACATTTTTACAAATATGGACGTGCACATTGTGTATCTGCCTTCAGTAGCCTTGATGTTTATTCCAAATATTTGGAAGCCGGTCCGGTATTTATTAGAGACAGCCAATCTATTTCATCGCAGACATATTGGTGAAAGTTAAAGGATTCATTTCACGGTAAAATTTGGTCATAAAATACAAACAACAACACCAGATTAATCTTTCAGAATTTATTAAAATGATGAGAAGATTGTCTTATATTCTGATTAGCACTGGCTGTGAACATTTCTTTTTACTCTTTGAATCATTATTAATCTCGGTATCAAAAATCTTTACTTTCATGAAAATCATTTTTTCTCGAGACGCGCACCTTTCAGTCTTTGCTCAATTATACATTTTCAAACAAGTCCTTCTAATGTTGTTGCATCTCCACCAGGAAATCAGTCTCCATTTTGTGCTGCCATCTTCTCCATATCTCCAATCTGCTTGCGCCATTCTCAGATTCGTTTAGGATCTACCCCAAAATGTGGTGCAGATTCCCCGCCAGAATTTTAATGAATCGAATGAGCCTTTCTTGGCCATCGCTACACAACACAAATACTACAGTCAGACATTCAGCGTTGGCGCAATTATGCTTGATCTGGGTGGGAGTGTTTGTCTTTGATGAACCCGGCCACTGTTAGAGATCAGTAACAACAGTAACAAACATCTGTTAGACCCGCTAAATATTGGAGATGACATACAATTGGAAGAAAGGTAAAAACCCGGCACGGCATCACCTACTGGGGGAGAGTTGATCAAACAAGGGAGGCATTAAGCCATCTCAACATCAGCCTGGTCTGAAGCCAAATGCTAGCACTTATCAATTAAGCTTTGTGTACAAAGACTTTGTTTTTGTGGTAGTGTCTGGGTTAATACTTAGTTATGTAGCCTGAAACTGCTCTTTCCTTGTTCATAGTTACTGTATTTACTTATCCCTCTAATTTTTGCTTTATGAAACTTGCACTTCTATTATTTATTGTTTTGCTTTATTTTTTTTTTATTTTATTCTTTGACTGCTTTTGGGAGATTTTGGCCATAGATTGGTGTTTCGTGGATCAGTCATAAGATTAGATCAAAACTCTTTTCCCTGGAGTTGAGAAAGCTTCTGCTCTCCTGCTCTGGGACAGATGTTACTAAGAAGCCAATAAAAGCAGTTTGATAAGGTGAGATCGGACACAAAAAGACGGAAGGCTGCACCTAATAGCTATGAAAAGGTTACAGCAATCTGAAAGCCCCGAGTAACGACTCTTTTTTGGGGGGTCTTATAGGAGCTCTGAGACAGAGAGAATGTAGCAGTGGCAGCTGGTTTGTTCTGTCAAGGCCATAGCCAACAAAGCACATCCACAGTTTTATCCAACACAGCCCCACAGCAATTTGTGAAACTGACATGAAACATGATCCATTGATTTGGGTCATGAAGGAGACTAGATATAGGAAAAGACTCAGAGAATGTTGTCAGGCTGTTATGAAAAAGAATGATGATCTTTTTAAATAGACAGAAAGTCCATGCAAAGAGGCCAGAATAATTTAGCAGACGCCCACATTTATCTTCTGTTCAACACAAATTATAGGAGCAATTTTTGATTCTTTTCCATCTTTGCTTTCTTTGTGCACACTTCTCTCTGCAATAGAAATACTTTAAAATTGTTGCTTTTTTAGATTGATCTGAAAAGATGTGCTTATAATGTCTTCAAATGCCTGCTCCTAGGAAAATTGGGTTTTTGTTGTTTTTAACATGTTCTTGTAGCATTTTTTGATGATGTATCAAAAGAATAAGCTTAAAATAGAATTTCTCAGTATGTCTTTAGTCAGATTTTTGAAAAAGATTGTATTTGTGATACAAGCTCCCTGCTTTGCTCCATTCTGATGCATCTCCTTCTAGATGACTAGATTCATCTTCATTTTCCTTGTCTGAGCTAACATTTGGCCCAAAACTGTACGACTGCATAGCTCCAATATTGTTTGCCATTTTTGTTGCACCAATAATTTTAGATTGGGGTTGTGAGGTGTTGTAAGCCAGTGGGAGAGAGTGTAAACAGATGGGTGACGTGAAGTAGGGGCGGGCTTAGAAATTGCATAATTTTAACTAATATTCCACTGGAAACACTTTAAAATAATAGATCAAAAGATGATCAGACTTTAAGACATAAAATAGCTCCCATGAACCCCCTTGATGCACACATTTGCTTGCTGCTTCAACCCAAACCCAAGACTTCTTAATAAAGTCTGCTCTATCATCACTACCAAATATATTTAATCTAGCCAGCACATCCTGTATTGGTATTAGAAAATTTTGATGGTCAATGTATAAAGCTCTTTCAGCATCTCCACTGATTGGAGTACTGACTCCACAGGCTGTGAATGGTTTTCCTACCAGATAATCAGGTGCTTTGTTTGCAAATGTGACACTGCACGCCTGCTTTATATGCAGCGAAGTGCAGAAAAGAGCAAAGCATTTTTCCTCCAAACTGCTGTATGATGGATGGACTGAATGGAACAATTTGTTTTGCCGGCACGCCGAGCCTCTGTCAGCGAGGGTATTGTCACAGGCAGAAGGAGAAGGCATTTACTTGAGCAGAAGAATGACGCAACAGTTTGCGAGATAATTAGCCTGTCCTTTAAGTGACGCCGAATCATGTGGACAAAGTGCAGCACAGCTCAAGTCCGGCAGGATATTATTGTTCACTGATTATCTCCTGGTACGCTGACAGCTATTTCAGAGTGAACTGCTTTTTCTAAACCATGCTCTGGTTTTTGTTATCATTCATGTTGCTTTGACTGTAGAAGGAATGATCTAAATGCTCTAAGCAAGTGGCATTATGGATGCTCCTGTGTATTTATAAATGTGTAAAAAAAAAGTGTCTGTGAAAATGTCTATTCTGTGCTTTGATTAGTTGGGTTTACACATAGAGACAAACGTCTTTAAAATAAGAACCACTTAAAGCATTTCAAGCCTGAAATTCCACCTATATCCTGCATCAAATGTCAGAGCAAGAAAAACTGTTAGAAGGAATCTACCTTCATCACTGCTCCATTGAGTTACATACTCATAATGACAGAACTTTTACAAAGTGAGCATGGCCATTTATGGAATTAGGAGGGATAAAATGAACGTCATAATTAATTAGGATCATTTGGTCCCAACAGAGTTTCTTCTATAAATTAAGCACATGTGTGCAGACTTTCAGACTCCTAGTTGTTACTTAATTCTATACCAGAGAGAACTTGAAACAACAACTTACACAAATGGAAGTGCCTTTATATCTCAAGTCAGGGATTTTTATTTTTTTTGTAAAGTGGTGTATACCCAAACATGTTCAGACTGATTTATTCTTTTTGTTTGTCAGTGTTTGGATCAAAAGCAATAACTTAGTAGTACCAGTACTCAGCAAATAGTAGTCTTTTGATGATAAAAACTTTTAAAAACACTTTTATTGTATTTGTTCGTGAACATGTATCCAATGTATATCAATCTAAATACATAAAATACATGAAACAAAACAAAAAATGGCACACTGTACAATTTTAGGTACAAACATTATTTCATATTTTAAATATTTGCTCAAAGCACCATAATTATATTTAAAAGACCACTGGGAACAATTTTAGAATAGAAAAAATATAGTTGGAGTGGGAATTTATATCAAATTCCTGTTGACTTGTAGAGCATAAGTCAATGTATCCATATGAATACATTTTGTCCACAGCTTGTAACCACTGGTATAACTCGGGATCACATTTCAGCCAACTCCTTGTGCTCGTCTTTTTAGAGGCAATTATTAATATTTTAAAATGATATTAGTCTCTTTTTCAACCACATTTTCAGGAAACAGTCCCAATAGAAAGATTTTTTATGGACTTTTTAAAGATGACATAACCCATTATGACTTTCATGGTGTATGCTCAATATGTCTGCAATTTTGTGCAAGAGCAGAAAATGTGAGACAGATTAACATTAGCCTGTCCACACTGCTTCAAACTATGTTGCCATTTTCTTTGCAATTTGTTCTTCATTTGTGGTGTTGTCAAGAATCCTTTTCCATCTAAACTCCCTCCCTCCGTCTCCTAGATCGGATTGATGTTAGTTGTGTCTCACACAATTCAAGTTCAATATTTAGCTCTTTTTCCCCCATTTTAATATGGCAAAAATT
Organism: Oryzias celebensis; assembly: GCA_014656515.1. NCBI lineage: Eukaryota > Metazoa > Chordata > Actinopteri > Beloniformes > Adrianichthyidae > Oryzias > Oryzias celebensis. Next base: position 32,563,625 of record BNCR01000005.1, on the reverse strand, counting down.
GTTTTTATTGAGCACACAGGATTGGCCGTTGATCAATGTTCCATACTAAAGCAATACAAGCACAGAAGTTTACATTTAAATGTAAGTATTGAGTTTGTGTTTTTGCATGACTCTTTAAAGTTATAAAACTGATGTTGTTATGTTTTTCTGAGCACTGGCAGTTATGCGGTAACGTAGATGACCGGCAGCTATTGATGATGTCATCAAGCAGCAGTAACATCCAAATATGAAGACACTCATTTTTTTCATATTTTTCTGCTTGTAGGGACACATATAAGGATGGGGAGAAGTCATAGGGGTAGGGAAGCAGTTCAGGTATTGTGTCTCAAAATGTTGCGAGTCAATCATTTATTTTGAAGAACATCAAAAATTGCAATCTTTGATGATTCTTGCAGAAAGTGGTGCAAATCTGCTTTTTTCAATTTGTGAAACATATAAGTATATTCAATCATTTATTAATTTCTGTACAAACATATTCTTATTTAGGACACAGAAACTGTGTGTTCGCACTGGTCAAGTTCAGATCTCTTCTCTGATTTCTTTTAAAACATCATGTGCTTTATGGGTTTGTTGGTGATGTACAAATTAGATGAATCACAGATAAACTCCCAATTTCTAATGAACTGATTAGAACTTCACATTTTACTTTTCTATCTCTCAGCTGCTTTAATCTTGATCATTTTCAGTGGTCAATCGAGAGTGTGACACAGCTACTGATGAAATACCAAAAAGTGGCTAAAGAAGAGTACAACCCTAAAAAACAGAAAGACATTTGGGATCCCATAGACCAGAGGCCCCTGCTGAATTAAGCAAGACCTGCTAAATATTAAGAATGTTACAAATTCTTACATTTTATCCTCTCAATCAGTTTGCAAAGTTTTGGGTCTCCAGTTGTACCCAATGGCTTGGTTAAAAATGTCCTTACGGGTCAATACGAGCTGTCCGCGGTCCAAAAAATGGGTTAACCCCATGTGCCCCATATAAAAACAAATCAAGACTTTAGACTGCTTGGAAAGCCTGTAGAACAAAATTGGTTGTGGATATTTTTCTACAGGCATGCTGCAAGGAACAAAGTGACATAAGTGAGGCACAGGTATGGCGTACATATTTTTGATTTTTTTCAACCCCACCCCCCCAAATTTTGCAGACCCCCCAAGAAGCTAATAAGTGTTATTCACAAGATAAGTGTGTGCTTCTCACATAAACAATCAAGAGTGTAGTATGCATGGATATCCTACAAATGTCCTAGGGGATCATGTGTACCCTCTGCACACTCTGTGCGTATTGCATTCGCACGTGGTCAGTAAGGGGACAGTGTGCATACCATATTAATGACTGGAGTGCGGAGTAAGAGGCAACATACAACAGCATCACTCATACATCATAACTGCGTGCATCTTACATTATCCTTAAAAAAACTTCCCGATGAAGAATTTATTTACCACATGCATGACAATTAAAAGTTCAATTTTCATAAAGTCCCTGGAGGTGGCTATGCAAGTTTCAAGAGGACTGCTGGATACACCTGCTCCTCCTTTCAGATTCCACTTGCTGTTATCTATGACCCTCTGTGGCCATGAACAACCCAGAAACCAGCAGCACCTGTACAGGTCAACTCCTGTGCGGAGGCCTAATCAATGTTCTGATGTAGCACCTGATAACTAAACCTACAGGAACTTCTTGTTGTAGATATCAGGTATTTAAAAAAAATGTTCTACAGTAAATAAAAATAGATGTAGCTTATGCTTATAAAATTCAGACGTTTATTTAATGTGATATTATAATGGAAATGCTGTATTTTTTTGTGGCAGTTGGCACATTTACAAAATGATCTCTAAAGATCCACAACATGCAACATTTTCTAATGCACCTAGCCTTTCCATCTCTGGCAGTTTTCCCTATATTCAAAGAAATGCTTGCCAGCAGGTGATTAGAGCAAATTGTCTTATATTACACAACTTGGAGTAATCACATTGAACGCCAGCAATGAAGCACAACAAATCTTAGTTACTGCCAAATGAAAACATGCTAATTAATGAGGGTGTTTTTTGATGAACACGAAGAAATTAAAATGAATTTAGGCTAATGTTTGGATAATCACTGATTATTTACGTTGCGTGATAGTATTTCTTCAAAATTTATGACATTACAAAACAGTTGTATCACCTATCTGCTCATGTCACCTATGTTTTTTTTTTTTTATGAGGAACATTTGGTAATATTTAAGAAAGACCTGCACCTGAAATGGCATTAATGAAACATTTCTAACCTATACATCATGTTTCTGTGCTGTACAGGTTGTGGTGTTGAGGTGACGTGTGATTTTTGTGTAAACAGTTTTCAGTGACACAAGTCCACTGTAGACACTGTAAAATAATGATGGTAATGGATATATTTGAATTGTAGAACTGGTGGATGTATAGATAGATAGATAGATAGATAGATAGATAGATAGAGAGAGAGAGAGAGAGAGAGAGAGAGAGAGAGAGAGAGAGAGAGAGAGAGAGAGAGGTAGAGAGGTAGAGAGAGAGAGAGAGAGAGAGAGAGAGAGCTTTGAGGTTAAATGCCAGAAGCAGGAGTGTTTTGAAGTTTACAAAGTTCACGGATGTTGGCAAGAAAGAAAAACACTACAGCTCATTGAAAGAGTCACGGATTTGTAATAACAAATGACAACAATCTTCCTTCTTTTTAATGTACTGTTTATGCTAAAAAAAACATGAGGAAGTTAACTGCATTATATTACTGTGTTCACCACATGAAAGTCATTTGAAAGCAGAATTGGCAAAGATTCAATCTCAGATGGCTTTTCAATTGCAACTAGAACACCTGGTGTGTACCAGTAACTTTGCTAATTACTAATTACGGAGAGTGTGGTGGTGGTCTGTTTATCCCAACTGTGACTTTATTTCGACTAAATGTGTCCCTACAAGCAGAAAAATATGAAAAAAATGAGTGTCTTCATATTTGGATGTTACTGCTGCTTGATGACATCATCAATAGCTGCCAGTCATCTACGTTACCGCAAGACTAAAAAAACAAAATGTTTGCATGTCTTATGTCACAACAATGAACTCATGGCAGAAAGATTACATTTCAACAAGACAGTACGGATTGTTTCTATTCTTACGATCCAACCAAATGGATTTGTCGAGAGCAAGTAGTTACTTATACCAATATCGTTTCCAGTACCGGTACCCAGTACCCTGGCCCGGTCTGTGCCTGACGCGTCCAGTAATGGTACCCTGGCCCGGTCTGTGCCTGACGCGTCCAGTACCGGTACCCAGTACCCTGGCCCGGTGTGTGCCTGACGCGTCCAGTACCGGTACCCAGTACCCTGGCCCAGTCTGTGCCTGACGCGTCCAGTACCGGTACCCTAGCCCGGTGTGGGTCCGAAACCAATCCGGCGTCCGGAAATAGTACAGATCCGTGTCCGATTCCAGGTTATGTTAGGGTTGGGATTATCTTGTTAGGGTTAATGTTACATCCCACTCCAGATAGGAGGAGAGAATAGGGGACATTGAGAAAAACGATCAAACCCGAGGGGATTTTTGACTGGCTGGACAGCCGTTTAATATTAGGTGGAACACAAATAGGACATAAACAATATTCTTGTAAAAGAGACATGTTTAAATTCACAGGCACTATTCAGCATTCAGTAGGCAAGTAACAAACTGAAAACATCCCTCAAAAAATTTAACAAAGGTATAACAACCCACTAAACCTAAACCAGAGGGACAGAACTAAGAAACAACCAGAAACAAATAAAACAGGGAACTAATCAAGACAAGACTAATAATGATAGGGAGAATAAAACGACAAAGGAAAACCAGGATTTTCACTGGCTTCAAAACGGTATTTTTGCCTATGTTCAATGTTTTGTTTGTTTGTGTTTTCTGTAGAATTATTTTTTTTTTTTTTAATTTTGGTAGATCATCACATGGGGGCGGGGGGGGGGGGGGGGGGTACTGCTCCCCTTTTGCCCATGCATACACGTATTTTGCCTTGGCCCAAGTACACAGGGAAGAGCATCTTACTGTGTATTTTTCCATGATAAAATCGAAGGAAAGCAGAGGATGAATATCTTTCGAAATGGAGCGCTCAGCATTCAAACAGCTCTTTAACAGCAAGTTGAGCAGGATATCACATTTCTTCCTGATTTCCTGCTCTGACAACTCCATTGCCACATGAATACAGTCGCCTGTGTGTAGTAGCAATTGACCTCTTGGACCAAGTTTAGACGACTCACTGTCTTACCATGAAAACCCATGAATAATAAGTGCGATGGTTCTGACCACAGAACTGTAATGTGGACAAAGATGTTTCTCCTGTTTGCTGTGACTCAACAAGACAACTCATTGCTTCTGTTGTGTGGATTTTTTTCCCCTCTTACTATTTCTTTATTTTGCTCGGGGGCTTAGGAAGATAAGCTCTACCAGGCCTTCTCTAAATTACAGATTCTTCACAGTGGCAAAATCCCCACAGAGACTGAATGTTATCACTCCACAGCGGCACAAGGAGCTCTCAATTTTAGATCTCTGGAGCTAAACAGTTTTTGTTGCTAACCTTGGGGCCCGATGCACATGAGTGAGGAAGATGAGTTTGCCTGCCGGTGCTGCTGTCATGCTCTCGGTGATAACTTCAGCAATAGCTGTGTTTTCTTTTATTAGAGCAGGAAACATAGTGGGCCGCAAGGGAATGTATGATTATGTGGATTGGGAATGAAGAGTGTTTAATTACATGAAAGCAGATTTTTTTCATTATTTTTTTAACAGTGATGTAATAGCTGTTACAAACGTAAGGCATGGTGACTGCAGAACATAAAGTGTTTTCCGCATACTGGTTTTAGTGCCATTTAATTGCCAGTCAAGTTTATTGCAACCCTGAGGTGCATAAAGACAGAAACAGATTAATCTAAAAGCATCAAAATGTCCTCCAGAGTCTCACTGCAAGCAAGAAAATGAAGCTGCATCTTCTTTCCCACTGTGAGGTGCACAGGGTCAATGATTATCATTTTCATTGGCAACAGTTTACAAAACATGGTGTCATGTAGCTTGCTTGTTGTTTGAATCTGCTCTAGCGAGGTCTGAGTGATCCCATATTGTTGCTTTGTTTTTTTCAGATAGAGCTTCAAAAAATTGAGTTTAACTCTTCTGCAAATAAAAGCTGGCAGAGAAAAATGTTTTGTTAGCCAAATTCTTTACTTTACTTTGTGAATTAACATAACTTAACTCTGACTTTATTTTATCTGTTTGATATTTCTGGAATTGTTTTGGCTATTGAGGTAAACATTTTTTTTAATTTTTGTTCTGCATAGAGCTATGCTCTAGGTAACGTCACTAGAAGGAGGCTAAAAAAAAAAAAACAGTTGATCTTAGACATTTTGTATCCAGAAGTTGATGAATGTTAAAGAAAAACAGTGCATTAGTGTGTAAATGTGATTAAATTTATGCATCTTAAAGACCCATGTGATGCTGTGGCATTTTTATCGTAATGGAGGACATAAAAAGAAAAAGAAAAGCTCAAAATTGCATTTTTGAGTATTTCTTCATTCAAATCCTTGTGAATCTGGAGCAGATGAAAAAAAATGCATTTTGAAAAAGAGTTTCTTTGTGAGCTCCCTCCTCCGCTCCATTCTGATGCATCCACTTGTAGACAAATAGTTCCATGTACATCTGGCATCCGGCTCAAAACTATCCAGCTGAACAGCTTCAATATCATTGCATCATTGCATTGCATGTGATGGGCTGTATGCCAACGAGAGAAGGTGTAAACAGAGAGCTCTCAGGAATAGGGAGGGGAAGTGGAGGCAAGGTTGCTTTGCAGCAACGGTGCTGCCCACAACTCACAAGTGTATTCCTGACGAACTCCTGCTACTCTGCAGAAACTATGTGCTAGAAACCAGTATATTTTTGAATTTGGTTTAAAACCAGCATAATCATAATCAAAAGACCACTGGGAACACGTTTACAATAGACCAAAAGATGATTGCAGTGAGTCTTTAAGAACTTCTACAACAGGTTTGGTGTTGCACTATGGAAATCATCACCAACTAACAACCAAGAAAAAAAGGAACAGTAGTGAATTTAGGGCTGCACGGTGGCGCAGTGGTTAGCGCTCTTGCCTCACAGCAAGAAGGTTCCTGGTTCAAGTCTCAGCTGGGGGACTTGAAGTAGTGTCAACGATGGGGACCTTTCTGTGTGGAGTTTGCATGTTCTCCCCGTGCATGCGTGGGTTTTCTCCGGCTTCCTCCCACCATCCAAAAACATGCTTCATAGGTTAGTTGGTTACTCTAAATTCTCCCTAGGTGTGGATGTGAGTGTGCGTGTGCGTGAGTGTGTGATTGTGGCCCCTGCGACAGACTGGCGACCAGTCCAGGGGTGTCCCCTGCCTTCGCCCATGAGTAGCCGGGTTAGGCTCCGGCAGCCCCGTGACCCCGAAAGGGATAAAGCGGTTCAGAAAATGAATGAATTAATGTTAGATTGATGGCGTGCTAAATCCCGTATTGTGGCACCTGTTCATGCTATTTGAGTTTCTACAAATTCTGTATAAAATGTTACTATAAGAAATAAAATTTATGGGTCTACAAATGGATTCAGCTAAACAAGTAAACTCAGTTAAGTGCATCTTAAAAACACTTTTTATTTAAATCACAAATATATATCTTTATTGCTTTTTACTCATTGAGTTCATTCTTTGTAAACATCTTTCACATGATAAAGTTCCAGTGGTCATGATTTGAGTGAGGTGTCTGTCTGAAAGTTTCATTTTGCTTTGCTCATTTTTTGTATGGGCTTCTTTTGCTCGTATGCATGAAAAAAGTAATAATAAGAAAAGTAATCTAAAATAGCATTTAGCAGATGACAAGTGTGTGGTCAATGAAATGTTCTTTTGTCCATTAGCAGATTAGCAAAGATGAAGTCCTGAACTTTAGTGACAAACAGAACCACCATGAAAATAAATAAAAAGATTTTTAAAAAACTTTCAAATTCTTTAGATTTTTTTCTGGCATGTCAGTAGCAGTGATGATCAAACTGTGGTCCAAAGAAATAGTAGCTCTGCAGTATCTTTCTGTGATTTCCTGACTGGTGTAACCTTAACAAGGAAACTGATTTCAGTGTATGTTGTTTAAAACGTTCAAAATATTTTTTTGAAAAAAAAAAAAAAAAGGACTGATAGGAAAAAATATTAGCACCTCTCACTTACTCCAACCAAAACTATGTTACCACTTTTTTCAGCTGATCCGGATAATATTAACCTTTTAACACTAGGGATACTATAATCCTCAGTTTTTGAACTGAACTGAACCATATATAACACAATTAAACAGATTTATTGAGAAAGCAAACCGTTGGACCCCTACAACATACCAGTGTGTTTATGATGTAAGTGACAAATACGTGTTGTGCTAAATTTAAGAAGGATTTAGGATTTATTGTTTTATTACATTACACAAGGCTTAGTATGAACCCACTAAAAAGTTATTCTTTATTGTTACTTGTTTATTTGCAAATTCAAAAAGGATTTTTTTAAACATTTAATAGGTTTTTACTGTTGTTTTGTAATAAAGAAATCTCATATGGAGCCGAAACAAAACCCAAAAATTGAGTCTTTACCCAACGGCAGGGAAAGTGAATTGCAATGCTACTTTAAACACTGAAGCTTTGGCTTTAATACGCCAACAAACTTTATGCAGTCAATTTTTTAAAAAACAGTTTTGTTTTGGACACTCTTGGGGCATTGTAAAGACAGAAGCGTTGCAGCATCTTCAGCAACCTGACATCAAAGAAACAAGTCGTGAAAAGCAAATGCTCCGACACAACTCTCCCAATCTAAAAGTGTGTCAGAACTAATCACTCCAAGCTGCCGTGTTGGCAGACATTCCTGCCACCTTCCCCCTCTGAGTCTGTGATCCATAAAGCTTGGAAGCTGCAAATTACTCTAACAGGCAGGGGGTACATTACACCTCAAGTTTGCAGACAGAAGCCCATGTCTTAGTCAATCTGAGAATCAACGTAGTCAAGAGAAAACAGATTGTTGTGTTTTAACTAGTGCTGTCATGCGATTAATTGCTTTGTGTGATTAATTAATCATGACCAGTAATTCATTATATAATTACTCTATTTTTGATCTAACCTAATATTTGCTGTGAAAACTCTCATTTTGAGGTGTTTTCTCTAAAATTTGTGACATTGTGGGGCAGTAAAAAAAATTAAAAATACCATTAAAACTGCGCTTTCTGATGTTTTCCTGTTATAACAGACTTCCAAACTTTATACCACCAAGGAGTATTTTTTTTATCACAAACTTTACAAAAATAAAAACAAAAAAAATCGTAAGTCTTGAGTGATCTAAATGAACACAAAAAAACTATAGAAAAACTTTTGAATCAGAAAAAGCTCTTCTTCATATCATATTTACATAAGGAGGAATCTCGTCAGGCTTCATCTCTCTTACAATAGTTGTGGCGTCATTGTTTTGGATTTATTCTTTTAAGAACTATGTAGTCGCACGTTGATGACGTCACAGCAGCCACGGGCACGCTCTGCGTACAGGGCCATCAACAGAGGTGTGAGACGCATTTTCAGCTAAGTTTAACTGAAACATTAATTCAAATTAACAGTTTGACCCTTTCTTTATTTTTGCGAACATGACAATAGTAATTCAAAATGGGAATGAAATAATTTTTAAAAAGCGCACCAATTTGTCTGTAATTTATTAATTGTGATTGTTGTTCACCTTTTAGCGTATTCCTTTAGGGGTCGCCACAACATATCACCTTTCACCGATTCGCACACTTGGCTTGGCAGAGATTTTATGCCAGGTACCCTTTTTTACACAACCATGTATTTTACCCAGGCTGGGTACAGGCACGGGGAAGCCTAGACTAAGGTCTACATTGTTGGGCAGTAGCAATTAAAGGGATTATCTGACAACCCTAGTTTTAACATTAAAATGTGTCTTTTTATTCACTAAAATCAGTATTCAGACAGACTGTGCCATCTTTACAAACAATGTTACACATCACACCCCTGCTGTGAAGTCTCTGTTTACCCTTGACATCACGTCACTGCCCTCCAGTTTCACCCAGTCAGCTGAATGCTCTGCAGGCAGCCACAGCTCCAAAGCCTTTCAAATGAAAAAGTTTGTTGAAATCCAGGGGCTTGAGTGGGCTGTAACTGCTGACTGTGATAAATGAACCTGCCATTAAATGACGGGCGCCACAAAAGTGCAGAAACAACAACAACAGAGAATTCATGTGGGAGAGGAGGGAAAGGGTCACAGCGAAACTGGAGAGTGGGTTCTCAGAGCTCACAGGCTTATTGGATCTGGAAATGAAACAAAAGAATAGATAAAGGACAGAAAAGAGATTAGATTAATTTTCCTTTGCTATCTAATGTATTTAAAGGGCCTAGTTAGGATGGCAACCAGAGTTTGTGTGCAGACACACTGTCGTCTGTGCTGCTTCCATCATTATGGCACCAGAAAATGTACCCCCACTGACTGAAAATGCTCTCATGTTTCACATCTGTGGCGGCCTCTAACTGTGTCCCCATGGTCATATTGGTCAGTAAGAAATAGCATAGTAATGTTCCGACTTGTATTTCACACAGAAAGAGAGCCGCCGCCTGAGAGCTCCCTAAGGTTCCCCGTAAAGCTCCACAATCTCTCAACGCTTCTGAGTCTGCAGTTTGCTTTGATGCATTCTGGTGTCGAGTGGTTTCTGCAACCACAGAGATGAAGAAAGAGCTGCATCCTGGTCACCTGGATACAGCACAGGCAGGTGAGATGGCGGCAAGCGAGAAGGTCATTAATGGCTCATAAAACGCTGTAACTTCAAATTAACTTTTCAAACCTTGAAAAAACCAGCTTGGAAGTGGGCTGCACGATGGTTCCACAGTCCAAAACCCTGTTTCAAGTGATGCACAAACGGAAGCACTGGGTCCAGTGATTTGAACAAGGACTCTTCAACATGCCAAATTCAGGCAATCCAATGCTGTTGGAAAACCACTATACAGTGTCACTTCTGTGTCAGGATGTACGCAAATATGTTCCAACCGTGGGTTTAGCCACTATTGCCATTTGAACCAAACACATGAGTTAGGTGAAGTGGGTCTGGTAGTGTAGTGATACAGATGATCTAACAATCCAAAGATTTTTATGTTTTTGAAATCTTTAGATTTTGTTATTTTGTAAATGTTTATATTTTTTAGAGTAGTGTTCTCCTGTTTATCGTAGGGTTACATTCTAAAAATGACCCACAAAAGGTCAAAACTGCTAAGTAGAGTTACACACCTTATACATTTTTCTCAGACAAACATGAACATGTTCACACCTTATTCTTCTGTTTAAACTTTCAAAGTTCAGACCTTCCTAGAAAAATAAGTCCAATATTAAAGAAAGAAAACAAAGATCTGATTGCAATGATTTATGTCAAATTTTCCAAGCTGAACACATTCTGTGTAAGAGACATGGCACAGATGAGAATGATTGACAGGGTCAACAGCTAATCAGGACGCAGAACCCAGTGTGCTGCTAAAAAAAAGCATGCAAAACTGCACTTAAAAAATTGCAAAACAGACTACAAAAGATGAAATGCCATAAAGTGAGGGAACACTGTATCCCAAAAAAAAAATTGGATTTTCATACTTTGCTATAGCAAGAAAAAAAAATGATTTCAGCTTTACAAAATCAAAGACACAAGCGCTGCCGTGTTTGCTTGTCGTTGGTCCGTGCTATTTTTCATTTCTCAGCCAGAGCACACTAGTAAATGTCACCAGTAGAGCAGCCATATTCTAAATGAGGCACACTCTTTTCGTGATTCGACCTTGCATTTCGTTAGTCAGAGTCTGTTTATTGCAGCCAAATCAAACAATCTCAGACTCGTAGGATTTGGACATTTGTGAAGTGTGTAGATATCTGTACCTATTGACATTCTAGAGGTCATCTAAAACTCCAGTGGGCAACACCTAAGCTTTGTCTTTGTAAAACGTGCTTTTAATGAATAAATGCTACAAACACAGATTGTTCATTGCATTAGTGCAAGAAGGCTTCCTGCTGAAAATAGCCTAGGAGTTATTTCATTTCCCACAGGGCTCTGAGCGATGTTTTATTGATTTAAAATGTTAAAAAAATGGTAATTGTCAAATTTTGTTTCTGTGTTTGACTGCAGAGTTTTCACAAGATACTGAAGAAAGCATTCTTGCTTAAACTCCTGCATTTATTAATGTGTTAATGTCCTCTCATCCATCTATTTATGAGCTGCTGCATATCCGGGCTATTGGGACAGCAATTTAAGCAAAGATGTTCTGACTTCTATCTCCAGTCACCTGTGCCCGCTCTTCTGAAAAGACACTGGAGTGTTGGCAGGTCAGGTGTGAGATATGTTCCCTCCCAGCTGATCGTGCCAAGAGAATCTCAACAGATTGGCGCTCTGATGGTTTCTTGCTTGACGTCCACACATCCTCAACTGGCTCCTTTTCATGTGGAAGAGTCTTAGTGATAATCTAAGATCCTCCCAGATGACTTAGCATCAAGGCCTATCTTCAAGGAGACCCCAATCCCCTGAGATGAAAGCTCATTTTTGCCACCTAAACCTGTGATTTTATCTGTTCATTAACAACTCCTGGCTCATGGCTGGAGGTGAGGGCAGGAATGCAAATGGACTGCTAAACTAAGAGCCTCCTCCGCTCTTCTTTACTGTGACTGAGTACATATCTACATTAGTGTAAATGATGCTTCGATCCATCAGTCAGTCTCATACTCTGCTCTTTTCTTATTTTTGAACAAATCAATGAGATCTTTGAACTCCTCCACTTGAGGGAGTGACTCACTCCAAACCTACAGAGGTTATTGCATCTTTTTCCCAAGTGAGAACCGTTGCCTCAGACAGAGTCAGACAGGTGCTGACTCGCGTCCCAGGCTCTTCAAACAGGAAATGAAAAGGACAACATTAGCACCTTTCACACAACCATAAAGGTCATACTGTATTTGGCCATCACTAAACCAAAATGACTGTAACTGCTGGCACCTCTCAATGGAAAATTAAAAAAGAAGCACATAATATGTACTATTTTAAAAAATAATAGTGTAAAGTTGTGTACATACTTCTGTTTATGAGAAATATCTACTTAAAAACCCATGCTAATGAAAATTGTGTTTTGCTTTTTTTTCTTTTTTTAAATGTTGTTGTGTGTTGTCTGAACTAAGATTAATAAACATTTTAAGAGCACCTCACAGTTAAAAAAAAAAAAAAAATCTTGGTTGTGTGGAAGTGGCTGCAGTCTAAAATAAAGATGCATTCTGGGGCTCCAAAACCAGTTAACCAAGAAACATTTTATGTGCCACAACAGCAGCCAAATTCCTTTGCATCAAAGTCCCAGTTCCTGCCTCTCTTCATGAAAGCTGCTTCCTCTTTCAATCTAGATTTTGCATCACATTGTAAACCATTAAGAAGCAAATTTCTTATTTTTCAGTCATTCATTAGACAAGAGTGAGCTCCTTAACTAAGTTCATGCTTAACCAAATCTTCAAATATGTCATGCATTGAAGCTTGTCAATGTAACATTGCTACAAGGTTGTAACCCCCCCCCCAAAAAAAAAATAAAACCTGTAAAATGCTGAATAATACTCTGAATACTAATCTCTCAACTAAATTTTATTTTCTTATTTTGGCATAAATTAGCATTATAAAAGCTAAAAGGCGTACAAAATGTCATATTGAATGAAAACTGTTGTCAACCTTCAGCGAGCTTTACATGTTTATCTGACTGTTAGGATGTGGTGGAATCCACATCAAAGCAGAGCCATAGAAGATACTGAATTATAAAAAGGCTTCAGGGTTACTCATTTCAATTTGAGCTGGTAAGAAGCTCCAGATCCCACACTTGAGACTTTGAAGGCAGCTGGCAAAAGATAAAGTAAATGAAAACAAAGCAAAAAATGGAAAAAAGAATTCATGTTTTTGTGATGTGGAAAGCTACCAGTTCAAATGATGATTTTTAAAGCATTCACACTGATATGTTTTGTGATTTATGTTATCTCATGTAGTTTAAGTAACACCTAAAATAATGGCTGTTTTTTTATTAAATATTTTTGCTCTATTGGTACACCTTTTCCAGTAAACATGATCTGAAAGATAAAATTCAAATGAACTTTTGAGTATGATCCTGCAACCATACTGACCCTCTTTTGATATAATGCTGCTTGGCAACACAAATTAGCCAAACAGAAACACGTCCACTTCAAGCTGCTGGACACATCATATGAAAATGTATCTTCACTGGTTTACTAATCCCCTTCACTTTCTGTATTCCTGAGCAACCACTGACTGTAAATATAGTACTGGACTGAGTGACCCCTCCCCCCTCGCATTCCAAACAGGAAGTACCTGCCAGTTCCAAAAAGCCAAAATCCCCTAGAATTCTGTCCAAATAAACAGCTGTTTCTCAGTCATTCTACTTGTCAGAATAAGCATTCTTGCTCTGATACTTTTTTAACATGTTCTTGATCATCTTTTTTTGTAACATTTTTTTGTGTAGTTCAAGTTATAAACTGGCCAATCAGATTCCTCAATAAAAGTATGTGGTTCCTACTGAGGGAAATTTCTCTCAGGATCAATAAAGTTTGATTCTATTCCTATCTACTATTCTACCCAGATCGCACAGGCTGAAATCACGATGACGATAAAGTGATTTATTGTGCAGGTCTAGCCAGCATGGTATCTTGAAAGATGGTGAGTTTATATAACCTGGAAAAAAATGTAATCTTTTTTAACCTTGAAGTTGGGTTACAAACAACCAAATGTAGGTTATTTTTAACAATGGAGTTATTAGAGTAAAGTCCTTCAAGCATTTGACCATTCGGATGGACCCCTTTTATGTCATTGACCAATGGAATAGAATTATTTTATGTTAGAAGACTGCCTCCTGTGTAGTCGTGGTTCCGTATTATTTAAGGTATGTTGACTATTAGTTAAACAAAACTGTTGCAATGAAATGGATATAATGTATTAGTAGGTTTTTGTTTTGCTATTTCTTCATGTATCATGTTCAAGTCATTTATCGTCATTACAATACTAATCACTACTATCACACATCTCAAGCTTTCGGCATCCCTACTTCTTGGCCCTTAGTCAGTGTTCAAAACATTTCATTGACAGATTTAGTGTAGGCCGCTTTCAAGTGGTATGGGCGTAGCCTTTCAACAACCTCAGCCGTGATTGGCGAAAGTGGTTTGATTCAAACAAATTCCTACCTACCTATGTAATCTGATTCCAACATGGCGGTGTCCATATCGCAAAAAAATGACAACTGAATTGACTTCATTTGATTGGAGCACGTAAATCATTTTCTATGCGTGACATCAGATGAGTCAGTCCAGTTCTCATATACAGTCTGTGTTTGCAAATTGGGAATCGCATGCTCCTCCTCCTTACTATCATATTACAGACAGGAACACAAAAAAGGGCCAAAAAAAAGAAAAAAAAAAAAAAGGTTTACATTAAATGTAAGCATTTTGACTCAGTACAAAAATGTTTTATTACAAAAAAAGTTTTTGAGGAACTAATATTTTTAAAATTACATAAAAATGTGTTATTATTGTCTTATTGATTTTATTCAAGCTCTGAGGAGTGTCAGAACTATGTCTCTATATCATACAGTCATGCGGACAAAGTTTAGATGGTATAACATTAGAAATTATAAGATCTATTTTTTAGTAGGCAGTTTATCAATAGCAATGCAAATGGGTAAATATCAAACAAATCTTGGACAATAAGAACTTAGACATTGAAAAATATTAGGTTTATTTAAATTCATTTAATTAAATTCAAAATGTGTTTTATAAATCAAAATGTTGCTGCTTTACTTTAGAATGTGTTTGTTCCAAAAATTTAAAGAGAATACTTCATGCCTCAATAGATAAAAACAGAAACAGCATTTAACACAAAAAAGAAAACTTTGTTTAGACACAAGAGATTATTTTCCACAAAGAAAACAGACAAAAATATGCTCACTGATTTCTGACAGCCTTCAGAGTCATGTGATTCCACAATCTCCTGAGCTATATCCTTGACATTAGATCACTACAACATCAACAGCCTGGCTTCTAAAAATGATAGAAATAGTATAGGGGTGAGGATATCATGTTTTTTCAGTGCTAAGGCAAGAAACCAGACGAACAAAGACGGAATACAAAAGCTGTGAGGCCACAGTAGCCCCCTCAAGCAGATGATGTCTCCAAACCTTGCATCAAGTGTCAGCTTCACTCTGCACATATGCTGCACTCCAGCAGCTGGGCCACAGTCTTCTGACATGAATACAAACAAAAGACCAACCCAGTGGCAACAACACTGATGATTAAATTCATTAGGGAAATGTCTCCCTGCAATGCAGGGCAATTTAAGGTGAAGAAGGGCATGAAAATGCCCTGCAGCTGCACACTCTGCACAAGTGTTGCTCTACTGTAAATCCATTGTTTCACAACAGATCAAATACATCTGACTGTCTGCATGTCAGCTCCTCCTACCTTGTGGTTTGGATTTATCTGTGTGTTTTCAGCATGCCTGGATCAATCTGTCAGGGAAAGTGGATGAATGAAGCCATGAGAGACTAAGCTCTACTTTTTCTTCATCCAGAAGACTTGGACATTGCCGCCACTAAGGCTTTGAGGGTGTAAAGCTAAATCGCACATTGTTTCCACTTGATTCCAATTGCTTTCTATCAGCGCCTTCACCCATGAACACCACATGAGCCGGAATTGATCTCCTTCAAAGTTTAATAAAAGAGTCATCCTTTTTTGTGTTCCTGGCACATCTTTCCCATCATTTTCTTTGCAAAACAACAATTTCTAACCATTTTCTAGGAGCGTTTCTGAGCACACCACACTGCTCCCCAAGGTAAAACTGCTCCACTTCCAAGAGAGTCTTCAGCATCCATCTGCCGTGCCCGTAAATTGTGTTCGCCTGCAATTGCAGGTTATCTCATCTGTCAAAGCCGTCCTATCAATTTCGGCAAGCAGTCTCAACGGAAGGCATTAACCCTCCTGCGTCACTCTGCCATCAAGCATTCAGAGACAATAAACACTGCTGATCCCTACATATCACATGAGCAGAGCTGACACCTCTGCCGTTGCTCTTCACAGAAACCAACAAAATACATGAATAAAACAAATTCATTGCAAAATAATTGAACATAGTCTCTCTGAGGTTTGTCTGTATTTAAAAAGGGATAACCAGCATTTAACGGGTTAGAATACAGAGAGTAATTGACTCTGATTAAACAAATGAGCTGCTCTGTAACTGATAGGCCTGACAATGTAAAACCGAATAAATATTCTTAGGGTCCCACTCAAACCATATTTTTTCTTTTGTGAAATCCTTCCAAGTAATTTTTTAAATTATGCCTGTGCATTTTTTTGCCAAAATCAAAAAGCCTTTGTTAATTTTTAGACATATTATATGCCCAGTGGGAGAAGCTCATTAAAAATGAAACTCTGGTTTGTGGGCGTGACTGTTGGCAACCCGGCTTACTCTCCTTCCCCGTTGCTGAGAACTTTGCCTGTATGCTTACGTGCAAGCTTATAGTCTCAACCTAGCATGAGCGATGCAAAAATAATGTCGAGCAATACTGATCAATCCAGCCATACAGTTTTGTGCCAGACTTGCAATTCGCTACAGCGCGAGTTTTGAACGCTCATTATTTCTCGCACACCTAGGAGTGAGCGGACCAGGGGGAGAGGAGACTTTGGCATGTCTTTTTCAGTCACTGCGTCATTAGCCTGAAATTTTTCAAGCATCCTGTTTTCTGTTCCAACCAGTGGAAATTGAGCAGAGAAATACTCAGAAATGCAGTTTTAATCCTAAATTATTCTATATAGGTCCTGTTTTATGAGAAAAAAACTACAAGAAAATGATGAGAACACAAAAAAGACAAATTTCATTGGAGTGGGTCTTTAAATAGAAATTGTTATGCTAAGTTCACACTGGGCAGGTGACACACTTTTGGCATATTTACACTGGACTGTCGCTACCTAGTACTAGAGCACGTCTACCACCCACAGTTAAAAGAAGCTTTGTACGAAATGTCAAAGCAGTGCATGTCTGGTGAAATTGACTTTTTCATTCACAGCTCTATTCTGATATATGAAAGAGTTTGTGTCATATACTTCCCGCTGGGGCAAACTACAATTATCAATTTCTCCTTCATGATAAATTTTCATGACCAATCAAACGGTTGGTCACTACCAAAGCCGTGTCCATAAATATTTTATATATATAATATAGTTTATTTAACCTTGTATAACCCATTTTATATAACTTGGGCAAAATCCAAAATTCTTCCCCTACTCCTACCTCCTACATTTATCCCTCAAAACAGACAGTTACTGAAATATAGTATCCACAAATTTAGATGTGACCAACTCTCGATGATGTTATCTATAGTCACCGATCATCTACATTAGCGCTTAACTGCCAGTGCTTGGAAAATACATAACAAAAGTTTTAAAAAATTGTTTTATCAATTTAAAAAAGCCTTGCTAAAACAAAAGGTCATTACTTACACTTAAATGTAAACTTCTGTGCTTCAGAGCACACCCATGTGAAGAAATTAGTCTCTACTCCGTGGCAGAGAGCAATGCAGATCATCGTACCGGTGGAGGGATGCACAGACCTAAGTCCCTACATCTTCCCCTAAAAAGAAAAAGACTATTTCTAAAATCCACTAAAGCTTGAAATTCCCCTACAATTGGAAAGGTTGGAGAAGCCGTAGGGGTAGGCGGAGAATTCAGATTTGGCCTTAGTCTATTTTATGCCCTATAGTTGCTCAATTCAAAATGGCTTGGTGGGAAATTGGTGGGAAATGTATTGCTAATTTTTAAAACTCTGTGGAGAGAATTACTCATCCATTGTTATTCATTTTAAAGGACTACTTGGTGTATTGAAAGAATGAAAAAAAATTGATAATGAATTACTCATAATACAGTTATACCATGTTAAAATGCGTGGATGAAATTCAAAACAGAGGGTAAATAAGGAGCTGTTTTTCCAGAACACTACTTAATGTCAATATTTCTGCATCTTATTCAAAGATTATTAGGAGACAAAACTTACCAAATCCACCAGATAACTCAGAATTGATACTATCTACATTGCATATAAAACAATGTTGCAATTTTCTATATGGATTTTCAACAGGGTTAAGTATGTGCTTTCATATTGTTTAAGTGAATTTTTACAGAATGTGTCTTTATTGAAATTACTTTCATGCTGCAGGTGTTCACTAATAAAAAGGCGTGTTTAAAACTAGATGAATGTTTCATATTTACTGAATATGGAGGATTCTTTATAGCTAGGTTGGTCTTCATGCATGGTGTTCATTACTGTACACGCTCACACACTGCTGAGCGCTACAGGAACTTCTGGGAATTCAGTGTCTCGCCCAAGGACTCCTGAACATGTGAGGAGCTAGAGGTCACACCTGGATCTCCTGACTGGTAGACAACCACTCCATCACCGCGGTCACAGCTGCCCTGCTCTGCAACCTCACTGCCGCTTATCTTTCCAGGTCCACTTTTTGTTTTGAGAACCGAGTTTCCAGCTTCTAGCATTTACTTGTTCTTGAACAAAACACAATACATTACTGTCTGAGGACTTCATTAAGTCTATTTAACACAAATTAAACAACTAGCAAATATACAGATTTGAAATATGATGTATTTCTGGTGTATTTTTTTCATAGTTGAAGCCTTGATCACAAAACAAAAGTGAAATAAAAATTTAGATGATGCACATGAATAAACAAAGTATAGCACTGCATTTCTACTTTGCTTTCTTCTTTTTGGTCTTTCCACCAATGTCTTAAGGTACGTGCACGGCAGGCATTTGATGCGAGTACAAAAACCAGCGTTTCACATGTTCTTGAACTGGACAAGCAGTCTTTACTAGCTCCATGTATCTATTGTTAAACAGGTTGCACTTTTTTGAATTTAAATGACACCATCCATACGTCACTACCAAATCTAAGTCCCTGATTGCTCAAAGTTTGACTGTGTTTGACTTTCAGTGTGTGTTCAATGCCTGTGCATGTATATGTTTTTGTAGAGCTTTTAGTGACAAAAAATGTTTTGGTTTTTTTGGAAAGGAATTCTTGGTAAGATCATTGTTCTTACCTCATCTTTGTCAAATCTTTGTAAGATTTTTGTCTTTTAAATAATATTCTTATTTCTTTAGTTTTTTTCTACAGGGTCTGTTTCTGCAGTGGATCCAGAACAATGAACTGCCAGTTCACCCCTAAGAGAAACTGCTAAATGCTGACCCAAGTAAAGTCCCAAGAGCTACATCTCAGACTGCAAACACCTTTAATGTGCTTTTTAACACCTTATATGGCCCCATTTCACAATAATTACACAAACTATCACATCAAAGACTTTTTCTATACTCATGACTCAGACACACAGGTTTAAAGAGCTGTTAATGTCAAAGAAAGTTAAAGATAGATGGCTAAAGTCTGGTAAGGAATCTGGTTGTATAATCTGGTTAAGAAATCGTCACATAAAACCCCAAACATCAGAAAAAATGAATCAGCCAGACAGCTTGAATAAATGAATTACATTTTAAAGAAGGATGAATCGTTATTTCTTTAGGACATCGGAGACTGATGACAGCACTTAGGAAATTACTTCCAGCTGTTGTTAAAGGATAGTTGACAGGTGAATGAATCAAGTGATGCCGTTGGTTTTGCCTTTTTAGATTCAGCAGCATTACGTTTTGCACATGTGATTTCAGTGGATCAGCAATTACATATATCTTTTTCAAAAAAAAATTCATAAGAGAAGAGATGCAGACCTGCTGTCTATCAAAAGTGCTTTGTTTTTTGTGATGTAAATACGATAACACAAACATATAAAGGTTTTACTCTTTGACATGTAATTAAAATCCAAATGGCTTCTGGATAATGTATTAGCACATTAATAAAGAATACAATCCTTTTGAAATCTGACTGGACTCAGTCTATTAAGTCTGTTCTAACAGAACAGAACTGTTGTTAAAAAATAAATATATGAATAAAAGCTGCTGTCAGTGACACATTTGAAAACCATTTTAAATTAAAACAAATAAACAAATATGTTAGCAATTGTGTTTATTCATGTTTCATGTGGGTGGGGGAAACTTCGAATGTCGACAGGAGCCCGCTGTAGGCGGGGAGGCGCTCGTTTCTGCCGCAGACTAACTTCTCGCGCTGTCCATGGTGCTGAACAACCCTCCCTGGAGCGGTGCTCCCTGCCTCCATTTTTCACTGCCAGTCCCACAAGTGCCGCGCCATCCACATTGGGTGGGAGCCTCGCGGCGGCCATTGAGCCCCAACCACGGACGCGCGTGCGCGTGCGCTCAAACCAACATCTTCGGGAGTTTCTGTTCACCGAGCTGCTTGTCTCAGACATGCGACTGTCTTTCTGTAGCGGTGTGTGCGCTCGCGGTCCATCCGTGCCACTTCACGGAGTTCAATGAACGTGTGAGGCTATTCTAATCAGCTGAGATCATTTGCAAAGAGTAGGTTAATCTCTTCTTCCTTTTTCTCTCTTCCACACTTACAAAACACGCCCCTCCAAACCCTGAATTAATATGCGTCTGGGCGTTCCGAATGAGGTTGCAAAACTGCGCATTTCTCCCTATGAGATGCGCAATTTTTAATTGAATCACCTCCCCACCCCCTCCCCCGACTAACAGTTCAACCAGCTCACCCTGATTAGGTTACTTTTTGCAAACGCTTCCTGTGATTGTCCGGGAGTGTGAGCCACCAATCATCCAATAAACACCCCATCTGTCAGTGCGCCGAGCGCTCCACAGGAGCCACGGATTTCTCGCATTAAACCTGAAATCGGTGCGTATGGCTGACTGTGAGGTGAGACAAGAAGCCAAAGCAGAACAAAAGGAAGTATTTGCAGAGTGCTGGAAAGGTTCAAATAACGCAGGCATCACGTCTGGGTCTGCATCTTACCTGAACCAGCGGACAGTTATCCATCGTGGGCCACCACACGCTTTAGACAGTATTCGTAGCTTTTCCAGGTTGGAGGTTCCACCAGCTCGGCTTCCATTCAGCCACTAATTCCAGAAGAGGAACTGCAAAACCAACTGCCTAGCCGCATGTCGCTTCTTTGACTTGTGTTTTTTCTCTCTCTCTCTCTCTCTATGAAGAAATGCTGCGCTTTGCCTGGAGCCAAGCTGCGACAAGAAGAAGCTTCACAGCATTTTTTGTAGTTTCCTCCTTAAGTAAAAATAAGCAACTATCTGCTACGTGGGGCTGCTGTCTGTAGATTTCCACGCGACAGCGTCGCTACATCGCACGGACGCGTTTTTCCCTTTCTCCTCCCGCGCGGTGCAGTGTGCTTCCTACGCCCGCGTCCTTGGAATCTCCCGCTTTACCCCAACACAGCTATCCAAGCAGAATACAGGCGAACTTCCAAATCAAAGAAACATTTTGGGGAATCCGTTAATCCATAAAAAATTTGGATTGAAAAAGTTTTTTTCTCTCCTTTTACTGCTGTCAGGGGTTGCGTTTCCTCCAATCACAGAGGCAGAAAAGAGCGAAATCTCCAGGAGAGAGACTGCAGTGGGGCGGCGGATTACCCTAGATAGAACACATGCCACAAAGTATGGCAAGGCCCACGAAAAGGAGAGCCAGGAGGCGCGGGTCAGCTCCAAGTGCGGTATCTGTGGGCAAACACGCGCGTGCGCGCACACGCTGGAGGGAATCTGGGGCGTTGATTGCGCGTAATGAGCCACCTTGGTCCGCAGGGAGTACCGAGCGGCTGCAGAGGATTAGGGACCTACCTGAGATTACCAGGCGTTTAGCGGTGTTTAGCCCTCACAGCCACTAAGTAACCCATCAGGACGGTCACAAGCGTGGTCTTCAGTGCAGTTCAGACACGTGTGTTCTGTTCTCTCTCATTTCTGGAAAAGATTACACGGTTATCTTGTTAAAAAAAGGAATCTTTCTTAGTTATCTGGCATGGTGGCCCTGAAGTGCAAAGCATTCAGTGCAAAAGCCTATTAAAGATCATATTTAAAAAAGGAAAAACTAATATTACAAAAAAAACATTTCCTTTTTGAAATCCAAAAGTGTCAGAAACCAACATTTCTCAAAAAAGTAACAGAGTAAAAATGAAATGTTTCAGTATATAAAAATAGTTTAAAGAAATCTAAATGAAATGTTAAAGGGCCTATATCATGTTATTCTTGGCCTTTCAGAGGAAACTATACCCATATGTAATAATAATTTGTTACCTTGGTACCCCAAAGAACACATTATTTTTTAGCTATTCTTACCAGTAAGTAAGATGACTCAATCTCTAAGGCTCCACCTCTTGTTTATAGTGAGTACCGCCCATTTCATGACGTCATTCTAGAGCTTTGTGTCTGCGTTTTGCCCATGAAAACAAACCAAACTTTTGCAAAGATGGATGTGTTTTGCTTATCACAGCTAGCTTTACAGGGAGGGTGTGTGTGTGTCGGCCCGGGGACGGTGCTGGCCACCTGGGGGCCAGCACTGTGTCAGCTCCGGAGAACCAGCCTGCTTTTGTGGGTTGGGAGGGGCTGGTGCTCAGATTTCCGATGTTGCTCAGAGAGCAGGTTTTTAGAGGAATGTTCTGAGATTTGTGAATGGATGAACATAACACTTTGGGGTTGTTATTTTTGTTAGGACTTAGAATCATAATATACTTAAATGCTCAAAAAAGTTAACTTAGCATTTTATAGGCCCTTTAAAAAAGGAAACCTAACAACAAACTGGAAAAGGTTGGTACTTTGAGACATCACTGATTGGATAATGACCTTTGATTTATGACCTTTGTGTTTTTTCAAATGCGTCTTCATTGCCTGCAAACTAATAAAAGCTTTATGATTAGTACAAAGCATATCAAATATGTCTTAATGCCAAATAACCTTTAGTTAAAATGATGGACAAATCATCCAATCAGAGATGTCCGAAGTACTTACCTTTCCAGTTTCCTATTGTGTTTCATTTTTTAACATTTCATTTGGATTTGTGGAAATTATTTTGTTTTCTGAAGCGTTTGATATTTATTTAGCTTCCTTTTTAAAAAATTTAAATTGTGCTTTGAGTTCTAAATTATGTCTTGTCTTTTTTATTGTCTTTGTGGTCTTCAGTATGTGTTTGCATTGAGTAATTTGTTGGGCCACTTCAGGCCCACCGTAGTCTGGAATTTATTGGTGTGTGACTTTTCAGATTAAAGTCTTCATTATAACTGCTTCATGTCATTACATGTCATGTCATCAGCACATTTTGAATAATGAAAAATCAAAAAGAGTTAATCCAGCAAATATAGACAATTGAAAAAAAACAGCAGGATGGAAAAAGATAGTCTAATATTGACTCAAAATCCTGACAGCGCTTGAGGCATTTATTATTAACAAATTGTTTGATGTACACACAGATCAAACACTGAACAAAGACTGAAATGTACAAACAAAAGCCTAAATTAAAACGAGAACGGAGCCTTTTTCTTGTGGCATCATCTGAACCTGCTGTTGTGTTTGAATGCCGTGAAGTGGAAAGGCGCTTGAACAAACTGTGGGAGGTGATGGCATTCCAAATGATCAAAAAGCATTAAAAGGAAAGTGAATGTGATACAAGAACAAATACATATTTCTTTTTTTTTATCAACAAGCCTCTCACAACAAACTAAACGGCTTGTTTTTGTATAGCATCCATCGTCTGCTGTGCCATTGAGATCTAAAATGGAGTATAGCTTTCAGGATTCTCGTGACTGTGCTAAAATGCAAACTTTTGTTGTTTATCTCCTAAAAACCTCAGGACTTTGAACACAAAATAACATTTTCTGCACCACAACTGTGCAGGAGATGCTTCAAAACGTGGCTTCTACTTCTGAACCAACACCTCCTCACAAGCTTATCCTTGACAGCATTAGAAGAGGTTATAAGAAAACTCAGATTATCTTTATTTTTTACGGCTTTCTGTCAAACAGTTAAACACTTTCGATTTCCAGAACAAAAACACATCGCAGGGGCTTGAGGTAATCTTTTATGTTCATGTTTGAGCTCTGGTGATAGCATTCATGCACAAGGAGAGCAGATTAATACAGAATACATCTTTGACGCAAGCTTTAAAGGAATTCTTTAGACTTTATATTTATATGTAAAAGGTATATTCTCACCCCATTTTCAATAAAAATCAAATGATGGCTTTGCAATTTAGCCAAATCCTGGTAGCAATGCATTTTGATTAGACTGGAATTTGAAAAAGAGCCAGTTCATGAGGTAAACACTTGACACCTGTATATTTAGAGGACTTACTTTTCTTTCACCATTATGTGGCTTTAAAATGAGTCCAACAAATGTTTTATTTCTAATTACATTTCACAGGTTAGAGCATGTGTGCAAAAATTGAACTCTGGTTTAAAATGCAGCCGTTTCTTCAAATGATAAGATTCCTCCACGGTATACTAAATTTTAGGCACTATAAGATGCACTTTTTTTTTTTTTCAGAAAACAACAGTGCGACTTCCAATGAGTAGGGCTGTCATGCGATTATTTTTGTGCGATTAATTCATTGTGACCTCCAATTATGTAATCTAATTAATCATTTCAAAGATTATTAACCGAATAATTGATTGAAAACTCTAATTTTGAGGTATTTTATTTAAATTTGTGATATTGTGATGGAATAAAAGTTCCAAATAAAAATAAAAAAGTGGCACCCTGAAGTTTTCTTTATAAAAGATTTCCAATCTTTACTTTGACACCAAGAGGAGTACAATTTTTCAAACATACACACACACACATACACAAAAAGAGTGTTCTAATTTACTGCATCAAAAAAACAGTAGGAACACAGTCTTCTTATTAATACCATATTCAATGTTGATATACGTACTGTACCTTATTCCACAGTGTTCAACAACAGTGAAACAGTAGAAAAACAAGAGAGTGATTTTATTGCTTAACTTGTTTGGATGAATTTGATCATCTTAAAGATTGGGATGAAACAAAAAAGAAATAGAGAAGACAATCTAAGAAGGGAGACATGAAATACCGCAGAGGAATTGAAGCACTCAGACTTTGTTATTGTTGTGTTTTTAACAAATTTTTGTTTCATCATCCGTACAAAAACCAGCAATAAGAGGTGAACTTTCCTCTGAAATGATGCTTGTGTAACTTCTCATGATGATCACTCAAAAAAGAGCGAGAGCGAGTCCGTGCGCAGCTGAAGCTGTTTCCATCATCCAGCTGTTTTAGGGGTGTCAGTCTGTTTTTTTATGAGTTGCAAACAAGGTTGGGTATCATGGTAAATATGCTAGTGTGATTAACAAATAATGGTATCAGACTGTGTTTTTTTTAGTTGTTTTGAAGTTAGCGTAGTCTGTAATGTTTGTTTCATCAATATCAGTCTGTTTTTTTACAAGTTGTAAACAAGTTATGTTGTCATTTTAAATATGCTAACATGGCTAAACTACAGTGGTGTAGGACTGTCTCTTTTTTATGTTACTAACAGGGTTGGGAGTTAGTGGAGTCACATTAATGTTTGTAGCTGTTTCAGTTTGTTTTTTCATGTGTTGCATCCAAGGTTAGGAGTTAGAGGTCTAATGAACACGGTAACATGGATAATGTGTAGCGTGTCACAAACCACTTTTAGAGTTACTGTGTGACAGTAAAGTGTGAATGAGGAAGATGCAGAGAAGACGGTCAGATGGAGACAAATGATTCCCTGTGGTGACCCCTAAAGGAAAAAGCTGAAAGACAAAGAAGACTGTCAAATATGACTTCGAAAGTTGATTTTTTTTATTTTGAATTTGATTTCCCTTTATTTTCAAGCACAAAACAAAATAGTAAAATAAGAAGGATATGCAGAGAGTGATAAGGTGCTCAAAAAAGTGTGTACAGAGGAAAAAATCCTTTTAATTCCCAACGCCAAACTTACTATATTTTATGCAAACATTTTTACACGTAATATAATTAATAATTATTTACATCAAAACAAAAGAATTAAAGTAAAAAGAAAAGATATCAAGAGGCTAAAACAATGACACAAAATCTTGATTGTTCACACATTGTCCCATTAGGCTTCTCACTTTACGATATATATGTTTTTAAAAAAATAATTATGGTTCATTTTTACTCTAATTCTTTCATCCATGCATTTCAAATCCCCTAACCCACAGACAGAAATGCTCATATTTTTTGAGGTGTCTTTACACAAGGTTGCTTGTTGTAATTTTTCTTTGTAAAAATACTCCTTTATCCTTAATTTTTGTGAAAGTATTTTATTAACTTAATTATTTCCATTGTATTATATTTTATAAAATCTGTAACCGTTAGTAGTATACATTTATAGAATAAATTGCTGGTGTGTTCCTAATAACCCACTTATTGTTTCTTTTTTTATTTTGTAGATTGTGGCTATAGGGTGTTTTTTTTTGGAGCTTTCCTCGAACCTCAATGCCATAGTTGAGATAGTACAGTGCTAGCACACAATGGAATATATAGATAGCATTATAGTTGAAAAAATTTAACCTTGTTTAGCAATCGTAGACTTCTTGAGAAGTTATTTAAGTAACATTTTCAACTTGGGATTTTTAGTATAATTTATAATGAATTGCAATGCCTGAGAATTTATTCTCGTCTGTTTATTTTATCTGTGTGTTCTTAATCACCTATATTTCACCTTTGTGTTGATTGAAATTGATTATACACATCTCTAGATATAAAAAGAAAAAAAAATGTGTATGAAGTCAGGATGTGTTTCAGGGACCCAAAATATGACAAACTCAGGAGTAGAAGTAGACCAGGTTTATTTAAGTCTTTCACTCAGATGTTGGAGAGCAACGGCAGATTGAGGTGAGGAGTGATGACTTGCAGGGAAGAGGAGGAGAGGAGTCCTCTGTACACCAAGGAAGGTGTAGCTCCAGGTACAGGCGATAGGAGAATGTGTGGGAATTTGAATTTGAGCAGGAGAAAGGCAGGGGCAGGCAAGCTGAGCTGACGGAGCAGACAGGCGGGCAGGCAAGCTGAGCCGACGGAGCAGACAGGCGGGCAGGCAAGCTGAGCCGACGGAGCAGACAGGCGGGCAGGCAAGCTGAGCCGACGGAGCAGACAGGCGGGCAGGCAAGCTGAGCCGACGGAGCAGACAGGCGGGCAGGCAAGCTGAGCCGACGGAGCAGACAGGCGGGCAGGCAAGCTGAGCCGACGGAGCAGACAGGCGGGCAGGCAAGCTGAGCCGACGGAGCAGACAGGCGGGCAGGCAAGCTGAGCCGACGGAGCAGACAGGCGGGCAGGCAAGCTGAGCCGACGGAGCAGACAGGCGGGCAGGCAAGCTGAGCCGACGGAGCAGACAGGCGGGCAGGCAAGCTGAGCCGACGGAGCAGACAGGCGGGCAGGCAGCTGAGCCGACGGAGCAGACAGGCGGGCAGGCAAGCTAGTTGAGCCGACGGAGCAGACAGGCGGGCAGGCAAGCTAGTTGAGCCGACGGAGCAGACAGGCGGGCAGGCAAGCTAGTTGAGCCGACGGAGCAGACAGGCGGGCAGGCAAGCAAGTTGAGCCGACGGAGCAGACAGGCGGGCAGGCAAGCTAGTTGAGCCGACGGAGCAGACAGGCGGGCAGGCAAGCAAGTTGAGCCGACGGAGCAGACAGGCGGGCAGGCATGCAAGTTGAGCCGACGGAGCAGACAGGCGGACAGGCAAGCAAGTTGAGCCGACGGAGCAGACAGGCGGGCAGGCAAGCAAGCTGAGCCGACGGAGCAGACAGGCGGGCAGGCAAGCTGAGCCGACGGAGCAGACAGGCGGGCAGGCAAGCTGAGCCGACGGCGCAGACAGGCGGGCAGGCAAGCTGAGCCGACGGAGCAGACAGGCGGGCAGGCAAGCTGAGCCGACGGAGCAGACAGGCGGGCAGGCAAGCTGAGCCGACGGAGCAGACAGGCGGGCAGGCAAGCTGAGCCGACGGAGCAGACAGGCGGGCAGGCAAGCTGAGCCGACGGAGCAGACAGGCGGGCAGGCAAGCTGAGCCGACGGAGCAGACAGGCGGGCAGGCAAGCTGAGCCGACGGAGCAGACAGGCGGGCAGGCAAGCTGAGCCGACGGAGCAGACAGGCGGGCAGGCAAGCTGAGCCGACGGAGCAGACAGGCGGGCAGGCAAGCTAGTTGAGCCGACGGAGCAGACAGGCGGGCAGGCAAGCTGAGCTGACGGAGCAGACAGGCGGGCAGGCAGGCAGGCGGGCAGGCAGGCAGGCAGGCAGGCAAGCTGAGCTGACAGAGCAGACAGGCGGGCAAGCCGAGCATGAGCACTGCTAGAGGTTACTCTGGACGTCAGTAGTGTAATGATTCAGCAGAGACTGAAGGATAGAGGGAGAGATATATAGTAGCAGACACAGGTGGAGGGAATCAGCTGATTGGCAGCAGGCAGGCTGCTGCTGCCGGAGGGAATCAGCTGATTGGCAGCAGACAGGCTGCTGCTGCTGCCGTGACATATGATTAAACTGAATTTGCCCTTGTCAAAAACTGAATGTGTAGGCCCTAAAACATAGGAGACTGGTCTTAGTGGCAGAAAATAAAACATTTAATAAATAAATTTAATCATGAGAAACCCATTGGAGTAACCAAAAAGGTGACAAAGCAGAGAAGATAACCTGATGAAAGGATGGACTAAAACCAAACATTTAAATAGATTGAAGGCAATTAAGTGAAATAAAGACAGCTGGGAATCATAATAAACCTGAAACTTGAGTGACTGACAAAGGAATAATTCAAAACATGACAAAAACAACATTTAAAAACCATTTGATCACAGAATCTTTACAGTACCCCTCTCCAAAAGGGCAGGTCCCAGATGCCCAAACACAACACGAGAGCGCACAATAATTCCCAACCCAATGAAGATATCACAAAAATGCTTCAAATGAGACATGTTTTACTGCTCCTGCTTTAAGTTTGTTCAGAAACTAAAGCATATTAAAAAACTATTTCACCACTGGGGTATCAGTGGCACTAAACTGGCTCACAATGTATTTTAGGATTCATTTTTAAAGGTAGGAATGTTCTAAACTTCAAGTTCCAGTTTAGATGTTCTCTCTTGGACATGTTTTCTAAAGGTCAGTTTTTATTTGATGTCCCCCATGTCTATTTAAAACAAGAGGGTGTTTAGTGTTTCAAGTAATAACTGGCAGACTGAAATGGTCTTTACATTTGACTGAGTCATAAAATGCAACTGATAACCTTTTATTTAAACAGCTTTTTAACAAGAAATGGGGTTTTATGACAGTTTGACTTCATTTTGTGGGACTTTATATTTTATGTTTTTGTAAATTAGTGCCCTTTATTTTTTTTGGCAAAAGCTGTATGCACAAATACTTAAACTCCCACTCCATAAAAACATGTGTGGACATTTTTTTACATGTCCTTGTGGCATTTTTCTGGTGATGGAGGACAAACATAAAGAAAATTAGATTTAACATTACATTTCTAAGTATTTCTTTACTCAAATTGTTGTTAATCTTTTGGGAACTCACAAATACAAGGGCGGGCCACTAGTTCCCTGCTTCACTCCATTCTGATGCGTCTACTTGCACATAAATAGATCCGTGTACGTTTTTGTTTTCCTCACCTGTGCTGGAATCTGGCTCAAAACTGTACAGCTGGTTAGCTCCAATACTGCTCACCATTTTTGTTGCAACTCTAATATTAGGTTCGGGGCTGTAAGCTAGTGGCATAGCATGTACATGTAAAGCTCTCAGTAATGAGAAGTTGGGGGGGGTCAGTGTCAGAGCAACTCAGAGGTGAATTTCTAATTACAGAAACTGCACAGATTTTGAAATTTTGTCTAAAAAACAGCATAATCATAATTTAAAGACCACTGGGAACAAGTTAATAATGGATGAAAAGATTACCTAAATGGGACTTCAGTTATTCAAGACATTTTTAGTGACTTACAGTCCCTTCCAGATGACGTCCACTATTCTTTTTAATCAGAAAAAGCAAAACCACAAAATGTAGCTTATAAAACAGTATGGTTTCTTTAAGAGTCTTAAGTGAGTATATTGGCCAGAATCATGGCAGATTGTTTTCCAGCTATTCGTGCCTTTTGCTTAATAGCACAGAGCAGTGGAACAAGGGCCAAAAGCAACAGCCAAAAACAAAAATCTGCTTGGGTTTGTTCTATTTTCCAAAAAACACCACATGGTTTTGGACCATCTGATATAATAATCACAAACCATTGCTTTGATTTGAAATATAGAATTCTGTCAGAGAAAATAAAAATCCAGATAGTGAATGGTTTAATTATAGATTTTACTTTTGGATTATACTGAAACCTTGTCTTTTAAGATGTAATGCTAGATGTATGTGAGTATCAGTTATATACTTGAATTGTTTCTTAAACTGTATTTTGATTCATTCAATGTTCTATACCTGTTTTGTCCCTTTTGGGGTCAGGGCTGCTGGAGCCTAACTTGGCCACTCATGGGTGAAGGCAGGGGGACACCAATGAACAGGTCACCAGTATGTTGCAGGGGCCACAATCAGACACCCATGTACACTTGCATATACACCTATAAGGAGAATTTTAGAGTGAATTTTAGAGTGAATTAACCTATGAAGCATGTTTTTGAATGGTGGGAGGAAGCCGAAGTCCCTGGAGAAAACCCACGCATGCACGGGGAGAACATGTAAACTCCACACAGAAAGGTCCCCATTGGTGACACTGTTTCAAGTTCCCCATCTGGGACTTGAACTGGAGGCCTTATTGTTGTGAGGCAAGAGCGCTAACCACTGCACCACCGTGCACTGTAACTGTACTTTTGTTAGACATTTACACTTCTATACTCTGTTATCTTTTCTGTTGTTATCTGCCTTCTCAAGGTGGTGATCCTCCCGTTGTTCAGTAAATGTTTAAATAAAATAAGCTGATTGTTATTATAGTTGCATTGTCACTGTTGTAGTTTAGTATTATGATTTCTTTTACATAAGAAATAGTTAATTTACCTAAAATTTGGTCCACAATCTTTCAAGGATTTCTTGCATTTGACCATCCAGATTATGGATTAGTTAATCTATCTTGAAAATATATTCATAAAAACGCTCTGTAATTTTGTGTTTACATTTACAAGAGTTTACATTTTTTCGACAACAATAACTCTTCAACCATTTATGTAATTATTGTAATTCCAGGGGATTCTGAAGCAGAGACAAGAAGCCTTGCTCAAATATGCACCAATGTACAGTTACCAAGTTCTTACTCAACTGACGTAACCAGCTGATTTTGTAGCAAGAAAAGCAGCTTTGCATTGTAGTGTTGCATTCTTGTGCAAAGCCAATTTTTTTCCGTTTCAGAATCAGCTGATTCACCTTAATCACACGTTCGAAAAGTTACAAAATGTCAAAATGTTTTCACCTGCGGCATATCCTGTGTTAAAGGGTTAAAGAGACGTGACTGGAAATTTGATACAGGTGCTGCAAGTTTGTCGCAAGAACCAAAAGCTGAAAATGTAGCTTAAGATGTTTTTATTATCTTTTGACAAGTAAATGAAAAATGTGTTTTTCACACATGTGCCAGAAAACTGACCACATATTGCCATTCTCTGTCTGAATTGCACAAGCCCCCATTGACCTGAATGCACGTCACATGATCAAAACCTTAGAAACAAAAAAATCAGTACAGAGCAATAGTTGTTTTTTTAGACTAGATTTAACTTTATTGATATTGCACAGGTTGGTAGAAGACAGCAAAACACAATTATCATCCAACTGTGCATATATAAAAACATGTAACAGATTACAGAGGAAGGTGAAAATGATCACATGAAGTGCAAATGTGGAGAGTTTTTAGACATAAAAAAAGAAAAAAGTCAAATCTGATCAGTTTTTTTATCAGCAGGTCAACACCAAGAATCAAGGCTCATCTTCAACAACGGGAAGATTCTGCATAATGGCATACATGCTGGTGTCAATTATTTTAAAATATGTATCAGACATCAATTGAGCTCATTTTGTGCATAAATTGTTACATTTTTGGACACACTCGGCTTGATATTTGTGTTGTGAATAACATATCGACTTGTGTTATTTTAAAGAAACTCCTTTTTTATTTTGTCAAAACATGGTTCTGGATTTGAAGTTGAATTTGTTAGAGTAAAAGGAGTCTAAAAATCACTTTTCATGAATAAAAAGGGTTGAAAGGCTTTTGGCATTTTCTGTTTTTTAAAGGTTTTCATTGAGGAAATCTCAACTTTAAAGTTTATAACCAGAAATAACTGCTGGATGCACATCCTCTTCAAGGTCTCAAGCAGCACTGCGTGTGGAAAACACCATGCCTCCATGCTCAGCTTGGTCGTGGAAGGACTTTAAAAGTCATGGTCAGTGAACACAACCCACTGCTGATCCTGAAATGTGACCTTAAAATTGGTTTCCCGAAGAGGAAATAATAAATCAGACGTGTGCTGGTGTGTTCTGTATTCCATGCCTTTTTCAAGAAAAAAAAACAAGCAAAAAAACACTAGGGTCACCTTCATCATTCTAAAGAAAAGAAAAATATCCAGAATGCTTAAAAAAAAAAAAAACCCTCATCTGTGGGTTGCAGAATGGGAGTCATGCATAAAGGTATTCCCATGCACACATGTGCGTATATATATTGTCTCTTGGAGAGATGCCATCAAGGGCAAGTCCTTTCCCCAGAGAAGTGTGTTATTTTAGGAGGACAAAGCCAGTCCTCATTCTGAAAAATAATACGGCTCCATGAAAAAAAATGTGTGCTCTCGACCGGCCTTCTTGCCTTTAAGATTTGCTTCAGACTACTGAAAATGTGTGGAGAAAAGAGTCAGACAACAATGACCACAGACTGCTGAGCAGCTGAAATCTCAAATTTCTTTTGTTAAAAAAAAGATAATCAAAACTGCAGCTACAAGTTTCCTGACCTCCAAAATGGATAAAAGTTGTAATCGCAAAAAAAGGCTGCTGCCGCATAAAGGGAACATGACTCACATTGTTTTGCTTAAAATATGCCATTTATTTCTTAATTTTTCTGAAGCCTGTATTGTCCAGAACTTTATTTTGTAACTGCTGCATTTTTTTCAGAGTATGAGTCACTCTTTTTGCATGGGGGTGCGACTTAGGCTTTTCTCAGGTTTGACCTTTGTGATTTTTCTAAAAAAAAATACCTAAAGGGCACTTTAGGCATGAGTATCATTATTTGCTACTGACAGCAACACAGAAGAAGAAGCGACGCTCTGTCTTACGTCGGGTTCAGTGGAATTGTTCCAAAGTGACACAGAGGATATTTAATTCAAAGGATTTAGTGATTTAAAGTGATATAAAGAGTTTAGTTGACATATTAGCATGTTCTTTATACTATGCTTATCTGAATAATTGTTCGTACGTTGCGCTAATTTACTAAACTCCTCCTATGTTTCATGACTCTGAATAAGCATCAATGTGTTGCAGAAATGAAGCATGCAGATATTCATGTTTTTTGTCGCTATCTATTTTGCTTTTATGAATTACCTTTCAAAATAAAATGTCCATTCTTGTTCTTGTAGTTTGTTAAAGAAGTGTATCCCAAAATTCGACTTAAATAGGATTTTTAAATAATTTTTTACTATGCATTTTTGGCTGCTGTGACTTATACTTCGGAACAAGTAACAGTCAGAAAAATAAGGTACACATTTTAGTGCATGTTACATTTTGTGAAACCAATCTATGTTGGTGTGGATATTTAGCTTATTTGCAGATATTAAAAAAGAAGATATCCTTCAATCTCTGGGTTATGACCCAAAGAAAGAGGTCCAAAATACAAACAGCCAAGAGAGTATCGGAATAGAGCCGCTGCTCCTTCACATGGAGAGGAGCCAGTTGAGGTGGCTCGGACATCTGGCCCAGATGCCTCCCGGACAACTGTTCTGGGTATCTCCCACTGACTGAGGCACTAGGGCAAAGAAAGTTCATGCTGGAGAGACTACATCTCTCGGCTGGCTTGGTTATGCCTGGGGGTCCCCCAGAGAAGCTAGAGGAAGTGGTCGGGGAGAGGGAAGTTTTGACTTCTATGCTTAGACTGCTGCTCCTACGACCCGGTCTCGGATGAGTGGAATAAGATGGATGGATGTGTACTAGGCTTATGTTGTGACTGCATTGGTGTGTTTATCTAAATGTAAGTCTGTGTCTATCACTACACTCAGGTTTCTGGCCTAGTTTTTAGAATAATATAGAAGCTCTGTAGGGACCTCCAACCATTTCTATTTGGCTACAAAGACAATAACTTCTTTTGTTTTTGTTTAGCTGAAGTAAACTGTGGCACATCCAGTCATTAACGTCATTACGTCATTAATCTATTTACCAAAAGTCTCTACAGGGCCTTGTTCTCCTGCTTAAACATTTATTATTTTCAAAGGTATTTTATTTCATTCTCAGGCTTTTAATGCGGTGATGCATCTTAGCTTGTTTGGTTATTTGTGCGGGAGGTTGTTAAGGTTACCCAACAACACAAAGCAATTAATTAATCTTGAGAGCGATTTAGCAAAAGAAATACCAGTGATGAGATTAGGCACAAAAACTTGTAATTAATACATAATCTTTGCAAATGTAACTGAATCAAACTGTTTGCTGTGTTCAAAACCCTTACAATTAACATTAATGTGAGAGTGATTGTTTGTCTCCAAGCGTTTCTAGGAACCCACTGTGAAGAACATGTGAACAACAAAACAACAGTAATTTTTGTGTTGGCACAAACATTTCAAAAAATACATTTAAAATATATTTTTTAAAAATCACATCAATTTAATAATGTTCGAACTTTTAATTATAAACTAACGTTTTTTTTATTATTTTATTTTAAGTAAATGGTCCTTCTTCAGCCTTGTCTCATTGTGTTTTTTCTTCATTCTGCTGTACATTCTCTAGTACTCCAATACACATCTGCAATCTCTTTTCACTGCTGATTTCTCCATCAACCATAAAAAAGCCTAGTTTGATCAAACCAGCTTCCCTCTGCTTAGCTCCACAGAGAAATATGTATAATTATTCTCCTATTATTTCTCCTAACTTCATCACAGTAGGTGAGATAGGGGAACAATAAGTTAAATATTCTCTAATTACTACCTAGCCTGGCCATAAGCCTGTCCAAAGAGGAATGTTTTAAGCCTAACTTTGAATGTAGTCACTGTGCCGGCCTTTCTTACATGAGTTGGGAGCTTATTCCATGAGATGGAAGCTTGGTGCCTGAAGGCTTCCAACTGTGCTTTTAGAAATTCTGAGAATCAGAAGCAGTCCTGCATTTTGTGAGCGAAGTGTTCTGTTTGGTTGGTAAGGCACCATGAGATCTTTAATATAAGATGGGGCCATCCCATTCAAGTCCTTATGGGTTTGCAGGAGGATTTTGAACTTGATTTTTAGATTCAACTGGGAGCCAGTGAAGTGAAGCTAACACAGGAGTAATGTGTTCTCTTCTGTTGGTTCCTGCTAACAATCTAGCTGCTGCATTTTGAACAATCTGAAAACTAGAACTGAGCCCTGTGGGACTCCATAGCAAACTCGAATGCAATAAGAAGAATGTCCATTTACATTAACAAACTGGTACCTGTCAGATAACTAGGATTCAAACCATTGGAGGGCAGATCCTCTGTTACTTATGTTTCTATGTCTGAAGACAACCTTATTGTCGATTGTCTGATCAATTGTAAGTCTTTCAATGCTGTCAAAATTATTAAAAAACTTATCAAAAATTACAAAAATGTAATAAACTTCAACACTTGCTCCACTTCTTAGCATACTGTTGAAAGTCTGGCATAATTCTAGATGCCTTCCTCCACCCCTTGTTTATCTTTAGCAAAATTAGGACAGTCGTTCTTGTTCATTCTGATCTTTTTGAAATGCAAATAGTGAAATTCAGTTGCTCCTCATATGCAATTTCAGATTAGGTTTAACTTTTAAAAATGTGCTTAAACTGTATTAAAAAAATATTAAAATATTTTAAGAGTTTTATCACAGAGCTCTCTGATTTAAAAACCTAATCTTTCCTTGATCAAATAGAGTAGGAATTCAGCAAAGCATTTCATTTCCTCTGAAGATATGGAGTCTCCTTTAGTGCTGATGCTTCTTCACAATGATCTCTTTGTTGCAAATATGAGATCCCCCTCCCCAATCTACGCCACACACTTCATTTGAAGAAGTTGCCTTTTTCCACCATTCTTGTCAAATTACATTACATTGTCTTTCATGTTCTAGCCAAGCACAAACATGAAGGAAGTCAAAGTAAATTGAATCAAATTATTTATTCTTTGCTTGTGTCTGATCAGTCTGTCAAGTCATTTTCACACTGCAGGTGTGACATTTCAAAATCGTAAGTAAAAATGAAGATTACTATGAATATTTTACATTTCTTTTCTAAGTTTTGCAGTTATTGAGTTTTTTGTTTTGGGATTCAAATACAGTGAGACAAATAAGAATTTGAACACCTGTGATTTTGCAAGTTCTCCCACTTAGAAATCATGGAAGAGTCGAACATTTTCATTTTAGGTGCATGTCCACTGTGAGAGACATAATTTAAAAAAAACTTGTATACCACATTGCATGATTCTCAAAATAATGTATTTGTATGGTACTGCTGCAAATAAGTATTAGAACACCTTTCTATTAGGCAGAATTCTGACCATTAAAGAGCTGTTAGTACGCCTTCAAATAGTCCACCTCCACTTAATAACCTCAAAGCACTTGTTTGAGGTCGTTAGCTGCATAAAGACACCTGTCCTCAACATATAATCAGTTAAACTCCAACTGCTAACATGGCCAAACACCAAAGAGCTGTCCAAAGACACCCGAGCAGAGATAGACTCCGATGTCATGGTTTAAAATCATGCATGGCACCAAAGGTTCCCCAGCTTAAGCCAGCTCATGTCCAGACCCATCTTAAGTTGGTCAATGACCATTTGGAGGAGTCATGGGAGAAAGTCATGTGGTCAGACCAGAACAAAACAGAACGTTTTGGTCTTAGAGGTAAAAGAATATTGAGTACCATTCAAATAACACCATTCCTACTGTGAAGCATGGGAGTGGTAGCATCATGCCATGGGGGTGTTTTTCTGCGCATGGGACAGGACTACTTCACTCTATTAAGGAGAGGATGACCAGTGCCATGTATTGCTTTAGGGAACAACCTCCTTCCCTCTGATAGAGCATTGAAGATGGATTGTGGCTCGGTCTTCCGACACTGCAATAACCCAAAGCACAGATAACCAAGAAGTGGCTCCATAAGAAGCACATCAAAGTTCTGGAGTGGCTTAGCCAGTCTTCAGATCTAAACCCAACAGAAAATCTCAAACTCTGTTTCTCAGTGAAAGCCCAGAAACCTGAGTGATTTAGAGAAGATCTGTGATCTCCTACAGTGTGTAATCTCAAACCGAGGCTACTGTACCAAATGTTAACCCTGATTTTCTCAGGTATTCAAATACTTATTTGCAGCAGTAGCACACAAAATAAAGTATTGTAAAAAAAATCATACAATGTAATTTCCAGATATTTTTAGGTTATATCTCTCACAGTGAACATGGACCTAAGATAAACATTTCAGACCTCTCCATAAATTCTGATCAGTTTACTTAAAACCATTGCAGATTTTATAGGGTTTGGATATTGTAGCATAATGATGGTCAGTCACAACAATCCTAAAAAGCCGGTGCATACAAAGTCTCTCAACTGGCATATTGGAAAGGATTCTGCAGTTTCTGTTGGACAGTTCTTGTCCTATGTGATTAAATGCCTCTCTGACAGCTTTGTTGTAAAGATGCATGGCTCTGATCCTTTGTTTCTTTGTTGTAATCCATCAGAGGTGAAGAGAGCGAGTTGAGTTTGTCACTCTGTCTCTTCTGATTGCTCATCTTCAGCAACGAGTGTCACTGACTTTGACCTGCTGTTTTTTTTCTTTGTCACTAAGAAAGTTACTAAATAAGTATTAAGATGGAGAGAATTAAAAAGAAATGATGAGGCTGTTATAAAATCATTTCCTAATAATTACCCCAAACCACAGTCTTCTTGCAACCACTGCATGAATATGACAAGATTGCCTCATTGCTTTCTATTAGTTATACTGAGACACTATCAAAGCCTGCAGATTCTAATTACTGTGCATTAGCTTGTACTATCATTTTACAGACTGACCTTCATACTGTTTGTCTCATGACAAAGAAGGTTGTGTTTGATGTCTTCCTCTGAAGCAGTCAGTCATCACTTCTTCGCAAAAGAAAATCAATCACTTTTTGGATGACACCAACAGAACTAAATTCTTGAAGCATTTAGTCACACACACAGGTTTTATTTTGTTGAGTTTTAAGCAAAATTAAAGCTGTTTTTTTCCCTCATTTAACAATTTTAATTGTTTAGTTGTTAACATTAATTAAAGAAATTTAAGCAAGATCATGACAAAAATTTCTATATGATGGTTTTTGGGAAGTCTTACATCTCTAAGATTGAAAATGTCGCCGGCGAGATCTAAATAACACACTCTGACATGCAGTAAATCCTCAAACGTTAACGCAATCAATGTGAATCAGCTGATTCTGAAGCAGAGAAAAGCAGCTTTTCATGTAGGTTTTGCACTGACATGCAATCCATTACCAGTGGCTGTGGTGCAGAGGTAAAGCAGACAAAGGCTGATTGTAAGATTGTGGTTTCCATTCCCGCGTAGCCCGCCCAAGGGTCGAAGGGTCCTTGGACAAGACACTGAACCCCACATTGCTCCTGGTGGTTATAAGTTGGTGTCAGAGTAAGGCAGCAGAGCCGCCATGATTACTTAGTAAAGGTAGTACAGCATTATATAAATATACACCTTTTAAAATTTACATTACTGACGACAATTGTGTCATAAAGGCGAAATAGACACTTGTTTTCAACTTTATATGTTTTGTTTATGTATTCAAGCCCTAGTTTCTTTGTTTCAGTGTAGAGATTGATCTAAGCCAAAGTCCGCTAGATTGATGCTAATGTGTAATGTAATTTCCCATAGGACGGCTAATGCTAACGCTCAGTCGACCTAACAAACATTACTGACTAAATTGAACACATATATTTAAGCACATAAAACATATTAAACAACACAGAAAAGAGTGAAACATGTTATTGTTTGTGTGAGTACAGTACTTGAAGTGTGTAGTGAGGAGTTTTACAGCCTTAAAATATCTATATCCTACTTTGTGGAATTCACCTTCCGTAGGTCATTTTTAAAACGTAACCCCCCTTATAAACAAGGGAAC
Source organism: Oryzias celebensis (assembly GCA_014656515.1). Lineage (NCBI taxonomy): Eukaryota > Metazoa > Chordata > Actinopteri > Beloniformes > Adrianichthyidae > Oryzias > Oryzias celebensis. The sequence continues at coordinate 32,524,372 of BNCR01000005.1, read as the reverse complement.
ATTGTACAAGGGGTGGCACCAACCTACTTACCTACAAGTGTATTTAACAGGAGACAAGTTATGTGAGGTGTACAGGATACCCTCTTACCTGTCTACTAACCTCCTACACTCTCCAGAAGAAACAGAAAGGGCTGCACATACATTTTCAAACAAAAGCATTGAAGGAAGGGAGAGGTCTCCTCCCTGTGTTTCTCACCAGCTCATATGCAGGCCTGGTTGCTGCTCTGGGGCCTGTTCTGGACTCCACTAGCTGTCCTCCATCAGGAGGCTCAGCACATGCAGAGGAAGGAAGAAGAATACAATGAAAAACTTTGCATGTAACACCTTGAATAAGTGAACTATGTCTTTGAGTCTGATGATCAAATAATTTTGGTTGGGTCCAGTGTCAGAAAACTGCATCTCCACCATAGATCACATGTATTCCAAAAAACACAGAAAAACCCTTCAAAAAGCTCTCAGAAAGGCTACAAAAGCACTGAAGAATTCTGAACTGACCAAAGAGTCGAGATCAGAATCCCACATCTGTGGAGAAATCATAAATAGCAATTGGAAGACATCGACCAATGAATTGTATGGGTAGTGTCCTTTTAAAAACATGTAAGTACCAACCATTTAAAAATTGATCATGGTGGTAAAATTACTCATTGCAGTTTCTGCACGACCAAATTTATATGACACCAGTCTTTCATAGATTAGAAAAGAACTGTGAAAGAAAAAGATTGGAAAAAGATCGGTGAGTTTTTCACCATTTTGATATTTTGCACAAATCCTCTTCCAACTGTGAGCACATGCACTAGCATCATGTAGCAACAGTCCAAAGTGAAAACCATATGCTAAAAGCAAGTTCAAGAGTGCCCATTTAGCATAATCTGGAACTGTCCGGTGTGTATGTACAATAAGAGAGTCATTCAGGGTTAGTGGAAGTAAATGATTTTAATGTTTTTCATCCAAAGAGGGTGCTATTTTGTGTGTGTTCTAACTCAAACAAAAACAAAAAAACACCTAAAATATTTTAACTGTAACAAACTCCCAAAGAAGTGTTGCATTTTCTGAAAGATTATTATAAAGATTATTACTATTTGTACCAAAACATTTTTGGCCATCACTTTCAATGCTCTAATTGAAAAAAACAAAGTTTGTTTCCTCAAAATGAGGAGATTTTAAGTCTTGCAAGAAAGCAGAAGAAAATAGTTTTTCATCACTGAATGTTGCATATTTTCTCTTCAAATGACTGGCTAATTTGAAAGTTGTTTCTGACTGACAACATCAGCACAATTTCCAGTTTGACCACAGGACTGCAAAATAGTGTAGTGGTTGCCAGTCTCACAGTGAAAAAGTTCTGGTTTGTATCCCAGCTGGAACCTTTCTGTGTGCAGTTTGCATGTTCTTGTTGTGTATGCGTGGGTTTTCTCTTGGCATTCCAGCTTCCTCCCACACTCCGAAATCATGTTTGATAGGTTAAATAATGACTCCAAATTGTCCCTGGGTGTGATTGTGTGGTCCTGCAACAGACTGGCAATCTGTTCATGGTGAACCCTGCCTTTGCCTGACCGTAGCTGGATTGGCTACAGCAACTCCGTGACTCCAAAAGGGATTCAGGGGGATCAGAGGTTGGATGGAGGATTTGGTCATAACTGAAGTAATCAGTGATGTTAGAGTGCAATGCCTGTCACCATAGATGATCTTTGTACATGGCTAAATAGTTTAAATGATTTTCTGTGAGAACAAAAAAACGCCCCTTTTTCACAGCTATGGGAAGCCAGCAAGTAAAAACGTGCTGAGTACACAGCATCTGTTTTTTAAGAATGCCGTTGCATGTGGTGTAGGTGCCATGTAAAGACCAGCTGGGATGGCTGCTGCCAAAGAGTTACTGTACCACACAATAAGTTAACCAATCACGATAATCAAGAACAGAATTTGTTTTCTCAACATAATGAGTTTTTTGGCCTTTTAACTTGAGAGAACAAGAGGAAAAATATTAGCAGACATGGGCATTCTCATCTTCTGTACAAGGAAGCAACTAAAATAAAAGTGCAAAAATAAATGCATTGAAAGAGAAACCACAGTGAAAATTACAAAAATGAACTGGTGTGTTTGTGACTGGGGGGTGCAAAAAGCAAAACTAAATTGTAAACAACATTTACAAAACTCATCCACCAAAACAAGAGAAAAATAACAACAAACACAGAAAATGGGTTAAATCTCTGAAACTTCCACTCGCAGATCCGAGTTCATGCATGTGTATCACACCAGAGTATCCACTCAGCAGTGACAGCTCTCCAGCTAATCCCTCTGCACACAAATCAGTAATTTAAGCCTAATTCTGCTTAAGAAACTTTTCTAAACCCTAAAACTGAATAACATGTTTGCTCAGAAACATTCTCTCAAGAACCACAAGTTTTTGCCAAACAGATTTGTGGGTAAAAAAAGCTTGATGCATCCAGTCATTGGACACCTATTTTTTTTTCTTTTTTGTTTTGTGGAAAAAATGCTATATTTACTACCCACCCCACACTGATAGAAGTACAATAGATAAACAAACCTACAAATCTGAACAGCCTACATCAGAGGAGGTTAAAATAAAGAAATGAAGACCAAAGAATGCTTCACTGATCATTTTTCCGATGAAACACATGTGATAATGAGGTAGGACAAGGAATGGTTGTAAACACAACCAAAGTTAACAGGTAGATGGCCTTAAATGAAAACTTCAGCAAATTGTTAGAATGACTTTTATATTGTGTTCTGGTCAAAATGGACCCATTTTCAGGTGTAAACATTTTTCAATTCTAACCTGAACACAATATAAGGGTTAAAGCCAAAAACAGAACATAAACTAAAGCTGCTAACAGTTGAGAAGCATTTAGCAGAAATAACGTAAAACTGGTTTTGCACTCACAGACAGACGGATATTAAAATGAGCAGCAGGTCAGCTGAATATGCATGAGAATAATTAGAAGAGACAGGGAAAACCATGAGGACCAACAGACAAAGCAGAACATGATGACTGATCCTGTCTTTAGAACACCTCTCTAATACATTACGATGTGAAACAATAGCATTGCATAGATTTATAAATAATCATTTGATTAGTCCACTCAAACCACTTCCACTGAGGTTATATAACTCCAATCCTTTGTGACCCTTTCACATAAATTCACACGGAACAGAAAAGCCTAGAAATTAGAATTTATGATTCAAGCTTTCACTGTGCAAGCAGGTTTCCCATAAAGGGACATACCATTTGAGCTACATTTTATTATAATCCTGCACTAAGAACCAGTATTGGTCAACAGTTCTTCAGAGGGATTTTGGTCAGAAATTACTGGTTTAGTCAGGTCACAAAATGTAGTGGACTTTATTTTATGAGATGCAATCCAACAGACTGTATTTTGGTGCTGCAGAAACTTCCAAAGTCCTGATGCCAAGTACATAACAAGCATGCCATATGCTTACGAATGTGCTAAACACAGGTTCTTGAACTCCCTTTTAGCATATGATATTCACACTGAACTGTCATTACTCAATACTAACGCATGTACTCAAAGTTGGAAGAGGCTTGGTGCAACATGTGAAAGATTAAACTAAAAATAAACTCAGCTTTATATATTTAATTTACTTCCAACCACATTAGATTTACAGATTGGGATGATACGCCCATATAGAGTGTATAGTGATACACAACTTGACTTAATAATTTATGTACAGTAAAATAAACATGAAAATAGAAGAACATAACTTGAATTTTGTGTTGATTTATTAGAAAGATTTGTTTAATCTGCAAAGCATGCTTCAGTTTTCAGTTTAGCCCATTCTTTTCCATTTCTTCCTTGGGGTCTGTATGCACTGAGAGATAGACAGGAAGTCTTCTGTACATCTAAAACTTCTGCAAAAGTCAGAAATATCCCAAACCTAGAGATAATTTCTAATAGAAGTTGTTGATGCCAGCATGCGTGTGGGTAATCTGGAGGAGATAGAGTCTTTAAGACGTACTCTGATCATCTTTTGAGCTATTTCAAAAGTGTTTCCAGTTGACTTTTAGTTATGATGATGCCATTTTAAAATCAATTAACCTTTTTTCTGGGACATACACTCACTGGCCACTCTATTAGGTATATCTTGCTATCACCAGATTGGATCCCCTTTGTCTTCTGAACTGCCTTCATTCTTGGTGGTATAGATCCAACAAGGTACTGGAAACATTCCTCAGAGAGTTTGGTCCATATTGACATGACAGCATCACACAGTTGCTGTAGATTTGTCGGCTGCACATCCATAATGTCAATCTCCAGTTCCATCACATCCAATAGGTGATTGGTTTGAGATCTGGTGACTTTGGGGACCATTTGAGTCCAGTGAACTTATTGTCATGTTCAATAAGCCAATCTGAGATGATTCCAGCTTTATGACATGGAGCCTTTTCCTGCTGGAAGTATCATCAGAAGATGGAACACTGTGGTCATAAAGGGATGGACATGGTCAGCAACAAAACTCAGGTGGATTGTGGCGTTGGAACCATGCTCAATTGCTACTCAGGAGCCCAAAGTGTGCCAAGAAAATATCCCCCTCACCATTATACCACCACCAGCCTGAACAATTGATACACGATAAAGTGGATGCATGCTTTCATGTTGTTGATGCCAAATTCGGACCCTGCCATCTGAATCTCACAACAGAAATGAAGACTTATCAGACCAAGCAACGTTTTTCCAATATTCTATTGTCTAGGTTAGGGGAACCTGTGTGAATTGTATCTTTTTACTTTTTACTGTTCTTAGCTGACAGGAGTGGTACCTGTTGTGTTCTTGTGCTACTGTAGTCCATCTGCCTCAAGGTTGGACATGTTGTGCTTTCATAGATGCTCTTCTGCAGTTCTTGGTTGTAACCAGTGGTTATTTGAGTTACTGTTGTCTTTTTTCAACAGTCATATCATTCTCCTCTGGCATCAACAAGGCATTTCTGCCCACAGAATTGCAGCTCACTGAATATTTTGTCTTTTCAGACAAACCCTATGGTTGTTGGTGAAAATCCCAGTAGTCCAGCAGTTTCTTAAATACTCAGACCAGCCCGTCTGGTACCAACAACCATGCCACGTTCAAAGTCATTTCAACGACCTTTCTTCTTCATTCTGATGCTTGGTTTGAACTGGATCAGTTGTCTTGACCATGTCTACATGTCTTGAGTTGCTGCCATGTGATTGGCTGATAAGAGATTTGTATGAATGAGCAGTTGGGCAGGTGTGCCTAATAAAGTGACCAGTGAGTGTCAATACTTACTAACTTACTAAGTAAGTCATTACTTACATTTCTATGAAAACTTCTGTGCTTCAGAGCACACACGTAAAATTTCCAAGGATTAATGAGCTTCTCCCCGCGTCTCTTTGCTCTGTACCCCTCAGCCTCTTGTTTTTTAAGGGTTAGCCCTGAAAGAATTCTAGTTCGGCTCACGAGTCCAGATTAATCATTGAGTTGATGCCATGTGATTGACTGGTTAGAAATTTGCAATAACAAGCAGTTGGATCGAAGTGCCTGAAAAAGTGTTCAGTGAGTGTAGTTTCTGCAGAGCAGCAGTAGTTTATTAGAAATTAGCATCTGAGTTGTGGGCGGGACTGCTGGCGTGGAGCAAAACAATCCTAAGAAAAGAATCCCAGAAAGCATGCGTCTCCTCTAGTTTAATTTCAATGTCACCAATAAAATCTTTTTCAAATTGCAGTTGTTTTGTCTGCTGCTGATTCAACTGATTCTAATAAAGAAAGACTCAGAGATATATTTTTTTCTTTTCTTTATTTATGTTCTCCATCATCAGAAAATTCACCATTTTCATTGGAGTGGGTTTTAAACAGAAAAATTAATTCAGTTAGAAATAAGTAAAAAGCAAAAACAATTAAAACACAAAGAGGCCCAAATTAAGAATAGTTGAGGCATTGATATCATTTCCTGTGTTAATGCAATGTATCTCACACCCATTTCATGGTTTGTGTTCTTCCTGCATTCTTCCTTTTTTATGTAAACTCTGTGAGACTGGCAGCCTCCCTGATTAAACAGCCCACACCTGACAGCATTCAGACTTCAAATCAATACATAATTCGATGCCATTTAATTGGCTTATTCACACATGAATACTCACCTCTTTACCTTACAGAACACAAACAATCGAGCTTCCCGTATGTGCACCACGGCTGAACTTGAACACTCAGAGCTAATTATGACCACATTAGTGTCGTCCTGCATACAATTACAGTGCACCGTCATATCCTGACAAATCCAGACTCTTACTATTCCAGGAGGCCGATATTTACCAGTGTGGTGCTTTTATTTACACACCACAGGGAAGTCTAGTCATTTATTTCAATTGTTTACATTACCTGAATCCAAAAACATGCACATCTCAGAAAACAAGAGCTTAGTTGAAAAGAGACGTTCACAAAAGGCACAGAGTGACAGATAAACCTTAAAAGCCTTCAAACACTAAAATCTATTTCAATAACATGAATTTTGAAAAAAAATACGTAGTAAACAAATAATGGAAACACAAAGAACACAAAAAAGACCAAGGGAAAAAAACTGATGCTACACTTGGAAAAATGTTGAATAATTTGACCACACAGGCATTTTTTTATTTTTACCACACTCAGTGCGAACCACAGAAATTGAAGGTAAAATTCATCTCAGCAGATTAAAAGGAAAATGAGAGACAGGCATGTAAACATTGAAATTGTCCTACTCTAGAGGTGTGATTTTTGTCATGCAAATACTTCCACATATGTTTAAGATCTAAGGGAAGTAATTAATTCAATTTTTAAGATTCGTGAGATTTTTTTTTTTATTTTATTTTTAACAGCGTTATTATTGTGCACTATCAATCGTGCTGTTGCTGCTTGCTTAGACCCTTTTCATTTCGTTTAATTTCATTTTATTTATTTATAAACCACCAGCCAAGGAAGTCCAAAGTGTTGTACACAGGGAGAACATACACAGAACATTATGCAATAATCAACAAATTAAACTTTTGGGTCTACAACTTCACTAACTGACATTTGCCCATCAAGAACCACTGATGGTTATTGTATTAATGCAGAAAAAGAACATGTTCAGCTTTTCAAAGTTCTGGTCCTTAATCCTGTACAATGTACCGACTGTTCCAAGTTTAATCCACCCATGTTTAACATGTGGCAACTGTATTATAAAGAAAGAATTGTCAACAATTTTTAATTCTTTCAAAAAAGCAGGTAGTCATTAAAATAACTTATAACAGAAGAGTAAATCTCACCCACAAGTTTTGAAAAATAACAAACATTCTTCTGTCAATAATGTTTTAAGATTACATGGAATCTGCCATTTTGAAATTAGCAGAAAAACCTCACTCGACTGCTCAAGCCCTTCTACTGCCTCTAGTGGAATGATGAGGAACTACAGGGCAGAAAACAAATCAAGTTCTCCATACAATGGGTTTTTAAGGAAAGTTTGGATATGATAATCAGATAGGGGTCTCAGAAATGCCTGTGTCAAATACTGCATGACATGAATGGTTAAATAGGGTTAAAAATTAGTTCACAATTCTAAATGCAAACAAAGGAAAAACGTATTTATGCTAAATCATGTTGCCAGTGGTAGCCTAAATAATAAAAAATAAAATAAAAGCAATTTAAAATCTAAAATAAATAAAATATATTTTTAAAGGGTATCTACAAAATAAAAATGTTAACATAGAAAAATACTTTACCTGAATGTATGAATAAAACCCCTTTGGGACTTTGAGAAAAGATGTCAGCTGGGGATCCTGTTTCCCTACAATTATCTCTTTTAATTAAGTTCAAATTTTTAGAAACTCATGAAACTTTTTTATACTACAACACGTTGGATATAAAACTGTTCAGTGATTTAATCCTGTTCCTTCAGACTTTCCATGGGGTTAAACCGAGATCAGCTACAAGTGTAAGAAAAACAGTTGTGAATTTGAAAAATATTCACTGTATGCTTGGAAACAGTTTTAAGGGCAAAGGTACACATTGTACAATTAAAGGAAATATTGAAAATTAAAAAAAAAAAGTAGAAACATTTTTTAAACCAGCCATGTATATTGACATTTGGAAAGGAAATTGTAAATTTGAAACTTGAATTGAAAGACAAAAATATCAATTGTCAATCTAGTTTTGATGCATTTTAAGCCGATCCTGATTTTGACGCCATAACCACCATTTTGTTCAGTTTCCAGGGATCCCCTCCCCACTCATTGCTTAGACAGGTATATCTCGGTTTTGGTAGAGTTCACACACACTTGATCCAGCTATGCAGGATTAGGTTGGTCATGGATATCTGGAAAACAAGTGAAACGGTAGATGTAAAGGTTTGAAAACCATGGGTACTTAGTAAGCTCCTGGTGGAAAGTTAAGTTGTTCACCTTTTGGAATATCCCATCCAGGCTCACCACAGTGAAGCAGTTTTCACTGATTTGCACAGCTGGCTTGGCAGAGATTTTTAGGCCGGATCCCTTCCTGACAGAACCCTGTAGTCCATTTGGGGTGGGGACAGACACAGTGGCAATTTATAAGTGATGTGGGCGGTCGCCCAGTGCGCAGTCTCGATTAAGCACATCGAGCCCCCTGGGAAGCGAACCCTGGGTTTTCTGTGCTCCTGCCCTACACTCAGCAAAGTGAGGCATCCAGCTGCATACCTGGTAGAAAGTTGTATTAGAATAAAAAAGAAAGTTGGCTGAAACATATTTTTAAGTTAATATTCTTTAAGGTATTAGCTCATACATGGACCTCACATCAATCATAGACTTCACATTTAATAAAAAAAAACAGGTTAGGAAGGCACTTATACAAAAAAGAGAGAAAAGACACATATATCTTAAAATAATTTATCAGGCTGCATTCTAATGAAGGTTGCTCACCATTAATAATGATTCATACACTTTTCTTTAATTCAGATATGATTTTAATTTCTATACGACTTTAGTTCTTTACGGTAGCCCTGTGGCAGTTAGGAAACCTCGGTGACTGTTGGGCTGTTGTTAAAATCTTCACCAGACCACAACTAAAATAATCTGTAATTAAATCTTTGAGCAAATAGGAACACTTGAACCCAAAATGGCAACAGTATTTCAGATAATTCCTGTCACTGATTGTGTACTGCACAATGTTTGTAATCTCTCTCACAATCCAAAAATAAGTATTCCCACTGTGTTAAAGAAAAAGTAAAAACTATTCAATTGCACTCTTTTGAAAGTAACATTGCTGCTAGAGATTGTAAAATCAGCAAAAGTAAGATTGTGTTTGTCCCAGATGGTGGTTTTTAGGCAGTTCCAACTGGCTGCACCGTCAAATGCCTTCAACCTTCAACTACCTTAAAAAATTAAAAAAAAAAAACGACTCCTGTTTTTCCACCAGTCAGATTTATATTAAAATCCTGAAGCATAAAAGTACAGCATCTGCCAAACAAGCATCAAACAGAGGACTGCAAGTTTTGGCTCAGATGCATGCTGTGTTTGCAGGCTGTCAAGTAAAAAGAAAACACAAAAAAAGCAATTCAAAGAAAAGGTATTAGAAACAGTTAGAAACACGTCTAACATTCAGTCCTTTCACTTCTTTGCTTTCACAATCCTTCAATTCAAACATCTGCTCTTGTTCTGAAAATGAAAAGTCTCCAATTACTCTGAAAATATGAGTAAGAATTAGTGGCATTAATGAGTGTATTCGTATTGGTTTTCTTTTTCTCGTTTGGCCCCAAAATGAAGAATGGAACCATTAAACAACCCAATACAATAAAACTCACTGTAAAAAAACAATACACTGGATAAATTAATATAAACAATATAAAGAAGCTGTTTGACATTGGAGCTCCCATCAGTGCGTGAATTTGGCGGGGTGATTGGGACTATGACCATAAAGTTCTTCGGCGCTTCTGGGAAAATAGCAAGAGGCTGTAGAAGTATACGATATAGTCTTGCATGAATCAGACAACAAAACCATAAAACAATCAGGGATTAAGCCCAAAACCACATGACTACACCAGAACTGCTCCTCTTGAAAATGAGTGACCTCTTCAGTCTTGCCTGTTCTTCCTTATCTGATCCTGCAGCTTTTGGAATACCAAAATGCCAGACTTTTTGAAGCCAAATATAGACGGTAAACTAACTCAATTGTTTCTAAAAGCCTCCAGACCTTTTTACCACTGATTTGGAAGTTTTGTCCTTTATGTCATATGTTTGTGTTACACTAATCATGACAGTTGAAAAAATGCACCTATTGAGTAAATGTTTATCAAATGACCTACAATTTCAATTGAAAGACTCCCTTTTACTTTTTTTGGCCAAAAAGGTGACATGGAAGTAATGAGCTCAAGACACTGTAACAATAGAAATGACTTTGTCTGCATTGGCTCCCTTCTCCAGTGTCTTGAATTTTAATGCAATATAGACACATGCTCACTACTTTTTTCCAAACGCCAAATATGATACCACTCATTTGCAGAGGTAAAAACCTCATAAGTATGATCATTTTATGAAGACTATTTATGTATTCATTGTCTTTTGATGATGGAAATTGTGATCCATCCATCTTATTCAGCTCATCCAGGACCGGGTTGTGGGGGCAGCAGTCTAAGTCAAGATACCCAGACTTTCCTCTCCTCGGCCACTTCCTACAGCTCTTCTGGGGGGACCCCAAGACTTTCCCAGGCCAGCTGAAAGGCATAGTCTCTCCAGCATGTCCTGGGTCTTCCCCAGGGCCTCCGCCCAGTGGGACATGCCAGGAACACCTCCCCAGGGAAGACCCCTTCTTGAAAAGGGGAACCACCACCCCTGTCTGCCATGCAATGCTGCACAGACATGTCAGCCAAGACACTCCCACAGCATCCGGAGACTCGTGGAGGACCTTATCCACTCCCGGTGCCTTACCACCGAGGAGCTTGTTGACTCTCTAGGTGACTTCAGCTCCATGGATGGACAGCCCCACCCCCAAGTCCTCAGCCTCTTCTTCCTCTAGAGAAGGCGTGTCAGCAGGATTGAGGAGATCCTCGAAGTATTCCCTCCACCGACTGCCCGACAATGTACCCAGATGAAGTCAGCAGCTGAGGCGCCGGATGGTTTGCAAGAACCTCTTTGAGGCCAACCAATAGTTATTCTCCATGACCTCCCCAGACTCCTCCCAGCACAGAGTTTTTACCTCCACAACAGCCCCTTGTTTAGACTGCTGACACCTGTCAGCTGCCTCTGGAGTCCCACAAGCCAGCTAGACCTGAGAGGACTCCTTCTTCAGCTTGACATCATCCCTTACTTCCAGTTTCCACCACTGGGTTAATGGGTTATCTCTACTACAGGAACCAGAGACCTTGCGACCACAGCTCTGCACAACAACAGAGACAATGGAGGCGGAGAACGTGGTGCATTTAGACTCAGTGTTACCAGCCTCCCTCAGTACCTGAAGCTCTCCCGGATGTGGGAGTTAAAGACTTCCCTGAAGAAGTGCTCAGCCAGACATTCCCAGCAGACCCTCAAAGTCATTTGCCGGCCTCTTTCCAGCCTCCTTCCCCGCCAACAAATGAAACTCATGACCAGTAGTAATCAGTGGACAGTTTTGCCGCTCTCTTTACCCGAGTGTCCAAGTCCCACGTCTGAAGGTTACCTGAAATTACTAAAAAGTCAATCATAAATCTCCTGCCAAGGGTGTCTTGATCCCACGTGTATTGATGGACACCCTTGTGCTCAAACATGTTTGTTATGGACAAACTATGATGAGCACAGAAGTTCAACAACAAAACACAGCTCGGGTTCAAATGATAATTCTGTTCCTACAAATCACTCTCCTCCAGGTGCTACTCTTGTTGCCCATGTGGGCATTAAAGTCCACCAGGAGGATGATGGAGTCCCCCATTGGGACACTTTCCAGTACCCCTTTGAGAGACACCAAGAAATCATTTTTTTCCGCCCATTTCTGCTGAAACCAAAGTCCGAGACCTGTCCTGCACCCAAAGACGAAGGGATATGACTCTTTTCACCACCCGAGTGAACTGCAACACTTGGTGAATGAGCTGGGGGCTCACGAGTGAATGGTAGAGAGTCCAACCCCCCCTTAAAGGACTGAATATCAGAGACCAAACTGTGCGTAGAGGTGAGCCCAACTATATCTAGCCAGTACCGCTCGACCTCCCGCTCAAGCTCACGCTCCTTCCATGTCCCAAAAGCCAAGCTTTTGGGCTTTTACAGATCTAGGCCCATGGGAGGAGCCCTGGCCACCAGACGCTCACCTGCAAGCCTCAATCCCAAGCCTGGCTCCAGGGTGAGGCCCCGGTAACGCCAATCTGACAGATCTGGATCATTGACAGTTATTCTTATAAGGGAGGTTCTGAAATGCTCTTTGTCTGGCTCGTCACACAGGACCTGTCTACCATGGGAGACCCTACCAGGGGCTGAAGCCCCAGACAGCATAGCTCTTGAGATCACTCGAGCACTCAAACCCATACACCACATTAAGGTGCCGGTTCATGGAGGAGAGAATTTGTGATTATTTCTAAAAAATGATTTATATTTATATTTATATCTATATCTATCTATCTATCTATCTATCTATCTATCTATCTATCTATCTATCTATCTATCTATCTATCTATCTATCTATCTATATATATATATATATATATATATATATATATATATATATATATATAGATATAGATATATATATATATATCTATATATATATATATCTATCTTAGTGCACTAAGTAGTGAGTAGGAAGGGACTTCGGACACAGCAAGAGACTTTAAGGCTTTCGTTAAAGGATGACAGTTGATAAGTTGTGCTGTACTCTTACTGTATCTTTCTTCTGATGGTGTGACACTTGTGTTGTGAAGCTTCTGTTTTCTTTATGTATTATAAGACAGTAACCTTTTAGCTGGGCTTTGAATACTTGCAGACATTACAAGCAACAAGTATTTTTTCTTTTTAAGAAAGATGTTGCTGATTGAGATGGGCTATTAAGTTCTAAACTTACCCAACTGCATGATTTTAGTTTCGAGTATTATGGTCAAATAATAACTGACCCTTGATCATTTTTCAACACTACTGAATGTTCTAATCACTTGAGCACTGAAAACAACAGCAAGGAGGCATCCCTGTGTGTTCTTTTCAGACACACACATGCACACATACATCCACAAACAAAACAGTTTTGTTTCCACATGCTGGTTTCTGTTTCCAGCAGCTTCAAAAGATAAGAATTACAAAGAACCATTTCTTAGTCTTTGTGGAATACGACAGCCCCCTCTCCTGATTAAACATTGCTGATGTGTTATTTAACTGTCAGTAAAAATGTCTGTGACAGGGAAGTGGAAAGTAAAAATGGCATGCTGCATCAAACTTTCAGCAACATTTGTGATTCATTTTTGACAGTAACAATTTACCTGACCACCACCAACAGAACAATACAAAATTCTGAGCCACCACGTAAAGAACTGGCCTCTGTTTATTTATTTACTCTCTAAAATACAAAAAATCCTTGGAACAAAGCTTTAGATAACTTTAAGACAAAACAAGTGAATGCATTTGTTTTAGCTTCATTCAAGCACTTTTTGAAACATAATGCTCACTTTAAAGCAAACAGAGACAAACAGATTGCCTTTTAGAAAGTCTCAAACGGGCTCATACCACATGCAGCCCGGCTCCGAAGCGGATGCCACGGTTGGTAACTCACACTGACTATGGTTTGCCTGTGGTTCTCCTGCAGACAGCCTCTGCTGCAAACCTCGCGGACCTCTGAACTCACATGGGTTCACGCGAGAACCCACCATTTAAATATGACGTCATAGCGAAAAATAGGTTTTTATTATAAAAAATATACCGGATGCACTTCACATTCACTTTCATGGTTTCCGGTTCATGATGTTTATTGCCCCAAATTCACAAAAGAGTGCCACGAAACAGCTCTGGCGTCTGGAAAAATTTGAAGTCAACAAAACGAATACAGAGCGCCGCAGAGGCCGGACTGGACTCGATGCAGTGTGAGTGCCTCTCGCACTTTTCATGTTATGTTTCATGTTGTGTTTTCATGTTATGTAAAGACACCGGAGCCATCCAGACAAAAACTGGGTTGTAATGTTGGTGTTTTGGTAATGTCAGACTTTTCCAAATAAATGTAATACCAATCTAAACCAAGAACTTTTTGAGCTAAATTAAAAATAGCCTAACAAAGTATTATATACATTTGGAGTTTAACTCTCATCACAACGAAAAAGCCTTTGGTTTGAATACCAGCAGGTTTTTCATGTGTGGAGTTTAGAGTTTTCCTTGTATATGCATGTCTTTCTCCAGTGAAGCTGGCTTCCTTCTTCAGTCCAAAACCATGCTTCATACTGTGCTTGAACCTAGAGGCATATAACCAGAATGGTTCAAAGACTTGAGATTCTTAAAAGGGTTGAATTATCTTTGTTAGGTAAAATAACAGTAATAACAGTTTAAAATAAATTATCATTTGTAAACAAACATGGCTTGAGCTCAAGTGTTTAACATTGGATTGGATTGAAAATGGCTTATTTAAAGCAATCAGGCAAGAATAAGACATAAGTAACACAATCATCAGAGGTTTACATCCATAAAAAACAGGTCAAACATAGGGTAACAAATAACAACATAGGCATCAAATGATAGATTACTTGAAAGGGAGTGGGAGGAAGCTAATCTAAATAATCCCACCCAGACTCAAGCGCACCATTTACTTTGGTTTGTTTTCAATATCTGGTTTGTAACTTCTGATGAGATATTAATACTCTACCAAGATTAATTTAAGTCATTAAGTGTCCTTCAGTAACAATGAATTACATTGCTATCTATAAATATAACACTTTTTTAAACTTGTTAGTATCTTATGCAGTAAAAAATGAATCAGTGACGTAAGTTTAAAACATCCACTAATGTATATTATTTCTCATGAGTGAAACTCAGCAATATAGAGCAAGTTTCCAACATCTGAAAAAAATCATTTAAGTAAGTCAGTGTAAAAGTTACAAATATATGCAAATTATTTTCATCAGAAAAGCAATGTGATTAAATCAGGTATAAAATAAAAAATATGTGTAGATTATTTTTATTAAAAAGATCATTAGTCATGAATCAGACATGAACCAAGTCAAGTAATTTGGTTAGAGCGTTTGTCCAAGACGGTATCCTGCTGCCTGATTAACAGCCATCCTTTTGGTTTGAACAGAGTTTAGAAAGTTCTCTTCGTTTTTTATGACTGCAGTCTTTGTTTGTCAGGTCCATTGACCTTCAGCTGATAACACAGCAAGTAAGCTGAGCTTAAGGAGTCTGTAGGGCAGAAATCGCTGCTGAAAATCAGGGTCAAAATTCATCTAAGAGTCAGTTGTAAATTCTCTGGGCCATATTTTCTTGAAATCATAATTGACTCTTATTATGCATCAATTAAAGGCTCAGACATACCTGACCACACACTGGTCAAAGTCTTTCATGCTGGTGTTGACCATTGGCTTGGACAGGTCCGGTGGATGAATTGGTTTAATGTAGATCCTGGAATTCAGCACCCATGTGCTCAGTATCTGCTTTTTTCGCTTGAAGAGCCTGGCGTGCTTTGCCAGTGCAGCATTAATTCTGGTGAGATGATCATTAAGATGAGCCGCTGTCCTTTCAAAAATTTTCTTTGCTTCATCAGAGTTTTTTTGAATTTTTGGTTCTCAAACCTGATTAGGATTCCAGGTTTATCTGACTCCTTTCCCCTGGGAAGCAGGTGGCAGATCTCGATGGTATTCGGATCCAGGGAAATCCCTTTAGAAGGGAGAAATGATCTACCTTAACTCTCCACACTCTGCTGTGGCCATTAGCTGTTCATTAGCTGTTACAGGCCTTGCCAGGTGTAGCTAATGAATAATGTTATTAATGAATAATCATATTCATTAATATCATTAATGAATAATCATTAATAATAATAATCATTAATGAATAATGATATTGATTTGTGCATAAGTACAAAAATGACAAAATTAAAAAAAATACAATCTACAATGTACACATGAACAACTTTAAATGAAGACATCTTGAAACTAAGTGCATGTACAAATATTTAAAATGTTTGCACAAATCGCTTATTATGCAGACACTAAACTGCATTTATGCAAAAATCTGATGTGAGACTCTTTTTACGTCTCCCAGGAAGAGAAGATTTGTGCGTAAGTGATGCGTTGAAATGCTGCTAGAATTACTGGGTCATCAGAATTTATTTATCAGCCCCTTTGAATTTAGATTGTGAATAATATCTTGTGAAAATGTACATTTTCCCACTTTCTTAAACAGATATGCCCACTAATTAATACAAAAAAAGTCTAAGTAAGCATTTTTAAAACACAAACCCCTTTAAAAATAAAAATATGTTCCAGAATCACATCCCCTTTGCAGTACCTCCCCTTTCCCACGCTGGTCACCAGTCACAGGGATAGCTGGTGCTGCTGGACCTCTAAACAGCTGCACAATGGAGCGGACCGGTGGGCTGATCAACCCTCTCCTCTCTGTGGGTGTTTAGAAGGGCCTCATGCTGCCATTGCAGCGTTTTGCTGCTGGGTTTGACGCCTCAAAGTTTCTGTTCTGGTCTGTGGAGGTCTCACGCACGCAGCAACGTATTGCGTAGCGGGCGGTTGCGCACGCAGAAATGTAAAGTTATGCACAAATCAACAATTACGCATGCACAAATCGCGGTGATAGTATTTTCTCTCCACACAATCAGCGTAAATCTAGTCAGTTCTGAAGCACAGAAAAGCAGCGTTGTGCTGATGTGCAACACTAGTAGTGAAGTGCTTATGCAATCAGAGTAAATCAACTAATTCTATTGTGGAGAGAAGCAGCCTTGCACCATTTTGAAACAATTGAAAGTCCCACTCTTCGACTTAAAGAAAACATGTCATATTCTAGGACATAGTTTCTGCAGAGCGGCAGTGATTCACTAAAACGTCATCTCTGCCTCACAGGCATTACTGTCGGCGCAGAGAAAGCTTGCCCCCACTTCCCATCATCCACCTGTTTACTTGCTTTCCTGCTTACAGCCCCTCATACCCCCCTATCATTAACGATGCGACAAAAATAGCGAGCAATATTGGAGCTATCCAGCTATAAAGTCTAGTTCCCACTCACAAATAAACTCTTTTTATTCCCACTGCATATTTTTTCTGCCACACCTCTGTCAGTCTGCCCCAGGGCAGCTGTGGGTACATGAGTAGCTTACCATCACCAAGTATGAATGAGGTGTGAATGAATCATTGAAATACATTCTAAGTGCTTTGAGCATCTGGAAAAGCACAGATAAATCCAATCTATTATTATTATAATTTTTACATGATCAGAAAAAGTCCACATGAACATGTTAAAACACCAGGTTTACAAGTGGATCTTTAAGTTTGCTAAGTGTTGCATAACAGCAAATAGATATGCAAAGCTGCTTTTCCTTGCATCAGAATTAGCTAATTCCTATTCATTGCATAAACAGTCAAAGAGTTACAGTATGTCAAAGAGCACATTTAATTTAGGTGTCACTGCTGACATTTTTGTTGTCACCAGTGACAACAGTCTTAACAGTTCTGAATTTTCTGATTATGATACCTTGAACAGGTGTGTTCAATCACCTCCTTTGTGTGTAAGGTTTGTACACAAGTGGTGAGTTTATCACCAGGGGCAGAGGGGAGGGTGACAGTTGGTACAGGCGACAGGCAGAGTTGGAATTTAAAGCAACTTGTCTCGTTGTTTTCTTTTTCAGCCTGTAATCTACAACATTGCTTCTTAGGTTTCAGAAATGAATAAAAAGGGTTCCTTTTCTTCCAAGCTGGAGGTCAGAGAAGAGTTCAGTCTCAGCTGTCTTCACGACAGGGATGTGTCTTACAATGTCAGAGCTTCTTGTTCACGGTTCTGTTTCTAAAGTTTCACAGGTAAATACTGGACTAGTATTGAATACACTGGTATTGGTTAACTTGTCCCCGCAGCCTCCATCTACTCCACCTTACCACTGGGTCAGTTGCTGAGCAGCGGCATCCACACCCACCCCCTCCCCCGTGTAGTCAATCACATTGATGTGCAGGCATGGCTGGGTGGCCCTTTGGGACATGTCTTCCTACATTTCTTCGCAGGAGTCCTGCTTGAGAAGCTGATGAACTACTGTTTTTTTTTTTTCATTGTTTTACTTGATGTGTGTGCTAATTCAGGGTCTTTTTGTATGTTTTTGTTGTTTCAGTGCCACCTGCACAGTGACTGATCCTCAAGTGGAAGTTCCATCTTTTGTTTTTTGTGCTGCTTTCCTCCTTGGCTGGATTCCATCCACTTTATGTCTATGCAGTGAGTGGAGTGTTTTGGTTTGTTCGAGTAACCAGCTCACTGTCTGATGGTGGGCTGTAGGCCCCAAGTGATTTTATCTCAGGTGTGTTTTAACAATTTTTCTTTTTAACAAAACAATTGTAATTGCTTTAGAATTTGGAACCACGTCTCCACTTGGTTTGAGTCCCCCCATTTTTGGGGATGCAGATGCAGACTAAAAACTAAAGTGCATTATCACACCCCCGGACAGGGTGGAAGACTAGCATGTAGACAGCATCCCCTCTATGTCATGGCTGCGTGTATCTTACATTTGCTTTGCAAAAAGTTCACAATGCTCCAATCACAAGCGCGAATAATAAACATTCAATTTTTATGGCGTACCTTAAGGTGGCCGCACGAGCCTCAAGGGAATTAAATGACATACCTGTGATTCCCTTAGGATATGGCCACTCCTGTAGCATCCTCAAGGGGCCAGGACAACCTAAAATCCCACAGCACTCGCTGAGGGAGGTCATCAACTACGAATTTACTCTGTATACTCTTTTAAGAACTGGCTTTTATAACTTTAGTTTGGGCTGAGTACTAGTCTAATAAGAAACCTGAATTTTGTGGAATGAACTGTGCTTGTGGATTGCACCTGGAAACATTGCCAACTTTTCTGGCAGTTAAGAACAGGTTATTCTACAATTTTGAAAGGGAGTTTTAAATAAAGAATAATTCTAGCAATTGCAGGAAAAAATCTTATGACAAAAGTAAACCAGTTAATTTCTTAGTTATCCTTTACATTTAGCACATTATTTAAATTAGTGAAACTCAATTGCATGCAACTTTTGTTGACTTTTTTTTCCAGGTTGATGAGGCTCATTTGCGTGTACGAATTTTACGTATTTTTGTAAAAGTACATAATTAGAACAGGTAAGCCGTTATAATAAATTATAAAAAAAGATCCTGGACTCTAAACTAACATTTTGGGTTACTGGGGTGTCCAGTATCATCCAAAGTCTAACAGTCAAATCCGGACTTTACTATCCAAACATTTTCAGGAAAAATAGTGTATTTCAAAGTAAAACAGTTATTCCCTTTACTTATACAGTTTCAAAATATGATTATTCTCTCACAAAACAAAACACTAATAGTAATAAAAAGTGTAATCTTATGTCATGTTTTTTAACATTACAGAAAACTTATGGCAACTGGCCATTAAAATCAAAATGTAACTGGCAGCCGAGCCAGTGGACATTCTCTGCTGGCAAGCAGAATGTGTGATCAGTGTAGCGAAGCATGTATGTGCAGTGACGTACTTCACGGTAAGGCTGAATATTCGCTGACCGATTTAAAAAAAATAAATAAAAATTAGTGATGGTCACAGGCTCATGAGGCCTGCTGTCAGATCTGGCAGCGCAAGGAATTGTGGATTTCCATTCCCTTTGCCTGTGTGGTCGGATTGGAGTTTAAGTGCGAGTTGTTGTATGTGTTTTGTTGTCTGGCTGTTTTACTCTGTTTTGCTTTTAGTTATTTTGTCCTGTTGTTTATTTCTTTCTGCACCATGAGTGGGAGGAAGGAAGAGAACGATGACATCCAGCCTCCCTAATCATAGCAGCACTATGTGTATTATTTATTTATTGCTGCTGGCACGCAATGACCGAAAGAGCGCTCCTGGTTTATATGATTTTTTCAATTATTATGTATTTATTTTATTTTAATTCAGAAGAAATTGTCTATTGTGCACAGGACAGATTTGCTGTGTACAAAGGCAGCAGTGTGCATGTGCGCAGCTTGGAGGGACCAGTCATTGCATGGTCACAACAGTAAAGAGTGTTTTTGCTAAACTTACTACATTAAGTCACTTGCTCCAGGGCTTCTCAAACACAGGGCTCAGGGAGCTCAGACTACCCCGTTCCTAGCTGCCTATACTAACTTATCTGTTTGGATGCAAATGTGTTCCCAGACCAGCCAACAGATTTCATCTCTCCTAGTAATTTCTGGACTTGGCCTCAGGGATCTTACCAGAGGCTGACATGGACAAGAAGCTGCTCTGGACAAGAAAGTCTGCTGTAATCACATCGCCATATGCGGTTATCTCCGGGCAAGAGCAGATTCTATGCAAAACACCGAAGATCTTTGGCATGTAATACAGTCAGTTTGTCTGCCTCAACCCTGCTTCTAAATAACTGCACAAACTTTAACAAAATCCATTACATTTTCCACTAAAAAAGAATTTTTTTAATTTTAATTTTAATTTTATTTTTTACAGGTTCTGGGCTGATTTTTAACAGGTGAAGTTGACTTGTGGGATTTATGCAAAATTATACAGCAGGTAAATGTAAAGACACAACTTACAGTTCTCATTATGTCAACATTTACATTTTTATAGATTCTCAAATCCAAGCAGCTGTTCCCTTTTCTGCTAGGAGACAATGTCCTCCAGAATTATTGAAAAAAAGGCAATAATATTTGGAATATCTATGTAACAGATATATTTGTTTATAATACTTACATTTTTGTAATGTTAGTCTTGCAGTAAATCAGGCACTCATATCTTGACTTGTAGACTGAAATGACCCACGATAACTAATATCAGCTTAACTTAAACCTACTGATGTAAATACGCATCAAATGCATCATTTACACAAAAGCAAAAAAAAAAAAAAAAAAGAAAATAGGTGATTTGTTTTTCATTGCTAGAAATAGATTAGAAGTTGAAGTTTGGATTCATTTGGTTATATACTCATACATACTATAAGTATATGCATGCATGAATGTTTACTCATAGAAAATTTAATTTCACTAGTATTGACCCTATTTTTTAAACGAGAACCAACTTAACTAATTTAAGATCTTTACCCAAAGAATTCCAAAGTTATATTCCAAAAACAGGACATCTACATTTTACATATGTTCTTGCTCTATGTGATTCAAACATAAAGTTACCTCTCAAATTACAATGTTCCTCTTTTCTTTTAAAACATGACTGCACTCTCAAGGGCAAATTAGTTTGAAAAGCACAAAGAAATTTCCTCTATTCTTACATGCAAAATGTCTGCACGTTTTTAAAATCTTTGATTTTTTTTTTTTTGATTCACAAAAACAAACTTTTTTATTACTCTGGCTGCTCTTTTTTGAAGTTTAGATTTTGGATCAACCTTTGTTTTGTATACATTTCCATGAATTTCACTAAAATACTGAAAGTGAGGAAAAATGAAGGTTAAAAATAAAATATGCAAATTTCTTTATTTAGTGTTCTTTTGTGAAGTATACCTATGGATTTAGATATTTAGTTTTTGATATATTCAACATGAGGTTTCCAATTAAGCTGGTGGTCAGTAATGACTCCCTGGAACTTTGTTTCATAAACATGTTCAATTTCTATTCCATCAAAATGAAGTTTTATATTATCCTTTGCTTTAACTGTACCAAAAACCATTAATTTTGTTTTCCTTTCTTTTGTTCTGATACTTTATCCTCAATTTCAACATATTGAAGTCTACAGATTAAATAACTTTCCAGCCAGCTCTTTACCCGCTCTCTAATATTGTAATGCTCACATTTTTGTAAAAATAGTGAATGAATATTTGTATCAAATGCTTTGCTTAAATCAATAAAAAGTCCTACAGTATTCTCTTTGTTATCAATCACTGTTGCAATATGTTCTGTGAAATCCATCATTGCTAAGGATGTTGACCTATCACCCCAAAAGCCATACTGCTGATCATTTAAAATATTCTATTTTTCAACAAAATTATTAAGTTGTTTAAGAAACAGTTTTCCTAATATTTTTGAAAACCAAGGAAGTAATGATACCGGTCTATAATTGCTCACCACCTCATTGTCACCACCTTCATAAAGTTTAAGCACTTTAGCAAGTTTCATTCAGGAAATATTCTTGTTGTAAAAGACATGATGCAAATTTATCTGTAGGATTTGACTATACACTCAATGACATTTTTTACCAGTGAAATGTCAATATCATCACAGTCTGTCAATCTTTTATTCTCACATGTTCTAACCACCTCTAATATGTCGCTCTCACAGACTCCTCTGAGAAACATTGACCTGTTATTGTTATGGTCTAGGAGAATGTTGTTATTCTCACCATGACCTCTTTGAATTTTTTCATTGCAACTTGTCCAACATTGATAAAAATGTTTTAGGTTCATTTACAACTTCATGAATATCTTTAATTGTTTAACTATCATTTCTAACAATATGTAATGGTAAACCTGTTGATGTACGCCGACAGGTCACTTCCTTAATCACATTTCAAGTTGCCCTGACATCAGATTTGTACTTTTCCAGCAATAATCTATAATATATCTGTTTTTGCTCTCTCAAAATTGTTGTCATTTTCTTGTATTTGTCCTTTTTAACTTTGGTTTGATGTTTTATGAAGTCTTTATACGAAGAGTTTTTCTTTTTGCAGGCTTTTTCTAACCGTTTGGCATTCATGGAAGTTATTTCTCTCACTGGACAATGGTAATTAAAAAAAAAGGAAAAAAAAAAAAAGAACAAAAGAAAAGAAATCTCCAAAACAGCAACATAAGAATCAATTACATCTTCAACAGAAAACCTCTTTCCAGTCATTATTTATGAGTTGAGCTCAAAAAGCCTCTCTTGATTCTGGTGTTCTTAGCCTTACTGTTTAAATAAAGCTTAGTTTATCTGACTTTAAGTTACTTAATTTCAGTATGACAAAAACAGGCAGGCGACCACAGTAGTAAATCGCTATTTATTTTTTGTCTGTTAAATTGAAAAATATATCTATCAAAGTGGTACTTTTGTTTGCTGTTTTATCTGGTTTGGTTATTAAAGGAAACAAACTCAAACTAAACATTTTATTTCTAAACTCCTGCCACCTAACTAGTGATTTAGGTGTCAAAAGGTTACATTTGAAAGAGAACATCTGTTTGAATTGTTTTTGTCCAAATATAAGATAAACCTGAAAGAGGTATAGACCGTAGTTTGCTCAAGAGCACAAACACCAAAAATAACCATTATCAAAAAAAGATGGCGACCTATGCAACTCTATTTTTATAAATAAAGCTGAGAAAATTCAAAAATCAATTAAATGATAAGTTGTTTTTGGTTAAAAAAATCAGTCCCAAATGTTTTTTTTTTTTTGTCTTTTGACACCAATGACTTAAAATGAGTTCACAAAACTAAAACTTTATTTTTTTCTCAGCATTTACAGCTGTCTGTGTTGGACGGAGGGGCTACTCCTTCCTCTGAAATTTGAGAACATTGTAAGACAGAATGAATTAAAATAATTTAAATAATATTCCTGCAGAGATATTTACAGACCTAAGATGATGACCAAAGCAGCAACCAGAACAGAAGAGAAAAATGATCTGCAGGAACTCAATAGGGACTGGTTAGTAGCTGACTTCAGCTCAGTTTGTTCCTCCATGTCTCCAGAGACTTTGCCTTCTCTCAAGGTTGTGAGTGCTAATTACATAAACCTTGTACACAGCATAATTGTTTTAAGAGGCCTTCCAAGAGCAGAGAAGGACTCATTTGGGTTGATGCTGCTTTAAGTGTGACCATGGAAAATGAGGTGATGTGTTATGCATTAACAAATAGATTTTGTTCTGTTTTTTCTCCTGAACAACCAGAAACTTTTAATGTACAGACCTTCATTTGGCCTTTAACAGCCCAAAGCTTGCTTTTCAGAAGAAGAAAGCTCTTTCCGTCTTCTTTTTATTGGTTCTTTAAGGGACTGTCTCTTTGAATTATGGAACTGGTCTGTAGTCTGACTGTTTGAATTGGAAAACAGGAGAAAGCTGAAGGTAGGAAATGTGCCAGACTCCTATTTACATAAGTATCAGATGTGTGAACAAAATGTACATAATTACCTTTGGGCGAATTGGTATTCCTAAAAAATGTGGTGAGTCACAAACATAAAAAAAGAGCAAGTAAAACCCGCTGTTAAAGTTAGCGTAAAATTAAAATAAATTTTAAAAGTTATAACAGATCTTCAATATTTTTGGCGTGTTGTTGGAAGAAATTGACTTTCATCCATTCTACTGAAGTATCACAGCTTATTTTTTTTTCAGTTTTTATATAAACTTTTAAAAACAATTACTTAAGCATTGCTAAAAAACATGAAAACCTAAAAAAGAATGATGTACTTAATATTTAAATTAAAAGTGTGCTTAATGTAAAATTTATGGTGGAGCAGTGGTTTGTGCTTTCATCTCACAGAAGGAAAGCACTGGTTCAAATCCTGATTGGGTCTTTTCTGCGTGGTGTTTGCATGTTCTCCTTGTGGATGCGTGGATTTTCTTTGGGAACTTTGGTTTCCTGCCACAGTCCTAGACATGTTTCATAACTTCATTATAGCTTGTTTCCACTGAGCGGTCAGGCAGGAGGTACAACCAGATGGAGGGAGAAAGAAGATCTAAAGAGCAGGCAGGAGTGGAAACCTGAAGATGGTGTAAGATGTAAGGTAGGGCAAGGTTAGGAAGGGGTTTAAAAGTCAGCAAGAGGATTTTGTAGTTGATTTGTTGAGTGATCGATCGCCAGTAAAGCTGTTGTAGAACCGGTGAGATGTGTTAAGTGGAGGGAGTCCGGGTGATAAGGCAAGCTGCTGCATTTTGGACCAGTTGCAGTTTATAAAGCATTTTTTCTGGTAGGTTTTTCAAGAAGACAATTGTTGAGGACAGTTGTTAAGGAGGAATTCGTTTTGGAAGAGATGTAAAGCTGGGTGTCATCCACGAAATAAGGAAATAGGATTTGGTACTTACAAAAAATGAAACCCAGTGGGAGAAGATAAATGATAAACAGTAGAGGTCCCAAGACAGAACACTTGGGAAACCTGTGGAAACGGGGAATGAAAAAGAAGAAAAAGATTCTAGTTCAATGAACTGACGACGATCTTATAGATATGAGCGGAACCAGCTGAGTGGTGAATCGACGCGCCCAATGGCAAAGAGTCTGTCCAGTTGGATGGGGTGCGAAATTGTATCAAAAGCAGAGCTAAGATCGAGGAGGAGAATCGATAGTAAACCAGAATCGGCAGCGAGAAGGAGGTCATTTGTGATCTTTTAGAGAGCTGTTTCATTGCTGTGTAGGGGATGGAAACCAGACTAAAACTGGATAGGTTATTATACGAGAGATGAAAATGGAGTTGAGCACCCACAATTTTTTCTAGAATTTTGGAAATTAATGGAAGGTTAGAAATTTGATGAAAATGATTAAGACTGGTTGGATCTTGACCAGGTTTTTTGAGAATAGGGGCTAAAGCTGCTGTTTTGAGACTTGAGGGGACAATCCCAGATGTGTTAGAGGAGCGAACAATATTGGTAATGAAAGGAGACAGACAGGGAGAGAAGACTTAACCAGAAATGTAGGAAGGGAATCCAGTTAACAAGTTGAGGTTTTAAGTTTTAGAATAAGCTCAGTGATTTGAGTAATTGAGGGTAGAGCAAATAATGAAAAAAATCAGTTTGGGGCAAATGAGAAAGGGTTTAATCCTGTAGAAGGAGTAAGTTTCTTGGGAATACGTTCAGTTTTGGAGGTGAAACAGGATGCCAAGCTGTTACAGAAATCTGTGGTGTAGTGGTGAGAGGGGAGTGAATCTAGAGATTTTGTTACATGTGAAAGAAGTGAGAACAGGGCCTTGGAATTTCCTTTGTGAGAGTTTATGAGACCAATGTAGTATCTGGCTTTGGCTGAGGAATCGGATTCTTTGTAGTGGAGAAGATTGTTGGAAGACATTTTCCTGTAGATATTAAGGTCAGTTTTTCAAGTTGACAACCTTTTGCCTTGAAGAGTATGAACCAGGTATGAACCAGTGTGCAGTGACTGTAAAAGAAACTAGTCTGGTTTTGAGTGGAGAAAGAACATCCGAAACATTACGGAGGTTGTCATAATGTGAAACCAGAACATCAGGATTAGAAGAACTGTTTGGCATAGGAAGGCTATTAAAATGTGATAAGTTATCTGGGCTGATGTCTTTACTTTTATGAAATTCTATAGTGTGTCGTAGGTTGGATTTACAGAGTGAAATTTTAACATTAAATGTAAAAAGGCATATGATAAGAGAAGATAATGGGATCAACTTTACAGTCAAGTAGGTCCGGGGTGTGTCCCTGGGTATGTGTGGGAAAACTGATGTGCTGGTGGAGACCAAAACTGTCCAGACAGGATATGAAGTCTTTTGAAAGATTATTTTTGCAGTCGTCCATATGGATGTTTAAATCTCCAAGGAGTATGATGTTGGATGAGAGGAGAGAAAAAAAAACGAAAAATCTGTTTAAAAATTCTGTTGAAAACTTGAGAAAAAAAAAAATCAATATTCAAATAATCTCAAAGTGTTTAGTGAAAAATGTGTGTATCCATACAGTTTAGATATGTATTTCAATTTTTGAAAAAAACATTGTTTTTTTAGCATTTGTTTTTATGACTTCCAAAAATTCTCATAGTTGATGTTCAAATATTAAACAGCATTGACATCCCAATTAGGTGATGGTTAGACGTTCAAATAGCAAACCAAGACTGAAGGTAATGGAGTTGTACAGAACTGGGCTCCCACTGTTGGTTGTAAAATAGACCGGATCTGCTCATTTGTCAGGCATGCATTGCTTAGTGGGTCATTCACTTTACTGTCCTTGAAAAACGGCTGTTCATTTTTGCTGGAGAGGATGCTTGCCTAAACGGTTCCTCATGAAGTGTCTCCTATTTTGGCAATTCTCCTCATGAGCTCTTCACAAACAAGACTCCATCAGAATGTCCCCTAAACCACCCAAATGGAAAACCCCCAGAAATATGCCAGCTAATAAGCAAGTCATTTGACCACAAATTAAACAAAAGCTCACAAGGTTGCAGCATATAAATTCAAAATGGTCAATTTATATGCAAATCCCAACCTTTTACAGACAAAAGACAAATACAAAACCTTTTTCCCCCACTTTTTTTTCTGCATTACATGTAATAATGTGCATCTCATAAATTGTTAGCCTGCTTGTGCAATTTCAGTACACTCTCATTAGAATGTCTTAAAAATGTCAATGGTTTCCATTTTCAACCCATCCTAATGTGAAAGTCACCAAATAACCTTTACAAATAAATTAACAATATTTATGTGTTGTCCCAAACATGCAAAGGTTACCCCACTTTCTTTGTGTGATATCTCTGTGGCCCCACAGAACAGTGCATTAGAAGTGCAGTGCAGCAAAGCCAAGCTGTGGGTGTTTACTGTCAGGAGGTTGACTGTCAAAAATAGACATAACAAAAAGTCAAAACATAGGTCAAAGGGAAGAATAAAATTAAAATAAAATTGCTCTTTATGTCCACTATATGTGGCTTCTAAATAAAGATTAGCTTTTTAGGAAAATGTTTTGGAAATTTGGGTTTGTTGTTTTGTTTATGGTTTATGGTTTATTCTTAATCTGTGCCAAAATTGCAGTTTGTGTCTTGCTGTGAAAGAGAGAGCTGTTTTAGACTGTAGCTTCTCAACATTAGCATTGGTGCACTTCTTTGTTGCTTCAATAGTAAATGAAATAGTAAATACCTCTGAGAAAACCTTTTAAAATATGTGTTGAAAAGATCAGTGGAAGCACCTTTTGAAAGCCAAAAAATTACCTATTTGTAATACAGTGATACCTCACTATATCACTGTTCATCTTTTGTGTTCTCGCTATTTCATGGATTTTTTTTCGTTGCAATAACACCTTTTTCTATTTTTCAACAGCGCATTGTCTTCTGGATCTTGATTGGCTGTCCTGATTAGATCATTGTCAATCAATCGTCTCTGTGTCTCCCATACAGAATACATTCTGTTTGCCAAAATTATATAACTCTTTGATCGCAATGAGATTTTTGTTTCTTTCTATAATCTCCCCTCAAGTTCCAAACAGGAAGTACCTGCTGAATCCATGAATCTCTTAGACTTCTAATAACTATTCTTTCTCTGCTACTTTTTTTCTAGCATACTTGATAAGTCACCTTTTCCTTTTCATTTTGTGTAGCACAAGTTTTTCAAGTTGTAAACTCGCCAATCAGATGCCTCAGAAGTATGTTTGATATCTGATATGTATATCAAATCAAACATTCAAAATGTTTGACAGATTTCATTTAGTCAACTTTCAAGTGGTAGAGGTGTGGACTTCAAACAAGCTCACTCATGATTGGTGGGACTGGTTGTCATAGAAACAATGACTTATAGAAACTTGGACCAGTTGCTGGTCTGGCTCCAACACGGCAACTTCCAAATTGCAAAAAAAGACGACTGAGTGGACATTTTTCGTTAGAGCTGGAAATAAACCATTTTCTATGAATGACATTACACTCAACATTACAGCTCTACACAGAACCACAGTCACTTGAAAACAATAGAGGCACTGTATTACTTGCAATAGAGATTAAATGAGATGTCGTATAAATCTCAAATTAGATTATTAGAAGGTAATAATGTTCCTATGCATTTATGTAAAAAAATACACTTTAAAAAAAACATTTGGCCTTGTTTGAATTTTGTTTAGGAATACTTTTTAGTGTTTTCCTTGTATGTCAAATTATAATTAGGATGTCACTTCCATCCATTTTTTAAAAT
This sequence comes from Oryzias celebensis, assembly GCA_014656515.1. Lineage (NCBI taxonomy): Eukaryota > Metazoa > Chordata > Actinopteri > Beloniformes > Adrianichthyidae > Oryzias > Oryzias celebensis. Next base: position 32,495,520 of record BNCR01000005.1, on the reverse strand, counting down.
TGTTTTAGCACTTGTGGGGTAATGGGGCTGCTGGAGCCTAACCTGGCCACCGTAGATTGAAGGTGAGGCACATCATGTAAAGGTTGACAGTCTGTTGCAGGGTCACAATCACGAACCCATGCAGCACATTCACACCTAGGGACAATTCAGGCACCTATGAAGCATATTTTTGGACTGTGGGAGGAAGTTTGAGTGCCTGGAGAAAACCCAGGCAAGGATGGCAAGAACATTCAAACTCCACAGGGTCTCAGCTGGTACTTGAGCAGGAGCTAACCACTGAATCACTATGCCGCTTCAGATGTTACAAAAACAGGAAAATCAGATTTTTTAAATATGCACACAAAAAGTGTAAAAAAAAAAGATCTATCTAACGTTGGGCTAACATTGCAGCTTTCAAAAACATCAGAAATGTCTCTACTTGTGTTAACTCAAACTTAGAAAACATAAAAGCTTCCTAATTTACTGAAACAACTGAGCAGGATAATTTCCATCACCTTAAGTGAATGAAAATGTTTATTTTTCTTCCTAATGATGTCTCGCACCGGCAGACAGTCAGTGCCAAAATGAAACACACTGTGAAACTGTTATTGAAGCTGCAGTTAAGCTGGTTAATAGTGTGACTCACTGGTGAGACTGAAATGTGTGTGTGTGTGTGTGTGTGTGTGTTTAATAGTTTATTTCTTTGAAATATGGAAGGAAACATTTTCATTTTCCAACCATATCTTTTGCAATTATCAATAAAAAAACATGTCTGAAAAGACTGAACTGGATTATTGTCACTTTTTAATATGACCTCCAGTATATTGCCTTTGTTGCAGTTATCCCAGAAAGCTTTTATTATTCCACGCAGTATGAAAAAATGACATTTTCATTATGAGGAATGAGAAGCACACAAAACGTCTTTTGTTTTGTTTCTGAGCTCAGTAAGAGACTGAATGACTAAGAGGCCAAGCAGAGTTGCTGGCCTGTATGTGTTCGCTTTTGTTCTTGTTCCTGACACCGCTCTGGCTGGCATCAAAACAAGTGCACAAAACTCAACAGCACTGGTCTGTGCTATCAAAGGCGCTCAGTGGCTCTACCCCCAGCTGGTCCTGATAGACTTTTCCTCATGACCTGATCTGTTTTGTTCTTGCAATGCATGCTCCAAAGGCACATAACACTAGTAAAAAAAAAGAGTTTATAGCAGCTGTAGGAAATGCAATTTGCAATGGCGGATGTTATTGGATCTACTACAAAATGGACAGAAATGTGCAGAATTTGGGAATTGTCATGGATTAAAAATTCTGAAGTCTGCTCTTGGTTCTTGACTCCAGTCAGTAAGAACAATGTGATGCACTTCTTTTTCCCTGCTCCCCAGTGTTAGAAAACCTTGTAGTTTGTTCCATTTTCTCTGTTCTTTATTAGAATTAAATGTGACAGCTCGGGGACACGGAAGACATTCATCAAACCTCATTGACAACAGACCTGTAGAATACCTATTGTAAAAGTGTTGGAAATGCCCATGTTGATTGTATACGATTGACATTTAAATACTGTGTGCACCTATAAGGACATCCCCTGAGAGGTTGTCATAGCGAGTCATCTTTCACTGTGTCGCACACTTGGTTAAGCAAAGAGTTTTATGCCAGATGCTCTTCTTCACAACCTTGTTCTGTATTTTATCCGGTCTGGGGACCGGCACAGGGAGACCCAGACTTGGGCCCCTTGTGGCTTCGTAGTTAGGCAGTAGCGTGAAGGGTCTTGCCCAGGGACCCACACTGGATTCAGCTCATTGTGCACCCATGGGAAGTGAACCCTGTTTTCCCATGTGCCCGCCCTACACCCAAATAACTGGTATTCAATATTGAAAAGGAGTACTCTTTCAATGGATATATCGTTCAATTTTGGGAAATACAATTTACTAGTGACCAATTTTTAACTCTTTTTAGGGAGTTCGGTAGCACATTTTATTTACCAGTGGAACATTGTTGCTTAGTACAAAGACAGTTACCGTACTTTATATAACAGGGTTAGCAGGGCCACAATGAATCCGAGTCCAGCCAACTCGGACTGATATTTATTCACTAGACAATGATTATCTCCATCTAGTATTTAGCTCTGTGCCACACAAACAAAAGTTAAAGTTAAAGTTCGACTGCTAAAGAAAAAGTCTCATACACTTTGACAGGATTTTGACCAACGGGTGTGTCTTGCATTTCCCTGGAGGCTTGTGTAGCCACCTCCAGGAAAGTTGAAAACATGGAACATGGAATTGTTGTGCATGTGGTAAATGAATTGTGATGCATTTGTAAGTACAATGAAAGCTGCATGCACTTTTTACATAAGGGTGATTCTCTCGGATAGTGTCCTTATGCCATACTCTAGTCATTAGTAAGGTGCACGTGATAGGTAGGTACCTGCAGGACACCCGTGGGATGCACAAACACACACTGCACTCTGATTGTCCAAATATCTATTTTCAGTCAGGCTGCATGCAATGAGTGCAGATTTATCACTTAAACATTGCTAATGGGATTCTTGTGCAGTGCGCAGGGTTTGAGGAAGCTTGGCACGTACCTGTGTCTTACCTACCTAACCCTAACCCTTACTTTACTCTTGCATGTTGTATTGGTGTTATCTATGTTCTGTCACCCACAGCATAGTCGAAGAAAAAAATGCGCTAGGACAATTTCACTTCATGGGCTCACGGAGTGGTCTATGACTTTTCTTATGACTGTTTCCTGCTTGCCTGTACAGATTTGTCCCATTTTGTTTATTTATTTTTTTACATATTTTCTATACCCATGAGGGCAGTCGTGACTAAGTTTAAGCAATTGAAAATGAATCTTGCATCTGCAGTCATACAGAACCATGGATAACCTCCCATGCATCCACTAAGCAGGAGGATTCTGCCACACGCTCAAGACTTGGCTAAAATCATGCAATCACCAGGTCTCACAATAGCTAATGCTTAGAATAGAGATCTTTGAGTTAAAAAAAAGTCATAGATACTAGGATGAATATGACCAAGTTACACCTGTTTTAGCAAACCCACTGCAATGGAAACAAGCCATTTAACACTATTTGGCACATTGATCTTTCATAGCTTTGATTTCTTTAGGAAATCTCACACAATTTAGTCACGTTTAGTGTGAAATAAAATTCAGAAGATAAAGATGAGTGTTTACATCCATCTCTTGAAAACAAGAGTTTATATTTAAGCAATTACCTGGAAAAGGGACTAAACGACAAACAGACCACACATTGTTATATTGAAGGATTGTAAGCATGATACAGTGATGGGCAGCACAGGTGTACCACAGAGGACTGTACGCCCATCCATTCTTTTCTTTATCAACCTCTGAGATAGAGGAATGACAGAGAACTAATAGATCACTTTGTGACATGTAGAAAAAATCCTCTTGAACTAAATGTTAAAGAAGATTATTCTGTTTTCAAAAGATGCAGCAATAAGTGACATCATGGAAAGAGTTTACTTTGATATGATACTGGACTTGTGGTACGGCAGTCAAGGTATTTTCAAGAATGGACAAAGTAGATGTTTAAGTTTTCAGTGTCTGCATCAAGATGTTGCATTCGAGTCCATTGTAGAGTGCACTAACCTCCTTTTTAGGGTTTTAGTGATAAATGACAAAGAAATTTTTAGCACAGAGCAATTTAAGAGCTATGCAGCATGTTCAGGCTATGCCAAGTTTAGGTTGTGTTAATACCATGTGTAATAGTAAAAATATTTACTGGATTGTTCTCATTAAATGTTGTTTTTTTGACAGACATTTTTGCTTTCTATATATTGCCACTTTACACTTAATATTTGAGTTTGTGTCTGATTGTAATTTTCTTTCAAATGAACTCTTTTATGAAGTCACGTGTGCATCAGCTTTGAATCCATGCTGTAAAGCTTGTTTTATTAAGACTGATAGTTGAAACATTTACATCGCATCTCGGTATTGTTTATGAGATAACAATAAGATCAGCAGTTACATGATTTTGTAGTTCTTTGATGCGCTCAAAAAGTACCAGATTTATGACACTTTTTAATTTGTGACTGACAAGATTGTCACAGTTTTATTGTATATCTGTAGCAACACTACCTATTAATATAATTTCAACTATGAAACTGAAATATTTTGCATTCAAAATTGTATTGTCTACACATAAATCCTAGTGGTGTTGATTTGAGAATAACTTCATCAGGCAGTCAAACTTCAATAGCTACTAGAATTTTCCCTCAGTTGTTTTATTGGCTCGACCTACTTAAGGCTGTTATTCAAATATTGATTTCTCTATCAGACGATGTGTAACAGTTTTGGCTTATCGCTTAAGCTCCATTCACAATCAACTCTGAGCATTTCAAACCGTGCGCACTTAGAGCAACTGCCCCTCCCAGTCCATGAAAATAAGTGGGTCCTCACACTGTGATATAGACAACTAGGGAACTCCCCCTTCCAGGAAGAGTCTACGCCGCCAGGATCACCTCCAGGCTAACACACAAACTTTCTCAGCTGATCTAGCAGTAATCAGCAAAACGCTTTAATTTTATTTGCACAATATGCACATCTATCTTTGCAAAAGTTCGGATGTTATTTGTTTTCATGGGCAAAACGCACACATTCAGCTGAGGTCGGCTCTTGGATGACGTAATGAAATGGACAGCATCTACGAACAGTGTTGGAATTTTATTACTTTTGTCAGTAACGGAGTAACATAAAGAATTACAGTTCAAATTTCGGTAATTAATTACAGTTACTGCTACATAAATTATATGTACACAGCTACATTAATTATAGAAACCCTCGTTACTTTGTTACTTAGGTTTTGTAGGCTGACATTTTCTCAGATTAATTTAGAAGGAATTGGCTCATACGGCGCACGCATGTTCGCGCAGAGTTGGGGATCGGTCAAAGTACATACACGCCCTCATTGTTGCAGTTAAGGTGCTTTCTAAACTAGCTCAAAGATGAGACAAAAAGAAATGATGCCCTGCAATTAGTTCTGTCAATTCCGCGGAGCAACAGGTGAGCGGCATAGCAGAAATGAACTCATGTGTCTGTTAAGAATGAAATGATTCTAAAGCCGCTCTATGGTGTGAAAAACACATCACTTTGAACCAATTCTTTCTATATTAATTAACCTTTTCTTTCTTTATTTTTCTCTCTAAGCTGCATGCGACTGGTCAATATGAGTTTGAGGTGATTGCAAAATCGAAAAAAAGAATTGAAAACAAGAAATTACAAGTTTGAACATTTTTTTTAATCTAAAAACATATTTAAACTTGAAAGTCCAAATTGTAAACTTGTAGAATTTTTTTAAAAATAAATTTGTAAATTTGAAAAAAAAAAAAAATTATACTGTAAACTTGAAAGAAATGTTGAAAATTAAATTTTTTTTTGCAATTTTAAAACTATAAAAAATACATATTTAAACCTAAAACTGTTACAATATATATATTTGCATTACATTTTTTTTTTTCATTTGGCGTTTGAGGGAAATGGGGAATGTCCCAGTAGCCATAGAGCTCAAAGCCCCACCCCCACATAAAAATTGGATCAGCTCGGCAGTGAAAACTTGAAAACTGAATTGAAACTGAAAAGTGAGAACTGAAACAACAAACAAAAAAACAAAAGTTGAAAATACATTTTGTTTTAGTTTGTAACAGTTTTAGGATTAAATATTTATATTTTTTCAAGTTTTAAAACTTCAATATTACATTTCAATAAACCGACCAGTCTGTTCAAAAAATATTTTTTTCAAGTATGCAATTTTGTTTTTCAAATTTACAATTTTGTTTTCAAATTTTCAAAAATTCCTTTAAGTTTAGAGAATGTACTTTTGAGTTTAAATATGTTTTCAATTTTTTTTTTAAAACAGTGTTAAAACATGCAATTTCTTGCTTTCAAATTTTCAAACATTTTTCGAATTTGCAATTGGTTTTTCATTCACTTTAAGCTGATCCCAATTTGACCTCATAGAAAGACTAATGCATTGGGTACAACTCATTCTAATGGAATACATAAAGTTGGCCAAAATGAACATGGAGGCATTTAATAGTTCTTTGTTTTTTAAAAATACTTGCTTGGTTATAGATTTGATAGACATGAAATTAAAGATAAATATAGACGTAACAATATTTTCCACTATAAGAAATAGCATAGACCACATATGTTGTAAATTATTTTTGTGAAATAATAAGAACACTCTTGAGGCAAACAGACTGTTGTCTGAATTCAAATGAAGCTGGATTACATCTTGAACCATGATTACACCTTGCAGAAGGTCATTGCTTTAAAAATGAAGTTTTTTAGTTTTATTTTATTTATTAACCTTTATTTAACCAGAGAAGTCCTATTGAGATTAATAACGCTGAAAAAGACAAGAGAATCTTGTTTGTGTAAACAATGCTGTTTTTCCCTTGAGAATTTTGTATATGAGTGAAAAAAAAAGAAAATTAAAGTAATGAGTAGTGAATTGCTTTTTTTTTAATTTGTAATAAGTAATTTTATTACAATTTTGATCCAGTAACTACCGAATGCAGAGAACACATTTTACATATCTTGGTGTGTGACAAATAACGGGACTTAATTAATGTAAAAATAATTATTTTCTCCACACAATGCAAACAAAATGAGTCGTTTCTAGTGTCCTTCTAGAAATAAATCAAGTGTTTTCAAATTACACCACAAAACCCTTAAGAATCAAAATAAATGGACACAATTACATTTCTTGAACATTTTCTGCATGATTTTTATGTTTGTCATTTTTTTATGCATTGGCTTTTAAGAGTAGTTGTACATGACTACAATGTATGACTTCACTAGAGGTATACATTGGTCTGTAAATGTGAAGCTTATATTGACTGCTTCCTTGTCTTAATGTGCGTTCTTGTTTTTTGTTTCAGTCATCTTAGATTACAGGGTCAGCAAATGACCTTCAGCTATTTGTGGCAGTAAATGACAATTTTACACCCGCGTGAACCTGACAGTCGCTTTACAGCAACTGACAGTTTTTATTCATCATGGCCTGATTTCTGCCTCACATAACTGCAATCTGAAACTACAGCATCAATTCTGTGACACCTTTTACCGGCTTGAATTGCCTTTGCAGTTAACATGATGTGATTAGTACTTTTATTTCATCATAACTCGTAGTTAAGCATTAGATCAAAGTAAGCAATCCTGTTTATTTACTGCAACAATTAAAATCTAAATAATTTCATATCCATAAAAATCAGAGCTGACTTAAATGGAATTCATTGATCGGATCATTGAAAAACTCTGCTTTTCCAGACAATTATCAGATTTCTATGGATAAGGACGATATACACTGGAAAAAACAGACACCTAAAGCTGCATCCACACCGCCTTCAGCAATGCGTAGCTGAAGCACCAAGTTCCACTGAGAATTCTATGTAAATGTGAGTTTACTGCTTCTGTGTTCAAAACTTTAGCATTCACGTGTCTCTATGCAGAATTTTAAAACAGTTGGTTTTGGATCTATGTATTAAATGTCTGTCCATTGAGTACGCGTTAAAGTTAAACCAGGTCTAACTTTGACCAATGATAGACTCATATTTGGTTGTGGCATATGGTCCCTTTAATTCACTGAAGTGCCAACCTTTTAAAAATCGTTCATGGAGGAAAAAATAAGAATTGCGGTCTATGCCTGGTCGGAATGGTATGATACCAAATCTTTGATATCTCGGAAAAGTGCTGTGAAAAAGAAATCCTGAAGAAGATTCATTGGGTTTGGTAAGGTTGTGGTCAGAGGTGTTGTTAGTTTCCCTTTTGTTTTCTTACCTTCTGTTTTCATCTCTTCCTCCTCCCACCCTGCTCTCCTTTCCTCTTATTCGTTGCATCTGTGCTCGATTGTTGCGCTCGCCTATTTCACTTGCGCCTGCCCTTCGTTGCCAGATAATTTTTTGTGCCTTACGAGTACCACGAGCAATCTAGCTGTTGCATGTTTTCCTTTGAGCTGCAAATAAATAAAAGTTATTTGGACTTTTCTGTGTCCTGCAATTGTGTCCATTACCAGATCCTGATATTAGAACCTGGCAAAGAATGGACACAGCAGATGCAGACTCTGTGCGCTTGATCTTCATCAGCCAAGAGCAGATTCTCTGCCAATAGGAGGACCAGATGCGTGCTTTTCACAAGGGATCGATGGTCTCAAATCATCACTAACACCAGTTGGCGGTGTTTGGGGAGCAAATCGATTAACTGACAGAGCGGTTCCGACACCCTCAGTCATCCTCCCTATCTCACCCGCCCCCCTTTATTCCTGAGTCGGCGGCGCCAGCGCTGATCTCACTTTTCCCATCGCTTCGCTAGCCTGACCAGAGCGGTTTTCCGGTGATTATGGAGACTGCTTCAAACTGCAGGCTGCCAGCTACCCCTTGGATCATTCCAAGGTGACCCTCATGATCTCTTACCTCACTGGCAGAGCTTCGGCGTGGGCCACTGCTGAGTGCTGAGAGAGCGTTACCTGTTTGCGCTTCCCTTCTGGCTTTCTTCTAGGCGAGTGCGACAGCGGAACCGCCGGGTGGCAAATTATGCAATTGAGTTCCAGACCCTCGCTTCGGAGAGCGGGTGGAACCCAGGAGCGCTCACAGATGCCTATCTGGAGGGTCTATCTGAGGAGCTGAAGGATCACCTCTTCCCTCCTCCTTGGAAGCCCTCATCTGCATCGACAACTGGCTGCAGGATTGCAAGCAGGGCCGCTGGCAGGAGGCTCCACGTCACAGAGAGGACTCCAGCAACCACTACTCACCTTTTGCTTCTTCCTCTTCTGTTCCAGCACCCCAGACTGTGGCAGAGGAGGCCATGAAGCTAGGTCATGGTCGTTTTTCCCCTTTCAGAGTGGAGGCAACGGATGACGGCAGCTGAGTTCCTTAACTGTGGTCGGTGGGGTCGTTTCTTTTCCCAAATGCCTCCGCTTGTCAGTAGGGGTGGGCTCTCTGACAAGCAGCGGTCAGGCGCCCACCATTCCTAAGTCTGATTCTTGTATTCTGGTTTTGTTTTCGGGAGGGGAGATACCTGTGGAGACATTAGTCAATTCTGTAGCTGAGCAAAATCTCATTGATTCCGAGTTGGCCAAGCAGGCAGGGCTTAAAACTGAATCACTGCCTCAACCCCTTCAAGTTGTTTCCCTTAACAGTCAACCATTGATACTACTGCTCAGGTCACTTAGCCACTTACCCTAAAGGCTGGTCCTCCAGCGACTATTAGAGAACAAACTTTATGTTTGTTGGGCAGGTTTGAGAACCTGCTTGTTTCCGTGGGTAGGGGTGAGGCTGCTGCAGAGAGCGCAAGGATTACTCAGAAATGCATGAATGGATCAAAATACTGCTTTGAGGTTGTTTATAGAGAGGAATGAAGAGTATAACACATTTAAAAGCTCAAAAAGTTGTTTTCTTTATCATATGGCCCCTTTAAAACTCAAAAAGATCTCTGTAGCCAAACAGTATAATCCTGTTTTGGACTTCACTGTCCAGCATTGTTTTCTTGGTGCGTTTCTGCCACACTCCATTAACAGAAGTTCTCCTCTGGGCTCAGAGTCCTCCTTCATTCTCTTCTTGGCTTCACTTTACGAACTTGCATTGACTTCTTGAGGGTTGATTGTCCTTCATACTCAAGGTTTTTGTGAGGTTCTTTTGTTATTGAAATTATGTGAATATGCAAATGCTTATGTGGAGAATGATGGGGTTAATTAAGAGTGCAGAGGCAAGTGCATGATTACAATGACCATACTGTGTGGCAGAAGAGATAAACAGCTCTGAACACCCAACCCAGCAGTGTGTACCTCTGTGTGTTATGAACTCTTAAAATTAACTGTGAATAGTTGTAATGCCTCAGCAATGTTTTATTATTTCATCACTCCATCACCACCATTTTGTTTTAATTGAGGAGTGGCAGGGCCACTGTTTGAGTCCAGCTTGAAAGAAACCTGCTCCTCTATTTTTTCTTTTTTTATCTTTTTCATTCCTTTAACTTTGATTTTGGATTCAAAGCTTCCCTTCAGGCTGAGGTATCCTAATGGGTATCCCATGGTGTTTAACAAGCATAAAAAATGACGGAGGGATGAAGCTGAGCTGGAATGGAGCTTCAGCTCTTTGTATTTGAGTCCATTGTTCTTGCCATATTTGTCAGACTGCTTTACCTGACCCTTAAAAGCTCCTGAATACAATTCTTTCTGCAGATTTCTAGTTACAAAATTCTTTTAAAGATTTTGATTTTCTAGTCAAAGGCTTTAACTCGCAAATTAGGGAAAAGTCAACACTTTTAATTTGTTCTCAAAATTTATGAATTCCAGTAGACCTTTATAGATTGATTGTGAGGCATTCCTTTACTAATGTGTGACTATTTCATTAGTATGGAGGGGTAGTAATACATGTAATAAGTGAAATTTACAACAATACCGTAAGTGACGACAGACACAAACGCGCACGCACACACAATATGTCTGTGCGCACGTATCTGTGTCCCTGTCATGTGTGCGTTTATCTGTCGTGTGTCTGCCGTCACATATGGTATTGATGAAGACTCTGAAACACTCAGAAAGTCTTTCCTTTGCTCCATGTTGATTGTGGTACTGTCAGGGCTCAATCATCCATTTCCCCATTCGACCACCAGAGGGAGCCTTTTCCTGAGTACTTTCTGTCTATGGCACACTTACTCACGCCACTTCCCATCATGCTCAGCCCTCTGTTCCTGTTGTCACCAGCTGTTCAACATTATCATCTGTGCCCTAATAATACCCGCTTGCTACTCTGCTCCACACGCAGTCTTGTATTGTACATCCTGTCAATCAGTCTTAGCTTTATTCTCCAGTGTTATCTCTCATGTCTGACCGTTGCCTGTTTTTCGCCGACCTGCCTCACTCCTTGTGTTATGACCTTTTGCCTGGTTCCTCTCTACGTCCTGCCTCACCCTTGTCTGTTTGCTCTCACCATTAAAATGTTTGCACATGGATCCTACTGCCTCAGCCACTTTCGCCATCTTTTCTGAGTCCCTGGTTTCTCATGCTCCTTCTTGATGTTGTCATTGCTTGAAAGTGCCACACCTACCACAACAGCTTTCCTCTGTTCTTTATCCATGACTACAATGTCTGGATGGTTTGGCATTACCATCCTTTCAACACCATCCTGGTGTCGGGGTTGCATGGTGTTTATTCTACACATTATCTTGTCTTTCAAATCAGTTGCTGCCTCGCTTAGCATAACTGTGGTTATTGGGGCTGTTTTACCAAGTTCTGCTGGAAGTGTGGTAAAGTCCATGCTGACATGGTGTAGTGGCTCTCCCGTGGTGTTGCATTTGTGTTGTACTTCATCAATCTCAAGCTGTGTTTGCAGTTGCCGTTTGTGGATGTTGGAACAACATGAGCTACTAGTTGTTTGGCAGTTAGCTTTGATTCTGGACTTTGAAGCATCCATTCACTCCGCGTTCTCTGCATGGAACCTCTCTGAGTAAGATTACTGAACCTCTCTGAGTAAGATTACTTACATTTTAACAGAACCTTGTTCTCATACCTAGTCCATTTAAGTCTTGTTCCAGTAGCCTACTTTCCATCATGGTGCTCTGGTTCCCCAGCACCAGACACAGACCTTGTTTGGGTGGACAATGTCTGAGCTGGCATGACAGGTTTTTGGTATTTCTCATTGATTATGAGATAGGCAGTAGGATTAAGGGTCATGCCTAAGGACCCTTGGATTATGTTAACTGCTCACTGCGCCCCGGGAGAATCTTCCTGCTTGTCATTCCATGTGACATGTGACATTTAGCAGTGTTGAAAAACGTCACTTTCATTTATCAACCATACTAATACAACTGAACTATTGAATAGAACTATTTGTTCAGGCACATTTATTCTTTTTTTGTTTTGGTTTTGTTATTCTTCTTATATCTAAATATTATTCTGTGAAAATCAAATGAGGTTAAGGGTTGAACAAAGCTTCACAAAATTGCTTGTGTAAAATCAGCAATCTGAGATAAAGTTAGAGTGCTTAGTGTTCTGATCATTAAACCAAATGAATGTTCCTATTTTATTCATGTAAAAAATATAATATTATTCAGACAACTTTTTTTTTCCAAGTCATTCTCATTAAAAGGGAAATATTGTCTCAGGTTCAGTGTTGGGATGTATTGTGATATGTATTGTATCATGACACGTGTATTGCGATACGTATTAATCCAGATTCTTGCCAATACACACTTCTAGAAAACGTGTACCTTAGCTCAAAAAGGGTTAAAAATAATTGATGCGAAGCACCTGCAGTAAAATTCCACTCACACCAAAGTTTCAACTTCCGGAGAAGAAGCTTTTACAGCATTTATGTTTCTCTGAAAGACAACCCATCACCTTACATCACAGAGAAAAGCTCACAAAATTATGTTAGCAGTTTGACATGACAACATAGATATAACCTTGAATGTAAACGTCTTTTAAAAGAAGTCTTTTTTGTAAAAGAAAAGGTAAAAGCTCATTATAGTATTTTTATGGACATTATAGTAGGGCTGGGGATATATCAATACTTTTTACATAAATATATTAAAAATAACTGGAATCAAATATCTTTTCATATGTCAGTTAAGCCTCCCTCTCACTTTACAGTTTGCTAATGCATTTGTTTACTTCTTTAGTTTTATTCTCTAATATCTTGAGAGATTAAAATATAAAATATACAGAAAATAGTATCAGGGTTAATAAAGTGTGCCCCTGGAGGTGTCTCTTTTTGTTGCTCTTTGTCCACAGAATTTCTGCATCAACGTGTGCACTCTGAGCAGAATGGGAAGGGATACTGATGCCAGTCCATGAGCAGTGTAATAGGAGAAAGTGTGAGGGTCTGCGGTTATCTGCTGGTATATTTGAAAGACGTATTGTGACACCAAAAAGAGGAAGAAAACAAAATAGACAGTAGAACATAGGTCCACAGTTTAAACAACAAAAGAATTGGCATGGATCCATAGACTTGCATCTTTTTGAAATACTAAACCACTTTGCAAAAGTGCAGGTAGATGTGACAGCTCCAACTTAGGACTCAAGCCATACCATAATACCCCCTCAGTAATCACTGCTTTTGAAACAATGACAAGGGTATTTCATCTTGACAAAAATATTTCTTGAAATCTGTATTAAAGAAAAGGTAATTTTGGATTAAACTTAGTATGTTATTATTATCAATATCGAACATTTTAGAATGATATACAGCGTTAAATATGTTCAAATAGTAATTTGTATTTAAGTATGTCATCCCTGAAAAGTTGGGAGTAATTAAAGTCAACATAATCCATTGATGTGTGCATGGTAAAGGATGGGAAAAAATGTTCAGTACAATTAGTTGTAAAAAGATTTGCCTCAGCCATCTTTCATTGGTGACTGTGGAATCTGTGTAACTTGAGTCTGTAATGCTCTCTACTCCTGCAGATCTATTATAGAAAGATGCTCTGTTGAGGCATTGCACCCTCCATTAATTTATGGGGGTGTTGTGTGAAAATGAGCATGATGTATTGTCTCAGATAATTTAGCTTACTCTGTTTAATCCTTTGGACTACATCTTGTTTGTTGTTGTAAAGTCATAGCATGCATTAAATTAACACAAAATATATCTCTTCCTGCCACATGCTGCTCCATTCCTCCTTTTTCTTAGTTTCATGCTCCCCATCATCTGATGTGACATCTCCAGCCAAGAGACCAGACAGAGGCCTGACAACAGCAGCAGGGGGAAGGTGCTTCATTTGTGTGCATCTGGTGGCTGTCAGTAATCTTAGTGTAGAACAAGGATGACCCATATTCCTGCCCTCCAATCTCTGATTGCCACACTGTCGCTAAGGCTTGATTAAGTGTTGACAGCCAAGGCAGAGCTTCAAGTGTGGTGGGAAAAGTGAAGGCAAGCATTTGACTTTCAAATGAGCCAAACAGAGCTAAACTTGGAAACAGCATATGGGGGCACTACAGCTGAACTTTAGAATAAATGAAAAATATGGGAATGAATGAGAGAAATGAAAATGACAAAGTACATACAATTATGCAAGGTGATGCAACACTGACTAATATTTTGTTTTTGTTGAGAAACTTGTAAAAAAATGAAATACAGAAGTTTTTTTTTTTTTTTTTGTTAATGCAGAAACGAGAAGCTGCAATACCTACATTAATAGGAAGTGTCATTCTCCCTTCTTGTGGATTGATTTTACCACGAGAGGACATGGGTAAAACCTCTATGTAAAGTCTCACAGGGTTCCTATGCTAAATATGTCAGAATTTGTTTACAGTTAAAAAATATGACATTCACATGTTTATGTCAGTCAAAAACCTCCTCTCAGTTATAATTTGTGTTCCATTTAAGATGGATTGATTGGTAAAAGAAAACCAGTAAAGCTGCGTTCACACCGGCCATGTGATGCTCCTTCAAGAATGTGCTAAGTACAGGTTCTGAAATGTGAAGTTAGGCAATGATATTCATACTGGACAAGCAAGGAGGGTCGTCTTCTTCTTTTTTTCTCCTTTTTACTAGTGCATGTCCACCACCTACAGTTGGAAGAGGCTTGGTGCAAAATGTCAAAGCAGTGCAAATCTCGTAAAATTTGCTCTAAGCTTTTTCTTTCACAGCTCTTTTCACACGAATGACTTTGTGTCATCTAGTTCTGGCCAGGCACAAACTGTACAGTGATGCAACACTGTAAACTGTCCAGGGTATACTCTGGACAGTATGCCCCTCTACTGTAGAGCCACACAGTGACAATTAAAGTATGCATTTTTGCAAAACTGCCTCAACAGCAAAGATGTCAGTTGTCTTAATTGTCTATTGGATGAACTCCAAACCACTCCATCCATCCATCCATCCATCCATCCATCCATCCATCCATCCATCCATCCATCAACCCATCCGCCCATCCATCCAATTGTTTTTTCTGTAGCCTGGCCTCGCTGCTTTTGGCTTGGTGTTCCCAGGAAAGGTCATCAGTCCATCACAATGCTGTAAGGGCCTATACTAACACAAACAAAATTAGTCAGTTTAAAAGAACTTAGGTCTGCTTAAAAGTGAGCCTTCAAAATCAGGTGCTGTGCATGTATGTAATGCATGTAAATGTATTCTGTAATACAAAGCATTGTGTACATGTTTATTGCAGGCCATGGTCTGCACTAGGAGACTGTGATCATTTTCCTTGCAATGAGAGAAAGTATTCTTAATAACTAAAAATTGCAATTTGATTTAACATTGCTCTTAAATATACCCAATAACGTTGAAGTTGGCTACATTGTGACTTTAATACTCTGGCATTTTTCAAATTTTTCTTGTACAGCATTCCAGAATGAATCAGTTTAGAACGATTCCAAAATATGTTATGAGTATGGTCCCGAACGAGGCCACATCCCCTCCAGCATTTATCTGATGTCCCAGCAGATTTAGATGTAATTAATCTAACTTTTGTTTTCCATTAAAATTCCCTCAACATTGGGCTGTTAGGAGTTTCAATTCCCTCCCAAAGTGCTAATTCCCAATCTTCATCTTTAATTATGCTGTACATTTCCAATTCCCATTTTTCTTTAATATGCTGTGTGCCTTCTGTGTTAACCTTTTGTAATATCTGGTAAATATGAGATATACATTTACCAGTAATTTCTCTTCTGATTATAAATGTAAAAAATAACTCAAAGTTTGATGTTGGAATTTGCAGGTTGGTCAAGGTATAGTTTCTACTAAAATAATGTCTTGGTTGTAAATATTTACAGAAATCTTGAAAGGACTGAAGGTTCCTGTTTTCAAACATTTTACTCAGCATATATTAGGCAGTTTTTTTGCCCAGTCGTTTAAACTTGATGCCAGTGAAAATTCAGGGTTATGATGAACTTATATAAATCTGCTGATTGATTTGGGAAGGTTTAAAGTTTTCTAACTTTTGTTCTTACAGATGGGATGTTTTTCACCAGTTCATTTGTAATTTGACTTTTTTTCCTATAGTCTGATTTACAAATGGGATGGTATAAAGATATATATTTGGACAATCACTCTGCTCGATATTATACATGATTGTTTCTTCTCCTTGTATAACCCAGGCAGCCATTGACTTATTGTGGGTGTCAAAATTATAGTTTCTTAAATTTGGCATATTTTGTCCATCCAGCTTCTTCGGACACAACAATGTTTAAACTTAATTCTCTGATGTTCGTTCTGCCAAATACATATGGAGATCATTTTATTCACAATTGCGAAAGTGGATGTTCGTATCTTTACTGGGAATGGTTGAAACAGAAAAGAATCATGATAATATACTCCTCCTAACAGTTTCTTTGCTTCCTACCAGTGAGAGAGGTCAAATGTCCCATTTAGTCAGGTATTTTTTTAGTTGTTCTAGTAGTTTACCATAGATATACATTTTTGATATTTGGGGAGGAATAATGATTCCTAGACATCTGAATCCCTGATTACTCATGCAAAATTTAATGCTGCTGAGAGGGTTGCTGTAACGAAAATGAGGAGGCGTGTGGATCCATGTACGGTCAGATAAATTTAATAACGACCAAAACAGGAAAGGGCAAAACAGAACATAGTCAAAAGCCAGGCAGGAGTCAACAAAAATGGAACGAGACAGAGAAATGATGAGACAGGCAAGGGTCAAACAAGAGGAGGCAAAATACATGGGAGAGAGCTCAGAATTGCTTGACAACACAAAATAATACTTCGCAAAGAGCAAAGTTCATATAGGGCATATATATGGTGAGAATGATGAGTCTTATGAGACACAGCTAATGGAGAGGTGGGGGATCAGTATTCAGGAAAGGGCTCCCTCTGGAGTTTAGAGGTGGAGTTGGATGGCTGAGCCCTGACAGGTGAGGGCCATTATCCTTTTAACATCTTTGCCTCTGATTTTGATCTGTTGATTTTATAACCTGAAAGCTTTCAAAACTCCCCGAAGGAGTCCATGAGAGCTAGAATAGATGTAACTGGATCACTAATATATGTTAAAATGTCATCGGCAAAGACTGATATTTTGTGTTCTTTCTTACTTTTGTTCTTGATCCCTTTAATCGTATTGTTCATCCTGATTATTGTAGCAAAAGGTTCGATATTAATTGCAAATAGCAGAGGACTCAGAAAGTCACCCTGGCGAACTCCTCTCTCGAAGTAGAAACATTCAGAGCAGCATCCATTAACCCTAAAACAGGATTTGGGATTTTTGTAAATTACTTTTATCCACTCAACAAATTTTGGATGAAAGCCCATAGCCAAAATAGTATTGTATAGAAAGTGCCAATTTTGTTGTGCTTGCATTATAACGTTCAAGGTTCTCCTTATATTATTAACAATTTGTCGACTTGGAATAAAGCCCCTTAAACCAGGCGAATTAATTTTTATATGTGTTTTTGGATTCTTTTAGATAGAATACTAGTAAGTAATATTAGATCATTACACAACAGACAGGTCTATATTCTTCACATTGTGTTCCATCTTTTCCTTCATTTGAATGACCGAATTGATGGCTTTAGACCACGAGTCTGGCATTTCCCCATTTTCAAGTGCATAGTTAAAAACCTTTTGTTAATAGTGGTGATAAATCTTCCATAAAGCGTTTATAAAATTCCCCCGGGAGTCCATCTGTTCCTGGGGACTTATTATTTTTTAGCCTTTTAATTACCTCTCTAATTTCAGTCTCTGTTATGTTTGTAATCATTTCTGAAGGTTCATCGGTAGACAGGGTAGGTAAGGCAAGATTACTGTGAAAATTCACACTTTGCTGTTTGATTTAATTGTTGGTTTGATTTGGTTCTTCATAAAGTTGTTTGTAGAATGATGCAAATGCTCTGGCAATGTCTTTAAGATGATAGCCTGTTGTTTTATTTGTGGGGTCATTTTGTTTACCATTCCATCTGTTTGTCATTAACCAAGCTGAAAAGCGAGAAGTCGGCTAGCTCTATTACCCATCTCATAATATTTCTGTGGAGATAATCTTAGGGCCCCCTCAGCTTTGTGTGTTTGGATAATTTGGAATGTTTTCTAGTTTCTTTTAGTTTCGACCTGTATTTTTGTGCTCCATTTCAAACAACTTTATTTTTATCTTCAAGTTTGATTTGTTCCTTTTAATCGTACTTTCTTTATGATAACTGAACAAAATTGGTGGAGTGATATCTCCAGTGTAATTTGGTGTTTTTTGTGTTTTTTAGTTTGTGGACCTGCTTTTGCTGGTGTCCTTTCAAGTTTCCTATCTTGCACATAATTAAAACGTCCTCCAACTATCATTTTACCTCTAGAGTTTTCTGCTTTAATGTTTCCAATTTCTTTGAAGAATTTGTCATCACATCATTGGGGCATAGAGGTTCACAATCGTTCGGTCCTCTACCTAAAATCGACCAACATTAAACACCTGCCCAGTTTATCTTTTATTACTTTATCAGTTGAAAAGACTAGTGATTTATGCATCGAAACAGCCACTCCTCTTTTATTCCCAAATTATGCACTGAATGTTAGATTTTACCCATTCACTTTTAAGCTCTTTGTGTTCCACCTCACTTAAATGTGTTTCTTGTAGTAGGGATATAGAGCAGCAAATCTTTTTTAACCGGTTGAGAATCTTTTTTCTTTTTATATGATGACTTAAGCTATTGACATTATATGTAACAATATTAAGGCTGCTCATAAACTAAGCGTAGAGTAATTTTGATGTATATTCTTGCCTCTATTGCAAATAATGCACCCTGACGCGTACATGAGAACTAGTGAATGCACTTTTGGTATGTTTTTCAAACTAGTGTTCACAATTAATAAAACTAACATTTTCAACTCTTTGCCAAAACGTCTTCCGAACAATGAAAAAAACAAACAAGCATCCTTAGAATTGATCGCTATGAAGATGGGAGAGTCCTCCGCAATGTTAACACTTTGTGTAGTGGCATCAATCTATCAGCAAAGAGCTGCATTTCCATACCAAAATAGCAATTACATGAAAATATAACAGAAATATGTTATCAGTCTCTAGAGAGGAATCCTCACTAATTATAATACTGACTTACCAGCTTGTTACTAGCCAATTTATTATTTTTCTTTTTTTGATCTTTAGACCTAGGTGATGCATGCCATCTTGTCTCGAAGATTCTCTCTCTCAACCACTCTGACGTGTATTCCCATCTGCTTAAGGGTTGGTGCTGCCTCCTTGAGTGTATAGAAAGTTTCACTTGAGTTCTTATGGATCTTCAACTTGGCAGGGAATGAAGAGACAGTCGTGTTGCGTTGTTTAATCACTTCCCTCACTTCTTTATGCTTCTTCTGAACTTCTGCTGTGGAGTCCTGGTCGAAAAATGCCTTCTTGTCTTGGTATATAAGTCCATGTTCTTTCACTCTGAAGTCCCAGAATCTGACAATAATAGACCTCGGTGGCTCTGTCTGTTTTGGTTTCAATGTCAGTGATCAGTGTGCTCTCTCCTTTGCTTCAAGTATCCCATATATGCAGAGGTTGTTATGTCTTGCTCTGGATTCAAGATACTTGCATTACACTCGCAGACACTTTAGCGTCTCATTGTAGCAGGTTGCGGATTGCTCTTTCATGGGACTGTAGCTGGTCCTCAGTGTCGCATTCTCTTTGATGAGTGTCTGCCATTTGTCTTCTTTCGACTCTCTGTCAACTTCTTTCTTGGTGGTTTCCAGCCTGGCCAGCCTGACTTTGGATTCCTTAGAAGAATCTGTGTGTTCCTTTATAAAACTTTTTTAGCATTGCTAGCATTGCCGCCTTGTTTACCTCCAGTTTGTCAATGATCACAACTGCTTAATCAAGCTGTTTGCATTTTTCCTCTTTTCAGAAGGATCTGGTCTCTACTTTTTGCCGACCAGAAATTTGAGCTTATTTTTTTTTTGTTAATTTGGAGCAGAGTGTGTGCGGATTTTCTTTCTTTCGGCTAGTTCTCAGGATTTTCCCCCAGAGCATAAAAATCCAGCTGCTTCTTCTCTCATGGCGTCACTGGAAATCCCTTGTTTTTCGTTCTTGATGTTATAAACTATCTTTGTTTTTTGTGTCAATTTCTTTTGTTTTTTTTTGGTGGCATTCGCTCTGGGTGACCTTGGGAGGTGTTTCAGGCATGTCCCACTGGGTGGAATCCCACTGGGCGGAATCCCCAGAGAAGACCCAGGAGACACCAGAGAAACTACGTCTCTCGAGTGGCTTATAAACGTTATTAACCAGAAGCGGCTGGGGAAAGGGACTTTTGGGGATCTTTGCGTGTATATATATATATATATATATGTGTGTGTGTGTGTGTGAGTGTGTGTGCGTGTGTGTGTGTGTGTGTGAAATTATGCAGATTCTGCTTTCTTCCAACTCAACAGACTGAGGAGAATCACTTTAGGGCACTGAGGGCATTGTATTATTTGGCAATAAGGATATTGCAAAAGTGCAACTCAAGATTTGAGATCTATTGGTTCCAGCTCTGATTCCGACAGTTGAGGTAGGATTTGGTCAGAAACAGGTTACTTTACTTTTCCTTAACCCAAGTCATTGCTTGAGCAATTGAATTTCAGTTTCTCTTTTCCGGGAGGTTACTTTTTGTCTTCTACAAACATTCGCCCACGTATCCACAGACACCTATTCTACAATCTGCACTTATCTATTTATATCGTCATGCTAAGTTTGTGATAATGTTAAAAAGCTAGTCAGTGTCCATCTGCTTGGGATTCAGAACAAAACTTAACGTCTACAGTGTTGGGATTGATGACTCGCATAACTCTTGCCAAGTCAGTTTTCATGGTAAGATTAATAAACTATCTTGAATAAGGTGATCACTGATTTTTTTTTTTTACTTCCAATAAGGCAGATGCTTTGCTTTTCAGACACATGATTAAGCTTCATCTTCAATAATTTAACATGTTTTATTAAAAATATACTCAAATTTGAGTTTGACACATTTAAATGCCATTTTGGGAAAACATAGAAAGCACATGTTTAACTGAAGTGTTGAGTTTACAAAACACTTAGCAGCACTGGTACCAAGTAGACTGCATACTTCCATTGAGGAATAAACAGCTGTTATTCAGTCATTCTATTTGTTAGAATAACCATTTTTGTCTGCTATCTTTTTTATAGCATGTTACTAAAATTCCCATTTTCTTATCAAGTCATAAACAGTCCAGTCAGATGCGTCGATAAAAGTAGGGGTCTAACAAAAAATTTTGACAGATTCTCCCTTGCCCACGCTCAAGTGGAAGGGGTACGAACTTCCAACGAGCTCACTCCTGATTGGTGAGGGTGGTTGCCATAGAAACATTGACTTAGAACAATTACCTCTCACCTCTTGCTCCAACCTGGCGGTATCTGGATCCCAAAAAAAAAAACAGCAATCCAATGATTTTCGTCTTGTTTAAGTTGTAAGTAAGCCATTTTCTATATTCACCTTCCGCAAAGCAGCCACTTTAAGTGAAAAGTCTATGAAAACGAACGCATATGTGCATTTCAGACTTCCACATTCAAAAGTCTAGCGTTCAAGTGTTGCAATGCAAGTTTTTGAGTTTTTGGGATCCACTTACAAAACACAATGCTATTGACCAGGCATTGAAAGTTATACAGTTGACCAATCATAGACTCAGATTTGGTAGTGACGTATTTGTAACCCAGAATACAGGACCTTGTCAAAGAGGAAGGTATTTTTATCTTGTAGAGGGCGCTGTAGGTTGGGAAGTGCAGAAAACTTTAAGGATATGTGAGCGGAAGGATACATGAGTTGGTTGTTTTGTGAGCTAAATTGATCTCAGAGACTACTGGAAAAGACTGCAAGCGAGTTGTCCCTGCTGTGTTTTTTTTTTTTTTTTTTTTTTTTTATTTTTCTTCTCAATAAAGCAGTTATCTTTTATTGAGATATTATCTCCCAGAAAACTGGAGGGTTTTTTTTTTTGTTTATAAATTGACAGAGGATTTGGTGAGTCACATATGTCATCAATCTTTTCTTTTCATTTTGTTGAATGAGGCTGATTTATTTTGAAAATATTTTTAATTTCTATTGTAAGGTGATTGCAGTAGAAATTGGTATTTTGAGTTGCTTATTGTCTTGTTGAGCAACTTTGACCCGTGCTAATGAGCCATGTCCTATTAGCTAGCTAACCCTCATGTGAGTAAGCAGCAATTCACAATGTCCAGTGTGTGTTAGCATGACCTGTATGTAAGGGCTATGACTGAAGTGCATATATCTATGTATGTTTTTATTTTATGTTGCACTTGCATGACAGGAAGGTTTTTTGTTTGTGCGATTCAATTCACCTCTGTAATAACTAATTAAACAAGAAAGATGTAGACATAAGTAAACTGTAAAAATAATACAAAAAAGTAATAAAACTAAAAGTGTTTCAAGAAAAAAAATCAATGCCTTGCAAGGTAAAACTTGACCAGCCCCGGGGTTACAACCAATTTTGTTCTACTTACAAAAAAAAAAACAAAGTCCATAGAGAATACTTTTATTTAGGTTTTCTGTTTTAATGTTTCATGTTTATGTAAGCACTTGGAGATATGCTATTATTATTTTCTCATTTATAAATAAACAGTTTAAAATCATTACTGCGGTCTGTGGTTAATATTTATTAACTATTATTTTTTGTTTGGTCTAATCAACTGCTCCTAAGAATCTAGAGTAATTGTGGTCCAAATCAGCATTGGAGGTGCTACATATGGATAGTATCTTTTTTTTTTTTTCATTCTATGACACCAAGTCTGTCATATATCAGATCAGAGCTGTTAAAGAAAAAGCCTAAGGGAAGATTAACAAAATTTGCACTGCTTTGACATTTCACCTCTTCGAACTGTTCATATATGGGGTAGCGACAGTCCAGTGTGAACACCATATGCAAAAAGAACCCTCATTGTGCGTGTTCTTGAATGCACAGCACAGCCCGGTGTGTAGGTCCAGTTCTAATTCACAGTAGATGGTAAAAACATATAAAGTATTACAATTTTGACTGCAAATCTTTGGGTGGCAGAAAGCATGCACTATTATCTATGTTGCACCATAACTATGAGGCTCTTTGCAAGCATATTGCTCTCTTCTTCCTCAGAGAAGAAGCTTAAAAACATTTTTCAGGTCAGCTGGTGAAATTTGTGCTCTTAAATCTACTATCTGAAGCTCTGACACTAATCGCTGTGCTTGGCAGACAAGCTTTTAACCTTGAGTCATTACACCAGTTCTCTGTGTCAGATGAACTCCAAATGATGTGATTTTGTGCTTGCATACAAACCGAGGAGGGAGCGACACAGGCACTAAAAATGGAGAGCGCCAACTTCTAAGTGAGAAAAGGGGCCAATCGTTCCTGAGAGCACTTGTGTCATGCATAAAGATGAGATAGCTGCAGGACTGCCCACCGTTTATGAAGAGCCCAGAGGTGTGAATTAGGAATCAAGTCAACAACACTGGAGCAAAGACGTTCCAGGTTCTTTAAATATCAGGGAGCTATCAAGACATAAGCAGATGAGTGTAACACTTGACCGTCAGGACCTATACTTCGAGTTGCTCCTTCCATATTCACTGCATTTTTGACACGCACACATTTTTGTTGTGTGAAGAACTTTGGAGTCAGTTTAATAGTGATAGTGAAGCAATCAAGGCAAATAGAGCATTGTTTTTCTGCCAAATTAAAATAAAGAGCAGATCAAGGTCAACAGCAGAGTAGATTTTTAGCATTTACAAAAATATTATACTTCTAGAAAAACAAAGCGCAAAAAAAAGATTTGTTAAAGATAAAAGATTTGTTTCCCTTTAATGAAAACAGCTACTTTGAGGCAGGTTTTTCTTTTTCTAAAGTGCTATTTATTTGTTCAGTGTGTTTTTTTTATCTTCAACAGCCGTCCTAGTTGATACAAATACTCAGCCTAAGTTAGTAAGAAGTAAGTAATATGTATTTATATTGGACCTTTCACAAACAACACTAACAGGTGCTTCACAAAAGGAAAGTAACACATGATATACAGGTAAAAGTAAAAACAAAAAAGAAATTGAGAAATTTGTCAGCCAGCCACACGCTGGCTTTTGAAGACAGCAGTTGGATTTTAAAAATGGCAATCAAGTCCAGTGAACGTAACTAAGGTGGGAGTTTGTTTGAAAGTTTTGCTGCCACATCTTTCATAGAGTGGTCTCCTTGGGTTTTAAAATGTCTGTTGGGAATCATCAGGGCCCTGGAGACCTCAGCCTTTGGGAGGGGCTATAGGGCTGAATGCGGTCTGACATATACGAAAGTGCTTGACTGTGTTAGGGCTCTGAAGGTATGGACCAGGATTCTACACTCCAAAGTCTTGTTGATTGCTATTATTATCACATCTAAATGCAAACTTAGAAAATTAATTTGTTGTCTTTGAATGGACGTTTGGACTCCCCTTCCACGCCTCTAAAATCAGTTCATTCATTTTCCAAACCCTTTTGGGGTCATGAGGTTGCTGGAGTCTATCCCTGCCACTGTTAGGCAAAAACAGGGTAAACCATGGATGGTTCACCAGTCCATCATAGGGCAACCATTTAACAAAATAAAATAAATAAAGGAAACTTTTGGGTTTAAAACTGTCTTGGTTCTAGTGAAAAGAATCTCAGTATGAGATACAGGCAGCACAATGAGTTTTTAGTTGATATATTTAAATTATTATGTTTTCAAGTCAGTTTAAACAAGATATGAGCTCCTAAGAGACACATTGAGCCTAAAGCTGCCAAGTCCCCCTGAAGGTCTGCGAGGCCTTGGGCACTCGAGCTGTTTATCCGCTTGGAAATTCAGTCAAGAACAAAGGACTCATTACTTCATTCATTTTAGTTGTCGCTGAATCTTAAATGTGTGATTTTTTTTTCCACAAAAAGAAGTATATGTTGTGCATAAATAATAAGCATCTAATTATTGATAAACTTTCAGTTTTTATCCTGTTTTTTTTTTTTTTTTTTTTAATTTTCCTTAGTTTTGAGCAATTTTTGCAGTTGGAAGCTTCATCCTTCAAATGAAATTTATATTGAAGTGAATGATTCTTTCTCTTCTGTCTACTTGTATTTTGGTCATATTTTCTTGTTCCAATTGCTCAGCCAAAATTAAACAATTAAGCATTTTTTTTCTTTGAGTTGAAAAAATACTGATGGTTTTCCTTGACCATTTGTCTTGTTCTTTTTGGACTTTGATTATCTCTGCACCACTTGTCAGTGCGGCTGCTTCAATGCTTTTGGAGTAGCTCAGATGACAAATAATTAAAACTGCGTTCATTCCCACTATCATTACAAAAGAAAACAGACACTTTATTAATAATACATTAGTTTAGATGACAAGACCTGTTATATGGAATAGACGAGTTTAATTTTATTAAGTTACTTATTTAAATGTAGATCACTTGATAGAATAAATCAGTGAGACAATACAAAATTAAGTACATAAAAAGTAGAGAAATTTTAAAAAAAGCAAGAATTCTGTATGTAGAAATATGCAAAAGCATAAATATATATAGATGTGCAAAAGTGGGAAAACAAACTATTACAATTGAAAATGTAGAAATTATAGAAATAGCTGTGAAAAAACAAATGTAGAAATAGAATATAAAATAAATACCTGGAAATACATAGAAACTGACAGCATCCGGTCATCCAGTTCCCTCTCCGACCACCAAAGGGAGCCATCACCAGAAGACTAACAGCCTCTGTTCCTCTGTACACTCCCAGCATGCATCAGAGCTCTGCCATCTTGTCTTCACCAGCCGCTCCTTATCAAGTCATCACACCACTGCTTAAATGCCAGTCTCACCCTCTCTTGAATAAGTTCCCCTCTCGCTCATACTAAGTGGTCCATGGTCCTGTTTGCCTGGTTTTTGGTCTTTGCCTGTCTTTTGGTCTTTGCCTGTCTTGGTCCTTGTGTTGACCCTTGCCTGGGTTATGACCTTGCCTTGTCTTGCCTCTGTAAAATAAAACGTTTGTTATGGATCACACGACTCAGCACATTCGTTACAGAAACATGTATTTTATTTGTACATAAAATTTGTGTAAATGCTATTTATTTGTGAATTACAGCATTTAGATATGAACTTTTCATCCTTTGTAGAAAAAATGAGTACTAAACAATCCATTGAGTCTCTCTGCCCCCCAGTCTAACTGGTTGCACTGCTGCCCTGTAGGTTTTTTTATGGTCTTAGATGAAGAATCACTATTAAGCACCAAGGATTTAAGAGCCCAGTTTTACATAATCAGTTTTGCTATTAATTTCTTTTCATTTGCTGCTGGTGCCACTGAAAGTAAAGGGGACACTTGGGCAGAACGTTTGTTACAGCATGATATGTTTTTTTTTTTTTCTTAGATGGATTGAGCTTTTTTCCTTGTTTCAGCCTAAAATCCACTGACCATATGGAGCTCTGTTTAACTGATGAGCACGTCATTTCCCGGTGACCGTAACCAGTGTTTGGTCTTTGTCTATGCTGCTTCTGACATTGAGCGACCGTTTTGTTAATATCTAACTTAGTGTTATCTTGTTTGGTATTCAAACATTATAAGTGTCTTCTTTAGCATTCTAGTCAGTAACTACTGTGTTAACCACTGCTGTCTAAGCAGTCTGCAACATAGTTTCTTCCCCTTAGCCAAACACCGGTAGCCCTTGCTAAGTGCTAGCATGGTCTCCACCTCGTCTGCTTTCACTCCTCTGTCCTGCTCCAAGTGCCATATGTTCAGTGAAGATCCTGCCTCTTTCAGTGAAGATAGTGGCAGATGTGTTAAGTGTAGCCTTATTTTAGACTTGGAGGCCAGGCTAGAGCAGTTAGAAGCGCGGCTATGCACATTGGATGCTAAGCCTGTTAGCCAGATTATTACCTGCAGCTCAGCTTGCAATACCGTAACGAAACTGCCGAGCACTCAAGCCCCTCCCGGGCAGCAGCCGAGGAAAACTCAGGATGGGTTTGTAACGGTGGGAAGGAAGCATAGTGCTAAACATAAACACTTAGAGCTACCGAAGCTCCCGCTACATAATAACTTTTCTCCCCTCTGCAACACCCCAGATGAACCGTCAACTGTAGTTGACTCCTCTTAAGTTAGACACATGAAGCTCCCGACAGCCACAGTCAGGTGTCAACTGGGAACCAGAGTTGGTGACACAGGAGGGAACCTTAAAATGTTAGCTCAGAGTAAGCCCAGGTTCCGTCGAGTTGTGATTCACACAGGTGGTAATGACGGCCGACGGAGACAATCAGAAGTTCTTAAATTAAACGTTGAATCTGTGCGTAAACTTGCTAAGTCCCTTCCTAAACCTAATCAGTGATTAAATGTACAGCCCCTTTTCACCATTTAACCCCAGGCTAGCCAAATGGTGTCCAGAAAACCGTGTTGGCTTTGTAGACAATTGGAGCGCATTTTGGGGAAAGCCCGGTCTCATGCGGAGAGATGGCATCCATCCCACGTTTGATGGCATCGCTCTTCTTTCTATAAGAACATTTCTGCTAGCATTGACCGTGCAACCTGACAACCCAGGGACAGGTCCTGGGCACAGAGCAGAGCAGTCTAAAACTCTCCTCTGAGTTCCCTTTAGCGATGGTGCAAACCCCAGCACAACACAGAGTTAGTCCAGCAGCTCCTAGCTTTAGCTTATGTACTGAAAGGCGAGTGAAAGGCCTGAAACACAGAAACCTAAAAATAAAAGCTACTAATACTCTCAAGCACAACAGGCAAAATCATGATGTCATTAAATGTGGGTTACCAAACATTAGATTAATTTCCTCAGAGTCCCTTTTAGTCAAGGAGTTAATCAGTGAGAACAAACTTAGCCTGCTAGCCCTAACAGAAACCTGGCTCCACCAGGATGACAATGTTAGGTTGAATGAAGCAACCCCCCCAGAAATCCAAGATTTCTGGGAAAGGAGGTGGGTTAGCAGTAATATCACAGTCTAGCTTACTTCCTAACTCTAAAGCCAAACACATTTATAACTCCTTTGAAAACATGATATTTTGTATAAATCACTCAAACGGGAAAACTGTTTCATTCATAATTATTTATCGTCCTCCCGGCCCGTACTCAGAATTTTTAACTGAGTTTGCAGACTTTCTATTACCTGTTGTTTTAGATTCTGATAAAATAATAATAGTAGGGCATTTTAATATTCATGTCGATGACCCTAGTGACTGTCTAGGAAATGCTTTCTCAGGTTTATTTGATAATGTTGGTTTCACACAAAATGTAAATGAACCCACTCACTGTCACAAGCACACCCTGGACCTTGTTTTAACTCATGGTATAGAGATCAGCCAGCTGAGTGTGCTCCCTCATAACCCCATACTCTCAGATCACTTTCTAATCAACTTTCAGTTTGTTCTAGAGAACTCCACCTCTCCAATAAGTAAAGAACAGATCAGAAGAACATTGACTGACCGTTCTGTATCTGAATTTAAACTTACAGTACAACCAATTTTTAGTAACCTACTGAGCAAACACTCTGAGAGCAGCTCCCATAGTTTCAGTCCCAGAAAAAATGATCAGTCTGTTAATGACTCCATGGAGACCCTCCGGAGAACACTTGATTTTGTTGCTCCTTTGAAACCAAAAATATTTAGACAAAACCGAGTATCACCGTGGTTTAACACTGAAACACGTTCCCCTAAACTAGTAACCCTTAAGTTAGAAAGAGAATGGCGCTGATCCAGCTCAGAGCAGTCCCTGAATAACTGGAAATATAGCCTTTTAAACTATAAAAAAAATCTCTGTGTAAAGCCAGAACCCAATACTATTCAGCTTTAATAGCACAGAATGGAAATAATCCGAGATTTCTTTTTAGTACTATAGCCAGACTGACTAGCAGTCACAGCTCAGTGGAACCACATATTCCTGCTACTCTCAGCTCTGAGGAATTTCTTTCATTCTTCAATAGTAAAATCCTAATTATCAGACATAAGCTGAACAAAGTTATCCCTACTATCAGCCCAGAGCAGGCTAAAATGGTAGACACTAAGGCATCTCTAGAAACTTCTGTAACATTAGACTGCTTCACTGCTGTAGATCTAGCAGAATTAACATCAGTAATTATGTCCTCCAAAACCTCAACTTGCCTTTTAGACCCAATCCCCACTAAGCTTTTTAAAGACATCTTCCCCTTATTTAATGAATCAATTCTAACTATTATAAATAGTTATCTAATAACAGGTTATGTGCCACAGTCTTTTAAATATGCAGTTGTTAAACCTCTTCTGAAAAAGCCCAGTTTAGATCCTGGCATTCTGGCCAACTATAGACAAATATCAAAACTCCCCTTTATTTCATAAATATTAGAAAGAGTTGTAGTTAAACAGCTATACTGCCACCTAGAGGACATTAACCTCTTTAAAGATTTTCCATCAGGGTTCAGACCTCACCATAGCACTGAAACTGCACTAGTTATAGTCACTAATGAATTGTTACTGGCCACAGAAAAGGGACTAATCTCTATTCTGGTCCTGTTAGATCTTAGTGCAGCCTTTGACATTATAGACCACATCATCTTACTCCAGAGACTAGAGCATGACATACGGATCAGAGGATCTGCCCTTCAATGGTTTAAATCCTACTTATCTGAAAGGTACCAGTTTGTTCATGTAAATGGACAGTCCTCTCATTGTTTTCAGGTTAGCCATGGAGTTCCACAAGGCTCAGTTCTAGGACCCATCCTGTTTATGCTTTTCATGCTGCCTCTAGGGAACATAATCAGGACACACGGGATTAATTTTCCCTGTTATGCGGATGATACACAGTTGTATCTATCCGTTAAACCCGACCAGAATGACTGCTTAGAGAAACTTAATGCATGCATTAGTGACATCAAGATTTGGATGGCAGTTGATGACCTCCTCCTAAACCCAGAAAAAACTGAGGACATTATACTTGGCCCAAAATACCTGAGATGCTCTACCTGTTCAGATGGTCTCCCTGGATGGTGCAAATATAGGCTCCAATCCCACAGTTAGAAACCTGGGGGTTTTATTTGACCAGGATTTATCATTTAAGGCTCACATATCACAGGCTTGTAAAACTGCATTTTTTTCACCTACGCAATATTTCTAGGATCAGAAACATATTATCTAGAAGCGATGCTGGAAAACTCATCCATGCATTTGTTATGTCTAGGCTGGATTACTGTAACTCTTTGCTAGAAGCTTGTCCTAAAAGTTCTTTAAAAAGTCTTCAGCTTGTTCAAAATGCAGCAGCAAGACTGTTAGCAGGAACGAACAGAAGAGAACACATTACTCCTGTATTAGCTTCACTTCACTGGCTCCCAGTTGAATCTAGAATCAAGTTCAAAATCCTCCTGCTAACCTATAAGGCCTTGAATGGGATGGCCCCATCCTATATTAAGGATCTCATAGTGCCTTACCAACCAAACAGAACACTTCGTTCACAAAATACAGGACTGCTTGTGGTTCCTAGAATCTCTAAAAGCACAGTTGGAGGTAGAGCCTTTAGCCACCAAGCTCCTGTTTTATGGAATAAGCTCCCAGCTCATGTAAGAGAGGCCAACACAGTTTCTACATTCAAAATTAGGCTTAAAACATTCCTCTTTGGACAGGCTTATAGCCAGGCTAGCAATCAGCGATTACTTAACTTACTGCTCCTCTACCTCACCTACTGTAATTAAGTTTTCCACACTGGCTTTACTCGCTCTTTTTCACTCTTTGTCCGCCTCCTTCCCCTTAACCCCACTTCCTTTCTCCCCTACCTGAACCATGGTCTGTATCCTTCTCCCACCCTCCTCGCCTTTGGCTCTTCCCGCTCTTGTCTTTGGCCATGACCTCGCCTCGCCTGTGCTCCTGTCTTTGGCTGTGACCTGGCCTTTGACTCTTCTCGTTCCTGTCTTTGACCGTGACCTCATCCTCTGGCTCCTCCAGCAACCCCAGCTGTTCCATAACTCCAGCTGGATGAAGCCCATCTGCTACACTATTCAAACATGACCTTGTTTACTTAAATATTTAGCTGGTATCTTAACTTGTAGCTGTTTATCTAGACGTCTGTTTGTTTATTCGCTATATACTTGTTATTCAACCATGTAGTTATAATATTAATTAAGCTCACTTTTCATTAATAGTTCTAGCACATCACCTGTCCGTCCGGGGTTGAGGATCTCTCCTTCATGTGGGCAACCCTGAGGTTTCTTAGTTTTTTTCCCCCAAAAAGAAACAGCGTTTTTTTAATTAATTTTTTTCCACACAGAGAAGGAGGGTGTAAGGGCAGAGATTTTTGTTCAGCTTAGTCTGTTTAACAACCAGCTATTGTTTACTTTTACATGTTTGACTTTTTGTTCTTGCAATAAACTGATGTCAGTCCAATGAGACGGCTATGGCCGTGATATTGGGCTATAGAAATAAAATTGAATTGAATTCAGCTGTCATCACACTGACACCTCAAGTTGTTTTGTGTGATACATAACTGTTTAGTGATGCTCAAATGACACATTTTTCCATATTGTTATTTTAAGCCACAAAGGCCAGGTGCACTTGGCCACCTGAGTTTTATTGGTCGCACTCTAGAGCCCAGCTAATTGTGTTGCAATTGACAAGGCCCTCATAGCAAATGAAAAAAAAAACAGCATAATAATTTGCTATTAGCAAACATACTGAAGCAAAAAAAAAAAGATTTGTGTCAGCCATCGATCCATTTTTGTTGACTATGAGCTACAGCAGGCCACAGAAATCCCCTGTCCAAATACTGCCACTACTGAATAAAGTATATTCATGTGCAGTGTGACAATAAATGTTGTGACTCTCTATGGATTCTGCACATCTCACTTCTGCTCATTGTGTGATTGTCCTGCATCTTTGGGCTTCACCTCTGCCCCACACACCTGTTAGCACTCTCTATCATAAATAGCACCTCAACGCTTCTCTGTCAGCAGCTCAACCTGACCTACAGAAAGCAAAGCTGGTAGATGTCACTGCTCTGCTGCAGAGAAAGAAAAAGATGGACATTTTTGCTGCAAATGGTCCACAGCCAAATGCAGCAAAAACAATAGGCTGCAGTGATTTTCCTGGCTGTATATCAGTCTGAAACCATGCTGCTAAACTCTTTAACACCAAAACTTTAGCTCCAGTGTTGGCATTCTTTCGACAACTGTAACTCTTAAAACATGTATGCAAATAACTTAATTCCAGCGAGTTCTGAAGCAGAGAGAAGCAGCTATGCGCTGACATGTAACACTTTACGTTAGAAAAAGGATGCATATACTGTAGGTACAAAGCCAGTATAAAAAGCCTTTTCTCCACTTTAGAATCAGATTATTTACATTGATGGCATGATTGGTCAAGGAGTTGGGGTATGTCAAAGAGCAAGTGTTACTTAGGTGTCACCGGTGACATGTAGGATATATAAGGGTGAATGTTGACAGTGGAACCCAGGCCATAAAGGTAAAAAAAATATTGAAATAACTCTCCAACCATGAGGGAATGCTAATTCTGCACAAAGTTCAAGGCTGTGCTAACATGAAATTCCAAAACCTGTCTAATGAATTAGTTATCAATAGGCTAATGGTGCATACAAACAAACCACAATTATACTATTCAGTAACGAATATATATTGAGCAAACTATATGTAAATGGAAAAACATTTTAGTTCCTGCAGTCATATAGTAGGAGTGTAATGAATAATGGGCTCAATTGAATTTTACAAGTACGCTGAATTTTATGAAACTAAAATGTGAATAGATTTAGCATTCATTCTTGTTTACTAGTTTGTACACATATTTATTTAGACTTGATTATCTTGCAAGAAATACAAGGAATCTGGAAGACTTCACCTGCACTGTTCAGTACCAAGTATTTATCTCTGAGTCACATTGGTTAAAGTTTTGACTAAAGATGCCCAGGATCCATTTTAGGTCAATGAATTGGATTGTTCAAAATAAAGCAGGATCTACTGTGAATAAAAAAATTCAAGAAACAAATTGTTGTTAAAATGCATCTTTACACCCCTACCACATTTCTTACTGTATCAAAGATAAATTGAAGAGAATCGCAAGTTGTCAGCTGAGTCAACTATTGTCAGGAGTCAGAGCTCTGTCTCCCTCTCTCGTCACTGGCAGTAGTCATCTCCTGAATACTGAGACTAGATCTCCCAGCTTCCCCAGCACACAGATCCCAGATACTGCACACCTGACTCTCATCTACAATTATCTACAGGACATATTGAGCCTGGCTCAGTGCGAAGTATTGCTTTTGCCATTCAGTCTGCATTCCAATCATTTTATCCTGATCTGATCACCTGTTTACCTGACCCTGCTTCGTAATTGCCTCTGCCTCTTTGTTGCCTGCTCCGACCTTAGCCTGGACTCTGATTTAGCTTTGTGAAGTTTTAGCTGAGCTTTGCTCTTGTCAATAAAACATGCTGTACGTGGAACCAGCCGTCTGCCTGTTTGTGACAACTACCACTGCATTTCTCATCTTTGAGAAAGGGTGGACCATGAACAGTTTTGGAGTTAAAGACCCACTCCAATGAAAATCCTGTGATGGTTAACATGCTTTTGTAGTATTTTTCTAATAATGGAGGACAAAAAAAAGTCATCTTAAAAATGCATTCATGAGTATTTCTTTACTCAAATAGTTGGAAGTCAGGAGTAGACAAAAAAATGAAATTAATTGAAAAAGAGCTTATTTGCAACATAGAAAACACACTGGGTGGGCTCAATGACTGTATATAGAGATGGACAGAGTGGATGTGACAACACCCATAGAAATAGCCTTACATCCGGCTTCAGCGAAATGAAGCCGATTTAGTCACAATTTTTCCGCAATGCAGACGCTGTCATTTGGAGACAGACAATAGTGATTTGTCCAAGGTGGTCTGAGTCAACATTTTAAGGACAACTACTGTTGCCAAACATGAGTGAGCTTGTTCAGAGTTTACATCCCTCTACTTGGGAGAATCTGTCAAAACATTTGAGGTGGGGGCCAGTGGGCACCACATGCCTTTACTGAGGCATCTGATTGGTCAGTTTAAAACCTGGATAACTTGTGATGAAGAAAAAAAAAATTATAAAAATAAATAGGTTTAGCAAAAATCATGTAAAAATAAGGTATCAGAGCAAGAATGATTATTCCGACAAACGTAATGACTCAGTAATTACTGTTTATTTCTCAGTAGAAATCAATGGGATTTTGGCTTTTCTGAGCAAGCAGGTACTTCCTATTTGGAACACAAGAGGGAAGGGGTCACTTAGTCAAGTTCTCATACACAGTAAATGGGTGGGCCCCCCTAAAAGGGGGTCGAGGTTGCTCCATATCAACATTCCCGCCCACAACTTTTGATTTTGGCTAAAACCAACCTAAACCTAATTAAAAGACCAATGGAAACACTTTTACATAAGAATAAAAGATTATTGGAGTGGGTCTCTAAGTGCTGGTGCCTACATGAATTGATTGTTTTAACGGTTCAAAGTTTTGTTTTGTTTTTGTTTTTTTTTTTTTTTTGTAGCACTGATAAAGTCAGTTAACATCAAGTCTAGCGAAAAAGAACATTGTTTAATAAACAAAAACCCATTTGATTCATGTCCTGGAGACTTTTCCTACGACTTGAACAGATGTCCATTTTTTGCATTGGCATCTGCTCATCAGTAAATACATGAGTATGTGTCAGCAGACATACTAGTACAAATGTTGGGCAGCCATAGAGCAGTCGACCTTTGATCAGACAATCTCAGGTTCAGTTCCCGCTCTACCTGTCCATGTGTTGAAGTCTCCTTGGGAGAACCCCATATTGCTCCTGATAGTTATAGGTTGGCGCTTGTGTTCAGCAGTAGATATGAATGTATTGTGTGTATATGCATGGGTGAAAAGACTTGTGACTGTAAAGAGTTGCATAAATATACACAATACACCATTTAAAAAAAACACAGCAGTGCATAGTATTACAAAAGGAAAGAAAGTTGTTTGTTTCTGAGCTGTTTCTCTGTTTAGAAACACCAAAATTACATGACACTGTAGCCACGCTCTCTGTGCCAATACTTGACAGGCAGTTTGTCTTCGATAAAATTTTGAAAAAGCTATGTGAAAATACAGATTACACTTTCAATAACTGCATACATATTACACATTGCTGGGAATATTCAAAAGGGTGAATATCTTTCACTGAGGAAAATCTTTGTACCGGCTGTCTTTTGAATAGCTTATAAAGTGTCACATCAAATGACCGGGGGGAATACGAGAATGTTGTAAACAGAGACAAAAAAAAAAAAAGCTTTTATGGTGTTTGTGGCAGTAAACCAGATGTTGTTGACAAAAACTGGGAAAATTTCTGCTTTTGTCTTTTGTCAGGTCAATTCTGCTGACAGGATGGTCCCCCAGAAAGATGTTCTTCTGATCTCAACCATTTCATTTGTTATCAACCTAAATGTTGTTCCCTGCAGATTAAATCAACATGAATCAGAAAAAAAAGCTATTTAAAAAAGGTTGTAGTTTTGATGAGGAAAAATACAATCGGCAGACCACAAACTCCCTCATACTAAGCTCCATTCTGACTCATCCCCTTCTAGATGAATAGAGCCATGAATATCTTTAGTTTTCTTGTATCTTTCATTTTTGTTGCACCGGTAATGCTTGGTTGGGGGTGTGAGGGGCACTAAGATAGTGGGAGAGTGCATAAAAAGATGGCTGATGGGAAGTGGGGTGGGCTTACATCACACCAACACTCTTGTCCATAGCTTAAAGGCTAATTTCTATTAAACTCCTGCCTCTCTACAGAATCGTAGAAAACGACACCTTTTTGATTTTAGCTAAAAACAACATAATTGTAACTAAATGACCAATGGGAAAACTTTTAAAATAAATTAAAAGATGATTGGACCGGGTCTGTAAAGATAATTGTGATCTTACTGCTACGTATACTGCAAACTGTGTTCCAAAACAGCAGAAATGACATATTCCTGTGCTGCAACTGGTGTTTGCCCACAAAAAAAAAATTGTTTAATTTAAAATAACTAGCATAGGCTCATGTTGTCCTCTTGGGACTAAACAATCCATTAGAAAAAGGTCTGGAGATGCTATTGAGCTCAATTTTTGTAGTGTTTGCTGGCTATGCTCAAGTTTATCAACACTTAAAGGGTTGCATTGCCAAAATGCCTAAAGCAGGGGAAATAACAAATTCAAGGTCTGCCGGCCTTACAAACATCATTCATCTAAATTTAAACCTCTGAGATATCTGCACAAACATCTGTGAGGTGTAAGCAGAAGCCTTCTGCTTTCACTGATGTCTGTCAACTATCAATATTGATTAAGGTCATGTCACTGAAGGTCAGACATTCATCCCTGTAGGTGGTCCTGTGCTCATTAGATGCAAAAGCTGCATTGACCGTAATGAAATTTCTTTTGTAATACTATTGTTCATCTGCGGCTGTGGAGCAGTGGTAGGACGGGGGACCACTGATCAGAGGATTGCAGGTTCGACTCCCGCCTTGCCTCATGTGTCAAAATGTCCTTAGGCAAGACACAAAACCCCTTATTGCCTCTGTTGAATGGTTGGTGCCAGTGTTAGGCAGCGGGCAGCGCCATCAGTGTATGCATGTGTGTGTGCATGGCCTTGCATGTTATACAAATAATTTTTACGATCTGTTGGCCGCATTAACATTTTGGGCCTATGGGCTCACTTTACAGTCACGTATGCCAAAGTGGCACCACAGGCCAACCTAAATGCCAGATTTTAAGCAACATTGACCACAAGTGCAATTGCTCAGAGAACATTGCCTCTGACTACCAGGTGACTGCCGACTGGTGGCACTAGATATGGACAGCTGCCATCCAGAGACATTTAAACGTCCTCCAGTCAGAGTTGCTGCTTGCTAGAGATCTGGCTGCCACTGACCTGTGGCCATCCAGCTGTCGCCCGATTTTGTGAAAGTTGAACTGCCGCTGTCTGAACACATGACCACGCCAACCATTTTATTAAAAAAAAGGGCAGGAGCAGCTGATTTTGAAGATTCTGTTGATGCCTCCCCATTGTGTGGTGGCATTGTACTGTATATGTGACCCAAGGTCGGTTTGCAACCTAGATATTTTGTGTGGTCACTTGCTTCTTACAGGTCTATCCATTTTATGCCTACAGACAGCCCATATACACCTGTAAGGGCAGTTGTTACTAAGGCTTTAAATGTTCCTCATGGGGAGAAATGCAATAAAAGAGTCTTTGTATTTCTAAAATTACTATTATTCAATCTTGCAAGCTAGGTTGCAGCTGGCTCTGGATTTTTGAGCTGTTGTGAATCAGTTGTCCTTAGTGTGCTGAAAATTTGTCATATTAGCAAGCCTTTACGTTATCTGTAGTAACTTCACACATCATATAAAAAAGTGAACAGCTGCTTTGATGTAGTAGATTTGTTTTTTTCTTTTTCTTTTTTAATAAAACCTTTGAAATAGTTGTAGTTTTTCAGAGATGTACTTTTTTTAAGTTTTAAAATAGGTTTGTTTGACAGTTTACCGGTATGTAAAATAAAATGGGAATAAAATGCAATTTTCTAAGTTGTGTTTTTAATAGGACTGTCAACGTTAACACGCTATCGCACACAATTAATCATAAAAAAAGGTACTACGTTAATATGAATTAACACTAATTTATTACACTCTGTGAAGCAACTGTTTTTCGCCTGCTCAGGGTTCCACGGCGTGTGTCAATTTCTGAATGCACACTTTGTCGGGCACTATCCCACTTATGACATGGTCACTTACAAAAGAAATAAACATTCAATCAATGTTGAATACTGTATTCTTGTTTTTTTTCGGTTTAGATTACTGTTTCACCAAAGGCAGACTATTTGATGCAAAAGGAGGACCTTGAATTGCAGCGGCAAAGAAAAGGGATATATGTGGTGATCGTCAGGATAGGTTAAAAAAAGGTAGCAGTTCAGAGAGAAAGTTCACCTCTTACCACTTGTTCTAGCCCACATCATGAAGCAAACAATTTGTTTTAAAGAAGCTCATATAGAGGAATATACAGTTGAAAAAGAAAATGCATATACAATATACAGAATTTATTTTACTTTGTGTGCATCAACACCCAGCAGCCAATCAGAACTGAGTATTCACCCGAACAATTTAAAGTGCTGAAACACACTGTTTGTTTCTAATAGTTGTATATCAGTATCTTTGTTTTCTTGGAGAAATTCTGCCGATATTAAATTCTTTACAGTTCTGCATTATGATGTGTTTTGTGCTCACAACTTCAACTCCTGATTTTATACTTTATGTATTGAAACATTTTGGACAATAAAAATGAAAGAAAAGATTTTCTCTGTGGCCTGTTCTTGTTCAAAAACTGGATATTGCTGTATAAAATTTGACTCGTAAAACATTGCGATTAATTAAGATTAATCACAACCCGAAAGTTTAACTAATTTGATTATTTTTTTAATTGATTTACAGCACTAGTTTTTAGATCAACCTAGTAGTTTTTGGCTGTGAACATTATCAATCCTATTTATGACTTTTAAGTTAAAATGAACTGGTATATGAATTACAGTCTTTTTAAACAATGTATTTGACTAAGCTCTGCAGTGGACAGTCCAGAGAGTATGACGCCTTTGCCCAACTAAAGCAGGGTAAGGCTCCAGTAACACAGTGACACCGAAAGGAAAGCATTAATATTATTGAGCAGAATCTTGTTCTATAGAAGTTTTTAGTCTGTGGTGTTTTGAGATACAGGGGTTGCACTTTCAACCTGACTGACATGATCCAAAGATGTATTTCTCTCATCTCACAAAGCAGCAGTCAGTCCCATTCCAGTCACGCAAAGCAGAAGGGAAACATTTCGCCGATGACAAACAGCACAAAAAAAAGGGGTAAAAACAGTTTCTTAAAGCGTTTGGTTTGTGTGTTTGAGACAGAAAACCTGAAAGAATGGAGTAAAGCCTTTATTGAGTTGCCCTTGTATTAAATCTTCCCACACTGCCCTTGGACATGTGTTGACAAATTGCCATCAGGCCTTACTGAGAGTCAAACAGGAGAAAAACGATAGTGACAGAATGCACTCTATATCAGGTGTCTGAAGCTAATGCTCTGTTCTATGACTTGACAAGTAGATAAAAGCGTCAGGTAGGCTCCATTCTTTCAGCTAGATATTCCTCTGCTCATAAGCTTTTTCTCACTGCTAAAAAGAATCCACTTTGCTGCCATAACAAAGTTTAGGGCTAATCCCAACATACAGCACTGAGGCACACCTTCTGCCGTCTTCTCTTGGAAATATTCTTTTTAGTTTTGTGTCTTGGGAAAAGTTGGAGCGAAAAAACTGTACTTTTAGATCATTTGTCGAATTTATGTGTGCAGACATTAACATTAAAACCAAATTTGATCATTTCAGTTTTATATTTTGGTAAACCTGGTTTGACATTAGATGGGTATCGTGCACAATTGTGACTTATGTCTTTCTTTGAAAGTGTTAACATTGTTAAGCAGAAGCTTAGTTTGAAGGAACTCCTTACAGTTCCAGGATAAAAAACAAATATGTACCTTTTTTTTAAATTCTTAAAGAAAAAAACAAAAAAAAAGTTCCCAAAAGCAAAGTAGGGTTCTGGTTACAGGTTAAGTTCTTCTGCTTGATTTTTTTTTTTTTTTTTTATTTAACTAACTACTGTAGTTGTTCTTTTTTAACATATAATGCTATAAATTTACACATTTTATTTGTAGACCCTGACAAGTTTAACCTGTTCTAAATATGTATTTTAAAAAGAAAACTATTATTTTTTTAATATCCTATTTTTTTCAATTCATAGCATTTATTTCTCGTTGTTCTACAAACCCTCAAAACCCTCTTTGCTTTACCATGCCAGACAAAGCATTTTAGGTTGGAAGGTAAAGAAAATAACAAAACCACACAGACAAACGTTTTGTGTCATCAGTATAAGTGTATCATTCATTAACAGAGACAAACAGCTTCATGTTAGCAGAGCTTTTCAGGGTCTTTTATTTGTTTTTACTATGGTCACATATCCCAAAATGTCAATGGCGCAGTGACTTAAATGCATGTTTTTCAGCAAATTCGGCAGGTGACCAGCCACGTGATTGCATTTGTAGTCTGGAGGTAGCAGTCATATTTTTACACGTTGCGCGGTGGTCGCTGAGGTTTTAAAGAAAGACTCAATAATTTATGCCAACCGAATGATTTTTCCCTAAAAGTTGACATCAGTCAGTGGCCGGCTGGGCAACTGACTAATCAGTCCAATGACAGCTGGGGATAATGAAAGCGGGTGACAGCTGGGTGGACACAGGTAGATAGTTAATGGGATCACTGGCCAGCAGTAGCTCTGATTGGAGGATATGTAAATGTCTCCAGACAGCAACAGTCCAAATCGCTGTCCAAGTATTAAGTCCCACCGGTTGCCAGCTACCCGGTAGCTCGGGGGTGTATAAAAAGTGGGCCATTTTGGACACCCGACGGCTGCCTGACTGCCACAATATACATTCATTACCACATTAACAACTTTAAAAGAAATCAGGCAAAATCACGAAATCTTGAAGATTCTGCCGATGCCTGATGGCAGTTCTATTTGTGACCATAGCATTAAAAAGGACTCCCTTTATTTTTTCTATGAACCATCAGATGGAAAATTCAATATCTTAAGCAGCATTTAACACATATGTTTGTTATATTTTAGTGTGTTGATACATGTGTGTGTTTATTTTAATAAACATCTACATTTCACAGAAATAATTATAAACCATCTTGTTATCTGTTTTTTAATTCTACCTCTTCCTATTTTTCATCCAATCTCTAACTTCTAAACTCACTTTTTAAAAGTATTTGTTATCTAAAATCTCTTACATCATATTCTCTCTTTCTCTTTCATAAGGTCCAAAAGTAATCAGCAAATACAGTGAAAGTAAAAATATACCCTCAAAATAGTGGTCTCAATCTATTAAAAAAAATTATCAGATAAATTCCTCTTTTGGATAGTGATGAATCACGATTAATTACAATGTTTTACTAGATACATTTTTTACAACAATATGTTTTTTTAACAAAAAAACAAGGCCAGAGAGAACATTTTTCCTTTATTTTCAATGTCTCAAATGTTTTCATTTGTACATTGTTAACGCAGCCAGCCCAGAAATGTAATTTGTGTGCACAAAACACATCAACAGTAAGATAAGATGAACTCTAATATCTGCAGTATTAATCCAACAAAATGAAGATGTTGTATACAGCCATAAGAAACATTGTGTTTCTGCACTGGTCCGAGTGAATACTCAAATCTGATTGGCTGCTGGGTGTTAATGAACACCTATAATAAGTAGTTCCGGTCCCAAACCCTAAATGTTCTATATCACTCCACAGGCTTCTTTAAAATAAACCTTTCCTTCTTGATGTGGACAATCAAATATTGAAAAAATAATGCAAAAAGTGATCAAAACTCCCAGAATTGAGAAGAATAAAGTACTAAAAATTGATAGAATATGAATTTATTATGTAAGTGACCATGTTATTAAGAAGATAGTGCCCGACAAACTGCATTTTTAGAAATGAACGTATGTTGTGGAAGCCTGAACCGTCCAACGCAAAGCGAAAGATGGTCGCTTCTGACCTGTAATTAATCTTTGTTATTAAATATTAACACATACATTTTTTAAAACTAATGACGTGTGTTAGCCACACCTTAAATACAAATAGGGTTTAGACACATATACACCTCGTGTGCCAAAATATAATCTTTTCAACACAAGAGGCTTTATGCTCTTTTCTGATGTTTCATCTGCTTGCTCTGATGTTGACAGAGTCAAAAATTTGGCCAAAAAAACATTTTATTATAATTGTATGCTTTTTTTCTGCTATTGCAGAATATTTTTTCAGTCAAAGAACAGGTTCAAACTGTAAATGAAGTTTTGATGATGACTGTCTTATAAAGAAAGCAAAAGGATACAACAGGAATCTGCTTTAAACCAGTTGTGTTTGCTAAACATTTCTATAAATCTTTATTTAACCTCTTGATTACTGGCATAACAAATGTGTCCTCTGTATAGAACATTCTAGGAACTCCTGGTTTCTACTCTTTTACATAGTTCTAATTCCTCTCTTTCTAAACATCTTTGCCACTCATCCAGTATGCTTCATATGTGTGTCCGTGGTGCAGCGTTAGGGAGGTCAGCCTCTGAACGGAAGATTGCAGGTTTGATTACCGCCTTGCCTGCCTATGTGTTGAAGTGTCCACGGGCAAGACACTGAACTTCACATTGCCTCTGGTTGAAAGTTGGTGCCAGTGTTGGGCAGCTGAGCTGCCATCAGTGTGTGAATGTGTGTCAATGTAACTGAGACTGTAAAGCCCCTT
This sequence comes from Oryzias celebensis, assembly GCA_014656515.1. Lineage (NCBI taxonomy): Eukaryota > Metazoa > Chordata > Actinopteri > Beloniformes > Adrianichthyidae > Oryzias > Oryzias celebensis. Next base: position 32,453,313 of record BNCR01000005.1, on the reverse strand, counting down.
TGGGCCTTCAATAAAGGTAAAAGAGTTTATACAAGAATACGCCGTTAATTAAGTTTGGCTGGTTATGTTTTGCAAAAACCTGATACTTTTTTTATTTTTGAGGCAGATCATATTGAGGAGACATTTTTATTTTAACTGTTTCCTCCAAATCCTGAGGTAGTTTGAGGTGCTTTTTCTTTGCTAGATAGAGCAATGTTTAATTTTAAAATGTTTACCTCATTATTTTGACATTTCTTGCTCTGAGCTATAGCACAGTCAATTTTCATTTTTTTGGTAGGCTGCCCTTTCTTCGGACTGCTGAGAGCAGGGAGTCACACAGCATGCACCTTCCTGGCCTCCCCTAGGCTGGGATATCACACTTGTCAAAAATATTTAATTATCCGCATCATTGACCACAATGTCCAACAGTTTACAAGTATCTGTAAAGCACAGGAATAATGTGAATCAAATCCAAAGCTTGTCATTTATTGTTCAAAATCTGTCACCTATTTTGTTCCCTTGAAAACGGATCTCGGTTTAATTCAGTGGGATGCAGCTGTGGTTCTGAAGGATTGGTGAATTGTTGAAGTTGTCATATCCAAAATGGTTTGTACCTGTTTACTTTTTCAGGTTGAACTTACTAACATAACACAAAAACATTGTAATCAAGAGTAAGTATAAAAATATTTAGTAATTCCCTAGAGTCTGAGTGTAAAGGTCAAAAATTAGAACTAATTAATTTGTTGGATTTAAGACTCAAGACCGATTTACATTTTGGACCTTAGTTTGCAGGAAATCTGATCTCGACTGGCTTTTTACAAAACAGGCATGAATTTGTTTCTCTATGTTGTTTTTTTTTTTTTTTTTTTTTTTTTTTATTTACTTATGACATCTTAAGCTAGGCTCACAGCAACCTTTGCAACAGTCACTTTCAATGAAAAGCCTATTTAGATGTGCGTGTAAGCATGTTTCGGGCTTCCATATTCAACTTCAAAACTCTTGTGTTTGTGCATTGCTATTCTGTTTGTGCATTACAATTACTCATTACGGTGGCCCTGATGGGCAAATCATATCAACAAATCCCTCAACGCAAAAACATTTTAAAGATCACAAAAAAAAATTTGGAAAACAAAAGTAATTTCCAGAAAATAAAAATAAATGTTAGAAAAAAAAAGAAAAAGCAGAAAAAGAAGGTAGTATGGGATATTACTGATTGTAATATTATACGCAGTACTGCTTCTTGTCAAATAACTAATGGTTGAAATGATGGACAAACAGCCACATCAAGTCAGTAATAAATCAATAATAACTACCATTTCTACCATTAAAAAGACTTCTTGAAAGGTTAAAGTAATTTCCAGAAATCAAAACAAAAGTTAAAAAATGTAACATAAGAAGAACCCAAAAATTCAAAGATTAAGAAGTATGTTGACAAAGTCCACACCGCAATCTCTCTTCCTCTGTGCGTCTGTATGTATTCTCTTCACAACATTCAATCAAATTAAGTGCTCGCTGGTTTCTTTCGAAAAATACAGTCAATCAAATTGCAGAAAAACATTTGAGACGATCTTATGGTATTAAAATAGAGCATAAAATATTGCTCGTCAAAACCCCAATATTGCTCATTATGACCTCAGATCTGCGATTCAAAATGCTGAAATTGAGAACCAAAACCCATCATTTTTGTTGATTTCTTTTATCGTAATTCTGAAATCGTCTTTTTGAGTTGCGCTTTTATTTCTTGTGGTTGCGATTCTAAAACCTGTCAAACACATCAAATTAGCGGCATGCCAATCCAGTAGCTCATTGTCTACCGAATGACTCAGAGTCTGACGTCATGTCAGAGATCTCGCTTGCTGAGGGAGTCATGGCGGACCACCAAACGGAGGTAAGTTTTTATTTATTTTACTATAGCTATATTGATATAGTAAAAGAAATTAAAAAAAACAAATATTACTAATATTACTAAAATGTTATGCTCTATTTTGTCACCATACGATCTGTCAAGAGAAAAATTGAAGCACCATTTCTTGTTTGAATTGACCTATACGATTAAAAAAATCTTTGCAAAGTGAAATAAATTCAATTTATTTTACTATTACTATTTGCGATAAGTATTTATTTAAAAACAATTTTTTATAATTATAGATTAAATTTTTGGTTCTTATCTTAAATTTTTGGATTTTTTTTGGTTCTTATTGAAGTTTAATGCAGTGAACTCTAGCAAAAAAAACATATGAGATTGCATTTGTGTTGAATAGGCATATTTGTATTTAATCTGTGGTTGATATATGTTCATCTTTCATTACTTGGTGCTCCAGAGATGCTTGGCTATTGAATTTACATTAATGGGAAATCATAGGTTGGTCCAAAGATCAAGGTGAGTTATGAGGAGAAAACACAGCCACAAATATTTGCAGAGATGTCCAACCAATGTCCTCGAAATTTCGTTTCGAAAACATAGAAACAAGTAAAAGCTAAAAGAGGAACAAAAAGTTTCTGAGATGCTTGGGACTTGTTCCTGTCCTGCCAGGATGAGCGCTTTTGTGGTGTCCTGTAGGCCAGCCCTTTATAGCCATTGGTAGGACTTCTTGATTGATATCAGCCACTTAAGTTATGGTTTGGTGTTACATTCCTCGCAGGGGCTTGTCCTCCCATAAGGTTCTGTTCTCCATCACCACATGCTCTGCTGTCCATTGCCTGAGACGTTCACTGAGCACGCTGTCAGTTGGGGCCTTGAGCTTGATGTATTCTTGGTTGTTTCCTCCTGGATAGTGGCTGTTACGCTCACTAGTCACTATATATTTATATCAAAGTTTGGGGTCACTTAAACATTTTTTTTCTTTATATATATAAAAGCACCATTACAATGAAGATAACATTAAACTATTTAGAAATGCATTCTATACATTATTGTGATAAATGACTGAAACATGACTACTCTAGCTGCAAGTGTATGGTTTTTGGTGCATTATTTGCATAGGTGATAGATTTCCAGCAACTATCACTCCAGTGGTCTAATTGCACAGTGTATTTGTCCATCGTGTCAGAAGGCTAGCATATTATTAGAAAACCTTTAAGCAATCATGTTAGCACAGCTGAAAACAGTTTGTCTGAGTATCTATAAAATTGACCTTCCTTTGAGTAGGTTAAGCATCACCTTTGTGGGGTTGATAGAAATCCTCAAAATGACCACAAAATGTCAACTTTCATGCACAACTCAAAAGTCTATTGTTGTTCTTAGAAATTAAGCTATTCTTTTGAGAAGTTCCCAAAAACTGAAGGTTTCCTAAAATGATGTGTCCTACTCTCTTTGGAGAACAGCACAAAAAGGCTCTAACAGAGTAGAAAAAGAAGTGGGACACCCCCCCCAAGAAAACTGAGCAGGAATATAAGTACAATGGAGTTTCCCCTTTGAGAAAAGATGCCTCACAGGTCCTGAACTGGCAGCTTGATTAAATAAGTGTCAACGTCTACACTGAAGAGGCGATTTTTGATGCTGGTCTTAAGGGTAGAGTGGCAAAAAAAGCCAAATCTGAGGATGGCTAACAAAAGAAATAGATGAAAAGAACATTGAGCACTTCTGTAACTTCATGTTTTATGTTTTTAATTGAAAAAGAAATTCACAGGTCAGTCAATCCCAATCAAAAGTTAGCAAACAAATAAAATCATATTTATTTTAAATTACCTCGGACATAAAATAAATGTATTTGAGAACTGTCTTACATTCTCCTCATTGGCATGTGAAAAAAGAGGGTTCTGGAGTATTAAGGTTTCCTTTTTGACAAAGTTCTTTGCAAAAACAGAAAAAAAATGACCAAAAATGTTTATTATCTGTTGCTCCTCCATTTACTCAGTGCAGTGCAGCTTTTTTAGTTTCATCTCATGACACTGTCTGCACCAACACAACAACATGTGTTGCATATAAATAACCAGACAAAAATATACAGAGAGCAAACACTTTGTCTACAATGCTGCACAGGTAGGGAAGAAAGCAGCAGTCAAATGATCAGCATTTCGAACTGTCTCCTGCAAAACGGGAGAAAAGACACCATCGAAGACAGCCCTGATAGGTCCTGCAGCACTAACCTTTTCAGAATTGATGGCTGGAGGACTTTTCAAAGCCTCTGCTTGTTCCGGGCAGGTGGGACATGGTAAACAAAAAAGAAAACAACGCACTCTGAATACTTCATTTATCGCCTGCCGGCAGAAATTTTGTTTGTACTTCTTTCTTAGCTTTACTGCAGTCATCTTTAATATAAGACCAAGAAACTTCTGCTGGTTAAAAGTCCCTCTCTGATTAAATGTGTTTTTTAACGTCTTCTTGTAGCATTTTTTTTATGATAGAGAACGTTTACAAAGAAAATTAAGAGTACTGAAGAAGCTGTTAAGATGAGAGGGGATACATCTTCAAACCACAAACTTTGTCCACTTTACATGTATTTTTTAAAGAACTTTTTCATTTTATCATGACCTAAATTATTGACAATTTATATCAAAAATAAAACTAAGCTTTCTTTATTTCTTAATGCAAATTGTGAATCAAAAGCAAACATGAGATTTTACTATCAAAAAATGTAAGGAAATCTTCAGAGCTGAGAGTAGCAGGAATATGTGGTTCTACTGAGCTGTGACTGCTGGTCAACCTGGCTATAGTACTAAAAAGAAATCTCGGATTATTTTCTTCTCTGATATGAAAGTTGAAAAGTATTGGGTTCTTGATTTACGCAGAGATGTTTAATAATTTAAGAGGTCATATTTACAGTTATTCAGAGACTGCTCTGACCCTTTTCTTTTTAGCTTATGTGTTGCTTGTTTAAGGGAATGTGTTTCAGCGTTAAACCACAGTAGTACTTGGTTTTGTCTAAAAAGCTTAGATTTCAAAGGGGTAACAGCATCAAGTTTTTTCCTGAGGGCCTGAATGGCATCATTAACAAAATGATTGTTTTCTTCTGGGACTGAACCTATGGGAGCTGGTTGTCCTCACTCTGCTCTCTTTACCCTTCAGTAAAGAGCAGTTAATATTTTCTGTAAATCTAAGTAAGGTAAATGCATAGAAAGCTTAATCATAATATGCATTATCAACCCTTATACTCCAAGGCTATTACCCTGCCTGTTTTCCAACTCCTTGCAGTACCTGCTGCTAGTAAGCAGACTCAAACGCTTCCACAATTTGACCAAAGACACCTGGTCCAGGTAACCACAGGCAAGAAGTGCAGAAATCTGGAAAATGTGCAGGTTAGTAAATCTTAAAGACCACGGTTGAGCAGCCCTTATGCAAGGTCTTTTTAAGGCACCATATAAATAAATAAACTATAACTATAAATATTGCTAAATAAGTTACCTGCAATGCACCCTGAAAAATTAATGCTTTAACAGTTAATTATATGACTTTAAAGCTTTTCATTCCTGAGCATATCTAACCCAAGGAAAAGGTCTTGTGTTTACTTGAAATCACTGCTTTTTTCCCCTGTTTTTCCAGGAAAAGAGGCTCATCAAGAAATGAGGTCCCAAAAAGTAAAGAGGAAGTGGTGCAAGGCAGAAGTAGCTGCGAAATGAAGTGCAGTCACTAGAAGGAGGTTGAAAACTATGTTTTAGCTGAACAAACTGTTCAAAATATAAGATTTTGTCAGAAACAGAGGAACAGCTGCAAAGAAGCGGGCAAAAAAGCAAAATCACGTTTCTGTTTTGGGTTGAGCTGTGTTTTACTGTAAGTACCACTTTTGTTTTGTGTTCTCATAGGCTGCCAGTTCATACAAAGCATTAACATAGGAAAAAGCACTAAACATGTACAGAACTTTATTTCCTTTTTATTATTGCGCTATCATGCTCTTACCATTAACTTGTTTAAATTAAATTTCAATACCAATTAGTTGCTAGCAGGCTACTAGAAGTTAGAAGCTGGTGAAAATATGGTGCACTGAGGTTCTGTATTCAATTACTTATCTTCTCTATTCTTTATCATTTACTCAGTACTATATTTTATTTAGTTCAACATGCCTCTGTTTGGTGCAGTAGGATTTATATGTTGTCCCTGTTTCCCACTCCCCTCTGGAAGAACCGGAAAAAAATTCTAGGTGGATCGTCTGTACTCCTGTCTTTGGCTGGGGACCTTTCCTTTTGCTCGTCTTGCACCCCCAGCTGCCCCACAGTTACACCTGGATGAAGCCCATCTGCTACACTATTTTAATGTGTAGTTGTTTATTTAAATGTGTAGTTGTTATTTATTTAAATGTGTAGTTGTTATTCAAACACGTAGTTGTAGAGTTAGATAAGTGAAATCTTCTTTAACAGTTGTAGCACATCACCTGTCTGTCTTGGGAGAGGATTCCTCCTTCATTTGGGCATGCCTGATAGTTCTTTCTATTTTCCCCCAAGATAGTTTTTTTTTTTTTTTTTTCTAGTTTTTCCTCACCGAAAAGTAGGGTCTAAGCTAAGGGCAGGGATCTCATTTTTTCTTAGTCTGTTAGTTTATTTTATACTCCAGCTATTTTTTATATTTTTATGACTAATTTAATGCTTTTTTTTTGCATTTTTGAAATCTTGGCTGAAAGTGGAGTCAGCCTCCAAATGTCCTGTTGCGTTATCCTTTTATTTTCCTTAAATATTTTCTCCATCATCAGAAAATGCCAGCAGAAAATATTAAAATCACCAAAAATACAATTTTCATTTGAATGGATCTCAAATTATTTTTTGTTTCAGAGGATTTTCTGCCAATTTAAAAAAAAAATAATGTCATGGATAACCCAAAAATTTGACTTTTTTAAATATCATAATTTGTTCTTTTTTTTCTTTTTCGAAACCTTATTAAACCCATAGACACATTAGTGTCTCCTGTGCTTCTTTGTCTTCAGGCTCTTTTCGGTTTTCCAATTCGATACACACAGTCTCCCATCTTCGTGTCTGTGACCCGGTAATCGATCTCAACAAAATCTCCCGGGATGTCTCAGTTCCTAAAAAGCAATCTGGGGAGTGAGGAGACTGCAGCAGCCGAAGCTATTAGTAAAGGAAGTACAGGTGGATCTATGGCAGAACCCTTCAGCGTCAGTCATGTATGAAGGGGGAGAAACAAACCATACAGCAGCAAAATTGATGCTTTTATTCATTCACAGCAGCGCAGTTGAAGATCACAAAATAAAACAGCAGATTATTACAAAACAATGGGTAGGGCTCAGACTGACAGTTGTTGAAAATAACAGCTCTAAAGAAAGGCTCCTTCCTATTGTTAGGTAACTGCCACTTCAATTTATGTCCCCTCCTTTTTATTCTGTCTGTAAAATTGTTCATGTATCAAGCAGGAGAAATAAAGGTCTAAAAAAGAAGTGGAGAAGGCAGAAGTGCAGGAAATTACAAAAAAAGATCCTCTTTCTCTGTTGGTTTATGGCTCTTTTGATTTAAGAATTGCCTTCTTGTGCCTATTTTAAAAATATTTTTTTTGCTCTCCATACTAATTTTGTTTTCCAACCTCGGAACTACAATCTTTAAACACCTGAAATTACCCTTGCAAAAAACACATTTTATAAAATTTGTATTGTATATTTTGCATTATAAAAATATATTTTATATATATATATATATATATATATATATATATATATATATATATATATATATTTTTTTTTTTTTTTTTTTTTTTTTTACAAGCAATCAGTGCTCACAAGTTTGATAAATGCTGACAATGGAACAACTAAGGCTGTCAACTTGTTACAACTGGCTCTAGATCACAACACATAAGAGAGGAGACAAAGTCAGTTCTAGCACTTTCAGTACTTTTAATAGGAATAATCCACAACCAAAATAACAAAAAGCATTTAGCTGTGCTGTTGCATGAGTGTCTGAGAATGTGCATGTATGTTTTTAAATTAAGCAGAACAAAGACATGACCAAATGCAGAGAAAACACAGCACTGCAGCAAGTAATGTGAACCTGGCCGGAAGCCCCAGAATAAGAGTCTTTCTCTTAAGAGCTCTTGAAGTGGACCTTTTATCTCTGTTCTCTGCTGTTTTCTAAGCATCTTCACCTCTGCAGGAGGAGGAGGAGAATAAGGGTAGAAAGCCAAAAGTTCATATAAGAATTCTGTCTCTCTGGTCTACGATAGCTTACTCCATGACTTAGAAGGCAGGGTTCTTGGCGGGAATGGGGAAGGGTGGTTGGGAGGTCCGGTTTGGAGTCTGGGTGGGGTGAGCGTGGGGCTGCATGGTCTCCAGGGCTCAAGCGTGGGGGTGTGTGGATGGCACAATCAGGTGGGGGTCTGGCTTGGCTTGGGGGTTGGTCTTTTTGTTTGCGCTGGCGGTGCTAGCGCAAGGCCCCTGTCTTAGGGGTGGAGGTCCGCCTGCGCTGAATGGGCTGCCCATCTGCATGTGGGGGCTGGAATTACTCCTTCTCTGGCCATGGATCTGGGTTGAGCAACCCTTTTGGGGCCTGCATTTGCTTTGGGAAACGCCTACCAAGGTCACGGGGTCTGGGAGAGGCATGACGGGAGGGAATGTTTTCCTGGGGTCCACCACCAGTACGGGACCTTGGAGGTTTGGCAGGTTGTGCTCTCCACTGAGGTTACGGCTGGGGGCCTTGAATGGTTGGGCTGCCTCTGTCCCGCCAATCCCTGACCACAGATCTTACAGGGGCGGCGCAATGGTTGGGCTATGTTCTCAACATCCTTCGGGGACCCCCATTTCTCTTGGTCGTCCCTCCTCTAGGTGAGGGTGGCTAGCCCCTGCTGTGCTCTCTCCTAGATCTTCTGCGGTTGCCTGTAGCTTGGGGCCAGGTCTCTCTTGGAGGCCCTGGGTCATTCTCGGGGCTGGAGTGGGGGATACTTGGAACTCCTGGGTGGTGGTGGGCAGCTTGTCTGGCTGGACGGCCTCTCTAGGAGTGGGGCCCCGCACAGGGGCCCCCTGGCACAGTGGGAGGGCTGCTCTTCTGGTCTGGGTTTTTGGCCAGGATATCCTCTGTCGGCCCTACAGTATTGGTGTGGGGGGGGCTGGTCCCTTGTTTGTAAAACGCTACATGTTAGCCATATTAGTGTCAGTCACTTAGGCTCTGTCGTTATTTGAAAAAATAATTAAGGCTTTTAAGTGCACGTTACAGTGCGGAAAATTTAGTAGTTTATGCTTTAATACATGCGTTAAGTACAAGTAGTTGTATAAAGACTAATTGTCTAGCACTTTGGGTTATTGATAAAGACAAGCAAACTTAAAAATAAAATTACCTTTCCCTACTCAGACATCAGTGCTTCTTCAAGTTTTTAACCAATTTTACAAACCTCTAATCACAGAAAATTCTTTTTATGCCTCAAAATAATAATTATTTTCAGTGACATTAATAAGTGCCTTTACTGCTGAAGTTTAATCACTGTAATTTGCTTTTAAATATGTTTTTCTGTGTTAAATGGGTTTGAGCCCCATCGCACTTCATGAATGTAAAAGATGCATGTCAGGTGGTTTAGGTGAGGTATTCAGAATTCCACAGTTAAAAACTAGAATTAATCTTTTAAAAAACAGCAAAACAACAAGAATGATTGTCATTTTTTAGTAAACTTAATATATATATCAGAGAATAACCTCCCAGCAGCCTCTCCTTGTTCATAACATTTCTGTTTACATTATAATGCAAACATTTATTTTTGATGTATTTTTAAATTTGACACTTTTTTCACAGCTATTTTCAGTCAACATTACACACTGCAGCTTACAGGCTCTGCTCCAACAGAGTACGTTGACAGTTTGAATCTCAGGCTCTTCTCTTGTGTTTACTGGTGCTGCGAAGAGAAAATGGGAGGCTCCTTTTACAAAACATTGCTCTTTTGCTTGTTAAGAGTCTATGTTGGATATTCTGTCAAAGGGATAAAGGTAAACTTTTTTTTTAACTGTTTGGACTTTTTTGATTAATTATTTTGAACGAATTGGATTTTTGATTATGTCCAGACAGAAAAAAAATGTTGACTTACAGTCAGTGATTTTCAGTGGTTAAACCTGGAGACAGGACTAAAAGCCAAGTCATGCATCATTTTGAAATGCCAAAGGCAATTCTTCTCCAGTATGCTGTGGGGAGCCGATGCAAACCTTAGTCTTGGACTGAGCTCTGCAGACAGTAAAGCCTTCACAGCAGAGCTGAAGCAGATAATAAAGACTGCCAATCAGTAGCACTTCAAAAAAGCATAAAAATGTGTCATTTACTGTTCCTAAAAAACACACAGTTACTGTTCCTAGAAAAAAAAAGTGCACATCATTTTAAATGCGTTTAGTTTGGTACGTGTGAGGCACATGTGCGTGCCAGCAAAAGTCTTTTCAAAAGAGCACACACACGATACTTGGTGACAGGGACCTTAGCTCTGCAGGCTTAGTTTAAATATTAATAATGTTTTGTTGGGGTCACCTTGAGACTGCGGCTTTTTTGTCTACCTACTTATTTTGCCCACATTGAATTGCATTAACATCCTCTTTAATCTGTGAAAGACAGGAAGTGCAGTGAACTTCTCCAAACAATTAACACATAACTGTTAATGTGCGTTACAGTGTGTGCATGTCTCCCGAAATTTAAAATAACATTTTATAAATTTTTATTTTTAAAAGTACAATGGAAGTTTTTATATTTGAAACTCTGACCTGTTCCTGTTGCTCTGCTTTTTTTATCAGAAAAATTGACGTGTCTATAGACTGGAAATAGAACTCCTGCATAAAGCTTGTTTTGTGTTACAAAGGGACAGGTGTCAGACACAGACAGAGGCGATGTATTAAATCCGATTGATCGATTAAGTTCTGTTTTTTAGTGTCTTGCCATGCAACAGATTCGCACCGCAGACGGACCAGTGTAAATCAGACCACAGATGGACCAGTGTAAATCAGCCTTTATTCACAATTCCCCTTATGGGTGGATTTGGGCTGTCTGCGGAAGTAACATTGGCATGCAAGTGGACTGCATGTCAAGATGGTAGCCCATTCTGTGAAACAGTAGAGTGAAAATATTCATACACAAGTTGTTCTATGGGCCTGCTGTGGGCGACTGGTTGTAACAAACAGTTGTACAACATACAAAGGTGAAAAAAGTGAAGTGGATGAGACGCAGACATGTCGTACATCCCTTAAGGTGGCCGTATGAGCTTCAAGGGAACTGCAACACACCTTAAGATGCAGCTGCTTCTGTCTAAACTCTCCACCTACCTGACAACCCAAAAATCCACAGCACCGTTACGGGTCAACCCATACGGGTGCATGTGATTAAGCCTTAAGTAGCCAAGATCAGAATACTGTGTTTTTGTATGTAAAGGAAAAGCGTACATGATAGAGGACAGCATGAGAACGTTAAAGGAGCATGCCCCCAATAGGTATATAGTGCCGGTATATGCATTACGTAAAACATCAGTTTTGCAAAACTGCAAGTTATCAGCTACGTGGAAGAACACATGAATCGAGCTTCAGAAAGAGAATTCAAGTTTAACTAATCCATGTTTCACAAGTGGAGTAAGCAGGAAAACGAGCTTCGCCAAGTAAAGAAGACAACACTGAGTTTCTGTGGAAACAAGGTGAGGTGGCCCAAGTTGGAAGACTGACTAGAGCAATAAAAGTTTATTTCCCTTTGTCAATAAGCCAAAACTGTCATCATATTGACAAGCATCTGGTCACCTTCTGGCTATAGTACAAACATTTGGACAAGAAATACAATAAATACTGGCCAACAGAGTATATGTGTCACAATAGAGCTTTTATGGTACTTTTGTGAAAAGATTCCAACTTAGACCAATTTACTTTGTGAACTTGCACACCTAAGCTTTTAAACTTTACTCACAAAATCTTGAAAAACAAGCATAACATTTACTCATAGATGATATAAGAGAAAATGAACCATATGAGATGAGATATAGTTGAGAAATAAAAGATGTATGTAAGATGCATGTCACCTCATCATCTTTGGCTTCAGATGGAACATTTATGACGTAAGCATAAGGGGTTTATTTAACTGATGACTCCATAATGATTTAATAAGTCTGTGACTCTTTGTCTCGCGTTGTGCTACACTGCTTCACAGATTTGATCATTTCGACAGCGTGGCTCCATGATTGTTGTGACTCATTATTCTGAATGCTGCAGGTAAAGGTGAATATTATCAAGTATTCCAAAATCATGTAATACATTCAAGGTTTTAAAAGGACAGAGAAAAATGAGGCAGCATATTATCTATCACCGTTACTATCTACACCACAAGTTGGGCATTGCTTCCTGACAAATGGACTGCCATTAGCACTGCATGCTGACTTGACCCTCCTGTGTGATGCAGAAGGCATTAACCTAATAACCATGGCTGTGTTTGCCGTAAGTAGTGAAAAGGTTTGAGAGCTAAATAGGATATGGTTCGATTTATCCTGTAATATCAGAAACAGCTCTGAAGTCTTTTCAGTGATTTTACCTGCAGGGTTTGTTCACATGGATTTATATTTTAAATAAAAAAAAAAAAAATTAAGAGTCAAAACATTTTCGTTTGATTTTTTTTAAAAAAAGCATTGTATATTTTAACTGAGGACATTTTGTTCAATACTGGCTTTAAATATACATCCCTGTGTGTGTGTTTGCAGTTAACAAGGTGTCTTTTTGAACTACCTAGAGTCACTATAAATAAAGTTAAGTGCATTGTTCGTCATTCTAGCAAAACACCCCAAAATAAAAGGCAAAAAGGATTTAAATTTTTTGTGTCATCCAGAATAGCTAACATTGAAGGTAATTTGCTAAGGCTGATGTTTTTGGCATGTACAACCCGCTCAAAAACTGATGGAAATGCATGTTGGCGATACATAATACGTAAAGCCAATATGCAGATTGCTGGATTGCCGCATTTAATTAAGTGCCTAAATGTTGTTACATAATTTAGGTCATACGTAATCATTGTTAAAGTCCCGTTAGCTGTCACTTGTGCAGATCGCAGTGATGGCAGACACAACCCGGGAACCATTTGGCATATTAACAGTTACCGTAGTCCTTACCTTATCTCTGGGTCCATGCGGCCAAAAAAAAAAAAAAGCACTGGCTGAACAAAAAAAAATAAGTAAGAAATCTTTATGACCTGTTAGTTGTTTTTTACTTCCTCCACAGCAGTGTTTCTACATTTCTGTCAATGTAATTTTAAGTGTCAGATAAAGCAGTCTGACAGACGAGGTGATGGTTCAAGCATGCTGCTACGTCTCCATGAAGAAGGCAGAGGCTCCTCATCAGCTGGGAGTTAAACCACCAGTCTGAAAGTCCCTTCAAATTTTGGGTAAATGTTCAATAAACTGGTTTTAAAAGGTCTAACATCACTACCTCATCTCCAGAATCATATGAAAGATACAGTACCTTGCAGTGTTTTGTGAGTACTGGGTGTTTGGTTTTTCAGGAATGCAAACTTTGCTTTTCTGGATGTTTGAAGCCCCCCACGCCGCCAAGGGATACGGAGAACACGTTTCAAGCACCTAGGTGCATAACAGCCAATGAGACTTTAACTTCAAGCATAATTTTAAATACTTACGGCCAACAACAAAATCCAGCATGGATGAACTTAAAATATGTGCAGGCAAAGCAGCAATGTGCATCTTTGCTGCACGTATAACGTGTGGCCAATGTGAATTTCCATCACTACTTATGCTAGTCGCACATTATGCTGATGGGGCATTAAAATGTGCGAATAAGATCGGCCATGTAAGAAATAACCAAAATTATAACCAAAATAACCAAAATTAGACAATACCAGGAATAGTACCAGGAATAGTACTGAGATTTGCTTTGTCGATGAATAGATAGCCACAACCAGAAATAAAAGAGCGGCCTATTTTAAAAGAAATGCGTCTCACAGCTCTGTGCATAGAGCCCTTTTCTTCAGTTCAATTTAGATCCCAAAACTCCTTTCAGACCCTTTTTTTTTTTTTTTTACTAGTAATTATGCCAGTGGTAGTCAAAAAAAAAAAAAAAAAAAAAGGACCTGTTTATTTTCTATGACATAGTTTCTGTATGCTGACAGAAGTGCATTCAAAAGTCACGTCTGAGTTTTAAATAGGATTGTTGGCGCCGATTCACAACGATTTGAAAAAGAAATATTTAAAAATAGAATTTTGAGCTTAAGTCTCCTATTACCGCATTTTCCACACGATAAGGTTTCTTTTTTTTGTTTTTTTGTTTTTTTTTAAATTTAAAAACCACAGTGCGCCTTATAATCCAGAGCGCGTTATAAATATATATGAATTATTTCTTGTTGGACTTGATGATGTCAAAGCAATTTTGAGAGGAGCATGATCAATCTTTTTTTTATCTTCCAGTTACAAACAAGGTTTGATGGTGTTGTGAATATGTCAATGAGGCTAATCTGTAGCAGGGTTGAATTGCATATTATTATATATTTTGTTTTGGTACTGACAAGGTTGGAAGTTAACATAATCACGGTAATGCTTGTTTTTAGCAGTACAGTATCAGTCTGTTTTTTTCGTGTTGCAAATGAGGTGTGGATTCTGGCATTGTAAATATGCTAACGCCTTTGTGGCTAACATGCATGTACAGAGCATGTTACAAACAAGTTCAGTAATTACTGTGAATGCAGTAAATAAAATCTGACTGACAGACTTGTCGTTGACTCTTCTGTCTTGTTTAATGCATCATATAGATTGGTGCACCTTATATGATATAATTTTGAAAATATACTAATTATTGGCAATGTGCCCTGAAGAGCAAAATTTGTGGTATATCTCCTCCTTCATCAGAAAAATGCCACAAGAACCCATTAAAAACACCAACATTTTTGTTAAGAAAAATGCTGCATGTATTTTGTACATAGAAAGGTGGACAGAACACATTTATTCTGGTTACATGATGTGGCAGATGTTGAAACCAGCTAACATCAGATTCCACATATTTTCAGAGGCCACTCCCCATGAGGACCTTTGCAAAGGGCGACCTTAAGGTGTTCAAACTTAGGAAAAGGGCAAAAAGATTTTTTGGTTGTTAAGTTTGTGTTAAAAAGAGAACCAGTCTGCAACGGCACAAAGAGACCCAAAGGTGATCTCTAAATCTTCCCTTAGACCTTAAGGGCTAAAGAAAATATAAGATTGTGAGAATCTGCAGGCCAAGACCCAGTACTTTTACTTTCAGTAGGGAATCCTTCTTGGAGCTTGAAAATGTAACAAGCGTCAAAGGAAGAGCTGCTTTGCATGGATCAGTGTAGAATCTCTGCACAAAAAATGTAAGACTCCTTTTCAATTCCAATGTTCCATTTCTTTTTTGAGATCTTACTCTTTGTCATTCTGAGAGATCACAGAGAAGAAGCTGGACTGAGAGGCAAACACTCCCCCCAGCAGAGCGGTGAAGCAGCAGATGGTGATTGCTGTGAGGAAGCGGTTCTAGAAGGAGGGGGGCACCCCTCTTGAATGAAGAAACCGTTTCTTCAGAGCTGTAAAACTACTGGCATTTATCTTAAACATTCACTTGACAGAGCTCTGGTCCCCAAAAAAGGTCCAGGATGTTAGGACAAACAGGAAGAGAGAATTAAAAATCTACATTAAAGAAAACTCAAGTCTGAAGCCACGGACACACAAGGTATATGTTGTGCGGAACACACACACACAAAAATCATTTCAGAAAACAAAGAAATTAAAATGAAATGTTTAAAAATGAAGCTAAATAAGAAACCAGAAAGATAGTTGTTATGGATGTTATGTCTTGCTGCTGTGCTGCATTCCCTTGCCCTGCATTCCCTTGCCCTGCATTCCCTTGCCCTGCATTCCCTTGCCCTGCATTCCCTTGCCCTGCATTCCCTTGCCCTGCATTCCCTTGCCCTGTCACCTTGCAGGTGAAGGCCAATGATCTTGATCAGCACCACCAGGTATTTAAGTCAGAGGAGGTCCCCAGGTAGGCAGACATAGACAGCTTAGCAGGAGGCTGAAGAGCAGTTGAACTTCAGTTGGTGCTGTGCTGGTTGTAGTGATGCACAGATGAAGCTTCATGAAGAATGAAAGCCTTTCATCCAATTGCTTCACTTCAGTGCAATGCTTCATGAAGCTTCATTTGCTCTAGGAGGACATCGAGTGGAGACAAAGTATCAGTTGAGTTAGAAGAGGCATTGTGAAAGAAAGCCCAGGAGTAAATATGTCAGCAAAATAAAGAAGTTTGCAAAAACATGCAAATTGCCATATTCTTTCTTTGTGTGTGTTTACTTTTGTGTGGATGCAAATAAATAAAAAAAATTTAAATAAAATGCTGTATTGCTCAACCTCAAAGGAAAAACCGGAAATGATGAAAATGACAATTTAAAGTGAGATGAGAGTAGGAATAGATTTAGATTTTATAAGTGATGGTGCTGAACCGGTACTTTAAAGGTGGGGTTTGTGTGGGTTGGGGGGGTGACCCTATCTATAAACTAATTTGGTTGTGTTATGAGCAGTTTTATTTTATACCAAGAAAGATCTTTGTAAATGAAGATTGATGATTGACTAAAACTGCTGTTCTCTAAAGGGTGGGACAGGTACAAGAAGGTAAAGTGATTGGCTAGAATTGTTCAGCAAAACTGAAGAGAAAAACAAGTGATTGACATGTCAAAAACAGAGCATCGGTACCGACTTGGCACCAAGTGTCAGCACTCATCCCCATGTGAGGGTGGTTCAGGTTTGGACAATGATCCTGCTTTGATAACAGTGAGATCAGGCCTGTGTGTTTAAGGGACACATTATTTGTTTTATTAAACAATAATAATAATAATAATTCCTCTAAAATCTCCACAGTCTCTCCAAACTATCTCAACCTCTGTCCAAACTCTCACTGACCATAACTCTCCATCAAACACCCACATTATGAATGGGGCCTGCAGATTCATGCAGCAGTCAAACCCGCGGCACAATCTGAACCACTCCATGATTCAGCCACGTGGTGCAGCCAGACAGCGAAGCTTCAGACGCCATGATTTTCAGCTCCTCTCCTTGATGCAGCAGTTTTTTCATGGACACTACCCCTCCCCTACTCAGCACATGCTGTAAAGCCTCCATACATAAAGAGCATCACATCACTGAATCAGCCTGGAACTTTACAGCCTTAAAACATCTCTGGATATAACATCTATTTTAAACATATAAAGATGAATATTTTGCCGAAATTGTCCATCATAGGTTTTCTTTAGAGCGTAACGAGGGACCACTGTGAGTAATGATCGTGCCTTTGTAACACTGAGATCCAGCCAGTGATTATTGTTGATGAGACACATTGGTTTATTTTAATTAAAAACAACAGTTTCCCATAAATTTCCTATGAGTCTCACTGTATGGAGCCCGAGGGATTTATGCCGCTGTAAAGACTCGCAGCACAGTCTGAACCACTTCATGAATCAGTCATGTGGCAGTGAAGCTTCGGACGTCATCATTTTCAGCTTCTTCCTGTGGAAGTTCCTCCTCCACTATTGACACACGCCTCGAAGCCTCGACACAGAATGTCATATCACTAGCTGGTTGGTTTGTACCTCACTTTCCACTTTTTGTCCTCAGCAGTCTTATTTTACTGGGTTTTGTTACCGGTATTTTAGTTTGGGGTTGGACCTTGGTAGTCTCTATTCATAGACTTTGTCGGTTTCTTTTGAATTGTTAAACTGGTTAAGTAGCCCTAGCTGGGAGCTGCTGACTCTGACGGTCAACGTGGCTGGGTCACCTGTCTCCATGATTTTTTTTACAGTATGTTTGGCCAAGGTTCCAATCCTTTTTTTTGAACAAGCACAGCAATAATTTTTCTTTTGCTTTACATGACACAGTTTCTTTTTCTTCATTCAATAAACTGTGTTCCTCATTTTCCTGGTGTCTAGTTTTTTACGTTATGATCCCCTTTTTGTGTTCACTCTAGACTGAGGCATGTCTGAATGTCGAGACCATAACAATGGGTTCATTGCTGATTGGATGATGATGTTTGACTTTTGAAGAAGGAAAGCAGAAGGATGTTTAGGCTGAGCTGAAGAGTTGATTGATTAATAACAGAACTTTTGCAGTGGCTGTGACCAGAAGTTTCAAGAAACATCTTCTGTCTGATGATATTACCTTGTCAAATAACACAGGACATATAGTACTTTTTTTGCTTAGTAAAATAATAAAAAAAGAATCATTATATTAGTTTGCTTACCACATGTCTTATTTTGTTCCTTTTCAACGGTTTTAATAATAATTTTCTCATGGATGTTATGTTTTGAAAAGTTACACAATCTCCTTTTTTTAATGAACATTTTTAATGCATTCTCTTTAATAAGATCCCATTTTGTTAAAAGTTCTTTTTTTTCTCTATGGATTTTGGCTCCCCAGCCTCTTAGAAAAAAAAGAAAAAAAAATAAAATAAAATGAACCGTCGAACTTGTTTTGCTCATTAAACTGATCCTTCTTTATTAACATGCCAGAACACTCTGAAGATTGAGTTCGAAAGCATAATAAAACATGTTTTTTTGTTATGGATACACTGTTCTCATTAGAAACACAACACTGCAGCTAGACTTAGACCCATCCAAGACATTGGTGCAGACGTGAGGCGTCTACATATAATTGTATCGATGATCATAACTTCCTTAAACTGTCTCTTTTTTATTTCGACTCTATAATCTCCATAATTAGTTTTCTGATTGGTTGACTAAAGCTACTTCTAAATGTTTGTTGATCAATTTGTCCAACAAATGTTTCCTTTATCCTCACATATTCAGATGTTCTAAATTGAAACCCACGTTCAGTTTAGCAAATGAGGCCCTGGTTTCAGAAAATGCCCACTAACCTAAAAGGCTTGACATTGAAATTGAAGAAAAGCGGCTTTAGTAAAGGCAAGCAACAACAAACTGGTACAGAATAAGGAAAAATGGGTTTGATTACAAGACTAGGAAAGATGGGATTCTGAGAGTCAACAAGACTAACCTGGCTTACACCAGAATCCTAACGACTTCAACAAATGATGGCAGAGCAGTTTTACTCGCTCATACAGCATGGCGCCATTTGTCATCGCTCTACATCTGAGATGACCCTCCTTTGGGCCATAGGAGACGAAGAACATTGCCTTTCGCTTTTGTTTTGTTTCCACAGTAAAATCTTCTAAAGATTAAAAAAAATTAGCTCCATGCAATAAATAGAAATGGTCGAACTTGCATATTTTTGCCAAATTTTCAAAAGTTTTGTTTCAAATCTTCATTAAAGCCACTTTCACATTCGCTTGAACATACAGTCATACAGCTTCCTGTTTTTAGAAGGATTTTAATCAGTGGATGGACCCAGTATGAACCACACTCTGAAGACGTTCGTGGAGATCAGCAGATCAACAGAAGCTTAAGGCTGCACACATGAGTCCCCTCAGGGACTTCCCAGGACCCCAATCGCCAATGCCAGATTTTACATGTCTATGTTTGTCACCTCTTTGATGGAAAACGAGACATAATGTTTCTTTCTTCTATGCTTGCTATCAGATACCAGTTCAGATAAAAGAACAATTCCACAACTGCAGCTACATGTGGCATATTCAACTTTTATAAAGCGCTTTCTAATATTTTAGCAAGCAAACCTAACTTTTTACCTCATCACAT
Source organism: Oryzias celebensis (assembly GCA_014656515.1). Lineage (NCBI taxonomy): Eukaryota > Metazoa > Chordata > Actinopteri > Beloniformes > Adrianichthyidae > Oryzias > Oryzias celebensis. Next base: position 32,433,804 of record BNCR01000005.1, on the reverse strand, counting down.
AAATGTCAAATTTTGTTTGAAATCATAAACATTGCTCAAAAAACGTTTGTGACATGTGACAGGTGATCATCTCGCAAGAAATGCAAAAAATCTGGAAAACTTCTGCATCACACTGTTTAAATTTTTGGCGAAAGATGCCCTGGATCAATTTTAGGCCAGTGAATCGGATTGCTAAAGATGAAAAATCTCGACTTTGGATCAGATTGGTAACCACAAATTGTTCTTAAATAAAATCGTTACACCCCTAATGCAGCTAAATGCAGTTGAGAAAAAAAATCTTGCCAGTGAATAAATATGTTTTTTTGTTATTACTGATTATCTTACAAAATAACTGAATAAATTCAGAAAATGCACATCCTTCTTTCTCATTTTAGCTTGTACAGCCTTCATCCTTGCTTGCAATCTTCCTCTTGATCAACCTTCCTTGCACTGTTCTTCCCTGCAGCCCACAGCTGCTTTTAAATGTGCGTTAAAGCAATAACGGCCACACAACTGATCTTCCAGGCAGTGCGGCGTACCTCTGCCAGTTATTATACCGGTAAGCAGTACCGGATCATACTGTCTTACATTCAACCCTGGTTATAGGTCATATAAAAATGTAGGTATACACATTAATATATTTGAAAAAAGTAAATTCAAACATGCAAAGCAATCTATGCTCAAATGATACTATATAAATATGCAGAGCTTAGAAATAATGATTTTACTTTAACAAGCTTAGTAGAAAGTACAACTGCAAGCAGTATTCGTTCAGCTTTGACCAAATAGCAAAAAGATGAAATGTGTGGAACTTTGCAGCAGGGCTCGGTGAGAGCTGCAGATACAGACTGCTTTATCGCACTGTCGGCTGCTGTTACTGTGCCGCTTAACAACAACATGTGCAGCAATGGTGTAACAGAGTGTGTGAGTTGGCTCTTCTTTTCTCATTGCTGTCAACGTCTGACATTTTTACTAACATTTGCTTTAGAAAATTTTGTGTGAGTTTACCTAAACTCACACATGCCGTGTGGATGCTGAGGTTAATTTGGAGCTGAACACATGTTCATCTCTGTTCTGAATCTTCTCCTTGGACCCTGCAAAAAAAAGGAAAAAAAGAGCAAAGTTCTTGATCTGTAAAAGACACATCAACTCCAAAACAGCAGAAGCCAGAAGCTTCCAAACTCACATATCATATGTTAATCATGCATTCAAAAATGCATGACCATTGCCATCAGTTATCTGAGACCAAATTATTACTGTTTTGCACTGAAAAGGTCAACAGAGTTGACTGTTTCTCCATCCACTCACTTAGTGCCATTGTGAGAGTGAAGTACATCCATACATACCTCTTATGACCACTCCCACCTAATTAGGAATTTTACTCAAAAAACATTTATTCTCAGAATAACAATACATTTCACCAAGATTATTCCTTTAATTTCACGTTTACATTCACATTTATTTCATCTAAGATTAATTCACTTAAACTTTACCAAGAAAATTAAAGAATCAAAAGCAAGCAATTTAAACTAAAAACAAGGAAGTACAGACAGGCAGGAAGCAAACGTATATTATCTAACCCTGTGTCTACCTAATTATTTTCCTCACATGCACATGTTATCATTATCCGGTTCATAACTTCTAATCAGATATTTATGCCTTACTAACAGAGGTTCAGGTTTTTAAGAATTCTTCTGTATCAATAGATCATACAAATAAATTAAGTACATAACGATTATGGTACTAGACATATGATTATTTCAGAATTCCTCTTAGCACATGCAGATCAAGTATCAAAATGTGAAAATATGTGCAGATTATTTTTCATTAGAAAAATCAGTATTATGAGTCAGTCATTTTAACCATCATCAGTATTTTTTTTCGAAAGTTTATTGTTATCATCACATGTAAAAGGTGTAAAATAAAAAGTTCCATATTCTGTTACTGGATGGCATTCCTTCCTCTGCTGCTTAATTACCATCCATCCTTCTGGGTTTAAAGTTTTCTTCTGGGCCATGTCTGCAGACATTGTTTGTCAGGGTCCTTGTCCTTCTGCAGCTGATGTTGCAGCAAGCAAATTGTCTGCAGGTCAGAACTTTTCTGCATTTGAACTTCTGAGATAGCAGAAGATCCCGGGAGCCATGATTTTCTTGAAATCATATTGGATTCTACTCTTACTCCATTTGTTTGTTCAGATGTCCGTATAATGACACTGCTTTAAAAACAGGAGTTCTCTCAATTGGTTTTACTACAATCACTTTAAACAGACATTTGCTGGTTGCACATACTGCAAAGTAACATCTTATTAACAACTTATTAACACTGAGAAGTTTTTAAAAAAAAAAGCATTAATTTGTAAAATAAAAAAACAACCAAGTCCCTGACAGCCAGTGTTCAGACTCACCACATCACAATCAGCTGCTCTCTAAACCTCTCACACCCCCTCTCTTTAGAAAGCAGTGTGATGGCCAAGGAAACAAGCAGTTTACCGTGTCTGTCACTGGATGAACTAAGCGACAGCAGCCTCCCGCTGAAAGGACTGCTCTGCTGACTCAAGTGAATAGAGAAGATGACTGCTGTTGCCTTTGACACTTTGAACTTAAAGAGTTCTTTTCTCTACCACAGTCTCCAGAGAGTAAGGCTCAAAACCAACCAGTGAGGCAGCCTTTAGTGAGGCTAATGATCCTGTTCAACTGCTGATCGCAGTGTAGAACACAACACTGTAAAAGAAAGATCATATAAACAGACAATAAAGGATGCCAGTCTCCTGGAAAGAGCTCATCCTCCTCGTCCCATTCCATGCAGAAGGTTCATGCCCTCTGGCCATGGGTAAAGGAGTGAAAGGTGCATTAAACAAGGAGGTGGGCCTTTTGAATTTACAGGTAAAGATTGAATCTTAGATCTGGAATGGCCTTACTGAGTTTGTTCAGGAACGGTCATGGTTATTAATCTCTCCTATTTGTCCTTTGGAAAGAGCATTGATACCATATTTAACTGGATGGCACTGACAGCCTATTGCAAACCAGATACACCCACTTTCCATCTGTTGTGTTCATGTGTAAAGAAAATGTAATGTAATGTAATGTTACTCTCCATAATGATAATTCATGCTTTTTGTTATTTCACCAGCAATTTCTTATTTTTGTGATTTAGATTTAATTCAACGTGAACAATTAGTAATCAGAAATGTGCTTTAGTTCCTTTTATCACTACAATTAGTACATTTTCAATTTTGAGGGCTGAGCTGTCACATTATAAACAAGATTACTCTTACTGTACACTTACCGTATTTTCGCACCATATGGTGCATTTAAAAGCCTTAATATTTTTCAAAAAACTACAGTGTAATTTATAATCCTAAATGCCTTACATACAGATTAATTCTGGTTGTATTTACTGTTGTTCAAGTTATTTTGAGAGGTATCCAGCATACTGTCAAAATGTCAGTCTGTTTTTTTTTTTTTTTTATTACAAGTTTGGGTGTTATTGTCAATACGCTAATGTGATTAGCGCATTGCGATGTTGGACTGTGTTTTCTTTATGTCTTACTAAGAAAGTTCGGAGTTTGTTTTGTCATATTATGTTTTGTTTTAGCAGTATTGGTCATTTTTTTTATATGTTCCAAACATGGTTGAAAGACAAGTATTGTAATTACAAGAACATGGCTAACGTGCAACAGTGTTAGACTGTGTTTGTTTGTTTTTTTACAATAAGGTTGGAAATTAGTGTAGTCACAGTAATTTTTTTTTGTTTGTTTGTTTCTGCTACCAGACTGTTTTTTACATATTGTAAACAATGTTACAGGTAGCTTGTTTTTAACATGCTAACGGGGTTAATTTAGCTAACACTTCAAAGCTGCATTCACAGCGAATGCAATTCACGCAGCAGAGACGATCAATCAATGGTACAGATGCGATCTGAGGTCCTGCGGTGATATTCGCGGTACATCCTGGCAGCAATGCAATTTGGGCGGCACCGCCAGAGTTAAAATACTTCAACTTTAGCACGTGTACCAATCAGGGACTTAACTTTGGGCATGTGATGTTTTCATCAGGTTTTCAGCTTGATCAGCAGGTAGAATACACATCCAATAAGGTGAATTGATCCGATAGTTCTCCTCCTAACCTTCCATTCATTTTCTTAACCTGCGGTATTCCATTCGAGGCAGCAGGGTTTGTGGAGCTCATCCCGGGTACTGATGGGGGAAGGTGGGTACACACTTATTGTTGTAGGGCCCATCGAGCTGGAGCGATCCCGCTCACTACTCCGCCTCGCAGGAGGCAAACTGGCACCCAGACAGGGAGCTGCTGCGGCATTGGCATTTTTATTTTTATTTTTGTTTTTAAGTAAGCATTCAAAACAGTCAGAGAGGGAGAGAAACATGGTGGAAGACGCATCTCTTGCTGTGGGAGTGAGCTCACTGTACCGTAAGAAAAATCACATGAACCTAAACAGGGAAACGTGTTCACCGATGTTTTTGTAAAGCTTTTCGAAATAAATAAACCTTATCTTTCAACATCATCCGTGTCTTCCATGCATTGTAAATAAGATAAACACAGACACGTCCATATAACAATCAGGCTAAAAACATTAGCTGTTAGTTTCTCCCACATGTGGCTGGAGCATCAAGCTCATAAACATCTTTTTGGGCAGGCGGCGACCGGAGAATTTGCAGCACAGCTGACATGAATTTGATGCACAAATCGCGTTTGGTGTGAATGCAGCTTCACATGACTAGCGAGCAATTCTAGAGTTACTCTACATAGTTAATAAAGTCTCATAAATTTTTGTTTTGCTTAATACGCTTTACAGTTTGGTGTATCTCATCACATATATATGACCATTCAAAATACAGTTCAAAATATGACCATTGTTTGATGGTGTGCCTTATAGTCCATAATACAGTAATCAGGCAAAACAAAGTCTTTTCTACATTCTAGGATGAAAATGCCATTATTTTCAATAAAATATGAGGTTAACGATATCATAATTTACATACGGATATCAAAAGTAACACATTTTCTTTTCCTATCTTGAAACAGTTTTTTAAATGGTCAGATTCAAACAATTTGCATCTTGAGAGTCTTGCACCACAATAGGATCTATCATGAGAACTTTCACATTATGTATTTGTTACATAAGCTGTGGCTTTTCTAATGACATATTTTCCATTTTATATCATTGTTAACAAAGCAGTAATGCTGAAACAGTGGAGCTTATGAAGTAATTGCAAACTAATATGCTAATATTGATGGAAAGACAACCTAAAGACCCTCCAAGTCGGTAAACAATGTGATCCTGGATGAATTAACTGAGTAAAATTTCATCACCAAGAGAGAAATGCATCCATAATTCATAATGACTTTCCCCCTGATGCAACATAATCAGTTTCTGAAGACATATTCCATTGAAGCAATCAAACACTCAGACAGTTGGCATCACACTGCACTCTCAGAAGGACACTAATCACTTAACCTGCATCCATGCTTTGTGTGCACGGCATGTTCATCTGTACCAATGCACGTGCACAACAGTAATCATGAGACAGAGTAGACAGGCAATAAGAAGTAGTGGGAATGGGAAGGAAAATAAATTGTTTTTGTGTTCCTTTTTTTCCAAACAAAATGAAATTGCAACAATAAAACAGTATTTGATCTAATTTATGTTTTATTTATGTCCACTCAAACACAATATGGATTATCTTAGTGGGAAACTAGAAGACAGACATGATTTATGTGGACAAAAATATACATTTAGATACAACACAACAAACTCTCGAGGAAAATGCATATTTCCAGATTATGTGAAATATTCTAAAGATTTGTACGCCAGAACTACTAGCATTTTTAACTCTAAACTGCATTTTTAACTGCAGGTAGTCAACTAAAAATCCCAAACTATATATTTTACTGTATATTTAAAAAAAAAATTCCAGAAAAAAGGGACAGGTGAGTTATTCTATTAACCCTTACTCCTGTTTTAACCTCTGTTTACCTTTTCCTTTGAGCCTAGAGGTCTATCGAGGGGTAGATTACTGGATGTTGAGAGAAGGGCTTAGCTTGTCTCTGTGGAGATTGACTAGTTTATAAAGATCCCATCTGAATGAAATGATCGAGTGTCTCCTTTACAAAACGGATGTTAAACTCAGCAAATTAAAAAGTATGGTGTGTTTCATACTTTGTAGCAGAGATGACCATATTTTCTGGAAGGAAATGCAAAGTTCAAATCCTACAATAACAGAGTGTGTGCAGAGCCAAAACTAAAGTTGATGGTCGATTATTTACAATTAAAAATAAAGAGCATTAGAAAGGTAATGACCAACTTGCAATACACTTTGATGTTTTGTAATCCGCCAGTGTTTTTAGATTTCGATTTTGTGGGTTTTTTTATGTTATCAGGCGTATTTGATATGTTTGAGCTTATTACAGACTTTGTCTGATATAGTGTGCATTTTTCTGTACACTTTTTCACATTTGTTTTTCAACTCAAAGTAATATTTTCTATCCACTGTCATGCATGGTATGGGTAAATTTAATCAATGACATTAGCTAATGGAACCTTCGGTAACTTTACTTACTCTTTACATTGCTTACTCATTTTATATAGAATAGTTTTCTATAGTTTTTAGTTCAAAGTAAGCTGACTTTGACTGTTTTAAAATGTTAAAGACCCACTACAATGAAAATGGTCTATCCATTCATCTTCTTCCAATCATCCAGGACCAGGTCGCAGGGGCAGTACTTAATTTAATGAACTATTGCCGCTCTGCTAAAAACTGTCTCTGGGGAGGTCGCCACGTCTGTGTCAACCAATCAGGGACTCAACTTTGGGCACGTGACGGTTTCAGAGACAGCAGGTAGAGTACACATCCAATATGGTGGATCAGATCTCCTGAACTTCCATTCATTTTCTTTACCGGATGCATCCCTTTCGGGATAGCAGGGTTTCCTGAACCTTTCCCAGTTATCGTTGAGTGACAGTCTGCTTCAACATGGTCAAAAAGAGACGGAAACACAGTGGAACACAGTCATCCGGACACAACGGGACTGAAGCTCACTATACCCAGAGAACCTCTAAATCAGAGGTGCTCAAACACTTTTTTGGCATGTGAGCTACTTAAAACAAATAAAATAATGTGAAGTTTTCATTTTTAAGTGCTTAAACATGCAACCAACATACTGTTGCAACAGAAACACATGATTTCTGTTAGAAAACGATGGAAAATTCATGGATGAATAAAAATCCTTTCGTGACAACCCGAGCGAGCCCTTCACTCAGCATTTTAGGTTCTGCCTCGCCCCTCGTTTCTGACTCCTGCCTGGCCTCTAAATTCGTCCCGTCTTTGCCCCTGACTGATTTGATCTTTAATAAACTCATGCCTCCAAATGGAACTGAAAGTATTCATCATAATCTCATCTGTAAATCCAGCCTTTAAGAGATTTTTCAAGCTTTCATTGGTTTCTTTATGCACAGTAATATAACATTTTACCTGAGGTGCCCAAACATTTGATCCCCACTGAAGCTGTGAAACAATGAGAATAATAAAAGGGCATTAACATGAAAAATAAAAATGTAATAATTTTCGTTTACCTGGTCATCATTTTATTATGCCCATCATCATCATCATCACCTTCCTGGTTCATTAAATGTGTTGTTTTTTTAAGACAAAGTTTCTGCAAAGCGGCAGGAGTTCATTAGAAAGGTGCCTCTGAGTTTCGAGTGGGAATGTTGTCGCAGATAAACTTTGCCACCTTCCCTCCTCTTTGCTGAGAACTCTGTGTGTGCGCCCCTACATGAGCCTGTAGCCCCTAGCCAACATTGGCGGCGCAAAGAAAATGGTGAGCAATATTGGAACTATCGGGCCGCAAAGTTTTGAGCCAGATGCAAGGTTGGGTGATGTGGAAAATTAAGGTGTTGAGGGCAAGGAGCAGAGCAGTGTTACTTTGGCCGACTCATGTCAGTTCCTGCGTCACAAACCAGAGATTTTTTCAAACGCCGTATTTTATCTGCTCCTGATCCATTGCGACTTGAATTGTGAAATGGTCAGAAACACAGTTTTATCCTGCAGCTCATATATAAATGTCCTCCATCATGAGAAAATACGACAAGAACATGTTAATAACGCCAACAACCTGATTTTCATGGGAGTGGGTCTTCAAGTAGGAGGAAAGAGTTCTTGCCAGTCTATTATCTGAAAAGAAAAAAATATATTTTTATTGGAATTATATACCTAAATATATATAAGTATATTTTTGAATTGATCTTAGGTAAAGTTATTTAGAGCTGCCTCACACAGCAGCACCATCTTAGTTATACCAACATAGCCAAGCAAGCAAAAGGGCCATGGAAAGTAGATTGGTGGGATTTTGTTTTCAGTTTAGTTGTACCCTGTGTTTTGCAATAAATATGTTCAGATGATCTGCTTTTGCTTGTAGGCTACTATACTTTTATCACGATTGTCTACTTTTGTCATTGGAGTTGAAGGTTTATTTACGTGTGAAACATTCACAAACTTGGCCACTCAGTTGGCCCACTGTGACAGATTTAACAGTTCAAACTCACAAAATTTATCTCAAGTGAGATTATTTTGAATGTTTGAGTCACTGTCATGCAAGCTGAAACAAAGAGCCATTATGTTCCTTGTCATTCCACGTGGGAGCAGTTTTTTCTTGGCTGGATGAGCACTTGAGCAACAACCACAAAATCTGAACTATTGGGAAAGAATCGGGGGATAAAGAGGATTTGATAAGAACTAAAACAAGTATAAATTGATAGCCAAGAAACCCCTGTGGTTGACTGAAACTCAGTTGTGTTGTGAAGATGTAGGAAAAGAAATGTGAAAGCTAAACATAACTTTTACACAAAATGTGACAGACCCTGACCTAACAGACACTGAGACATAGCTTAAGGCCACACATAGACCTGAAGATTCCAGGTGAGTGACAGGACAGCTGTTAATTGACTGGAACGTTGGTTGCTTTTAAGGTGCCAAATTGTGGTGAAAGAAAAATCGATGGAAACCATAAAGACTACATGTCAGTGAAAGGATTTATGAACGTTTCTTGTGCTATTAAGGTGTCATTTCATCCAAACAACAGGTCACCTATAGTGAAGGAATGCCAGTATTTGAAAAGCACTTTGAAACTGAACAACTATGTTTAACTTCCTAATTTGAATAGATTTTCCTTCCAGTTATCTCAGCCACCGATAGAAAAGCATAAATGCTCTTTAGTTTATTTGGTGGAAAAGGAAGAGTGCTCTTCAAGGGCACTATCAGAAATTAATGGGCAATGTGGAGGCATTAACCATTGATTGATCTTGTTTTTACCCTAGCTATACCAAGAAATAAATATTAAATCTATTAATACATTAATCTTGTTTTTTATTAGGTGTAAATTATTTTTTTACAAAAGCAGACTATTTGATAAATGGTGTGACACGTTGTCATGGTAACAGCTACTGCACCTGCACTGACCTAGCTCTGCAGCAGCTGAGGAATGCAGTATAATGTATATACTTTTATATATAGTTTCCTAGATCACGTTTACTGCGGGATATGTATCCCCCATTAACTCTGACCATTGAATGTGTATCAACAAAAAAATATATTTCTTTTATTATTGAATTGATATAATTATTTACAAAAATTGTTTCACTCTGCATTAAGTAATAAGGTAAAGAAGACAAAAAGACAGGCAACAACTTATTTAAAATTTATTCTAACACTGTCGTTGAGGAATAACATATGTCAACATATACTGTAACTGGACTGGAATTTGTTTTTAGGCATCAATCATCCCTTTTTAATGAGCACCCTGCAGCCAGTAAGAATTTAGTATTCAGCTGGACCGTACAAAGGAGCACAAATAATGCATAGTGGATATTTGAGAATAGAAGCTAATGCTTCCCTTGACAGGTGGATGGACAGTCCGTAATCTGTAAAAAAATGTTTTTAAAAACCTTTAAAAGCATAAAAAGAATTAATGCCGGTACCTTCAATTTAAGGTGGGAATTTTGATCATGCCAGCTCTCTTCAAGCATTGAAATAATAAAATAATTGATACAACAAAAGCAAAACTACTATTTTATGAAGATTGTCACTGTCTTCTAGCAAATATTACTAGGGGGAGCTTTCTGTCACTGTGGCAACAGTGTAATTTCTAAAAGGCTTAGAATTCTTTGAGCAGATCCAAAGTATGGTGCGATCTAACAGGAATTGAAAGCTGCAACGCTGTGCATAGAGGTCAGCGCTCTGGATGGAGGCACTACTTTTCCAGCTTTTATTTTAAATTAACGGCTTTGACTGACCTTTTTTTTTTTATTAAAGTTTTATTTGAAGCTGCTTTTGATCTTCTGGATTTCTATGTACCACTTAGTGCAAATTAGTTCTTGTTTTTGATTCTGATTTGGGTCTAAGTGAAGGAAAATTACATTTTAGTGGGAGCGGGGCGAGGACTTGCAGCAGCACATCAGGTAAAAAGGAAACAAAGCAAAGCAGGGACAGCGCTTTTAGTATTAGTTTTAATGCATGAACAATAATGACATCCCACATAATTTAAAAAAAAATAAATAAACACAAGACAAAATGGCAATATTGTTTGTTTGTTTTAGGTTTGTAAAAACCATTGACTGTATGAGAGAACTGGACTGAGTGACCCCTCCCTCCTGGCGTTCCAAACAGGAAGTACCTGCTGGTTCTAAGAAGCCAAAATCTCATAAATGTCTAAAGACACAAACATTACTTAGTCATTCTATTTGTCAGAGTAAAAATTATTTTGCCACTACTTTTTTGAAGATGTTCATGATAATACAATTTTGTTTGACCTTTTTTTTTCTTTTTTGTACATTTTTAGGTTATAAAAATCAGATGCCTCAATAAAAGTATGTGATTTCATTTTCAAGAATTGACAGATTCTATTGAGTAAGCTTTTATGTGGCAGGAGTGGCCTTCCAACAAGCTCATTCCTGATTGGCGAGAGTGGTGACACAGAACAACTTGGACCAATCGATGCTTACTGATGTTGTTCAACTCCAAAAGCATGGTGACTGAATTGACTTCATTTCGTTGAAACCGTAAATAAACTATTTTCTTTGAGTGATGTCATTTTCACTCAGTGATAAAGATTTGCAGTCCAGTTCTCATATACAGTCAAAGGTAAAGGCATGTGAACATGCATTCAAAATAATCTAACCAATTCTCTTGCTATTTAAAAAAAAGTAGAGTGATTACTTTAAATGGCTTTTTATGAGAAAATCCGGTGGGGATAGAAAGATTGGGCACCCCAGGTAATATGTTATATATTTGTGCATCAAGAACATGAGACATACTGTCAATAGATAAAAAAAAGAAAATAGGCTTTATTTCCATCATTTACGCTTTTAAAATAACAAAAAACATGGCGTGTGCAAAAGTTTGGGCTCCCTGCAGAATTAGCACCTTGTACTGCCCCCCTTGGCAAATATCACAGCTTGTAATCGCTTTTTTTTTAGCCAGCCAAGAGTCTCTCAATTCTTGCCTGAGGTTTTGTATCTATTCAAAACTATTCCAGTTCTTTAGGAGATTTTTCAGTCTTTTCTTTGTTTCTTTATGCAAAATAATAGAACATGTTACCTGAGGTGTCCAAACTTATGATACCCATTGTATGATAGTAAATACAAGGATATATCTAATTAGTCTGCTTTATTAGTCTTTCTTTTTGATGATTATCAAAATGTTAATTGTTAATTCAAACTGATTGAAGCTTCTTCTTAAAAACCCCCAAGAATCCAAAGAATAACTCAAACTACCAGCAGGTTTCTCATCAGCTTTATGTTTTTTTTTCTTATATTTTAGTGAAAGAAGCTGATGGAAAATACAGCAAAAGTCAAAGGAATTCTCAGCTTTTGCTTTGATACCCAATATTCTCCACCGCTGCATGGGGTATGTTTTCCTCTGGCATTCAGTCAATTTAAGATGCTCTAACTGTCAACGGTTGACCCGACTTCTCAGTTCTTCAGGAAAATCAGGGCTGACATTTCCTCTGAACTTCACTGACATCTTCGGCATCTTCTTCCTCTGACAAAGAGTTTTCTCTCTGTTCCATACATAATGAATTGTTCTTCATGGTAATAGTACTTCCCTCAAAACATGCTCCATTTATTGTTAATGAGCTGTTGTTTGGCTTTTCAGCTGATTTTACAAAGAAAAAGAAATATAGTTTTTAAGTGATCACACAGTCTGTTTGCAAAGACTAGGTATATACAAATAAACCAACATGAGTATATACATACATTGTGTGTGCATATTTGTGTTTATATATTACGGCTGTCAGTGTTAACACACGTGATTAATTAAAAGGCAATTAAGACGTTAATATTTATTAATGCAAATTAATTACATGTCAGAAGCGACCGTCTTCCTCTTCACATCAGACGATTCAGGCTTCCATGGTGTGCATTAATTTCTGAAAATACACATTTCATCACTGTCAGATTCACAGAACTTTCACAGAACATGACCTACCTGATCCTCACACAATAATAACAGTGTGTGTTTGTGTCTGATAAGTGGCATTATCCCTCTTGTACAATGCTCACTTACAAAAAATACATTCAAATCGATTTTTGTTATTTTGGGGGTTTTGATTGCTTTTTCCACAAAAAAGTGGACTATTTGATTAGTGGTCTGGCCTGTTGTCACGGTAACATGACAATGCATTGGTGAGCGGCAGACCTCTACTGAAGCAACAGTAGAGGTCTGCCGCGAACGAATTTAGCAACAAGTTTCCAGTAGTAATCATCTCTCAGACTAGCTTCAGTCACAACTTCTTTCCCACAAAGGGTGATATCTTGGCTCTTCTCCATTTGGGAAAAGCTTCCCATTTGACTATATGTGCTGATCGTCAAAACATGTTCAATAAAGCATCAGTTCAGAGAGAAAGTTCACCTCTTACTGCTTGTTTTTTCCAGATAACGAAGAAAGGGTTTATTTTAAAGAAGCCTTAAAGAAGTTTTAAAGAAGAAGAAAACATTTAGGCTTTGTGACGAAAACTACTTTTTTAGGTGCGCATCATCACCCAGCAACCAATCAGATTTGAGTACTCACCCGGCCCATTCAAAGTGGAGAAACACAATGTTTGTTTCTTATGGCTGTATATCAGCATCTTTGTTTCCTTAGAGTAATACTGCAGACATTAAAGTCATTACAGTTTTTTAGAGTTCTGCTTATTTTACTGTTGATGTGTTTTGTGCACACAAATTACATTTCTGGGATATCTGAGTTAAGACTTTACAAATTAAAACATTTCAGACAATTAAAAATGAAGGAAAAATGCTGAGATCTAGAGCACTCTGGAGCAGATTTTCATCCGGATGTCTCTGTACATCGTTGCAGCCTGCATTCCCTCTATCCTGACGAGTCTTCCAGTTCCTGTTGCCGAAAAACATCCCCACAGCATGATGCTGCCACCACCATGCTTGACTGTAAGGGTGAAATCGGCCTGGTGATGAGCGGTGCCTGGTTTTCTCCAAGCATAATGCCTGCCATTCACTCCAAAAAGTTCTATTTTGGGTTGGTCAGACCACTGAAGTTTGTTTCTCATGGTCTGATGGTCTCATACAGGGGACTTTTGACAAACTCCAGACGGTCTTCCATGTGCTTTTTACTAAGAAGGGGCTTCGGTCTGGAAACTCTACCTTACAGTTCTGATTGGTGTAGTGCTTCAGAGATGGTTGTCCCTCTGGACGGTTCTCCTCTTTTCACAGAGAAACGCTGGAGCTCTGACAGAGTGACCAATGGGTTATTGGTCACCTCCCTGACCAGGGCCCTTCTCCCCCTATCACTCAGCTTAGATGGCCAGCTGGATCTAGGAAACGTCCTGGTGGGTCCAAACATCTTACTTACAAATGATGGAGGTCACTGTGCTCATTGGAACCTTCAAGGCAGAAATGTTTCTGGACCCTTCCCCAGCCTTCTGCCTCAAGACGATGAAAGACAATGAAAGACAATGCTTGGTTTGACATGCACCGTCAACCCTGGGACCTCATGAAGACAGGGTCGTACCTTTCCAAATCATGTCCAATCCACTGGATTTACAACAGGTTGGCTTCAATTAAATGGCTGAAACATCTCAAGGCTCATCAGTGGAAACAGAATAAACCTCAGTTCACTTTGGAGCTTCACAGCAAAGGCTTTGAATACTTATGTACATATCATTTATCAGGTTTTTCATTTTCAATAAATTTGAAACAGTTTCAACATAACTGTTTCAACATTGTCATTATGGGGTGCTTTTCAAAGAAATTTTCAGGAAGAAAACTTATATAATTAATTTTAAAATAAGGCTATGACATAATAAAATGTGGAAGAACTGAGGCGCTGTGAATACTTTCTGGTTGCACTTTATATTTGGTTGGACAGCTTTTCACCATAGACATTATATATGACTAGATGCCTCATTCTAGGCTCCACAGTTAACCAGCGCCGTCGCCATATCTGAGAGGTTAACTTTAGCTAGGCTACATCTACAACTAGCTAAGTAATCAACTGAGAATCACAGCCATGCCATTTGTTTGTGCAACCTTCATATGCAACAACCTGCATCTATCGAGAGCAGATCATGAGGAATTACCTTTCACAAGTAAGTTGTAAGAATATTTTGGTTATTAGAGCATTTATAAGTTTATGTAATTGTAAACAACGTTATGTGGCTAACAAAGACATGCTAACAGCAGAAACTGTTCCTCCTTAGTGTTATCTTTTGTAATGTTTTAACTTTTTTTCCAGTGTCTAATTTCCAAGGTTTTCCAGTGACAGAATTATTGGGGTGATGGAAAGCTGCATATTCTGTCCACACTTCGTGTGGTCTGCCGTGTCAAAGCTAGACAGATAGCTAACAAAAAGAAGTCGGAGGACAACAAGGCGTGCCTTTTTTGTTTCATTACTAACTCATTTCTTTTTGTAAAACTGTAGAAAACACAAAATACAACAATAAGTATCTTACAGATATGTTCACTTGCTTTTACAACCAAAATAAAATGTCTACAGAAAATTTAGAACTATTTCTAGCTTATGACTTATTAAATAATACCAATAAACATAATTCCTAAACATAACTTCTTCTTAGCCTCATATGTAACATAATACATAACATTTACAGTACTTACGGACAAATAGTGTGCAAGGCATCAAGCCTTGAAAGATTTCACTAAGCAATGAGTGACTGGTCTTGCCATGTGCTCTGTCAGCCTCAAAATGGTAAGCTGGGAGTTGTAGCAATGAATAACCAAAGGGTGGCACTGCAATAATGAGGGAGAATTTTGTTCTCCAGGCTCTGCAGGGAGCACTTCAAGCCAGAGGACTTTGACATGACGGGACAGATTGTCCACCTGACAGAAGATGGGATCCTATCTGTGTTCAGCTTTACATCACATCTCCAAAGGGCTAGTGTATTTATCTGTTTTAGTCTTAAATGCTTTTATACGTCCTCCATCATCAGATTTAAAATGCCACACGAGAATATTCAAAACACAGATAACATAATTTTCATTGGAGTGGGTCTTTAAAAGTGTATTTCCTTCCAAAGGTTTAATCTAATTATTGAGAGTACATTTTTAATTACTACCGGTTTCTGGTTATTATAATATAATGTGGAATAGTAAGATATTTTCAAATAATCTTTAAGTTACTAAAAATATGGTGGGTACGGAAAGTATTCACACCCCCTTAAATGTGTCACTCTTTATTCTATTACAGCCATTTGCTAAAATCATTTAAGTTCATTTTCTTCCTCATTAATGTACACACAGCACCCCATGTTGACAAAAAACCCAAAAAATGTTTGAATTTTTTGCATATTCATTAAAAAAGAAAAACTGAAATATCACATGGTCTGTATTGGTAAGTATTCAGACCCTTTGCTGTAACACACATATTTAACTCAGGTGCTGTTCATTTCGTCTGACCATCCTTGAGATCTTTCTATACCTTCATTTGAGTCCAGCTGTGTTTGATTATACTGATTGGATTGATTAGGAAAGCCCCACATCTGTCTATATAAGACCTTACACCTCACAGTGCATGTCAGAGCAAATGAGAATCATGAGGTCAAAGGAACTCAGAGGAGAGCTCCTGTTCTTGCAGTCGAGGACTGCTGTTGCGGACCATAATAGCTGCATTTTATAACATATAGCCCTGGACATACTCAAAAAATGTGTGCATCAATGGGCATCTTAGCTGCACCATTGTGGCCAGCGTGAATTTGCATAAGTTAAAATACAATCCAAACATAATTCAGCAGTAGAAATATGATGTAATGTAAGTAAATGTGTTTATGTATCTGTTTTTAGGAGGCTGGAAAAACAACACAGCAGGGCAGTTCCAGGGCATTCATCACCATATGATGGTTGGCTGTGGTGTTTCACCAAGTGGATCAGGAAACATGCAGCAATGTCTCCTGCATGTCTCCCAATCAGCTGCAGACATGCACTTTGCTGTAATGTCAGAGGAAGATCTCCCATCTTCAAATGCATGTATTCCTGCATTCATGCGACCACAGCTACCTGTCTGCCTGGTTTGGTGGCTGGCTTTGGTTGAATGAAGCCCCCCCTACACACACACACCTCTTTGCCCGGGAGAACAATAAATAATTCTGATAATAATTCTGGTTATTATAGTAGAGGATTTTAATATTCATGTAGATGACTCTAGTGACTGTCTAGGAAATGCTTTTGTAGCTTTATTAGATAATGTTGATTTGACACAAAATGTAAACGAATCCACTTACTGTCACAAGCACCCAGGATCTTGCCTTAACTTGTGGTAAAGAGCACAGCCAGCTGAGTGTCCTCTCTCATAACCTCTTACTTTCAGATCACGTTCTAATTACTTTTCAGTTTGTTCTAGAAACTTCACTCCTCCCGCAGGATCCCAGATCGAGTCTGTACCATAGACTTAACATTGAAACTGACCCTGTATGTCGCGCGAATCACAGTCGATGTTAATGCAGCTTTAGAGTTGCAACTTTGAATGCAGGGACTTTGACAAGTCTTGACTTGTCGACAGGATGGAAAGAAGAAAGATGGATCTCCTTTTGTTCAACAGACCAGATGGAAAGCAGCTTCAAGCTGTTTGCTTATGTTGTGAAAGACCTGTTGAAGGATGTAGTGTCAGGATACTTGCGCAGGAGTTTGGGAAAGATGGAGGTGGATGATTCACTTTTTCAACCCCTCAAGGAAGCAACTGAAGATCAAAGAAAAAATGCCAAAAATAGCTTTGGCCACTCAGACAAACTGGTATTGGTTATAATTAGTGTTTCTAATAAAAAAAATGTTCAGTAACTAAGTAATCTAACTAATCACTGTTTTCATTTGTACAACACCATTTTTCTTACTGAATGCTGAACCTGATGTTACTTTATTTAGTGTATTAAACTGTGCAAACCATATAAACAACCAGCAGGTACTGTGCCATAAAAAGCAAGTTTCTGTCAGGAGGAGAAACAGGATAAACAATTATGCTTTACTGAGACTGTGTCATGTTTCATGGTAGGCAGTTAGAGTCAGCAATGTTTTACTCATAAGAACCAAATTTGTCCCAAACAGCAAACAATTAGAGCAAATAGAGCAGCTTGATCAATTTTTGCATTTTCTTGCTGGAGATTTAAGAAACCTCAAGCACCCTAGAAACGCACCCTGGAAAGGGTGTAGAGCTGGTCCACAGTTCCACAACCAGGACGAAAACCACATTGTTGTTCTTGAATCTAAGATTCGGCAATCAGCCGGACTCTCGTAACCTGGCTTAGACTTTCCCCGGTAGGCTGAGGAGTGTGATTGCCCGGAAGGTGTTACACACCCTTTGGTCCCCCTTGTTGAAAAGGAGAACCACCACCCCTGTCTACCAATCCAGTGGTACAGTTCCCGAATGCCACGCGTTGCTGAAGAGTCGCGTTAGCCAAGACACTCCCACAGCATCCAGAGACTTAAGATACTTAGTGGACCTCGTTCACTTCCAGTGCATTGCCACCAAGGAGCTTGTTGACTACCTTTGTGACTTCAGCTTGGGTAATGGCAGCCCCACCCCAAGGCTCTCAGCCTCTGCTTCCTCAATAGAAGGTGCGTCAGCAGGATTGAGAAGATCCTCAAAGTATTTCTTTCCACTGCCTGACAATGTCCCCAGTTGAAGTCAGCAGCTCCCCACCTGCACTGAAAATGGTGCCTACAGAAAACTGCTTTCACCTCCTGAGGCGCCGGACAGTTTGCCAGAACCTCTTTGAGGCCTACCAATAGTCCTTCTCCATGGCCTCACCAAACTCCTCACAGGACCGTGATTTGGCCTTCACTACAGCATGAGCCGCAGCTCGCTTAGACTGTCAATACTGTCAGCTGCCTCTGGAGTCCCACAAGCCAGCCAGACCCGATAGGACTCCTTCTTCAGCTTGACAGTATCCCTTACTTCCGTTGTCCACTAACGGGTTTGGGGGTTGAAACCATAGGTACTAGAAACCTTGCAACCACAGCTTCGAACAGCAGCAGAGACAATGGAGGTAGAGAATATGGTCCTTTCAGACTCTATGTTACCAGCCTCCCTCAGTACCTGTTTGCAGCTCTCGTGTTGGAGTTAAAGACTTCTCTGATGGAGGGCTCAGACATGAGTTTCCCAGCAGATCCTCACAGTACGTTTGGGTCTTTCCAGCCTCCTTCTCTGCCAGCGAATCCAACTCACCACCAGGTAGTGATCAGTGGACAGCTCTGCCCTCTCTTTACCCGAGTGTCCAAGGTCGCCTGAAACGACTACAAAGTCGATCATCGATCTCCTGCCAAGTGTGTCCTGATGCCACGTGTATTGATGGACAACCTCTCGCACGAGCTCAGGCTCCTTCCCTCCCAGAGAGGTGACATTCCATGTCCCAAAAGCCAAGTTTCATGACCGGGGTTTAGGCCGCCAAGGGACTCGTCTTCAACTGCCACCCAAAACACATTCCACCGGCCCCTTCTGAGCTCTCCTACAGGTGGTGGGCCCACTGGGGACTGATCTCACGTGGATCCTTCGGGGTTTTACAACAATCTGGATGACGTAACTGGATCTTTGATTGTTTTTCTCATAAAGCAGTTTGTGAACCGCTCTATGTCTGGCTCGTCACCCAGGACCTGTCTGCCATGGGAGACCCTACCAGGAGCCGAAGCCCCAGACAGCATAGCTCCTGGGATCACTCAAGCACTCAAACCCCTCCACCACGTTAAGGTGGCTGCTCATGGAAGGCATTTTATGATGAAATAGATAACATTAATGGGTTGTATATTTACAGGCTTTACTAGTGTAACACATTGATGTTTATTTAGATTTATGAAACATAGGAGGAGTCTACTAAATCAGCACAAGGTATTAAACATTCAGATAACCATGGCATCAGGAACATGCTAACTCATCGACTAAACTCTATGTCACTTTAAATCACTAAATCGTTTGAATTCCTTCCCCTCTTTACCCTTTGTAACAATTCCTCTTATCTGACAGTTCTGGTTCTGGTCATGAGAGGACATGTATCTTCAGCTCACCTGATATAAGCGACTTTAATCTTGAATTGGCACATGATTACTGCAAAACAAAACAGTAATTCTGCATTATAGAGAGATGAACATGGCACTGAAGAAAAAAAAGAAAGATCTAACTTTGCAAAGCTAAGAATGCCACCTTCTAACATAAGCTAACTCCACTAATGGCATTGGAAGCTAAGCTAACTCCACTATTGGAACTGAATGCTAAGCTAACATCTCTGCTGCAACTTGCGGAAGAATTCCAGTGAGAAAGAGCAAGAAATGAGCAACGAGATAATCGACTTGACTTCCTGAACAGATGAGCGAACAACTGGGATCAACAAGTAAGAATGAATAATATAATAATTACAGGACATCAAACCCCGGGCTAGGCCTGGCACAGCTAACATTAGCTCAGAAACTAGTGGGGCTGCAACAGCGTTGGTCGACAGCGTCAAGAGTCAAGTTGGATCATTCTCACTTCTAAGGGCTTGGATTTGAATAATACTGCTTCCCAGGAGAAAGGAGTCAGCTAAACCAGTGATCCGTATTAAGTTTGTCAATCAAAAGCACAAGATAGCTCTGATGAAGCAAAGAAAACACCTGCAAGGATCTAATGTTTATCTTAATGATCATGATAATGATCTCAAATTATAGTGCTGAACTGGCAAAGCACGCCAGGCCCCTGAAGCAGAAAAGGCAAATCCAGAGAACCTGGGTGCTGAATTCCAGGAACTATGTTAAACCACCGGATCTGTCTAAGATGATGGTAATCACCAGCACAAAAGACTTTGAGATGTGTGTGGTCACGGACGTCTGAGCCTTTAATTGATGCATTATCAGAGTCAAATATGATTTCAAGAAAATATGGCGCCTAGGATCTACCGCTGTCTCTTAGCTCAATTTTGACCCTGATTTTCAGCAGCAATTTCTGCCCTGCAGACTACTCAAGCTAAACTTACTTGCTTTGATAAGTTGAAGGTCAATGGACAACTGTTAATGAGGTGGCAGAAGAAAGAATACCATCTTGGACAAGGGCTTCAATCAAATCACTTGACTTGGTTCCCTAAAGTGTGACTTTTGGCTAAAGATTTTGCTAATAAAAATAATCTACTCAGATTTGTATTTCTATACCTGATTTAATTAAATTACTTTTATGAAAATATTGTACATATACAGATTTTTTAATATCTGATTTAAGTAAATTACTTTTCTGATGAAAATAATCTGCTTATATTTTTTAATTTTTTTATAGTGATTTATGTAAATGACTTTTTCAGATGTTGGAAACATGCTCTATGCTGCTGATTTTTACTCATGAGAAATAATATACACTTTTGGATGTTTGAAACTTATGTAACCAGGTCAAGTCAGCTGCCCTTTTTTAAATTAAGTGATACCAGAAAGGGGGGCTAGTAAGTGGCACTATTGTTTTTGTTGAGACTCAAAGTCCACAGAGAAAGGTCAGAGATATACGATGGGGCTTGGCCATTCAAAACTCTAAAAAGTAAAATTTAAAAATCAAAATCAGCGTGCTATAAGAAGCTGAGGACAGATCCTGCCTCCAAAGATGTGGGAATTATGTTCATAGGGCAGGATGAGGGGTTTGATCTTTTTCAGCAGAGAAATGAACATCCTCCACTGTCACACAAGAGAAATTAGACCAAGTGAACCACTGTGAACAGTGTAGGCTCTGAGAGAGCCAAAGACTGGCCACAGGATGTTTGCTTCAACATCCAAAACCTTAGCTAAAAAACCCTGAAGGAATAAACAACGGTCAAGCTGAGAAAGTTTTGGGAATTTAGAGGCACAAGGTGAAACAAGAGAATCAAGAGTGTTGAAAACAATCTTGGGGTTTCTTCTATTTGAAGCAGTAAGTTTACAAAAGAAAGCTGATCTGGCTTGTCTTATCATTTAAAGAAAAGATCAGATCTTTAAGATGCAACCTTTGCACTTCCAAATTAGTTAACTTCCATAAACATTCACCTTTACGACAAAGCCTTCAGGACCAATGGATTTCTTCATTTATCCATTTTAGAAAAGGCGGTTTTCCCTTTGTCAGGAGCAACCACATTCAAAATTTTCTCACAATGACTGTTACTGTAAAAATGAATCGACATTGTAAAAGCTCTTAAAAGAATTCATGTCAAACAGCTCAATAAAACCATCAGAAACATTCTGACCTAGAATACGTCGCTGAAACACAACAGGAGACTGACAGGGTGAAAGAGGGAACATCACATTAAGGGAGATGCAGCTATGATCAGTAACATGGCTTTCTTTCACACAAAGCTGATCAATATCTAAAATACAATTTGTACTGGGATCGGAACAACTGAACCAAAACGACCACTGTAGCTGGTTACTAGCGGACAAACGCGGAGCAGCGATGCAACAACTCACTGAAAAGTGGTGGGATGAATACAGACTTATTTTAACAACGTGATTTTAACGTGATACACATTGCTTCTCACACTGTTTTGCAGACAACCTATATTTCACACCTATCACCATACCTCAAAGCTGTAGCATCCCCAGTAACTGCCTTGCAGCATGCCTGCGCCATACCAAAGTAACAGTAAAACATGTTGAAGCTGGCCTTCAAATAGACACTCAAAATGGGTCAGTGAAATAAAATATTTGAATAAGTGAATTATCCTTGCGAGGATTTGCAAAATGCATCACCCCCATCTTTTCTCTTTTTGTTTTGACCTACCCCTGTAACTGCTGGCCATTGACTGAAGAGATCTTTAGTCACCTGGTTTTGTTTATAAGCTTTGTTGTGTAACTGAACTCTCCAGTAGAACCCAGTCTGAATACAGACCAAACACAAGATTAAGGACTCAATCTGGAACAAATTAAGTGGAATCGGTCAAATTTGGACCACAAAATTAGGTACTTGTTATTTAAAGGTTTATTTTTGTTGTGGACAAAATACTCTCTATGAACTCAATATTAAAAATGTTATACAAGTACACATTTATTTCACAAATTTATAATAACTTGTGAAAAGGGATGATGAGAACCCATATTTTGTCAAACAAATTATAGACTGAAGAAATGAAGTCTAAATAAATACAGACTCTTGTGTGTGTCATAATTATTGAGTATTAACCAGTAAGAACATTTAGTGTTAAAAGTGTTGGTAGACATTGTATACTTAAACAACTTTCTTACTTTTTCATGGTTTAGACATGTTTATGAGTGTGTGAATGTGAGTTTCTCACAGCATACTGTCAGGGTTGACGTGTGGACACAAAAGCAGACGGTGATTTTAAATGAATAGTATTCATTTATTTGAAGATGTACTCGAAACTCAAAAACCCACAAGTCCAAGAAGCTACGAAAACCACCCGACAACTAGTGCAGGGAAGACGAAGACTTATAACTAGGAGGAGGGCATGAGGTAAGTGGAAACAGGTGTGCCAAAAAGGAGGGAGAGATCACACACCAGGAGGGGAACACAGGAAGTACAACCAACAACAAAATAAAACAGGAAGTGGAAACCAAAACAAAAATCCCAAAATAAAGCAGGGTCCATAACCCCACAGTACCCCCCCCTCAAGGTGCGCCGCATGGCGCAGGGGGAAGCTTGTCCCGATGCCGCCGATTGAAGTCCCTGATGAGTTCAGGGTCCAGAATACGTGAAGCAGGCTCCCGGGACCTCTCCTCAGGCCCGTACCCCTGCCAGTCCACCAGATACTGGAGGCCACGTCCTCGTCGTCGAACGTCCAGCAGGCGACGGACAGTGTAGGCCGGCTGGCCATCGATGATGCGGGGAGGGGGTGGCGGAGAGGAAGGACGCTGCAGGGGACACGTGACATGCGACTTCAGCTGAGAGACGTGGAAGACCGGGTGGATGCGCAAGGACCTGGGCAAGCGCAGCCTGACCGCCACAGGGTTGACGACCTTCAGGATCTCGAACGGACCGATGAACTTGGGGGACAGCTTCTTGGATTCCGTCCGAAGCTTAATGTGTGAAGTGGACAGCATGACGAATTGGCCTGGTAGGTAAGTAGGTGCCGTAGAGCGTCGACGATCCGCCAGCCTCTTGTTGGTAGCCCCTGAGCGCAACAGGGCCGCCCGAGCCTCCCGCCAAACACGCCGACAGCGGCGGTATAGGTGCTGAACCGATGGAACGGCCACCTCCGTCTCCTGCTCGGGAAACAGGGGGGGCTGGTACCCCAGAGAGCACTCAAACGGGGACATACCAGAAGCAGATGAGGTGAGGGAGTTGTGCGCATACTCCACCCATGGCAACAAGGAGCTCCAGGAGGTCTGGCGTCGTGAACAGATGCACCGGAGAGCGGCCTCCAAGTCCTGGTTAGTCCGCTCCGCCTGACCATTAGTCTGTGGATGAAAACCAGAAGACAGGGTGGCAGTAGTCCCAAAGGCCCCACAGAACGCCTTCCAGACTTGAGAGATGAACTGAGGACCATGATCCGACACCATATCTGTGGGGATTCCATGCAGCCTGAAGACATGTTTTATGACCAGTCTAGCGGTCTCAGCAGCAGAGGGGAGTTTGGTCAGAGCCACAAAATGAGCGGCCTTAGAAAACCGGTCCACAATAGTCAGAATAACGGTCTTCCCGGCAGAAAGAGGTAGGCCAGTCACAAAGTCCAGGGCAATGTGTGATCAAGGCCGACCCGGTATGGACAGTGGATGTAATAGTCCAGCAGGCGGGTGCGTACTGGCCTTACTCTGGGCACAAACCAGACAACCTGAAACATAGTCCCGGACGTCCTTGGTCATACTGGGCCACCAGAAACGGCGACGCAGAAAGGAACCAGTCCTGCGGATCCCTGGGTGGCAGGTGAGTCGCGTGGCATGAGCCCACTGGAGAACCTGGGACCTGAGTGAGCTGGGGACGAACAGTTTATCAGGAGGACCTCCTCCTGGGTCTGGCTCCTGAACCTGGACAGCCTTAATGTCCTTCTCCAGCTGCCAGGAGAGAGCGCCCAGCACACAGGAGGGAGGAAGAATAGAGGCTGGTTGGCCGTCCTGCACAGCCGATTCCTGTTGTCGAGAGAGGGCGTCCGGCTTTACATTCTTCGACCCTGGACGATAAGACTCCAAAAAGTTGAACCGGTTGAAAAACAGAGACCACCGGGCCTGCCTGGAGTTCAGTCGTTTGGCTGTACGTAGATATGACAGGTTTTTATGATCAGTCCAGACTAGGAACGGCATTACTGACCCCTCCAACCAGTGCCTCCACTCCTCGAGAGCTAGCTTAATTGCCAGCAATTCCTTGTCTCCCACATCATAATTGTGCACAAGGGCGCAATTTACTGCCAGAACCCCCCCGCTGAGACAATACCGCACCCACCCCCGTATCAGAGGCATCCACCTCAACAATGAATTGCCTGGAAGGGTCAGGTTGGGCCAGAACAGGTGCAGAGGTAAACAGATGCTTAAGCCGGCAAAAGGCAGCTTCTGCTGCCTCCGTCCAGACGAACGGAGCGGAGGTAGAGGTGAGAGCCGTGAGGGGCGCGGCCACCGAGCTATAGCCACGGATGAAACGGCGGAGAAAGTTGGCAAACCCCAGAAACCGCTGTAATTGTTTCCGGTTAGTGGGTGTAGGCCACTCCACCACCGCTCTCACCTTAGCTGGATCGGGTCTCACCTCACCCTCTGCTATTACAAATCCCAAAAAAGAAACAGACGGAGAGTGGAACTCACACTTCTCCGCCTTCACATACAATTTGTTTTCCAGCAACCGCTGGAGCACCAGACGAACATGCCGCCGATGTTCGCTGACGTCCCTGGAAAAAACCAAAATATCATCCAGGTAAACAAAAACAAACCGATGAAGAAAATCTCGTAAAACGTCATTAATCATT
The DNA here is from genome assembly GCA_014656515.1 of Oryzias celebensis. Taxonomy (NCBI): domain Eukaryota; kingdom Metazoa; phylum Chordata; class Actinopteri; order Beloniformes; family Adrianichthyidae; genus Oryzias; species Oryzias celebensis. The sequence goes on along the minus strand of BNCR01000005.1, from coordinate 32,408,470 downwards.
GCCTGGAACACAGCTAGAGCATTGCAGAGACCAAAAGGCATAACCAGATACTCAAAATGTCCTAGAGGAGTGGTGAAGGCGGTCTTCCACTCGTCACCGGCTCTGATGCGCACGAGATGGTAAGCGTTGCGAAGGTCCAGTTTGGTGTAGATCCTGGCCTCCTGCAATGCTTCGAATGCTGAATTCATTAATGGCAGGGGGTAACTGTTTTTGACAGTGATCTCATTTAGCCCCCGATAATCAATACACAGTCGGAGAGACCCGTCCTTCTTCCCAACAAAAAAAACCCCGGACCCCACTGGTGAAGAAGACGGTCTAATGATACCAGAATTTAGAGATTCTGCAATATATTGTTCCATTACCTCCCTCTCAGGCTTGGATAAACTATATAACCTGCTTTTAGGCAAGGTCGCGCCAGGTTGGAGGTCGATAGCGCAGTCATATGGTCTATGAGGCGGTAAGGAAAGGGCTCGTGACTTAGAGAACACGTCAGCGAGGTCGTGGTAAACTAATGGTACCCCGGATAGGTCAGGTGAGGGCAGCTGCCCTACTGGGACAGCGGGGTCTTCCCAGGAGGCCGAGCTGAGCGTAAACAGCTGGTGTGACATTTCTCGCTCCAGCCGGAAACCCGACTGGAGGGCCAGTCGATGACTGGGTTATGCGCCATAAGCCAGGGATACCCTAAAACCAGTGGGTTCTGGGCGGAGGAAAAAACGAAAAAACGGGTAAATTCATGGTGAGTTCCAGACACAATAAGATGAACAGGTTCAGTTATATGTGAGATGGTGGCCACCTCTTGACCATTGAGAGAGACCACTTGTAACAGACGGGGCAATAACTCACACTTAAGACCGACCTGTCTAGCTAGCCCGGCGTCCATAAGGTTCTGCTCTGCTCCAGAATCTATCAAAGCCTCAACCGAAACCCCCTTCCCTGGAACATCGCCTGAATTTTCAATAGGCAGGCAGCAGGTTTGGGACTAGTGAGCGCTTTATCACCGCTCGTCAGCGCCCACTCTTACTTTACGAGCAGAGATGTTTGGGCAATCCTTGCAGAAATGACCCCGCCTACCACAGTAAAGGCACTCACCTGCCGCCATACGCCGCCGTCTCTCGGAAACAGACAGTCTGCCCCGCCCAAGCTGCATGGGTTCCTCCTGCGCTAGTAACGGGGTTTCTGCGGGAGAAACAACACAGTCAGGTGAATTGGTGGGCCGACGATGAGGGCGGGGTAATACCCTGCTATGCTCCGCCTTATGGTCCTGTAACCGGTTATCAATCCTGATAACCAGGGCGATGAGGGGTTCCAAGGTGGACGGCAACTCGAGTGCAATTAGTCTGTCCTTTAATTCCTCGGACAGTCCCTCCACGAAAGCGTCCATGAGCGCAGTGGTGTCCCAACCACTAGTGGAGGCCAAGGTCCGGAACTCTATGGCGTAGTCTGCTGCCCTTCTGTCCCGCTGTTTTAATTTCATAAGCTCACGAGCTGCCTCTCGGCCTGGCTTGATATGCTGAAACACCTGCTGGAAAGCCTCCAGGAAAGCTGAGAGAGATGCGCAGGTTGAAGCTCCACGCTGCCATTCGGCGGTAGCCCATGCTCCAGCTCTGCCGGTGAGGTGGGAAATAATGAAGGCCACCTTGGTTTGTTCCGTAGGATAGTGAGGTGCATGCAGCTGGAAGTGCAGCTCACACTGGGTGATAAAGGCCCGGCAGTCCCCGGAGTCTCCGGAAAACCTCTCTGGGCGGGCTAGTTGAGCAGTAGGAGCGACCGGAACACTCTCCCAGGTCCCCTGGATCGGCGTGGGAGGCGATGGGCGTGCCGAGGGAAAAGACGGCGGATGTTGAAAACGCTCCGTCAGTTGCTCAAAACGTTCACCCAGTGCGGCCAATTGTTGTTCGTGACGGCTCGACATCTCCAGTAATCCTTGCCGTAAGCAAGACATCTGCTCCTCCTGTTGGCGAAGCAATGCCCGTAACGTCTCCGCGTCTGCTGCGTCCATTTTACTGGTCGGGTGGTAATGTCAGGGTTGACGTGTGGACATAAAAGCAGACGGTGATTTTAAATGAATAGTATTCATTTATTTGAAGCTGTACTCGAAACTCAAAAACCCACAAGTCCAAGAAGCTACGAAAACCACCAGATAACTAGTGCAGGGAAGACGAAGACTTATAACTAGGAGGAGGGCATGAGGTAAGTGGAAACAGGTGTGCCAAAAAGGAGGGAGAGAACACACACCAGGAGGGGAACACAAGAAGTACAACCAACAACAAAATAAAACAGGAAGTGGAAACCAAAACACAAATCCCAAAATAAAGCAGGGTCCATAACCCCACACATACAAGGTTAGATCACATAGGGAGTATGCTGCTTTGAAACAAATTTGTGCAGGCGGGAGTGAACAGAAAGCGGATAAGGAGTCAACGAGAAGCTGAGGCACCTGCGGAAGAGTGGGAAAAAGCCAACGGTGGGAAAATACATCTCCAGGCAGAAGACCCAGCCTCTTATTTTGATCCAACCTACTTTTTGCATATTGTGTATAAAACTCTGGGTCAGAGGGGAAGAGGTTGTCTTAATTCTTCATGCACAGAGAAGAGCATCCGCTACATGCTGTCCTAGGGACAGCTGGAGACCCTAACTTGAGACCCACTTAGGCATAATCAGCGAATGATAGCCTACAAGATGAATGAAAAAATTACATTTCCTGGCACCTAGTAACTTTTGTTAATGAGAAATGCATTACTGTACTTTTGGATTATATAGTGAATAATTCGCATTACTTTATTTTTCCCAATATTTGTTAAAGGGTATTTCAAATTATTCCTCCAATTCGAAAATAACAATGAAGGCTCTTGAAAATGGCATATTTACAGTAAGTGCTTTAAATAGCTTAAATATGCAGTTGTGTATGTTTTTGGTATTAATCGTCATTAATTAATTAATTCGCACTATGTTCATATAATTTATGCCATATATTGACACTAGCTGTTTCTTTACACATTTCATACAGGAATATTGAAATATGTGTTAGTGCAGAAGAAAAAAAAAATCACATCACTTATTCCAAGGTCACAATATTTTTACTGATAATTAGTTTTTCTCAGTCCCAAGAGTATTTTTATCTGTTTATCATTTCTCCAGGCAGATGGCATTAAATAAGTAGGTTTAAAGTAGTGCTGCATTTATTGAATTTTGGGTCAAAAATGATCAAAATCAGGACTTTTTTGACTCATTTAAAGAGTGGAGTAGACTTCATCTTATTGCATATGGTAAGTGGTTGTTAATTAAACATTATTGACCTGTTGTCCATTGAAGTACCACACCACCAGCAGTTCTTTGGTTTATCTGCTAGTAACTATCAATGACACACTTGATAAAATAGCATAAAAGAGGGTTATTATACCAGCAGGCCAGATGGACCATGAGCACAAACAGAAGCTTTGGGTGGCACACACTCCTGTGCAAATTGGAAACCCTCACAGCTGTCTCCTGACTTTATTTTGCAGATGAGAAAATGGGTACATGAACCGAGACGAGCTGAGGAGTTCAGAGAAGAGTTACACAGGCTCTTGTCCTGAGAGGAATTTTGATGGTGATCATAGAAAAATCTCACCGTTAACTCATCTCCCTGAGCTTGGGGCCACAAGCCAATTAACACAATCCTACCACCACACAAAAAAGGCTTTCTAAAAATACCCTTATCATGAAAGAGCTGGAATGAGATGGATCTGCCCCATGTGTGAGTCAGTGTGAGGACAGTGTGCATATTTCCAGTCACATTAAGAGGGAGATAATTGTGTTGCAGCAGCTGTAGGCAAAATCTAGTATAAAACTCCTGCAGGAGTTGAAATGTAGTGTAGAACATTGCTGGAACGAGTGCCATTATTAGCTTCAAACTAACGGGCGCAATATGATTTATGGGCCAAAAGGCAACAGGTCTCTTTTGGCTTTAACATGTTTTAATTTTTGTCAGTTTTTTTTTTTTTTCTTTTTGAGAATTTTAGCTTGCATGAACATTATTGTGTGTTTTCATAAAACAACCTGTCATTTTACAGCAAACACAAGTTAGAAATATCCTTAGAAATCGGCTGTTCAATGAGAGTCGAGCAACTATGTGTTTCCTGATAGTTTCCATGCCAGTAATAAAGAGTGATTTAGGTCATACAGGTTTAACATGGTACATCCACTAACATCTGTTTGGGGTCGCCTTTGCCCCAAAAGCAGCAGTCAGATTTACCCCTCACTGGTTTTCAGAGTCATGCAGGACAAAAAGGAATTTTAGTTTGACCAGAAAGACTCAGAGTTGAACCAAAAAGAGAGAAAGAAAATAGGAGACAATTCAACTCACTTTAATTAGTATTTCCAGTCACATGTACTGGTACGGGCGTTGACTAACAACTAACAACATTTAACAAAGACTACAGACAAGACTAAACACAAAACTTGTTTTTTTAGTGGGAAAGAAAGAACAACATTTTCATATCAAAATGAATAGCAACTGACAGAATAAAAGCAAATACAAATTAAATAAGTGCATAAGTGGAGATGCCCAGTTGCCTGGCTGTGATGTCCTTACTTCCTCGTTTGGCCTCACAGCACAGCTCCAGGAGCAGAACATCAACCACACCCACAGCGACCAGCATACCCTCAGCACTGGCAACTCAAAATAGGTGAAATGAATCAAACAAACCAAAATATGTAAACTATAAAGGTATATATGTGCTTCAAATAAAAATAATACATGTAGATTTGGACACAAAGAAATGTCATTTAAAAATGAGTCTGAAATTGCAAACTATTAAAAATGGAAAAAAAGAAGAAAGTGTGCAGTGTATGGGAGTTTACTGCCATTTTGTTGTGGGTGTGACAGAGTATGCTGCCATCACATATGGGAAATGTAGTTAATGGGACTTCCTCAGTTACCTGAACAAATACAAATGCCCTACTGTGATACACTCCTAGCCGATTTTCAGGCAGAATTTAAAGGTCTCAAGGCTGACTTTTTTTTGGGTGATATAATGAAGTTGTCACAGTTGTCATGAAGAGATCAAGATATAATGTCTGTATTTTCGAGAATCGGGGAACACTTTTTTTCATAGCCTTATGCAGCACAGGAAACTACATTTTGTCAGATTTTTAGACCTTGGCTAACACATTCAAGGACAGAGGAGGTCTCGAAGGACATCACTTACTCCACAAGAGAGGCAACAGAGACATGTGATTTCTCATCTCCTAAGTAATGTCTGGTAATGGGTTTGGTGGGAGATGATGTAAGGTCATTTCTGATGCGTGGCAAATTTAGCTCAGACTGGATCTTATGGAAGGAGGGGGAAAACAAGTTTGACTTGCTCTAATTTACCTCTCAATATGTTGGTCAATGATCCATAAGCAGAAACTGTTTTCATACACTGTGGTCAGGGTGGGCTGCATGTGGCCATAAAACAGGGAAACCCTTTGCTTTCTGTCACTGCTTTGTTTGCTGCAGATTTATGCTCACTAATCAAAACAAATCAGGATAACATCCTTCATGCTGACAGCACATAGCACTCCAGAGAGTGTAGTCATTTGATCTGGATGGCTGGCGTTCCTTCACTTTGGCCTGTTGCTTGTGGCGAGGGACTCACAAATCTCATTGTATCACCACGGTCTTGGCTGAGAGACTCAGGCCTCTGAGCAGAATCCACCATTCACTCTAAGGAAAAGGATTGTGTCCAGTTTATGGAATCTAATTTATAGAAGGGGACACATGACAAACTGAAACAGTTAGAACGCTAGACTATATTTACACACGGACGTTGAACATATGGTTTGTTTTATTTTTACACAGTTGATCGTGTGAATTCACCAAAACTTTGGTGTTTTTCCTTTTGTATTGTGTATCCTCATAATATAAACAGTTTAACACATCCACAGGACCCAGAATAGATCCTAATAAAACAAGACGTTTACTTAATAATAAAGTCTTTCCTAACTCCATTGGAAATTGTGTTTTTGGTGTGATAGATGTGCTCTTGTGACATATTTCTGATGATGGAAGACATGTATTAAGAACATTGAGCTTAATATTGTCTTTCTGAGTAATTCTGTATCAAATAGTTGTGAATCAGGGAAGAAAACGAATAAATTATGTTGGAAAAATAAATTATTGGCGACAGAAACTATGCTTCTTTCTAATATACTCCTGCTACTCTGCAGAAACTATGTCCTACAAAACAACACAGGTTTTTTTTTTTATTTTGGCTAAAAATTGCATAATTATAATTAAAATTCCTCTGGTAACATTTTGAAGATAATATTTTTTAATTGACTGGAGTGAGACTTTAAAGTTTCATATTTCTTTTTGCCAATGAACATGAAGTTTATGTCCATTCAAATTTTGCTTTGAAAGCTTAAAAACAATGACATTCTAGTACACTACATTCAACACTTCTTTCTTTCTGTCATATAACTGCTGAGCAAACAGGCATTGTAAGTCCTTGTTGTTGGATGGATTTTATGGTTACTAACAGGTAACAAGTGGAGAAAAAAAGAGATTCCTTAAGAAGTAACCAGTCTGTAATGGACAGAATTATTGCTTATTAATGGGATATATGAAAAAAAGTAAAGAAAATCATCTGGTTTAAACACTAAAATGTACTTAATTCTTAGCTCTTTTTGTTTATTTTACCATTAAAATGTAAAATTTTTAAAAGTAAGAGGTATTTTAAATTCCCACAGACAGAATCTGCTGCTACATTGTGTGTTCATAACACATGCACTTTTAATGCGATGCTGTGTAGATTTGCCTCCACTCTTCAGCAGCTGCTTGTGGAGCTTCACATCAGCACCCGCTCCTACTCAAAAAGAACAGAAATGGCAGAACAATACATGCTTTCAAATCTGAGTCTTCAAACACCAGAAAAGTCTCAAGTGACTCCAGGAAAAGTCGCCAGATTAGTCATGAGTCGCTTTTGGAAAAATAACACCCAAAGGGGGTCTGGAAACTTACCAAATATTGCAAGAAAATTGGAGTGTTGGCAACACTGAACAGAACAGGAGTAAATTAGTGAGGAGATCAGAGAAACACATTTGAAAATAAGTTTTAATTGTTTGAACTTTATTATCATTTTTAGATGCAAGTATGTCTAGAGGGCTCTAACATCTAAAAATAAAGAAACATTACAAAACATATAACTTTCATACCCATGTCTATGCAGACTCAGAGATTCATTGATCAGCAAAGCCGAGGTTCCCGAGGTTCTCAAACTTATCCTGTGACTTTACGTGTTTACTAAGAGCCTGTTGGAAGGCTAGGAGTGCAAAGATAAAGAAACACAGCTCACATTGCCCACCTCCTGGAAACAAATGCCAATTAACTGACTGGGCTATTTAGAATATAAACCTTTTTCCAGTCCACAGGAAAATGCCTAATCACTAAACCTAAATGTACAGCTGAACGCCTGACATGCTGTGGAGACAAATAACTAATTTGCTCTGCAGAAGGCAAAGGAATCTGACTAGCCTGTGTACTTCTTGCTTGGTTTGTATGGATCTAAATGCTTCATTTAGAGTGTGCATCTGTGTGTTGTGTCACACATGCAATGTGAAACAAACTGCCACACGTGATTTTATTTCATTTTCACAAAGCAAACAGCGCAAGAACTTGCATAAAAAAATGTAGTCACGTGTGACAATTCATTGAAGTACAATGGATTAGGGACATGCGCCACACCAAACAAATAAAAGTAAGCTCTGCTACAAAGCAGAGGAGAATGCTGATTGACAGACAACCCTTCCCATAGATAAGCTGCTATACATCACAACTAAAAGCCTGGTGTCTGCTGGAAGCTGAGATTTTGCCAGATTATCAGATTGATTAAAAAATGCTGTGTTGAAAGTTCACTGCGCTAGAAGATAATACAGAAACAATAGAAACATTTTTTTTTACATTTGTAGAAAAACTATAAAGCTGTTCTTGTATTTCATGTTTTTTGATCTTCCTATTCTGTATTCCAGCAAAGCTGAACTTGATTTGCGTCTTTTCACGTCATGAATCTTCTCTCGATGTCACCTAGTGGTGGATGTCTTTGAACCTCCTTATTTTGTGTATTGGTAGCAAAAAGGGCACCACATTTTCTGCAAAACTGGGAAAAAAGTGCTGGGAAAACTTGAAAGCCAAAAATCTATTGCTCAATATTTTTAATGGCACAAATGTGCAAATTACATTTTCTCAAGTGTGCTTGAGCAATCCCGTTAAAACACCTGCTTAAAGTCTTAATAAAAATTAATTGTCTATAAGATTCTATCTTTTTTAAAATGGCACATTAATATGTGAACTTCAAATTTTTAGGCATGACATATGACAAATGAACTAGAGAAATGAATGTATTTTAAAAATAAAAATTTTCCTTTATACAATGAAAAACAACATTGAAAATCATGTTTTAACATGTTTTTGACAATTTTTTCTGATAATGGAGGACATATATAAAATAATTTAATATTAAAACTGCTTATACCTGTGTATTTCTTTATTCAAATAGTGATGGATCACCAGCAGAACAACTTGTGGTTTGAAAAAGATCTGGTTTGTATCGCACCAACTGAGATGGGCGGGCCAAAGTCTCCCTTCTTCGCTACAATTGCATAGCATCCACTTGTAGACAAATACAGTGTTCAGCATAATTGAGCACACCCCACCACATTTTGTCAAGAAACCTTTAGTGTCCTTTTAGAATCAACATTCTATTTGAGATATTATACCACAAAATACTCCCACAAATGAGGGCCATTGATTTCAAACAAGATTTGCTCATTAGAACACACGAAAAAGTGATTTTTCCAAGTAATTCATTCAAGCATAAATTGCAAAAATTAGTACACCCCAAGTATAGTCTTAGGAGAACAGCTATACTTAAGACTACAAAATTCTATTGACCAGGCATTCAACCACAGGAGAGTCTAATGATTCATTTAAGATGTGTCTAGGACACCGGTGACTATAAAAGAGCATTACTTAAAGACAAGTCCTTCCCATTTCATACTGTCAGAAATGGCTCCTCATGAAAGAGAAATATCACAAAATCTGAGAAAAAAAAAAATTTTTTACACAAAAAAGGTGATGGCTACAAGAAGATCAGCAAAGCTTTACATATCAATCACAATACTGTTGCAAAAGTGATCAAAAAATGTAAGAAAGATGGAAGTCCAACATCTTACAGAGACATCCAGACCGTCCACTGAAGTTAACATCTTGACAGGAGCATCTACTGATAAGACGGGATCAGGAAAATCGCCACGCAAGTTCATTGCAGTTAGCTAAAGCAGTAGAAAGCCAAACTGGAGTGATCGTTTCTCATGACACCATTCGGCGCACACTGCAGAGGCATGGCATGCATGGGTATCGTCCACAAAGGAAGCCTCTCCTATAGCCCATGCATAAAAAAGCTGGGGCCCATGCAAAAAAAAAAAAAAAAAAGAGAAGGACGACTAGGGCTCTATACTGTGGAGTGATAAGACAAAGATCACCATTTTTGAAACGAATGATTTGAAAACTGTATGGCGTCGCAAAGGTGAAGATTTCAAAGAAAAAAGAACGGTGCCTACAGAGAATGGTGGCAATGTCCTTATGTGGGGCTGAATGAGTGCTGTTGGTATTGGGGAGCTGCTTTTCATTGATGGGATCATGAACTCAACTATGTACTGGTCTATGCTGAAGGAATGGATTCTGGCATCACTCTGTGCACTTGGTTGTCGTGCACTTTTCCAACATGACAATGATCCAAAACACACATGGAAACCTACTGTTGCATTTCTAAAGAAGAAAAGGGTGAAGGGGATTGAATGACCTGGTATGTCTCCTGATCTGAATCCAATCAAACACCTGTGAGGAATTCTGAAGCAACAAGTTGAGCATCACTCTTCCAGGCCCTAAAAGAGGTTATTCTTGAAGAATGGAAAAAGATAGATGTTGCAATTTGTCGCCAACTTGTCAATTCCATGCCTAGAACACTTGGTGCTGTCCTTCAAAATCAAGGTACTCATGCAAAATATTAGATGCAGTAGTTTTTATGCAGGGTGTATTTATTTTTGCTTTAACCAATTTGAGTAAAACAGAATATTTTGTGATCTAAATTACATTATTTACCTTCATTTTATGTTTTGGAGTTAAATAAGTGTTCAACAAAACTCATCCTTGTGAAAAGTTTGGATGTTGTCCTTTTGTCCATCTTTTGTCCTACTGAATAAATTAGTAGTTTTTAAAGAGGGTGTAGGTTCATTAGCATCTTCATTGTCCTTGTTTAAGCTGACATCAGCTTTTAAACTGTGCAGTTGCCTGGCTCTGATATTGCTCGCCCCGTTTTGCTGCACTAATGTTAGCTCGGGCTTGTGAGGTCCTATAAGTTAGCACGAGAGAATTTAAACAAAGCCTTGATGAGAAATTAGCAGAGCAAACTTTCATGCTAGCATTCCTGCTCACAACCCAGATGAGAATTTCGGATCAGCTCCTGCTGCTCTGCAGAAATTTGGCTTAAAAAAACAACACAGGCATTTCAATTTTGACAAAAAATTTCGTTTAAGGTTTGAAAAAGCTTGTACTTGTGAGGTAGAAGCTATTGGCATGTTTGCTGCACTTACAATGCTAGGTTGGGAGTGTGAAGGGCTGTAAGCTAGTGGCAGCACACGTAAACCGAGAGGTTTCAGTAATGGGGAGGGAAAGGTGGTTAGGGTTTCTCAACATCATTAAGCCTTTAAGAATTTTTTATTTTTTTTTGCATATATAACACCCCTCTCACCCTCCTTACCCTAAGCTCAGGTCCTCTACTAGAGGCCTGGGAGCTTGAGGGTCCTGCGCAGTATTTAAGCTGTCCTTTGCTCTGCGCTTCTCTGGACTGAGATGTCTGAGGTCTTTCCAGGGATCTGCTGTAGCCATTCCTCCGCTTTGGGGGTTACAGCCCCAAGTTCCCCAATTACCACGGACACCACTGTTGGTCATGATCTGCAGTCTTGAGTGACTGTTTTGTCAACTTGGATTGGTGTTGGGCTCCTCTGGAATATCTACCAATGCCCTTCTGTGTGTTTCTCATGAATTGATCCATGTGCCGATGTACTTTGGTTGCAATGATGCCTGACATGAGCTTCCATGTTGTGGAGAGACAGGTTATTGGCCGGTAATTGGATGGATTGGATGGGACTGAATCCTTTGAGGGATCCTTCTGGATCAGGATCGTTCACCATTAGCCATTCAGGGTGAGTCCCATCTTTTAGCAGCTGGCTTGTTTGTTCTGCCAGGCGCTCATGGGGACAGTGAGTTTCTTAAGCCAGTATGCATGTTTCTTGTCAGGACCTGGTGCTGTACAGTTTTTCCATACCTGAGGCTTTTTCTTGGATGTCTGCCACTGTGATGGTTACTAAATTCTGTTCAGGAAGGCTACTGTGCTCTTTTCTCAGAGAGACCAGCTATTGAGTATTGCTGTTATGTGCTGTTTCTTTCTCCAATATATTTTTCCAGTATTGTTCGGTTTCCAGTCTTGGTAGGTCTGCTCTGCTTTTTTGACCCTGCCACTTAGCGTGCACTTTTCCAGGTTGAGTTGCGTAAAGCCTGTTTATCCGTCTGGCTTCATTGTTTACTGTGTACCTCAGCAGGTGGCTGCTCAAGCTTAGGAGACTTTGTTTGGCAGTTTCAAGTGCTTCAGGTAAGGACATCAGTATACTGTATACAGTGGCTTGCAAACGTAATTCTTACCCCTTGAACTTCTCCACATTTTCTTTCATTATGACCACAAACATATTTTTTTTTTCAATTTTATGTGAAAGACCAACAGAAAGTGGCAAAAACTTGTGAAGTGGAATAAGATTATACAATAATTCTTTTCTTTTTTAAATAAAAAACTGAAATGTGCAATGTGCAATTATATATATACAGCCAGGCCCGTCCCTAGGCTGCATGGTGCCCTAAGCAAAAATTATTATTATTATTATTTATTTATTTTTTTCTGATTGGCTGGAGGCCTTGTCATTCAATCTCCTCCATGCCATGTTTCCTGTGCAAAAACATGCAGCCCTAAAGATATACATACATCTTTGATCCAAATCAGATATTTGTCTCCATTCAATAATCCGGGACTTATTTTTCCATAAAGGTTTTAACTTTGACAGCTTAAACAAGAGAGAAATGTCTGGAAACATTCATGTCTGAGAAAAGCAAGAAGTGAGAAGTTTAACATCTGTAATCCTAATTCATTAATTTCACTTTCATGAGTTATTTCCGGAACATAAATCCTACAATAAATTAGGTTCGACTATACTGGTGAATAAGTAATGCATAAATATGCCCAGTTGCAACAAAAAACCTTTTATTTTATATTTTCATTAGTTCAGGCCAAATACTTTGCCATTTGCCTTCTCCCTCCTGGTTTTCACACAGAAAAGCATACAACAGAATACAGATAAGAATACCAGATCAATGAGCAGTATCAATAAGAGAAGCAGTATCTTAATGATACCCATCCTTAGGCAAGAAAGTTAATAACAGAAACAGTAAATATGGTTATTTTGACAAACATAACAACTGACTAACAGCTGTTTATTTCACTATAAGTCAATGGGATTTGGTTGATTGGAACCAGTGAGTACTTTCCATTGGTAATACGAAGGGGGAGGGATGACTCATTGTCATTTACGATCAACGATACAGACAGGCAACCAAACCTGATCAACCCAAGAATTCATGTTGAATTTTCTATTCTGTAAAACACGTGGCACGAATACATACTTTCTGAATGTAGTTTAGTTGGTATGTTTTCTGGGGTGTTAAGTTATATGTAGACAGTTTCTAAAATTAGCTTTGTTTTTAAAACAAGTACATTTTTCCTAAATATTTTAATGTATGACACGTGTGATAGATTTAAGAAAGAATATGGAACTGGAGTTCTTTATACCCGTATAATTTGTGGCAAAAAACAAAATGCTAGGGAAATTAAAAAAAAAACAAAACATGTGTTTAAAAAACTCCATTTACAAAAAGATTGAATTACACAAATAGTGAAATAACCAAACATAACAAACACAAAAAAAATGAGACAACAATGCAATCAAAGTATGTGTCAGGATTCAGCCGTTCAGCTCCAGGCCTCTCCAGAATATTAACTCCTCACCTAAGCTCAATACCTGATTCTCATTCTCTCATCAGTGTTATGTATAATAGCCTGCTCACCACTGTAATCCTTGCGAAGTCTTGTTTTGCCTAGCATACAGTCTGAGCGTTTATCCTCCTGGTTTGTTCACCTGTGCTTTGACCTTACCTGTCTCTTGCCATTTGGCTTCGCCTTTGTTTTTTGATCCTTGCCTAGTTTTTCACTACGTCTATGTCTTGCTCATGCTCCAAATCATTAAACCTGTTGCATATGGATCCACACGTCTCCCCCCTTGTATGGGCGCATGTAACTACTGTTCTTACATGCTTCTGTTCTTTGGTTTGATTAATTGGCTTCGTTCACTCTATTGCTGGAACACCACACATTCACACCTTTGCTTTTAGTTGGACCAGTTTCTGTGTTTTATCAAATGACAAATTTAGTTCAATTAACCTGTTCAAAACAAAAGTTGCTCTCTGACTTAACAGTTGATATCAAACAACTCTGTTTAAAAAAGCACTTTTAAGAAAAGCTGTGCAGGAATCAGGACATTTTTATTGTATTAAGTTAATATATGCTTAACGTAATTCAACATTAGTTGGGCATAGCAGTGGTTTTTGGTGTGAATTTGTTTTTTTGAAAAAAAAAAACTTGGAGTGTAACTATTCAAGACATTACTATATTTAAAATATAAAAAATGCCACCAAAACCTTACATTTAGAACAATTTTTAGACATTTGCTCACCAATCCCATTATGACATCTTAATTAGGAGTAGTAATAACTTTATTTTATTACATGCTGAGAAAGATGTGAGCATAATTAAAAAGTGTGATGCATTCAAGTGCAAAAAATAGAAAAACAAGATAAATCCATCAATTTTGTTGAACTCATTAAAATTCCTTACATTAATGAAACTGCATAAAATAAAATTCAAGGGTAAGTTATTTACTTGCTTTCTAGCTCATTTCAATACTAACAGGTTTGGCATTTAGAGGTAATTATTGTTTGCTGTTTGTAGGTAGTCATAATGTCATGTCTGACGGAAAAAAATTTGTTGGTATGAGCCAGATTTTCAATAAACTTGTCAGAAGTAATGAGGCTGACTAGCCAGAAATACATTTAGTGTTCATCAGTAATCAATTGGATAACTGTACATTGCATATGTATTTAATGTTAAACCTTTGAGTCAGCACATGTTTGCTAGGGGATTTATCAAGCAAAGTTTATTTTTGGTCTTTAATTATCCACCTATTTCTATATTTTCAGCCCCTTCACACTGGGAGACAGCAGGGTTTAGACTGTCCACAATAACAACTGCTTTATTACACTCTCAATCTGAGCATGTATCCCTCTATAAAGGACAAATTAATTAACTTTAAAGGTCTTTACCCTTTGATGTTTTCAGATTTTGTTTTTGCTTCATTTTGGTTCTTACAGATCATATAGAGAACAGGTTTACATCGTCTGAATGTCACTGCCTTGTGTAACCATGGATTTTGACGGAGAATCTATATCTATTTCTCTGCCTCAGCAGAGTGTTTTTGACATTTCTGCCAACCGGTCATTCTTAATTCATTTTAAAAGTTAGTAGAGGGAAAATGCTACCTTCATATTGGGCCCAATCATGTGGTTTATGACTTGGCATCGGTTGTTGTCTCCTGATCACAATATTTAAATTATTATTATGATCTGAGCTTTATATTTCAAGCTTACTACTCTTAACAAATACTCCACTAGAAGTCTGCTTGTCATAGATGGATCATAACATTTTCTTACCATAAAGCGCAGCAGAATACAACAGTAGTTTCAGTTTTCAGTTTATTGGAACATTGGAAGCAGTAAAAACACACAACAAAAGAAAAAGCAAGCCAAATACAACAATAAAATAATGTTCAAAAAAGAGTGGGAAGAAGTTAAAGAAAATGTATTTAATCCCACCCTCTTTACTAAATTAAATTAAATTTACGCTTCCTTCCAACTCACTTTTAGTACAAGGGAGGCAGAACAATAACAATAAAAAAAACATAAGCAAGAGAAGAAATATATACATATATATATACACACACACAAAAGGCCCTATAAGAATACATACCCACATGTACATATATTTGTACATACACATTTCCAGTCATTTATTTGTGAATTTATAGTCATTACAGATTTTTGTTTCTCAATTGAAGGTTGAGTTGCTTTGTTGTTAAAACTCTTTTTGATTTTGTCAGTTATACTCTTCCATAGTCTTGCCCCACAAAATGAAATACAAAATTGTTTCCTTCTGGTAAGTGTTTTATTTTTTTTAACTCTATAATGCCCTCTTAGGGAACACCCCCCATCTCTACTCCTAAACCGTTTTGTATCTTATTAGGCAACATTTTATTTTGGGCTCTATACATGATTTGTGCTGTTAAATAATTTACTAAATCTTTTAATTGTATTAATTTTGAATGAGTAAAGAGTGGGTGAGTATGTTCATAATAACGAGCTTTTTGTACGACAAGTATAACCCTTTTCTAAAGAATAACAAGTGGTTTTATTGATGTCATATAATTATTGATCTCTGCACAATTACTAAAATATGGCAAATTTATTGAACAGTACAACATATGAAGTGATTTATGATTTAACAAATATTTTACATTGTTTGGAATTGCAATACTTCTGGATATTTTATATTGAATTTGTTCAATGTGTGATTTTCAGCTCAACTTATAATCAATTATAACTCCCAAGAATTAATTTTCATGAACCAAATTGATTTGGACTCCATTAATTTCTCATTAAATCATATCTTTTTTGGTATTTCCAAATACCACAATTTTTTGTTTTATCTAGATTTAAAGCCAGAATATTTCTATCAAACCACACTTTAATGTTTTTCATTTATTTGGTAACTAAATCCAGCAACTCATTTAAATTTTCACCAGAACAAGATATTTGTGTCATCTGCAAACAAAACCATCTTTATCGCTTAGATACAAAACAAAGGTCATTAATAAACAAAATGAACAGTTTATGGACAGATTGTCATCTGTCTGTTAAATAGCTTTTAATCCATTGTAGTACTAAATTTATATTTTTCCAGTTTATGAAATAATAAATTATGATCAATTGTATCAAATGCTTTTTTTACATATAAATGAAAATTCCATTTGTGAATTGATTTAGCTCCAAAGTGTTGGTAATTTCTTCGATGGGTTCGATTATTGCCAATGATGTTGACATGTGGGCTCTAAATTCATATTGGCGTCCATATTGTCTATCTGTCAGTTCAAGCAGGAGGCTAACAAAAACACTTCAGTCAAGGCATCAAGATGTTCACAGATTTGGACTTCCGGAATCAATAACTGTTTTTAATTGACAAGTATCTCTTTCGGCCAGTCTGTTGGCCAGTCCAACCGCTGAACAATCAGATATGAGCTGAAAACATCTTGTGTTAGACAGATTTTACTTTTACAATAGGGGGTTATAAATCTTCTGACACACAAGACGTATATTTGTATAAACCCCTTTTGTAATTAAAACTAAACTGTATTAATATTGATTATGTTTGTATCATTTTATGTTGGACTGGATGTAAAAAAGAAGGAGTAAGAAAAGAGAGGGATCAGCCAGGAGTTCCGAGCATCCCCTCACCCGAGCCACGGGTACAAGCCAGGCCCCCCAACGGAGACCTGTCCCTAACTCCAGGCAACCGCAAGAAATCCAGGAGAGAGCACGGTAGGGGCCAGCCACCCTGACCTCTCACTTCTCTTGGGGAAACCAACTTCTCCACATTTTCTTACATTATGACCACAAACATAAATATATTTTATTAGAATTTTATGTGAAAGTGTGTGTGTCTGGAAGAAAATTATACAAGAGTCAATACTTTGTGGAACCCCCTTTTGCTGCAATTATAGCTCCAAGTCTTTTGGGGCATGTCTCTACCTGCTTAACACATCCAGAGACTGAAATCTTTGCAAATTCTTTCTTCCAGAAAAATTCAAATTGAGTCAAATTAGATGGAAAGCGTTTGGAACAGCAATTTTCAGATCTTGCCACAAATCCTCTATTGGATTTAGGTCTGGACTTTGACTGGGCCATTTCAACACATGAATATGTTCATTTAAATACATTCCATTGTAGCTTTATGTTTAGGGTTGTTGTCCTGTTGGAAGGTGAATCTACACGCCACTCTCAAGTGTTGTACAGACATCAACAGGTGGAACAGTTCCCGGTCTTTCTCCCTCTGCTTTGCCCAATATCTAAATGTTAGCCTTTCTATAATAATATATATATCAATCAATAATATATATAAAACTAACAAAATATCCAAAATTATTGGTAACAACTTAAAAGTGGTTGAGTAGGCCTTTGGGTTTCCTCCGAGTACTTTGGTTTTCCCACCCAAATAATTAGTAATTGGGTAAAAACAAAAAACAAAATTCCCCTCCCCGAATCACCTGGTGGAGGTGTTTGAGTGCCTGAAATTACCCCCAGGAGCAATGTTGTCTAGGGGATTTGCCCTGCCTATGTTTGGGTCATGGCAAATCCACCATCATGATGGTGTTGTTGCTGGGGTGATCAAGCAGAACTAAGGGCGATTCATAAGATTCTTATCAAAATAGAAAAAAGAGATCTAGTTTCCATGTCCTAAACCAGGGATAGGCAACTCCTGGCCTCGAGGTCTGCTGTGTCTGCATGATTTCCAGATATCCAAGCCCTACTCAAAATATGCACGAATCACTTGTTACGCACACACAAAGCCGCATTTACATGCAAATGTCATGTGAGACCATTTTCAAGTCTGCCAGATTCGTGCGTAAGTGATGCGTTTAAATGCTAGTGGAATGCTGGGTCATCAGAGTTTTCTGATAAGCCGCTCTGAACTTAAGCAGTGAATAATATGTGGTGAAACTTGATATTTTCCAACTTTCTTGAACAGATATACCAGCTAATTAATGTAAAAAGTGCAAATAAGGATTTTCAAAACACCTGTCATTTTAAATATAAAAATATTTTCCAGAATTGAACAGTTACCCTCTACAGCACCTCCCCCAACAGCGTCTCAGACACGGGGCTCCATTCTGTAGAGGTTGTTTATTTGTCCGTGGAATTAGCTGTTCTTGTTTAACTTCCTTAGACCCGAGCTAGCATTTGAGTTAACCCTCTGCACACATACAGTGTAGTCAAAGGGTCCTGGTTAAGCATAACTAACTGATGTGGTGTAGAGCCGCTGCTCCTCAACATCGAGAGGAGCCAGATGAGGTAGCTCAAGCATCTGGTCCAGATGCGTCTTGGATGTCTCAAAAGGTAGGCTCCCTGCAGAGGTGAGCCAGATGTGCCACTTCAGTGAAAGAAATGTTTTTTTTGCCTCTCACAGAAAAAGGTGTTGAACTCTATCCGGTGTCGTGAGTTTCTGTATGGATGAGAAGGAAGAGTCCACATCCGTAACACTGGTGCCGTGACCTTCTGGATCTACAGATCTGCATGACGCTGATCACTGTGGTAGCCCACCTGCTGGTTCAAACTTCTCTGGACTTTACGCTGGTACCCGTGGGTGTAATTGGCACTATAATAAGGACATTTGAGGGTCATTATTCTGCGACTGTGACTTTACTGACTCTTTGTCATCAGGAGACACAGCAATGTAGAATTGTGCATCATAAGCAAAACTATAAAAACAAACACAATGCCTCCTGATGACGTCCCAAGTGTCAGCATGTATAAATTAAAAAGTAGTGTTCCTAATATTGATCCTCAAAATTCTCACATGTAGCATTTGATACTGGAATAGGGGACCTAAAGAATTTCTATTTGTTATAGTCTATTGTGTTAAAAACTTTTTTTTTTTTTTTTCATTTTGTATAATTACGTTTGAGAAGTAGAGGGTTCTAGCTTGTTTTACCACATTGTTGTATATCCTTAGTTGTTCCTTAAAGATCTCTTGATGCACAGTTAGTTTATTTTTTCTCCATTCTCTCTCTGCTCTCCTGTATGCCAATTTCATGACTCTGATTCCATAATTTCTCCATGGTGCTGTAGCTTTGGTTTGCATAGTAAGTAATACAGTACAGGAGTCATGTAGCACATTTCAACCTTGAGACAGTAATATTATATGGCAACAGATTACTTTCACCAATAACAAGTAATCCTGAGATTTATACACTTTGAAAGTAACTTGAGCTGCATAAACTAAACCTACATTTCGAACTGTAATGGAAGAAACTGATTGAATTAATGTTGCTTCTTGAAATTAAGAGAAAAAAAGTGGGATCAAAAATCCTGAAAACTAGACAGAAAAAGACAAAAGGAGATGTTCTACATGTGAGTTTTTGTTTTGTGAAGAGGTGAAGTAACAATTGTCTGATTCAAATGCTGTATAAATCATTAATGACTCTGAGGATTGTTGCACATGAAGCATGACAAAACAGATCTGCACCTCACCCATGGTTCTTTACACAGTTTATGGATGTGGGAACAGAGTGTGACACACATCTGTCTCCTGCCAGGCATCACATACCAGCTAAAGTGTCATCTGCAGTTTACCAGCCCAGGTCAGGCCCTTCCTGCAGATCTCTGAACGGTGCCTGCTCACAGATCCTGCACTGATGTGCACAAAGAAAACACTGAATGAAGTGTGAAAGCCTTGAGTCTTGCCTGTCAGCTTCAGACGCATTAAAAGTCCTGACACTCATCTCTGGTTCTGTAACCGTGACACAGTGCTCATCCTGCAGCAAGAAGTAGCAGCATTCATAGATGCAGTTTGAACGTCATTTATACAAAGGAACAAAATCCAATGTTCCTTTTGAGATATTGTGTCACTTCTAAGTGAATCCAGAGAACGAGGAATTGTTTTAAAGGATATGCAATGTGACATTTGAGACTGAAGCAGGCTTATTGTTTGTGACAAGCAGGACTCCACAAAGTTGTCCTTTTTTGGTATTTGGTGGACAAAGTATTTCAGCAGTTTGCCAGGTTTAATAAGATTTGAGTATTTCGTTCATAATTACAGTGTATTTTGTTTAAAAAATAAAGTATAGATGAAACAAAAGTGTGCTTTTAAATGGAAAGGGACATTTTAGGAAAGGGACAATGTAGTGGGAGAGCAGTGTAAACGCATACAATTTTATCTGAGCCTAAACTGATCAGCTCTTTGGAATCAGCTCCCTGTGAGTCAAAAGTAGCTACATTTTAGGGCCCTGTATTTTTGGGAGTTATTTAGTGATTTTTTTTTTGCATGATTTGGCTGGGGTGCGATTTATACTCAGGTGTAACTTATATTTGATTTTTTTTCTTTTTAATAAATAGAAATAACTGGAAGAGCACGCTGTAGTTGTGTGTATTGCTATTTGCTAACAGCAACGCAGAAAAAGAAACACCACTCAGTCTTAAGCTAAATTCACAATCGGCATGTGACGCATTTTCTTGACCTTGCTAAATGTGTAATCTTGAGCACATGTTTAGCCCATGGTGTTCACACTGCACAAATAGCAGTTTTTTTACTGTTTGCGAGTGAATGCCCGCTACCGACAGTTGGAAGGGGCGTTGTGTAAAATGTTGAGGTGGCGCAAATTTCGTGAATCTTGCTCCAGGCTTTTTTTCACAGATCTATTCTGATATATGAAAGACTTTGTGTCATAGAATTTATCCGGGCTTAAACTGCAATCAATAATTTCTCCTTCATGATCAACTTTGAAATGTTTGGCACTTTCGTGAATTAAAAGGCATGCTATCCAAATGTCGCTACCCAATCTGAGTCCCTGATTGGGAAAAGTGTGAACAGGTTTAACTTGTAATGTGCTATTTATAGTTGTGCATTTTGTACGTAGAGCCCAAAAACGGTCTAAAAAATATACGTAGCTACCTGTGAACTAAAAGAGTTTTGAACATGGAGACCTGAAGCACGTGTTTACATAGACTTTTTATCGGAAGTGGTAACTTAAATGGACATTGCTGAGGTGGTTGTGAACAAAGTCTAATGTGACTTTTGAAAAAATGAATGGCAACAATATCTAGAGGGCACTGTAGGTGGATCAGTATTTCCTTCTGACAGCAACCCAGAATAACGTGCTGCTCTGTCTTATGTTGAGCTTGGTGGAATTGCTCCAAATCAATACAGAGGATGAAGATTTCATGATTTAGAATGATACAAGAAGTTTAGTGGACTTATGTTTTTTAAACTTTGGTTATCTGAGTAATTGTGTATGTGTGGCGCTAATAGACTAGATTCCTCTTATGTTTCGAGCGGTTAAATAAGCATCAATGTATTATGGTACTGAAGTGTCCATAGATTATTTTTATAATGTTATCTATTCTAAAACGTCATGGCTGCTTCAACGTATACTCCAGAGTGACATATGGTTAAAAAACTACGATAAATATGTGATTCCAGAGCTGAATTAAGAGAATCCAGAAAATGTTTGTCTTAAGATCCACTCAGTCTCCATATAATCATGATGTTATTCATCCTTTTATTCCATCTCTAATCTATCTGTTTTATGAAAAATAGTTCTTGGATCTTAATCAAGTTGGGTGTTGTTTTATTTTATTTAAACACACGCACACACACACACACACATATATATGTATAGATATATATCTATACATACTCATCAAGAAGATAGTTTTGCTCCAAACGTATCCTATTTCTGAAAATCTGATATACTGTTTGCATTTAAGCACTTTACATAATACAGAACCTTACTCTTATCCAGTTGGCTGAACATTCCTTCCCCAAGAGCACACTGAAAATTCCCTCACAATCAGTTCTGACTGATTTTTTATAATAATTACACAAAACATATCAGAAGTGAGTGACATAATTTTCTATCTAAAAACCAGAATATCTGATCCCCTAATGAGCAAAAAACTAAAGGAGTAAGTTATATAGTTTTTTTTTTTTTGTTTGTTTGTTTTCTGTAAACAAAGGTGGACATTCAGGTTATTTTACATCAGGAAGGTAAGGAAACAATAGCATTTTGCTTTCTCCAGTGTTTCTTGCTGTAATTGAGTAAGACTCCAAATGTGCAAAAGTTCTCATGAAACAGAGACACAAAGGAATACTGCAATGCAATTAAAAAAAGAAAACATTTTAATATAATTGTACAGATTTTTTCTAAATTTTAATAATTTGAAAAAAAGGCCTTTTTATTCCCTGTTATCTCATATTGTTTTGTTCTAAAATTAACCAGTTTTAAAATTTCTGCTAATGTGAAATTTCTGCTAATGTGAAGGAAATTAAGGTTTTACTACAAATAAAATGACCTTTACTTTGATTCTTATAACTTTACTGACACTCTTTGGCAAACCAGTTCAATATATGGAACATGGGTGTATAATTTCAGCCATTGACCTCTGATTGAAAGATCGCAGGTTCAGTTTCCTCTGTAGTGAAGTGTCCTTGAGCAAGAACCCTTGAACCACACATGCTGGTTTGCATATTGTTTGGTGCCAGTATTCAACTGTAAAACACTTTGGGCCTTCTAAGAAGTGAGTACAGTGTTATACAAGTATACACCATTTACCAAGGTGAGGATCAGTAGTAAACATCACAAAGCAAAGGCTGATTAGGGAAAATTCTGATAAAAACCTTTTCAAATACCTGCAGGAGTGTCGTATGGATGTAAGCAATTCAGCATCACCAGTCTATGCTGCTTGAAGCAGTGATTCATGCCTGCCCAAAGACTGTCATCTGATTGATTGCCAGACTACTGTTGCAATATTTTTTTCCTCAGGTACTAATATAGTTAATTTAATCAAGCTTTTTTTTTCTTTTTTTTTTTTTTACTGAATTTGACCAGCCCACTGAAGGCTATTGCTCAGTATTAGGTTGTATCTTATGTGTAACATTTTTTGCTTCACAAATTTCTCTGAAAGCAGTTGGAGTTTTTTATTAGTAGGGTAGAGTTTTGGATTTACAGCACATTTCTGAAGAGAGCACATAAAAAGACAGGAGTTTTTGTAATGGATGTGACTAGAACAGATAAAAGAAGTCTAGCCACTCTGTCCAGCTTGAATTACTGCCTAACTCATGCTTGATGGTTAACACCAACTAAGAAACCTCTTCCACTGTCAGGCTGACACAGGAACCACCTCTAGTGCCAAATACTCTAAAGGTGCATGTGTCAGGGCATGTGATTCAGCTCTGCCAAATTGCTTCATGACAATTATTTTTGGCATCTCACCTCTTGCACCCAGAAGAGTCTCTGGATAATCATTTCGGTGCTGCCGGGGAAGTAGCAGTCACACTACAGCAGCAAGTTCTTCAAAACTTATTCAGAGTTTTCATATTCTTCAGATCAACAAGTTTCTCCCTGTCGAATCTGTCTGTGTTTTTCCACAGGGGCATTTTGGGATTGAGAGCTCAAGCATGCAACACTAAAGGTTTAGGAATGTCTCTTGGTGGCTTAGAATCTTCTTGTTCAGTACAGGCACGACTGCAAAAGTTCAAAGTGAGTTCCAAAGTAAATCCTAAAATAGAGGCTTTCTCCTTTGTTGACTGGCTGCAAATAAAGCTTTCACTGAGCTGTTTCTCACTTAAATCTGTCTCTTTTTCTGCCAAGACCTTGGGCATTTGTTTCAACTTAAAAAGGCAGATTCCCACTTGTACTCTCTGAGACTGAATTACTAAAGGTTTGCATGTGCAAAAACCTATGATGGCCATGTGAGAACTAGTGGTATTGACAAACTAATCACAATCTATGTGTTTTTAGTGTGTGCAATGCATCTAGCATATTTGCTTTGATGTAAATGCAATATCTGCAATCTGGTAGTCGATCACAAACAACTGGGAGGAGAAATCAAGCAAATAGTGTATTTTATCTATAGTGGCCTGTCATCTATGAACAGAGGGTTTGAAGAGATGTTGTGACAAATAGATGCAAGACACCAATAGTTGTTGGTCTACTCTCTTAGATTCATCTTTCAGTATATCTGGTTAGGCGTTGCCACAGCAAATCAGCTTTTACAGATCTGCACATTTGATTTGGAAGAGATTTTTACACAAGTTACAAGAGTGACGCCCCTCCTGTCACAACCCTGTATTTTGTACGGACTGGAGACCGGTGGTTCATGAATACTTCCTACCCCTAAAATTGCTCCACCCACACTCACTCTGCATGCACAGAACAACGTTAAATTATAAATCTGCGCTGCCTCTTTAATCTAGTGGTTACTATATGCTGTTTTTTTTCCAGTTTTTGTGTCTGAAAGTAACTGTATAAGTAATGCAACTACTGCTACACATAGTTCTGGACTTTTAGGCTTTTCACTATTTAACTTCTGGTTCTCAGAAGTTATTTTCGCATTAGACCTGCAGCAGATCTGTGTCTGCAGTGCCTTTTTGTCCATGTGGTGAATGTTTCATAATCCACAAGGTCTTCTGAACCGAACGCCATGAGCGTTAATGGTTACTTGTCGAGCATTACTCTACACTAACCCTTGCTTATCTAATCTCATTTTCTAATATTAGCGTACTTTTGTGAATTTGGAGCTTGATGCATTTCCTTACATTTTATAGTGGACTTGTTGAGCTGAAGAGTGTTTTTTGGTGAATGCAAGACTGGTCCTGGTGGCAACTTTTGCAAGAAAGTTAAGTAGACATCCACTTTACCAAGTACACAGTTTATGGAGTATGCAGAGGTCCCTTGACATATTGCGGTTCATCTTCTGTGAACTTGCTGTTTCACAGATTTTTTTCAGTGCAATTTTGATGCCTTTTCTTCATTTTTTAAACAGTGGACTGTGTTCAAGATATTGTCAATCAACCTTCTCCAAGTTGTGTCTCCCATGCAGAATGTGTGCAGTTTGCTGGCGTTAAATCAATCTTAATTGCGAGCACATTTTTCGTTTTATAAAACTGACTTATTTTTATATAAATGATTTGAACTTTCAGAGTTTAAACTAGAGAAATTGTGTAAAATGTTCATGTCTGTCTGAAAATGGTGTATAACATGTGTAATGAGGGGTTTACACTTTGCAATCTTAACCTATCTCAGGTTATTTTTAGAACGTAACTCATGCAATAAACAATAAACAAAGGACCAGTGTTGTTATGGTTTGGTTTCTTTTTTCTTTCGTTGTGGTTGTTTTGTGCTGATTTTGTCCTTTTGTTTTGTTTCTACAGAGTGGTGTGTGGCAGGGGGGCGTGGCTATCTCTCATCCTGGGGCTGCCTCGTTGCACACCTGCTCCTCATCATCATTTCCACCTCTATATAAGCATGTTCTTGGCTGCTTCTTCCTGCTGGATTATTCCTTATGATTTTGGTTTGAATAAACGGTTTCTTCAACTCCTCTGGCTCTGCTTTGGGATCTGCTTCTGTACCCTGACAACTGCACTGCTTCGTTTAAAGGGCTGTAACGAGTATCCAAGTCTTGAATATTCTCTATCTCCTCCCAAAAATTAAAGTATGAAAACTTGCAATGCCCAATATCGCTGATTTGCAATCTTTATAAATGTTGTAGAGTATATTAAAATACAATGGTGTTTTTCTTGCTCCAAAATGCAGAATAATGTTGGGTTTCAAGCTTATATAGTACAATAAGTCAAATATGCAGTGCTATTGTCACTGGAAGTAAACAAACTTAAAAAGAGTCAGCAACACACTGTAAGTTTTGAAAAAAGTAAATGTGCTTCAGCTCCAGTGTTTACATTCTTTTGGTTATGGTATAATCGTTGTTGCAATTAATGTAATTCCAGCAGATTCTAAAGTGGAGAAAGGCAGCCTCACGCTGATATGCATATATATGATAGATGTTGTTACCACTGAATTTAATTAGAAGTTTGACCAAAAAAAAAAAGTAAAACGTTTCTCCTGATTCTCCTCTTTTAAATTAAGGTGTTATCAATGACAGTGATTAATCTTTTTTGATTTAATTTGCTTTAATACATCATACATCTAGTAAAAACAAATGGAAATAACTGTAAAAGCAAATTATATTAAAAAGTTAGAATTGTGATTGGATCTATGAATCGTTGAGCTTGATTCGCAAAATATATTGGATCACCACCCAGGTAATGATCCACGGCCCTATTTACACCCAGTTTCATGACTTGCTGTCCCGCATTAGTCTGAAGAATGAAAAAATGAAAACAAGAATAATATTGACTTCATGCAAATAAGAAACGCCTCGTAAAGTTCAGACAACTATCAGATTCTCCTCCGTGCTTGTTTTGGACGGTACTTCTTCTTCTGCTACGTTTTTCTTCTTCTACTGTACATCCGGCAGGCAGACTTGACTCTAAAAGGGCAATGCTGCACTTCCTTTGTTAAAACAAATCCACTTTCTCATAGGATTCCGTACAGTCCTGTACCTACTAAAAAAAGATAGCAACACCTCAATGCTCTTTCCAAATTGCTCCCCACCCAATGTTTTCTGCTACTTTGCTGTCAGGGGCAAATACTGATCCACACAACTACAGTGTCCTCTAGCGGCTGTTTGTGAGAAACAATCGTTATAAAGGCAACCGTTAATGGGAAGATAATGAACTTATTTGTGCTTAAAAAAATCACTTAGTCGCTCTTGAGTATAAGTTGCACCCTTGGCCAAACTAGTTTAAAAACTGAAATAATCATTTATACTCCAAAAAATACTGTTATTATTCTGAAGTTTATGCTTTCACGGTTTGCTGTTCTTTCTGAAAGTGGATTCTACTGTAGACCACAGATTATCAAATATTTATATATATGAAAAAATAAAAAGTTTGTCACTAAAATCACAGCCAAACTTTGCCCTATTTAATGTTCAGCTCCTAGATTCCTCATGTGGGATTATAATAGTTTATTTATTCAAGTTAAAGTTTAGGAACAGGTTTAAAAGGAAAAAAGTCTTTGCTCATCCACTCCACTTATTAAACCCGTTGAAGGTTAAAGTGAAAAGCATTGATCTAGTGTTTCAAGTGCAGCTTTCTAGTGTGAAGATCCTCTTTGTGTGCTGATGAAAAATTCATTTACCTGCTAAATGAGACGAGCTTAAACCTCCCGAGAAATTCTCCAACATAACCTTATTAATGGTAAAGTGTGGTTTGTGCTTTCACTTTTTAAACAAGTTTCAAGCCAAAAAAAAGTCTTATTGTTTAATTTGTTTATCGCACAACTTAGTTAAATCCTGTGAAAAATTAATTGTTCTGAGAGTTTTAGACAGATGCAGCCGTTTGGGAGTTTTATGAAACATACTAAAGTACATATGCTTTAGATC
Source organism: Oryzias celebensis (assembly GCA_014656515.1). Classification (NCBI taxonomy): domain Eukaryota; kingdom Metazoa; phylum Chordata; class Actinopteri; order Beloniformes; family Adrianichthyidae; genus Oryzias; species Oryzias celebensis. Next base: position 32,381,178 of record BNCR01000005.1, on the reverse strand, counting down.
TCATTTATTTACCTCACATCAATTATTCATCATACTGCCTAAAATAGCTGGTTGTTTTTTCTTTAAAAACAAGCCATTTTAGAGGGATAGTCTTGTGAAGTCAGAATTTCTCTGCTGTATTACTTCTCTGCTCCCTCTGGTGGACAGACTATTTCCTAAACAATAAAATGTTTATTAGTTTAAGTTTATTCATTAAGATTTAGTAATCAGAGGTGTAGACTCAACTCAAAGTGTTGACACTAAATCACTTAATCAGTTAGTCTCTAAGGAGAAACATAAAAATCTTGTTCATCTTTCCAACTGCCAACAGAAACCCCATATATAAATCTAGTGGTTAACTGCCCTACCGATTATGTTTTACTTTTTATTGTCTGGAATCTACTTCTGTACACGAATGCAAGATTCCCTGCACTTATTTGCAGCATACCACGGCACTGAAGTGTAAATAACACAAACAAACACCCAACTCAAAAAACATTAATGATCACAACAACAATTTAAAAAAGCAAAACAATAAAAAGCAAGATTGAATTTTAGAAATCCAAACAAAAAAGAAAAATGAAACAAAATGGAAATGTTTTGTAAAACTATTGTAGTTTCCAGAAATAAAAATGAAGTATATAAAAAAAAAAAAAACACAATAAGTAACTCTAAAAGATGGTACTAATGAAAATCGCTGATTGGATGATAACTTTTGAGTTTTTTCAAATGCGTCTTCAACGTCCACATACTAATATACAGTAAGTTTAATGATTAGTATGGGGGACATCTATTATTGCTTCATTCCAAATATCTTTCTTCTGAAATGATGGACAAACTTCATCATCCAATCAGTAACGTCTGATAGTTCCTACCTCCTGTGGCTTCTTTTTATGCTTCGTATTTTAGCATTTTATTTAATTTCTGGATATTATTTTGGTTTCCCAAAATGTTTCATATTTTCTTTATTTTTTTATTTTTAAAAATAATATTTTTATTATTTGTTTTGCTTTTTTAAATGTGATCTTTAATGATGAGGTTATTTGTTGGTGTAATTTGCATTTCAGGGCTACTGCAGTCAAAAGGCCTAATTTGTTAAAAGATTGAATGCTTGCAAATGTGTGCGAGCTAAATATCTTTTGAAAATCCTTCTCTAGATAATATCCTAACTAGACAGAAAAAAGAGCAGAGGCAATGCATTCAGTGTAATTGCCTATGATGAACTTGCAGTATGGGCATTTCTGACAGAAGGCAGTAAAAATTGGGAGGATGGGTAAACATAACACCAACAACGTGTTATCAGTGGGGAAATGAGATTGTGGCAAATGTTTTGCATCTTTATTTAGCTTGTCTAAAAAGTAGGTGTTAAATAGCACAACTTTACGCACAAATGGCTGCGCTTGTTGTTACGTGGGGGAGGCATGGAAACATATAAAAGGCGATGGAGAGAGCTCATCTTTTCTACTCTTGTAAATATTTATGGAATGCCAGAGGCAAAGATTAATGAACAAATTGCCTCTCCAGCATTGCACTTCTGCTTCTGTATGAGTTAAGCCATGATGGGGAACTGATTATGGCAAATAAAGATGACATTATGTCTTTCTTTTGCCCCATTTTTTCCAGTGTAACATTTTGTGAGTTGGTTGTTTCTTTAGTGCTTATTACACACATCACTGTTACTCTTATCCTGGACCCAGCTGCTGGCATTGGGAGCCCTCATCATTACCTGTACCCCATCATTGATTTATCCCACAAAAATGTTGTTGACATACTAGGAGCTACAGTGCCTGCTGCAATGGGTCAAGTATTCTAACCTGCTTGTGTTGGCCATTGACTTTTTCCAAGTCAGCTTTACAAATATTTATTCCCAACATATGTGTCAATTACTGACTGTTTTCTTTTCCTTTCAAAACACATTGCATGTGCACTTAAGGCCGAAGAAGAATGTAAAATGTATAGATGCTACAGACCATGGTCATGCACACAGAATTTGCACACTTATCTTACTTTTACTTGTAAATGAAGTTCACAAGCCTCTTCTTCTGGGAAAAAATATCCAAGACTTTGGCATAAAAGTCTTTCTTCTTTTAGTTTTAGAATCATTTTTGAAACATTTTGAAGGTTGGAGTCTTTAAACTCTAGCTTTGCTCTTCATGTTTTAATTAAACATCCAGTTTAAAAACTTTTTTAAGCTGAGATAGTACATCAGTTAGGGGATGGGTCAAATTTCACACATTAAATAGGTGCGTAACAACGAATGGGACTTAACATGGGACTGCACCATCTGAAGTGTAGCAGAGCTCGATGCTGCCTGACTTCATAGCCTGTAATTGAACAGAAAATGTACAAAAAACTGTGATTATAAGTATAAAAATGTTCAAATTATTTGATTCAAATTGCATTTTCAGCACAGATTAGTAAACACATTTTTTTTATTAGTAAACATCTTATGAGGGCAGGTGAGCATGATGCCTCACCTGCCTCCCTTGACCCCATATCCATGGCTTGTGTCACAAGACACATCACAGATCTTGTGAATAATAGATGTCAGATCATCTATAAGGACTGCAGCCTGTTTCATTTGTTCCAGCACCACCTTGGTTTTCAAAGTATCTGCTCTTTCCAGTAAGTGTGCTGCATCTGTTCTTAAATATTGATCCATGGCGTCCCTCTTTCCTTTTGTGTGTTTTTTTTTCTTTGTCCATGAGCATTTTTTTTTAACCTTATCTGGTGTTCTTCATGTTTTGACAACTGTTTTTTTTTTCCCCGCATGTTCCGCTTTATCAAAGTTCTATTAGTGACATTTGGATTTTTTCTTTTGTGGAACTTGGAGTTCTTTTCTTGTCTATACATTCACTAAAATCTTTATTTTCTACCGGTTTGATTCTCTTCGTATTTGCAACTTTCCTGCTCTTTTTCCTAACTGTGGAGAACCATTGCACATGCTGAATGTGAATATTTCTGTTTATGCCAGTGATAAATTGTGCAGTCATTCCAGTGGAACAACCGCAAATCCTAAACAAAACAGTAGGCAATATGCAATTTACGAGAGTGAACAGGCCATTTTACACTTCCTGTTAAGGATCTCAGTGAAGAAAAAACATTGTAGGCAAACAAAAAACCTGTGTTTTTCTTTACAAACATATTTCAGCTTAAATAATAAATAGACAAGCTACCAAAAAAAATTCAATTCCAGAGAGATGATAAACTTTAATCGGAACCTTCCCAACAACATTCAAAAAACCCTAAACACATTCTGGGTGGGGACTCGTTTTTTCCATTTTAAGTTAAACCCTTGAACAAATAGCATCTAGCTAAAACTCCAATTTCCCAATGATAAACAATGTCCTTGAAGTAAACAAATCTTGTCATACAAGTGAACGTTTAACAAAATGACCTCTTTGTTGTGGAATCTATTTGACCATCCCCTGCCTTAAGCCTGATGATTATTCTACATCCTTTAACTCAGTTAACAACCAAATCCTCCTTTTTACACATTATCATCCCAATTTACAAAGATCCTGAAAAAAGATGACAACATTGTGTACACACACATATCAGTTAGAATGGCATTTGTAGATGATGTACAAAAACTGAATGCAGAGACGAAAACAGGTGCACACCACAGTGCGCAAATGAGGATTAAAGTGTGCGCTACTGATTGCGTTTGTTGTATCAAAGGAAAAAAGAAAAGGGAATGAACAGAAGATAGTGAGTACTGTTGGAACAAAAGCAACAAACTGTTGCCCTTGAAGAAGTACAGACATATGTAAACCAAGACCATTGCAATGCAAACAAAGCAGCTGGTCATCCTAGTGTCAGCTGTTCATTTCAATGAGGAGAGATATTAAGGTAAAGATGTTTTTGTGTTACAGGAAAACATGCACAAATGAGTCCATAATCTTTGACGATCAGGCTGTTGGTCAATGACGTCTTACGCACTTGGGGTGAACTCAGATCATAGTTGTATAATCTCCAGAGCTTAGAGCTGAGCTGGTGGTTAGAGACCAAACCATCCCAAAGAATTGCTTCAGGTGCAGAAGGGACAAGTGACCATCAAGAGACAACCATTCATGAACCTAAAGGCAAATATACGATTGCTACTGGCTAAGAAGAACAGCAGACTATGTAGCTCTTGGTTCAAAGTGAAGGCTTGGTTGATAACAGCCTGTAGTTCTAGCACCGATGGTGGCCAAAAATGTGCTTACAGAAAGGTTTGAAGAGCCAATATACAATTTGCAAAATCATTTTTTTTTTAGCTTTAGGTGTAATATAATGTTCATTCTTCACTATAAGCAACCCCAAAGCAATTTTTTTAATCTGTTCGTGCATTTCTGAGTATTCTATCATAAATATTATATAAAATCCTGCACTCTGATCACAAGCCCCTCCCAACACATAACAACGAGCAAGTTATCATAAGCTGACATAGACAAATGAGAACAGCCCATTCCAGGAAGAGTCTGTGCTGCCAGCACTGCCCCCAGGCTAACATACACACCTAACTTCTCCATGAAGCTAGTGGTGATCGGCGACACCCTTTCATTTTAAGTACACAATACCGTATATCTTCCAATTTTGTCCAGTCTCCAATAGTCGCCAAGTCTAACAGTGTTCGTTGCTTTAGATGGCGGTCCATAATATTGATCCGGCTCCTTTAAGATATCAACTCCCCCGGATCAAGAACTGTCAAACAGACGCAGCGTGTCAGTATAGCGATGGCCAAGAAATGCTCATTTGATTTAGTATTTAAACTTTGTGTGGTGACATATTCCAAAGAACATTCTTGTGAGGAATCTTTATTGTACCAAAAATAATATATGATCATGTATGTGGACATAGTTTACTCTGAAAAGCTCAAGAAAAGCATGGTATAGGTCCTTTAAAGAGTGGGCTTTGGTGAGAGTTGTAAAAACCTGCAGCCCTACAGCGCAGCAGCCAGAACCTGGAGAGGAATCATTGTGTAAGAGAGATGGTAGAGTGATGCAGACTATGCACAGGATCAGAATTTCTGACTAGTTCCCCTCCTGAATAACATTTAGCTAAAAAGAAAGTCACACTTTCAGTCAGATCTGCACTAACTTTATGCAGTTGCCCAAAATGAATTCAAAGCCATGAAACTCACCAAGCGTTGTTTCTTACCTCCACTCTCCTGCAGGTCAACCATAGTTCCTGCCCAGTTTACAACAACCTATCCAGCTATGCATGTAAAGCTAATCCTCAAAACATATCTGAAAAATCATTTAAAAAATTGCTTTGAAAATGTGTTTAGCTGATAAATTATGCTTGACTTAAAATGCCTTTCTTTCAAATGTTGCTTGTGTTGTACATAATCTTTCATCTTGGTCATGTTCTTTTAGGTAAAAGTGTCTACTAAATGAATAAACGCATATACAAACAGCAAAAAACATCGATGGTTATTAACTTCTTAAAACATAGGCAGAGCCAAGTATATTAACGCAACGTATGAACAATTATTCAGATAAAAATAGCACAAAAAACATGCTAACAAATCAATTAAACTCTTTATGTCACCTTAAAACACTAAGTCTGTTAAGTTCCTCATCCTGTGTGCCACTTTGGAACAATTCCACCAAGCCTGGCATAAGACTGAGTGGCGCTTTTTATTCTTCGTTGCTGTCAGTAGCAAATATTGATCCACCAGCCTACAGTGCCCTCTAGTAGTTCTTGTTATTATTATTTTTTTTAAATCACATTCAAGTCACATTACTGGCCTAACTCTGCAAAAAAATTGCCACTAATTCCTATTAACACCGGGCACGTGACGTGCATTCTTGAATGTACTTCGTCTAGCCCATCATGTTCACACTAGATTATTGTTACCCAATAATAGCATCTGGCAGCCACCTACAGTTGTAGGAGACTGGGTACAAAATGTCAAAGCAGTGCAAATTTCTTGAATCTTTCTCCAGGTTTTATTTTTCAAAGCTTTATTCAATATATATAAAAGACCTGGTGCCATATACATTCTGGCAAAATTATTAATTTCTCCTCCATGATCAATTTTCAAACGGTGTGCACTTATTTGCTATTAAAAGGACCCATCCATACGTTACTACCAGAATCAAGTTCAACCTCGTTCAACTTTCATCTCATGTTTTGTTGGTGGAGCTCAAAAATGATACCACAGCTTTCCTGCACATTAAGTTGTTCTAATCAAAACAATGCATTTATTGACCCAGTGTACCTAATAAAAGACTGTAGGAGAGAAGCAAAATCTAGTTAAGGAGACATTGTACACACATTGATCCCATAAGTGAGTAAAATGTGAACAAAACTTCAAACATAGTCACATCGATGTTCTTTTTGAACAGAAATGGACCTTAGGCCATGCACTAATTGGAAAGCCAGTGGTTCAGTCTCCGGTCCCTCTGGTCTACTTGACAACATGTCGTAGTCTGACCCGGAAACTCTAATTGCTCCTGATTTAGCATCAATGAATGAGTGAGTGGTAGAAACAGGGGAAAAAAGCAATAAAATTAGTGAATGTTTAAATAAGTAAACGCAGCTACTGAGACTGTCCATAGTCCTTCAGGAGTGCTTGGATTTTTATCACATTTAAACTTTTAATTCCATTACCTGCTAGGCTAGAGTGGTTTATCAATAACTGCTGTGACAAAAGAGAGGAGAAAGCTAAATAGCTTGAATGGGGCTTAATTTATTATTGTCCTTTTTGAACTCATCTCAAAGGGAAACTAAAAACTCATACTTGTTTGGCATCATTAAATTTACACTTTTACTGTATGGTGATTTAGCCGCTTGGGTTTATTGTGCACGTACAGAGCCTGTTCAAGCTGAGCACAACTGAACTCACTGGGTGTTATTAAAAGATAAGGGCATTTTCTGTTAACAATGTAGCGACGCATTAGAGTGTGTATTATTTCATACTAACCACTTCAATTAATTTAGCTTGATAAAACACAAATTATCACAGTATTCCATAATGTCTGGATAATTAAAAGTGTAGGGCTTTGTTAGGTGGATAAAAAATAAGGAGCAGTGTTCATTTAAATCTTGGCTCTTTGCACTTGTTGATTTAACATGGGGGTTTATAATAAACAGAAATCCTTTTTCACACAAGACATTTTGACATGTCAATAAAAGAAAATAAATAAATGTGCTGGAATGGCTTTTGGAATGTTTTCTAAAATCACTAGCCCCTTTCAATGGCCTTGTGGAAAAAAATGCGCAAGACAACCTCCGCTTGAACTCTGGCCAATTTAGATTCACCGTCTGCATTCTAAGACCTGAACTTTACATTGATTTGAGGAAAAACTGGAGGGAAATTGAAACTTGATCCAACTGACTTGATGTCTATGTACTGCACTGAGGGATCTTTTTTTCTTTTCCTTTTTGTTTGATGCATAAATGATAGAGGGAAAGGACTTCAACTCATTGTCTAACGAAAGTTGTGATGTTGTAGAGCAGTGGTTCCCAGTATCGATCCTTGGGACAGTTGGTACCAGACCACAGAGAAAAAAAGAATCACAACCTACATTTTTCCATTTCATTTTCTAATCGGATTTTGAAGAATGTTTTACTTTGAAAAACTACTGGATTCTCTCCACTACATCTGACTCATTCTTTATTTATGTCTAGTTGCTCGGCCATGTGTTTAAAATCCATCGGCTACTTTCTTAAAGCAGCTGCAACCGCTAAACCAACCCCAAGTTAACAAAGATGACAAAAAACAAAACTATGAGGGAAGTTTCTTTTGGCAGAAAAGATCCAGAGAGGGAACAGAAGAAGAGAATTTGACTTAAAAACAAAATAAATCTGCTTTTAGCAGACAAAACTCAGGAGTCTTTACTCAGAATATGGCATTATTGTAAGTTATTCCCACAGACTATAATAATAATAATAATCATAATAATAATAATCATGCAAATGCATCTTCAACCGGCTGTCTAATGTTACGAGAATGCCGCTAATGAAGTTGCTCAAATGATGAATTTATGTTTAGGATTATATTTAGGAAATCCCACTTTTAGTAACTGTTTTTTTTTTTGGTTGTTTTATTGTTTTTTTTTTTTTTGTATTTATCCACCACATCTTAAAGGTCAAGTGAGGCTTAAGTTGGTGTCCTTTTTTTTTTTTTTTTTTTTAATTTCCACTTTAACAGGTATGGGTTAAGGGGAAATCTATATCACATTTCAATGGTTCCCACTGTAAATCATGTGTAAAAATAAAGTTTAAACCAAATACAGATATTTGAAAGAGGATGAAGATACATTTTAACCTAAAAAGTTAAGGGACTCTGGAACTACAAAAAAAAAAAAAAAATCGCATGTCTTAATTAGCCTCTACACTTGTCCATGAAAATATTGTCTGATATTAATCCGGTCAATGACCTCATAAAGTTTGGGCACCACTGTTTTAGAGAATCCACAAGAACCGCCAAAGCTGGCAGTTGTCAAACCCACGGTAAATGGCGTACACCTATACAGAATTTTTCTACCATCTCAGAAGGCTGAAAGTGCTTTACAGTTACAGTCCCATTCACCCATGCACACACACATTCACACACTGATGTGTGTGTGCCACCAACCTATAACCACCAGAAGCAATGTGGCTTGCAGTGTCTTGTCCAAGGACACTTCGACACATGGGTGGGCAAGGCGGGAACTGAAAATCCAATCTTCCTACCTCTGCACCGCCTCCGCCCCAGCATGTCATGAAATGACGTAGGGCTTCATTTCTACTCTAGATCTTTCTAAAATGTCACATACTATGGTAAAATTATGTCAACCAAATAAAATGAACACAATAAAAGCTGAATAGGAAAGTAGAGCCACGAGTCAGAAGAGAATTGCTGAAAGCATAAGAATGTGTTATAAACAAATGATTGTCAACATTCATGCCTGTGACTGATTACAGTTGTCTTTAAAAATACACAAAAGTATGAGACAGAAACTTACTGTTGCTTTTCCCACCCACTTATTATTTTATTTCATTCTGCATTATAACTGCATGGAGATGCAACCCACCACTAAAAAATACCTTTTTTGTTAATTAGGAGTCTTGATTTTGTTGTTGTTCTTTTATTGATTTTTTTGTTTACTCATGTTTTACTCAGGGCAGCATGGTAGTGTGGCTTGCACAACTCCCTAATCACTACAGGTAGGTTCAGTGTTGGGGGTAACGGATTACAAGTAACAAATTAATATAATTTCGTTACTTTTGTCAACAACGGAGTAACGTAACGAATTACAGTTCAAATGTTGACAATTAATTATAATTACTGGACTTAAGAAACCCTCGTTACTTAGGTTTTGTAGGCTCTAAGTTTTTTCTCTTGGTTAGATGAAGCGAAAACGCAGATTAATTTAAAACAAAATGAAGTAATTGGCATACACGTGTGCACAGAGTTGGGGATCAGTCAAAGTACAGAAACGCCCTCATTCTTGCAGTCAAGGTGCTTTCCAAACTGGCTCCAAGATGAGACAAAAAGACACGCTGCCCTGCAAGGAGTCCTGTCATCTTCGAAGAGCATCAGGTGAGCGGCAGAGCAGAGCTATGTACTGATGTGTCTGTTACAAACGAAACGACTCTAAAGCCACTCTTTGGTGTCAGCGACAAGAGTCCGCTCCTTCCTGGGACTCTAAGCCAATTTTTTTTCTATATTAATTCATCCTTTCTTTATTTTTTTCTCTGAGCTGCATGCGACTGGGCAATAAGAGTTCACTCACAACGTGCTCAATAGGGGCTGGGGTGCAAAGTTTAGTAGACTCTCAGCTGCATGGAACTCTGCACAAAAGGCAGATGTAGAGAAAGAGAGAGAGAGACTGATTCATTGGGTGCAACTCAATGTCATGGAATACATAAAGTTGTCCAGAATGAGCATGGAGGCATATAATAGTTCTTTGTGTTTCCAAATACTGGCTTAGTTTCAGATTTGACAGAAATGAATGTTATTTTCCACATCTGACTTTGAGCTGTAGCAAAGACCACAACTTTTGTAACTTATTTTTGTGTCATTTTTCACTCTGTTGTCTGAATTCAAAAAGAAGCCACAATTATGTCTTGAACCATGTTCATACCTTGCACAAGATTATTGCTTGAAAAATATAGTTTTTAATCATTTATTTATTTATTTTAACCTTTATTTAACCAGATAAGCCATATTGAGATTAAAAATATATCTTTCAAAGGAACCCTGGTTAATGACAGACAAGAGGATCTTGTTTGTGCGAAGCTGCTTTTCCCTTTGAGAATTTTTAAATGAGTGGAAAAAAGAAAAGTAATGAGTAGTGAATTACTTTTTCAAATAGGTAATGAGTTAAGTTAATTAATTATAATTTTGATCCAGTAACCAAGTAATTAATTATTTTTTAGAAATAACTTACCCAACACTCCCATCAGGTTCGATCAGTTATTTGGTGACTCTGGAATTGTCCCCTAGTATGAATGTGTGTATGCATGTGTAGCCGTCCGATGTTCTGCCAAACCATCCAGGGTATACCCCACCTTTGCCCAAAAGTGACTAAGATTGACTCCAGCAAACCCAAAACCCTAAAAGAGATTACACAGGTTTGAAAATAGATGAATACTGTAACGAGGGGTCGAAGCCGTGTAGATTCATGTGCAAACGGTTTAATGAGCTACAGGTGCATTGAAGCTGTACTAAATTAGCTTCCCTAAAATGTTCAAAACCCATTTATTTTAGATGCCATATTGAATGCCTCATGGCGTACATGGATGAACAAGAATTTATTATGTCAGTCTTGATTAATCATTTAAAAGTCCTTTGAATTTACTTTCACTTTGTATCATCTTACAAGAAATGTCATCACTTTAGATGACTGCTGAAAGAGGCTGTGGAGATGGAATTGTATTGGAAGAGTGGAGTCATGTGACAGTATGATTGACAAAAGCTGTCTCACCTTGCTGACTGAGTTCAGCACATTTCTGACTCCTGACAGTGCTGCCTCTCTAGAGCAAAGTTTATTAAGGAGACCCGATCCGTTGTTAGTGATCAGATCCATTATTTAAAAGGATTACGCAGACAGATTTAAGGGAATCGCGCACTTTTGTTTAACTTGTTCATTTTTCCTGCAGAAATTATGAGAACTTATGTCATCTTAACTTTATAACTCTTCTTTATTCTGTCATTTTCTCTTTTCCAGTTGAAACATGTAAATTCCAACTTTCTACTTTTCTTCAAAAGGTTTTTTTTTGACCAACTGTATACACTGATAGAAAATGTTTTGAAAAACAAACTAATCACTTCTAGTCCATATATTTAGCAATTATACATGTCTTGGCTTAGAGGAAATGTGTTTCTACTAGGGCGGTCAACGTTAACACGTGAATGCATGCGATTGATTAAAAAAATTAAAGCATTATTATGTATCAACGCAGATTAATTATACCACAGAAGCGACCGTCTTCAGCTTGTGTCGAACGGTTCAAGCTTCCACGGGGTGCATCAGTTTCTGAAAATACACACTTCGTTGGGCACTATCCCACTTATAACATGGTCACTTAAAGAAATAAATATTCAATACATTTTTACTACTTTATTCTTGCGAACTATTTGATTGGTTGGTGATTTGATAATTGATTGATTGTGTGGGCCATTTTCATGGTAACACAGCAAAGCGTTGCTGCAACACCCCAGCAGAACAAAACAAAACAAAAAATACTTCATAGGTTAATTGGTGTCTATATATTGGCCCTAAGTGTGCATATCAGTGTTTGTGTGTAAGTGTTTAGTCCTGCAACGAACTGGTGACTTGCTCAGGGTAACTCATCTTCGCCCAACCTTAGTTAGGTTGAGAAGCATTGTTTTGTCATTAAAACAAAAAAAGCCTCCTTAAAATAAATACAAATTGCATTACTGCTGATTAGAAATAACGAGGACTTATGAATCAAATCTTAACCCCCCACAAAAAAAAAAATTCTGGCATTGATGTTCCCCTGCACCTGTTGTATTGATGTCACACAGTGATGGGACTCCTCTAAGGATGGAGGGTACCCACCTTTCTCTGCTGAAGAGAAAAGAATCAGTAGGGATCTACTGCATCCATAGCAGTCTTTGCTCTACGTTTAAGTGCAGCAGCTTCTGAATTGTGGCTCAGCTATCAGTGCAGATTATATGACCAGATTTTTTTTAAAGATACACAATAAGGAACAAAAATACATTGTGTTGAGTATTTACATAATTGATACGTGTTTAAATGATCAAAAAATGCGTGTTTCCCTCCTGGGGTAAATTCACAGTGGTGTGGGTCTTCTCTGATGCCATATTAAATTCCTCTAATGTTACTTCTCAGTCTCATCCCTGAGGAATTGTCCCTGTTTAGACTCTATTGATTCCTCACAAAGCTTTAGGTATATTGATTCCTTATTTGGCTTCAGGAATAGATTACCAGTCTGGTGTTGCTCATAATCTAAACATGGGCTTATTGATTTCAAGCTGGCTGCAGCCTGCAGAGCTCTGGAGGTGTCGCAGACGTCGTTCAGCACGCATTGGGTTACCAGGCTCTCAGCAGTTCAGCTGCAAAGTATGAAGGATGGATGTGCTGGAAGCACAAAGCCTCTCACCTCAGGAAATGCTTCACAATTGAGGCTGTAACAGATTCTCTGAGCTTTAGGGAAGGATTTATGTTAATTAGGGTCAGGGAGTTGGTTGCCTCCAGAGGGATGAGAGTGAAGAAATAACTGATCAGAATGTAGTAGTAGGCTTGTATCTTAAATCTATTTACCACATGAATTTATTTTTGATGATAGCATCCAAATTCACAATAATCTATCATATCCAGAAATGCGTAATTGATGTTTTTGAATGACATTTTCTTTTGGTGCTGCTTTGACTGATGCTATTTTCTTTTTATGTAGGAGGTATTTAATGAAAATCTAGGAAACATCCCATGAAAACCAAATTCTTTGATTAAATGTTTAGACGGAGCTTTCTCTGAGGCAAATGGAAACAGACTGAGCCCTTTGAGTAGATTAACGGCTCTGTAAGGCCAATGAAAAAGAAAATACATTAAGTCAGAGGCGCTGCGGTGCCAGCAAAATAGCACTTTAGATCTTTCTCAACTCTGATTTCTTACTTTAGACTAAAGCAAAATATATGTTAAATATTTTTATAATTTCATAACTTAAAAATTTAATTTCTTTTGTGTTCTTTCAAAATTTAATTATTTTTAATTTCTAAAAAGAACGTGTAAAAGTTGTCAATACAAACTACAATGTTCCCACGTTTATTACGGGGGTCACATTCCACAAATACCTGTGACAGGTAAAATGTGTTTAGTTTAGTACATAAACATTTACTCTAGTTTTTAATATTTTTTACTTAGTGTACTCGTTCCTTTGATGCTTTAAATACATGCTTAATTGCTTTATCTTATGACTCTCCACTTTTCGTCATCTTTGTTCAGAAGAATAATAAAAAGAATAATTAACATTATTGCTCCTTTTTACAATGACAACACCAATTCCTCAGCTGACTGGTCGTATCCCACCTCTCTCCACAGAACTGGTGAGCAGCCTGTCCACAGCAGGAGTTGATAAATGGGTCAAATTACTTCTTGACAGAGAATGTTCTTTTCTCCAGGTGGTAATTATATCACACAAAGTCCAGACAAGAGCAGATTTCTTTGCTATTTTTGCACATGTGGAGAACAGTTAATTGCAAGTGAAAGGCCCAGTTAGACAAACGACTTCACTTTTTTCATACACTGAACTGATCTTCACCAAAAACTCAATATGAGGTAACGAGCTGCTGACTGTTTATGTCTTTGGCATAAACCTAACTTTAGATGTATTATTTGATTAATTGTGCAGCTTTAAATTTCAAGATAAAACATAGTGAATGTAAAAGCCTGGAGGAAGACTCAAGAGATTTGTACCACTTAGACTTTGCACACCAAGCCGTCTCCGACTGTAAGTACATGTGCAATTACTGGGTCGCAACAGTCCAGTGTGAACACTATAAGCTAATACCGCGTTCAAAAACCCAAATTCAGCGTGTCCTTGAAGGTACCACACATGCTCAGTGTGAACGTAGCATGAGGCCAAGGCAGCGTACAGCCTTGACAGGTCCCTCACTAAGGGTTTATTCAGACTGGACACATTTGGGTGGCTTAAAGTGAATCAAAGTTTGTTTTCCCTGATAATACAAAACATGTTTTCAGTCTGAATACATCCAAGCAAACCATCAAGGACCTCTCTGACCCATCTTTTGAGGTGGTCTTGCTTTGTTTCAAACTGAGCACCGGTTCGCTCTGAGTACCTTCGCTCTGTAGTCTGCGCAGAAAACCTGGACCAAAATGGCAAACGCAGCTGGGCATTACGGATGTAAAACAGCAGGAAGGAAGCCATCGATGAGCCTCGGACAAACGTAGATCAACGATGAGACACAGCAACTCATTGAAATGTGGTTGGATGAATGCAGGCTCATTAAAGCAACTTTTAACGTAATACGCATTGATCCTCACACTGTTTTTCCAACAATCTGTACATCATAAACACTTATCCATATACCTTCTTAGTCGTTGTATCCTCAGTAACCGCCTTGCAGCATGCATCCGCTGTACCAAAGTAGCCATAAGAAGTTTTGTACCTGATGCTGACACACACGTTCAGAATTATTTGAATAAGTTACAACGATTGCAAAGCTTAGGACTTCCATTATTCTTTCTCCTGTTGCTTTGCCCGACCCTCATAATTCCTGGTCAATGAGTGAAGAGATTTTTAGTCATGTGGTTTTGTTCACAGGCTTTAGTTTGAAACAAGTCTCTGGTAGATGGTAGTTTGAATACAGACCAAGGTTCAGGACTTGATCCGTACCAACTGACTTTTCCGGCTTGAATACACCCTAAGTGAAAGCTTTCCACAAATGTTTGCAAACTCAAAACTCAATCACATCTCTTCTTCTTTGCTCTGACAGCTCTTTTCAAGAGTCCACATGAATCAGCAAGTCTAAGAAGAAAGCAGTAACTTGGGGAAAAAAAACACTTTTTGCAACGCATTTTCAAAAGTTTCCTTCAGAAGAACACATTCCCGTATCCATTCCCTTATCTGACTGCTTCATGAAGCAGATAGGCAACCGCAGTCATTTTTCATTCAGTCATGCATGGGAGAGAAACAGCCTGACAGCTGACTGACAAGTGGATTTAAAGCTAAAGAAAACACATCCAATGACAAAATTCATATTTGGTTTCTATTTTAAACTTCAAGCAGCAGAAGTGCAGATTTGAGACACGTTTCCACGATCAAGTACTTGAATGAGGAAGTAAAATTGATTCAAACTGCGAGATGTAAAAATCAAGTGCTGATGTGACATTTACCGTTTGAGTTCAGTTTTAATGAGAAAATAATACGCCATAATTATGGGATTATTGTCAAAAGGGCTCTAAATTATGAAGTGTTTGCAAATACTCATTTTTTATTTTATTTTATTTTTTTGCTTGTTTAGCAGAAAACACTACAAATTACCATTTTAAATAAAAGCTTCTTGTCTTTTGGGAACAAAAATAAACAGCACTTGTGTTTTTTTTTTTTTTTATGCATTTATTTTTTCGAGGCTTATAAAAGAAAAGACTCCATTGAAGTGGCATTAGTGAAAAAAATCAACAATAATTCACTGTTTATCAATCATTAGTAGTCACTCATTACGTAATACCAGCTAAGGCTCTTGTGTCTACATGGATCAACATCATCAAACTGTTTAAAAAGTTTATTTTTATTTTTTTTATTCCTCCATCAATGATATAATGGAACAAAAACCTCATTTATGTCAATTCATGAAGTTCCTGTGCCCAGCAGCTTGTGACAATGAATAAATCATCAGATAAAAAATGCCAGTAACACTTGATATTAAGATTCCTTAACAAGATTTATTGACACATTAACAAACGTTAATGTGATTATAGGGTGTTAGCAAGACATTTATCATCACAATAAGTCATTTAAGGTTTATTAATATACTTAATATGATCCATTAACATCTAACGTTAGACTATTGTCTACATATTAATAAACTGCTTACAAGCTTGACAAATGTATTAACAATCTTCAATATCATATTGAGTCGCCCATTGAACTGTACTTAGGGGGTGATTAGTGTTGTTAGCAATGACAGTGAACTTTGTTACTGGCCCTCACCATAGCCTCAAGTGAACTCAACTTCTCCTGAGAACAGAGCTTAACTGCTTTACCCTTTCCAATCTTCTGCAGTCCGTTTTCTTTTTTCTTTTTTGGTCTGGTCAATCAAACCTTCAGGGAGTCAAGAAACTCCCTTTGGCCAAAACATTAAAAAATGATGTAGTCGATTTTTGAAAGTCCACTTTTTTTTTTAAGTCAAGGACCGAGTGTTGAACTCTGAGGCCTTGAGAGTTGCGGCCTGGCTATTTTTTTTTTTAAACTAACCCTGGACTTGTAGCTTCTTATTGGTAAAACACACATGATCCAGGTAATCAGCAGAAGCAGGAAATCATCAGGATGTCTGCCCTTAAGGCTTGGAGATTGACACTCCTAGTCCTTAGTCTAGGAAAGATTGTGTTTTTAAAATTTTCTTGTGGCATTTTTTTTATGATAGAGGACAATTAAGCTTGGAAGATAATTCATTAAATTATGCTTAAAATTGCACTTGTGAATGTGTATTAATTTAATTTGTTGTGAATTAAGTCATGCAAAAATGCTATTTAAAAAAGGCTTGCAGGAAGAAGCTACTCCAAGCCACAAGCTCCACTCACCACTCAATACCAATTAATCCACTGGTAGACGAAAATATTGATGTACATCTTTGTTATCCTTGTCTGAACTGGCATTTGACTCAAAACTGTACGTCTATATGATTCCAATATTTTTTGTCTTTCTAGCAGCAGAGAGTGTAAACAGATGGATGTCGGAAAGTGGAGGCAGGCCTACTTCAAACAAACTGTTCTGCCCACAACTCACTGAAATACTGCAGCTGTGCAGAATTTATTTCCTAGAAAACATCACAAGTTTTAAGATTTTGGCTAAAAACGCCCAAATCACAATTAAAAGACCACTGGGAACACTTAAAATAGATCAAAAGATGATCAGAATAGGATTTTATTAAAAAGACACTTCATTGCTCCATACTGCCCTGCTCTACTACTCTTGTCCACACTGTTCAGATGCCACTACAAGTGTTATTCAAAGCCTGTCTGTGTCAAAGCCTGGACTTTTATCTTAATGTGCAGAAGGGTCATCTATACATTCCTACAGAAAATCATGTTACGAGGGATGCCAGAGCAACGTGCAGTCTGACAAAGGTCCAGTAAAAGGTTCAGCAGGTTTCATCGTCTCTATTCATGAGTTCATGATAACTGACATAATAAGCTGCCTGTTTCACACTGAGTTCTGTTCAAAAGGGCAGATTTTTCTGTTAAGGTCAAAATGACTCTTTTACAGTCAGAAAAAAAGACAAGAAAAAGAAGGCAGCATGCACTGCATGGGAAGACAAAGATTCTAATGCTGTGACTGCACAGACAGCTGGATTTTCTAACTTCTCTGTGTTCAATAATGTAGATTAAAAGAAGTAATCAAGTTACTGAATCAAAATTGTGAAGTCAAAATATCTAATAGCTTCTGTTCCCCATGTGTATCATCCCACTGTCTCTCTCTTCTCTTTTCTGTGCAGTCTTACAAGAAATGTATACAAATATATTTAAAGAAATAAGTATGGCCTCAAACACAAAGGGGTTTATACAAATATACTCCTTGTGTGACCAAAGATTAAAATCCCCTATGGTAGGGGCTTGGTCACACTGCTCGAACTTTGCTGGAACGTACCTGGAGCGGCAGGGAGGGGCGCCAAATTTTGACAACGCTCGTCACCACGCACAAAATGGGAAAAAAAAAATCGAACACACGGGCATTGGCATAGCGATGCAGCGCTGAAGCCGATGTAGCTTTAGCATTGGTTTAGCAGTAGCGAGCGTTGATGTAGCGTTGGTTGCTGAGGAGTCTGAAGAGGTGCAGATTCTGCTGATGGACTAGTGCACCAATAATTGCAAGTCTCTCAGGATCCATGGTGATGCAACTTGGGCTAATTTGATGTAGGTCTCAACTTAACGGCAGCTCAATTACAAATGAGCTCCTAGTCCTCTATGGCACCTCTATGACAATTCCACATAGAAGTTCATCGCTGCCATGGATCGCCACAACGCCCGACACCGTTCCGGCAATGCCGTGTCCGCTCGTAAGACACTTATGACCACTCCACTGACGTTTGTGCAACGTTTAGTTGCCACCAGTACAACGCTGGCGAAGAAGAAGCGGTGGTCCAGCGTTTAAGATTTCTGCGTTGGTCTAGTCCACAACAAGCGTCCACAAACTTGCATCTAGCGGAGACAAACTTTGACTGGGCATCGGTGGAGCAGGGGTGAACTGAGCGTAGAATGGACCTCTCCTCACTGCTCGCAATATTTTGTGCAGCTCAAAACTTCCGGAGCGGTGGGAGGGACCCTCGAGGAACATCAGCGGTGGCTGAGCGTATGCAGCGTTGCTTTAACGGAAGCCAACTTTCGTTAAACTGTGATGAACGGTCACGAGTGGTGAGCGTTTTTTTTTCACTGCTTCAGGAACACTCCGGTAAAGTTTGAGCGGTGTGACCTGGCCCTAACAGTAACACCTGTCCAAAACAAAAGGCCTTCAGCTCTTCGGTTTGCTCAGCTGTATGTCTCAACTATGTTTTTAAAAAGATACCACAGATCAGCAGTGTTTCAACCCGTGCAAACTGACATCAGTTTCAGACAACTACTGCGTTCCAAATTATTTTGCAAATTGAATTTAATTTTCAAACAAATACATTTTCTTTTCAAATAACTTGTGGATGATATTGTATCTCTGGGTTCTCAGACATCTGTGATCATTAGTTTACAAGGTGAGCTCAATTAAAGAAAAAACTACTAAAGAAGGACGTTTCACATAATTAGGCAGACCAACATATTCAAGCAATATGGGAAAGAAAAAGGATCTCTACTAAGCGTGAAATAGTTCAATGTTTTGGACAAGGTACAAAACCTTTGGATATTTCTCAAAAGCTTAAGCGTGATCATCGTACTATTACAAGATTTGTGGTTGATTCAGCGCACAGACGTATTGGTGCAGATGAAGGCAGAATGACTAAAGTTTTTTTTTTTTTTTTTTTCCTGCCAGACAAATTCATCAGATTAAGAGAGCAGCTGCTAAAGCACCATTACAAAGCAGCAAGCACATGTTAGAAGCTGCTGGTGTCTCTGGAGTCCCATCAACATCAAGGTGTAGGATCCTCCAGAGGCTCACAGTTCTACGTAAACCTTCTATTGGGACACTCCTAAACAACACACACAAGCAGAAACGGCTGCAGTGGGCCCAGAAATATTACTCTTATTACTCATGAGTGCCATGCAACCCTGGATGGTCCAGGTGGATGGAGTAGTCCAAGGGTGGCCAAACTTGGTCCTCAAGAGCTCAACCCAGCTTTCCAGCTCTTCCTGCACTACCTAAATCAGTTCTGTTCAGTCAATCAGGATGTGGAATCACTTGAGTCAGTAAATCAGCAGCAAGCTAGTCAGGTAAACCGGGCAGGATTGACTGTGCAAATGCTGCACACATGGGGTATGTAGGTGATATGTAAGTGTACAATGGACATAGATGCAACAGAGCTTGCACTTTTCATGTGAAAAGGGTTAACAGGTCCCTTGCACTGTGTGCGGGTTTCGGTGGTGAAAAAATTAAAAATATGCACGACACACCTGCATATCACTCCTACTTACCCAAATGTACATGAACATTTTTGCTCTACAGGATCACCAAGCGGGCTGTGATCTTAAAATTTCCTGCCACTCACCTATGTAACCCATACCAATATTTGCCCATTTCTCCCCCGCAGTGAGCATCCTTTGGATGTGCTTGTTTCTTTTCAGAAGGCCCTGTAGAGATCTTCAAGTCCTAACTAAGTATGATCCACAGACATCATTACATGAGGTTATAGTAAAACCAGTTTGCTCAGGTAACTAATGTCTTCAGGTCAGGTGGCTGTCCATAAAAAGAACAAATGTCAGTTTATAAGAAATTATTTTTAAAAAATGTGCTGAACACAAGTTGTTATAATGGACTAATCAGGGAAACTGTAAAAGTTTGTTCAATGTTCAGAGGAATATTGAAGGATTTTTTTCTGTAAAATGAGTCAGCTGTTCTGCTAACAACTTTCCAGAAACATGTGATGCTTTGACAAGAAAATGGCATATATGCAAACAGATATCAAATACATTTCGTCATAATACACTAAAGTTCACCTGCAAAGGAAACTTGAAGCCAGCTTTTTCTCCAATGATTCTGCATAACATCTGTTGTTGTTCATCAGAGGCTTTATTTGCTTAACTTTAACAGCTGACAAGGACCATGAATCATCAAATATTTATGCTAATTGGTGACGTGTGGGCATAAACATGTTTTATCTTGAACTTTAGTGACTTCAAACCAGAAGCAGCCTTTGGGAAATGGTTCAATCTGAGCTTCAAATTTGCCAGGAGTCTCCGTGGACCACGGTGTCTGCAGATCAACAGTAATTTCTGTGTTCAAGTGCAGGAAAACCTGTCGTGGTCCAGACTTTCACTGAAAAGAGAGGAGAATGGGTGATAGGCAGCGATGCAGAATTCAAATGTGAAATTGAAGGGGAACCAAATAAAACTGAGGCCACAAAGAGAAAAGGGTGGAAAAAGTGGCTGCACTCACACTTAACTGTTCTAAGGAGTGTTAAGAAAAGGGGATGAAGACACTTCAGCAAACAGGTGGGGTGGGTGGAGAGGACTGTCAGGAGTAATGGGAAAGAAAACAGGCAGGTGGAGTGAAAGGGAACAGTACACATCTATGGTCATTTTTATTGTACAATTTTGACCCTGAAGAAAAGACAGAAGGAGGAGCTGAAGATGAAGCTGAAGATGTTAAGCTTCTGTTTGGGTGTAATGAGGATGAACGGGATTAAAAAGACATATCAGACAGAGCGGGTCATGGTAGGGTGATTTGGAAACAAAGCTGTGGAGGTGGTGTTAAAAAAAACTTTGCACATGTTAGACAAAAGGGCATAGCATGCACTGGTGGGAGGACAGTGAAGTGTCACTGCCAGGAGAGAGGGGTAGTGGGTGAAGAGATTTCTGACTAGTACTAAGCAGGACGAAAAAAAGGCAGCATTTGAGAGTGAAGGTAAACAACATTGATGAAACGGTAAAGAGAAAATAGCTGATTTGCTGTGTTAACTCCTAAAGGAAATGGCTAAAAGAATACTGCAAAATAAAAGAAAACCTTATTTCTTCTGTCCATTAGAAAACAAATTAAATAAAAAAAGAAAAGAAAAGAAGTAATTGAGATTTAAAAAGTTAATAATAAATAGGGGTTAGAAGACATAAAAGTCACTAAAAATACATATTATATTGCAGAAGCCAAAAATAGCCTACCTTACGTTTTTTTTTACTGTTTTATCGGGATGATGTTAACTTTCTCGTTATCACAAGAGAAAAAGATTTTGTTTTCTCACAATAACAAAATAATGAAAATATTCTGTAGCGTCCCCCTCTCCCTTTTTTGCTTCAGTGACCATGATGATGGAAGCAGGCCATGTACATGTTACAGAAAGGATGCACAGAAAGGGGCAGGATGGAAGCACTGCGAGTTACTCCGGACTTGGTCTTTTATTAAAAAATAAAAATGGGAACAAAAAACACAAGGGCAGTCCATTTCAGGCTTCAGTCTTATATGTATATGTACATACAACTGTATTGATGTGCCACACTAGTTTTCTTTCACACTAGTCTCCCAACTGTTAAATTATGGAGTCTAATAGATCTCGGCACAAAGGAGGATCTCAGCCACTCAGTGAAGCCCTTTAAAGAGCAGCCTGTCACTAAGGCAGCTCTTCTGTGTAGCAAAGTCAGAGTTCAGAGGGTGGTTTCTGTTGCTCATTACTGCTTTGTGTTTAGTCTCAGTCCTTCCATCCACCATTGTCGCCATAGAGGCAAGACTCACAATGACCACAGACTCTACTCTCCTGACAAGTCTTTACAATTTTGATCAGTAAGAGATAAAAGCATTAGCATACCTAAAATACTTTATATATACTGTTTATTTTACTATAACAGAGCAACTGACAAAGATCACACAGTCATAGACAGTTAACTGATGTTAGAAGAATTAAAAAATATACTAAAGTATAAGAGAGAAAATGTTTTAACAGATTTTCACTGTATTTGGTATTTATCAATCCAATCAAACTATGATTCTTACACATGTCACTGGGTTTGGCTAATTTGCTGCACTGTAGCTACCATTTTCCTCCACTATTATAATTTGGAAAACTAGACTTTGCTTGATTTCTTCCCCTGGGCTCACACCACATGCGGTCTGGCTGTGGTGTGGACACCGGAGCTTAGCATAACATAAAAGGTGCAAGAGGCACTCACTCTGCATCCAGTCCGGCCTCTGCTGCGCTCTGTATCCATTTTGTTGACTTCAAATTTTTTCTGAATGCCGGAACTAAACCATAGCACTTTATTATGAATTTAAGGCATTATTCTAAATGAAACCTACTTTTTGCTGTACTCGCTGTTTTCACTGTGTTGTAAACATTACTTCATTTCTGCTGACAGGAGGTCTCAAAGTGTGTGGTAGAGTGTAATTATGGCCAAATAACACCATGGACGACGAGAGGCTGATCACAGAGATCCAGAACTAACCTCATCCTTTTTGATACAATACATTATTTTGATAAGTATAACAGCAAAAAGGACAGAGCCTGGGCGGAGATACCACCTTTGTAAATCCATTGATTGAAGGCGAGTCACGTAGAAAAAAAAAGTGTTGTGAATATACTCCAAAATCACGGCAGAATGAGGGTTTGTTTACTATGACGTCATATTTAAATATTTAAATAGCGAGTTCTCACAAGAACCTACATGAGTTCAGAGGTCGTAGAGGTTTGCAGCAGAGCCTGTCTGCAGCAGAACCACAAGCAATCTGTTGTCAGTGTGAGTTACCGACCGTACCAGACCTCTCTGCAGCCGCACCAGACCCCGACCGCATGAGGTGTGAGCCCGGGGTAAGAGCATTTGCCCTTTAACATCAGAGATGTCACCAGCAACACCAAAATAACACATGCTCACTGACAGACTGTAATGACTCAACCGTTTATGCAATCAACATCAATCAGCGGATTCTGACGCAAAAGAAAATGGATTTTCCTTTCAACTTCACATCGATATGACGGCGCAAGCCGCTTTTCTTCACAACAGAACCATGATTCATATAAGCAAGGCTGCTTTTCTCCTCTTGAGAAGCCGCTAGAATTACGTTCATTGCATGATCAATTAAAGAGTTGCAGAAGTGATAATGATGTCAACGCTGGAATTAAAGCTCTGGTGTTGAAGGGTTAAAAAGTGGCTCTTGCTGAACTTGAAACCAGCAGGTTGCAGATTTTAAGTCAGTCTGG
Organism: Oryzias celebensis; assembly: GCA_014656515.1. Lineage (NCBI taxonomy): Eukaryota > Metazoa > Chordata > Actinopteri > Beloniformes > Adrianichthyidae > Oryzias > Oryzias celebensis. The sequence continues at coordinate 32,357,732 of BNCR01000005.1, read as the reverse complement.
ATGTGTCTATAGAATTAAAACATTATCAGCCAACACCCTGTGCTAAACGGCTTAGCATCTCACCATTTTGATAAGAAACAGCGAAAATGCAAAAGATTGGCAAAGCACAATCAGAGCAAGATGTCTCTGGGTCTTTACTTTGGACCTTTATTTAGTATAACTATGGGCAATCTCAGCACCAAAGGCAACATGTCACAAAAAAACACAACAAAAGTTTGAATTTGCTGAGTCTCTTGGAGGGTTAGGGACTCACTCTGATAAATGTTATATTGTTGGTGTTTTTAACGTCTTTTGGTAGCAACTTTTTTTTATCATGAAGGACATATATAAATAAAATTAAGATCAAAATTGCATATTTGAGTATTTCTTTATTCAAAATGATTGTGAATCAGCAAAAAAGTGCCTAAAAGTGGCATAATAATAATCAAAAAGATCACTGGGAATACTTTTGAAACACCTCAAAAGATGATTGGAGTAAGACTTTAAGGAAGAAAAGTCTGTCTGAGCAAAGTTCACTTTATTCAAAGTTTACCTGTGGGCACGAAAGGTCTGCTGCTGCTGTCACAACTCCCAGCATGCCTTTATTGTGGGCCTGATAGAATATAGGCAGACTCCTGGGAGACACATAGGTGACTCAGCAGGACTTAATGATATTGACGCTTGCAACAACCATTACTCAGCGCCCAGTGCACCCACATGAAAATGCACCATTACTTCACTTCATAGTGCTTTTATCGTGTTGTCCCTACAGACTCTGCAGGGAGAATAATGAATGGTAAATAGCTCACACCTGAAATATACCTTTTTAAACTTTTGCAGAGTGTTTTACAATGCAATGCTTATTTACTCCTTTCAATACACATACAGCGGGTATATGTATGTCTATGCTGTGTACCCTGAAAAAAAGATTTATACCTAAACAATCAGCAGTGAGCTTTGTAAAGAAATGTATTATTCCTTGTTTTTCACCAAAAACAGAAATGCTTGCTCTTAAATGACAAATGCTTGGTAGCTGAGCCATGGCTGCAAGCTGTTGGTACAAGGGTTCTGTGGTTCAGTTTGGTTTGTATGTTCTACTTTGTCATGTTCTGAGTTTTCCTTTGTTAGTCACCAATTTCGGGTGGATTATGATCCCAGCTGTCTACATTTCAGTTAATTGCCCTCAGTCTTTTTAAGTGTCTGGTTTCCACTTCTGCATTGGCAAGTCAAATGCTCTGCTGTGTCATCTTTTTTTTTTCCTATATGGGTTCTTGTCATGTCAAAGTTTATTTATTAAATGCTTAAGGCTCCACCACCATGCCTGGGTTCCTGGGTGATGGGTTCTCCACTGCAGTTGGGCCTAAAGGATTTGAACTCAGACATGCAATCACAACAGTTTTTTGCTCAGTCAAAAAGTTACACCCCATGACCCCCACCACACACTGGCACAAAAAAAGGAAAAAAAAAAGCTGATTCAACATGTGGAAGTTTCATTACACTGTGCTGGTGATGAGGTCACTAATGCCAGACAGGCTATCAGTTTTTCCCACTGGACTGATATTTTCTGCGGTCTCATCAACACAGCTTTGTACATACTCAACATACTTTCACCAGAACTTTGGTTTCATAAGTCATTTTCAAAGTATTATACTTTTGGTCCATGCACCACCCATCTGTCTGTATGCCAGCTTGTCTAATACAACACCCCTCAGGCCAGAAAAGCACTCAAATGGTGAGGCTAAATAATCCAGGAGGAGACTCTGTCGACTCCCAAACTGCTTTATTTGATAATACAAGTAAAACTGAAAGGGACCCAGGAGTGCAAGACAAGAAATACTCTCTATGATTCAATACCCAAGGCTAGATCTTTTTGGAGGCTTTTTTTTTTTTAAAGAATCAATCACCAGGCTAATTTACCCATTAAAGACATTTTAAAATAAATTATCAAACACTTCTTTGGAGAAAACTGGTCCTAAATCAACAGAAAATTCTGCAAAATACCACAGTGAATCTTTCAATGGTTATCTTCATAGCCACTTTTGTGTTAAGGCCGGTTAATTTTAGTTTTCACTGCGTGCAATGTTGAAAGTTACAAGGTAATGAATTCAAGACTTGCTTCATCTTCTTAGATACAATTCAATTCTGTCCCTTACTAAATAGAACCATTTAGTTCAGTCAAAAGGCTTCAAAAGTGAAATAAATCTTCCATAATTACAATTTTAATATGTCAAGATTACAACAATTGCCTGGTAGAAGACACTTAAACAAGAGTATTCTTTGTTGAAAGGAGTCGAATTATTGATATCTCTTGAAAAATAGTCTCCTAACTTTGCTCTGACAATTGATATCCATGTCTGATGATGGTCCTTCTGCTGTAAGGCTATCATTAGAAAAAGGATATTAAATCGTTGTGAGGGACATGAACCAATGATAGAATGGTAAACACTTACATACCACTTTTCTACCCTCAGTTCAATGTTAGTTACAGTGGGGATTGAAAGTTTGGGCACCCCAGGTCAAATGTAGTCATTTTGTGCAAATAGAACCCAAGGAAAGATGGAAAAATCTCCTAAAAGCATCTGTTCACAGATGGGATCCTTTAATATGTCAAAAAATAGGCTTTATTTCCGTCATTTGCCTTTGTAATAGAAAACAAAATAGTGGTGTTAACAGAGTTAGTACTTTGTACTGCCCCCTGGCAAGTATCACAGCTTGTAAACACTTTTTGTAGCCAAGAGTCTCTCAATTGTTGTTTGAGGAATCTTCATCCATTCTTCTTTACAAAAGTCTACCAGTTCTTTTAGATTTCTGGCATGTCTGTTACACACGGCTCTTTTCAGGTCTATCCATAGATTTTCAATGATGTTGAGGTCATGTGATTGATAAACCTTCAGTTTCTGTCATTTAATTTAAGACAGTGTGGATTTTGAGGTGTGTTTAGGATCATAATCCATTTGTAGAAACCATCCTCTCTTCAACTTCAACTTTTTTACTGATGGCATCAAGCTAGTGTCCAAAATTTGATCAATTTTTGTGGAATCCATTATTTTACTCGTGAGATGCAGTGGCGGTCTGTGCATTTCAGAGCTGAGCCTTCAGTTTTTCTCCTTCAAAACCATCCTCGTTAATTTTAAATACTGACCCTTATATCACCATCCTGTTATATATTAATATTATTTTATGGAGCAATTCCATCATAAATGGATCATTTATATAGAACTCCTTATATTTGTACATACTGTAGTTATTGTACAAACAAACTCTGCATGTGCAAGTCTTACAGCAAATCCAGCTTATTTAATGATGAACTTCATCCATAAAGGAAGTCCAGCTAGATCAGCATGAGAATGAGCTTGCATGCTCTGTATTACAGTGGGCTCTGTTCTCAACCAAGACAGATCAGAGAGCGCTCCGCTCCTCTGTTCTAGGCTGGAGAGAGCTGAGCAGCTATGGTGTATTGAGTTCTCTAACTGGCCCCTTTGTCACTCAACATTGTTACCTTAGCAAGACAAAACTGCTGGAAGGCTGAAAGTGGAGGACAAATACGTTTCCCCAGTGAAACAGGATTGCTAGCTTCAGGGATGGCCGGCCATTTTTGACAATGTCCACTTTTTCCAGAAAAGTATGTGTTAAGAATGGCTTAATCAATAAATAGGCAACTAAATCAACTTCTCCCCCTGCTTCTTCTGTTAACTGTAACACAGTACTAACAAGTACTGTACTAACAAGTAACAAGTACTTTAAACAAAAATGAAGTGCAGCTACAGCGTACAACCTGAAACAAAGTACAGAAGAAGTTAGCTATTGGTAGCCTGAGCTTTGACCATCAGCTGTTAATTCCATAACCCTTTGAAGAATTAACAGTAGTCAAAAGACTAAAAACACTTTAGCTAAAGACGTTAAACAGCTAATCAATACGTTCAAGCCAAAAAACTGCGTTCAATCTTACATCTGCTCAGATAATACAAAGAATTGATCATTTATATTTTCAAAGGAAAAAAAAGTCCTACAGTTGGCCAACACTTTTGCTCTGTTCCCACACCTCTATCTGAGCCTCGCCTCGTCTTGAAGTCCCATTCCAAACATTTTTAAGGTCCCATTAATTTAATTAATTAAAGTCCCACTTTAACCTTTTTTTTTCTTTTGTGAAATCGTTACCAGAAGTCTTAATTATGACTCTGTGTAGTTTTTAGCCAAAACCCAAAAATACTTTGCTGTTTTATTTTATGCCCAGCTGCAGTACCTCAGAAATGCAATTCTGGTTTTTGGGTGGGACTGTTGGCTTGGAGAAACACCACCCCTTTCTCGTCGCTGAGTGCTCTGTTTGTGCGCTAACACACGAGCTAATAGCCCCAAGCTAGCTTTAGCTTGAACCTATAATGATGAGCAATATTGAATCAAACCAGCTTTATACAGGCTTTTTACAGTTTTATACCAGAGGCCAGCTGGGACTACGAAAATGAATGTGCGAGGGGTGGAGGAGCGCAGTGGTATGAGAGACTTTGGCACTCCCATCTTAGTAACTGCCCCATTAGCCTGAGCTTTTTCAAACATCCGGTTTTCTGATTGAATTTGAATTAAAAAGTACTCAGAAATGTTAATCATATATTTTTTTTATATAGGTCCTCTATTATGAGAAAATGCTACAATAACATGTAAAAGAGACATAATTGTCATTGGAGTGGGTCTTTAAAGTGTACACAGTTATTTATGATAATGCCAATAGTATCCAAAATAAAAAAAAAATGTGTTTTTTTTCTAGGGCATAGTTTCAGCAGAATGGCTGAGTTGTGGGTAGGATTTTTTGCACGGTGTAAGCCTGCCCTCAATTCCCATGATCCCTTAGTTTACACTCTCTCCGGCTAGCTTGCAGGCCCTCACAACCCCAAGCTAACATAAGTGGTGCAGTAAAAATGGTGAGCAATATTGGAGCTATCCAGCCCCACAGTTTGGAGCCAGATACCAGCTCAGACAAGGAAAACTGGGACGCTAATGGATCTATTAGTCTACAAGTGGAAACTTCAGAATGGAGCAGAGTAGGAGCTTATGGCCTACAGATTATAGTTTGTATGTAACAACTACAAGATTTTTCAAACAGCATTTTTTCTTCTCCAACAATTGGATTAAGAAATACTCAGAAATCTAATTTTTTAATCTTAATTTTCTTATGATGTTCACCACCATGAGAAAATGTGCAACAAGAACATGTTTTAAAAAAACGTGGGTCTTTAAGTACAATGTCCAGTTTCCAGCCTCCAAATTATTCAGAAACTTCGAACCTCCTCCATATGTCAAACAGTTAACTTGTCAGCTCGACCCTCTCCCTACAGCCTTGGCAAAACTGTGCCTCCCTCCTTTCCTCCCTTTGATTTTATCCATTATTCACTCCCCAGTCACCCCTGATCCTTTTCCCTCCCCATTTAAAACAGCAGGTCTGAAAAAGCCCTTTTCAGATCCTACTTAACTACATTTTCTTCCCAATTTTCTGAAATAGTTCATTTTAAAGAGAGAGATTTAAATATTATGCCACCAGTAGAATTTCAATAATTGCCTATGTCAAAAAATAAAACAACACTAAAAGGAAAAAGATGTCAGATTTGTTGTTTTACAGTAACTTTACAGTGAATTAATAAGGGCAAATTATAGACTTATTATAATAAAAATTATATTATTATTATAGAGTACACGTTTTCCTCTAGAGTTCTATCTACTGCCATTTAGATGTTTTTTCACACTTTTTTGAGCTTTAAACTTCAACAAATATTTGTCACTTGTCAAAGTTTCTCTGTTAGTTAATAAAGGGCAAGTCTTTATAACTCTGCAGCCTCTCCATCTTAGAGGTGACTTTTGTTGTCCTCTAACAACAAGATTACAACAAACAAGGAATAAACACTCCTGAAAAACATAAAGGCCATCACCTCACAAATTCATAAATAATCAAACATCCTTTTTCCCACTAAATTGTGTTATTTGGCCTTGTTATCCTCTGATCAGTCCTACATTTATATCTTTATTCTGCTGAAGTGTTGTTGTCAGGCACTGTAATTGCCTCATCTGCTTCATGAAGATGGGCCCACTCCTGTGTGCTGAAAGCATGTTATTAACCACCACACCCCCAGATTTCAATTTAGTTTTACCCAGTTTCCTCTCTGCTGTTCATGCTGCAAAGAGGTCACTATCTGAGTTGTTGATTAAGCACTGATTCTGCTAGCAGAAAGTTGTGCTGGCACGTCTGAATGGTTCATGTTCATCTCTTTTGCATTTGGCAGGACTGATGTCAACAGTTTGTGATTTGGCAGAAAACATCAAAGTGAAACTAATAACTATTTTTTTTCTCCCCTGCATTAGGGGAAACTTGATTTTCTGCCAAACAGAAGCAGGAAAAAAAAACATCATGGTCCTTACTCTCTTGCTTGAGAGCAAAACCAAACTCAGGCTTCAAGAAGTTAATCTAATAAGCCTAGCAGAACACGAACTAAATAGAAATAAACGACATTATTTTCAAGGTTACTCATCTCATGATTACTTTGATGTCTGTTCCTCTGCAGGTCAAAAGAACAAGATTCGCTGCTGTTGAGGCTGATTACAATAAAGACAGAAATTTGTCAGACGATTCATGGCAGAGGTGAGGTTCTTTCCTTTTTAGGACTTGTCCTCGATATTTATCTGAAGAGGTGAGTTTTTTTACATGCAGTGCTGATGCACATTGCAGCATTTCTTAGTTTACTTTTGTCACAGCAACACTCATTTTCAGTTCTTAGCCAGCCTTGTGCCATGTCTCCTTTCCACAGCATATGTGTCTGTCTGTAATGAACAAGGTGAACACATTGAAATAGGAATCGTTTTTTTTTTTTTTTCTGCATAGAAAAATCAGTAGAAGCACATTTCATCTGGGAAATGATCCCGAACATCACAAAACAAGCACAGGTCATTCCTCTGAGACCTTTTATAGCCAAGAAAGTATGAACCACATAATGTTTTTTTGAAACTGATGATGTCAAATTCAACACTCGTGTATCCAAAATGATGAAAACTGTTGTTTCTCCAAAATATACATATACATATATTCTTTCAGGATTTTACCTTTTTCTCAATATCTTTATTAACAGGAATATGGCGTAATAACAAACGTCAACAAAATGTGGACAAATGGACTGTTAAAGTTAACGTGTGTATTTTTTTGTCTCATTTAGTTGCATTTATGAGTAAATAATGGGATGCTCTGGAGTAACAAAAGAATCTTAGAAATCTGTGTTTTAGTAGTAAAACCAACCAACCAATTTGTGTGTGTGTGTATATATATATATATATATATATATATATATACACACCCCACCCCCATATATACACACACACACACACATATATATACATGTAAATGTATTTATGTGTGTGTGTATTTAAGTCCGTTCTTTGCTCTACATGAAGATTGGCCCTTCATTAATCGTGTGCCGGAGGTTCAACCAGTTGAACTTTCAACTGCAAAACCTCAACATTGAACTTTGACCAATCAGGGACTCAGATTTAGTAGTGACATGCGGAAAGCTTCCTTTCAAAACATGCAAGTACCAACTGTTGTCAACATGATAACAGAGGAGAAATTAATAATGAATCTGTGTCCATTCAGAATTATATGACACCAAGCCTGTTGGAATAGAGTTGTGAAAGGAAAAGCCTGGAGAAAGATATGCAAGATTCAACATTTGGCTACACACCTTTTGCAACTGCAGGTGGCATACAAGTACCAGTAAACAGTAGCAAAACTAAAGAAGAGGCCTCTCCCTGTTTGTCCAGTCCTGCTCCAGTGTGAACTCTGCAGGCTGAATGCGTCCTTATGAAACCGCTTGTAAATATTCTTGAATGAACAACACATGCTCAGCGTGAATGTAGCATTTGACATCTTGCAAGACTCAGTGTTGTTCATGTATCAATGCACTATTGACTCTCCAAACTGGAAATGACTGAGCTGGAAGTAACATCTGCATGTTGCCCAGTTTCTGGTTATTACATTTATGAAGACATGCTTTCTTTGTGAACACAGATTGAGCGCTAAGTTGCATTGCTAAAAGCAAGCTGTGATTTCAGCCTTGGGTTGCTTCTCTACAGCTTCATTTAGCTCTAGTAAATGTATTAGCCTGAGAGTTTCATAACATACAGACACTTACTGATAGGAAATACAAAGATTGTCCTTGTGCAGATAGACTTAACCAGCACTGTGATTCCATCTTAAGCTTTTGAAAGTAGTCCCACAGATTCACACTACAAAAAAAGGAATATAGTCTTTCGTGCCCTCCACAGTTCAGTAATCTATACCCACAGTTTAAGAATAATCCACAAACAACTATTGATCACTTAATCCCTCAGCTGCTTCTAACCATGATTCCAGGCTTTGGCTTTTGTCATAATTGACACTGATTTTTTCAATAAGAATTCTCCAGTAATTTACATTTTTTAATTGCATAGTTTTCTATCATTTTAAGGCTGTTTGTCCAAGTGGAGTTCAAATTCCTGAAAATATCATATTGATGTGGGATACAGTTTTGACTGTCTCATTTTAAGTAACATGTGTTCCAAACTGGAAGTACCCGCTGGCTCCAAGAAGCCAAAATCCCGTAGACGTCTAAAGAAACATAAACAGCTATTACTCGGTCATTTTATTAGTCAAAATAACCATTCTTACTCTAAAACCTTTTTAAACATCTTCTTGCTAATTCAGATTTTTTTTTTCTCTTTATTGATAGTTATTTGAAATATAAACTCACCAATAAGATATCTCAGTACAAGCACATGGTCTCTGCTGGCCTCCACCTCAAACGTTTGACAGATTCTCTTAAGCTGCTTTCAGTGGAAGGGGAGTGAACGTCGAACAAGCTCACTCATGATTGGTGACACAGTAGTTGCCATAGAAATTTTGACGGAAACCACTCCTGACACGACACTAAATTAAGAGACCTTAATTATGTTTATATTTTTGTTTGTATGTTTGTTTTTTATCAATCCTCCAAAATGCAAACGTCAGATGACTGAGTGAAATGATGATTAAATCTATTGCCAGAACTGTTTATTATTATTTTTAAAGCACATGTTCTTATTCAAAATTACTGTTTCTCTGTCATTGCATGCACGCACACACTCTCCCAGGTCGCGATAAAAATCTTCATGGGATGACCGGGCCACAGCTGCAAAAAGGTAAGGGACATCTGCTTTTTAGTATCTCTAGAATACATGTGGAACATTAATTACTTGGATGCAAAAACTTTAAGCAGAAAATCTCTCCAGTACATATCTGTTATATCGCTTAAACAATCTTCATTTCATGTCGAACAAACTCTGAAGCATAACATCTAGCAAGTAGCGTAACATCTAGATAGAAAAAAATGTCTTCAATGTAAGATCCACTGCAAAAAATTTTATTTTTGAGTTCTTTAACATTTTCCCATTTTTCACATAATGGTAAACATATATAGCAAGAATAAATCACAAATTTACATTTCTGAGTATTTCTGTATTGAAATCGTCACTTAGGAGCAGACGAAAAGATGCAGTTTGAAAAAGCCCATAAATGTGACATTGAAGTCACAATCAGTGGGCCACAAACTCCCTGCCCAGCTCAATTCTGATGCATCCACTTGTAGACAAAGAGAGCTATTATTGTCTTTACTTTCCTTGTCTAAGCTGGCATCTGAATCAAAATCTAACCCTATTTTCCGCTCTGTAAGGCACACTCAAAAGCCTAATTTTTTTTCAAAAACAACAGTGCATCTTATGATCTTGAGCATCTTCTATATGGATTAATTCTGGTTGTGCTTACTTATGGTGAAATGATTTTGACGGGAACACAGCGCTCTGTCAAAATGTTTGGTTGGCTGTTATTGAGAATATGTTAATGCGACCAACATGTAACACAGTTGGAGTGTGTTTTTTTTTTTTTTTTTACGTGGTACTAACAAGATTGGGAGTTGTCTTAGTTACAGTAAAGTTTGTTTGATTGGCATCAGTCTGTTTTTTTACGTGCTGCAAACAAGGTTGGTAGTTACAGGTATTTAGAACACACTAACTCGTCTAACTTAGCTTATGTGTAGCGTGTTACAAACAAATTCTAGAGTTACTGAGTTACTCAGTACCTTAACTTAAGTTTGACAGACGTATAGACTTGTCTCTGACTCACTTAATGTGCCTAATGGGTTAGTGTACATTATGCCATGATTTAAAAAAATAGACCATTTATTGGTGGTGCTCCTTGTACTCCAGTGCACCTTGTAGTGCAGAAAATAATAAATGGAAGACCACTCTTAAAATAGCTCAAAAAAGGATTGGAGTAGGATTTCTTTTTTCAGCCGCTGCCACCACCACCACCACGATGAAATACAAACAGAAACAAATAGGTCACAGTGCTTGAAATCCTTGTAGTTTGTGGCGTCTGCTCAGCAGGAGGTGGAGATCTAGGGAAGTGAGTGAGGAAGCAGTGACAAAAAAGACAATTTAGCAGAACTCATTGCACTGTCTTGATTTTACAAAGATTTCATGTTCTGACATAGCAGGATTTTTCATCTGATTTCTGGACAAAAAAAATCAAATTTGTTGCAAAAGGAGGGGAAACATTTTAACATTTTCAATCCATATCTTCCTTGTAGCTCAGACCAAGTTTCCTGCTTGTGCTTCTCAATTACAAGGAGAATTAATTCAATTCAACATGGTATTGGCGTGCTCCTCCAGATACACACCAGCTTACACATCATTGGCTGTACTTTCAAAAGATATTTTAATTAGGTGGCGACACGTCTCGAGCTACAGTGAGGCGGATAAAGCAGATGTTAAGGGGATTGCAGATCCACAGGTTTAGAGGGAAATTAATCCAGATGTAGCCTCTTGGCTGGATCGCCATCATACATTTCTTTGACACTGTCAAGCAGGTGGAGGATGAGAATGTCAAGCAGCCTGGTGGAGTTTGCTTGAACGAATGTCAATCGGGTAATTAAGACTAGGAGAGGTTGAAAACGTTTCCTGATTTTATTTTACAAAGCATAACTCGCTGTACAACCTTCTAAAATGCTTTTATTTACTCTAACCTACACAAGTTTTCTTAGAGAAAAATAAATCTTCAAAGCTGACAACAACAAGGCAAACATGACATTTAGCATGTTCCAGCCACATGAAACAGCTTCACTAATCTATTATTCCTTCAAGGTTGATCGGGATTTTGGACTGAGATAAACTGATATGTTTTTTCTTTTTATGGCACAGAATAGAAGGTTAAAAGTTTTGTCGATATTTCCATGACATTTGGACAACATCAGGTTATGTGAAAAGTCTTTGGGACCATGTAGTTGGGACCATGTTCCTCAATAATAAACAGATTCATTTAAAACAAGGGCTGTCAACATTAATGCGTTAATGCACGTGATTAATTTATTAAGAATTAACGCTTTAGTATATAATAACGCTGATTATTTATTATTTATTTACTATTTAAATTTGAAAAGGCAAAACATTTCTCTCAAATTTAAATGACAAATACAAAAATACTTTTGTGATGGGAAATTAGTGGCTTTAAGAAAGCAGTACAAATTTTTTTATCTCACTCTCAGTAGCTTATTACATGATGTTCAGATAAACATTTGGACAAAATAACAAGGAATCTATTTCCCGCCCAATTGGGGGTTTTTGATTCTATTTTTCTTTTTTACTTGTCCTGTCCAACAGCTGAGCAATCAGACATGAGCTGAGAGCCTCTTGTGTTTGACAGATTTTACTGTTACAATCGGGAGTTATAAATCTTTGGACGCACCAGGTGTATATTTGTGGAAACCCCTTTTTGTAATTTAAACTAAACTTTATTTTTATTGATTATGTTTGTATCTTTTTTTGTTGGATCGGACGGAAAAGAAGAAGAGGAAAAAGAGGGAAGGAAGTTGGAGAGGGGGGTAATAGCAGAAAAGACAGGGAAATAAGGGTGGATTAAAGAAATTGGAGGATCATTACAGAGGAGGGGAGGTAGAATCATAAATCAACAGACAACAAGATGCTGGATGTTTATAATCATTACAATAAAAAGAACGGGGTCTGTCCACACACCCAGATGTGACAAACATACCTGTTGGCTCCAAGAGTCTTCACTTACAAACCTGCCAACATATACACAACACAACCACAGCACAGACACACTTATGCCTACAAACCAACACATGTAAAGCATTTCATACTGACACGTGATGTAAATTCATTCATCTTGACAAATTGTTTTCTTCCCGTTCAACAGCTTTTGACCCAACTTAGCGCAAGTCCTCTTATCCCATACCCTTCCAGTTTATCAAGTAGGATGTCATGATTGAGAGTCAAATGCTTTTTTTTAAATCAATGAAAATTCCAGCTGCAAATTTCTTTTTGTCCAGAGCATTTGTGATTTCCTCAACAGCATCAATGATAGCCATTGAGGTTGATCTGTTTTCTCTAAAACCATATTGGTTTTCATTTATAATGTTGTGTTTATCTATAAATTTAGCTAATTTATCATTGAATATCTTTTCTAAAATTTTGGAGAATTGTGGAAGGAGAGAAACGGGTCTGTAGTTTGTAAAAAGGTGTTTGTCTCCACTCTTATAAATAGGAATCACTTTTGCAATTTTCATTTTGTTTGTGAATTTCCCGGTTTGTAGTGATAAGTTACATATGTTTGTTAGAGGCTTAGAGATATTGTTAATTACCTTCTTCACTACTGTCATATCAATATCATCACATCTGCTGAGTTTTTACTCTTGAATTTGTTAGCAATTGATATCAGATCATTTTCGTTCACTTCAGAGAGAAAGATTGAGTTTGGGATTCTTGTGATGGTGGAATATTTACTTTGCTGGTTTTGCACTTTGGAATTTCTGCTGCCAACTTTGGACCCACGTTTACAAAATAGTTGTTCAAACTGTTTGCTGCTTCATTAATAGTATAGCTTTGACCCTTCTCATCTGTAAAGTAATCTGGATATGTTTGCTTTTTTGTCCCTTTTTTAAATTTTTAATGATACTGTTTAATATTTCCCAAACTCGCTTCACGTTGTTTTTATTTTCATTCAGTAGATTATTGTAATAAACTTTTTTACTGTGTCGTGTTATTTCAGTTAGTTTATTTTTGTACGACTTGAATCTCTGTTCACTTTCTCTTGACCTTTGTTTTAAGAATTTTTTATAGGTTATTTCTCTTTTTACAGGCATTTTGAAGACCAGTTGTCAACCAAGGACATTTAGCAAATTTGTTCTTGAATTGATGAATTGGACAGTTTTTGTTATAGAGTGAGCTAAATATTTCTAAAAAAAACATTCATAAGCAGAGTCCACATCTTTCTCTCTGTACAAAGAGTTCCAGTTCTGTCTGGATAAGTCATTATTAAAGGAGGTCATTGTTTTTTCATTTCTTAACCTTTTGTAAACTGGTTCTTTTCTTATTTTCTTTGTTGCCACGTTGATATCAAATAGTGTGAAAACTGGTAAAGGATCAGTTATGTCGCATATCATGGGTCCACTCATATGAGTGTTTTCTATATTATTAGTAAATATTTCATCAATATGAGTTGCACTGTGAGTAGTGATTCTGCTGAGTCTTGTTATGGTTGGATAGAAACTCATACTGTACATTCTGCTGATTATGTCATCTGCTGCTTTATGTTTGCTGGGGTTTATCAGATCTATATTCAGATCTCCACAAATAAAGAAAGTTTTGTTATGTTGAGAATTATACATTTTTTTTCAATCCCGTCACTGAACACTTCTAGGCTTGACCCTAATGACCGCTTATAATGACATTCTTCCCTGATTCATTACAGATTTGGATTGTAAGACATTCCAGTATTCCATCCACTGCAACTGACATTTGATCAATTACTGTAAACTTCATATTTTTCAGCACAAAGATTGCAACTCCTCCTCCTTTTTATTTACTCTGTTCACATAATGAAGTTCATAGTTTTCCAATTCAAAATCAGTATCTTTGTTGCCGCTGAACCAAGTTTCTGATATGGTTATGATGTTATACGAACATCCCAGATTCTGTAGAAAGTCCTTGATGTCTCCAAAGTTGGTCTACATGCTTCTGCTGTTAAAGTGGATGATTGACAGTCTTCCTTCAGGGTTAACAAAGTTTTTAAAGTCATCTATGCTGTCATATTTGCAGTCCAGATTAACAGAGGAAAAGAACTGATCAGGGTGGATGTCATCTTGCAGGTTGTTTTCATTATCACTGAATATGTTAAGGTCAGGTTGCTCACAGTTCAGATCTTTCTGAAAGTTGTGGTGACAGTTGACTGTTGAAGAAAATGTGTTATTTTTAGAAGCCATGTTTGTAGAGTTTGACTCCTCACCTGGAGAGTCCAGCATCTTCTCTTATCTCTTGTTTAGACTGTAGTGGGCAGAAACTTGTCCAGCTCCTCCAGGCTCCTGATAACGATGACCTTGACTTGTTCAGGAGAACCGTTAAGTTTAACGTAGATTCTGCAATCCCTTACCCAGGTGCTTTGAATCTCTCCTTGGCGTTTCAGAAAGCGTGCTCTTCAGGCGATGTCAGCATTACGCTTAATGAGATTCTCGTTAATGTAAACATTGGTTCCCTTCAGATTTTTTCCTTGCTTCAATAAAGATGTTTTGTGTTTCTGATTCACAAACCTCATGAGGATGGCAGTTCTGTCAGACTCTCTTCTCCTGGGAAGCGGGCGGCAGACCTTGATGTTGTTTGTGTCCAGAGAAATTCCTTTGGACTTTAGGAAATCTTCCACCTGTTTCTCCACAGAGCTGGTCTTCTGCTCGTCAGAGTCATCACCGTTCCCTGCGGTCACTGCATGCGCATATGACCGGGGTTTGATCTTCAATCCGGTGATTATCACATCATTAATCCTGGAATTCTGCTCCTGGTCATCCATTCGTTTTTCGATGAAATCCATTCGGTTGACAGTCTGATCATGTTGAGCTTTGAGCCGTCTCCCCTCCTCCAATGCGTTCAAGATCTGCTCTTGCTGGATCTTCATGGATCTTATTTCTTCCAGCAGAAAATCAAGCAACGTCTTGATATCCTCCCAGTCGTCCAACACTGGGGTTTTTTTCGGGGGCGTGATCAGGAGTAGTTTTTTACAATATTTACTTTTTTCTCTGTAAATAGATTTTCGAAGTGCTCTATGCCTCTATGACGTCGTGGCGTCTTCCCGGGTGTCCTACTTTTTGTCGTTTTTTGAAGTGCCAGCTTTTTCGATTAAATTTAGGGTCCAGTTGTTTTGTCGGATGCATCACAGAACGCAGACCAAACCTCGGGACATGTCTAGTACTGGTACCCTAGCCTGGTCCACGCTCTGACACATCCGGTACCAGTACCCTAACTCAGTCCGCGTCCAGTACCTGTATCCTAACTCGGTCCGCATATAAAACTGTAGATACCTTTAAGATACTTTAACCAGTTAGAAGATACGTTAAAAGGTTAGGATTGGGTTACCTGGTTAAGGTATCTGATACCAGACCGCACCAAATATGTGCCAATTTGGGAGTGAGAATGTGTTGCCAGAGATGCTGTTTGAATGTGAACTGCCTCCCACCATCAGAGATATACCTGACCGCTGCGGTTGGAGACAGCCAAAGCGTCAGTTTTTGACGTGGAGGAGTCCTTAGCCATGTGTCAATATGTGACGACTTTGAGAGAGAAAATGGATTGACTCTGGGAGGCTATTCTGACATCCTGCAAGGAAATTCAGACACTCTCCAAAACAGAAACTCTCCAAAAACTCAATTGATCAAATTCAATTGATGCAAGTATTGTGAAGATGCCACAAAATAAGGGTCCTGTGTTCAAATGGAACTTGATTTATTGAGATGCTTGATTGGAATAGGTTTTGATTTCGGTAAATGAGAGCTTCTAATGCAGCAAATTCAACGACTATTTACAGTTCTTTAGAATATATTAAATGTTGTTGAACTCTATTGTTTGCAGCGGACACCCCTGGACTGGTCGCCAGTCTGTCGCAGGGGTCACAATCACACCACCATGCACACTCGCATCCACAGCTACGGGCAATTTAGAGTGACCAATTAACTTATGCAGCATTTTTTAAGACGGAGGGAGGAAGCCAGAGTACCCGGAGAAAACCCACGCATGAACGGGGAGAACATGCAAACTCCACATAGAAAGGCCCCCATTGGTGACACTGTTTCAAGTCCCGCAGCTGGGACTTGAGCGAGGGGCCTTCTTGCTGTGAGGTAAGAGCTTGCAGCCCAAAGAAGTTCAAAACACTTGGCTGAGAAAAAAATGCAAGACAAGTTCCTGGCCTAAAGATGCAAAGCAAGATACAATCAATATTGACAACATTGCAAACTGTTCATTCTATATTTTCCTGGAGGGTATCACAGAAATTAATATAATCAGACTAAAGAACTAGTGAGGAGGATGATGAAGTCTTTGTCACAAAAGTA
Source organism: Oryzias celebensis (assembly GCA_014656515.1). NCBI lineage: Eukaryota > Metazoa > Chordata > Actinopteri > Beloniformes > Adrianichthyidae > Oryzias > Oryzias celebensis. Next base: position 32,341,317 of record BNCR01000005.1, on the reverse strand, counting down.
GTGAATGTTTCCAATAAAGAAATATTTTCTTGAGAAGCAGAGTGGGGAAGGAAGAGGAAGAAAAGACAGAAGCGTATAAAGAGCAGATAAAAGAGTAAATGTATTAGGTTGAGTTGTAGGGTTTCTATAGGAAATTTGCTTCGTAAATTCTTTTGTATGAGCACACGAGATATTAGAGTATTGGAAATATGTAGAACTGTGAAAGACTTGCCTGATTCATAATCATTTGTTTGTATGTTTTTACAGTTACCTCAAAAAAAGGTTTAGGATCAATCTGTAACTTCCATACATGAATTCCTACTTGCTGTCAAAGTATCCACTGCATTTACTTACTTTAATAAGATTTTTGATGGTGATTTCTTCTGCATCATGACTAAGCAGACAAATCTCTGGAGTTGCCAACAAATTGGATGCAGCATTTACATCAATGTAGATGGGATGGAGTAATTTGTCTAGGCAAGAGGCTGTTAATGGGGGCAGGGAAAATGTCAGCAATGAATGATTAGTGTGCAAAAGATACAAGTTATGACAAAATTACTGATGTGATGTGGTTTAGAATGGTTTAAATCCCTCTCAATCCTTCTTTAGATTAAAAATGACATGAGTGGTCTCTTTCAGGATAGGCTGTGCACCCCACCCCAATATTCAACCATGGAAGGTACAACTGACATTAGTTCCATGTTGATGGGAGGATGGTGCCCTATATTGGTAAAAATGGTTGGATTAATTCAGTACATGCAGTGGAGACCCTGTCACTTGGGAATGAAGTCTTTGTTTGTGCAGATGTATCCGAAACGGCATATGATTTCCTTAGGTACACTGAGATGAGATAAAAAAGCATATGGTTCCAAGGAATGTCCAAATGAGTCGGGCTGATGTTGAGCAGTGCATCAGCATTAGCAACCCTTTAGATTGTATGGTGTACTTTCACTTCTTTCAAGTGTTATTTTCAAAGACCTATGGCTAATCTGAATTCCTTCCTCACCCATCTGGCTCCTCCCTATTGTTCCAGTTGTAGTGACATTTGAAGCTGCAGTGGTGTCCGCAAGTGTTTAAGGAGGAGCAGTAGCACTTTAGGACTGGTAAATGGTAAATACTTATATAGTGCTTTTCCACCTTCATTGAAGGCCCAAAGTGCTTTACAGTCAGTCCCATGCACACACTCACGCTGATGGTGGCTCCGCTGCCGAACATTGGCACCAACCTTCTGCCGCGTGCAGCTCCTGCCGTCATCGCTCTCCACAGCGCCGCAGTGAGCTGCTCCTGTGGCTGGGGCGTCCCCAACTCACAGAGGACAGCTGTCCCGCTTCTCGTGCTCTCTCGTGAGCACCTCAGTTCTGCTGCTGGTCCTATTTTTGAAGTCCAAGGCTCCGAACCACTCCATCACACACCTGTGAGTCATTAACAAATTTTGTGGGGCGTTCACAAGCCCTCTGAATTCCATAAAATAACACAAGTGGTAGACATAAGGCGGGCATAAGGAAAAATTCTCCCTGTGACAAAGACATGATCATTTCTGTTACTTCTCATTTACATCTGTTTCCGGAGTTTTGTTTTCACGCCCAGTTGTAAAACTACAAAATAAATTGGATTTGTTGGAGATGTTGGGAAGTATCATCTTCCTAAGAAGAAATCCATGTGTTAATTCCAAAGGTGATAGTTGAATAACTTCTGGTAAAGCCCATTTGGCTATATTGTTTACATTGTCAATTGAAAGATGTAGCATCGAGAATCAAATAATGATCACATTTTTGGCGTGCAAACAAACACGCTTTCCGGTGTCAGAAGTTTTAATATTTAGAACTTTTTGAGAATTATTCACTTACTTGAAACTCCCAAAGTTTGAATCGCATCACAGTTGTGACTGATTTTGTGACTTTGATCTTTCCCCTTACACAAGCAGTGAAAAAGTCATAGAATTTTTCAAGGATGAGAAACTTCTTCCAGGTTAGCTTCACACTAAAGTCTGCATGCGCGATATCTATCTGTCACTCTGTCTCTAGGAGGGCTCATTATTACTCCCTGCATTTAATCTGTGACGTGTTAGAAGGAAACAGTCTGTCTGCAGCTGAAATAATGGGGCCATTATAGACGAGCAGATATAAATTTTACATTTTTGTGATGGTAGAAAGTTTCAGAAGGCTTTCTGCAGATGACATACTTGTGGGACCTGATGTCAACACTGATGAGCTCAGATAAATGTAGAAAGTTTTATGATGCTTTAAATGTGAGTGTCGCCTTTTTTCAGCTCTACATACTTCATCTACTTTCAACTTATTCTTCACATCCGTCTTAAGTCTCCCAGTGAAATGAAAGAAAGATTTTTGTGAAATAGTTCACATTGAACCATTTATTTGCAAGTAGACGTAAAGTTTAGTTGCAACTCTAAATTTCAACACTAACAAATAAGGGTTTTGGAGTTAATATCAGGTGATTGTAGAGAAGTGTTTTACAGTGTTGTTGCAATCACATAGTGCATGACTGAAAAAGAGACCTAAAATTGACTTTTACAGTTTTAAAATGATCTTCCAGTAGATTCTTGTTAAAAGTTTGTTTTTCTTCATTTTTTATTTGGATTATAATTCCTTCTTTATGCCAACAGCCACTAAAGTTTTACTAGTTTATAACACAGACTAAAGAAAACGGAAAGATACCAGGCAGCTACAACACATTTCACAACAGCAGAGTATTTTGACTGTTTCAGTTCTGTCAAAAGGTAAGGTAAGGTAAACTGAAGCCTAAATAGTAAGTGTATACTGATGATGCTTTTCTACCTTGCTTTAACCCCTAAACATCGGTGCTTTAGCTACTGTGTCCACATTCTTTCAACTACCACAATTCTTCAACCATCCATGTAATTCATGCAATTCCATTCTGAAGCAGAGAAAAGTAGCCTTGCTGTTAGGCAACACCTTCCAGTCGTGAATTTCTTGTGGCATTAACATAAATTTGCTGATTCTGTTGCAGAGAAAAGTGGCTTTTATTACTTTCCTAATACGTTTTTACCATAGGTTGTCTTATGGTTTGTGCGTTGCACTGACCAGGAAGCATTTTTAATGTCATTGTACCATGTGACAATGTCAAAAATCTGGTGTACAGTGTTGGGTAAGTTAATTCTAAAAAGTAATTGATTACTTTACTTAAGTACTGGATCAAAATTGTAATTAAATTTACTCATTAAAAAGTAATTCAGTACTTGTTAATTTACTTCACTTTTTTTCCACTCAAACACAAGATCCTCTTGTTTATGCAAACGGTTTAACACGGTTCCTTTGAAAAAGAGATTTTTAATTTCAATAGGACCTCGGTGGTTAAATAAAGGTAAATAAATACATTTTTTTTAAAAACTGCTAGTCCTTAGTCAGATGTGGAAAATACTGTTACGTCTATTTCTCTCTATATTCATGTCTATCAAATCTGAAAGTAAGCTATTTATTTAAAACACAAAGAGCTATTAAATGCCTGCATGTTCATTTTGACTGACTTAATGTATTCTTTGTTGCACCATTTGTCTCCCTCTCTAAGGTCTGTTTTTTGTGCTCAGTTCTGCACGGCTGCAGTCTACCCAACTACACATGACCCACCCCCCCCACCACGTGGAGCGCATTGATGCAAACTCAATGACCACTAGTCATATCCAGCTTAGAGAGAAAATAAACTAAGACAGGGTGAATTGTTATACAGCTCTTTTGGCTCTTGTCGCTCACACCTAAGAGCGGCTTTAGAGGCGTTTTCATTCGTAATTGACCACATGGGGCGGGTCTCTGCTCTGCTGCTCACCTGACAGAGCTCTTTTCAGCGTCTCATTATATCACATCATTGGGTCCGTTTGGAAATCACTATGACTGAAGAAATGAGGACATGTCTGTACTTTGACCGATCCCCAACTCTAGAGGACTGTGTGTATGCGCCAGTTGTTTTTTTTTATTAATCTGTGTTTTGTTTAATTTAACCGAGAGAAAATGTCAGAGCCTACAAAACCAAAGTAACCATGGTTTCTACAGTCCAGTAATTACAATTAATTACCAAAATTTCAACAAATATGTTTCATTACTCTGTTACTGAGCAATTGAATTACAGTAATTTGTTACTTTGTAATCTGTTACCTCTTCATGTCTGCCTGCAACTCCTTACAAATTTGTATAGTGTTGCCAATATGAAGCTGCTTTTCTTCGCATCAGAATACTCTAACAAATGTTAATCATGTAAACGGTCAAATACTTACTGTATGTCAAAGAGCTATGTTATTTAGGTATTGTCACCGACAGCTCTGGTGTTAAAGGGTTATAAGACAAAGCGCTACAGTCGTTGTTCCAATCATCTATTTGGACACACACACAAAGACCTGTTTATGTGGCAAACAAAGCTGTCATATGCGTTTGTGGTAGATAAAACTAAAAAAAAAAAAAGCATTCGAAGATAAGGTTGTCTCACTTCATATATATCTGATGCTAAAAACATTGCTAGCTCTCTCAAAAATAAATGTTCTGGTCATTGCATTCAACAGCAAGACTGTTCCCACTCTGCTCAGCACAAATCAATTGCGGATAATGCCCCCAGAATAATCCAATTGACTTGAGGACCCTTGATGATCCCAAAGCTAAAGAAGAATAATGATTTAGATTTTCCCATCTCTGAGGTGTCCTTGGGTGCTGTGTTCCTCACTGACTGAGTAGCTGTCATGCTAAACACTTCAAGCATAATCATTAATTTGTTTTTATTTATTATTTAGTAACCTGCACTGTGTCATGATGCTCAAAGTAACAGAGGAAGATTGGAGAAGTTATCCAGCAAAAATAATGGGCTTCTGCCACAGGCTCATGTGACTGAGCACTTCATTTGTGAGATGGGATGTTCAGAGATTCTTTTCAGTGGGGAATAAATACCTTCAAATTGCAAATGTACCTCCAGGCACAAACTGCTTCAGTTTTCTGGGATGAAAACAATGAATCACCTTTGGACAGTGGAGGTTTAAGGTCAGATGCTGACACATAGATCTAGCAGGAACGAGTTATACCTGCTATCCTACAGTCTCAAAGAGTACACCTTCTGTATCGAAATCAGAAGACTTCACTGCAACTGTCAACAACAGTTAAAACAGTGGGTGGTCCTTCAGCAGCAGTGCACAGGGCTATTGTAATAAAAAAAACAAAAATACCAACAGTAATGAACAATACAAAGCTTAAGGAAATTTGAAAAGAGAAAAATACAAAGAGACATACTAGAAAAAACACAGGAAACACAATAATAAATATGGTTAAAGTGTACTGTGCGGTTTATGCAAATTTGAATATTTTACAGCATTGTCAATTGATGGTTTGAGAATGTGAATGTGTCATAACCGGTAAAGGTCCCATGGATCAGACTTTGTGTAAGGATCAGGAAGACCAGATACAAGGGTGAAAAAAGGGGGTTTCAGTTTTATGTCCTTCCTTTTAAAAGAACCTTTTCTTCAATTGTCCAATCCCTCCCTAAAAGATACAAGAAGCATGTATCAGAATCCAGTCTGAATAAAAATGGCATGAAAACACACGATAAAAAAAACCCAGGATAAGAGTTAAAAAATAACACATCCCCTAAAAAACTGTTAAAACAGGGTTCAGGAAAACTTCTCCAGTGGAACAGTCACCCTAAAGGAGAGACAGAGAGGGCACTTACCTGTGAGAGGGGCGGATGGTAACCACACCCTCTGCTACCAGTCCGCTGCTCCCTCCTCTCCTACTTATGGGCAGTCGCTGGCTGGACCTGGCGTAGCTCTGGCCCCGCAGGAGTCCTCCGCAACGTAGCTCTGGCCCTGAGGGCAGTGCTCCAGTCACTATTGGAGGCAACTCTCACAGCCAACCCTCACAGCACCGTTGCAGGTAGCTCCTGCTGCTGAAGTCACTCCATCTCTTCATTCCCCTTCTCTGCCTCCACCCTGGCCTGGCTACCTGCTAGGCCTTTTAAACTTCAGGGCCCCCCCGTCTCCTCCCAGACACACACCTGTGTGTCTTTATCTGATCAGTTGGGGGGCTTTCACTGGCCCTCGAAATTTAAAGCAACAAAAATACAGATTAAAAAAAAAAAAGTCACCCCATGACATATGGACCAAAGGAAGAAGCTGTTGGTGAGTCTGGTGGAAAGTGACTTTATTGACCTGTGGTGGCGTCCTGAGGGCATCAGGTTAAACAGGTAGTGGGTGGAGTGTGGTGGATTGTTGAGGATTGTTTTAGTTCTTTTTTGGCAGAGGGATCTTGATATAGTCACAAGGTGGGACAAGGGGCAGCTGGTGATTGTCTGGGTTGGGTCAATGACCCTCTGAACAGCCTTTCTGTCCAGTTCCGTGGAGCATGGGTACCACACATTCAGTGAGTAGGTTAGGATACTCTCCGGAGAGCAGCAGCAGAAGTTTACCAGCAGCCTCTGGTCCAAGTCCTCAGGATGCGGAGGAAGTGCAGCCACTGCTGAGCTTTCTTCACCATTGCCCTAATGTTTGCTGAACAGAACAGGTCAGCAGTGATGGTGACACAGAGGAATCTGATGGAGTCTACCAATTCTCCAATAATTAGTAGAGGGGCGTGTCTGGCTGTGTCTTCTAAAATCCAGGATGAGTTCTTGGTCTTCTGGACATTTGTTTACTGAGCACCACCTGACCAGGTTGCTGACCTGTATACTGTCTCATCCCGATTTGTGATTAAGGCCCACTACAGTAGTGTCATCAGAAAATGTGAAAATTGTATTGGAGTTGTGGGAAATGGTGCAGTCCGATGTGTACAGAGAGAACAGAAGGGGTCCTGAGGGGAGCCAGTGCTGAGCAGGATTGTGGAGGAGAGATTGGGGCCGGGATGTGGACGGTTGGTGAGGAAATCTTTTATTCAGTGGCAGGTGAGCGGGTGGGTTCTGAATGTTCAGCAGTTTGGAGATGAGAATGTCCGGCATGATGGTATTAAATGCTGAGTTGAAGACCATGCTGAGCAACCTGACATTGCTGTCCCTATTCTCCAGGTGGCTCAGCATGGTGTGTAGAGTTAGGGCTACGGCATCCTCTGTTGATCTGTTTGTCCTGTAGGTGAATCGGAAGAGATCAAAGGCCTTTGTGAGGCAGTCCAGGATGTGGCCAGAGACAAGTTGCTCCAGACACTTTGTGACTACAGATGTGAGGGCAATGGGTCTGTAGTCGTTGAGGCTGTTTATTGATGCCTTTTTGGGAATGGGGATGACGGTGGACAATTAAAGGCAGCTTGAGACAGAGGCTTGGCACAACAAGAGGTTAAACAAGTTGGTGAGGACACCAGCCAGCTCATCCTCACATTCTTTGACATTGACGCCCAGGATCTCGCCCAGGATGGTTATGGTTTGAAGGATTTGGCCCTAAAAAAAGAAAACCCACGAAAGAATTCTTTATTTTCTCAGCTTTTGATGCTGTGTAGTTATGTTCATGCATTCAGCAACTGTGGTTGAAAATCATGGACAAACCAATTCTTGGGGGTTGCATCTTAGTGTTTACCTTAGGAAACCTATTATAACACAATGACAATTGTGAAAAAAATCGTATCTACTTTACAGAAATTGTTAGGCCTTGGTTTGACCAGCGAAAATTAATCCTTTATTTTTTTTTTTTTTTTTTTTTGGGGGGGGGGGGTGTCACATGTTTTCTCTCTGCTTTTAGCATCTGAATTTTCATTACCTGGCCAAATAGACTTCAAAAATCTGCCTTGGTAGACCATAAGCTTAGAGACCAAAAAAATGGTTAGAAGAGTGAAAAGAGGAACAGGTTACTTGGATACGAAGCTGGTAAACTTCTATTAAGCTGGTAAACTTGGAGAGCAGAAAAACTAGCAATTGACAGATGACTGCCAAGTCCTAAGAGGACTAATAGAACCTTCATTCTCAAATGTCTCACATGTTAGTTAATGCTACGCTTTTATTCGCATTGTAAGGTGCAAGCTTAAAGTTGAACTATAATCAAAAAAACAGTAAGGATAGTTGTTTTTGATGGTCCAGGGGATAAGTACTACTACAAATTGTGTCAGGAGAAATGAATGCCTAATAAAGAGAAAGAAAGGCTTTGACCTGTAAAAACTCAAATTCTAATATTTTAGAACAGTAACACAAGATTTGGCCAGGGCCATTGGGAAGCACATGTCACTTCCTTTGTGTAAATGTAAAAAGAGGGCAATGTGATTAACAAAGTGCTGCTTACAGTATGAATGTTTTGTTTGATGTATTATTCAGAGCCCATTTTGTCATTTAAAGCATGCTCTAGTCTAACAATACAATATTAAAATATTGAAAATAGGACACTTAAAAAAAGCAGAGTGTCGGCATGACTGTGGGCAGCAGCTACCACTAATGGTTCTGCACCAAGAGGAGGTCAGATTCATCAAAGTCTGAAGTAATGCAGCATCAGCATCTTTCTATAGGCACCCAGCCTTTCTTTAGCGCATAACACATCTAAAACCCTGGCAGAGCAAAGCCATCCTCTGTCATTTGTTGATTAAAGAAAACCTTTTCTTTTTTCTGTTTCTTTCAGAACAGAATCACTTGTGTTTTCCACAAAAATATCATTTGTCGTATTTCAGTCGTTTTCGTTGCATCATAACCCTACTCTAAAGATATGGGGCAAACAGTTTTTTCTTTGCAGCTCCAAATCTGAAGCAAACTTTACTAGACTTCCTTATACCTGGCCTATACCTGATCCACCAGGCCTTTGTCCCGCAGCAGCTGGAATAGGCTCCAACAGTCCCAGGACCCCAAAAGGTCAGTAGTTTCAGAAAATAGATGGATGGACATACTTTGAGCTATTAGTGTGAAATGACCAAGTGTTCATCACCAACCTTTTTTTCTGTTTTATTTTTAATCCAATTATTTAAATTACAGCTAACTTTTTGACAAAATAAAGGTGTTATTAAGCTTTTCTGGCATTGTTGTCTGGCTTTTACACTACTTTAGGAGTTTTGCTAACTTCTTGCTTTTACTTAAACTCTTCTTGAAGCATTTCAAGAGCTTTTAGACACAGTAAATAATTAACATCTTAAGATGTTTGTTGTAAATCAGCATTATTTAAGCTGCAGTTTAACTGTTTCAGGCAGTGACAATTTGTTTTAGACTTTTTTTACAATTATTTAAGACTTTTAAAGTACTTTGGCAGCTTCTGTAGGATTTGCGTTTTCACTTTCTAGTTATATTTAAAAGGTAACTAAGCAGTAAATCAACTTTTTTTGTATTGACCTGTATAACTGCGGCTTTAGAGGAGCAGACAGCTGGTCCTTGCCAAATTTTTGACAATTTAAAATAAACTTGTTCAATTCCTGAAATTATAGTCGAAAATTATAAAATTATACTACAGTTGGATTTTGTGATTGGTCAACTGGTGTTAAGTCCACTTCATTTCAGAAGTTTCACGTCATCATGCTCTGCAGATGCAGTATAAAAGCCATCTTTTAATGTGTAGCAATTGGTCGTTATCGTGTTAGTTTTAGCATGGCTCCTTTGTGAATTGTCATCGATTGTCAGAAATCTACTGGCTTGAATAACATTCTGGTGGACTTGGAAGTTAGGCAATAGTAGTTGAGTGCAATTGGCTTTGAATCCAGCGAACTCCGTCCTGGTGAGGGGATTTGTTAATGAACATCTCACTTGGGATTCTTTGCTTGAATTGTCAACCTTTATTAGTTATGATGTTAGCGCTATTTTACCACTCAGACACGGGTCCCCTTCACTCCTGCAAACCCTCAGCTGTGCCAGGTGCTGTGCTAAAATAAATATCACCTGCCAGAACTTGTATCTCCTGTTGCTAGCATTGTTGATTTGTTTCGTGACACTCATACTGCAACCCCGCTGCTGGGCATTGCTTCTTGAGGCAGCTGATCAAAAAAATTAGGTTCTGGACCATAAGCGCCTGCCTCGGGAGAAGCATGTTTTGTGGTGAAACTGGCATCACTTTGCTGTGTATCCCTCTTCATTATTGCAGACACAGCATACATAATCACAAGCTAACCTCACTGTCCCTGTCAATTATAGATCGGGACCACACCTCCTCCGTTCAGCCCGCTTGCCCTGGTCCCTCCCCTTTTTTGCATTTTCCAAATCTGGGATGAGAGTGGAGTCAGCTCCCAATTCTCCTGTGGTTACCCTTTAATGCTTGAAGCATTTGAACAGCTTGTAGAGAGAAACAGAGTCACTGAGAAATGTACACAAGCATTACAAGATCAGAAATTGCAGAACGTTTACAGCCCAAAGCTGGATCACAGGCTTGAGCAGAAAAGTATCAATCAGAGGGTGTCTGGACAGAGGCAATAAGCAGAACAAGTTTTTCATTAAGTTTACTTCAAAAACTAGTTTAGTGTCCCAAAGCTAAGGTGACCTCCTGTCCTCTATTGACGCATTGCTTTTCTGTCACATGTCAACTGCCTCATCTTTCAAGTTAGAAAAGAACTTTGATCTTAGTGCTGATGCATCATCTCCAACATCATCAGGAAGTGCTGGCTTCCTCCTCATTCGGCCTTCATGTATTCAATAAACAATTAAAACAGAAAGCTGGAGTTTGAATAGAAAGAAAACGCTGTAGGTCAAGATGATGTCAATCCTAGAATCCAAAAGGCTTACAGAGATAAACTATGTAAAATTCTGCTGTGCTTCCTCAGTCTGCTGTGCTTGACCCATCCTGCCTTGCTCCAGTTTAGAGAAACCTCATCCATCTGACCTAAACGACAGAAGAGATGCTACCCTGTTATCACACACATCATAAATCTCTTGGAGAGTCTTGTAATGGTCATGTTCAATAAGCTCCTTCTGTAACTGCTTTAGGATTGTTTTTCTAATGTGGCACTGATGTGGCAGCTGGATAGTTTCACCACAGCCACTTTATTTTTATATGTGGAGTTTCTAATCTTGCTTGAGCAAACTTGCTTAAAAATGTGATTAGTAATTTTACTATTTTGAAAATTGTTATACCATTTTCAGCAATTATTTCAACAAACAGCATTTAGACTTTTATCAACACCAGTATTTGCATTTCTATAGATATAGGTATCATCTTTGACAGAAACAGTAGTTTTGTTTGTACTAGTTGTAGACAGTAATTGTCAACACATTTGCTTTAACTGGATGTGCACTGATAGTTTATAGAAGGAAAAATATCAGTTTGTTCAATACCACTTAAACTGATAAAACGTGTTTGTTTTGTGAAAGTTAAAGCATTGGAGTATAACCAAACCACGAATAGTGATGGGAATTCCGGCTCTTCTCAGCCATCCTGCTCTTTTAAACCTGTTCAAAATAATAATGCAAAAAAAAAAAAAAAAAACGTTTTATACATAAATTTGCTTTCATTTTTCCTTTCAGATAAAATGTACAAAATAAATTATGAAAACTAAAAACAATTCTTTACTATTCTACTTTTAAAACAACAACAACAACCCAAAATACAAATTAAAAACAAGCACAACCTAAAGAAAAAAAAATGAAGAAGGTTTGTAATGATGGTAAAGGTTGGTATTTAGAAATAACAAATGTCTCAGCTTTGTGAAACTGATCTAGTTTCTTCTGTCTTACGGAGATCTGGAGAGCTGCTGTTTGGATCTGGCCCATGGGCCATAGTTTGGGGACCCCTGCTCTAAATTAACACCCGCTCACCCGAAAAATGCAGGTAAAAATTCAAAATGACGAGGACAGAAACTCTGTCACTAGTTACTTTGGCAGGTGAGACATTCATCGTCTCTGACACAACCATGACTTAGGTGTCTGTTTTCCCTCTCCACTCGGTCACCACAAACATCCATCCCAGAGTTTGTTCAAACATTACGTTTTGACTTTCTTGTGCAGATTTAATCCTCACATTCGCGCAGCAGCTGGTGCATTCAAGGACTGCATTGAATTTCCACTTTTATATGCTTTCATTAAGAGCTCACTATTGCTGCATTGAGGTGCGATAGTAATTTCTAGCATTTGCTCACACTGATCTCAGCCAAAACAAACACACTCACTTGTTGCTCCATGTCATTGTTACTCTTTGAAAAGACTAAGATTCACAACTACAACACACTGATCTGTAAGAACACACACAGTGTGTGCATGTTTTTCTATGCATGGCATTTTTGACAAAACAAAAAAAAAAATGTGCCCAATATTGTCGTCTGGATTGACTCACACAAAAAACAAACAGTTCATATTGGTCAACATTTAATTTTTTGAAATTTTGCTGTGTAATGTTTGCATTTTTTATACACAATTAAATATTAATTAATAAGAACATGTTTAAAGCATGTAACATGTTTCAAGCAGGTTTTATGAAGCAAGAAGAAAATAGACATTAAACCTGGATAGGATTGTTGTGCTGCAAGTGAAGTTATTTTTTCCCCTTCTTTTTACAGTTCAGAGTATTACTCATATCAACAGATTAAGATAAATGAATAGTTTTAACATTTTCTACTAAATTTGTTCTAGTCTGGCACTTCCTGGAGCAGAAAAATACAGAAAAGTTCATTAAAGTGCTTTTCCTTGTCACTATGGTAACCCAGCAGGGTGATTTCACAGGTGTGAAATTTGTTGGATTTAATTATTTATGTGCAATAGAACAGAAATATTCTTCCATGTGGCAACAGAAAATAATAATCCAACCCATACTGATTTTTTGAAACTTTCCACAAAAGATTTGCAAAACTATTAAGTTTGTTCATCTCTAAATCTTCCTGTGGTGAACAGAGGAAGTCAATTTGGTGAAAACACCAAAGTTAGAACACCAAATTGTTTTGTTGACTGCAGAAAATGTTGTTGGTTAAAAAAAATTTCAAGAGTACTTCACTGCAGGTAATATGGCAGATGTAATGGCGGACAGACCTGGAGCTGAAGTTGTATTTTATCTAAAGCGCAGAGGTTGGTGGTTTTTGGTGGTCTTTTCTTTTGGTGGTTGGTGATCTTTACATTAAAGTTTTATTTTTATGTTGTTATTTTTTGTTGTTAATGTTATTAATTTTTGTTGTAATTTTATTTTGTTTTTCTGATAATCATTATTATTATTTTTACCCTTTTGGAACCGTCGGCTGCCCTCAGGCGTCAGCTGCTCTGAGATTAGTGTAATAAAACTACATCTAAAATGTGCTTAAAGTTATTTGAACATTCTGTGCTTAACATTTTATGCAATGAAAGAGATAATATGGCAATTATTTGTAGTTTTTGAGACAAAAGCCATCCTTTACTCAAATAAATAAAACGAAAGATGAACATCAATCACAGACGGCAGCAAGGCAGGGCACAAGATCGGGGGGGGGGGGCGCAGAACGGAGCTATATGTTATTTTGGAACGGAGGGGGGGCAACATGAATTTTATTGAAGAAGGAGCACCGGCGTAGTTTAAAAGCAGTTCGGAGTAGACCAACGCACCCCCACCTGTTAGCAGATTGCAGCCAAGCAGAAAACTTGGAAATCCAGCTGGATCTAACTTTTCCTAAAACCTCAATTTTATCATTTTTCACAAACACAATCAGAAAAACTTATTTAAAAAAAAAATGAATTCCAACTTCTGTTGGACATCCATGAGCTCTATAGAGTCGATCCACCATTACATCGGCCATTTTACCTGCAGCTGTGTGCCTCTCAAAAATATAAACGCAACACTTTTTTTTTGTTCTCATTTGTCATGAGATGCTGGAAGATCTGAAACTTTTTCTACAAACACAAAATCTCTCAATCATTGTACACAATTGTTTTTGCTTTTTTTTTTTAATTCATAGTTTTTGTCATGTTTAAGTTCATTTATGTTTTAAGCACATTTTGGGTCTAACACCACTAGTTCCGGACACTTGGAGACCAAACTGAAAAACATATCTATTTTTTGTTCTGCAAACAAAAGATAGTTTCAAAATAAAATACATTTGGTCCTTTCATGTACTTCTATGCATTTCTTAAAGAAGGCCTTTTACTTCTAAAGCAGAATTTGCAGAAGAAACAAACTGCTTAGCCAGATGCTTGGCATTCTCATGTTGCTATTTTCACAAATCAGAGGTACTCAAGGTGATTTTTCTAATCTCCAATGACTGAAACTTCTGGTCATGTATCAAAGTCAAAAACAGTTTTGCGAAAATAAACTATAACAGTAATTTCTTTTCTTCTTAGTTTTCTTCTACAAGATGTATACTGTGGTGTTTGACAGAAACTGTGGGGATGATGCATTCATCTTAACTCTATCAATAACTTTTTGCTGTGAAACAGCTGCTAAATCCCATCTCAGATGGGCAGAAAGAGCCAGCACTTACTCATCTTCAATAACTTTTGACAAACTCTCACACAACGTTCGATATTTGTCACAACAACAGATAGACACAAGTTCTCACTGTGTGTCTTGGTGACAAATATTATAGAGAGATTATGAATAGAAGGAACATAGTGAGAAGTCTGGCATTTTCAAGAGGCCTTATCACTAAGGCCCCATCCAAAGCAGTTTTGACTGTTTTGTCACGGCCCTATTACCAATAATTGTGCTTGTCCGTATTTTTGTCTCTCCAGAGTTATTTTGACGGCAGCACAAGCTTTTGATAAAGTATTCAGGCCCCACGCTCTCAGGCAGACAAAAGCAAGAAAGCCTGCTTGAAAGGTTGCTAAAATTAAAGCAATGTTCACCTGAAAATTCCTTTGACAATCACCTTTCTTTTAAGATAATTTTAGAAAGAAGATTTATATTATCAGCCCTGAACAGATCCAATACTGAAAGCAGGTGTCTGAAGCTCTGAAGCTCTTTGTGTTTCATTCATCAGACCTTTAGCTATGACAGATATTAGCCAATTATGTTTTGTTTTATGTTATGAAGGATTCAAACAAAAATGTGCTGATGTGTTTTTTTAAATGCCTGTCTAAACCACCAAGGGGAGACATTTTATCTAAAGGCTGCAATTAATCTTCTACTGAACATTTTCTAACTTTGTTTGACTGTTAGCCTTTAAAAATTAAATATAAACCATTGAAAGAGACAGACTCAAAGGCACATTACATGTGTTCCTGGTGATTTATGAAGTTTCAAATCTGGAAAAAAAAAAAAAAAAAAATCAATGTTTTCATCCGTTTCTAAAGAAAACCTACAGTTTTCCGTTTGTTGTGAATAAACAGCAGCAGCTAAAATGTAAAAACAGCAATCTAATCGCAGTGCATAGGCTACACATTTTCGAATTCATGTTTGGATAAATGTTTAATGTCCATAATTAAAACTGCATGTCACTTGTGCAGTTCAAGACTAATGTTAATCATAATACAGTGTTATACAAAAGTCAGTCATCTGATGTGGTACCGTTGAGTCTTGAAGATGCTGTTTTTCAATCTCCGCTTAAGAAACCAGGTCTGGATGATGCTGTGCAACTTTAGGCCCATCTATAGGCTTCCTATTTTTTCAAACATTTTGGAGAGGGTCATTTACACACAGCTGTAATCTTTTCTGGCCAAAAACAATGTCCAGGAGGTTTTTCAATCTGGCTTTCAAAGCCCTCACAGTACAGAGACTGTTGAGGGTTTTTAATGACATCCTGTGGGCAACTCATGCAGGAGACCATGTGATTCTTGTCCTTCTAGATTTAAATGCTGCACTTGATACTGTAGGTTACATAATATTTTTATTGTCCAGACTTATTGACCTGGTTCAGGTGATGTCTGGCAGACAGAACCGTGAATGTGATCTTATCTGGATTTACATCTGCCTCAGCTTTCTGTCTTGTGGGGTTCCTCAGGGCTCAATTTTAGGGTCTTTTTAAGTGGTTCTGCTTGTGCTTTATTTCTAAGACTTTGATAACTGCCACTACATTTCTGTAATAGTCCAGTAAACACCAGCTTTAAAAGCTCTGCTTTAGACAACTAAGGGAAATCCTTGGACCAGCTTGTTTAAAACCTCCTAAAGTTTCAGAATCTGTCACTGCTCTTCACTTATAAACCTCCATGTCCATATCCACATCCTGACTCGTTATGTTAATTAACTAAAACAGAAACAGCTATAGAAATGTACAAATGAAAACAAAATCCAACTTGAAAACCAAGAAAAAAAAACTGTAAAAGGGCACCAATCATCATATATTTGGTCATCTATCTTTTTTTTGTCCTTATCTTGTAATTTGATACAAAACATAGGCCTTAAGCAGGTGGTCAGTGTGACACCATGCAACTAAACCAGCTAAATATCATTCATTTCCAATCAGTGGTCTGCTTTAGCAAAATGACCCATTGTCGTTTGTCCAGCAGTGCAGCAAAAGGTAATGGGTGAAGCTTTTTTTATACGGTTGTTTTCGATGGATAACAGAAACCTTAATTAGTATCAGTTTGAATAATGCATAGGAATGCCTGCATCTTTCATCAAAGATTAACAATTCAATAAAGCTCCCACTGAGTGTGTTTCATAATGGTGTTTTCCAAAGTCAGAGAAGCACTGACACAAGCCTGAAACACTCCTTTCATTCTGGCTTCATGCATAAGCAATGAAAAGAA
Source organism: Oryzias celebensis (assembly GCA_014656515.1). Classification (NCBI taxonomy): domain Eukaryota; kingdom Metazoa; phylum Chordata; class Actinopteri; order Beloniformes; family Adrianichthyidae; genus Oryzias; species Oryzias celebensis. The sequence continues at coordinate 32,324,877 of BNCR01000005.1, read as the reverse complement.
TGCAACAAACACAAGAGAGGATGAGGGAGGAGTAATAGTGTGCTTCTCTTTCCCCTCCTCATCATGGTTGTCTCTTCTGTGACTGCATGGAGGTAACACGGGTCTGAATCTCATCTCCGCCTCAGACCCGAACTGTGACTTCATGCAAAAAGAAAAAAAGTGCAATGTCTGTTGTACATATGGGACAGTATGGTAGCACTCAAATTGGTACATAATTTTAATACAGTGAATTGGTAATGATTCACTACCCTATTTTTTATTCAGCTCGCTAATGTAAAAAGCCTATACCCCTCTCCAGACCAAATTAAGCCTTAATAACAGCCTTTAGCTGTTGCAAATCTGCAATGCCTGCCCTGAAGGGGTTAAAACTCCAGTGAGCAGATTTTTTTGTATTATTTAAAGACAGACTTAACTTGAAATTGTGTTGTTTTAAAATGTTCTTGTAGCATTTGTCTCACGATGAAGGATATAAATAAAGAAAGAAAATGAAAACTGCCTTTCTGAGTTGATTTAGTGTTTGTCTCTTTCCTCTGTTCCAACCAGTCAGGTGGTTGTCCTTGCTGTAGTTTTTCCTAATTGTACCATTTTTGGAACTTTGCCTAATGCATGCTCAGTACAGTGTAGTTAATTAAGCTTCTACAGACATTTTTGGGATTTACAAAATGTGCTGTCATTGAATGGCCGTTAAAAGGTAAACCAGGTTGAACTTTGACCGATCAAGGACGTGGCTTTGGTCCTGATGAATGGATTGCTTCCTTTTTAATTCACGGTAGTGAATACATTTTTGTCTATTTTTCATCTCTTTTAAAATCTGAACACAAAGTTTGTTCAAAGAACAGGCCTCACTCACTTTAAGATTAAATTTATAATTTTTTTTTTTTTTTTAATTTATCTTTTTTTATTATCTTTGCTGCAACTGGAGAACCTAATCCCTTAGTCAAATAAAAGAAGGTGTTGTCCATTGAATATTTTTCTGGTTAATCGAATGAATCTGTCAAAGTGCCTTCAGTAACTGCTGGAGTTTTTTGGATCCTTAAGTGAACTGATGGTAAACTGCAGTTAAAAATGATTTATCTCCTTTGATCTAAAGGACTTACTGCTGTGTCATAAAGTAATGATAATTTGACATGAAAGCAGATACAGGCAGTGTGGAAGAATTTAAGGGAACTTATCTGACGAAGAGATGAATGAGGGGATTTGATTAATGCAACGACTTATATAGCTTTGAACAATCGGTTTTCTGGGTGAAGAAAAGGTCAAAGATGATGAACAAAGAGCACAGGATTAGCAGACTGGCAGGAGCTGATGGACCAAATATTACCCCAAATGTTCACTTCTCTTACTGGAACATTTTAGTTTAGTTTGTCTGTCCATTTGCAGACGGTGTAAGATATCAAAACAGACAAATATTTGGTAAGACTTTTATCATCTTTCAGTCACACCAGGAGACAGCACTTTTGCTGCAGCTACTCCAAAACTTTGGTACAATCTTCTCTTTTATGTTATTTTTTTTATTTTTTATTTTTATGTTTTTAACTTGTTTTTGTAGCTTTTTTCTCATGATGGAGGATATATATATATATATATATATATATATATAAAATAATTTAAGATAAAAACTGTGTTTCTAAATATTTATTTATTCAAATAGTGATGTGGTGAAGTCACGCCAAAGTCTTTCTGCTCTGCTTCATTTTGATGCATCCACTTGTAGAAAAACAGATCCGTGTACGTCTTTATTTTCCACATCTGAGCAGGCATCTGGCTCAAAACTTTATGACTGGATAACTCCAAGATTGCTCACCATTTTTATTGCATTGGTAATAGGGAGTGTGAGGATTGTAAGCTAGTGAAAGAGAGTGTAAAGAAAGCGATGGTGGGATAACAGCAGAGGCTCAATTCTGCACCAACGGTCCAACCCACAACTCAGAAGCTAATTTTTGACCAACTACTGCTGCTCTGCAGAAATTATGCCCTAGAAAACGATACAGCTTTTTGATTTAGGCCAAAAAGCGCATATAATTGAAAGACCACTGGGAACGGGTTGAAAATAGATTTTAAAGAATGATTGGAGTGGGACTTTCATTGTTCTATAAATAACATTGGTACGGTAGAGAATCAACATGAAAGGGTAAATATATTGTCCTTTAATTTTAAAATATCTTTATTCTGTGTTGTTTATGCGGCCATTAAAATCTCTGACAATACTTAGTGGCACAACGAAGGCCAAGTTGGCTCTTTGGAAAATGTCTCTTTTAACTCTAAAGTTACATTTTGTTGGAGCCAGATGGCTGGATTTTTATTGAAGTATTTCATGCACGACCCCAATGAGTTAATAGTTATATATTTACAAACAGAGCTGGAATCCACCTGCAATTACAGGTGAATCGTCTGTGCTCCTGTCGTTTGCTGTGGATCTCGCCTCTGGCTCGTCCCGCACCCCAGCTTATTCAAACAAATAGTTGTTATTCAAACAGGTAGTTGTAGAGTTAGAAAAGCTAGTTCTTTCTCTACAGTTTTAGCACCTCGTCTGTCCATCCTGTGAGAGGATCCCTCCTTCATGTGGAGATCCCTGAGGTTTCTTCTTCTTTCTTCTTTTAATCCCAAAGTTGGGTTTTTTTCTCACGGAAAACGTGGGTCTAAGGGTAGGGATGCCAGTTTAACTTTATCTGTTTAGTTCAGTTTAGCAATCAGCTATTGTTTATATTGTTTGACTGACTTGATGTTTGTATACATACCAGTGTGAGGCCCATTAAGACAACTGTGCTATCATTTTGGGCTATGTAAATAAAACTAAAATTAATTTAATTAAAAGTAAAGCTGGACTTCATACAAGTAATTTTCTAGTTGTAATTTGATCTTTTATTATGCAACTATGTCATGAACTGAAATGAAAATAATTCAAAATGACACTTTTTACAGCAATTATTAGGTCAAGAATTCACTTTTTATTTAATTCATTCATTTTCTAAACCGCTTTATCCCTTTTGGGGTCACGGGGTTGCCGGAGCCTAACCCGGCTACTCATGGGCGAAGGCAGGGGACACCCCTGGACTGGTTGCCAGTCTGTCGCAGGGGTCACACAGGGGTCACAGTCACACACTCACGTACACTCACATCCACACCTAGGGAGAATTTAGAGTGACCAATTAACCTATGAAGCATGTTTTTGGACGGTGGGAGGAAGCCGGAGTCCCCGGAGAAAACCCACACATGCACGGGGAGAACATGCAAACTCTACACAGAAAGGCCCCCATTGTTGACACTTTTTCAAGTCCCCCAGCCGGGACTTGAACCAGGAACCTTCTTGCTGTGAGGCAAGAGCGCTAACCACAGCGCCACCGTGCAGCCGCTTTTTTTTTTTGTTGTTTTTTTTAATTTAAAAAAAATACAATTCTTTTGGGACATTAGGCCATTTATGTATAACATGTACCATTTAAATATTTACAATAATGAAATTATAACATTGTTATATGTTCTATAGGCTATATAACAATTTTGATTTATTTTAACAGACAGCAGCACATTCAAGTTCATTTCAAGATAAAATTCAGTGTCAAAAAAGATCCTCTTAAAGTAGTAAATGTACTTGCACTTATTGTTATGCAATTCTCTCATTTGCTTTGCTTTGGGCATTGCTCCTGAACAAAAACTCTAGGTACTGCTGCGCAGCAGAAGATAAGAGTTTGTGCAATAAACTCAATCTAATAATGAACAATGTATTGTACTGACAATAGATGTAATCATTTTATTCAGTATTAAGTATTCTATATTTGTGAAATTTGGAGAATTGATAACACAAAAGGTTTCTTAATTTGGTGTCAAAGTGTTTAAAAACAAGTTTATTTTATTACTAAAAGATAATATCTTTAAAAACTAAACCTAAATGACAAAATCTAACAAAAAAAATCATTATTGATACACATTAAGAAACAAATCCGGCTTCTCTGAAGCTCCATACAAAAGCCTCTGGTGAAACATTTTAATAAACAGAAAAACTCATGACTACACTTGCACAAAAACGACTAAGTGCACCCCCCACCCCAACCCCCACCCCACCAAAATGAACATTCTCTACATACGAGGCGGGCATCTAACAGAAAAGGGCTCCAGTGATGGTCAGTGATGTGAAGGGGTCAATCTAATCGGTTAAACACCTAAAGAGCTTTATTTTAATACATTATTAATTACTTCAAGCTGCCATGAGATTGGATTAGCATGTGTGTAAAGATTTAAGGTAACCATTTATCACAGTTTACACCATCTCTTGCGATTCAAACAGGCTGAAATATTGACGATAAATTTTCGATTTATTGATCAGTCGACAGGTCTTGAACCTGTTATTTTGACATTAACTGACTTCACATTTGTTTTTCCTGAGTGTTCCTGCAGGAAAACAGACTCTTGGCAGGGATTTCCAGTCTATACTTTTTGCATCCTAATTCATCTGTATGATAAGTGGTGTGTGACAGCAGCCCTCCGTTAGTTGTGTGGCCTGACCATGGTGTGCCTTTGGCCTCCTGAAACACGTTTTAATGAGGAGCATGTGTTAAACCACATCTCATTATAAAGCCTGAGCATTCTGAGCTGTATTGAACCAATGCTATCTGTACTCCTCAACATGATGGTGAGGTTAGGGGCCATGGCCATTTACATTTTAAAAAATGACTGATCCAAGAATCCAGGGCCAGCTCAGAGACAGCCTAATTTCCACACATTTTAGCTATTTCTAAAAGAAAAAAAACTTAAAACGAGATGCTAAAGAGGTATGTTAATGATCAAACATTTGCAGTGACACTGTTACTTTGCAGCACCTCCAGCGGGCTGTTGCTGATGGTTAAATTGTTCTTGACACAAAAATGTCTTCAAATGATTTAGAGGATGCTAAAGTAACAGAAGATGTAAAAAAATATATCCACAAGGGAAACACCAATTAGGACCTGATGCAGACTTTTTGAAATGTTTAGGATTTTTCTGATGTTCCAAAATACCCTCCTAGAAAAACTTGAAACCATCTCGTTAATTAAATCACTTTTAAATTAATATTTCGGAGGATTTGACAGTAAAAAGCATCAGGTAATTTCAAAAAGGTCAGTGTTTATCACAGATTAAGATTACAAATTGACAATAAATCCTGGACCAAAAATATGCTTTTGACAGCTTAGAAAGTGCAAAATGTGTAAAATCTTAACATCAGGCATCTTCCACTTTTGTTATGCAGCTTGTTATTGACTTGTTATTGCCTTAGTTACAACTGTCCTTATTGGTGGATACATGCAGCAAAAAATGGGCCACTACATGAGCAAAATTACAAAATGAGCAAAGAAGTAGGTGAGCAGCAGGCGAGTTGTACAAGTCTTTCATTTTTTTCCCCACACACACTCCCCCAATGTTGCACACTGTGCAGGGAGGCCCTTAGCGCTGTTCAAATGATAAGTCTGTGCTCCATGTTTGCAGTCTGACTGTTAAACATGAGAAAATTAGACAATCAGAGTGTAGTTTGAACATCCAACGGGCACTTACAGATCACCTGCACACCCAATGTTTTGCACACATTGGGTTACTAATGACTAGATCAAAGGAAACCATATGACAGCATCGCCCATGTGTTATAAGTGTGTGTAACTTACATTAATTATCCTGACAAATGCTTCACAATACACTTACCACACACATGACAATCTTACTTTCTCTTTTCAGAACGACTCTTGAGGTGGCCGACGAACCTCAAGGGAACTGCAAGACACATCTGCACTTTCTTTAAGAAACAGCCGCTCCTCTCTACGACCATCTACAAGTTCGGAAAACACCAAAAACCCACATACACTTGTACAGGTCAACACCCTGTACTGGTGCCTGTGACTAAGGCTTTAGTCTTAGTCGGGCACTCAATGAGTGCGCACGTATCTCATGAACAGCACTAACTGGCCCTTTTCACAGTTCGCAAAATTCTGGGGAGGAGAAAAACTAATAAGGCATACTTATGTTGCACCTACTTCACTCTTACATGTTGTTTACGTGTTTGCTACAAGCTTTCATCCACAGCATGCCTGTAGAAAAAATATTTTTTGCCCTGTGGGTTTACCTAGCAATCTAGGATCTTGATATTTTGCAGGAGCCACCTGCATGCCCAGTACAGATTTGCCCATTTCTGCACGCAAACAGCTTGTATCCACCCATATGGACAGCTGTGACTAAAGCTGCGTTTACACCGGCTGTGTGGACTTGCATTCATGTGGCCACTTTCAATGAAAAATATATGCAAACGCACGTCAACCTGAATTTTGGACTTCCACGTTCAGAAAGCTCGCAATCACGTTACAAGTTTTTTATTCCAGTCGCAGGCTTTAAATACAGAACTGACATTCATTGACCATGCACTGACTGTTCAACCGGCTGAACTTTTTGACACTGAATCGCGACTACGCTGACCTGTGACCAGTCAAAGGACTCTGATTTGGTAGTGACCTGTGGGTAGAGTCCTTTCTTAAAACACTGAAGTGCCAGTCATTTATATGTCGATCACTAATACACTAATAATTGAAGTTTGTGCTTGTACAGATTAAAATTACACCAAGAAGTACATTTATAGGAATAGAGCTGTGAAAACAAAAGCTTGGAGCAAGTTTTGCAGGATTTGCACTGCTTTGACTTTTCACATCAAGCTTCATCCGACTGTATTCTTGTATCCCACTATGGAGCGTTCTTGAACACGTGGTCGGCTTAAATGTTGGTCCAAGATACTTCCTGTATCAAGTGTGCAGTCTCACCGACAGAGCATCAGCAGCAGGAGCAGAGGCAGGACCACCACCTGCTGATTCATTAGATGATGCAGTAGCAGCTGAACACCCAGGCCAGTCTGACAATGGAAGGATGACTTTAGAAACAAATTTCATATCATTTTTATCTTAAAAAAAAGTAGACATACTGACTGTTGTCTGAAGTCCTGACGTTTACAGCTATGAAATCAATGGTTTCATTCTAGCTTGTGGTCACATCAGACACGGATCGTCTGATTACAAATGCATCCCTGTAGTAATCTGCAATTTTCCTCACTGGTTCTTGTCTTTATCGTTTCATCTACTGGTTTTTGCTGACAGTTTTTGCTGCTCTTCATTCCCACCAGCTCAGCTTAATGACACTTTAATCTGTCTTTGCAGTTTCACCTTACGTTGTCACCAGTCCATTGTAGCGCATTACTTCACATGCCTACTTCATAATTATGTTTTTGCACATCTTTTTTGAAGTTGGATTTTCTGCTTGTTGATCAAAATCTGACATCTCTGACTGTATTACCCAAGATTTTAATGATGTGAGTGGGCATATGTGCATAATCGGAACCAGCAAACTAATTTAAAAATGTATTAAAGGGCGGATCAGCATGACTCTCGACAACTACAATGTTTTTTTATAAAACAAGACTGAGATCAGCAGTCCTACTTTTAGCTCAGCTGGTTAATCTGTCATGAAGCCTGCTGTGTTACTGGATCCGTCCTGTGAGGTGATTCTCGGCTGAACAGAAGATAAGAACAAACAATAATAAATAACCATCTTGTGAGTCTGTCCCCGTGTGAACTTGGCAATCCTTTTATTTTAGTCTGACACAATTAGAGGTGTGTTCTCAGCAGCCAGTGCTGTCAGATTCCATTCCTAGAAGAACAAAGTGTTGACACAGGCACTTTTCAAGTCTAGTCATCATGAAACCTTCCTGAAATGAAACTTTCCTCAAAATCCTCCAGTGGTTTGTTCCAAAGGCATGTAAGGAGTTCAAATGAGGACAAAAGCAAGTTAGTTGAAACTATTCTGTTAAGTACAACCACAATCATACTTAAAAAGTAAACTTTAATTATGAACCATTTAAATGACATGCTCTTGTATGCGTTTGTACATCTGATAAACTGAAAACACAACAGAAGCTAATGGGGTAAGAAAACTGTCAAAAAGAAACATATTCATAAAGGAAAATGTGTATTCATAAATACAAAATTGTACACAAATTTATATTTTTTGCACAACTTTGCAGAAAAATTATGAATCCAACTTCTAGTTTTACTACGTTTCACAGTCCGTTTTGAATACGATTTGTCCGTTTTGAATACGACTCTTGCTTGTCTTGAGTATGAATTTCTCCTGTTAAAGCACTGTCAAAAATACGTCACGGGGTCACATAAACTTCGAGTCCCAGAGCATCAATTCATCTGAATGAGCATGATAGAATTAAACTTTATAGAATGTTATTGATTCCCTGGCAGAAAAATAATCTGGCTACTGTTGCTATGCTGGAAAAAAAGATCTAAACAGCCAAGTCTTGCCGCTTTTTAAACATTTTTTGTTTTGCCAGGCGACATCAGTGGAGCGTAAAAACAATAAAATGGACCCGGAAATGGTGGCAATAAGAGAATGATTAAAGAAAATTAAAATGTCTGAGCAGGCGGCAGAGGGATCCCTGTCTCTCTGCTGCTGCCGTTCTGCCTGCCGTTGTGTGCATAGATACGTTCTCTCTGGCAGAATTTGTTTCCTCAGCCTCAGACATGGTTCTGGCAGAGGGAACGCACCTTGACACAACACCGACCAGTGGCGGCATATTAGCATGACGAATCCCCACTAAGCCGGGCAGCTACCCGGGACAAGAGGGGCGGCCGCACCCGCCACAGGCTCCGGCAGCACCGTGGAGATAGCCAGCAGTCTAAGAAAATGGCTGAAAGTCAGCTGTCCATTAGCATAATTTAGCTCCAAGTTAGCTTAGCCGTTTTGGCTTCATTATCCTTTGACTATCAACTAATTTAAAAAGACATGTGTTTGTTTTACCCTGAATGAGTGGAGTCATACGTCTGCTATGTCTTTCTAGGCTTTTTTCCACCACTTCTGGTTCTAAAACGACCCTCTGCTGCTGTTTGTTTTGTTTTTTGTTTTTTTTTTTATCTACTTTTCTACAGAGCTATGGCTATCAAAATAATTTTCTGATTATGGTATCAATAAAATTCCTAAAAGTTCAATTTTATTTTATTTTAATAAATAAACTTTATCACACATGCGCAGTTGGAAGAACTGGTGTGAAGCCCAAAACAATTGTGTTGTGATATTGGACTATAGAAATAAAACTGAATTTCATTTAATTAAAAGTAAAGCTTGACTTCATAAAAGTACTTGTTGTGGGGTTATGGACCCAGGACACTAGTTGTTGTTATTTTGATATCACTTCCTGTTTTATTTTGTTATGTTCCCTGTGTTCACTATTGCCTTTCAGGACACTTCCCTCCCAGTGTGTGTTCCCTCCCTCCTTCTTGGCACACCTGTGTGTAGTTACCTCATCCTCTCTTCCTGTTATAAGTCCTCGTCTCCCTTGCACAGGTTGTCGGGTGGTTCTGTTCCTTCTAGGAAAGTTTCTACTGGTCTTTTCGAGCAAATAAATGAAAGACTTTTCATTGCAAATTGCCGTCTGCGTTTGTGTCCTCACGCCAACCCTGACACTTGTTTGGTTGTAATTTGATCTTTTACAATGCAACTATGTCTTGAACTGAAATGAAAACAACTTAAAATGACACTTTTTACAGCAATTGTTAGGTTAAAAATATTTAAGGTTAAAATATGTTTTTTTAGATTTATTACAGGTCACGATTATTTAATCCCACATAAAATTAATAACATGACATAACTGATCTAATTTACGGAAATCTTAGGAACTGTTATTACAGGCAAAATGTAACCACTAGGTATTTTAACAATATGTATAACTTAACTGCATATGTATGTATTTTTTTCCAGTTTGCCACAAAATATCTCCAGTATTTGGTGATTTTTAACAATTTTACGTTGATCTTTTTTAAATTACAGTTTGAGCATTAAAAAAAGTTTCTAGGAACCAACAAAATCTTTTATGTTTCTGGATGTGAGAATAGCAGCAAGCCAAGAATAGTGTTAAGAAAAAAGATTTTCAGCATGCTGATGACCTCATGGGGTTAAAATGTGCATGCTGTAAGGCGACCATATATGAGGAGATAAAAAGAGAGTAAAAGTCAAGAAGGACTTCTTGTTATATCTCAAATGCACAGACAGGTTTTGTAAAAAAAAATATTAATATTTAGTAAACAAGAAAGGTAGATTGATTTCATCTTTAAATATATTAGATTTGCTGTAAATATATATATTTTTATAAAAATGATCATTTTTAGGTGTAATGAGTTGTTAATTGTGCTTGGATGTTTGTTGCAGCTATTTTTGCAGTGGTAGTAGACTTCTGTATATAAATGATCAGTTTATGGTGGAATCACTCTATAAATTAAAATTCATCTATAAAAGAATGGTGTTAGAAACATTAAATATTTAATATAACGAGGATGGTTTTGGCAGAGGAAAACTGAAGGCTGAGCTCTCAAATACACAAATCGCCATTAGATAAAAGGACAATTTGATATTTCCAGATGAAATAAAACATGTCTATGTTTCTGTTTTGTTTTATACAAAATTGCACATAGATGTTATCAGGCCCATTTTGAAAAAATTACAGATCCCAGGGTGTCCCCAACGTCCCAAAGAGAGTAAACGGGTCTGACAGATGCTGAAGTGATTGGCTGACAGTAATTTAAATTTAACATTTAAACTTTTCTTTCCTTTTCATCTGACAGGGATAAAGTGCAATCACAGAAAACTGATGAGAATGTAAGAATAGATCACCTGTGAGACTCACCCTTAGGTCAAGCACAATTTTTGGTCGTTCATTTAAATCTATAATCTTTAATCATTGAAACAGTGTTGATCATTTTCAGTATGCCATAAGCAACATTACATTAAAATCCAAACCTATTGAAAAGAACTTAAAATCTAAATTTCAATATCAGCTGAATCGTCTGTAGTAAAAAAGCTTTAGTACTGAAAGTGATTCTGCCCAACTTTTGTTGGGCTTGGAGCATTAGGTGTCCCCGAGTGGTGTTCTCCTGAGGTCATATTTCCCATAATGGCTTTAAAACTGGTTAAGATGTCAGTATGAGCAATTTGCTGCTGTGTGGATTGAGATTGAGTGCAGGGTTGTAGGTTGTTTGGAGAAGTGTTGGAAAAGCTAGACCACCAGCTTTTCACAGATTCTGAAACTGCATCAACAGCATCACACCTTTGGGGTGTTGCTGCAACACAGCTGGTCATGAAAAAGAAATATTCTGTTGAATTAATCAGAAAAATCCATAAAAAAACTTTCAATGATTGAAGACTATCAAAATACTACTGACTTTTATAACATTCAGCATCTTTTATAATGATTTGTTTGTTAAACACAGTTGCAGGCAATTTTGCAGAGAAATTTTCTCACAGCTCAATGAGTGAAAGGAATTCATTAATAAAAAGTATTTACACTCACTTTATTAGGTACACCTTGCTCGTACCGGGTTCGATCCCTTTTGCCTTCAGAACTGCCTTCATCCTTGGTGGCTCAGAATCATCAAAGTACTGGAAACATTCCTCAAAGAGTTTGGTCCATTTTGAGATGACATCACGCATTTACTGCAGATTTGTCAGCTGCAAATCAATGATGCCGATCTCCCGTTCCACCACATCCCAAAGGTGTTCTAGTGGGTTGAGATCTGATAACAGTGGAGGGCATTTGACCCAATGTCCCAATGTCAAATCAGTCTGAGATGATTCCAGCTACTGGAAGATAGTCATCAGAAGATGGTACATTGTGGCCAGAAAGGGGCCAGAAATTGATGTAGATGTCAATGCCAATAGTAGTGTCAAAGGGCCTCTATTCTCTAGAATCTTATAACTACTTACACTGTTATAGGGTAGTTCTGAAGAGAACTGAGAGAGAGTGATGATATGAATTGGAGATGCTATGTTGTGAACAAGGAGGTGGGTGGAACCCAAGAGCAGACATGTTTTAAAAGATTAGAAGGTGATGTTTATTGATAAGGCGAATAGTGGAGCAGGATGACAGAGCAGGCAGGTAGGCAGGCAAGCTTAGCTGATGGAGCGGGTGGCTGGCTGGCAGACAGGTGAGCAGACAGAGCGGATGGCTGGCTTGCAGACAGACACACAAGCAGCATAATGATCTGACAATGGCTGGAGGTTTGATGCTGCTTAAAAAGCCATGGTGATGAAGATCAGGTGCAGATGATTAGGAACAGGTGCCGTCGCTTGACGAGGGGGAAGGAATGCCTCCAGGGCACAACATGCTAAGGGTAGTCCTAATGGGAGAGCATACTGATAAGAGAGCCTTCTGATTACAAATGTTTTCACAAAGGGCCTCTGATTTACCAAGGGTTTTGAATGACAGTCCTTTCAGAGAGCCCTAATGCCCAGGATCTGCTGGCTGTGTGATTTGATTTATGTGCCAAACTGCACATAATTGCAGCAGAACGATCAAAGCACTATGCACGTCTCTGGTAGTGTTGCCGAAAATAAATCACCAAAAGTCCCTATCAGCTCACTGAAAAGTTACTAGATTACATCATGTTATAATGATGTAATGATGTCATGTACGACTCACTGATCTTGAGAAAATGTGTCTACATGGCTATGTTGACAACATGGAAGGGTACAGTTTCAAGATCGGGGCTAATGTGCAGTGCTGCTTAATCTGAAATAAGTTTCTGGTGGCGGTGCAGAGCTGAAGTTACAATAAAAAACAACGATTTTGACACTCGAGAGGTGTGTTTTTTTAAAGTCGCCAGTTTCACCAAAAAAGACGCAAAGTTGCTTTGCGGTGTTTTTTCATGGGTTTTATCAACACAGAGGTGCTGAAAATGGTGGGGAAAAAAAATTTCAGATTGAAATGCTCAATGTTGTACTTGACAAACTTTAGCAGAAATAAACTTTTGTAGAATTCTTAGGTACCGCAACGAAGAGGCTGAGCTGTTTGGATCAGCAACAGGCTTTAGTGGCAAGAGTAATAAGGGCAATTCTGGACAAGGTTAAAAACCAGGCAAGAGTCAAAACATGGAGTGAAACAGGGAGTGGAGGGACAGACAAGGGTCCAGGCATAGAGAGGCAAACTAAGAACACAACACTCAGAATGGATTGCAATGCAAAACAAGACTTTTCATAGACCAGAGTTCAAAGTGGGTATATATGCTTGGGTGATAATGATGGTGAGGACATGAGTCATGGAGCAAAGTCTGATGGGAGACAGATTGAGGAAGGGCACAGAGGCAGTCAATACTCCTGTGAGAGCTCCCTCTGGTGGTTGGAAGTGGAGCTGAACGGCTGGATCCTGACAGAGTCCCTCCCCTGACGACCCCGAAGTTGAGGAGCAGGGTGGTCTGGATAATCTCAATGGCAGTCTGAAATCAAGGAGGGGTCGAGGATGATGTCCGAGGCGACCCAGGAACGTTCTTCTGTGGCGTACCCCTCCCAGTCCACCAGATATTCAAGCCAACTGCCCCAGGGCCAGGAAACCAGGATCTTGTTTTTAAGGTGGGCCTCCTTGCCATCTACCATCAGAAGGGGTACGTTGGTGTTGGTGGACCCAAGCAGTGACTCCCCATCAATAGGTCCAACAGCGGGCTTCAACAAGAAGACGTGGAAGGTGGGCAACATGCGGTACTCTAGGGGCAATTCAAGGCGGAACAATACAGGTGTGATTTGACTTAACCACACCATTTCCTTTACATTTGTTATCAATATCCAATTCGTAACATGATCAGAAATTAATACTTTACTAACATTGATTTAGGTCATTAAGTATCCTCAATTAACAATGAGTTACATTGCTATGTATGTAGATATAACACTATTTTAAACTTGTTAGTAGCTTATGCAGAAAATTGAATCAGCAATGTCAGTTTCAAACATCCACTAATGTATATTTTTTTTCATGAGAAAAACTCAGCAAAATAGAGCAAGTTTCCAACATCTGAAAAAAATCATTTACATAAGTTGGGGTAAAAATTAAAAGTGATATGCAGATTATTTTCATCAAAAAAGTCAGAAAAGGGACTATTGTGTAAGCCTTGCCACATTTTCCATGATCCAAATGTTTACACTCCCACTAACTTACAGCCTTTTACACCCCCAACCTAACATTAGTGGTGCAACAAAAATGATGAGCAAGATTGGAGCTATCCAGTCATACAGTTTTGATCCAGATTCGCGCCAAGTCTTCCATGTATCAGAATAAATCTGTGAATAAAAAAGCCTGGATAGCAGACAAACGCTAGTCAACATTGGAGAAACAGTAGAGAACTACGGAAAAAAAAAGCAGTAACTTGTCCATTGTGAACCCCATGGGCTAAATGTGCGTTGAAGAACCCACTATTACAACACTCTTGAATATGCATCACATGCTCGGTGTGTGTGTAGCTTTAGAAGTTCTCAGGTACGTTCCAGTACATAGAAAACTGCCTTTATTTAATTTATATCCAGCTACAATCTTGCCAAAAATGTTGCACCAGTAAGTACAGGATCAAACTCAGTGCAGCCAAAAAGCACAAACTGATGACAGCCAAATATTGACTCTGTTAGTGTTTGCAAAAAGGTTACAAATCTATGAATCACTTCCACATCTAGATGCAGGGGCTGCCGCATCACTTCAAATGAATTAACTGTTAAACATGAACTGAACAAACTAAAGGAAGGACATCTTTGTTCTAGAACCACTACAGCTGAGAGTTTGGAAGATTCTTCATAAGATAAAAGCCATTATGGAAAACCTTGAACATCCTTTTATCAGTAAATTACTCAGCAACCGTCCTCAGGCAGAGGTTTCCACTGATCTGCTGTACCGACAGCTACAGGAGATCCTTCCCAAATAACCATCTTCATTTATTCCCTGAATAATAACTGTAACTCCAAATCCCCCCTTTGGGATTAATAACAGATTCAAATTGAATTAAATGGAATTTTTACTGAGGAAGTGTAAAAAACTGATGCATTCACTCATGGTTGACAGCTAAAGTTGTCCTTGAGAGTCACACTTGGTGTAACATGCAACCCGTTAGTTTCATTTCACCTTTGAGAGAGGTGTTAGTTTGAACGTGGCAACATGCAATCACAATTCTAGCCATATTTTTAACTTTTATTTCTAACTAAATAAAAGCTGGTCCTGCAACAGCTGTCATCTGCTTTCGCTGCACTTTCTCATTTAATGCATCCATTTTCCTTTAGTGCTTAGCCGTCTATTCATACTGCTCAGAATCACAGCAAAGTGAGTGAATGGTCTTGGTCACTTTGGTTTCTCTTTTATTAGTTTCAGAACCAGACATGCAATGAGTAATTTATTTTGTTATTATTATTATTTGAGACATTTTGTCTGTGCACAGTTGTGTAACCTACTAAGAGTAAATTCAGAAAATTTGTAAAAGGTGACACTTTTACTGAATTTTAGTACTTTTTTTAAACGTCCTGCATATTTTCTATAAATATTTTCTATTGTAATTTGTTAACATGCTTTTTATATTGTACTTTATTTTTAACATTCATATTTATGTACTTGAATCCACAGACTTACTATGAAAAGTAGATTTTAAGGTGCATCCAACAAATATTTTAAATCAAATTAATACATTTCGATGAATTTGTAAGATTACAACATGATAAAAATAATTCTTCTGTCATTAAACCGCAGAATTAGACCCATGTGTTCTTAGATCAATCAATCAATCAATCAATCTTTATTTGTATAGCACTTTTCATATAAAACATAACACAAAGTGCTTAGATGTCATGTCAATGGCACTGCAGCACACAATGTGCAGACAACAGAAATATTCCATGAGCGGTCTGTTTAAGGTTCTTTTTAGTGATTGACCGTGAGCCAGTTGATAAGAAAAAGGCACATTAGCAGCTACATCCAATGATCAACGGCACCCTTGTGCTACACCTTAGTTTTACAGCTGTTACTTGACACATCTGTCAGTTTCCTCTTTGTTCTGCTCTAAGCTTTTTGTTTTCTCTGCAGGTTGGCTGGCTGAGGCTTCTCCTAAAGGGCTCCGCCCCTCACCTGTCTGTCTCCAAAAAGTGGCGCACAACTACATCCACCTAAACAAAGTTGATTTGTTTGTGTTTTATTAAAGTTCCCTTGTTTCCATGCTCTATGTCACAGTGTTTATTCTGTCTTGGTTCTTGTGATCTTTTTGTCTCTGCACCATAAGCCTATGCTTGTTTTTTGTGATGATCTTGAGGTTTATTTGGCTTTTTTCCCACTCGAAGTGGCACCTTCTGTTTCTTAAAATTATTCTCCTCACTCCACTTGTGTGTTCACTCCTGTATCTTGTGACATTACCACAATCATTGCATTACCATTTTTTTCTAAAAATCAGGGAAGTACTTATTGCTATCAGACTGTGAACAAAATACAGTTTATTTACTGAAAAAAACAGATTCTTTGGAAATTAAAAAGACTTGTTTCCAGAAAAAAAAATTCTGTCTTGCAAGAAAAATAATCTTATCAAGAAAGTTTTTCAGTTGTAAAATATTCTTAGTTTAAGAAATAATATCTGAGAGACTAGAATTGTTTTTTTAAAATAAGGATTCTATGTACGGCCATTTTTCTCACCCTATTGGCAGATTCTTTTGCTTTTTAAAAAGTAAATCTTCCAATGAGGTAGGAAGTTTTGACTTTTTTCCCAAGGGGCTCGTTTTTGCTGTGTATTATTTATATATAAGGCACAGGATGTACACAAGGCTGTTGATCTTTTCTGTTTGTTTGATTTAGTCATCTAAACAGTAAGTCAGAGGTCATGTTCAAACTGTGACTGAGAACTCAAAAAATATTCTCTCCTCTGTTCACAACTGTTTTTACAATAAAGTTTAGTTTCAGACAAAATTTATTTATTCAAATTTACACCAGATTTCTCAATGTGGAGTATAACAAAACCCCATTTGAAAATGAAAATCCGTCAACACAAACGGCTGTCTTTCTACAAATTCCGCCTGCTTTGCCACACCATCTCCTTCGACATGCGAACAGATGCTCGGGTGTGCTGATGGATGCATACCTTTTCCTCTTTGAGTGCTGCAGTCTTCATAGAACAGAGGGAGGGAGGTGTTTAAGGAGACATCCATCAAAAAGACTGTTTCTCTCCTCACCGCCACTGATGTGGCGTGCACAACAGCACTCCAAGTCATACAGCAGTGAGTCAGCATCAAAATCTCAGTATGGAGTGGTTTAGAGTAAACAAACAGCACTCGCCTCCAGCAGAAACTGCTGGCGGCGAGCTACATGTAGGACGTGCGCCAGCAGCTCTCCTCCTTGTCCGCAATTTTTGCTGCCATATTTAGACACTTAAAATTCCTGAGACTCCTGAGTGGGAATATACACAAGCATCTCTGATTGAGTTGATGTTATTGTACGCACATGCATACTAATGCCTAATTGAAACGGTATTAAATAGTTCATGGTTGTAAGCCTTTGAGAGGCTTTGACAGATACATTCATAAATGGCGAAACATTTTTGATTAATTTGCAATTAATTGTAAGTCAAATATTGACGTCATGTGAATATTTGTTATAAAAACATTGTAATTGATTGACAGCTCTAATATGTATAAAGATTCTGTCCTTGGAGTTGCATGAACCCCCTCCTTCCACTATTTACCTGATTTATCTGCAAGTCATTCCGCTCTGCCGAAGAGATGGATGAAGTGATAACAGATGACGCCACCAACAACTTGACTTATGAGCACACTCAGAAAAAAAAATCCTGCCCTGGCCTACACTAAAGCATGCAACTGAAGCAAGTTAGTGGCTAGAAACGGCCATAACTAACCATGAATGGTGGCATTCATACAGAGGAAGTCCGATGTTGAAAAATAAAAAGCCAAAGAAGATTCTTTATTGCCCTCCGCAGTGAATGAGGTGGTCATATTTGACCCACTTGTAAAAAAAAATCAAGGCGGTGACACAGAAATGTGGCATGGGTCTAAGCTTTGGAAAGCAGCCGTTTGTTCTGTGTTAGCAGGAGAATAGTTCTATTTAAAGTCGTTTAATGCTACTTTTACATAAAAGCATAAAATGTGAGTTTAAAAATTCAGACTTGAATCTTGACAGGCAGGCAACCTGTCCAGGGTGTACCCTGGTTTCACCCAACAGTGGCCAGTTTAGGCTCTGGCAGCCCTGTGACCCCAAAAGAGATACAGCAGGTGGAGGGATGGATGGCATGGTAAATGGTGGATATTTGTATGGCGCATATCAATCTTCATTGAAGGCCCAAAAGACTTTGCAGTCACAAACCCATGCAACCATTCACAAACACTTGCGCCAACCTTCCACCAGAGGAAATGTGGGGTTCAGTGCCTTGCCCAAGGACACTTTGACACATGAACGGGCAAGGAGGGAATCAAACCTGCAATATTCTGATGAAAGGTCGGCCACCCTGGTGCTGCACCTCGGCCGCCCCATCTTGACAGCTTTACTGTTTTAACCATTTATCACAGAGGTGGTCACCGAGGACATCTAAATAGTACACGCTCTTTAACATTATGTAACTCTTCAATGTGAATCAGCTGATTTTGATGCAGAAAATGCAGCTTTTCCTTCCAGCTTTGTGCCTTTATGCAACACATGCGACGCTTTTTACGTTAGTAATATGTTGCAGGATGGCGTAAAGTTGCTTTTCTCTGAGACAGAATCAACAAAATTACTATAGTGTGCATATCAGTGCAAGGCTGTTTTTCAAATGAATGAATGAATGACCAAACTAACAAACGAGTAAATGAAGCTTTATTTGTCATATCCAGAAACCACAAAAGGTCAACAGTGCCATTACATGCTTAGAATAAGAAACACCATTTGAATCCCTAAAAATAAGCGAGAGACACTCATAGTATTATGTAATATTGTATAAATAGTATTACTTAAATAATACAAGATGTGAAAAAAAAAAAGAATGAAATATAGCAGTATGTAAGTGATAGGTAGAAAGTGCAGAAAGAATTAAATGTAAACATTGATTTGGGGTATTCATTCATTCATTTTCTGAACCACTTTATCCCTTTTGGGGTCACGGGGTTGCCGGAGCTTAACCCGGTTGCTCATGGGCGAAGGCAGGGGACTGGACTGGTCACCAGTCTGTGGTCAGTGTGTTGCAGGGGCCACGGTCACACTCACATCCACACCTAGAGACAACTTAGAGTAACCAATTAACCTATGAAGCATGTTTTTGGATGGTGGGAGGAAGCCGAAGTCCCTGGAGAAAACCCACGCATGCACGGGGAGAACATGCAAACTCAACGCAGAAAGGTCCCCCATTGGTGACACTGTTTCAGGTCCCCCAGCCAGGACTTGAACCGGGAACCTTCTTGCTGTGAGGCAAGAGCGCTAACCACTGCACCACCGTGGGGGATGATTTCAAATATTCAACCTTGATTGCTGAAGGTACTATCAGGAGTTCAATTGTCTGACATCTTGGTGATGGTAACTGTCTCTTAGACATGCAGGTATGCATCTGTTTTGTCTGCCAGAAGGTAGAAGACAAAAAAGTCCAATTGCTGAATGAATGTGTTCCTTTGCTTTTCTCTGTTCCAGTATCCACTGTAATTACAATAAATGTGTAAACATTTGAAAGAGTTATAGTAGTTGAAAGAATGTAAAAACAGAAGCTAAAGCTCTGGTGTTAAAGGGTTAATACCATGCAGGACGCAGTTTAGCCAAGCGAACCCTAACCACTTACATTTCCACATCATTAGAACTGTATCTAATTCATGCAGTGCCATGCAAAGTGAAGAAAATCAATTTGCTCTCATTTTCACTGCAATCATCACCATCAAAGCAACCCATCTTTTTCACCCTCTTCATATATGGGAGAAGGGAACACATCAATTCAATAATGTACACAGTTCTACCTGCATTACACTAAACTTATAAATCCGTAAATTAGTTTGGATCGTCACAATAGAAATATCTTTAAGAATATTTAGAAAAGCCACTACAACTCTACTTTTTTCTATAGTAAAATTGTTCCCATGGTCCTTTTCATAATTCTTCTATACATGTCCTCCATCATAAAAAAGATGCTATAACAAAAAAAAAAAAAAACACGTTATTTTGATTGGAGTGGGTCTTTCATTAGTTGACAGGGTAATATTTAAAAAAAATACATTCATATGAACCTTGGTAGTTATTGGTCTAGTAGAGCAATATTCTTTCAATTATGAAAGGTTGCCCAAACACACACACTCGCACACCCAACCACACCCACAGACACATATATAAATAACAGATGTAGAGATACATACATGCTTTTCCAACATTGTGGTTTTGTTATACATACATAAGTACATGCATACACACAAACACACAAAAATACAAATAAAAACAAAAATATAGATAAAGATAAATTCATACATTGAAAACATTGTAATTTGATTATACATACAAAGGGTATCTACAGACTTTAAGTGCACAAAAAGGGTCTTTGTACTCGAAGGCAAATCTTGAAATGAAGACTTAGTACTCTGATCAACGAAAGTTGAGAACAAAGAAGTATCTGAACATGAACTGTTGTGTCTTATAAATAAACATTTAACAATGGTGTTAATTGACAAGATCAATTAAATTTTCTTTGATTTATGACATACCTCACTGACACATTAACACTGACACGTATGCAGGACAACAGACACCAAACAAAAGAAACGCACACCATCCATATATACACACACAACACAGAAAAAAGGCACACTGTACAACACAAACGCACAGCATACACAACACAGGAAATACATACTATACAACATACATACAACATAAGAAACATACATCATACAACAAACATGCAACACAAGAAACACTTTACAACATACACACAACACAGGAACCACACTACAGTGTTCACACACTACACAATGTACACACAACATACACACAACCCAGCAACTTTTTTTTTTTTTTTTTTACAGCGCACTGTGTTCTGCATCCCAGTTGGCTGAAGACCTTGTTAATTAATTTCGTCTTTATCTCCCATGTTCAGAATACATGTATCTTGCCACATTTACATAAATGCTCAATCACAAGCAGATCTTTGTTTTAATTCTATAATACTACACAACAGCGGCACCGCACCTGTACCTAAAACAGTGCCTGCAGGAAACTGCTTTCCCCTTCTGAGACAGTGGACGTTTGCCAGAATCCCTTTGAGGCCAACCAAAAATGCTTCTCCATGGCCTCACAGATCTCCTTCCAGGACCAAGTTATTGCCTCCGCAACAGCTTGGGCCGCAGCTCGCTTGGACTTTCAGTACCCGCCAGCTGCCACTGGAATTTCAAAAGCCAGCCAGGCGTGGTAGGGCTCATTCTTTAGCTTGATGGCATCCCTTACTCTCAGTGTCCACCTCCGGGTTTGAGAATTGCCACAGCGACAGGTACCAGAGAACTTGTGACTGCAACTCTGAACAACAAAGACATTGGGGTTGTATAACATGGTCCACTCGGACTCAATGCTCCCAGCCTCCCTCGGTACCTGTTTGAAGCTCTCCAAGATGTAGGAGGTAAAGACCTCCCAGATAGCAGTCTCTGCCAGACGTTCCCAACAAACCCTTGTTTAGGTTTGCCAAGTCTTTCTGACCTACTTCCCCAAAAGCGAATCCATCTCACCACCAGGTAGTGATCAGAGGACAGCTCTGCCCCTCTCTTTACAAGGGATGTGTATTGTTCAGATTTTATCTATACTACTCCTCTTATGCTGCGTTAACACCGAAAGCAATTTGCACAGCAGGGGTGTTGAGTTTCAATGTTAAGTCAATATACAGACGCGAACTGAAGTCTGTCCAGCAGCGAGCATGGCGCATCAGTCCGGCAGCTGCGCGATTGTTGTGGTGCAAATTTGATGTGCTTCATTAACCAATCAGGGACTGGGATTGTGACCGCTTGTAGTTGCATTACACACGCACACACACACACCCACACACGCTCTCACACATATACACACAAACACACATGCATCAGCTCTGTATAGGTTTTCATTTATACAACTCTGTAACATCTCCTGTCCATATAGCTGCGAGAATCTCACACATCTCAATCAGCAAACCCCCTCCGTGCATTTCATTTGTATGTTGATTTTGTGTTCTAAAAAGACCAAGTGGGCAGAATGACAACTCTGGCTGTGATTCACCATTCAACACTGCATGACCAAAGTCTGGTGGCAGGCGTTTCCTGAGCGGCTATCGCCGGAGGACAGCATTGTTACCTTTTCCAGTTCATCGGTGTCGGCTGCCTGGGGGAAACAGTCAATACTGAGCATTTGGGCACTTAGTCAGTGTTGTCAGCTGTCAGATACTAGAGATTAGTCCTCACTTGGTTGCACATGGCTGACAAATCACTGAAAATGGTTACAGGCAAAAGTGCTGCGTGTGTATAGCTGCAGGTGGCTGGCGAAGTTTAAGAAAGAGAGGGCTGGACAGACAATAAATAACTGTTGATGTCCAAATCACAAGTTAAGCTGCAGAGCCTCAGTGCAGGGCCAGAGGTGCACAAGCTCTATTACCCACAAAGGCCCAGATAAGCCGGAGGATTACAAAAAGGTACAGAATTGTTTTATATATAGTTCAAGCAATTAAAACTTAAAACCAGACATAACTTCTTTAAAATGCTTTTCTTTTTCATATTCTCATTGTGCATGATCCTGTTAAGTGGGTTTCCATGTTTTTGCCAGACTTTGCTGTATGAGCCAAACTTATCACTCGTTTGTTTGAGCTGTTCTAGAGTAAGTGGAGATGTTTGTGTTGATTTTGCAACAAAAATGCAATTGGCCGAGATAAACGGTGTGCGATCTGTTTTAGCTCATGTATGAGGACAACAGGGAAAGACAGATGATCTAAGCTTTACATTTACATACAACAACCTCTCAATCACCTTTTCTTTTTATGTGCCAGCATGTGGAGTTTATTCTTTTACACAAGAGAACTCAAGTAAGAGCACAACATTTGGTGAAACAGATGTAAAACAACTAGTTAGACCCACCAGACAATGAAAGAAGAAGGGGAGACGGAAAGTGGGCGCCAAGCACAATAAGAGGAAATATTTAAAGAAATATGAATGACTGAAAGAGGGGCTCCAAGCTTATTTTCGAAATGAGGCATTTTGTTCAAGTTAAGATGACCTGCATATGGGTGAGGTCTTCCTGCATTTAAAGAAACCCTTGTTTTGACTTTCCATGCTGTTGCATCTGTGCAGAAACTGCAGCAGAAAAAGTAAACGTTCCTGATGTTCACCAACAGTTTCAGACATACATCACACTTTGGATGACATTTTCAGAGCTGGTCCGAGCTCCTATTGGAAGAAAATTGTAGCTGTTTTAAAAAAATTGCTGTCATGTTGATCCGATGAGCTAACAACAAAGAAAAACTAAACAGAAAAAAGCAACAATCTCACAATGTGAGCCATTACATGCAATTGACATGGACTTATTTAGGATAAACTAATGTTCCGATAAAAAGATTACATAGAAAAAAGCCTGTTGTTGGTGCTTTTACTCCTTTACTCTCTTTATGTTAATAACAAATCAAGGAGATCATCTGTTGCTGAAGTGCCTGACAGACAGCAGCATGTTTAACTCAGAGTCACATGGATAAACAACAGCCTGACATTACAACACTACATTTACTGCAATTAGAGCTGATTATGGGATTATTATCTCATTAAAGACACCTCATTTAAATCCTTTAAAACCTGAAATGTAGCTTTGAAGCCTAAATAAAACACACTTCTGCCGGGTTTGCCGCTGTGTTATTAGAACATTGGAGACAGCTTTATCATTTGACATCATCACCAAAGTGGTCCTGAGCCAGCTGCAGACTTACCCGTCGGGTAATTCATCTCCTCCGCCGCCTACTCGTCCATCTTTGTCCGACAGATCTGGTTATCCATCCACATCAAACATATCCACTTCTGGTACCCATCTTTCCTTACCGGATACATTTAACGGTAAGCCTGAACTATGTAACTGATTCCTCATGCAGTGCCAGCTGTATCTACATCAACAGGCCCACCTTTACCCCACCCATGAACCCAATGTGTCTTTCCTGTGTTCTCTCCGGCATTGGCATGGCTGGCTGCTATCTGGTCAGGAGGGTCCTTACCTTTTCACTCCTACAATGAGTTCATGCGTTTGTTACGTGACATCTTCCAACACCCCACCGATGGGAAGGAACCAGGGGAACAGCTCATTGACATTAAGCAAGGTAAAGACGGTGCTGCCGCATACTCCTTCAGGTTCCTGACGTTGGCTGCCCAGACCAAGTGGTCACCATGTGGGCTTAAGATTATGTATCGCCATGGGATCTCCCAGGAATTGCAGCATGAAATTGCCAGCCGGGATGAGAATTTGGATCAACTCATTGATCTGACCGTACAACTGGACAATCTCCTCAGACCAGGGAAGCACAGAACTTCCCTGTTGTCCTCAATTTTTCCTAGTTGTTCAAGATTGAAAAGAAATCATCCCTTAATAAAGAATGGAATTTGGTTATAGTGATAAAAAAAAGTCATGAAGCCATTGTCAAGTTATGTCTTCTTTCCCCCACTTGAAAGGGATATAGCAGAATTTCACTCAGAAAGGACCAGTGAAACTTCCATTCTCCAAACTTTTATTTTCACCTTGCAAATGGCCCACCATTGTGACATTTCACTTGATCACATTCTTTGGTTTGCAGATGAATATGTTTGAGTTTGATTTTTTTGTGGTAGCTAACAGTAGCTGAAAAACCTTTAAACCAGAAGACACAAACCATATGGTTTCTTCATTTTCACAATATCTACAAGAAGACAAAACAAACGATCCATTTCCAGAAGCTGATTTTTATTTTGAAATTCCAGCTCTTACCGGCTGCCTCTTTGGTGTTTGTAGATATCTTTTTTCTTTGTACTTCTTCTGCAAGATTTCAAGTTGAAAATCAGCTGCTCTGAATGATTGCTGCTCTGTCTTCCATGAGGATGTGCGTCACTTTTATTTTTCCTCCCACCATACAGGCCTTTGCTCGTTGGTTCCTCAAAAGAAACAGCTTGGCAAAAAGATCCAATCAATCACAGCTGTGCTTCACCCAGCAAGTCTGTGTTGAAACCCAAGTTTGACAGCACAGCCACATTTTTGCTTTAGTTTGATCTTTTACTTTTCATAATGACAAAAATGTAATCCAAATACCTAAAAATGAGACTTTTCGCAGCAATTATTATGTTAAAATCTTTGCAGTTTGATTAATAAATTACTAGTCACGGTTAATTAATTGCAAAAAAAACAATGGCATGATAGCCGTAGTTTTAACAATATTGTAGTTACAAGATTACTTATTGAATTTTAGAAAAAAAAAATTGCAATTTCTTTACAAATACAGCTTTTTTATCTGAAACGGTTTATTTCAAGCAATCAGGGAGGAAAACAAATGTAACACAATCAATCAACAAAAGTTTACATCCATAAAAAAGAAAAAAAAACTTGTCAAACATAGGTTAACCAGGCATCAAATGTTAGATAATAAAATTAGTCTCTCCAGAGTATAGGTCATAGCAGCCAAAGAAAAAAAAATCATAGAAAAGGAGACCAAAATTATACCATATATCTTTCAATAGTCAATCTCTTTTGACTATTGGAAGATATACGCTGGGCCAAACAGATGTTTGTTAGATGCTAGTCTCTAACAGTTGCTGGGCTTCTTTAAGACACCACCGCCACGCACACAGTTGTGCATATGTTGGTAGTCTGTGGTATCTTTGTGTAGTGATGGCCAAGAAATGCTCATTCGATTTAGGGTTTAAATTTTGTGTGGTGGCTCACACCAAGGAACATTCAGGTGAAGAATCTGCACCACATTTTTGAAGTGGATCCTAAATGTATCAGATAATTTATCAGATTAAAAGATGGATTCACAAAAAGGAACAAACCGATTCTTGGTTATGGTGCAAAGAAAGCAAGCAACGAATTTGAAGAACTGGTTTGAACATAGATTATTGAGCACAGACGTAAATGTCTGTGTGTCATCAGGAAAATCATTGACATAAAAGCAAAGAGGATTTTTGATACAGAGATTGATGATGCTTCAAGAAATGTTCACAGTGGGTGCTGATCAGAACAGAGAACAATTTTCTCATCATTTTAATAAATCCTGAAACATTCACCTGTTATTGTCTGCATTTTGTGACGGACTTTACTGCAAAATGAACCCATTAACCATCACCATTCTGTCTGTGATGGAATAAATGCCAGTCTCCAGTAGATGCCTGTCTCTCATAAACACCAGGCTGACTATCAATTTTTTTAAATAAACGCCAGGCTACTATTAGAAGGTATACAGTATAAAAGTCTCACTGGAGTATAAGTTGCCCTTTTGGGACAAAAATGTAGTGCTTCTGAACAAGTCCACCAAGTCTGGTATAATGCTACGTTTACACCAAACACAATTCAAAATTGGATCAGCAACCCCCTTTTTTTGTCACGCATCAAATTCGATGCTTAACGCTTATCCAAAAATGTGTAAACTGAACGCTCTCTTTACGTGTGGGAGAAGCTTTTAGCCTACATGGAAGCATTGACTGTATATCTCATTTGTGATACACGAAAGACACGGATGATGTTGAGAGATCAATTTTATTTATTTTGAAGAGCTTTACAAAAGCATCTGTAATCACATCTCCACGCCTGGGTTCCTTCGATCATTCAGGTTAATGGTGATCTCTATCTTCCACTGTGAGAGCTGCGTCTGAATGATGGCGGCTTTCAGCAGTACTTTTGTCTCTGTGTCACCCAGTTTGACAACTTGCTAGCTCGCAATAGTGTGAGGAAGGAAAAACATAAAAAACAAATGATAATGTCTCAATGCAATAAGGAAAATATCATACATGTCAAGGATCAGCTTCTCCTCCATCTTTGTTTTTGATGGCTCTTCTTTATCTGTGTTACTGTCAGTATCAAATACTGATACACACACCTACAGGGCCCTCCAGTGGTTGTTAGCAGGAAACTACCGCTAAAGGGAAACCAGTTGATAGTGGAAGAATAACAAATATATAAACCAAAATAGATTTTTTAAAACCACATATAAGTCACTCCTCACTATAAGTCGCACACCTGGCCAAACTATGCAATTTGGATCATGTACCATTTGGAGCATTACAATAGATGTTGATAGTTTGATAAAGATTATTAAATAATTTAGATGTTCTCCTAGTTTAAGTCCTTGAGCAGAACTCTTTTTTTCAGTCTTGAAAACATTCTTATGTGTATTGACATGCATACCGCAGGTCAGTGGTTATTGTTTCAGAAAAAAAAAATCTTCCTGTGTGCAGCTTCTATTTTTATAGAATGTTTGTTAAATGTTTAAATGCACATCAGCCTAATGATTTTAGGGACTAACATTTTTCTGACTTCCACCTCCATATGATTCACTCTAATACAGTAGAAATGTCTGCCCACCTCAGTTCTATGACTGACAGGCTTTCAGCAGTTCCACTTATTGTCTGATTTTTGTCACAGAATCTTGAAGCCCCCCATCGCTGTCTGACTTCACCTGCTGAGGAGTGATTGATCTATGTTTTCTTCTCTTCACCACCCTTTCACACACATACAGACACATCTGCAAATTAATTTCTATGTTAAAAAAAAAGCATTCTCATGTATCACCTGCATACCGATCAACTGCAAGTCCCACAAAGTAAATGTCTCCAACTGGAAACCAGTTCAGCACCCTGGTGCTCTGATCTGGCATCACTTCTTCTCTAAGGGGAGCAGACTCTCTTCTGCAACCCCCTCAAAGCACGCATTCGCTTTTTCCCTCAAAGGTTGAGCTGAGAGTGCTGATCTAGTAGACAATCTTCTGCTCCTTGAACATAAAAAGCCCAGTGATTGGAGTAAGCTAGATGGCCTCATGCTGAAGCTGTTTAGTTGATCATCACCAGCACTTGTTCACCTAACCTCAGAATCAGCCTGAGACATGGTCACGCCTTAACCTTGAATCCACTAAAAGCACTCTGGGTCCAAGTGGTGCCTTGGATGGAAAAATCATTTGGATCATAAATTTCTATCTGTGCAGACTTGCACTTATAAGGACAAAATGGTAACATTTTAAAATAAGCTTTAAAAAATGTTGGTTGGTTATTAGAGAAACAATTAAGAATGGCTTGAGGAATGTGTAGATTAGAATTGAGAAATTAATTTTTATTTACCGATCAAATCGGAAACCAGCACTTTTAGGGATTTCAAGATGAAGTAATTATGATTCTGTGTACAAATTCACACACAATTACTGAGCAGAAATAACTGGGCTATCTGGTTGTTCATCATCAGCTTGTTAACGTTTTGGGGGAACAGAAGACTCAGGGGTCAGAGTGTGCTGTAGCAAAAGATCCCCCAAAATACAAAATTAGGATTGAATATTTGGCAAACAAAGGTATTAACATTAACAAATGTTTACAAAAATCTTTTCAATAATTTGCTACAAAAAAAGAGAAAATTAGTCAGATGGCTTCTGTTGACTGTACATGAGAACTGCACATTATCATGTCATCCAGAAAACAAGTTTCCTCCCACAGTCCAAAAACATGCATCATATGTTAATTGATGTCTCTAAATTGCCTCTAGGTGTGTCCGTGTGGCCCTGCAACAGATAGGGTCGGCTTCAGCAGCCCTGTGTCCCCAAAATGGATTCAGTAGGTGTTGATGATGCATAGATGGATTTTTGAGCAGGTACATACATAGACTGTGGTAATGTTTGTATGTTCTCATCATCACACTATTGTGTTTTTAAGAATAAGCAAAATTGCTGCTCCTGCCTCTTTTGCTGCACATCATCAGTCTTTTATAGGCTTTTAAGTGTTGATAGATGAATGGCACAATGCTGTTTTGCTGAAGTCTCTGTGTATGTCCTATTTTTTCCTGTTTTTTTTAAACAGGGCTTCATGTTTTGTTCTCCTGTTTTTGCATTATTGTGTAGCCTAGTGTTATTTTAGAGCCAGAATATCTAATAATCCTTGAATTTGGATTGTCAGTCAAATTCTCTTTTTTCTAATTTTCCACAAACGGATCACAAATTTATTGCACATTTCACATTTTTCAATTCAAAAGGAGGTTGCATGTGACTAAGGTTGAACTGAAACATTTGGAATTACTTAATGTCAGATTTCTTACAGGTTTTGATAGTCCTGAAATATGCCAGTTAAAAATGGTTGAAGACACATTCTGTTATCTAAAATATAACTTTTTAAAAGATTTTGCATAAAAGTAAGAGCATTCAAAGTACACAATGTAATCCTATTTTCTATTTTCTTTCAGTGGAAGTTTAAGTCTTTGTGTTGCATTTTAAGTAGAGAATTAAACTCATGTAGTCCTAAAAATACATAATAATTCAAAATTGTGGAACTAAATCAAAAGAAGCTAGAAAAATTGTGCATTTTTGGCACTGATTTTTAGCGCAGACTTGTTTTTCCACAGTGGTGATAAGTATTAAACACTCTGTGGTTAAGAAAATACAGTGACAGTGTAAATAACGGTGTAAAACAAAAGTGGTGCCATGTGAAAAGCCACAGCAGAGCTTTTACTCTAACCACCATAAATTGTTTGAAACCTGAATTCTTTCACTTTCTCTTTGCTCCCCAAAAGAGGAGATGTTACCTCAGCCTCCCCCTTGAATTCCTCTCTGATTCTACAAACAGAGAGCTCTCTGACAGCTGTCAACTGGAGGATAGACATTCACTATTCATAAGTAGTTCACTCAGCTCTAGCCAACCTTTTTTTAGGAGGAAATATGGAAATGTTGCCTTACATGAACACAGGTGGTTTGAAAAACTGAATTTTTTCTCTGTGATCTTAAATTTATCTTATTGGTGAATGTGGATTACAAAACAAACTCTGCAGATGTGGCTGGTCTAATGTTATAGAAATGCTGGACAGTCATGACAGTAGAGTTCAGTAGAGTTTGATGATTTTTTTTTCCCCGTAGTTTATGAAAAGACATGACAAAAGCATACACAGGTTTTCTTTCATCTAGAAAAAAAAACAAAACTTTGGAGTGTCGTTTTAATCATTTTTTGTTTTTCAGTGTGACAGAATTCATGTACAATAAAACCCATTGTTTCAAATCATACTGGAAACCAAATACACCTGGCCCTTTATTAATCAGAAAGCATGAAGAAAGTTTTTGCATCTGAGTCTGTTTGTGCATCATTTAAAGCAATCATATTAATGTTTTCATAGCTTAAACATCTTTAACTTTCATTGGGTAAACAGGAAAAAAAGATTGCATGTTTGACCTGAAACAAAAACTGCAAAAGACCTCCAGAGCACCAGGGAGCACTGATGCGATTATGAGAAAATGAGCTTTACAAAGCATGCAAATATTTGTGGGTTATTTTCTTGGTGGAGGTACTTTTGTAATGCACTATCACTACCTGGTCCAAAACAGCTACCCGATCGGTACCCTGCATGTGCATGTTACGGGTAGAGTTCAAAAACCCAGAGGCAGAGAAGGCTTGGACGCAGACAGGTAATGTTATCACTGGTTTATTTAAACAAACAGAAGATTATCTCACAAGAGGGGGGAAACAAATGGGGCAAGTAACTCAAATAACTAAGGAGCAGCATAAGAGTACAATGCCAGGAACAGACCTCAAAGACACAAAACACTCCAATACAGGGAACTGAAACACACAGACTTAAATAGACAAAAACACAATCAACTAAACAGGATGCATCTGTGAACACCTCCAGCAGGAAACGCAGGTGAGAGGGGGGAGAAAAAGACCACAACAGACCTGCAACAACAGGCAGAGAAAAAAAAACAAAATCACAACATCAGAACGTGTCAGTGCGAAGTGCAAATACTTCTGCTTGAAGCACTCCATGGTACTAACTGGTTCAAGTATCTCTTCAGATGTTAATAATAATAATTAACTCTTAAAATATATTGACCACAACAAAAAGTTATGCATCAGGACTGCCCAATCCCTAATACACATGGGCAAAGTCAAACAGTACAGATCTGCACATGGGCTGAGTCTAGCTGTAAAGAACCATGTATGTGCAAATTTGAACTATACAGATCTGTGCATAGGCAAAGTTGAGCTGTAAGTCTGTACATAGGCAAAGTCACATGCACATGTGTACACGTCTGCACATGTGCAAAGTTAAACTGTACACGTCTGCACATGTGCAAAGTTAAACTGTACACATCTGCACATGTGCAAAGTTAAACTGTACACGTCTGCACATGTGCAAAGTTAAACTGTACACATCTGCACACGGGCAAAGTTAAACTGTACACGTCTGCACATGTGCAAAGTTAAACTGTACACATCTGCACACGGGCAAAGTTGAACTGTACACATCTGCACACGGGCAAAGTTAAACTGTACACATCTGCACATGTGCAAAGTTAAACTGTACACATCTGCACATGTGCAAAGTTAAACTGTACACGTCTGCACACGTGCAAAGTTAAACTGTACACGTCTGCACACGTGCAAAGTTAAACTGTACACGTCTGCACACGTGCAAAGTTAAACTGTACACGTCTGCACACGGTCAAAGTTAAACTGTACACATCTGCACATGTGCAAAGTTAAACTGTACACATCTGCACATGTGCAGTTAAACTGTACACGTCTGCACATGTGCAGTTAAACTGTACACGTCTGCACATGTGCAGTTAAACTGTACACGTCTGCACATGTGCAAAGTTAAACTCTACATATCTGCACACGGGCAAAGTTAAACTGTACACGTCTGCACATGTGCAAAGTTAAACTGTACACGTCTGCACATGTGCAGTTAAACTGTACACATCTGCACACGGGCAAAGTTAAACTGTACACATCTGCACACGTGCAAAGTTAAACTGTACACGTCTGCACACGTGCAAAGTTAAACTGTACATATCTGCACATGTGCAAAGTTAAACTGTACACGTCTGCACATGTGCAAAGTTAAACTGTACACGTCTGCACATGTGCAAAGTTAAACTGTACACATCTGCACACGTGCAAAGTTAAACTGTACACATCTGCACACGGGCAAAGTTAAACTGTACACGTCTGCACATGTGCAAAGTTAAACTGTACACATCTGCACACGGGCAAAGTTAAACTGTACACATCTGCACACGGGCAAAGTTAAACTGTACACATCTGCACACGGGCAAAGTTAAACTGTACATATCTGCACATGTGCAGTTAAACTGTACACGTCTGCACATGTGCAAAGTTAAACTCTACACATCTGCACACGGGCAAAGTTAAACTGTACACATCTGCATATGTGCAAAGTTAAACTGTACACGTCTGCACATGTGCAAAGTCGAACTGTACACGTCTGCACACGGGCAAAGTCGAACTGCACACATCTGCACACGGGCAAAGTTAAACTGTACACATCTGCACACGGGCAAAGATAAACTGTACACATCTGCACACGGGCAAAGTTAAACTGTACACATCTGCACACGGGCAAAGTTAAACTGTACACATCTGCACATGTGCAAAGTTAAACTGTACACGTCTGCACATGTGCAAAGTTAAACTGTACACGTCTGCACATGTGCAAAGTCGAACTGTACACATCTGCACACGGGCAAAGTTAAACTGTACACATCTGCACACGGGCAAAGTTAAACTGTACACATCTGCACACGGGCAAAGTGAAACTGTACACATCTGCACATGTGCAAAGTCGAACTGTACACATCTGCACATGTGCAAAGTTAAACTGTACACATCTGCACACGGGCAAAGTTAAACTGTACACATCTGCACACGGGCAAAGTTAAACTGTACACATCTGCACACGGGCAAAGTTAAACTGTACACATCTGCACACGGGCAAAGATAAACTGTACATATCTGCACACGGGCAAAGTTAAACTGTACACATCTGCACACGGGCAAAGATAAACTGTACACATCTGCACACGGGCAAAGATAAACTGTACACATCTACACATAGGCAAAGTCGAACTGCATAGATCTGCGCAGGGTCTGCCCGATCTGTACCGCAAATATTCAAATGTCTTTTTCTGTTTTGTTTTTTTTTATTTAATGGCTGTTTACTCCCCAGTGTACAAAGATACTGTCACTTATCAAGTCTTTTTTAACTGTTTAACACAGACATTTTATTAACTGTTAATTTGGCGTCAAAAGCGGCTGCAGTAACCCGGGGGCATCTCCTCAGAGTAAAATGCTCTCAGTTCTCTTCTTTTCCCCTTTGCCAACAAATAAAAAGTAGTGCTGCCAATCGATCAGATTAATCACACCTTTGGATTGTGATTAATGATGGTAAATTACATGTTTTATTAGGTACATTTATATGAAAAAAGACCAAAGAGAACATTTTCCTTCATTTTAATTGTCTGAAATGTTTTCATTTGTAAAGTTTAGTTAGCTCATATATCCCAGAAATGTAATGTATGTGCACAAAACATATTAACAGTAAGATAAGCAGAACTCTAAAGACTTTCATGTCTGTAGTATTACTCCAAGAAAACAAAGATGCTGATGTACAGTCATGAGAAACAAATACTGTTTTTCTAAACTTTAAATGGTCAGAGTGAATACTTAAATCTGATTGGCTGCTGGCTGTTCACGCACATCTTAAAAAGATGTTCTGGTCACATAACCCAAATGTTTTTTATCACTGCACAGGCTTCTTTAAAACAAACTTTTTGCTTCACTTCTAGAGAAAAACTACTTCTGTGTATTTTTCAGAAATAAACGGACACCCCGAAAGCCTGACCCTCTTGACACGTAGCAAAAGGCTGTGGCTTCTGAAGTGTAATTAATTAATTTATGTTCATAAGTATTAACGCATTGATTTTTTAAAATGAATCTCGTGCATTTAACACATTAACATTGACAGCCTTGATAAAAAGACTATCCAAAAAATGTTTAATCAGAGAGAATGACTCTAAGCTGTGTGTTTTTGTGACATCGTGGAACGTTGAGATTTTTATTTTTTGTAATGACAACAATATACAACTATACAGTGTTGGAATTAGACAACATTCTTTTATTTTTGACTGCGCCACAATTCGGTCGGAGGAAGCTCTCCGTTGTTGAGAAAACATAAATGTGTGTGATCATGGCATTATCCGATGTTTAAATGGCCTGGACAATCGTGAAGGAAGCAAAACTGTTGGGAAATGCTTTCAGAAGCTAATCTAATTCAAATGACTAAACAGTCGTAATATTGGCAACAAGTGACATAAGATTTGTGCATGTGGGATACAGATCAGGTAGCAATAGGCACCATTTTTGTGCAGGAGAGTTGATGATGATGGCGGGTAAGAGCTCAGAGGCTGATGAAACTTAAGCGGGAAGACTCTGGTTCATCGGTGAAAGCAATCTCCCCTTCTAGTTGTAGCTGATTTAATAAAGCTCCTTCCTCCTCTTGTGACTGCTAACAGCAATGAAAAATTCTCTTCTAACACCTAGAGTTCTGGTCACAATCAAGGTCACACATAGAGAACAGCAAACAATCAAGGATCCAGCAATTCAAAACACAATATCGAAAGAACAGAAAAGTCTGAGCAGGGGGCAGATATCCTGACACAGACCTCTGTGAAGAAGACAGCAACGAATGCATCGAAATCAAATGGTATGCAAGGGCAAGGCAAGTTTATTTGGATAGCACATTTCATGTACAAAGATACTTCAAAGTGCTTTACATAAAACATGAAAGAAAGAAAACAATCAAAATAAATAAGGTGTGATCATTACAATAAGTCAAAAAGAAGTGAATTTAAAACATGCTGAGATAAACAGTGCAGATGTAAACTTTTGAATACAAATGTATCAAATGCAGCTGAGAACAGGTGGGTCTTTTACCTGGACTTAAATACACAGAGTGTTTCAGCTGATCTAAGGATTTCTGGAAGTCTGTTCCAGATCTGTGGAGCATAGAAGCTGAATGCAGATTCTCCATGTTTAGTTTGGACTCTAGGAACAGACAGGATGCAGATGAGCGGAGAGGTCTGGCTGGACTGGGTCAGGAGGTCAGTCATGTACTTTGGTGATAAACCATTCAAAGCTTTTTAAACCAGTAGCACAACCTTAAAGTCTATTCTCTGGCAGACAAGCAGCCAGTGAACAGACCTCAGAACTGGACTGACGTGGTCAATAATCAAAATGGTTGAAGAAAAACATATTTGGATTCTTCTAAAAATAAAAAAAAATGTACATTTCCCCTGTGTAAGTACATCATTGTCAATTTGTTATCATTTGACTCACGACAAACTTTTTTTTAGAACTTGTCCTGTCCAACAGCTAAGCAAACAGATATAAGCTGTGTGAAATCTGTCCAACACACTTGTGATCCTGATGGTGTCCCGGGGCGAGTGCTAAGAGATTGTGTAGACCAGCTGACTGCAGTCTTCACAAAGATCTTCAACCAATCCCTGGCACAGTCAATAGTCCCAGTCTGCCTCAAGTCCTCCACCATAGTTCCCCTGCCCAAAAACCCTCACATCTCCTGCTTCAATGACTACAGAAAAGTGGCTCCCGCTCCAACAGCCATGAAGTGCTATGAAAAACTGGTCCGTAGCCACATAGCTACCCTCCCACCAGGACTTGACCCCCACCAGTTTGCATACAGGGAGAACTGATCCACAGAGGATGCCATAGCAACAGCTCTGCATGCTGCTGTTTTCCATCTGGAGCAGCAGGGGAGCTAAGTGAGGATGCTCTTTGTGGATTACAGCTCGGCCTTTAACACCATCCTCCCACACAAGCTGGTGGCCATGTTGGAGGACCTGGGAATGCCCCGTTCAACCTGCCTGTTGATCAGCAGCTTCCTCTCCGGTCGCAGACAGAGAGTCAGAGAGGGACATCCCACATCCACGGCACTAAGCCTCAGTACCGGCTCCCATCTGGTTGGTGTCCTCTGCTTTACTCCCTGTACACATAAGACTGCACATCTGCCTACCACAGCAACACCATCATAAAGTTTGCTAATGACACAACAGTGGTGATACCACTGCCTACAGAGATGAGGTGGAACGACTGTCTACATGGTGTTCGACCAACAACCTCCTCAACATATCAAGGACCAAAGAACTGATAATAGACTACAGGAAGGAGAAGACGGACATACTGCCATTATTCATCAAGAGGGACTGTGTGGAGATGGTGACAGACTTCCACTTCCCGGGAGCCCACAGAGTCTAAGCTGGACTACGAACACCACAGGGCTGCTGAAAAAAGGCCCAGCAGAGACTGTATTTCTTGAGGTTACTCAGAAAGAATAACATCAACCAAAGACTGATGGTGACCTTTAACCAGGCCACCATAAAAAGTATACTAACATACGGCAAATGCACTTGATTCAGCAGCTGTACAGTGGCTCAGAGGAAAGCTCTTCAGCGGGTCAGCAACACCGCCCAAAAGATTGTTGGCTGTCTACTCCCTTACCTGGAAACCCCCTGCAGCTCCAGCTGCTTCAACAGAGTGCAGAACATCACCAAAGACACTTCACACCCCAGACACTCTCTGTTTGATCTGTTGCCTTTAGGCAATAGCAGTTTGTCAAAACACAAGTCTTAGAGGGATGCTATCAACGCCACGGCGAGTTTTGTGCAGCATTAATGCCATCTCCCTTTAATTGGACTCGAGGGGCCTCGGATTGACATCTGGTCAACGCTGGGCCACAGCCCGTATTAACAGCCCTCGTCGAGTCCCCGCACTGCTACCGTAATACTGCATTTCTAACAATGGGATGGTGACAGTAGGATGGCAGCACGGGAACAAGGGGTGGCTGGAGAGTGTCTGAAATCAGCTGGTCATCAGATAATTTTGGGGACATTGAAGACCCTCTTATCAGTCAATTATCACAGTGCTGCCTTCCTCCCACCCGTCAGTCATTAGACTGCCACCCCGCGACCTCCAAAGGTGCCCGAGGGGCCACTGATCAATGTCAAAAATTGTCTGGTAGCTGTAAAATGTTAACTTTTTCTTAAAACCTCGGTTGCCACCACACATCGTGTAAAAATACAATTGCTGATTACAAATGCCGCCGTGTGGCCACCTGACGAATTTGCTGAAAAACTTGGTTGCCGTGTGGTAGCATTTTTTTCTGAGCCATTTTTCTCAAAAACAGGTTTGGGGAAGCATGGCTTGATGTGACACGGCATGATTAAAACAGGGCAGCGGAAAGTGTTCTGGAATTGTTTGACATGGTCTGCAGTGGTGAGAGACCTACAACTGCAGCACATATTCTCCTGTTTGTTCCAGGCTGGTTATATCTATCTTTGTAAAACATGTAGAGCTAAAAATCATAGCACTAACTCAAGTTCAGTTCAGGAATCCTTTCACTTTAATCCTTTCTGTGTGTCAATGTAATTTAAGTCTTGTGCAAAACAAAGAAAAAAGTATCACAACTGCTCTGCAGGAATGGATATAAAATATTAAGCTACATTTAATAACAATTTATCAATAAAAATAGCTCATATTTTTGTCAGTTATTTCAAATTATTCACAAAAAGTTAGGGATACCTCATTAAACAATATGTGTTTCTATTGACTACATTTTCCTTTTGTTATAACTTTTCTGAGAAAATATTGTACTAAGTACAAAGAAAAAAGATGTACATTTTTTTGCAAATATATCCATTATTCATGGCAGCTCAAATTGGGGCAGAGGAGAAAGCCATGTCTTTCTTTAAAGCAGCTGCACTGTACATCTATGCTACTCTTAACTAACTAGGTGCATTCCCTCAGGTTTTAAAGGAAGACTTTGGTGTGACAAGTAAAAGTGCAAAGATACTTGATTTGCAAGAGCTGGCATAGGGAGAAAAAAAAAAATTTTATACATAGAAATACCAGGTTTAGTAAATTAGAGAACAATAAAGCTGCTTCATGCCGTTTGTGAAAAAATCCACCTTTGGGATCAGACTTCTTGTTTCCTAACATCTCTGACAGAGGGATTGCCGCCCTAACAAGCAGGTTTGTTTACCAGCTCTCAAAAAGACTCTACTGCAACACGGAGAGGACAATTTAGTTGCAGAGCTTGGCCTGTGAATGCACAGTCGGCTCTGAGACGTATAATGTTGCATTTCATATACAGGCGAGGCCTAGGAGTCCAAACTCTAGTGTGCTGACTGTTTATGCACCTGGCACAAAAACACAGACACTTCACAGGGTTTGCCACAAAGG
This sequence comes from Oryzias celebensis, assembly GCA_014656515.1. Taxonomy (NCBI): domain Eukaryota; kingdom Metazoa; phylum Chordata; class Actinopteri; order Beloniformes; family Adrianichthyidae; genus Oryzias; species Oryzias celebensis. Next base: position 32,286,831 of record BNCR01000005.1, on the reverse strand, counting down.
ACAATCAGCAGAACCACAGAAATTATTTGCACAAGACAGAAATCTGAAGCTATGTTTCATGGCCAGCTCACCAGTGGTGAACAAACCCCAACAACACAATCTGGCAAAGATTCTCTTTTCACTGTGAATTACAATGGGTGTTACTTTGACATTCAGGAACAACAGTCTAAGCAGTCAGAGCATATGGGATTTACTTTATTTAAGTTTAAGTATGCAGTTTAAATATGCAACTAACATAGGAATGCTGTATTATATCTACTTACCCTTTAACACCGGTGATGTTGCCAGCATCACCTAAAAAAACAACACGCTTTTTTACATACCGTATTACCATAATTCTTTGACTAATCATTGTAAATCAGCTGAATCTGACATGGTTTAAATTGGCTTCTTTTATCATAAAACACTATACGAATGAGTGTTGGGTATCAGCGTGAAGCTGCTTTTCTTCGTGATAGAATCTGCTGCAATTACACTAATTGTGTAAACTGCTTAAGAGTTACGGTTGTCAAAAGAATGTCAAAACTAGAGCGAAAGGCCTGGTGTTAAAGGGTTAAAGGTAAGTAAAGAAAATTCATGTTGGAACAACATGGAACAACTGGTTAGGGTTCGGGTTAGGGTTACCTAACTGCTGGTTCTGTTATGTGGATGGCCACAACGATCAATGGACGTCTGTTCATTTTCGTACCCTTCGTTAGCTTATTGGGGTGATACGACGCTTCAGCTGAGTTTTGTGACATTTTTATCAGTAGAAAAGGGAGATGTTTTTTCATGTTATTTTAGTAGTTTTTTGTCACAGCACTTGTGTCTTTTGTGAATTTACTCCCTGTAAATCAGTGCTGCTGGTTTATTAATGTGGTTCTGCGACAGAGTGATGAACCGTCAATGAGTCTGAATATTTCTGTCAGGCATGAAGATGTCAAAAACCAAGAAATGATAAAAGTGGAGCTTCGGGAAAACCCTCAGGAAGCCAATCTACCTGCTTCTGTGCAGAATATTTCTGCTCTGTAAAGCTAAACCATTCATTCTGTTGACTTCCTTGTGCCTACCTCTGGCATTTCTATAAGTTAAATTTTGATTTGGTAATAGTTCTGGACATGTTTCAGCTTCTGACATAATGTTTAGTAAAAATCATTAGATTATCTTACACTTTTGGAGTCCAAGGGGTTTTTGTCAAATGTAATTCACACTTATTTGGTGTTTTTGCATACATTTGGAAAAACTTTTAAACAAAACAATCTGACAGACCCCAATTCCAACCTGAATCAAAGAGCAAGTTTCTGAGAGTTAACATTAACATAGTGGTTGGATCACACACAGAAACTTTCACACTGTCAAAAAAAGTGTCTCCACTCCATTCCACTCCACTCCAATAAATGCTAATGTCTCTTTGTAATAATATGCAGGCACTATTAAGCAATACTGTTAAGGCTGTAACTTAAAAACTGATGACGTGTCACTGGTACCAAACGATACTTTTTGGTAGTGCATCCCTTATTGTGACAGGACTATCAGCCAAAAAATTAAATGAAGGATTAGTTTAAAAAAGTGGCGTAACCTCTCCAGACTTGAATTAAGTTGATCTGCTTTGGAACGACCAGGCAGAAGAGTGAAAGTAAAGCAACTTACAAGAACTGAACATTTATGGCAATTTCTGCAGGAGACTTGGGAATTTTTCCTTTATTTTATAAAAAAAAAAAAATGCAGCAACTAAGCTCAGCTGCTGTATCTGTAAAAGGTAACTACTTTGTTAGGAACAGCAAACATACTGCACAGGACCCTCCAGCTCCCAAGCCTGTGGTAGCGAACCCCCTGAAAACTGTTGCCAGTGGGATGACAGGTGGAGCGGTATGAGCGCATGTCTGAGGATAGAAAGTAAGCACGTGCATGAGAGGGAAAAGCGCAAAGCTGATTTGCGAGCTGTTGCTTATGTTTATGACCGCAGAGCTGGATTATTGGTTATGTTCTATCGTTGCGGCGAGCGCGGCCAATGCTAAAAAAAATCAAAACTCTGGGGGGGTCGACGCATCACATCAACCAATCAGGGACTCAAGTTTTGGCATTGGAAGTTTTATGGGTGGAATACACATCCAACATCCTGGATCAGTTCTCCTGAACTTCCATTCAATTTTCTTAACCCGCTGTATCCCTTTCGGGGCAGTGGGGTTTCCTGAACCCGTCCCCACTGTTGGGCAAGAGCGGTACATTAAGTGCTTAAATATATAAACAACATGCTGTTACCACAAACCATAGTTTGTTACTCGATTCCAGTTTAAAAATGATGAAAAATCAATGAATGAACAAATCTTTTGTGATAACTCAAGCCAGCCCTCCACTCAGCATTTTGTGGGTACCTGTCTTTATTAAGTGATAAACACTCCTTTGGGTCAGCAAGAAGCATAAAAGAAGAAGAAAAGAAAATGAGAGGAACGAAAATCTGCAGATTTGTAGTATCTGTACTACCAAACACTACTCTCTGGCAGACATTATAGAGCATTGTTATCCAGTTCAAGTTATCACCATTGTGCTATTTTACAAAAACATAAGCTGTTAAGCAGGGATAATTTTATTAAGGATACAAAACTCTGTTTTATGAAATCATGAATGGTTTGTCATCCCCTCCACTCAACCAGTTTGTCTAAACAAGAACTAACTCGCAAAAAGTGGGCCAATGAGAGGAGACTGTATAATTCATCTGCAGAGTAGTGCCTTCAGCCAAAAGGCCTTTTCAGTAGCAGCAGGCTGCCCCTCAAAGTGAAGCTTCTACATTAAATCTGTTTAAAAAGCACATTAGAAACTTATCACAGCAAACGTATTCACATTGAATTGACATAATTGTTCTGCAGTGATGTATTTTAGATTTATTTTAATATTTTGTAATACATGAACTTTTAAATCAAAGGGTATTTTAAGTGATTGTCTTATAAGTGTATTTTGAATATTCTTTTCACTGATATTTAAAATTTTGTTTTAACATCTGTCCAGGGACGAAAGATGGGCTAATTCTGGCATATTGCATGCGCAGTGTTTTTAATATGCACGAGAAATAAATACAAATAAAACTGAGACTGTATATTAAAACAGTTACAGAAACAGTTTCAGCCCTATAGCTCCCAACCTGATGAACTGCAGAATAACCCCACCCATACCCTGTATTTTGTTCATAAAAATACATTATACTGTTTATAAGGGCACATGTTTTTACACTTAAACCAGTGGTCTGCAACCTTTAACACTGAAATAGCAATTTGGTTCCGTTTTTTTAAAGACCACAACTCCAAGGGGGAGCCGTAAAGTCTCATTTCTTGTTTAGAAAAATACACTTTATTTTTGTTTTTGTGGCCATTAAGCCATTCATTTATAAAATATAGCTTATAAATGTTTAATATTATTTAATATTAATATTATAACCGTTTTTGTTTTCTATATAAACTATTTTATGTTATTTCAGTTAATTCAGCCCCACATACAAGCTCCTTTCAAAGCAAAACACACCCTGAGTCAAATAAGATCATCTTCCTGCAGCAGATTTACTTGAATTAAAAATGCAAGAAAACAAAGTCAAAGATAACATGTTCTGTCATTACGGATGAATGCATAGAGAGATGGACAGATGACTAAACTTTGACAATCATTTTGCTCTTTTATATGACATGTTAAAAATATAAGCATAGATGACAAAACTTAATTTAACTGAAATAAATCAACCAAAACAACAAAACCCTTATTTCTTCACATTGTAAACATTTTTTTCAAAGCTAAAGAGCCACAATGGAGAATAAAAGAGCTGTATGTGGCTCTGGAGCCTCAGTTTCAGACACCTGACCTAAATGAACACACACTATTTGAACACATTATATTTTATTTATTCTTATTTTGTAAAATACACAGCTAATTTTGACTTTTGCTATTTCTCCTTTTGTTAATATTCAGTATTTAGCACAAGAGGCAAATTTTAAAAAGTAGTTCATAAAATGTCTATCCCTGCTCAGCCAATAAAAAGGACGTTAAGTCTCAATGTAAAACTGCTGTTGTCACATTGATATGCATGGCCATGTGAATGCGATGACTATCTGTTTTAGTTAAGTAATCATGGCAAAGCAATTTCCATATGAAGGATATGTGACAAGGAGAGAAATTCCAGCCATGGCAAAATCAGTGTGTCGGTTGCTGAAGCTCAGAACTAATGTGGGAGTTTTTCCTTATCTCTCATGTGAAACGTGTATCAGAACAGTTTCAGCAATCTGCTCAAAACTGATAGGAGCCAGTACTTTCTGAGTCCAATAGGCATGTTATGCCCATATTATATCAATACAGATGATTCAACACAATCCTGGCATGCAGTTATGTTACTGGATCATCCATCTTTGATGGGAGTGCCACAGCCCTTTGTATGGCCGTGGTGGGAAATTCAGAACACAAATCAAAAGAGTCAACCAGTGATCTTTCTGGTTGGATTATCACATCTCATGAAATGATCAGAATTGCAAAATAAAGCACAAAAGCTTCTATCAGATTAGCTCAAACAAGTATGAGTCCACCTGTTGAAAAAGAGAAACAACATAACATATCTTTAATTGTGTGATTGCCTTCAAAAAGGCTTTAATGCAAAAAGATAAAGTGGCAGAATTTAGGAATAGTCTTTCAGACAAAGTACCGAGCACAATGCCAAACACAGCAGGGTGTTTGAAGCATTTACTATCCTCTCAGGAAGATTATCCAAGTTTGGAAATAAGAAAAAGGAATATGTAAAAGTTCAAATCTGTGCTTCTTTTTCTCAATTAAACAACCAACTGTAAAAACTATGCTGCCTTACTGCAAATAATTTCAAAACATAGTGCTAGAAAATCAAGAACGTCCCTCACATGCATCACAGTGAGGAGCTTGAAGGTTTTCAAAGAATTTGTCCAATAAAGATGTATCTTCAAAACAAAGTTGCCAATAAGGGTTCTCAAACCCATGAAAAATTGAGAAACATGTACAGGGCACGGAAGCGGCATAAAACTTTAAGATCACAGAGTGTTGCTGAGCCCGTAAGAGCAAACATGTTCAAGCATGTTTTTTCTACATGCTGCAGGTGACAGGTCGTAGCAACCCGAGCGGTCTACCTGTGCAGGTTTATTCATTTTTCTCCTGCAGACTGCCCATATCCACCAAGGGCAGTTGTAAGTGATGCCTTAAGTACTCTAGCAGAGGTAAACACAAGGCCAAGGACTCTTCTCACCATCGTGTGGACCGGCTGACAGGTCACACTGAACTCGAATGAGCGGAATGAGATGCAGTTTGTTTTCTAGAGCAAAAACAACATGAATTATAATACAGATAGCAGAGATTTTCCCTCTGTGTTCAATGAAAACCATGTTAAAGCCACACTGGCTAAAGTTTCAGACATTAATGTTTTGTACTTCATGCACATAGTCCAATAAACATGTTCACAATGTGATACTGTATTTGATTTAACCAGAAACTGCCATGAGTATGCACTAACAGCACCACACACCAGAATTCTTATCTGAAAAACATCATCTTTTGATACGCTCTGTGTACCACTGATGAGTTTCTTATAAAATGTCTCACAGCTCTTCTAAAGGTCAACAATTCTAAATTACAATGCAAGCGAGTCTGAAATGAAAAACAGCCAGGCTTTTCTTTGTCAGGATATTTGCCAATTTCTTTTGTTGTTGTGGGAGTTATGTTTGGGCTTGAAAGACAATTTGATACTTCTTCCTCTGCAGTCGCATCTGTTTTATGCACAAAGACAAAAAATATGGTAAATAAACCTTGACAGAAAACTGAAAACATGCCACTTGGAAAGCCAAAACTGTAATCCTAAGGGAATAATTCTCAGCCAGAAAACATCTTTTAAAAAAAAAAGAGCTTCAATTGGCACAAGTGCATGGAACAGCTTCAAGAAAATAGCAACTCTGTGTTTGTACTAACATGCAAATGTATTGTATTTAGCTAAAATGAACAATTAGCTAATGACTAAAGTCTGATTACTCTAATGATTCAGTTACATTTAGCACTGACGTTACTACAGATATGATTACTATTAACCCCTTCTTGCTGCATGTCAGTAATTTTCAACAGACCATGGACTCCATTTAAACTAGCGTTACCTTGAAAGAAAAAAAAATCACAGAAGATTTTTTTTTCATATTTGGAAATAAAGGGGTTAATAATGATACAATTAATAAGCATCGAATAGTATTGTTTTTTATTTCTTAATGCGTATTTCCATCCATCTATCATCAGAACCCACTCAATCTCTTTTGGTGTCACAGGGTTGCTGGAGCCAATCCACCTACTGTTGGGTGAAAGTGGGGTTCACCCTGAACAGGTCACCAGTGTGTTGCACAGACACACACTCACACCTTGGGGCTATTTATAGACACTTATTAACCTATGGAGCTGGACCCAAATAGGACTGGAACCAGGACATTCTTACTGTGAGGTGAGAGTGCTAACCACTGCACCACCATGCAGCCCATAATAACAGTCCCACAGAGATTAACTTAAACATAAAAACATTTTTCATAAATTTTAGAGAATATAAACTATGTCCACGTCATTTCTTTTTGTCGTCATCCATTTCTTAAACTGCTTTCAGATTTACAGTATCTAAATCAGAGACAGGCAACTCCAGGGCCGCATTCCTGCATGTTTTCCAACATACCATGCTCTGGCATGTTCTAATTGACTGAACACACCTGAACCAGGTAATCAGTCACGAGTAGGGCTTGAATATCTGGAAATCATGCAGACACTGCGGTCCCCTAGGGCCCGGAGTTGTCTATCTCTGATCTAGATAAAAGCAGTAGCTACAAGTCTGAGTCTCCTTTTGCTGGTCCCCTGCCCAGATGAAAACAGGGTTGTGTCAGTGGCCGAATTGTGCATTTCAGTTATTTCTATAGAGAACCATAACTCAGGAATGAGCCAGGAACTTGCTTTTTTCCCCCCCATCATCTTTACATATTTTTCCTTTTCATGATTGGGCCAGATTAAGCCATCCGGCCCACGGGCTATGTTTGACACCCCTAGAATAGACCCTTTAAAGTTCAACTTCAATCATCTGTTGATCTATTGTAAAAGCATTCCAAGTGGTCTTTAAATTAGATTATGCTGTTTTTAGCCAAAATAAAAAAAAACAAACTGTATTCTGGAGCCACCCGGAACTTCTATGTATTGGGCAAGAGTGTTGGTGAGGGTTCTCTGTTGAAGTGGAGCATGAAGCTTGTGGCCCGCCCAGCATATTTTCCACATCACAAAATACAAGCTTTTTGAAACTGCTGTTTCTTTCGTCTGCTCCTGAATCACATCGGTTTGAATAAAGATATAATCAGAAATACAATTTTAAGCTTCTTTACGTATGTCCTCCATCATCAGAAAAATACCACAAGAACATGTTAAAAACACCAAAAACACAATTTTCATTGGAGAGGGTCTGGAGAGGATAGGACAGTCAATCAAACACTTCTTTTTTTTATCATGTTGCAAAATAAAGTATTTGAATTAATTGTCCGCTTTTTTTATTACAAAAGGAATCTATTGGTTTTTTTTTTCTCTCATTTCTAAAGTGCCTGCTTGAAGCTCTGCTGACATATGTCTGTGCGAAAACCTTTCCTGTGATAAAGAGTAAAGAGAAACTTCTGTGACTCATAAAGGGAACAACAGCTTTATGCACATGAGAGTGCTCGTGTTGGTGTTTGGGGAATGTGACATTCGGGGGACTTTTGTGTGATTTCAATTGTTCTTAAAATGTCACAGAATTCAGGGGGAAAACAGCAGCTTGGAGGAGCAGAAAGATTTACTTTCAACCGGGATTAATGCAGGGAATTTACTTAAAGAGCAACTTCAAAACATCTGAACAATTCAAATATTTTCATACTTTTGCAAAACAACAGATACTGTAAAACTATTCATGCTTTTAAAAAAAATAATGTTAATCAAATTAAATGTTAAATTAAAATTAAATAAATGTTGTCCTCATTTAGATAGATTTTTTGTGAGGTAAGCTAGAATTACTAAATGTATGAAATTATTTTTAATAAAAAAAAAACTGATAGCAATGCATTTTCAATGTTTTTGTTTTTATCTTTACATTTACTCATTGACTGTATACGAGAACTGGACCAAGTGAGCGTGACATCACCCATGGAAAATGGCTTACAGCAAAATAAGGACAATTCAGTCACCATTTTTTTTAGATATGAATGCTTCCAGACAACATCAGTAAGTAGTGAGTGGTCCAGATTGGTCTGACTCATCTTTTCTACAGCAACCACTCTAGCTAATCAAGAGCCAGTTCATTGGAGGTCTACATCCCTACCACTTGAAAGCGGGCTGCAAAAAATCTGTCAAACATTAAGAACAATCAATGTGGAAGCCACCTACTTTTATTGAGGATCTGATTGTCGGTCATAACTTGAACTACTTGCACCAAAGAAAAGATTATTATTAGAAAAAAAATAAGGATTATCACGAATATCAGAGTAAGAATGATTATTCTGACCAACAGAATGACTGAGTAACGGCTGTTTATTTCTCCATAGAAGTCTATGGGATTTTGCCTTCTTGGAACCAGAAGGTACCCGTTTGGAATGGTGGGGGGGTCACTTAGTCCAGTTCTCGTATACAGTCAATTAATTTGCCTGAATCCTCAGAAGAAACTTCCACCTGAAGTGATCAAGTAATCTATATACTATATCTATGATAAATTAGAGATGAAAAAAAACAGAATCTTTCTAACCCGGAAATATTAATGGGTATGATGAAATTTGATCAATTACTTGCTTTTCAAAGCCACATTAACTGTGTGACTCAAATATGATTAACCATATGCTTATACACACTCACATATACTGTATTGACATACACACAGATACATTTTTGGTTTTATGTTCCAAATCCCAATCGATTGAGAAAAGTCATTAACAGTGTTAGTCACCATCCAGGTGAGCCTGATACTTGCTCATTCCATACTACCTCCTGCTGCACTGTGCAGCATGAATGCTGCCTGAGTTTTTGTCACTAATCACCAAATCAGAAGATATTGCAACTTCTCTACCAGAAACACAAAAGCAACACGAGAAGTCAACAAGTGTTTATTTTTATTACCATAAAAAGAGAAAAGCAGAGTTTCTGGAATGCAGCGATACACACAAACTGAGCTTCTCCCAGTAGTTATTTTTTTAGGATTTAGGATCGATCAAAAGAAACCATTTTATAGACAATTTCAGTCAAACAAACTGTTTTTACCTTCATTTGGAAGTTGTGTCCGACATGTTTTCCAACTCACCTCTCATTCAAGCACCTTATTATCTAAACACACCTAAGAAAGTAATCTGCAGCAGATAAGGCAGGATTTCATTAAGTCCCACTTTAACTATGATTTTCTTATTGTAAAAGTGTTTCCAGTGGTCTTTTAATTATGATTATGCAGCTTTTTGCAAAGATAAAAAAAAGTGTTGTTTTTTTCATATTATCTGCAGTGTGGCAGGAGCTCATCAGACATTCTTTTCTGGGTTATGGGGGGGAACTGTAGGCACGGAAGTTAGCTCCATTAATTCCCCATCAGCCCTTTGTTTGCACTCTCTGTTGCTAGCTTATAGCGTCCCACAATCCCAAACTAACATTAGCATAACAAAAAAAAAGTCATGTCAGAATTATCCAGCCATAAAGTTTTGAGCCAGATGGAAAGTCAGACAAGGAAAATGAAGACTATTTGACTGCAAGTGGATGCATAAGAATGGTGACGGAGAAGGGAGACTTTGCCCCACCCATGACAGACACTTTTTCAAAGCTCAGGTTTTTATCAGTTCCTGATCCAACACAATTTGAATTAAGAAATACTCAGAAACACAATTTTAATCTTTAATTATTTTGTCATCCATTATGAAAAAATGTACAAGAAGATGTTAAAAGTACCAAAAACACCATTTTCATTGGAGAGAGTCTTTGAAGATCTGCAGGATACCAGCCCTCTTGAGGCCTGGAGCCTGACACCTCTGCTTTACCGAATCTACATAAATCAGCTGATTCTGAGACGGGAAAAAGTGGCTAGGTAGTCTGTCCGAACTGCTGTTTCTCCCGTAGGCTGAAACCACTGTCAGAGACCTGCCCCCCACCCAAAGGTGAGGGGACACGGCCTTCTTATCCACCGGGGTGAACTCCAACACTCGGCAGCTGAGATGGGAGTGAGCTAACACTGGCCGGCTGCTTCTCACCATGTGCAACTCCAGAGTGGTTGAGAGTCCAACCCTTCTCAAGTGACTGAGTTTCAGTGCCCAGACTGTGCGTGGAGGTGAGCACAAGTATATCTAGCCTGTACCTCTCAACCGCCCGCACAAGCTCAGGCTCCTTCCCTACTATAGGGATCACTCGAGTTCTCAAACCCCTCCACCATGTCAATGTGGCAGTTCGCAGAGAGGATGTTTTGTTCTTACTATACATATTCAAAATGCTATTTTCTATTCCATAATACTAATATAGCTTTTATTTCTAAAGGATCAAGTCTGGATTTCTCTTTCTTGACACCTTAAACTGGAAAAACTTGGACTTTTTTCAACAGTAACGGTGGTTACAGTAGAAACACTGGTGTTTCCTTGAGACATCTAATGGCGTATGCCACACAGCACCTCTATCTAATGTTATGACTCCCTGATATAAAAGTTTAAAAAACAACAGTTAAAACGTTTTCAAGCTAACGTTTTGTAGCTCTGCGTTAGTAATAGAGATGTTTGACAAAAACGAAAATAGCCCTGCCTGCTTCTCGTTTCATAGGATTAGTCCACATCAACAACATTGTAGTAGCTAGCTGAATTTATAACCAAATTTCGGCACACCATATCTATTAGTCTATGGGTTTGTTAAAAAAGAAGATTAAACATTTGATGTTAGGGGTCATCACATGCAAGTCCGTCTCCTAGCAACAGTGGCGACAGTTTTGCTCCTCAAAAAACTCTTTCCACGAACAACTTCTTTTAACTTCCTTTTTTCACTTGACTTTTAGTATTAAATTATGAAACACATATTTTTAGCCATAAAAGTGCGTACAAATGTTTATTTATTTATGTTTGTAAAAAAGGTGGATTTTGCTTCTTTTATAGGTGTTGTCTAAAAGCTCCTGGAAATGTCTAACGCTGAGCTTTTTCAAAGTAGAACATCCCCGAAGCTTCCTCTACATACACGGATGGCTCTCATTAAAAACTATTTCTATTAGACCTTATAATTGAGTTGGAAGCTGTGCTTTACAGGTCACTGTTCCACCTTGCCATTCACACAATCAGGAATGCATAACTTCACAGTCAGATAAATAATACCAAAGCTTCAGTTTAATTAAATGCTGGATCTCTATAACAAACCGGGAAAATGAGGAAGGCAAGTTAAAGTTCCCTGCGGTACTGCGTTCAGGGCTTTCACACCTGAAGAGTCGTATCTGCACATGTAGTGACAGCTTGTTTTCTCTTCAGATTCATTTGCAGCCAGTGATGTGTGCTCAGACAACAGAACATGAAGGTTAAACAGAATGCATGCCACCTTTCACTGAGTTTCCCAGCATTTGAAATGGATAAAAGTTGGACACCTAATCTCTTTAGGCTTTTCTGCTTTTTCCCTTTCCATTGTGTATTTATCAGGCGTTGACTTGAAGCAAAACTTCAAATTAATGTAGCAATTAGCACATCCCAGCCCTTAACACCAAGATTTATTGCTTGTGACAGCTGCTGGATTTAAGTGGAGAGTTCATCTACATGGTTGGCTGGGTTTCCATCTAAAGGGATTGGTTGTTTAGTTCATTCATTCATCCTCTTTACCTGCTTATTCCTGTGCAGGGTCATGGGTGTGCTGGAGCCTATCCTAGGGCAAAAGCAGAGTAGATTTCAAAACACACCAACACCTAAGTCCCACTCCAACTATATTTGTATCCACTGTAAAACCGTTCCTAGTGATCTTTTAATTATGATTATGCAGTTTTTAAGCCAAAATCAAAAAACCTGTGTTGTTTTCAATGCATAGTTTCTGCAGACCAACAGGAATTCATCCGAAATTTGCCTCTGGATTGTGGGCAGGGCTGTTTTCATGGAAGTAACCCTACATTGATGGTCCGTCATTCCCTTGTTTACATTTTCTCCCACTAGCTTAAAGCCCCTTCAAGCTAACATCAACACAGCAAAAAAATAAAAAAAAAAAAACAGCAAGCAATATCAGAGCTATCCAGCTGTACTGTTTAGAGCCAGATACCAGCTCAGAAAATGAAAATGAAGCAAAATGAAGATCTATTTGTCTGCAAATGGGTTCTTCTGAATGGGGTGGAACGTGGAGACTTTGGCTCGCCTATTGCAGTTGCTGCGTCACTAACCCAAGCTTTTTCAAACTGTGGGTTTCTGTCTGCTCCTGATGCAACACAATTGAAATAAAGAAATACTCAGAAACACAGTTTGTATCTGAAATTATTTTAAATATGTCCTCCATGATGAGAAAAATGCACCAAAAACCCTATTTTCATTAGAGTAGCTCTTTAAGGGACATTTTAGAGACACCAGTATGAGGGAGGGCCTGTAGAAAAGCCACAAATTGACAAGGAGAACATGCAAACTCCACACAGAAAGGATCCAGCCGGGATTTCAACCACGACCTTTTTGCTGTAGGTGAGAGTGCTAACCATTGCAGTACACCACTGTGCAGCCACAGTGGCCCGACCCTTTCCACAGGTTCAGGAAAACTCTTCAGCTCTGGGATTCCGTTGTAGAGATCCAGAGAACTCTAAATCAACCCATTTCACTCAAAGTCAGAAACATTTCATTTGTGTCCCCACACTCCACTCAGGGGAAATTAAAATGTTAGAGTTGCATTCAATGTCTGCCGTCTCCTCTGCTTTGTTAAATAAATTCACCATGCATAAATGATGAATAAGCAAAAAAAAGTGTTTGTATCGAGGAATGAGTGAGGGCATAAAAAAAATCCTAGGTTGCATTTTATGCTAGGTTGGGTTGGAAAAAGGGAGAGACAGACCTATACAGATTAGCAAGGCAGAGAGACCAAAATAAGAAGGACTTGCAGCAGGTTAGGGGGAATAAGAAGAGAGATGGGAATGTGTTGACAGGTGTCAGTAGTGTAATGATCCTGGAAAGATGGAAAGAATACTTAGAAGAGTTGATGAATGAAGAAAATAAGAGCGAAGACCAGAATTTACATCACCCATCTCTGGACAATGCAGAAAATGTCAAAAGATGGAAGGAAGAAAACCTTTCCAGACTGAACAGCAAACAATGAATATACATATATATCTAAATTAAAAAAATCTGAGACGTATTAAGTGTTAGGTAGAGATAAATTGTTGCCAAGTGAAATCGCATAGGTTTTTTTATTTTACTTAAAAGTTGAATAGTTAATTCTTATTTTTGTTTCCTTGAACTTGTTATCTTTCTTGGAAGGTTTTTATTTAGAAACAATTCTTCGAAAAGTCAAAGACAGTGAAGTTAGCAAAAAAGCTAATTAAAAAAGTTCATCTGTACTTAGATTTTTAAACTGCAGACATTTTGCATATCATCCAAAAAACTTGAATAATGCACAAACTCTGTTCATATGAACTGGTGATGAGTTTAACAGCAGCACTTACATCACCTCCACTTTAGATGTTAAATTGCAGTGTGCTGCCATTTTTAATGACTTGGCTACAGCTTTTGACTCTGTTAACCACTCCTGTCTGATCCTGACATGCTTTGTGATATTGGTGTTCCTGAAAAGCACCATCATGGTTTTCAAACTGTCACAGAAAGATTGCAATGCGTTGAATCTGAATAATTTCCTTCTCAGCTTTTTTGTGTCTCCACAGTGATCTATCATTGGACCCAACCTGTTACATTAACATCATAGCTCTCTCTGTAGGAGACTTCTCCATCCACCTACAGTATATGCTGATGACACAGTCCTCTATTCTGTCACGCCCTCCCCAGATACAGCAAGAAAAAAGTTGCAATGTAGTTTCAATAAACCACAACGTGCCCTCTCAAGACTGCATATTAATTTACTTTTGATCTTTCCAAGATCAAAATCCCATGGTTTGGAAAGAAGGGACAATTTCCTTCAAATTCTCCCAATATCTCCACCCTTGATGGATCTGTCTTGCCTGGATAAATAAATGTCACATTTATGATTAATATTATCACTATTATTTAACTCTCTGTGCTGGGACCATCCTGACAGAATGAGAGCCTTTACAGCTTGATAGTCAACTCTTAATCTACAGGTAACAGTGTTATTAAAGAGTGTCCACAAGACATTTGTACATCAGTCTACTATCTTCTGTTTAATTTACCCTGGTATAGGTGACAGAGTTGTATTTGCTAAAAAACAAAAGCCAACACAGTTTACTTTAATTCAAAATCTAACTAACTGCATTTGTTTGGAGTCACACAAACTTTAACTCTGTCAAACAAGAAGAGGATTTGTTTTGTTTGTTTGTTTTTTTTTCTAAAATGATCAATAGGAATTGACTAATTTTTGCAACTAATTTCCAATGATATTTAGGAACCTGCAATTTGTGGCATTCCAGCACTGGGATACATTTTTCCCAAGTGAAAGATTTGCCCTTGAGCAAACAATTACAGCTATTTGATCCCAACTCAGTTATACGCTGGTAATTAGTTTCAGTTGAACGTGAAGCCACTTCCTCCTGCTAGTTCTTGAGTGTAAGCCATAGGAGGAGCTCTGCTGGACAGATGTTTCTCCGGAACGGGAACATACGAGACTGTTGGAGGAAAAATCAGGGTCTACCCACCAAAACAAACAAGACCATAACTCAATAATTCATAACCCAAAGGATTAAGAAAATTATCAGGCAGGGCAGGAAAAGCCAGGAGGACTACTTGGGCTTCACCTGTTGAATTTATTTTCAGCTATGAAAAAAACATTACTTGTTTTCATGTAGACGCTTAATTATTTAATTAATTAAATTATTATTTTTAGAGTTGAAGCGGCTTGATGCATATTTGCATCAATGGACATTGAGAGGTTCCAAAACCTACATCTTTTTCTGTGGTAAAGCATGCAACTCAAATATTATTACTTCAAACCTAAACTGACATGTTGTAATCTGCAGGGCTAAGAAAATATATTTTAATCTGTCCTGCCTTAACGTCCACTAAAAATGGAGGAGAAACAGAGAGCAACAATGCAGCTACCTGGACAGTTCTCACACCACAAACTGACTGACACACATCAGTGTTTGGTCAAATATTTTTTAACTCCAAAAAGATCAAGGACACCCTCGGTGGAGCTCATCCTGCTTTTGTGAGTTCAAACACTTCTTTCAGTCTTGCTAGTCCTTGCAGGGCAAGATTTTAATTTATTAGATATATTCACACAGACCTCTTTCCAGTGATGAGGGAATACATTGTGGAGATGGAGCGCAGTGATGAAAACAACCAAAGTTCTCCCATCACTTTAATGAAGATCTTGGAATGCTTCAGGGGTTTGTCGAAGGCACTTCTAATGTCTCCAGGGTTCCACTGGATCACAGTCAGAGGACAACTTCAAGAGCTCTTAGTCACGTCATAGAATGCTGCAGAACTTCAGAAATATAAGAAAAAGATTGCAATTGCTTTTGATTGACATGTGATAAGAGTTTGACTCACAGCAGTTTGCAGTGTAATACATGATTCTGTGTATCTTAAACTTATGGTTCACAAATATAAGCTCTCAGGAAGTCACTGGGAAAAGCTGAAAAAACAAAACAGAAAAGGGATTGTTAAAGATGTCAGCAAACGTGCATGTATGAATAATGGGACTTAAGTTTCTTAAACATTTTTGTGCAAAAATAAATTTTAACAAGTTTTAGTTGGAGAACAGTTAATCATTAAGAAAACAGCACAAAAATGATGTTTAATAAGTAAAGCTTTGCTGCAGTTTGGTGATTTGGTGCATTAGCAGCATTGACCTTATTTCCCGATATGCGGGGTTGCTGCTTCCACTCAACACGCCATTGTGAATTATGTCTTGACTTTGGACTAGTGGTTAATGTCTTAGTCACAACTGCTTATACAGGTGGATATTTGCCGCTGTCATGATATCCACCTTACAATTATCACTTACATATCATCAATTTACAGGTCTACGCTCCAATACTCCTCTGTGGTCACGACCAAAAGAATGAGGTCCCGGATACAAGCCAAAATAAGCTTCCTCCATAGGGCGGCTGGGCACTCCCTTAAAGAAAGGGTAAGCAGCGCGGTCAGCCGAGAGGAGCTCCTCGGAGTAGAGCCGCTGCTCTTCCTCATCGAGAGGAGGCAGTTGGGGTGGCTTGACTAACTGGTTTGGATGGTTTCTGGATGCCTCCCTGGGAGTTGTTCTGGGCATGTCCCACTGGGCGGAGGCTCTGGAAAAGACACTGGAGAGACCACGCCTCTCCGCTGGCCTGGGAATGTCTTGGGGTCCCCTCAGAGAAGCTGGAGGAAGTGACCGGGGAAAGGGAAGTCTGGACATCTTTGCTTAGACTGCCAGATGAGCAGAAGAAGATGGATGGATGGTCATGTTAGGGCTGGGCGATAAATCAATATCAGTTAACTTGAACTTGCTTTAGATGATTTATATTTAGGAAAATTGAGATTTTTTTTCCAGCTCTCTCCTCTCTTGGGCCTCCATTGTAAAGTCAGCCTGTACATCTCTTGCAAAGCCACTATGAAAGCCGCAGCTAGCAGAGGAGCTTCTTCGGGGAGGCAGAGAGAGAAGGAGAGGGGAAAACAAAAGATTGCTGAGCACACTTGCTGCGAGACTCCCCCCTTGACCCAGATTGACCCCTGAACCCACACCTATTTTGTGGATGTATTCATACTTACATAAAAATGTCAATCTGTGAGATAAGAATGAAAGCAATTAAGAACGGTTCCTGAGAGGCCAACCCGACTCCTGAGCCAGTCTTATAAAAACTGGTGATCTATCGTATCAAAGGCAGCACTAAGATTGAGTAGCTGTCAGGGGTGAGGGGGGCTGGACCCAATAGCAGACTAGAGACTGAAGTAGATTGAAAAGTGGTTTATAATGTGCCAATCCTGGTGGAGAGATCAGGACAGTTTGCCGCTTTGCTTGGGTGGATGGTGAGCCGCTGGTCTGAAGAAAAGTGGAGGTGACAGGCGTGATCTGGAGTCCAGGTTGGTTTGCCGTGGAAGGTTGTGAAGGCGTAGAATTCCTTAAAGGTACAAAAACAGGAGAAGTCAGTATGCGAATGTTCATACAGAAACAAGAAATGAACTTTAGCTTGAGGCGTAGCAGGGGCCAGTAGACTCTACCGCATGAAGCAGACGGACTGACACAGGCTGAAGGGCATGGAGCTCCATATGAAGGCTCCAGGATGATGAGGCAATGGGGAGCAGGTGAGCAGATTGAAGCCAGGTGTGTGGGGGAGGCGACCAGGATCTTGACAGTAGCACCACAACGTAAAGTTTCTGCATATCAGAATTATTAAAAGGGCTGTCTCAGTACTGTGATTTGTCCTAAAACCAAATTGACATTTTTTTAAAATATTATGTTGATTTAAAAAATCCTGTAATTGAGTAAAAAAAAAATGTTTTCAATCATTTTACCTAAAGATGGTAAGTTGGATACAGGTCTGTAATTTTCCATAATATTTGGATCCAAGTTATTCTTCTTCAGAAAGGGACTCACCACCGTTGTCTTACAGGCAGTGGGGAAGACACCCGTCTGAAGAGAGCAGTTTACTATGTTTAAAAGCTCTGGCGCAAAAAATCCATAGAATGTCTGTTTTTAAAAGAGAGGTGGGAATGGGGTCTAAAAGGCAGGATGTCATTTTTGCTTGGGAAAAATCTCAACCAAGCATCTTCTCATCAACCAGGACAAAACTCTCCAGTTTTTCATCATGTAAAGACAATGCTACTGACATTTAAAAGAGCCATGCTCAGTGTAGCAAGTGAATCTAATGATGATTTTACATTTAAATTTGTTTCCGTATTTTTTGCTATACGTATATACAGGAGATAGGAATGTGTGATTAAGAATGTGGAAGTTTAAGATTCCTGCTACTGATGTATACTGGAATAAAAGATGTTGATATGGAGAGAATATGTGTCAAACTGTCAGCAGGAAGGAGCAGTGCAGGAGTGGAGGGTGAGTTCTATGTTCATCCTGAGGAGATGAAAGCCTGGATGATTAGGATGTAAGCCATTTGAAAGGTTAGGACTATTGTAAAATGTGGTGAAGTTGTCGATTTAATGAATATTTAAAGAGTGGCAATAACTTTTTAACCAAATATGGAGCTGACGGATTCAAATGATTCAAATGCTCTCTGACAGGGTGATGGTAGTGGTCCAGATATGATGCATTGTAAGTTTAACTGATGTGGCGAATCAAGTGGAGGACGTTCATTTTCAAAGTCTCAGACTACTGGAACTTACTGTCATTGATACCTGCATACAACAGTTGAAGCAGAGGGGTGTTTACTGGTGAGCATAGTTATGAATGTGCTTGACTGATGCTTCTGAGATGAAGTGTGTATGTGGCACCTCTTAATGTTGGTGTGCCGGACAATGGAGTCTCCCAGGATGAGGACTGAGTGGCGCTCGGATCCAGAGGCCACTGCAGGGCTCTCACCACCAACAGCTGTGGTTTCAAAGGCTTCAAAGGAGGTTGTGCTCGTGAACACCCAGCAGCCAATCAGATTTGAGTATTCACCCAGACCATTTAAAGTGCACAAGTGTTTGTTTCTCATGGCTGTGTATCAGCATCTTTGTTCTCTTGGAGTAATATTGCAGACAAAAGTCTTTACAGTTCTTTAGAATTCTGCTTGTCTTACTGTTGATGTGTTTTGCGCACACATAACATTTCTAGCATTTCTGAGTTAACACTTTACAAATTAAAACATTTCAGACAATAAAAATGAAGGGAAAATGTTCTCTGGTCTTTTTTTTTTTGTTCAAAAGCTGCATGTTGTTGTATAAAATGTACCTGGTAAAACATTATGATTAACCACAATCCAAAAGTGTGATTAATCTGATTATTTTATAATCAATTGGCAGCAATGTGTGATACAGATTTCTTCTCACACTTCTTCCTGATAATCTATAAGTCATAAACACACACCTTCTTTGCCCCTCCCACCTCAGTAACTGCCTTGCAGCATGTCTTTGTCATACCGAAGTAGCAAGAAAAAAGGGTTGTACCTGACAGTTCTTTTGAATTTATGAACATCTCTTTTTTTGTCTTGTAACAGATGTTTTAACTTGTGTTCATCTGCTTCCTGATTTCTTACAGCACTGTGACTAACATTTCTTTTGGTCTAGAATAGATACTCCAGGGATTTTATGTTGGTCCTTCTGCTTCCTATTTATTCACTGTCGCAACTACAGATGTTTCATTAGCTTAGTCTTTGATTGGCTGTTTCTTGTCCTTCCAAACCCAACTGGTCATGGCAGATGGCCGCCCTCACCGAGGCTGGTTTTGCTGGAGGTTCTTGATTTTCAGTACAAAATGAATTTTCTCCACTGTTGTCTTTTTCTTCCTCAGCACAGGAATCACAATAAAAATTCTTTATTGTAATCTGTTGGTACCTTTGATGGGCCGTTGTACAGTATATATTGTGCACTAAACAATATATTTTACAGTAAAGAAAACCTGGCCTTAAGGCAATAATCTGGACTGAATTATTGTATATCAAAAGAATAGTAGTTTTCTTGAAAAGGGATATTTCTTTCCCTTTTTTTACATTTTGTGAGTCAATTTTCTTTTGTAAATCTGACAGTGTATTGTCTTTTACTTTTCATTTCATTTTCCAATCAGAAAATGATTAATCATCGCAAGTTGAATCTGTCACTGTATAGACATATATTTCTTTTGTATGTCTTCTTTAGTATTCTTCTGTTTTGATTGATTGAAATAAACCAATTCCAACTTCATCAACACTTAAAATGCCAGCTGAAAGGCATTAAAGCAATGCTTATAGCGATAAAGAAAATATGAAATATTGCTTTAACAACATTATTTAGCATGCAAATGCTTTGCAATAAAGGCAAAGGCATGATAAAACATTAGTTGAACACATTGAACATTGAAATTGCAGAACTGCCTTCAACAACAAAAATGATCCATTTTTCTTTTTCATGTGAGGGTTTTCAGCTGTAGAGGATTTTGAAGTGGAATTTTTAAGTTAATCTACTTTAACAGCATTGCCTTAAACTGTGATGATTCCCAGTGTACAGCTGTTATAACATTTTAGCTAACTTGCTGTATCTCTGGATCTGCAGTCAACGCCACCAAGGCTAATCTGTATTTGTTTCTTATCTTCACGCACTCATGTCGCATTGTTTGTTGTGGTTTGTTCTGTCTTCATATTCCAGCCATAAACTCTTATCTCCTTTTGTTTTGACGTTGCTTAACCTTCATATGTTTTTTGACCAAGAGTTTTGCCTTTGGATGGTAGATTATTCTCTGACATTGCGTTAAAGTATGGACCATTTATATCTATTATGTGGATCTTCAGTTTACGCCTTATTAGTTCGTGACCTGTGCTTTCCATTTTTTATTACATCACCTGAATTATTCCATTTTTTTTAAAAATCTGACATAGAATAATTGGGTTTTATTTCCCATTAAACAGTTGTCAAAAGAACGTCGTCCGCGCCTTTTTCAGGGCACAGCAGGTTCTCAGCACATCACACGATGCATCTCTTGAAGAGGTAGAGACGTTGCCTGCCTGTACGACCTGTCAGACTCTCCACCTCATGGTTACCTGGAGAGCAACACGTTTTAGATCTTAAATTGAATTATCAGTGTCTCTCCAGAAATGCTCTGAGAAGAATGAGAGCCTTGCCATTTACCTCATGTGGCTTTAGTGAGCCAATGGAACCATGATAGGAAGATGTGCAGGGAAACAATCAGGAACTATTGTCAACAGTCATGGGTCCAACTACTGTGATCCCCTGGTGATATCAAGGAATAGATCTGGTATTCATAGACAGTTAAAACCTGATGCAAATTTAAAACTGTTTAATCAAATGAGTCAAAGTTTTGAGACAACGTCTGAACCGCTCTCCTTATGGTGCTATCTAGTAGTTGCACTTGAAAACAACATTCCCTTAAACAGAAAAACACGTTTTGTTGTAGCAGTAGAATGCTTGTCTGGCTTGCTGTCTTAATACCTTTATGGAATTTGCTTCTTTTTGTTAACCGCAAAATAGCTTCTTTTTTTTTTTTATTTCAAAACTGTAGACTTGTTAGTTTTATTTGTTTTACCACTTAGCATAATATTGAAATCAAAATAACCATACTCAAATTACTGTACATGTGAGCATATTTTTTATTTCTATGTCTACGTTAGACCATTTAGGTCACTTGTTTAACACATACAGTAGGCCTATATTAGTTGCTTAGTGTGGCCAGAGTTTTTGTTTGTTGAGTTTTGCGTTTTCAGCTGTACCAAAACTTTGCACAAAAACAGTACTACCATGACCTGCATGGGGCTTGTTTTTGTGATGATCAGAATTTTCCTCAAATGAAGGAAATGAAAAGGAAATCATCATTAGTTATTGTTACTTGACAGTTTATTCCATGTCAAGTGTAAGCTTAAAGTATATCAAAGCTTGAATCAATGTTGTTGTTTGTAAATGCATCTGAGTTTAGGTCAATACACGTTACCAGCCTTATTAGTAGTAATGAAGAAACATATTTTTTCATATTTTTTATTTTTAATATTTTATCAAATATTGCACTGATTTTCAGGATTAGTCTTGTGCATCATACACTCCTGACCATAAGTACAAACGGTGAACAAGTGTCCAGCAGCCTGAAAAGACTATCCAACCAGAAGGATTAATTCAAGAGCGGAAAAAAGAAATCATTTCTTGGGTTTTCTTCTGTTCCCACTGTCATCTGACTAGAGACTCCCTGTAGAGGTTGCTATCTGACATGCTTGGAAATATTAGACATATGCTATGAGAGTTCCTGGATCAAAACACTACGTGGATTTCACTATTTTTACATGTCCTTCCAGTAGCTTTTTATTTATCTCTGTGGCACCATCTCTGAGGAGTGTACATTTCTGGGGTCCAGTCTCATTTAACAACCTGACTATATCCACATATGCAAGCATAATTACAACAGGTCCTCTAACAGAGGTCTGGGTCCTTGATGGTCTTTCCCCGTACCATTGCTGTTCTTACCTGGAGTGAGATGTTTGCAGGGATCTGCTGGAGATATGTCCCTAGTTGGGGAGTTACTGACCCGTGTGCTCCTATTACGATAGTCACGACTGTCACCTTCACCTTCCAGGCTTTTTCCAGTTCTGAGTCTGAGCTCTGAGTCTGTCATTTCTCCACTTTCTCATGTTCCTTCTTCTTGATGTTACCATTGCTTGATACTCCCACATCCACCACAACAGCTTTCCTCTGTTCTTTATCCACCACAGCAATGTTTGGTGGTTTGCCATTACCATCCTGCCCGTCTGTATCTGGAAGTCCCACAGGATCTTTGCTTTCTTATTCTTTACCCCTTTCAGAGGTGTTTCCCTCTTTGACTTTGGGGTTTCCAGTCCATATTCTGCACACATGTATGATTTCCTGGCTAACATCTTACGCCCTGCAGTGATGTTCTGGATTGTTGAAGGCACCTCTTTGCACAACCTGTACCTTGGGCCTTATCTGGTGTGGTAGATCTGAGCCTCTATCGCTCTGGTACTCAGGGCTTGTTCGTGTGCTGCCAGGATGAGTTATCCTGCGCCGTTCTGTAAGCCACCCACTTTTCTAGCCAGGATTCCTTAATATCATTAATGTACAACTTGACATACAATATTTACAGTATATACATATTCCCCAGTTCATGGCTGAATTTAGTTACTGGTTGCTGTTAAGACAATGGGATGATTGTCCCCAGAGGCCACAATTTTTGGCCAATTCTCAGTTGTTACACCCTTTTTTGTTGGGGGGTGGGGGGTGGAGGGAGCATAACATAAAAGCATAATTAATAAAAATGTATAATTATGTTCAAACTAAATCAATAATAAAACACCAAAAGATTGTCTCCATAAAATGTTACACATTTATTCACAAGAACACAATAAACAACCAACAATAACTTAAGTAAAGCAAAAGGCTTCAGGGTTATTCAAGGTCAAAACAACAAACAAAACCCCACCTGTCTAAATGCAAATCTTACCTGTAAATGAAAGAAAAGGGAAAGCAATGACAAAAAACTAATCTCCCTGGACTCACAAACAGGAGAAAATCTGTACTAAAGAAAATGGCAGTTCACCCCTAAACAAACTAAGGACAGACTTGGACCTGAACACAAAACTAATAAGAACTACAACAAAGTGCAATAGACTACATAAAGTGGCACCACACACCAAGCTGCAGTGGAGACGGTTGCAGCAAAGCTCCCCCCTCAGAGACCAGAGGTCCACACAGTGCTTTTAAAGGCAGCCTCCATCAGCTTGGGTCCCAGGGAGGCCACACCCTTCTACACCACATCTGTAAGAAATTAAGAGACAGACACACAAAAATCTACAAAGAGGTGCCACTCTGACACAAAAATAAAACTCAAAATACAGGATATGAAGAAAAACTAAACCAAATACGACTAGAGCCGTAACACAGTGAAACCTTTGCATCAGGAAAGAAGAACATGGGATGAAAGGTTACATGTTAATCATTTATTACAGATACAGAAAATAGTGGTACCTCACTTAAAAAAAAAACTCTGCAAAACAGGCAATGTGCATAGCAAGCCTCACTGAGAACACGCATGCCTCACAGAATGAACTTTTATCACAAATCTTCCAGTCGAGTTTTGTGTGGGTCAGATAAGCCTGTGTGTTTACTCCTGGTGAAAATTTTAAATCTTCTTGTAGCCCTTACATTCTCAAACAATTCTTCTTACTTCCACCCAGTGGTAAAGCTGGCATTTGACTGACAATATATGACTGAATTGGAAAATAGACTTGTTCAAAGTATATGCAAAAGTGTGTCCTCCTCATCCCACCTTCATCTTACCTCAACAGCAGGAAAAAAACAAAGCAGGAAACAATGTTTTTTTCCTGCTGTTTCCCCTCATCAACTGTAATCTGTCTCCTTTCTTTCCCCATTTTTTTGAGTTTTTGTTGCGATGTGGAACGGATTACATGATGAGCCTTGAAAGTCTATGGAAAAACCTGTTTTACATAATGAATACCTTGCTTAATGAACGCTCCGATGGACCAAACTGCGTTCTTTTTGCGAGAAACCACTGTAGCACAAAACAAAGTTTGATCCCTGGGCACTTGTGGCTGTCTCTTTTCTTGAGCATGCACAGGTGTTAAGATGACTTGGCAGATTTTCCATTGCTTCTCAGTTGCTTTCAACTTTCTGTGAGAGGAAAGGACAGGACAGGACTTTATTAATCTGACAGTGAAAACAATTCTGTGTTTACAGCAGGTTATAAAGGTATAGAAAGGAGGTATAGAAATACAAACAGGCCTCCCATGTACTTGTGAGTAAAACCACTCAGTTTCTCTATGTCAAAGATTATAGACTCACTCATGGAGATTTTTCTGAAACATAAATAAATCTTTACTGGCATTCCTAACATCGCTCCTCGTTAAAATGAAGAAAGTTACTGTTATAGTAGAAGAATGTTCATGGCTGTTGTACTAAAGTCCTGGCCTCTAAAGTAGTTCACATGAGCAGCCTTTCAGTACTGTGAGTGATAGTTCGAACTCTTTGCTGATAAAACGTATTTGTTTAATTGGTTTTATTCATAGATAGCAAGACATTAAAAAGGTCAAAAACAGGGAACTTAAAGTATAACTTTTAATATTCAAGTTAATAATGTTTCAAAAGTGATACACTTTACTGTGGTTTTTCAGGTTTATATTTACCAATCTTAAAGACCCCTTTAATACCAGAACTTTAGCTCCAGTGCTCACATTCTTGGGGCTATCTTAACTCGTAATTCCGTAATGACGTAATTCCAGTGGATTTGAAGCGGTTGAAGTGTTATGCAACACTTTACAGCAGTACTGTGTGGCAAATTCGTGTAAAGCATATATGAAAGGGCACTTTTCTTTGTTTCAGAATCAGGGGATTCACTCTGGTCATGTAAACGGTTGAAGTATTAGGATGTATAAAGAGCATGTGTTATTTAGATGTCACAAGCGACAGCTCCAGTATTGAAGGGTTAAACCTTCTAAGGTTTTTATAATGTCAATCAGTGTTTATCAGTGATTGCAGTATCAGTATCCTGATATGTAAAAGATGTGTCAATCAATGTTTTCATCTCTGCATAATTAATCTCTTACTGTTGGGTTAGTCATATGAACAGTTTAACAAATTATTATAATATTTTCATGAGAATGAATAAACTTCATGCGTACAGCAAGAAAAAATAATGTGGCGATAAACATTTTCCCAATGAAACGAACACCATCGCTGACGGTCAATAAAAAATTCATGATACTATAAATTATTTTCCATCAGCAAGAGAAACAACAAAGTACATGCATCCCATTTGACTGGAAAAACATGCCCTGAGGTTGAAAAGCATTAGGTGTGAATGGCTCACAAATAAAGATAACTGTCCTTATGGTAAACACTTTGACTGTGTTCAGGCAGCAGCTGCAGTCAGGGAAAGCATGTTGAAAACAGCTTTTATCACGCTGGTGACAGTTTTATTATTTACTGTTGGGGAAAAGGGATCACAGAACACTTATTTCAAAGTTTGTAAGATGTGGAATTTAAAAAATGTGGTCCGGCAAAAAAGTTTCTTACAATATTATTTGTCCTCACATTGGGGTCGCATTGAAATCATTGGCTGTTCTGGTTGTAGTTTTTGTTCCAAAAGGACTCCTCAGAAGTGAATGAGATGGTTTAAGGGTGCTCATGTTTTAAGCACTATGGTACTTCCAGTACATTTTATAGGCTGTAGCAGGGGTGTAAAGCTCTATTTGATTTTGAGAGCCTCTAAACTCAAACGTTACTTTATTATTGTATATTCCTACTTTAATCTGATCATATTTGATACACAAATTGCATATGTTACACTCTTTGTGTCTTTTAGTTCAGCCTTCTTTGATAACGTCTTTGATATAATAGATGTAATAGAATAAAATGAAACATAATTGATCCCACAAAGAGGAAATCACCTTGCCGTGACTTTATTTAAAGCAGCAGATAGATAATAAATAACACAATAAATAAACTTTAAATTTGATAACAATAATTATTTCACTCCATGGGCTTTCAAAAGGAGTGGAGGATGCTAACATTTTTTGTAATTTTTTTTGTCATCATAGTTTTCGATTGCTCTGTAGCGGTTCTTCTTCCATTCAATTCAATTTTATTTATATAGCCCAATATCACAGTCATAGCCGTCTCATTGGACTGATATCAGTATATTGCAAGAAACAACAAATAAATCAAACATGTAAAAGTAAACAATAGCTGGTTGTTAAACAGACTAAGCTGAACAAACATCTCTGTCCTTACACCCTCCTTTTCTGTGAGGAAAAACTCATAAAAAAAAAACCCTTTCTCTTTTTGGGGGAAAAAAACTAAGAAACCTCAGGGTTGCCCACATGAAGGAGAAATCCTCAACCCCGGACGGGGAGGTAATGTACTAGAACTATTAAAGAAAAGTGAGCTTAATTAATTCTGAAACTACATGGTTGAATAACAAGTATATGTCTTATAAACAAACGCATCTAGATAAACAGCTACAAGTTAAGAAAACAGCTAAATATTTAAGTAAACAACAACAAGTTTGAATAGTGTAGCAGATGTGTGGAAACAGCTGGGGTTGCTGGAGGAGCAAGAGGCAAGGTAACAGCCAAAGACAGGAGCACAGGCGAGGCGAGGTCACGACCAAAGACAGGAGCACAGGCGAGGCGAGGTCACGACCAAAGACTGGAGCACAGGCGAGGCGAGGTCACGACCAAAGACAGGAGCAGGAAGAGCCAAAGGCGAGGTCACAGCCAAAGACAGGAGCACAGGCGAGGTCACGACCAAAGATAGGAGCACAGGCGAGGTCACGACCAAAGATAGGAGCACATGCGAAGCGAGGTCATGACCAAAGACAGGAGCACAGGCAAGGCGAGGTCACGACCAAAGACAGGAGCACAGGCGAGGCGAGGTCAAAACCAAAGACAGGAGCACATGCGAAGCGAGGTCATGACCAAAGACAGGAGCACAGGCGAGGCGAGGTCACGACCAATGACAGGAGTACAGGCGGGGCGAGGTCACGACCAAAGACAAGAGCTCAGGCGAGGCGAGGTCACAACCAAAGACAGTAGCACAGGCGAGGTGAGGTCATGGCCAAAGACAGGAGCACATGCGTAGCGAGGTCACGACCAATGACAGGAGTACAGGCGGGGCGAGGTCACGACCTAAAACAGGAGCACAGGCGAGGTGAGGTCACGACCAAAGACAGGAGCACATGCGAGGTGAGGTCACGGCCAAAGACAGGAGCAGGAAGAGCCAAAGGCGAGGTCAAAACCAAAGACAGGAGCACAGGCGAGGCGAGGTCACGACCAATGACAGGAGTACAGGCGGGGCGAGGTCACAGCCAAAGACAGAAGCACAGTCAAGACGAGGTCACAACCAAAGACAGAAGCACAGCCGAGGCGAGGTCACGACCAAAGACAGGAGCACAGGCGAGGCGAGGTCACAACCAAAGACAGGAGCACAGCCGAGGCGAGGTCACGACCAAAGACAGGAGCACAGGCGAGCCGAGGTCAAAACCAAAGACAGGAGCACATGCAAAGCGAGGTCATGACCAAAGACAGGAGCACAGGCGAGGCGAGGTCACGACCAATGACAGGAGTACAGGCGGGGCGAGGTCACAGCCAAAGACAGGAGCACAGGCGAGGTCACGACCAAAGATAGGAGCACATGCGAAGCGAGGTCATGACCAAAGACAGGAGCACAGGCAAGGCGCGGTCACGACCAAAGACAGGAGCACAGGCGAGGCGAGGTCAAAACCAAAGACAGGAGCACATGCGAAGCGAGGTCATGACCAAAGACAGGAGCACAGGCGAGGCGAGGTCACGACCAATGACAGGAGTACAGGCGGGGCGAGGTCACGACCAAAGACAAGAGCTCAGGCGAGGCGAGGTCACAACCAAAGACAGTAGCACAGGCGAGGTGAGGTCATGGCCAAAGACAGGAGCACATGCGTAGCGAGGTCACGACCAATGACAGGAGTACAGGCGGGGCGAGGTCACGACCTAAAACAGGAGCACAGGCGAGGTGAGGTCACGACCAAAGACAGGAGCACATGCGAGGTGAGGTCACGGCCAAAGACAGGAGCAGGAAGAGCCAAAGGCGAGGTCAAAACCAAAGACAGGAGCACAGGCGAGGCGAGGTCACGACCAATGACAGGAGTACAGGCGGGGCGAGGTCACAGCCAAAGACAGAAGCACAGTCAAGACGAGGTCACAACCAAAGACAGAAGCACAGCCGAGGCGAGGTCACGACCAAAGACAGGAGCACAGGCGAGGCGAGGTCACAACCAAAGACAGGAGCACAGCCGAGGCGAGGTCACGACCAAAGACAGGAGCACAGGCGAGCCGAGGTCAAAACCAAAGACAGGAGCACATGCGAAGCGAGGTCATGACCAAAGACAGGAGCACAGGCGAGGCGAGGTCACGACCAATGACAGGAGTACAGGCGGGGCGAGGTCACAGCCAAAGACAGGAGCACAGTCAAGACGAGGTCACAACCAAAGACAGGGGCAGAGCCGAGGCGAGGTCACGACCAAAGACAGGAGCACAGGCGAGGCGAGGTCACAACCAAAGACAGGAGCACAGGCAAGGCGAGGTCACGACCAAAGACAGGAGCACAGGCGAGGCGAGGTCACAACCAAAGACAGGAGCACAGGCAAGGCGAGGTCACAACCAAAGACAGGAGCACAGGCGAGGTGAGGTGAGGTCATGGCCAAAGACAGGAGCACAGGCGAGGCGAGGTCACGACCAAAAACAGGATCACAGGCAGGGCGAGGTCACGACCAAAGACAGGACCACAGGCAAAGCGAGGTCACGGCAAAAGACAGGAGCAGGGAGAGCCAAAGGCGAGGTCACAGCCAAAGACAAGAGCACAGGCGAGGCGAGGCCATGACCAAAGAAAGGACCACAGGCGAGGCGAGGTCACAGCCAAAGACAGGAGCACAGGCAAGACGAGGTCACATCCAAAGACAGGAGCACAGGCGAGGCGAAGTCACGGCCAAAGACAGGAGCGGGTGAGAGCCAAAGGCGAGGTCACAGCCAAAGACAGGAGCACATGCGAGGCAAGGTCACGGCCAAAGACAGGGGCGGGTGAGAGCCAAAGGCGAGGTCACAGCCAAAGACAGGAGCACATGCGAGGCAAGGTCACGGCCAAAGACAGGGGCGGGTGAGAGCCAAAGGCGAGGTCACAGCCAAAGACAGGAGCACAGGCGAGGTGAGGTCACGACCAAAGACAGGAGCACAGGCGAGGCGAGGTCACGGCCAAAGACAGGAGCACAGGCGAGGCGAGGTCACGGCCAAAGACAGGAGCACAGGCGAGGCGAGGTCACGGCCAAAGACAGGAGCACAGGCGAGGTGAGGTCACGACCAAAGACAGGAGCACAGGCGAGGCGAGGTCAAAACCAAAGACAGGAGCACAGGCGAGGCGAGGTCACGACCAATGACAGGAGTACAGGCGGGGCGAGGTCACAGCCAAAGACAGGAGCACAGTCAAGACGAGGTCACAACCAAAGACAGGGGCAGAGCCGAGGCGAGGTCACGACCAAAGACAGGAGCACAGGCGAGGCGAGGTCACAACCAAAGACAGGAGCACAGGCAAGGCGAGGTCACGACCAAAGACAGGGGCAGAGCCGAGGCCAGGTCACAACCAAAGACAGGAGCACAGGCGAGGCGAGGTCACAACCAAAGACAGGAGCACAGGCAAGGCGAGGTCACGACCAAAGACAGGAGCACAGGCGAGGCGAGGTCACAACCAAAGACATGAGCACAGGCAAGGCGAGGTCACAACCAAAGACAGGAGCACAGGCGAGGTGAGGTGAGGTCATGGCCAAAGACAGGAGCACAGGCGAGGCGAGGTCACGACCAAAAACAGGATCACAGGCAGGGCGAGGTCACGACCAAAGACAGGAGCACAGGCAAAGCGAGGTCACGGCAAAAGACAGGAGCAGGGAGAGCCAAAGGCGAGGTCACAGCCAAAGACAGGAGCACAGGCGAGGCGAGGCCATGACCAAAGAAAGGACCACAGGCGAGGCGAGGTCACAGCCAAAGACAGGAGCACAGGCAAGACGAGGTCACATCCAAAGACAGGAGCACAGGCGAGGCGAAGTCACGGCCAAAGACAGGAGCGGGTGAGAGCCAAAGGCATGGTCACAGCCAAAGACAGGAGCACATGCGAGGCAAGGTCACGGCCAAAGACAGGGGCGGGTGAGAGCCAAAGGCGAGGTCACAGCCAAAGACAGGAGCACATGCGAGGCAAGGTCACGGCCAAAGACAGCGGCGGGTAAGAGCCAAAGGCGAGGTCACAGCCAAAGACAGGAGCACAGGCGAGGTGAGGTCACGACCAAAGACAGGAGCACAGGCGAGGCGAGGTCACGGCCAAAGACAGGAGCACAGGCGAGGCGAGGTCACGGCCAAAGACAGGAGCACAGGCGAGGCGAGGTCACGGCCAAAGACAGGAGCACAGGCGAGGGGAGGTCACGGCCAAAGACAGGAGCACAGGCGAGGCGAGGTCACGGCCAAAGACAGGAGCACAGGCGAGGCGAGGTCAAAAACAAAGACAGGAGCACATGCGAAGCGAGGTCATGACCAAAGACAGGAGCACAGGCGAGGCGAGGTCACGGCCAATGACAGGAGTACAGGCGGGGCGAGGTCACGACCAAAGACAGGAGCACATGCGAAGCGAGGTCATGACCAAAGACAGGAGCACATGCGAAGCGAGGTCATGACCAAAGACAGGAGCACAGACGAGGCGAGGTCACGGCCAAAGACAGGAGCAAGAAGAGCCAAAGGCGAGGTCAAAACCAAAGACAAGGGCACAGCCGAGGCGAGGTCACGTCCAAAGACAGGAGCACAGGCGAGGCGAGGTCACAACCAAAGACAGGAGCACAGGCAAGGCGAGGTCCCGACCAAAGACAGGAGCACAGGCGAGGCGAGGTCAAAACCAAAGACAGGAGCACATGCGAAGCGAGGTCATGACCAAAGACAGGAGCACAGGCGAGGCGAGGTCACGACCAATGAGGGGAGTACAGGCGGGGCGAGGTCACGACCAAAAACAGGAGCACAGGCGAGGTGAGGTCACGACCAAAGACAGGAGCACATGCGAGGCGAGGTCACGGCCAAAGACAGGAGCAGGAAGAGCCAAAGGCGAGATCAAAACCAAAGACAGGAGCACAGGCGAGGCGAGGTCACGACCAAAGACAGGAGCACATGCGAAGCGAGGTCATGACCAAAGACAGGAGCACAGGCGAGGCGAGGTCACGACCAATGACAGGAGTACAGGCGGGGCGAGGTCACAGCCAAAGACATAAGCACAGTCAAGACGAGGTCACAACCAAAGACAGAAGCACAGCCGAGGCGAGGTCACGACCAAAGACAGGAGCACAGGCGAGGCGAGGTCAAAACCAAAGACAGGAGCACAGGCGAGGCGAGGTCACGACCAAAGACAGGAGCACAGGCGAGGCGAGGTCAAAACCAAAGACAGGAGCACATGCGAAGCGAGGTCATGACCAAAGACAGGAGCACAGGCGAGGCGAGGTCACGACCAATGACAGGGGTACAGGCGGGGCGAGGTCACAGCCAAAGACAGGAGCACAGTCAAGACGAGGTCACAACCAAAGACAGGGGCACAGCCAAGGCGAGGTCACGACCAAAGACAGGAGCACAGGCGAGGTCACAGCCAAAGACAGGAGCACAGGCGAGGTGAGGTCACGACCAAAGACAGGAGCACAGGCGAGGCGAGGTCACGGCCAAAGACAGGAGCACAGGCGAGGCGAGGTCACGGCCAAAGACAGGAGCACAGGCGAGGCGAGGTCACGGCCAAAGACAGGAGCACAGGCGAGGGGAGGTCACGGCCAAAGACAGGAGCACAGGCGAGGCGAGGTCACGGCCAAAGACAGGAGCACAGGCGAGGCGAGGTCAAAAACAAAGACAGGAGCACATGCGAAGCGAGGTCATGACCAAAGACAGGAGCACAGGCGAGGCGAGGTCACGGCCAATGACAGGAGTACAGGCGGGGCGAGGTCACGACCAAAGACAGGAGCACATGCGAAGCGAGGTCATGACCAAAGACAGGAGCACATGCGAAGCGAGGTCATGACCAAAGACAGGAGCACAGACGAGGCGAGGTCACGGCCAAAGACAGGAGCAGGAAGAGCCAAAGGCGAGGTCAAAACCAAAGACAAGGGCACAGCCGAGGCGAGGTCACGACCAAAGACAGGAGCACAGGCGAGGCGAGGTCACAACCAAAGACAGGAGCACAGGCGAGGCGAGGTCAAAACCAAAGACAGGAGCACATGCGAAGCGAGGTCATGACCAAAGACAGGAGCACAGGCGAGGCGAGGTCACGACCAATGACAGGAGTACAGGCGGGGCGAGGTCACGACCAAAGACAGGAGCACAGGCGAGGTGAGGTCACGACCAAAGACAGGAGCACATGCGAGGCGAGGTCACGGCCAAAGACAGGAGCAGGAAGAGCCAAAGGCGAGGTCAAAACCAAAGACAGGAGCACAGGCGAGGCGAGGTCACGACCAAAGACAGGAGCACATGCGAAGCGAGGTCATGACCAAAGACAGGAGCACAGGCGAGGCGAGGTCACGACCAATGACAGGAGTACAGGCGGGGCGAGGTCACAGCCAAAGACAGGAGCACAGTCAAGACGAGGTCACAACCAAAGACAGGAGCACAGCCGAGGCGAGGTCACGACCAAAGACAGGAGCACAGGCGAGGCGAGGTCACAACCAAAGACAGGAGCACAGGCGAGGCGAGGTCACGACCAAAGACAGGAGCACAGGCGAGGCGAGGTCAAAACCAAAGACAGGAGCACATGCGAAGCGAGGTCATGACCAAAGACAGGAGCACAGGCGAGGCGAGGTCACGACCAATGACAGGAGTACAGGCGGGGCGAGGTCACAGCCAAAGACAGGAGCACAGTCAAGACGAGGTCACAACCAAAGACAGGGGCACAGCCAAGGCGAGGTCACGACCAAAGACAGGAGCACAGGCGAGGCGAGGTCACAACCAAAGACAGGAGCACAGGCAAGGCGAGGTCACGACCAAAGACAGGAGCACAGGCGAGGCGAGGTCACAACCAAAGACAGGAGCACAGGCAAGGCGAGGTCACAACCAAAGACAGGAGCACAGGCGAGGTGAGGTGAGGTCATGGCCAAAGACAGGAGCACAGGCGAGGCGAGGTCACGACCAAAAACAGGATCACAGGCAGGGGGAGGTCACGACCAAAGACAGGAGCACAGGCAAAGCGAGGTCACGGCAAAAGACAGGAGCAGGGAGAGCCAAAGGCGAGGTCACAGCCAAAGACAGGAGCACAGGCGAGGCGAGGCCATGACCAAAGAAAGGAGCACAGGCGAAGCGAGGTCACAGCCAAAGACAGGAGCACAGGCAAGACGAGGTCACATCCAAAGACAGGAGCACAGGCGAGGCGAAGTCACGGCCAAAGACAGGAGCGGGTGAGAGCCAAAGGCGAGGTCACAGCCAAAGACAGGAGCACAGGCGAGGCAAGGTCACGGCCAAAGACAGGGGCGGGTGAGAGCCAAAGGCGAGGTCACAGCCAAAGACAGGAGCACATGCGAGGCGAGGTCACGGCCAAAGACAGCGGCGGGTGAGAGCCAAAGGCGAGGTCACAGCCAAAGACAGGAGCACAGGCGAGGTGAGGTCACGACCAAAGACAGGAGCATAGGCGAGGCGAGGTCACGGCCAAAGACAGTAGCACAGGCGAGGGGAGGTCACGGCCAAAGACAGGAGCACAGGCGAGGCGAGGTCACGGCCAAAGACAGGAGCACAGGCGAGGCGAGGTCAAAACCAAAGGCAGGAGCACAGGCGAGGCGAGGTCACGACCAATGACAGGAGTACAGGCGGGGCGAGGTCACGACCAAAGACAAGAGCTCAGGCGAGGCGAGGTCACAACCAAAGACAGTAGCACAGGCGAGGTGAGGTCATGGCCAAAGACAGGAGCACATGCGTAGCGAGGTCACGACCAATGACAGGAGTACAGTCGGGGCGAGGTCACGACCTAAAACAGGAGCACAGGCGAGGTGAGGTCACGACCAAAGACAGGAGCACATGCGAGGCGAGGTCACGGCCAAAGACAGGAGCAGGAAGAGCCAAAGGCGAGGTCAAAACCAAAGACAGGAGCACAGGCGAGGCGAGGTCACGACCAATGACAGGAGTACAGGCGGGGCGAGGTCACAGCCAAAGACAGAAGCACAGTCAAGACGAGGTCACAACCAAAGATTGAAGCACAGCCGAGGCGAGGTCACGACCAAAGACAGGAGCACAGGCGAGGCGAGGTCACAACCAAAGACAGGAGCACAGCCGAGGCGAGGTCACGACCAAAGACAGGAGCACAGGCGAGGCGAGGTCAAAACCAAAGACAGGAGCACATGCGAAGCGAGGTCATGACCAAAGACAGGAGCACAGGCGAGGCGAGGTCACGACCAAAGACAGGAGCACAGGCGAGGCGGGGTCACGGCCAAAGACAGGAGCAGGAAGAGCCAAAGGCGAGGTCAAAACCAAAGACAGGGGCACAGCCGAGGCGAGGTCACGTCCAAAGACAGGAGCACATGCGAGGCAAGGTCACGGCCAAAGACAGGGGCGGGTGAGAGCCAAAGGCGAGGTCACAGCCAAAGACAGGAGCACATGCGAGGCAAGGTCACGGCCAAAGACAGCGGCGGGTGAGAGCCAAAGGCGAGGTCACAGCCAAAGACAGGAGCACAGGCGAGGTGAGGTCACGACCAAAGACAGGAGCACAGGCGAGGCGAGGTCACGGCCAAAGACAGGAGCACAGGCGAGGCGAGGTCACGGCCAAAGACAGGAGCACAGGCGAGGCGAGGTCACGGCCAAAGACAGGAGCACAGGCGAGGTGAGGTCATGGCCAAAGACAGGAGCACATGCGTAGCGAGGTCACGACCAATGACAGGAGTACAGGCGGGGCGAGGTCACGACCAAAGAAAGGAGCACAGGCGAAGCGAGGTCACAGCCAAAGACAGGAGCACAGGCAAGACGAGGTCACATCCAAAGACAGGAGCACAGGCGAGGCGAAGTCACGGCCAAAGACAGGAGCGGGTGAGAGCCAAAGGCGAGGTCACAGCCAAAGACAGGAGCACAGGCGAGGCAAGGTCACGGCCAAAGACAGGGGCGGGTGAGAGCCAAAGGCGAGGTCACAGCCAAAGACAGGAGCACATGCGAGGCGAGGTCACGGCCAAAGACAGCGGCGGGTGAGAGCCAAAGGCGAGGTCACAGCCAAAGACAGGAGCACAGGCGAGGTGAGGTCACGACCAAAGACAGGAGCACAGGCGAGGCGAGGTCACGGCCAAAGACAGGAGCACAGGCGAGGGGAGGTCACGGCCAAAGACAGGAGCACAGGCGAGGCGAGGTCACGGCCAAAGACAGGAGCACAGGCGAGGCGAGGTCAAAACCAAAGGCAGGAGCACAGGCGAGGCGAGGTCACGACCAATGACAGGAGTACAGGCGGGGCGAGGTCACGACCAAAGACAAGAGCTCAGGCGAGGCGAGGTCACAACCAAAGACAGTAGCACAGGCGAGGTGAGGTCATGGCCAAAGACAGGAGCACATGCGTAGCGAGGTCACGACCAATGACAGGAGTACAGTCGGGGCGAGGTCACGACCTAAAACAGGAGCACAGGCGAGGTGAGGTCACGACCAAAGACAGGAGCACATGCGAGGCGAGGTCACGGCCAAAGACAGGAGCAGGAAGAGCCAAAGGCGAGGTCAAAACCAAAGACAGGAGCACAGGCGAGGCGAGGTCACGACCAATGACAGGAGTACAGGCGGGGCGAGGTCACAGCCAAAGACAGAAGCACAGTCAAGACGAGGTCACAACCAAAGACAGAAGCACAGCCGAGGCGAGGTCACGACCAAAGACAGGAGCACAGGCGAGGCGAGGTCACAACCAAAGACAGGAGCACAGCCGAGGCGAGGTCACGACCAAAGACAGGAGCACAGGCGAGCCGAGGTCAAAACCAAAGACAGGAGCACATGCGAAGCGAGGTCACAACCAAAGACAGGAGCACAGCCGAGGCGAGGTCACGACCAAAGACAGGAGCACAGGCGAGCCGAGGTCAAAACCAAAGACAGGAGCACATGCGAAGCGAGGTCATGACCAAAGACAGGAGCACAGGCGAGGCGAGGTCACGACCAAAGACAGGAGCACAGGCGAGGCGGGTCACGGCCAAAGACAGGAGCAGGAAGAGCCAAAGGCGAGGTCAAAACCAAAGACAGGGCACAGCCGAGGCGAGGTCACGTCCAAAGACAGGAGCACATGCGAGGCAAGGTCACGGCCAAAGACAGGGGCGGGTGAGAGCCAAAGGCGAGGTCACAGCCAAAGACAGGAGCACATGCGAGGCAAGGTCACGGCCAAAGACAGCGGCGGGTGAGAGCCAAAGGCGAGGTCACAGCCAAAGACAGGAGCACAGGCGAGGTGAGGTCACGACCAAAGACAGGAGCACAGGCGAGGCGAGGTCACGGCCAAAGACAGGAGCACAGGCGAGGCGAGGTCACGGCCAAAGACAGGAGCACAGGCGAGGCGAGGTCACGGCCAAAGACAGTAGCACAGGCGAGGGGAGGTCACGGCCAAAGACAGGAGCACAGGCGAGGCGAGGTCACGGCCAAAGACAGGAGCACAGGCGAGGCGAGGTCAAAACCAAAGGCAGGAGCACATGCGAAGCGAGGTCATGACCAAAGACAGGAGCACAGGCGAGGCGAGGTCACGGCCAATGACAGGAGTACAGGCGGGGCGAGGTCACGACCAAAGACAGTAGCACATGCGAAGCGAGGTCATGACCAAAGACAGGAGCACATGCGAAGCGAGGTCATGACCAAAGACAGGAGCACAGGCGAGGCGAGGTCACAACCAAAGACAGGAGCACAGGCAAGGCGAGGTCACGACCAAAGACAGGAGCACAGGCAAAGCGAGGTCACGGTAAAAGACAGGAGCAGGGAGAGCCAAAGGCGAGGTCACAGCCAAAGACAGGAGCACAGGCGAGGCAAGGCCATGACCAAAGACAGGAGCACAGGCGAGGCGAGGTCACAGCCAAAGACAGGAGCACAGGCAAGACGAGGTCACATCCAAAGACAGGAGCACAGGCGAAGCGAGGTCACAACCGATGACAGGAGTACAGGCGGGGCGAGGTCACGACCAAAGACAGGAGCACAGCTGAGGCGAGGTCACGACCAAAGACAGGAGCACAGGCAAGGCGAGGTCACAACCAAAGACAGGAGCACAGGCGAGGTGAGGTGAGGTCATGGCCAAAGACAGGAGCACAGGCGAGGCGAGGTCACGACCAAAACAGGATCACAGGCAGGGCGAGGTCATAACCAAAGACAGGAGCACAGGCGAGGTGAGGTGAGGTCATGGCCAAAGACAGGAGCACAGGCGAGGCGAGGTCACGACCAAAGACAGGAGCACAGGCAAAGCGAGGTCACGACCAAAGACAGGAGCACAGGCAAGGCGAGGTCACAACCAAAGACAGGAGCACAGGCGAGGTGAGGTGAGGTCATGGCCAAAGACAGGAGCACAGGCGAGGCGAGGTCACGACCAAAGACAGGAGCACAGGCAAAGCGAGGTCACGGCAAAAGACAGGAGCAGGGAGAGCCAAAGGCGAGGTCACAGCCAAAGACAGGAGCACAGGCGAGGCGAGGCCATGACCAAAGACAGGAGCACAGGCGAGGCGAGGTCACAGCCAAAGACAGGAGCACAGGCAAGACGAGGTCACATTCAAAGACAGGAGCACAGGCGAGGCGAAGTCAAGGCCAAAGACAGGAGCGGGTGAGAGCCAAAGGCGAGGTCACAGCCAAAGACAGGAGCACATGCGAGGCAAGGTCACGGCCAAAGACAGGGGCGGGTGAGAGCCAAAGGCGAGGTCACGGCCAAAGACAGGAGCACAGGCGAGGCGAGGTCACGGCCAAAGACAGGAGCACAGGCGAGGGGAGGTCACGGCCAAAGACAGGAGCACAGGCGAGGCGAGGTCACGGCCAAAGACAGGAGCACAGGCGAGCCGAGGTCAAAACCAAAGACAGGAGCACATGCGAAGCGAGGTCACAACCAAAGACAGGAGCACAGCCGAGGCGAGGTCACGACCAAAGACAGGAGCACAGGCGAGCCGAGGTCAAAACCAAAGACAGGAGCACATGCGAAGCGAGGTCATGACCAAAGACAGGAGCACAGGCGAGGCGAGGTCACGACCAAAGACAGGAGCACAGGCGAGGCGGGGTCACGGCCAAAGACAGGAGCAGGAAGAGCCAAAGGCGAGGTCAAAACCAAAGACAGGGGCACAGCCGAGGCGAGGTCACGTCCAAAGACAGGAGCACATGCGAGGCAAGGTCACGGCCAAAGACAGGGGCGGGTGAGAGCCAAAGGCGAGGTCACAGCCAAAGACAGGAGCACATGCGAGGCAAGGTCACGGCCAAAGACAGCGGCGGGTGAGAGCCAAAGGCGAGGTCACAGCCAAAGACAGGAGCACAGGCGAGGTGAGGTCACGACCAAAGACAGGAGCACAGGCGAGGCGAGGTCACGGCCAAAGACAGGAGCACAGGCGAGGCGAGGTCACGGCCAAAGACAGGAGCACAGGCGAGGCGAGGTCACGGCCAAAGACAGGAGCACAGGCGAGGGGAGGTCACGGCCAAAGACAGGAGCACAGGCGAGGCGAGGTCACGGCCAAAGACAGGAGCACAGGCGAGGCGAGGTCAAAACCAAAGGCAGGAGCACATGCGAAGCGAGGTCATGACCAAAGACAGGAGCACAGGCGAGGCGAGGTCACGGCCAATGACAGGAGTACAGGCGGGGCGAGGTCACGACCAAAGACAGTAGCACATGCGAAGCGAGGTCATGACCAAAGACAGGAGCACATGCGAAGCGAGGTCATGACCAAAGACAGAAGCACAGGCGAGGCGAGGTCACAACCAAAGACAGGAGCACAGGCAAGGCGAGGTCACGACCAAAGACAGGAGCACAGGCAAAGCGAGGTCACGGCAAAAGACAGGAGCAGGGAGAGCCAAAGGCGAGGTCACAGCCAAAGACAGGAGCACAGGCGAGGCAAGGCCATGACCAAAGACAGGAGCACAGGCGAGGCGAGGTCACAGCCAAAGACAGGAGCACAGGCAAGACGAGGTCACAACCAAAGACAGGAGCACAGGCGAGGCGAGGTCACAACCAATGACAGGAGTACAGGCGGGGCGAGGTCACGACCAAAGACAGGAGCACAGCCGAGGCGAGGTCACGACCAAAGACAGGAGCACAGGCAAGGCGAGGTCACAACCAAAGACAGGAGCACAGGCGAGGTGAGGTGAGGTCATGGCCAAAGACAGGAGCACAGGCGAGGCGAGGTCACGACCAAAAACAGGATCACAGGCAGGGCGAGGTCATAACCAAAGACAGGAGCACAGGCGAGGTGAGGTGAGGTCATGGCCAAAGACAGGAGCACAGGCGAGGCGAGGTCAAAACCAAAGGCAGGAGCACAGGCGAGGCGAGGTCACGACCAATGACAGGAGTACAGGCGGGGCGAGGTCACGACCAAAGACAAGAGCTCAGGCGAGGCGAGGTCACAACCAAAGACAGTAGCACAGGCGAGGTGAGGTCATGGCCAAAGACAGGAGCACATGCGTAGCGAGGTCACGACCAATGACAGGAGTACAGTCGGGGCGAGGTCACGACCTAAAACAGGAGCACAGGCGAGGTGAGGTCACGACCAAAGACAGGAGCACATGCGAGGCGAGGTCACGGCCAAAGACAGGAGCAGGAAGAGCCAAAGGCGAGGTCAAAACCAAAGACAGGAGCACAGGCGAGGCGAGGTCACGACCAATGACAGGAGTACAGGCGGGGCGAGGTCACAGCCAAAGACAGAAGCACAGTCAAGACGAGGTCACAACCAAAGACAGAAGCACAGCCGAGGCGAGGTCACGACCAAAGACAGGAGCACAGGCGAGGCGAGGTCACAACCAAAGACAGGAGCACAGCCGAGGCGAGGTCACGACCAAAGACAGGAGCACAGGCGAGCCGAGGTCAAAACCAAAGACAGGAGCACATGCGAAGCGAGGTCACAACCAAAGACAGGAGCACAGCCGAGGCGAGGTCACGACCAAAGACAGGAGCACAGGCGAGCCGAGGTCAAAACCAAAGACAGGAGCACATGCGAAGCGAGGTCATGACCAAAGACAGGAGCACAGGCGAGGCGAGGTCATGACCAAAGACAGGAGCACAGGCGAGGCGGGGTCACGGCCAAAGACAGGAGCAGGAAGAGCCAAAGGCGAGGTCAAAACCAAAGACAGGGGCACAGCCGAGGCGAGGTCACGTCCAAAGACAGGAGCACATGCGAGGCAAGGTCACGGCCAAAGACAGGGGCGGGTGAGAGCCAAAGGCGAGGTCACAGCCAAAGACAGGAGCACATGCGAGGCAAGGTCACGGCCAAAGACAGCGGCGGGTGAGAGCCAAAGGCGAGGTCACAGCCAAAGACAGGAGCACAGGCGAGGTGAGGTCACGACCAAAGACAGGAGCACAGGCGAGGCGAGGTCACGGCCAAAGACAGGAGCACAGGCGAGGCGAGGTCACGGCCAAAGACAGGAGCACAGGCGAGGCGAGGTCACGGCCAAAGACAGTAGCACAGGCGAGGGGAGGTCACGGCCAAAGACAGGAGCACAGGCGAGGCGAGGCGAGGTCACGGCCAAAGACAGGAGCACAGGCGAGGCGAGGTCAAAACCAAAGGCAGGAGCACATGCGAAGCGAGGTCATGACCAAAGACAGGAGCACAGGCGAGGCGAGGTCACGGCCAATGACAGGAGTACAGGCGGGGCGAGGTCACGACCAAAGACAGTAGCACATGCGAAGCGAGGTCATGACCAAAGACAGGAGCACATGCGAAGCGAGGTCATGACCAAAGACAGGAGCACAGGCGAGGCGAGGTCACAACCAAAGACAGGAGCACAGGCAAGGCGAGGTCACGACCAAAGACAGGAGCACAGGCAAAGCGAGGTCACGGTAAAAGACAGGAGCAGGGAGAGCCAAAGGCGAGGTCACAGCCAAAGACAGGAGCACAGGCGAGGCAAGGCCATGACCAAAGACAGGAGCACAGGCGAGGCGAGGTCACAGCCAAAGACAGGAGCACAGGCAAGACGAGGTCACATCCAAAGACAGGAGCACAGGCGAAGCGAGGTCACAACCGATGACAGGAGTACAGGCGGGGCGAGGTCACGACCAAAGACAGGAGCACAGCTGAGGCGAGGTCACGACCAAAGACAGGAGCACAGGCAAGGCGAGGTCACAACCAAAGACAGGAGCACAGGCGAGGTGAGGTGAGGTCATGGCCAAAGACAGGAGCACAGGCGAGGCGAGGTCACGACCAAAAACAGGATCACAGGCAGGGCGAGGTCATAACCAAAGACAGGAGCACAGGCGAGGTGAGGTGAGGTCATGGCCAAAGACAGGAGCACAGGCGAGGCGAGGTCACGACCAAAGACAGGAGCACAGGCAAAGCGAGGTCACGACCAAAGACAGGAGCACAGGCAAGGCGAGGTCACAACCAAAGACAGGAGCACAGGCGAGGTGAGGTGAGGTCATGGCCAAAGACAGGAGCACAGGCGAGGCGAGGTCACGACCAAAGACAGGAGCACAGGCAAAGCGAGGTCACGGCAAAAGACAGGAGCAGGGAGAGCCAAAGGCGAGGTCACAGCCAAAGACAGGAGCACAGGCGAGGCGAGGCCATGACCAAAGACAGGAGCACAGGCGAGGCGAGGTCACAGCCAAAGACAGGAGCACAGGCAAGACGAGGTCACATTCAAAGACAGGAGCACAGGCGAGGCGAAGTCAAGGCCAAAGACAGGAGCGGGTGAGAGCCAAAGGCGAGGTCACAGCCAAAGACAGGAGCACATGCGAGGCAAGGTCACGGCCAAAGACAGGGGCGGGTGAGAGCCAAAGGCGAGGTCACGGCCAAAGACAGGAGCACAGGCGAGGCGAGGTCACGGCCAAAGACAGGAGCACAGGCGAGGGAGGTCACGGCCAAAGACAGGAGCACAGGCGAGGCGAGGTCACGGCCAAAGACAGGAGCACAGGCGAGCCGAGGTCAAAACCAAAGACAGGAGCACATGCGAAGCGAGGTCACAACCAAAGACAGGAGCACAGCCGAGGCGAGGTCACGACCAAAGACAGGAGCACAGGCGAGCCGAGGTCAAAACCAAAGACAGGAGCACATGCGAAGCGAGGTCATGACCAAAGACAGGAGCACAGGCGAGGCGAGGTCACGACCAAAGACAGGAGCACAGGCGAGGCGGGGTCACGGCCAAAGACAGGAGCAGGAAGAGCCAAAGGCGAGGTCAAAACCAAAGACAGGGGCACAGCCGAGGCGAGGTCACGTCCAAAGACAGGAGCACATGCGAGGCAAGGTCACGGCCAAAGACAGGGGCGGGTGAGAGCCAAAGGCGAGGTCACAGCCAAAGACAGGAGCACATGCGAGGCAAGGTCACGGCCAAAGACAGCGGCGGGTGAGAGCCAAAGGCGAGGTCACAGCCAAAGACAGGAGCACAGGCGAGGTGAGGTCACGACCAAAGACAGGAGCACAGGCGAGGCGAGGTCACGGCCAAAGACAGGAGCACAGGCGAGGCGAGGTCACGGCCAAAGACAGGAGCACAGGCGAGGCGAGGTCACGGCCAAAGACAGTAGCACAGGCGAGGGGAGGTCACGGCCAAAGACAGGAGCACAGGCGAGGCGAGGTCACGGCCAAAGACAGGAGCACAGGCGAGGCGAGGTCAAAACCAAAGGCAGGAGCACATGCGAAGCGAGGTCATGACCAAAGACAGGAGCACAGGCGAGGCGAGGTCACGGCCAATGACAGGAGTACAGGCGGGGCGAGGTCACGACCAAAGACAGTAGCACATGCGAAGCGAGGTCATGACCAAAGACAGGAGCACATGCGAAGCGAGGTCATGACCAAAGACAGAAGCACAGGCGAGGCGAGGTCACAACCAAAGACAGGAGCACAGGCAAGGCGAGGTCACGACCAAAGACAGGAGCACAGGCAAAGCGAGGTCACGGTAAAAGACAGGAGCAGGGAGAGCCAAAGGCGAGGTCACAGCCAAAGACAGGAGCACAGGCGAGGCAAGGCCATGACCAAAGACAGGAGCACAGGCGAGGCGAGGTCACAGCCAAAGACAGGAGCACAGGCAAGACGAGGTCACATCCAAAGACAGGAGCACAGGCGAAGCGAGGTCACAACCGATGACAGGAGTACAGGCGGGGCGAGGTCACGACCAAAGACAGGAGCACAGCTGAGGCGAGGTCACGACCAAAGACAGGAGCACAGGCAAGGCGAGGTCACAACCAAAGACAGGAGCACAGGCGAGGTGAGGTGAGGTCATGGCCAAAGACAGGAGCACAGGCGAGGCGAGGTCACGACCAAAAACAGGATCACAGGCAGGGCGAGGTCATAACCAAAGACAGGAGCACAGGCGAGGTGAGGTGAGGTCATGGCCAAAGACAGGAGCACAGGCGAGGCGAGGTCACGACCAAAGACAGGAGCACAGGCAAAGCGAGGTCACGACCAAAGACAGGAGCACAGGCAAGGCGAGGTCACAACCAAAGACAGGAGCACAGGCGAGGTGAGGTGAGGTCATGGCCAAAGACAGGAGCACAGGCGAGGCGAGGTCACGACCAAAGACAGGAGCACAGGCAAAGCGAGGTCACGGCAAAAGACAGGAGCAGGGAGAGCCAAAGGCGAGGTCACAGCCAAAGACAGGAGCACAGGCGAGGCGAGGCCATGACCAAAGACAGGAGCACAGGCGAGGCGAGGTCACAGCCAAAGACAGGAGCACAGGCAAGACGAGGTCACATTCAAAGACAGGAGCACAGGCGAGGCGAAGTCAAGGCCAAAGACAGGAGCGGGTGAGAGCCAAAGGCGAGGTCACAGCCAAAGACAGGAGCACATGCGAGGCAAGGTCACGGCCAAAGACAGGGGCGGGTGAGAGCCAAAGGCGAGGTCACGGCCAAAGA
Organism: Oryzias celebensis; assembly: GCA_014656515.1. NCBI lineage: Eukaryota > Metazoa > Chordata > Actinopteri > Beloniformes > Adrianichthyidae > Oryzias > Oryzias celebensis. The sequence continues at coordinate 32,242,633 of BNCR01000005.1, read as the reverse complement.
CAGGAGCACAGGCGAGGCGAGGTCACGGCCAAAGACAGGAGCACAGGCGAGGGGAGGTCACGGCCAAAGACAGGAGCACAGGCGAGGCGAGGTCACGGCCAAAGACAGGAGCACAGGCGAGGCGAGGTCACGGCCAAAGACAGGAGCACAGACAATCCACCTGAAATCAGAAATCTCTCCCGTTCCCCCGTAGGGGAGTGGGAAAGAGGGACAACATGTGAATCGCAGTGCACCAAACAGAAACATCATGAACTAAATAAAATACATCATTGACAGATGACAAGTGATGCAATGAAGAATGCAGGTGGGGTGAGTGGGGGTGGGAGAAGGATGCAGACCCTGGTTCGGGTAGGGGAGGGGGGGGGGCGTAGGAGGTGGACGTAGATTGAGTAAGAGCGAGTAGAGCCAGTGTGGTAAACTTCATTACAGTAGGTGAGGCAGAGGAGCAGTAAGTTAAATATTCTCTAATTGCTAGCTAGCCTGGCAATAAGCCTGTCCAAAGAGGAATGTTTTAAGCCTAACTTTGAATGTAGAAACTGCGTCAGCTTCTCTTACATTAGCTGGGAGCTCATTCCATAAATCAGGAGCTTGGTGGCTAAAGACTCTACTTCCAACTGCACTTTTAATGATTCTAGGAACCACAAGCAGTCCTGCATTTTGTGAGCGAACTGTTCTGTTTGGTTGGTAAGGCACTATGAGATCCTTAATATAGGATGGGGCCATCCCATTCAAGGCCTTATAGGTTAGCAGGAGGATTTTGAACGTGATATTAGATTTAACTGGGAGCCAGTGAAGGGAAGCTAACACAGGAGTAATGTGTTCCCTTCTGTTGTTTCCTGCTAACAATCTTGCTGCTGCATTTTGAACAAGCTGAAGACTTTTTAAAGAACTTTTAGGACAAGCTGCTAGCAAAGAGTTACAGTAATCCAGCCTAGACGTAACAAATGCATGGATGAGTTTTCCAGCATCGCTTCTAGATAATATGTTTCTGATCCTAGAAATATTGCGTAGGTGAAAAAATGCAGTTTTACAGGCCTGTGATATGTGAGCTTTAAATGATAAATCCTGGTCAAATAAAAACCACAGGTTTCTAACTGTGGAATTGGAGGCTATATTTGCACCATCCAGGGAGACCATCTGAACAGGTAGAGCATCTCAGGTATTTTGGACCAAGTATAATGTCCTCAGTTTTTTCTGGGTTTAGGAGGAGGTCATCAACTGCCATCCAAATCTTGATGTCACTAATGCATGCATTAAGTTTCTCTAAGCGGTCATTCTGGTCGGGTTTAATGGAGAGATACAACTGTGTATCATCCGCATAACAGGGAAAATGAATCCCGTGTTTCCTGATTATGTTCCCTAGAGGCAGCATGTAAAGCATAAACAGGATGGGTCCTAGAACTGAGCCCTGTGGGACTCCTTGGCTAACTCGACTATAATGGGAGGAATGTCCATTTACCTGAACAAACTGGTACCTATCAGATAAATAGGATTGAAACCATTGAAGGGCAGATCCTCTGATCCCGATGTCATGCTCTAGTCTCTAGTAAGATGATGTGGTCTATAGTGTCAAAGGCTGCACTAAGATCTAACAGGACCAGAATAGAGATTAGTCCCTTTTCAAAGTCATTAGTGACTCTAACTAGTGCAGTTTCAGTGCTATGGTGAGGTCTGAACCCTGATGGAAAATCTTTAAAGAGGCTATTGTCCTCTAGGTGGCAGTATAGCTGTTTAACTACAGCTCTTTCTAATATTTATGAGATAAAGGGGAGTTTTGATATTGGTCTATAGTTGGCCAGAATGACAGGATCTAAACTGGGCTTTTTCAGAAGAGGTTTAACAACTGCATATTTAAAAGACTGTGGCACATAGCCTGTTTCCAAAGAAGTATTTATAATAGTTAAAAATGGATTCATTACATTGATTCATTTATTCATTCCATTCATTTATTCCATCTATTCATCTCTCCATCTTCAGAACATACTAAATCCCTTTCAGAGTCACGGGGCTGTTGGAGTCAACCCAGCCACTGCTGAGTGAAGATGGAGTACACCCTGAGCAGGTCACCAGTCTGTTGCAGGGACGCACACTCACATGCACCCGAAGGGACAAAGTTTTGCTTTTCTTCTCATGTTCAGCTTTGTTAAAAAACGTTCAGCTCCCTTTACATATTTTGGTCTGTCCAGTGAATGATGGATGCCGATTTTCCAACAGGCTTTCAAAAAACGTTAAAAATAATTAAAAAACTCCCTTCCGCCCCTGTCGTGGCGCTTGCAACCCCCCCCCCAAATCCCTACACATGCCACACTGATGCCAGATTCACTGGTTTGGCTGCGGTGCTCTACCAGGATCATGACAGGAAAGACCAAGTTGTTGCCTATGCCAGCAGAGGACTCACCTGAAATGAAGCAACATAACTTTCCCACAAGTTTGAATTCCTGGCTCTCAAATTGGCAGTCACTCAGAAGTTACATTCCTATCTGTATCGTGCACCGTTCACAATAATGACAGACAGCAATCTCCTGACGTCCATCCTGTCATCAGCCAAACTCGACCCCACCAGTTACCGATGGCTTTCTGCCTTGTTAACCTTCAAAGTCAAGTTTGTCTATCAGGCTGATGAGCAAAATCTGACATTGATGACCTATCACCTCGACTTGACATCACGTTGACTCCATAAGCAACCCATGTTGTTTCTGCAGAGGTTATCAGAAATTCACTTCAAAGTTGTGAGCATGACCATTGGTGTGTATCAACCCTGCTTCCCCTTCCTATCACCCTAAAATGAGCTATTTGTTTACCCACTTTACCACTGGTTCACAGCCCCTCACACTCCTAATCTAACTTTAGCGGTGCAATACAAATGTTGAGCAATATTAAAGCTATCCAGCCAGATACCAGCTCAGACGAGGAAAACAAAGACGTTTGTGGATCCAGTTGTGTACAAGCAGATGGATCTGAATGGAACTCAGAAGGGAGCTTGTGGCTCGCCCAGCATATTTTCTACATCACAAATGCAAACTTTTTCAAACGACAGAGCAAAAATGCAATTTTGAAATTAATTTACTTTTTAAATGTATTTCATCATTAGAAAAATGTTAAAAAGTCAGAGTTGGTTCAAATGTAACATTTTTCTGCACTTTCATTTTCATAAATTGTTAGTTGGTTTGTGCCATAAGCCTCGACATCCTTTGATGACAAAAACCACCAAGGAAATCAGAACTTTATTCCTTCAATTTTTCTCCTTCTCATATTCAAACACTAAAAATAATCTTTCCGTTGTAAAAGCACTGGTGCCCTGGTCTCTTTCGTGGTAAGTCTCTGCTTGAAGAACATGTCTTTCGAGATGTCAAATGAAATCCTCTCTCCTTACTGCATATGATCCACTGTACAAAGGGATCTACAGCTGGCTGCTGATACTGCTGCCTCATAGGCTTCTAAGGAGATAAGACATTCTCAGAGGTGCAAGTGCCACCACTTCTCCACATCTGAGAGAATGAGAGGGAAAGTGTCACTGTCTAGTACTGGTATTGCTATCAAAGTGATAAGAATTAATCTTTGTGTTTTTGTTCTCCATTATCCAAACGGTTTTTCATATCTCACACACTTACCTTAAACACACGGTTGCGTTTGTCTATTTGAAAAACTTTGTCTTTTAAAAAAGGTTTTTAAAAAATGCAATTCAGACACATGAACACTACTTTTGTTTTTCAAATGACAAATACAACATCACTCTTTGCTTGAGTAAATCCCATTTTATGAAGATTATTTATAAAAATTAATCATTAATTCAGTGTCTTCTGGTGACTAAAACTTGGATTATTTATAAAAAATAAATGTACATTAATCATTCAAATGCAATGCATTCTGGTCTATATTCACCAATTTATTAAATATCAATTTAGTAAATACCAATTTAGTTTTTGCAGAGACTTCTGGGAAATTCCAGGGTACTGGATCTTGGAATTGTAAATTTGGACACCCCGACACTTCAACACATATGGAGGTAAATTGGGAACAGAACCAAAAAACTTTGGGTAAAAAATTAATTGCAAAATGCCAAAAAAAAGAAAAAAGAGGGGGGTGGGCATCTTTTTTATTTTTTTTTATTAAAGATGTTCTAGTTAAGAATGAATTTAGGAATTTAACTCACATATTTAAGTCCTTTCCATTTAAGGTGGTTTCTGCTAACACAAAAAGTGAGTTAGTGTCATGGATCTAAAGGATCTACACTGTTACACAAGTTGTTTTTTCCTCTGTTCTTGCAAAAACAAGTCATCTTTTTTCTCCTCTGCTTTGTGCATGAGGTTTTCATTCTCCACCATCAATTCAGAGCCTGCAGTTCCTTCAGTGCTGTAGGACTGTCAATTTGTTTTATCACAGTTCTGTTGTTGCAATGATTAGTGACGCAGTTGCAGTCAGATGGCCTTATGAAGACTTCACTGTACTTTTGATCTCCAGTTCCTGGTGAAGAACAAAATGTTCTGAGCAGTGCAAACATTGTTCTTGCTGTTGCCAGTATGTTTAAATGAATGAATGAAACTTTATTTCAATAGCAAATTAGAACACCATCAGGGTGCCAAAGTGCTTTTCAATGAAGGAAAGATAAAAAGAAATTTTTAAATTGACCAAATTAAGAACACAAACAACAACAGCATAAAATTACGAAAGGCAATAAAAGACGGATGATAATTAAATTAAATGAGTGAAAGAAAATGAGGTGCCACCAATCACTGAGTACTAAAAGCCATTCTAAAAAGGGTACGTTTTTGGTTGACATTTAAAACTTTAATATCTGATGTCGTGTGGAGTCCTGCAGGAATATTATTCCATTCTGATGGGCAGCAATAGAAAAACACCCAGTGTTTCTGTTGTGTTCTCAACACACGAAACAAATATTGGTTGGTAGACCTTAAACTTCCAAAATGGCTGCAAACAGTTATAAACTCTGTTAAGTCTGTTTTTTTAATTTAGAAAGTTGTTTTATTGATTTTATTTAAATAAAAATTTCTTTTTGGAGCTTTTTTGACTTTATAGTTAATAAGACTTCTGTTTTATTTTTTAACCTAATACTTTTATAAAGTGTTTGCTTTAATAAAAGGTAATTTAACAACAGTAGTACTAGAGCCTAGTGAAGAATTCCTCTGAAAAAATGATAGCTCATTGTTATTTGATTGTTTTAAAATGACTCTAAACTTGGCAACAGAATACTACAAAGAGCAGCTTTATTCTTGGATTTACCAGAGCCTTTTATTTGTGGTTGAGTTTCCCATCATACCCCGGTTGCCATACACTTGACAACAGATGCATGATGGGAAATGAACACATTTTTCCTTAGCCTGTAGTTTGCTTAATATTGTCTCTGTACATAAAGAAATGTGATTTAAAGAAAAAACACAAAAAAAGTAATTCATGTTGGAGTCATGACAGCCTGTTATGACAATTGCATGAAAATGAGATGCACTGCCATGTCAGCGCCCTCAATCAGGATCTCTGTGACCTGAACTGGGACTGCCTGATCATCGGTTGATCTTCATAAATTCAGATAAGTCAGGTTGCAGCAGCCAAAGGGAGACTGACGGTGCATACAGATTAGCTGCATCAACGCTTGTTTTAGCGCTTGTTTTTTATATGATCAATAAAAACAAATGTGCAAAAGTCTTTTCTGCATAAGTGTTAGAAAATGATTAAATGAATGAATAAGGTGTTGTAAAAAAAGGGGGACCAAACAAGATTTTTCTTCTACTCACTACTTTTCAAGCACATTGTTCTGCTTTATGTGTCTTTTTTAACTTTTGTGTTTATTTTTATTTTGTGTTTGAAATAAAAAAAAAAAAAGGTTTCTGTAGAGCGGAAGGAGTTTCTTAGAAATTTGTCTCTAGGTACACACGTGGACAAAATTGTTGGTACCCCTCAGTTAAAGAAGGAAAAACCCACAATTCTCACTGAAATCACTTGAAACTTACAAAAGTAACAATAAATAAAAAATTATTGAAAATTAAACTATCAAAATCAGCCATCACTTTTGAATTGCTGATTAACATAATTATTTAAAAAACAAACTAATGAAACAGGCCTGGACAAAAATGATGGTACCCATAACTTAATATTTTGTTGCACAACCTTTTGAGGCAATCACTGCAATGAAGCGATTTCTGTATTTGTCAATGAGCGTTCTGCAGCTGTCAACAGGTATTTTGGCCCACTCCTCATGAGCAAACTGCTCCAGTTGTCTCAGGTTTGATGGGTGTCTTCTCCAAATGGCATGTTTCAGCTCCTTCCACAGATGTTCAATGGGATTCAGATCTGGGCTCATGGAAGGCCACTTTAGAATAGTCCAACGCTTTTCTCTCAGCCATTCTTGGGGGTTTTTGACTGTGTGTTTTGGATGGTTGTCCTGTTGGAAGACCCATGACCTGCGACTGAGACCAAGCTTTCTGACACAAGGCAGCACATTTCTCTCCAGAATGCCTTGATAGTCTACAGATTTCATTGTACCTTGCACACATTCAAGACACCCTGTGCCAGATGCAGCAAAGCAGCCCCAAAACATGACTGAGCCTCCTCCATGTTTCACCGTAGGGACAGTGTTCTTTTCTTCATATGCTTGGTTTTTGAGTCTATGAACATAGAGTTGATGTGCCTTACCAAAAAGCTCCAGTTTGGTCTCATCTGTCCAAAGGACATTCTCCCAGAAGCTTTGGGGCTTGTCAACATGTATTTTTGCAAATTCCAGTCTGGCTTTTTTAGGATTGTTTTTCAGCAGTGGTGTCCTCCTTGGTCGTCTCCCATGAAGTCCACTTTGGCTCAAACAACAACGAATGGTGCGATCTGACACTGATGGACCTTGGCCTTGGAGTTCACCTTTAATTTCTTTGGAGGTTGTTCTGGGCTCTTTGGATACAATTCCAACGATCCGTCTCTTCAATTTGTCATCAATTTTCCTCTTGCTGCCGCGTCCAGAGAGGTTGGCTACTGTCCCGTGGGTCTTGAACTTCTGAATAATATGAGCCACTGTTGTCACAGGAAGTTCAAGCTGTTTAGAGATGGTCTTATAGCCCTTACCTTTAAGATGTTTATCTATCATTTGTTTTCGGATGTCCTGGGACAATTCTCTCCTTGGCTTTCTGTTGTCCATGTTCAGTGTGGTACACACCTTTTCACCAAACAGCAGAGTGACTACTTGTCTCCCTTTAAATAGGCAGACTGACTGATTATGAGTTTGGTAACACCTGTGATGTTAATTAAAGGACACACCTGAGTTAATCCTGTCAGTCTGGACAAATAGTTTTCAATCTTTTATAGAGGTACCATCATTTTTGTTCAGGCCTGTTTCATTCGTTTTTTTTTTTTGTTTTTTTTTATAATTATGTTAATCAGCAATTCAAAAGTGATGGCTGATTTTGATAATTTAATTTTCAATACATTTTTCTTTTCTTTTCTTTTGTAAGTTTCAAGTGATTTCAGTGAGAATTGTGGGTTTTTCCTTCTTTAACTGAGGGGTACCAACAATTTTGTCCACGTGTGTGATGGGTGGGCGTGAAGCCCACCTCTACTTCCCATCATCTATCTGTTTACATGTTCTCCCGCTAGCTTACAGTCTCTGAAACCCCAACCTAGCTTTAGCAATGCAACAGAAATGGCGAGCAATATCGGAGCTATCCAGCCGTTAACTCTGTTAAAGCTGTTAACTAGCTCTTAACACTGGAACATGTCCCCCAGTGGAACAGGGAGAAGCCTAAACATGTTACAGGAGGTTGAGCAGGACTTGTCAGAGATAGTTGGGTCTCACACACAGTCGGAGCTTAGTCTCCTGAAAACTTTCTGAACCCTTCAAAGCACTTAGGCTCTCTTCCACTCTCCGTGGGCTTACTTGCAGCCTCCCATCTTGACTGACATGTTTTGCAATTTACTCTAGTGAGGATCGCATTTCTGCACCTCCAGGTCAGAGACCACTCTTTTTGTGGTTTCACTTTACTGTGGAAAATGCATTTGATTCAGCCCTATTTAAAGCATTTTGCATTTGAAAACTGGTTGTAGCAACACATGAAAAAAAGTAGAATAGTCATTGGAATAATAGAGTGGTCGATGCTGTGCTTATGCAGTGCATTATACCTACTATGATTACATTCACTTTAAATGTGATGCATGTTTACAGTGTGTTCCAGATCATTATGCAAATTATATTCAAGTGTCAAAAATAGTCCTATTCTTTGTTTCTAAATTACACTCAGAAATGATATTGTGTCTTGGTGCTCTTTGGATCACTGACATCAATCTCAGACACTTATAATAATTAGTTCACCAGGTGAGTTCCATTAAAGGAAAAACTACTAAAGAAGGACGTTCCACATTATTAAGCAGACTAACATTTTCAACGAATATGGGAAAGAAAAGAGGATTTCTGCTGATGAAAACCTGAAATAGATTTTCACAAGGTATGAAAACCTTGTGAGGCGGCCATGGTGCAGAGGTAGGCGTCTGATCGAAAGATTACAGGTTCGATTCCCGTCTTGCTTGCCCATGTGTCAAAGTGTCTTTGGGCAAGACACTGAACCCCACACTGCCTCTGATGGAAGGTTGGCGCCAGGGTTCGGCAATGGAGCCACCGTGTGTGTGAATGGGATTGTGACTGTAAAGCACTTAGAAAGGTAGAAAAGTGCTATATAAGTATATAAGTAAGTATACGCCATTTACCTTGGATATTTCTCAAAAACTTAAGAATGATCATTGTAATATTAAAAGATTCAGGCTGATTCAGAGCACAGACGGGTTGGTGCAGATAAAGACAGAATGAGGAAGGTTTCTGCCAGACAAATACAACAGATTAAGAGAGCAGCTGCTAAAACACCATTACAAAGCAGGAAGCACATGTCTCTGGAATCCCACTAACATCAAGGTGTAGGATCCTCCAGAGGCTTGCAGTTTCTCTGTAAAGCTTCTATTGGACACCCCCCCTCCCCCAAACAACACTCAAAAGCAGAAACAGCGGCAGTGGGCCCAGACATACATAAAGACTTATTTTCAAACAGTCTTGTTCACTGATGAGTGCCATGTAATCCTGGATGGTCCAGATAAATGGAGTAGTGGGTGGTTGGTGAATGGCCACCGTGTCCCAACAAGGCTCCAACATCAGCTGTGTGGCGGCGCAGTCATGATTTGGGCCTGAATCATTGTGAACGAGATGGTCGGCCCCTTTGAGGTCTCCAAAGGTGTGAAAATGACCTCTGAAAAGTTTGTCAAGTCTGTGACTGACCACTTTCTTTTGTAGTATAAAAAAAGAAGAGCCGCGCTTTCTGTAACAAAATCATCGTCATGCATTAATGCACCATTTCCTGCTGCAGGAATATCTCTGCATCATTGGCTGCCATGAGCATAGAAGGAGGGATGGTATGGCCCCCATCCTCCACCTAACCCTAGTCCTAGCCCTCAACCTAGACCTGCGTTGAGGTCAGGGCTGGGAGATAAATTGATTTTATTGATTAATTCAAATTTGTTTTTTTAGATCATTTATTTTTGGGAAAATCTGGATTTTATTTTCCCAGTTCTTTGCTGTATGGGCTTCCGTTGTTCAGAGTTAAGTCAGCCTACCCATTTCTTGCAAAGCGCAGATGTGGCAGCAAGCAGACAGGAGGATCTTCTGCAAGACTAAAAGAAAAAAAAGTTATTCTGCAACAAAAAACCCGTGCAGGTGCCGTGAGAAGGACCCCCCCATCCTCTGCAGCTAATCACCTCCCTGTAGCATTTAGATTTTACTGAACCAGTGGGACGTGATGATTTTTAACAGGATCTAGACAGAACTAGAGAATAAAACTGCTGGACTTACACCAGCAACAGGAAGCTCAATAAAAAAGTGTTGATTTGGAGACAGTGGTGTTATTACACACTGATGTTATGCTAACAAGCTGTTCCATGTCTCACACAATCACAAGCTGGTTCAAAGTCAGACAGTATTTTCACAGAACAGACTTGAAGACATGGAGGATAAATACAACATAAATTCATAGGACATTTATAAAAACTGCATGTTATATATACATATAATAACAGGCATGAATCCGTTTTGTATGGAACTTTATTAGTCGTCTCTTTGTAACATTATAGAGCTGGTGTTGAGCTAAAAAAAAGCCCTGCTACTTTGTCTTTGAGCCAATTTTCTTTGTTAAAATAACATAGAAATAATATAGAAATGTTAAAATGATATTGTTTTTGTTAAAAAATATTCTGTCATTTGTCATTTTTGTTAAAGAATGTAACATGAGTGAGAAAATTTGGCATAAAAAGTCGTAGATTTTGTTTTTTGGACATATAACCCAGCCCAACCTCAACCCTGTTAAGAACCTTTGGTGCGTCCTCAAGCCTAATATCTCTGAGGGTGGGAGGCAGTTCACATCCAAACAGCAGCTCTGGGAGGCTATTCTGACATCCTGCAAAGAATTCAGGCAGAAACTCTCCAAAAACTCACAAGTTAGAATAGAATAGAATAGAATAGAATAGAATAGAATAGAATAGAATAGAATAGAATAGAATAGAATTCAACTTTATTGTCATTGCACCTGCAGTACAGGACAACGAAATGCAGTTTGCATCCATCCAGAAGTGCTTCTTAACAGTACAGTATAAATTATATATGTTACAATGTCCTTAAAAAAAAAAAAATATATATATATATATATAATATATATATATATATAGTATATACAGGCTATGGTCAGATATTTGTATTAGAATTATAATAGTTGTATGTGAAATGGTTATCTATACAATATTTACAGTAGTGCAGTTGTAATCCAAATATATACAGAGTTGCATTATCCTTATAATAGCGCAATGAGGATTGACAGGTATTAAATTAGTTACAGGTATGAAATGCATCTGATGGTTTAGATTCAAGAGACAGATTCAGGAGACTGAGTTCAGGAGTTCAGCTGTGGGGAAGAAGCTGTTCAGGAACCTGGTGGTTTTAGTCCGAGCGCTCCTGTATCGCTTCCCAGAAGTTCAATCAATGGATGTAGGGATTGTGAAGCTGCTACAAAATAAAGGTCCAATGTTCAAATGAAACTTGACCTGTGAAGATGTTTTTGATTGCAATAGCTTTGGATTTCAGTAAATATGAGCCTAATGCAGCAAATTCAACAAATGAGCATTTTCAGTTCTTTAGAATCTATCAAATGTTGTGGAACAGAGCATTTGAAGGGTTTTATTTGTGAACAAAATACTGTTATCTATAGGAGGTTTGTTCTTTAACATGTACTATATACTCTATTGGTTAGTGACTTGAAAAATATGCTGACTGTCATTTGCATTGATTGCTAAGAAAAATAATAGAAAAATATAATTAGCATAAACATTTGGAATGTGCTGTATACCTTCAAGCTATGACTCTACACAGTATGATGCTGTTCCATGAGGTCAAAGCTGCTTTGACTAAGAAATGTATCTGCATATTTTACATGACTGAGCAAGACTGGCAGCATTTCATTCTGTAATTGAGTTTCACTATAATACCTGCATGTCAGTTGTAGCTGTTAATCAGTGGGAATTTACGCTTTGCAAAATAATATCATGATGTGAGGCTTGTGTAATTTGGATTGTAACTCATACAGAAGGAGTTTAACTGCTATGCAAGCAGTTCAAACAGAATGTAGTATATAAATAAGCCTATTTAAAAGATAAGGAAAGAGGATTGAGAAGGAAACCATTGAAGATTGGCAGCAGCATTGGGATCAGGAAACCAGAAGAGCGTTGTTCCGTTGAATCTAAAGTGATATAAAAAGTGAGGATAATTTTGAGAGGGGGAGGTAATTCTGATCAGGTTAGGAATATGACATTTTAATCTGAAATGTACAAAAGTACTCTCAAGGATCCAGCTGTGTTCTCTATGAGCGATCCCAGAAGCAAAAAGCAGCGGAGCGTCATTAGTTTCAGTTGGATGCAAAGAGGATGAACATGATGGAAGATATTAAAGAGTCAGAATAAGAAGAGAAGGCGTCGGGGGCATTTGTCTGGATTTGCCTGCTAAGCTACATAAACAGACGGATTGTGTGTTCAGGTATTCATAGCTGCTTCTATTTACGTTATTTGTCCATCTGTGCATTTAAGACATTGGTATTGGTTGCTTACAGTCAGATCCTCTCATCCTACACCCTTCCACAGGTCAAATATCTGCATTTAGTTTGTCATATTTTAGTTGTATGTAGGGCTGTAAACGAGTATCTGAACACAGTGGTCTCTTGTTTATTGGGATGGTTGTGGCCATGAATAACCCGCAACAGGTGAAATCCCGAAGTATGACAGCAGAAATTTTAAGGTTGAAAAAAAACTCCAATGAACATTTTTACACTTTTTTCTTTTGCCTCAACTCTTAAACTTCAATCCTTTATAGAAAAATGAGTCTGGGATTATAGAGTGTAATGTAAATGACCCTTCCCCCCGACACGCCACCTCTCCCAGCTCACACGGCCATGGTAGGCATCACCCAGAGCAACCGCAACCGTGTCCCCCAAGAGGGTTGCCCCACCCCATCCCAGTGCCAGAGAAGGAGTGATCTCAGGTGCAAATGGGCAGCCCATCCAGCGCAGGGCTCCGTTCCTGGCATATGGGATGACTCTAAAAAAATCTTTGCCTGAAACAAATCAACCTTTCACATAAATAAAACTGTATATGATGCTTTTTAGTCATCAGCATTTGAAATCAAGTGTTGCCAAAAAAAGATTGTTACACTTCAAAGAATGCTTTTTTTTAACAACCCTAAGTGAGACACCATAGAATAGGTTAACAGTAAGCTCAAAATTACACCTAATTTTTTGCTTTCCTTGTTAAGTTTTTGTTTTGACATTGATAATAGAAATAAAAGGTCATACAAATACGTTTCTTGATTTTTCACAGCTAGAATTTATGTTGGCCTACCTGCATGAAAGATTATTCATTTATTTGTTCATATATTTCAGATGAAAAATCATTGAAAACATGACAGAAGAGAAGGAAAAACTTGTCCTCGTTTTTTTTTTTTCATTTAAAGAAATTGCTTATGTTTCACTGTGATTGGTATTATAACTGTTTTTTCTTTTCTAAATTGCTCTGTATTTTTCTCTTCCTGCATTTAGAAGGACTTTAATGCCATTCAGAATTACACTTACTGCAGGTCTCATCTGACTCCTGAATGCAAACACAAATTACTTTTTGCAAAATGCTAGAATGTTTCTATGTAAGACTAAGTTAGCTACAGGAAAAACAGGCTTGTTAATACAAAAATCATAATGAAAGTATCAAAAGCACAAGGTGTTAGCTAAAGCTAATTTCCTTCTTTCTCCCCTTGTTGGCAGCAGAATGTTATCTCCACTTGCACATTTAAAAGCAGTCATAATTGCAGAGGTATTTGAAGGCCATGCATTGAAAACCAAAGACCGTTAAGTAGGAACCAATGAGAAACAGGTTTTCAATAAGCTTCTTATGAAGAGACAAAATGTGTTAAGTAATGCTCTTCACTGTGAGAATGCAGTTTTTCATCCATGCCACATAATCATTTTCATGATGCCTGTTGCTCTCCACTGGATATCACTGCCACACAATAATAGGAGATTATTGTCATACATCCATCTTTTCTATTAGGCCATTTTTGCTGTAATTTTTCATGGAGTTTCACAGCCATTTTCTCATACTGGTTTTTCTGCAGATCTGAGAACAATCAACATTTTTACAAATGTCTTCAAAACAGGTGTTGTGAACAAGGAGGTGGGTGGAACCCAAGAGCAGACATGTTTTAAAAGATTAGAAGGTGATGTTTATTGATAAGGCGAATAGTGGAGCAGGATGACAGGGCAGGCAGGTAGGCAGGCAAGCTGTGAGCAGACAGAGCGGATGGCTGGCTGGCAGACAGGTGAGCAGACAGAGCGGATGGCTGGCTGGCAGACAGGTGAGCAGACAGAGCGGATGGCTGGCTGGCAGACAGGTGAGCAGACAGAGCGGATGGCTGGCTGGCAGACAGGTGAGCAGACAGAGCGGATGGCTGGCTGGCAGACAGGTGAGCAGACAGAGCGGATGGCTGGCTGGCAGACAGGTGAGCTGACAGAGCGGATGGCTGGCTGGCAGACAGGTGAGCTGACAGAGCGGATGGCTGGCTGGCAGACAGGTGAGCTGACAGAGCGGATGGCTGGCTGGCAGACAGGTGAGCTGACAGAGCGGATGGCTGGCTTGCAGACAGGTGAGCTGACAGAGCGGATGGCTGGCTTGCAGACAGGTGAGCTGACAGAGCGGATGGCTGGCTTGCAGACAGGTGAGCTGACAGAGCGGATGGCTGGCTTGCAGACAGGTGAGCTGACAGAGCGGATGGCTGGCTTGCAGACAGGTGAGCTGACAGAGCGGATGGCTGGCTTGCAGACAGGTGAGCTGACAGAGCGGATGGCTGGCTTGCAGACAGGTGAGCTGACAGAGCGGATGGCTGGCTTGCAGACAGGTGAGCTGACAGAGCGGATGGCTGGCTTGCAGACAGGTGAGCTGACAGAGCGGGCTGGCAGACAGACACACAAGCAGCATAATGATCTGACAATGGCTGGAGGTTTGATGCTGCTTAAAAAGCCATGGTGATGAAGATCAGGTGCAGATAATTAGGAACAGGTGCCGTCGCTTGACGAGGGGGAAGGAATGCCTCCAGGGCACAACAACAGGCATTTAATGCAAATTTAATGTCAGTAACTTCATCATTTATTTGATGGATGCTGCTGACAGAAATTTCCCAAAGCCTTAGTCACAACTCCCCCTTATGGGTAGATATGGGCTGTCTGTGGGCAAAAAATGGATAAACAAGGCATGCTGCAGGTGAGAGGATGTGGTGAACACCTATACTACATGCAAAGCTAAAAAGTAGGTGAGACACAGGAGCGTCAAAACAGATTTTTCATTTTTTCAAACCCCCAAAACACTGCACAATGAGCCCATTAGTGCTGTTTAAATGAGAAGGGTGTACTCCATTCATGCATACTAACTGTTAGAAATAAAGAAAATGGGCAGACAGTGTAATTTATTTGGGCATCCTATGGACCTTCTGCAGGTACATAAGTAATACGTGGACACCCCATCCATGCAGTATTTGTACACTGTAAAAAAGCCAGTACTTACACCTACTAACAACTTGAGTGTGATGTAAGGACATCACACTCAAGGACACTGTACGACAGCATCACCCAAATGTTTAAAGTGTGTCTTACTAACATTAGCCTTACAAATGCTTCACAATACACTTACTACACATATGGGAATGATACATTCCATTTTCAAGACGCTCTTTAAGGTGGCCGTACAAGCCTCGAGGGAACAGCAGACACTGATCAAATTATGATTTGATATGGTATTGTTAAGAAAATACATTTTCATGATCAAAATTTTTCATTTTATTTATTCAGTCTTTAAGTTTGTTAGTTTAAATCGTATTATAATATCAGATATATATCACACCCCTTCCACAGAAAGTGGGTTTGGGACAGTCGCTGGGATAGGCTCCAGCAACCCAGTGACCCCAACAGGGATTTAACAAGTTTGGGAAATGAATAGATGGATGTTTGAATGCTCCTTCCAAAAACAGGAAATCTTTTGTCTCTTTTTTTCTGGAATCACAGAAAAATAATGTGGTCAAAAAGCAGTTTAGGTAGGTCTTTCCATCTGGTGAAAAAGTTTCAAGATAACTGAAAACCACAATCCACGAAGTTAGCACAAACAGACTGGTTTTAACCCTCAAATCAAAATTTAATGCACAAACAATCTGCACAGATCTGACATTTATTGAAAGGAAGAGTCCAAAAATGACTCACTGTTGAGTCTCTGCTGGTGGACTAAATAAATTAAGAACAAATAATTAAACTGAAAATGTATAAACGAGTTCTTTATGACTCCACCAGTACTATAATGGTCTTCGTGCATGAACATCTCGTCATACAAAAGTGCACTTTAACAGGCAGCAACAGAAGACCGGAGAAGCACCGCAGAACCTGTTTCTGTTTGGGACCAAAGACTAGCAGGAGTTTTCTAAAACAATTGAACTTCACAGGGAGAAATTCACTCATCATGACGGCTCAAAAAAAACAAGTGATACTACAATTACACCCAAATAAATTAGTAAATAGTAAGATAAATAATTGTCCACATTTGTGCAAGTTTTGATGATCTGGTCATACAGCGGAGTTGTGTAGTCTGTTAGTGGTGGTAAACAACATCAAATAAACCCAAACTGGACGCATATCACACATAAAATACACACATAGAAACAAACTAGTGTGACAAAATGAGTTCCTTCTTCACAACTAAAACTGAGTCTGGCTGAATATTAACAGTGAACATGCAAAAACCTCCCCTTAGTCAACGTGGTTTGGGAGCAGTCTAATCCTGACGCACTGAGCCTGCTGTGCTGCGGCATATCTGCTTCTCTGGAGCAGAGTTGACCCTTTCACCTCTCCTTCCTACTCCTTTATCTGCTCTATCGGGAATCCACAAATGCCACGCTTGGTGGAGCCAAAAGGGAATGTATATTTTATGTATTTTTTTTTTACAGCACAAGTGTGTTTGTTACAGCAGCTCTCTCTCTCTTTTTACAAGTCTTTTCTTCTTTTCTTGCTTTTATCTGCTAAACACCTGTACTTGACTTTTTGTGAAGCTTCGCTCCAGTAGAAATAAGTTGTTATTGTCAGCTTTATGGCTTAGTCACAACTGCCCTTATAGGTGGGTACCATCTGTCTACAGGAGGAAAAACCTTTATGGGCATGATGGCCCGCAGAAAATATCAAAGTCATAGACCACTTGGTGAACCTGTAGAGTGAAAATGTTAATGCCCCTTTTTCATCTACCCTTCCAGGTAGGCGTTTCTCCTTAAGCAAACACTTAAGCAATTTGTAAGGGTGAGTAAGAGAAGCAGGCGTGTTGCACTGATTTTTCCTTTTTCCACCCCCTTAACGCCTGTACAAGGGACCGTTAGTGCTGTGTAGAGCGCTCCATGTGTGTAGCCTGACTGTAGGAAATAAGGAAAATAGGCAATCAAAGCATCATTTTTGTGAGAATCCTGCAGGCACTTCCACATCATGTGCACTCCCTGTTTGTGTAGCATTTGCAGGTCAGAAATAAAGCCTGTTGCATCAGTACTGGTCAACCTGCATGCGGTTGCATGTGATTATGGCATTAAATTGGTCAGCTACTTTTTGAGTCGAGATTTGTGTTCCTGCGAAAGGCAGTTTGTGCTGTTGGGATTCCCCAGAAACAAACACACCACCAGCTGACACTTCAGAAGACACTTAGAAACAAACTTCTGAAATGGAGGAGGCGTTTGACCGAAACTACCCTCTGAGATCCCATCTATCCATCCATCTGCAGAACCCAATTTTTGAAGATGAGTCACAGTGCTTTCTTTCAGGGTCATGGGGCTGCTGGAGCCAACCCAGTTACTGTTGGAAGGGAACACCCTGAACAAGATGCCATCCCACTGTAGGGCCACAAACTCACACTCATGCACACTTAGATACAATCCATCCATTTTCTTAACCCACCACATCCTTTTCAGGGTCACAGGCTTGTTGGGCAAAAGGTGGGTACAGCCTGGACAGGTCACCAGCCGTGGCAGGGCCACACAATTACACACTTATACACACACACAGTTACACTTTCAGACCCTTTAGAGCAACCAATTAACCTATGAAGTATCTTATTGGACTGTGGGAGGAAGCGCGAGTGCCCAAAAAAAACACACATTCACGAGAACAAGCAAACTGCACAGAAAAGGAACCCAGCTGGTATTCAAACCAAAACCTTCTTGTTGTGAGATAAGAGTGCTAACCACTGCACCACTGTACAGCTCCCCTCTGAGATCATGGTAACATAAGGTCCATCTCCAAAAAGTGAAGGAGTTCTCAACTCCCCAAAACAATAACAGGAATTCTTGAGTTCCCACAGACATGATCGACTTCTTCATCCCTGACTCAGCTGTTTTGCAGGATAGCCTTCATCTGCTGCACACTTTCAGAACGTCTCACTGCATCACAGGAGGGAAAGGAGGCTCTGCTGTGTGTGTGTTTTTTACTTTTTAAGTAAGATGGTGCCAACCGGGTCACTGCACATTGAGGGAGCAGCTGTGCAGCAGAGATATTGAACTTTTTGCGGCTGGCGTGACGCCACACACCTGCTGCGGTTCATGGATGTTGTCGTCATGGTGGTGTCCATGCCTACCTCTACAGACACAGCATCAGAAATGTTGCTCTTTTCCAGCAGGAAGCTGCAGGCCCAGCATTCTTCATCTCCGGAGACTTAAACGCACATGTTTCTCTCATCTGTTCCACCCACTGTCCCACCAGAGACAATGAAATACTGCATGCTATTTACCAACACAAAGGAGTAACATTCTCCACCCCTCCTTTGAGAAAAGCTGACCAAAACATTATCTTTCTGCTGCCTGTGCAAGCCTGCTTTACACAGAAAGCTTGTGATGAGTTGTGAAAAAGTGGAGGGTCTGAAGGACTGCTACAGCACCACTTAATGGTGCTGAAGATGTCATACTGACAAAAGATTACTCCTACCATCAAAGTTCTCCTGAAGGAGAAGACAAGAGCTTTCAGATCAGAAGATAAAGAGGAGCTGAGGAGACAAATGGAGCAACAAGAATGGCGCAACAAGAACATCAGTGGGGTGTGGCATAGTCTTAAAACCATCTTAAGCTTCAAGGAACCACTCATTTTTGTATGTCACATTGTATGTCACAGGGGATTACACTATATCTGAGCCCGGAGGGTGTCTGTATTTTTCTATGATTCAGGTTCTGGTTCTTGCCCTTGGGCGCCAGGCCACTACAAATTTCCAACATTGGGTGAGCCCGGTCTGGCTACACTCTTCAGGGACCCCCACTTCTGGTCGTCCCTCCTCTAGGTGGGGTGGCTGCCCCCTGCCGTGCTCTCTCCTGGATCTCCTGTAGTTGCCCAGAGCTTGTGGGCGGGTCTCCCTTGGGGGCACCGGCTCGTACCCGGAGCTGGGGTTGTGGGATGCTTGGAACTCCTGGATGGTGGTGAGTGACTGGTCTGGGGTGGCTCTCAAGGAGCTGGGCCTCATGCTGGGCCCCCTGGCACAGTGGAGGGCTGCTCTTCTGGCTGGGCAAGAGCTTGCACTCTGCGCTACCGTGCCTCACTGCTCCTGGGTGTTGGGGGTTCATGTGGCGGTCCTGCAGGCCTTGGTCTGGGTGCTCCGCTGCACTGCTGGGCGGGGAGACTTCCTCTGTCGGCCCCACAGTACAGGTGGGAGGGGTCCTGGTCGCCTCTGCTGCTTCACTGGGGGTCTTGGTGTGGGGATGGCCGGGAACTGTCCCTTCTTCTTTTTTTTTTATATTTTTACATTCCATCACCCACCTCAGCTTAATACAAACATTCACCTGAACACAAGTCTCGACTCACCTTTTCACTATTGGGTCACGTGTCAGAATGAAATGCTTTACATGTGTTGGTTTGGATGTGTACGAGTGTGTGTGAGCTGTGGTTGTGTTGTGTATGTGTTGGCAGGTTTGTATGTGAAGACTCTTGGAGCCAACAGGTATGTCATAACTGAGTGTGTGGACAGACATCGCTCTTTTTAGACAAACATTCATACCTGATTGTAATGGTTATTAAACTTCCAGCATCTTGTTGCCTGTTGTTTTATTATTCTACCTCCCCTCCCCTGTAATGATCCTCCAGTTCAGTTCAATTCTTTTCTTTAACCCACCCTTTTTGCCCTGTCTTTAGTGTTGTGCGATGAGCAGGAAGGGGAGGATCCAAGCGCAGGACACAATTTAAGTTTTATGGTTTAATAAGGGGTAAGACGATGAATGTTGATGGGGAAATTCCAGTATGGATTGGTCTTGCGTCGGGAGCGGAGTTGGATGAGCTCAGGGAGGCAGCAGGGGTAGTGGAGAGAAGGCGGGAGCCACTGGCAAACAAACACACAAGTTAGTAGGCAAATCTATGATACAAGAGTGGAGTCCTAAGACACGTCTTTGGGAGCCAGCACGTTACCTTGGGCAAGCTAACAGTCTGGCGCCGGAGCTGGGATCTCCACCATCCTTTATACATCTGCTGGAGACCCAGGTGCAGGCAATCATGGCGGCCATACCTGGTGGCTGATTGAGCACAGGTGGGTGCTGTCATGGCATCCGACGACCCACAACATTTAGTGCCATTATCCCCTGTCTCCAATCCCTCTCTCTTCTTATCTCTTTTTCTTTTCCATTCTGTCAAGCAAAAACAAAGGATACAAACATAAACAATTTAAATAAAGTTTTAGAATGACAACAGGAGTTTATCCAAATGTACACCTTGTGTATCCAAAGATTTATAACCCCTGATTGTAACAGTAAAATCTGTCAAACACAAGAGGCTCTCAGCTCACATCTGATTGCTCAGCTGTTGGACAGGACGAGTTGAAAAAAAAAAAAAACATTTTATGGATTTCTTTATAAAACCTATTTTATAAATTATAAATAATGACTATCAACCAAAGAGAGTCATTTTGTGACTTGCTTTGGGATGATCCTTTCCAAACCCTCACAAATGCACTGTTCATCCAGAAGAAGAAGATTTTCTCTGATATCTCACAATCTCTCCCAGTGCTAGCCATAAGTAAGAAAACTGGGCCTTCTTTCTGGGAACAGCACCTCCTGGTCTCCTTTCTGGATCTGTAAGGACTGCAGAGTGTTTTGACACTTCCTGAAAATGTACCAAAGTGAAGGCGACAAGCACGGGATGGGGTCGTACACTGGCTATAAGCAAGCCAACGCTGCCGATTAATCAAAGTGTCACTTTTTTCAGTCCCAGTAAATCTGATGCAGTTTATCCAAAAGTAAACGTGACCAATGATCTGCTTTTTCTTTTTCATGAAACACAAATGTTCATGACAAAATTTAAACCAATAGAACTTTTCTGTGCTAAGCTGTCAGAGCAGCTTCATAAAAATGAAATGAAACCAGTAGTCTGAGTTATGATACCAGCAAACATCCTGACCTGTTGGGTTCTTTCATCATGTTGCCCGGAACAATGACAGTAGTAAAAGAGTGATGATGTGTGTCATTTGAGCTGATTGGTAACTGCAGTGAGTGGTTAGCACCCTTGCCTCACAGCAAGAAGGCCCCGGTTCAAATCCCAGGTGGGTCAATTCTGTGTGCAGTTTGCATGTACTCCTCATGCATGCATGGGTTTCCTCCCATAGTCCAAAAACCTGCTTCAAATGTTAATTTGTGACTCTAAAGTGCTCCTAGGTGTTTGTGGCCCTTCAACAGTTCAACCCCTTCTTTGCCCAATAGTAGCTGAGTTGTCTCCAGCAACTCCTTGGCCCCAAAAGGAATTGAGCAGGTTCTGAAAACAGATGTAGAGTAACCGCACAGAAGCTGAAGAAGTTTGTTTTCTTTTTCCAATAACTTCTGAACAATTTGAATCAAACACAAGCTGTGGCATAGATACTACCACAAAGCTTCACCTCGGTTAGTTGTTTGTAGTTTGTTTTTGACTGTAGTTTTTTGTCCACACATTTTAGTCCCACTGTAATCATATTTTAATCTATTGTAAAATTGGTCCCAGTGGTCTTTTAATTATGATTATGTCATTTCCATGTCATTTAAATTAATTTACACTCTCTCCCAGTATCTTACAGCCCCTCACATCCCCAACCTATTATAAGCGGTGCAACAAAAATGGGGAGCAATCTCAGAGCTATCCAGATAGCCAGATAGCAGATCAGACGAGGAAAACGAAGACGTTACTGGATCTTTCTGTCTGCAAGTGGATTCATCAGAATGGAGAGGAGCATGGAGCTTTTGGACCGCCCAGCATATTTTCTGCATAACACATACAGTCTTTTTTAAATTACAATTCTTTATCTGCCCCTGATTCACAACAATTTAAATAAAACATTTAGAAACGCAATTTTGAGCTTAATTTTCTTTATGTTTATTTTAAATCTATTTAACCTTTATTACTTTGATAAAAACTAAATGCATGAAAAAAGTCAAAATACCACTTTGAGGTTGTTTATAGTGAGAAATGAACAGTATAATACACTTAAAAGCTCAAAAGGTTTTTTCTTTCATGGAGGCCATGGGTTTTGTTTACCTGTAAGGGTTAAATACATCAGAAAACACTCTTATCTTGTCCATAAGAAATATTGTGTTTAGTAACATGCACTTTCAGTGTGATATGTGGAAACACTGGAAGAGTTGCGTTTTGTCCACACGGTGCTTTTTATGATTTTATTTTATGTCCCTTTAATTATTTTCTTATTTTAATCTTTAGTTCTGCATTTTTAATGAAGTTTGTGTTTATTTTATCTTGTGCACTGCATCTTTTATTGTACTGCAATACTGTTACTGCATCTTTTATTGTACTGCAATACTGTTACTGCATCTTTTATTGTACTGCAATACTGTTACTGCATCTTTTATTGTACTGCAATACTGTTACTGCATCTTTTATTGTACTGCAATACTGTTACTGCATCTTTTATTGTGCAATTATGTAATGATGGATCCTGGAGATACTGACAGAAATCAGTTTACCTTTGTGCATCTGGAAATGTTTACTGAACTCTACAAGAAAATACAGCTTACCAGCACAGTGGCCTTGTGTCAAATCCAGGCTGAGTCATGTCATGACTCTAAATATGAGGTCCTATACCACCCTGCTTGACACTTGACTGGAAGGTTAAACCACCCAATGATTTCCGAGGGCAGCTGTGTCTGCAGCTCACCGCTCCCACAGGCGATGGGTTAAATACAGAGAACAAATGTCACACTCCTAGAAGTGTGACAACTAATGGGACTAAATACACAATACTTTTTGTTGTCTAAAAACTACTGCAAATGATCATTATTGTTTTATACGACACAATGAAATACATTTTGTCAATAAATAAAAAAGGCATATTCTAATGGAGTCACAGTGTGGGCTGCAGAGGATTTTACGACTAAATGTTTCTCAGGTTCTGCCGTGAGTATTTTATGTTGTTGTAAGAAAAGCCAGATTGTCCCGCGCAAATAAACCTCAAAAGTAAATGAAGTCATGCTGAACACGGTCTGCTAAAAGCTTCTTTCAGCTGAGCTGAAAGACACATGCTTGCAAAAATGCATGTAAATGCATGTAAATGCAAAAATGCAACTCTTAACTCAGTGTTTTTCTGAACAAACTTTCACTGTAACTAAAGGATTTCTGTAACCAGTGAGACTTTTGGACCTGTCATTAGGATTTTGACTCATTCCTTCTGAACAAGCTACAGCATATTAATTCAGGTTAGAGAGGAAGCCTTTTTCCAGAGAAAATGATGTTCAAAAGAGCATGAATGGCATCACAGGCTAGATAGCGGGCGCAAAATTAGACTGTTGGATGTCATAGTACCGAGAATGGAAAAAAACAATGATCCAAAATCATAAAAGTTGTTTAATGTGTTAAATTCTGTTTTATTACCTGCTGTTTTATTATCTGATACCTGCTGCCTAAACTGATCATGACAGGAGAAGGTGGTGGATTGCAGTTAACAATTGCAGAGTTTGTGCATCTTCATGCAGCTCTGCAGCCAACAATTCATCAGCAGGTTTTTGGAGAGGCCACTGACTTTGTTTCTGTATTTGATCAACTAAATTTTGCTTAGTGTTTACAGCATGAAAGTTAGCTGACCTCACATTTATACCGTTATTGAAGAGAGGTGGAATCTGGCTGATGAGCGATGATCTGCTGTTACCTAGGATTCTTTCACACAACTTTCACTCCAAAAAAAACCCCCCTTCGTGGGAAAATTAGCACTTTCCCATTTCCCGATTGCTTCAAGCTTCACTGGGAAAGTGTGAGCGTGTTAGCCTGGGGGCAGTGCTGGCAGGCTCTTCTTGCAAGGGACTGTTCTCACTTGTCTATGTCACCATGTGAGAACCCACTCACTTTTTAATGGATTGGAAGGAGCTGGTGCTCAGAGAGCAGGGTTTTTTAGAGAAATACTCAGGGATTTGTGAGTGGATCAAAATAGTGCTTTAGGGGTGTTTTTTGTGAGGATTTAACATAATACACTTGAAAGCTCAAAAAAGTTTATATGGCATGAAATATGACCTTGGAAGACTTAAGCGTGTGAATTATCAGTGCATTCGCTGTAAGACTGGCCTTTTCTTGTACAATTGGACCAGATTTTCAAACACCACATTTTTGTGGGCCCAAACATTCTCGCTGCCTGGTAAAACAGGGTCACATATGAATTTGTAGTCACTCTTTGAAGTTACACTCCAATCATCTTTTGATCTAGTGTGAAAGTGTTCCCAGTTTTCTGTTAATTATGATTGTGCTGTTTTTAGTCAAAATCAAATCAAAATTCACCTCTAAGTTCTTTTTAAGACTGTTGGCACAGTGCAACTCCACCCCCTCTCCCTCATTGTACCTGAGACCATGAAACTGTGCCAGTGTATCAAAGATCAGAGGTACAGATCTTAAGAAGATGCTTACAGAATAATGCCCATCCCCCCCAACAAACACCATTGACTGTATATGAAAACTGGACCGAGTGAGTGCAACATTATCTACAGAAAATGGTTTACCTTCATCTCAATCAAATGAAGTCAATTCAGTTGTCATGTTTTCGTGAATATATCAACATGTTGGAACCAGGCAATGTCGGTAAGCAGTGAGTGGTCTGTATCAATCCGAGTATTTTTTTTTCTATGGCAGCCACTCTCACCAGTCAGGAATAAGCTTGTTGGAAGGCCACACTTCCACCTGAGAATGTGTTGCACACAATGTCACAGTAAGACAAGCTGAAGGGAACGCAGATAAAGGGAACAAGCACAGATGTGCAAAGTCCCAGTTATTTATTTATTTATGTGTGCTTGCTTGCTTGCTTGCTTGCTTGCTTGCTTGCTTGCTTGCTTGCTTGCTTGCTTGCTTGCTTGCTTGCTTGCTTGCTTGCTTGCTTGCTTGCTTGCTTGCTTGCTTGCTTGCTTGCTTGCTTGCTTGCTTGCTTGCTTGCTTGCACTGAAACAGCATGCCCATGTTTAGCAAACCAGCTAAAAGAACTGCCACTAAAGGGTCAGGCAGATTTCTTTAAATACACTGAGACTGATTACCAAAGTGCAGGCAGCTGTGACTCCCTAACGGGGTCTAAAGGAGAATGGGTGGGGCCACACCCAGCCTGCACGGCAACCAAAGAAAAGAAAAAGACTGAAAAAGAACACAAGAGAAGTAGAACGTGAAGTGTTGTGAACATGTGACACCACATACTTTAATTGATGCATCTGATTATTCAGTTTATAACATGAATAACTTGAAGTATAGAACAAATTTGAAAAAAATAGAATTAACAGGAACATGGGAAAAAGTATCAGAGCAAGAATATTTCTTCTGACAAATAGAATAGTAATAGCTGTTAATTTCTCTATAGAAGTCTATGGGATTTTGGATTCTTGGAACAGCAGGTACTTCCTGTTTGGAACTGTAGGTTCTTCCTATGTGACTTTATGACAAGCTGAAGGACTCATAAGAACCCTTACTTAGCATGACTGTCTATGAATTCCAAGGTCGATGTGACCTGAAATCACTCAGGTATTGGTTTTGGTCACTTCATTGTCATTGTTATCACGGCCAACCCCCCACCCCAACCCCAACCCCCAAGAGCCTTTAACAATCATTTCCGTTATATGAATAATTAATAATTAAGAATTGAAAGCGCTTTTTGGATAAGAAGAAAAACTTCTTCAACGTAAAAGAACAAAGTCAAGATGACCAATTTTAAACATTCTCTTTACAGGAACCATCATGAAGAAATGCGTCTTTATGAGAGAAGAAAGGGATGTATTTGTTATACTAAACTAATTTTTGGTTCTTAAGTTTAGTTTCCAAATGGCATCTTCATCCTTCGAGGCACTTGTGCCAGTAGTTGTGGAGAAACATCTATTTGCTCGAAGATATGTTTGATTTTATAAATCTGTTTCTGTTGAATAAATATTACCACAATGCTGGTACAATATGAGGAATGGAGTGTGTGGGTATGGGGGGGCTTTAGGCATCTTTATATTCTTAGTTCATTTTCCTAAAGGGCTTTCAAAGGTCTGTGTAAATACATTTCTTTCAGAAATACAAGCTGCTGATTTGGGGACAGTGCAGATATTCTGTACTAACCTATATCATTATATCTTCAATGGAAGAAAGTGCTCAATAATCATTGATTAGAGGAATATTCAGGTAAAATAACAGATTTCCTGAAAGATCATTCCGGAAATCCTAATCTTCACCATTATTTCATAAGATGGATTTTTTTTTAAAAAAAGAGACAGGTCAGTGGAGATATTTAAGGTAAACCAAGTCACAAATTCTGCAAATTAAGATTTGATGCGACGTTTGATGTTGCAGTGCAACCAAGCTGCAAGATCATTTGTGTTTCTTGAATATATGTGTAATTGGGTCTCAGCAGGACTCAGAGGCAGCAAAGTCTCACTCATTTAAAAAACTTTGGGAGTGTCAGAGTCAGAGATGTGCTAAACTGATGACAATAAAATCCTTCGTTGGATAAAAAAAGGAACTCAGCTGCTGTTTAGTGGGCAGTCCAACAATGCCCTCTAAAGGCATGAAGAGAAATAGCACCTGGTTCCTAAAACCTCTTCCACAGAATTGAGGTTAGATTGAGGTTATGGAGGTATATATAATTTTACTTTTCCTTTAGAATTGATAAAGAATGTCCCCAAAAACAAATTTAAAGAATAATAAAACCTGTTTCTATATTCTTCAGCTGCTTGTCTGTCAGTGTAGACATGTTTTAGACCTGCTCACAACTCTTTCAACTTCATATAAATAAATAGTCCCCAACACCAGAGAACAGGGGGGCACAGGAGCAAGGAGAATGCAAGCTCCAGCCCAGCCAGAAGAATAACCATTTCGCTGCGCCAAGGAGCTCAGCACCAAGGAGCCCCCCCCCATTTTTTTCAAGTTTTCTATGTTTTTTTTTGCTGACTTTTAGCAACAGTATTAGTTTGATTGCAGTTAGTGTTTCTTTTTTTGCTCTTCCTCTTCTTTTTTATTTTTAAAAGGATGTATGACATCATTAATAAAATATTAAAACAGATTTTCTGTCGCAGACAATATTTTTGTAGTCATTAAATTGCCAGACCAACATGCTGTTGCAACAGAAGTTGTTGATTCTTCATTTTTGTTGTGAAAAATTAAAAGGTGAACAAATCTTTCCTGATAATCTGGCAGCATGTGGAAGGTTGCTTGCTTTTGTAAGATTTTTCACAAACCCTGTTTTCAAGCAACAATAAGTGGTGCAGTGGCAGCATCCAGGTTGTGTAATTGTTTCAACAGGTTTCACCCAGGCTCAACTGTGGTGGTTGCAGTTTCTTTTTTAAAAACACAAACTTATTTTAGAAAACAACTGTTAAAACAAGGGTTTCCAATGAAAAAAACTCACAAGTGACGCGTAAACTGTCATGATCGTTACTAGAGCTCTTAGGAAGTTGGAGTGTTTTATGTTAATTAAAGAAAAAAAGAAACCGCTGTTTCCCTTTTCGTTCTTTTCGATCATGTTAACACTGAAATCCCTCTTAAGGTCTGCGGTGGGACAAGACAGCAGGAAGCCACCTACTCCCTGATTGGACAGTTTGATTTGTAGTCATCCAATCACAAAGACGTGTAAAGACAGGGGAAGAATTCACAACTGCAACTTCAGGAGCTCACATGCAGTTTTTTGCTTTGTATCTGCAAAAAAAATAGTTTTTCACAAATGCAAATCTTTTTAGGTCTCTTTTTACACGTTTGCAAACCTATATTTTTTTGGGCGGATTTATTATGTGGTTTGATGACACTTGATTTGTGTGCGAACATGCAGTTGTGAGTGCAAATCCATTCTGTTGCGGTTTTGAATCTTTATGAACTTATATTCAGCCCATAAATAAATACCAGTAGATACCCTTTTTTAACACTTTCTTGAATTGTTTCTTGTAGTGCAAGTTATTCAAGTTATAAACTGACCAATCAGGGGCCTGAAAAAGTATATGGTCTCATGCTGAACATTCGAAATGACTGACAGATTCTCCTGTGGCTATATTAAGTGATAGGTATGTGGCCTTCCAACAAGATTACTCCTGATTGGTGACACTGGTTACCTTAGAAATGTGGAGTCAGATCAACTCGGAGCAATCAACCCTTACTGACAACATCTGGTTCCAACATGTCGGCGTCCGTCCCACAAATAAATTAGCCGTTGAATTAGCTTAATTTGGTTGGAACAGAAAGAAAGTCGTTTTTTTATGGAGGATGTCACACTCAATCCAGTTCTCTTAAACAGACAACGGGAGGATCAGCAGTGTAAATATTTGTTGTTGTTTGTAGACAATGTTTTGAACTGTATTTTGATCTTTATCTGTACAACGTCATTGGGAGACATGAAGGAGGCTTCACATTAAAAACAACATTAGCATCACCTGTTGTTAGTTGTAGTTTTGAGTCATATTGATTGATGCAGTTCATCATCAGGGTGCAGCTAAAAGGCTGTACCAGTGTCACGAGCAGCAGGAAGCCGTTGATACGTGTCACATCCCACATGTCTACCAATTTATCTTCCACCCATCATCTCCTCTCATCATTTATTATTTGTCCTGTACGTGTAGACTGTCTCTGCTGGGGATGGGAAAAAACAAAGGAAGCACCAGGATGAGGTTACAATATCAGAACTGGCTCCTTTCAGTTCTGATCAGGATTCCTCCAAGTTGAAAGAGACACCTTGAAGGAGAAGCAAATTGTGCAAAAATGGAACATTCCCATGTCCTGTGTGCAGCCCCTCAGAACAGCTGGACAGATTTAGTTTTATGTTACATAAATTGCTCTGAAAGTTGGCAGGTAATTAATCATTTGTCAGGTCTTTTCTTTGGCTCCCACTCAGAGACCCCTTATCAAAAAAACATCTTGACATTTTTGTAATTACACTTTTTCTTTGCAACTCAAAGCAACTCTAGAGCTGTTGACAAACTGAAGAGGGAGAGGTGGGACGCTCTGCTTCAGTAAAGATGAAAAAATGTTCATTTTACTCCCATCGGTTTCCTCAATCACCCATAAATGTGCTTGTATTTCTAAGGCTTTAGTTTAATTTCAATGGCTACTGTTGTTAGTGTTTCTTTTGAAAGCACGGTGGCCCTAAAAATTTAAATCACATTAAAAAATCCCTTGATGCAAAATGAAAATATTTTAAAAAACAGCATTACATTTTAGAAAACCAATATTTAAAAAACAGCATTATATTTTTGAAAACAAATATTTAAAAAATAGCATTATATTTTAGAAAACAAATATTTAAAAAATAGCATTATATTTTTGAAAACAAATATTTAAAAAACAGCATTACATTTTAGAAAATAAAACTCCAAAAACCACAATGAAAAAAAATATTATTTCGATAAACAAAATGAAAAACACATAAGAAATCAGATAAAGTAGGTACTATAGGACAAAGCTGATTGGCTGATTATAGCCAGTATCGCTTCATATCAAGTAACTTTCAGTTGAAATTAAAGATAAAAATCATCATCCAATCAGCTGAGTACCTACCTTTTGCAGTTTCTTATTGTGTTTTCACAATAATCCGTCTTTTAGCATTTGATTTTGAAAGGGGGGTGGGGTTCAGCCTGCAATGCACATTGGCAGTTGAGCTAGTTGGCAGCGGTCCCCCTCACATTGGTTCTGGATTCAGGCCCCTCTTGGTTTTAATAGCATCTTAGACATGTAGGACCGTCAGTGGGTAAGTGAGAGAGCATCCCTGCCAGCAAGCAGGAGATGCCCTCTCAGTGCCCTACCCACTTAATTTAACTGGACCCTTTATTCCATATACCCTTTACGCCACAACGATATACACAAACACGCACACACACACGCACCCTGGTGGGGGAAACCATGCCCTCAGCACCAGCGGCCGTGTCCTTTGGGTGCTGGTTTCCTGGGCCCAGCGGCCCTCTCTCCATGCAGAGGGAGGATCCCTGAGTTCTCTGGCAAGAGCATGAGCCAGGGGTTGCATCCCATCTGAGCCTGGGGGTATCCGTGTCCCTGTGGTGCTGGTAGTGTGTGCCTTGCTCTCTCATGGACCTGCCACGGGGTGAGCGGGGGGTTACCTGGAGTGTGGGGTGGGTTTTCTTTGGGGGGCCCTGGTTAGTGCCTGGGGTTGGGGGATGCTGCTGGGGGCTGGTGGGCTACCTGTCTGTGGCTGGAAGATCTCTGAGGTGAAATCTTATGCTGGGCCCCCTGGCGTGGAGGCAGGGCTATTTTTCTGGCTGGACTGGAGCTTGCACTCTCTGTGCTGCTGTGCCCCCCTGCTCTCTGGTGTTGGAGACCCCTGTGAAAGTCCTGCTGGCCCTGGTCTGAGTGACTGATGTGACATCCTCTGTCTGCTATACTATGATTTTTTTTTTTTTTATAAAAAGCTTTATGTTCTATATTCTACCACTTGGTGCATTCTAATCTGAATGAAATTAACACTGCACCCCCCAGATCAGTATGTTCCATTGGGAAAGTAAAAAAAAAAAGTCAAAAATTACATACTAACTGGTTCTGCGTGTAAAGTTCTGCCACCATTTGCCATTTCAGGTGGATTGATGTTGCCTTCGTGATGCTGACGACGTCGGCATAATTGCCTCTAGTCTTGCTTTGGCTCATTAATGAAGCAGATGCTCATTTGCCGCAGCAGTTCCAGCCTGGCAGGTGTGTGGATGGTTCCTCTGTGTTAAACTACACGCATGAGACTGCAGAGCACCAAGATGATAGAAATCTATCGTGGAAAACGTATTAAACTTTGTGATTAACTGTTTTTTAATGATAATGAATAAAGAAATGGATTTATGAGCATTATTAGCTTAGAAGAAAAGGTTCCATGCTGCTGAATTATGAGTTTTCTTTTTTAATTATTTACTTATAAACCTTTTTGCTTTCCCATTAAATTTAATAGGCTAACCTTACGATGATATTTTAATAAATAAAACATGAAATAAAAAACTGCACTTTAAATTATGTTGTTTTTTACTGGTAAACACTTTTAATAGAAAACCAATATGAGAGAATATTCCTCAAAAAACAATATCCCTGCAGTCTGTCCAGTTCTGGATGCTTTCATTCCTTTGTCCCTTTGTCTTCAAGTTGGTTCCTTCTGTCACTCAGAGATTTCACTTCTACCTTCACATCTTCTTCGCTCTTTTCTTGGGTCTCTGGTTGAAAACCGGCGAGGTTCCCATCAGCGAGTCGGGAGAGTGTGACGCATAGCTGTCATCAGACACTCCCCCCACTGGGGAGGGGGCCATAGCTCCTCCTGACTCACTCATGGTGGACATAGGCTCCCCTTCCTCAAACACGTCTCCGCCCAGGACGCCGTGGTGATGAGGATGAGGTTGATGGTGACCATGGCCATGCACTTCTTCGTCTTGAGGCTCCATTTTCACATGGGACCACAGGGGGGAGCTGCTGGCTGCACCCCCACCTTCAAAGAGCAACGAGTGGGATTAATTTGAAAGAAAAAAAGAACAAAACTACAAAATCAGAGTCAATCTATCTAACAGTGGAGAGCAGCAACTACTGAATCCATTCAACTTGTGTGTATGCATTTGTAGTTTAATTTCAGAAACACTGGAATTTTCTCAGAAATAGTGATTACACAAAACAAAAATGACACTTTTTAAATAGAAGATAAACCATTTGGAATTGCAATTGATTTTTTTTTTTTTTTTTTTTAAACTTGTCCTGCCCAACAGCTGAGCAAACAGATATGAGCTGAGAGCCTCTTGTGTTTGACAGATTTTACTCTTACAATCGGGGGTTATAAATCATAGCGAACACAAGATGTATGTTGGTATAAGCCCCTTTTGTAATCTAAACGATACTTTATTAATATTGATTTATTTTATTTATTTATTTAGATAATGGATTATAGAAGTTAGAGAAGGACTACTAGGAAGGGAGTTGTTAATCTACTGGCAACAAAATGCTGGTTCGTATACCCATTGCAATAGTGACTGTTGGTCTAAAATGGGCAGGGCCTGTCCACACACTCAGCTGTTACATACCTGCCGGCTCCAAGAGTGTTCACAAACTTGTCCACATCCAGTTCGCACCCACACTTGTGCATACCAACCAACACATGTAAAGCATTACATTCTTTCACGCACACTATTTGAGGGTGCAAAGGTGAGCCGACGCCTGTGCTCAGGTGAATGTTATGTTAAGATGAAGTGGATGATGGAATGCACAAAAAAAAGAGGGAGAACCTCCAGCCATCCCCACACCAAGACCCCCGCCGAGGCGGCAGTGCCGACCAGGGCCCACACCCGCACCCATACGGTGGGGTCAACGGAGGAGATCCACCCGCCCGGCAGCCCAGCCAAGCACCCAGACCAGGGCCCGCAGGACAGCCACACGGGCCCCCAACACCCGAGCGCAGTGAGATACGGAAGCGCAGAGCGCAAGGCCGAGCCCAGCCAGGAGAGCAGCCCTCCCACCGCACCAGGAGGCCCAGTGTGGGGCCCCACACCCGAGAGCCCCCCCCACCCCAGACAAGCCGCCCACCACCACCCAGGAGCCCCGAGCACCCCCCCAGCCCAGCCCTGGGTACGAGCCGGGGCCCCCCAGTCAGCTGCGGAGATCCAGAAGAGAGCACGATGGGGGTCAGCTACCCCCATCTAGAGGAAGGATGACCAAGAGAAGTGGGGGTCCCCGAAGGTGTACATTGCCTGACCAGGCTCTCCTAATATTGTGACCCAGAAGGGGTCCCGAGGGTAAGGACCAGAACCCGCACTACAAGGACACAGACACCCTCCAGGCTCAGATGGAATATGATCCCCCGCTCATGGACTTGCCAGAGGACTAAGGGATCCCTCTCCCTGCACTGGGAGGGGGCCGCCGGGCCCAGGAGACCGACACCCAAGAGACAAGGCCGCCGCCGCTGAAGGCCCTGTTCCCTCCACCAGGGATGGGGTAGGGGACAGAAGATCAGTAGTCCCACCTTCCTTGTGTAAAGTATTTGTGTGTGCGTTGAGGTGTGTTTCTTGTGGTTGAAGGATGTGTTTAATAAAGGTTGCAGTTAAAATTGGCGAGCAGGGCACTGAGGACATCTCCTGATTGCTTACAGGGATGTCCAATCGCCCTCTCACCAAGGAGCCCTAAATGTCTACAGTGCAGTTAAAATTGGAGGGTAGAGCACTCAGAGGACATCTCCTGCTTGCTGGCACTAATGTCCCAGCACCCCCCCACCAAGGATCCTACGTGTCTAAGGTGCGTTTAAAACCAAGAGAAGGGGGCGAAACTGTGCGTAGACCATGGGAGGCTGGACCACTGCCAAGTGGCCCGGCCCCTTAACGTATTCCGCAGGCGCACCCCCCCCCCCCCCCCCCCCCCAACCTAAAAAGTGATCGTATGAGGAAGGAGGGAAGGTCGGGGACAGCTACCAAACTGACCCCCGATGATGAAACAACCGTCCCCCCGGCCCCCCCAGCATTGGGCCCAAGTCTCCCCAGGGCAGACCCAGGGCAGTCCTGGGTCTTCCCCGGAGCCTTCGCCCAGTGTGACATGCCTGGAACACCTCTCCAGGGAGGTGTCCAGATGCTTGAGCCACCTCAACAGGCTCCTCTCGATGTGGAGGAGCAGTGGCTCTTCTCCGAGCTCCTCCCAGGTGATCGAGCGTCTCACCCTATCTCTAAGTGAGCGCCCAGCCACCCTACAGAGGAAACTCATTTCAGCTGCTTGTATCCCTAACATGCTAACACCCTAACATTCAGATGGTGGGGTCAGAATTAGACATCATCAACATGAAAGCATAGATGCATCCTGCCTTGTATCAACAGTTCAGGCTGGTGATGGTGGTGTAATGGTGTGGGGGATATTTTCTTGGCACATTTTGGTTACAGCACCTGAGTATGGTTGCTGACCATGTCCATTCTTTTATGACCACAGTGTGCCGTCATCTGACGGATTAAGGATTAAGGCTCCATGTCATAAAACTGGAATCATCTCAGACTGGTTTCTTGAACTGACAATAAGTTCACTGGACTCAAATGCCATCCACAGTCACCAAATCTCAACCCAATAGATC
Source organism: Oryzias celebensis (assembly GCA_014656515.1). Lineage (NCBI taxonomy): Eukaryota > Metazoa > Chordata > Actinopteri > Beloniformes > Adrianichthyidae > Oryzias > Oryzias celebensis. Next base: position 32,208,565 of record BNCR01000005.1, on the reverse strand, counting down.
AACTTTAGGATGTGATGGAAAGAGAGATTGGCATCATTGATGAGCAGCCGACTAATCTGCATCAACTGGGTGATGCTGTCATCTCAATATGGAGCAAACTTTCTGAGGAATGTTTTCCGATTCGGTACTAACAAGGTGTTACTAATAAAGTGGTCAGTGTCTGTATATATATATATAAGAGACGTGCAATCCACCGTTTCATAAAGCAGCATTTTCAGGTTTGAGCATAAGCCATCATCTACATTGTAAATCCACACAGTTCTACAAACAAGGCCTCAGATACAAAGAAAGATCTGTACAGAGGCTGTAGGCACAAAGATGAGCTGGTTGGAAACATTGGTGGGAAGATCCTGTGGGACCATGGTGATGGCTCACCACCTTAATCCTAAACCAGGAAAAATAAATACCAGAGGCTAGAAATACAAGAAAAGCTGAAAGAGTAACCGCATAAGATGGTGACAGTAAAAGCTGAAACACTTCCTGTGGTAACCAGAGCATTCGGGGCTGCAACCTTTAAACTTAAAAAGTGGTTCCAAGTAATTTTTTAAAATAACTTGTTTAACTTTTGTCCAGGAGCCCCTCTGAAAACCCTATTTCTTTCTATGTTAATAATTGTGGAAAACATATGACACGTAAAAATGAGCAGTCTTAAGCCTTAGTCACATGCACTTGTATGGGGGGGTTGATCTGTACAGGTATTGTGGGTTTGGGGTTATCCGGGCCTGTAGAAGGCCGTGGAGAGGAGCAGCTGTATCAAAGAGAAACGCAAGTCTGTCTTGAGGCTCGTACCGCCACTTTAAGGGACGTCATGAAAATGGAATGTACCATTGTTGTGCGTGTGGTAAACGTGTTGTGAAGTCTTTGCATGGATAATGGAAGTTGCAAGCACTAATGACCAGGTGATGCTGTCATATAGTGTCCTTACACCACACTCTGGCTGTTAGTAAGGTGTGGGTACTGATCCCTTACTGACAAATGCTGCATGCACAAGGTATGCACATGAAACACAAGTACCTGTAAGACCCCTATAAGGATGTTCACACAAACTACACTCTTAATTGTTTAATTTCCTCATCTCCAACAACCAGGCTGCACACAAGGAGCACACACTTATCATGTGAAGAGCACTAACAGGTTCCTTACGCAGTCTGCATGATTGGGGAGGGACCTGTACACCATATATGTCACACCTACTTCACCCTTACTTACCCTTGCGTGCTAAGCGTTCACTACAACCTGTTGGTCACATCGTGGTCATAGAAAAAATGTGCATTTCTACTCTACAGGCTCAATCAGAAGTCTATGACCTTGATATTTCATTGGGGCCAGCTGCATGACCTGCACATGCTAGACAATTTTTCACCGCAGACAGCCCATATCCACCCGTAAGGGCAGTTGTAACTAAGGCTTTACCCACAGTTCTGCTCACATCCTCCATGTCACACATGCCATTAAATGCTAGAAATTAAAGCCTCTTAAAAGATTTGAATCAGAGAAGGAATTTAGTCTCATTCTTTCTGTTTGAAGAAGCAGTTGTGTGTAAGCTGTGCAATTACTGATCAGTATTTAATGACACTAAAGTTTGTGTTTTGCAGCTGGGAGTCTTCAACAATCAGATTCAGATACTTCATCACAAACACTCGCTAATCAATGGTGCGCCTGAAAACATGCATCTAAGAGGCTAAAAAGGGTTTCCTCCTTCCACCACAGCACAGTGTTTGACACATGCAGTGCACAAAAACCTGCCCTCGGACTTTCACAGTAAAAACACTGGATAGTCATTGTGAGGGTTTAATGATATGATTTTCCAACTTGGACGTTGATCCCATTCCTCTGCTTTTTCGTTTGGAGCAAACCTTGTGCAGTAGAGACTTGAATCACCAGAACAGAAACATGATAATGGAGCATCAAACACAATTCCTGGCTGACGCTGTTATTTGAAGTGTTTATCCTGCCTGTCTTTGTGCTACTCACCTGACGTACGAGGAGAGTGGTCAGCATCCAGGGCTGAAGCCAGCCTGTCAGTGTGGGCTCCAAGAACTGCCATGGGCAAAGCCTGGTCCCCAGAGGCCAGATCAGCCTCAGGCTCCTCACTGACAGGAAAGGGGATGATGTCACTCGGGGGCTCTTCCTTGATATTCTGAGGTTTCAAGTCCTCCAGAGCTTTCTCTGGATTCACCAGTCGCTCGTATTCCTCTGACAAATCCTTACTGACCTGGAAGAAGAAGAACTGTTGGACTTGTCTTTCTGCTGCATTGAATGTAATACAGTATTTTGTTTTTTTAACTGCTTTTAAAAAATGTAAAATCCTCTTTTAAGTTAATCCATCCATTATTTACAGCTCATAGGGTCAATAGCAGCAGTCTCAGAACTGAAGCCTGGTGTTCACATGCAGCATCCTCTAGCTGAGAGATCTTCCCATCTTTCCTGAGTCAACTGCAAGGCGCCCTCATGATTAAACATACTTGTAAAGACACCTTATAAAAGCATCCAGGGAAACCAAACTACCACAACTCCCTACTTCCTGTCTACAGAGGAGGCAATAACAAATCTATAAACTCTCATCCCTCTCTGTGATCTTAACTGTTTACATCCCAAAGCTAAACAGCCTTGGTTGAAGGTAAACGAAAAGATTTGTCTTCTGACTCTCTTCATCAAAAACAGCTGGAATGAAGTCTGCATCACTGCAAATGCTGCACCAATTTGTCACTCACTCTAAAGCTATGTTCACACCTCTCTTGGCAACATGCATACAAGCAACCACTTCCAAAGGAAAGTCTATGTAAATGCACATTTTGAGCTTCCAGGTTCAAAACTCTTGCGTAGCAATGCAAGTTTTTTCCTCCATTTTGCGGCTCTACAAACAAAACGCGTGGCCACTGAGTGTGCACTGCAAGTTAAACCAAGTTGAACTTTGACCAGTCATCATTTGGATTTGGCAGCCGTTTATCTGGTGAACCTAGACACAACATGAGCCTGATTACGTCTGCGTTTATTTTTCAAATAAAGATAAACCAAGGCCACTCTCCTAATATGATGGTAAACCATATCCACCATTGAAAGAATGCAAGCAATAAAGCAAACCATTTCTTTTTGTGCCCAAATAATGAGATTTGCACTGCTTCGATATCACACAACAAGCCGTTTCTAACTGTAGATGATGGACAAGAGCTAGAAAACAGTAGCAAAAGAAAAAGAAGCAGAAGTTCTTTCCTGTCTAAAGTCAACATCATGGACTAAAGGCGCGATCATGAATGCGGATCAAAGGCACGGTGTGAACGTAGCTTCACCGGTCAAGACCCACTCCAAAGAAAAATGTGTTTTTGGTGTTTTTAACATGTTCTTGTGGCATTTTTCTCATAATGGAGGACATTTCAAGAAAATTTATATTAAAATTGCATTTCTGACTATTTATTTATTCAACTTGTGGTGAATCAGGAGCAGACAAAAAAACATCATTGATTGTATTTGCGATGTAGAAAATAAGCTGGGCGGGCCACAGGCTCCCTGCTTTGATCCATTCTGATGCATCAACTTGCAGACAATGCAGATCCATGTTCATCTTTTTTTTTTCTCATTTGAGCTGGTATCTAGCTTAAAACTGAATAGGGTTACACTGTGCTAACAGTCCTACAGACAACTAAGTGACAAATTTCTAATGAACTCTGAATGAGCTCTGCAGAAACTAGATCCTAGAAAACAATACAGGTATTTGATTTTGTCTAAAAACAGCATAATCATAATAAAAAGACCACTGGGAACGCTTTTTTATAATAGATGAAAAGATGAGCAAGTGGGATTATTAACATTGTTAATTTTGAACAGAACACCTACATACTTAAACCATTACACCTGGGAAAGGGCCTTGTTACTAACCTAAAAGGGAACTTCAAGTTTTGGGTTTTTTTTCCCAACAGAGAATCTTAAGGCCTTGGAGGTGCTCACCGACTGATTACTTTTTGAGGTGGAGTCCAAATAATCCCCAGAACTACAGAATGCCATCAGGCAACAAGCAGCTAGCAAAGTCTAGCAGGGAACATGTCCAGTCTCTGAACTGGAGATACCAAGGACCCGATCTGGGTCCAAGCTTGAGGAAGGGGTTCATGGGCAAGCACTTGCTAAATGGACCTTCACCCAAATATTCTGGTCAAACTCAGCCTGAATGAGATACATAGATTTATACTTCTGTCACCCCTGGATGGATGCACACACAAGAGGGTCCTGAGGTTCAGGCAGCTGGTAAAGAGGTCTTGGCATTCTGAACTTTGCCTCCTAAACTTGGCTCAGTTTTCTAACAAAGTGTGAGAGAAATTTTACTTCAGTCTGAGTTTTAGACGGTGTAAGACTTACCCGCAACATGTAGCTGTGATAGTCCTTGATCCTCACTTGCCAGAAGCGCTGCAGGGCCAACATGCTTCCAATGCCCATCTCGTGAAACACCTGCTCCACCACATCCGGAAAGGGACTGGCTCCCAGACGAGCCTCTCGATCCACCGCTGTCCTCAGCAGGAAGGTGAGGCGTAGATAATGCTCGTGAACCAAGTCAGTTAGGGTCTCCAGCACGCTTTCTTGTGCCAACTCAAAGCCAGCATGAGCCAGAACTGTGGCGACTGACTGATAGAGGAGCTGCCTGCAGGAGGGCCAACTCAGCTCTGTGACAGGTTCACCTTCGCCCCTTTTAACAAAACAGACAGAAGTGAGGAAAAAATGAGTTAAACTAAATCTTTAAACCAGTGTTTAAAGATTAAAAAATTGCACATAAAGTTGTAAAATCCAACATACTTATAAAAGTTGCTCTCAGGATTACTGTGGCAAAGCTGAAAGGGCTGATGGGGGGCTTTGCTATCTGCCGGCAACAAATCATCTGGCATTGATGGTGGGGTTGGAGGGCGGAGCGGCAGATTGGTGTCAGCCTCCTCTAGTCGGTTAGAACCCTCAGATGGGGTGGAGCTCTGACTTTGAGCCTGGGCTGCTATCAGAAGACCACGGAGGCGACGGATGTGTTGGCACAACTGCACAGTGTGGATGGTGAGGCTGCATGGCTCAGAGGGGATATCCAGCATAGTTGTGGGCCGTGGACGCTGGGCAGAGGGCTGGTGTAGTGGGGGGTCCTGCATTTCCACAGAGCGAAACTCTCGCTGGAGCAACTCAAAGGAGCTGCGGTTGGGGGGGGCCCCAGCAGGACCAGGAATCTCACCCCAGTAATGCGTCATAAATACTGATGAAAGTTACAGAATAAAAGGATCTCGATCTGATTCTGCAACAAATGAAGTGGGGGGGGGGGGGGGACTCGTTATGATACATTAAGACAAAGCAAACTTCTGTAACACCTCCATGTTGTCTTTCTTCATAGAAAAGTTGTGTTTGTGCTCATGAACTTGGCAAAAGGATGAGTTCCAAGAAAATGAAACTTATTTGAGTACATCTTGCAAACAATAAGTATGCTTTTTTTATTTTTAACTTCTTGCTAACATGTTTCAAACAAGTTTAAAACAAGACATGAAAATACTAATGATTAACTTAATTTAAAAAAACAAAAAAAAAAAAAACAACAAATACAACAAATGTGTGAATGCCAAAGGGAAAGAATGCACGTTTGTTTATTATTTGAACATAATGCAAAAAGTTTTTCAGATTTGTTTTGGAGTTTGACCATTTCGTTCTATGATTATGAAATTTCCCCCAAACCATTTGTGTTATACTTTAAAAAAAGAATCTCTTCCATGTTCTCATTATAACAGTCTAAAACTATCTCTCTCTAAAAGTGTTATTGTTTTGCCAGTTTTACTGTTATACAGTTGTATCTACAATTCACCAACAAATGACAAATAGTCTCCTCTTCTTCTGAACTAAAGTGCTGTGAAAGGACAGGTTTTTATAGTTAGAAAGTTAAATCATGTTTTGATTGAACATGCGCCGACAAATAGAAATGTTTCTTAAAGCGAAAATGTATGTTCCTGTATATAAGTTAATGGCGAATGCTGTAAATATTTATCAGAAATGATAGAAAAACACTCAGCCTGGAGCATCGCGAGCGAACAAACAACGACGTCACAAAACAACAGCTAGCAAAAGGACTGTAAAACAACAAACGTGCTATTTAAGTACCCAGCAACTACATTTAAATAGTAAACTAACGGAGTTGCTTCCGAAAAATTTACCTTACACAGACGATAATTGAGGATAAAATCGAATGTTATCGTTTTCTTCTAATTGCAGGAAGTGGCTATTCGCTGTTGTCCTTCCGGAGAAAAATCTCGTGTAACAAAACAAAGAGTTCCGCTTGAATCTTTGTTCGCCGTAAAAAAAATAAACAATTAAATATTTCAAGCAATAATAAATATAATTTTAAGCTTATTAATCTGAATATTTTTCTTAATTTGCGGTTTAATTGAATTTCTCGAAATGTAGATTTTAAAAGCTAAGGAAATTGGGGCTCTTTTAACTGTTGCACCAAATAAAGATGGCTGCCCCATCACCGCCAGCCGCGAGCCTGACAAACACAGACCAGGAAAATCAGTGTACAGAGAAAGTTAATGACAGTTTACTCACAGAAAACGGAAGCAAAAGCGACAAGGAGGATTTGGCGAACACCGACCCAGAAACTGAGGAGCCATTTAAGAGGCCGGCGGCTTTGACGGCGCCTTCCATTACCAGCAAACACGTTAGCGTCGCTGCTCCATCCCAACCTAAACCAGCAGAAACCAGAAGCGGGAACGATAAGGAAGCTCGTTCTGACGCTGCGTGTGAAGCTCAAACCTCTGAAGGAACTAACGACCAGAATGAACGCAGTAAACAGAAACCAGAATTCAAAGCGAAAGTGCGTCCTGTCAAAGGACCCTGCGCTGGGAAGTTCCCACCCATCCAGTACACAGAGCCGCTATGGGGGGGATCTCCTTCGGACACTCAGTACGCGCTCGAAATCCTTAAAAACGGCGCCATAGTGGACACGGTGCCGCTCACCCACAGGAGCTTCTTCGTGGTGGGACGGCTGCCCGTGTGCGACGTTTCCCTGGAGCACCCGTCCATCTCCAGGTACCACGCGGTGATCCAGTACCGCGCACAGGCCGGCCAGGAGGGCTGCGTGAGCGAGGAGAGGGGCTTCTACATCCACGACCTGGGCAGCACGCACGGCACGGTGGTGAACAAGAACAAAATCCCCCCGAAGACTTACATCCGGCTGCGCGTCGGGCATGTGTTGAAGTTTGGAGGGAGCACACGGCTGTTTGTGCTGCAGGTACTTTAAAGGAGAAGCCTTTCATCCACGTCCTTAAATCTGACCTTTGTACTCTTGTTAGTGAAGCAACACGTCCAACTAGTGACAATCATCTGCTGATGTTCAAAAATTGTGCACCACAACATCAATTCCACCTTAAGAAAAGTGGATTGGTGTGTTTCATCAACATCAGGGTTTTACCTGTCTGCTATTGAAATAACTTGCAGTTTGGAGTGTAGCGATGAATCGATTTATATTCAACCAGATCCATCCATCCATCCGAGGCATGTTGTTCATCAAATTGACTTATACCATTATAAAATGGGTTTAATAAACTATAACGTAAAAAAAAACTCAAATGTGAATGGATTCAACGTTAACTGTTGGTTGTTTGTTTGTTTGTTTGTTTGTTTGTACACATTTGATTTACACTTGATTATCTTGCAAGAAATACAAGGAATCTGGAAAATTTCACCTGCACTGTTGAGTAGCCAAGTATTTATCTAAAATGTATTTAATTGCTTTCACATTTAGCTTGAACTCCAGTGTTTTCCTCAGAGGGATCCCCCACGTCAGGGGGTGAGCCTTCTTCAGTGAACAGGGTCGTTGCTTCGTTTGGGTGGATCTTATTGTAGCAAAATGTTGTTTCCCTTCTCCAAAATCCAAATCAAACCAGATTTCTACTCATCTTATTTATTAATCGTTTTATGCTTTATTATGTTGTGTGTGGTAGGAGGTATCGTATGTATTTTCAAAAGGGGCAATAAATGACCTTTTGACTGTCAACAAAGCTAAAGCCACTTTCATAAATGAATTGAGCTGAAAGGGGAGGGGCTTATTTGCCTAACATGTGAATCAATCCTGTCTGGAGGTTGAAAGTGCTGAGAGTCTGGAACCATCTGAAGATTTAATCTCCACCTCAACAGCAAATGATGGTGGCTTTTGCCATCACTGTAGAATGTCTTTAATACCTGTTCTTTATTCTTCAAAGGGTCCTGAATTTGATGAAGAGGAGGAGTCTGAGCTAACTGTGACAGAGCTGAAGGAGCGAGCTGCCAAACAGAAAGCGGAGCTGGAGAAGAGGATGACGGGAGACTTTTCAGATGGGGAGGAAGAGGAGGAAGTAGGCCAAAGCAGCAAGGATCAGAAAAAGGAGTCTAAGGAGGATCTGGGGTGTACCTGGGGGATGGGTGAGGACAGAGCTTTTTATAAAGTTGATGGAATCTAACTTTCTGTTTTGTTGTCAGTCTGTCTGCTGTTTAAAATAAATCTAATTCTGATCTTTCTCCCAAATCCCTGACTCAGATGAAGAAGCAGCTCCAGAAGATGAGAACGAGGAAAACCCTTTTTCAACAGAATTCCATGAAGATCAGGAAGCGGCATACCTCAAAGATCCGAAGAAGGCTTTGCAGGGATTCTTTGACAGAGAGGGTTCGACTCTAAAGACAGAGGCCATTGAGGATTTTACTTTGAACCACGGTCTTACCTGGCTGTTCTTTATCTTAGGAGAAGAGCTGGAGTTTGAGTATGAAGACAAAAGCCACGGCTCCTGGCTCTGCAGAATAAAGTAGGTTCTGGAAATCCCTGTCTTTGCGTGTTTGAGGGCGTGCAGAGCTTACGCTCAGTCTTCTTCAGGCTGCCCGTGGACGACGCTTTGGGTCGTCAGCTGGTGGCTGAGGTGACTCAGGCGGGAAAGAAGAAAGAAGTGGCCGTGCAGTGCTGCCTGGAGGCCTGTCGAATGCTGGAAGCCAGAGGGCTGCTACGGCAGGAAGCAGGTGAGCGGGCGTCCAGGAGAAAGGATGGGCAGCGGTTGGGACTTTGATGAGGGTTGTCTTGTTCACAGTGTCACGCAAACGCAAGAAGAAAAACTGGGAAGACGAGGACTACTATGATAGCGACGACGACACCTTCCTGGACCGGACCGGTACGGTGGAAAGGAAAAGGCAAGAACGGATGAGGAAGGCAGGAAAGGTCGATGAGCGGCCAGAGACCTACGAGTCATTGGTAAACGCCTGTTAAACACTAAACTAAACACCTGCTGGGGGTTAGTTAATCCACAGGAGTTACAACGTCTGGTCTTTGAATAGAACAGAACTTCCCACAAGGAAAAATTCACCAAATATGAAATTTGGTTAAAGCTCAAAACGATCAGAAACAGAAAGACAGGCCGGGTCATACCACATATTCTAAAAACCGGATCCAATGCTTCCCTGTCTGACATTAAGGGCTTGGATTGGGGGGTTAAACCACCAAATGGTTCTCAAGGGCGGCGGTGTCTGCAGCTCACCGCTCCCCCCAGGGGAGGGTCAAATATGGAGAACAGATTTCACACATCTAAGTGATGGGTTTTTAACTTTTGTTACTTATATGATCTGTTCCCTTTACATAAGCACAATATATGTATATGATATATATTTAATATTTCGGATCTATTCTGATATATGAAAGATTTGGTGTCATAGAGCCGGGCACAAAACACAATAATTAATTTCTCCTCTATGATTAATTTTCAGACAGTTGGCACTTTTAAATTAAAAAGATTAACACCATCCATACATCACTCCCCTGATTGGTCAAAGTTCAACCTAGTTTTTTTGTTGCAATGTGTGTTCAAGGGCAGCACGTTTTGTTTGTAGAGCTCGAAATGGACGTGGAGACGTGCATAGCAACATGTTAACGTGGGAGTTTTGAACGCAGAAGCCTGAAAGGCTTGTTTCCATAGACTTTTTATCAGAAGTGGTTGTGTGAACGTGTGTTATCAAAGGCTGTGTGAATGTAGTTTAAGACCACGCACAGGGTGTGTAGGTGATGCGTAGGGTGAACACGCCAACTACACTCTGTCTAATTTCTAACAGTCAGGCTGCAGGGACAGAGCATGCTCCTTGTGCAGTCTGTAGGATTTAGGGTGGTGTTAAAAGCTTGAAAATCCGTACGTGTCAGCGTCTCGACTACTTCATCCTTAAGTGTTAAACGTTTCTATGACCTGTCAGTCGTAGCACACCACTAGAAAAAAATGTGTCTAAAGGCTCACCCGGTGATCTACGACTTGAATATTTCCTGTGGGCCACCTGTGTGTCCTGTACAGATTTATCAGTTTTTCACCCGCAGACAGCATGCATTTCACCCATAAGGGCAGTTGTGGTGTCATGTGAGGTCAGTCCATCAGCTTTATGCAGTCGCTCTGTTTGTCTGCCGTTTAGATTTGTTGATATTTTTTCTAAACCAGACTGATTCATGAATTTTGACCGACTGCTGTGAAGGAGCACAGGTCTTCACACAGACCTGCGGTGCTATGTAGTGATGATGCTGAAGCTCCTGGGTTGGGTTTCCTGATTATACACAACACATTGTTACACAGGTTTGGTTGTGGAGTCTGCCGTGTTGCTTTTTGACGCCTGCTGCTTGCCGTTCTGCAGATAGCCAAACTGTCAGTGGTGGAGAAGGAGCTGAGCGAGACTCAGAAAAAACTCAACATGGGCAAAAAAGGTGAGGCGCCAGCCCTTTCTAACAGGAGCATCCAGCATTTCAAAAGGTTGTCCTCTGACCTCTGACTCTGCCTGCAGATCCTTCAGCTTCCTCTGGGGAGGACTCCCTGGAGGCCTTTATGACCGCAGTCAGAAGTGAGGCGTCTATGGACGCCGTGGAGCGCAGGAAACTTCACCTGCACGTGGCAGACCTGCGCAAAGAGGCCCAGAATCTGCGGAAGCTGGTGGACCTGACGCGGCCAGCCCAGATGCCGGCACTGTTACCGAGGTTTGAAGGCACTAAAGAAACCAAATGTCTTGTTTGTTTTAAACGTCATAGACTTCTAGCTTTTAAAAACGGCTTTACTATGTCGTAAGTCATACAAAAGTGAGGGTTTTCCTCTGAAAGCTCTGCTGATCTTTGTGACAGCGGCAGCCTGGATCCAGAGAAGCCGAAGAAGGCCTTACCGCTGTTTGGAGCCATGAAGGGAGGAAGGAAACTAAAACTGAAGACGGGGACCATCGGGGTTGGTGCTGGCACCTCCGTTTCTTCACCTCCGCTGCTGTGGGCTCATGCTCTCTTCTCCCACACAGACGTTACCTCCTAAGAGGCCGATCCTGCCCGCTGAGCTTTTCGACATGAAAGCACCTCCGCCTGCTGGAGAGGAAGAGGAGGAGGAGGAAGAAGAAGAAGAGGAGGAAGAGCGGGAGGCAGACAAAAGTGAGGAAGAAGAAGTTAGGACTGTTGATGCAACACCTGCTTCTGAGGAGTCCAGAGGGTCTTCATCAAAGGAGGATGCTCCCCTGAGGAAGACAAAAAATGGGAGCGGGAAGGTCTCAGGTAAAACGAGCATAATGTCTCGAGTCAACAGAGGGTATGGGGCTCTGATTAAGAAAGCAATGCCAGCTGTTTAGCATTTTACCACTAGGTGGCAGTATACATTTTAAACAAGCCCCAAACAACGTTTTGTAAACAAAGCCATGGACATTTTGATAGAGAAGTTTGTCTGAAATGCCATTTGGATCACAGGATAAGCTTTTTGTTTATGACACGTGGTTTGAAGCCTGTTTCTTCCTGCATGCCTTCATCATGTCTGAAGGTCAAACCCAGAAATCCGAGATGAGTGAAGCAGCAGTGCAACAGAGTGTGGAGTCCAGCAGCGAGGTCGCAGCTCCTCCTAAACCAGGTAGGGTGTTTTTACATGCTTTTTTTAAAATCTAAAAAGATCACTGCACACCCACCTTTAGGTGTTTTCAGAATTCCACCCCCTGATCTCATGAATCAGGAGGGATTAGTCATCAGTGAAAATTATTTTGAGGTCTGCAGGCCGTTTTTCTCCTGCAGAGGACAGATCTGCTCAGCATCAGTTTGTTTAAAGACCCACTCTGATCATCTTTAGATTCATTGGAATAGTGTTTCTCGTGATCTTTTAATTATGATTTTAGCTAAAGACCTGTCTCCGTTTCTAGGACATACCTTCTGCAGTTTGGCAGGAGTTCATTCCAAATTCACCTCTGAGTTGTATGTTGTTGACTATTGGTGTGGCCCTCACAAGGGATATTCTACATCACAAATATGCTCTTTTTCCAACAGCAGTCCCTCATCGGACCCTGATTCACAATGATGTGAACAAAGAAATACTCAGAAATGACACGTGAATCTCCATTTTCTTTATACATTTCCTCCATCATCAGAAAAATGCCACAAAAACACGTTAAAAACACCAAAAAACACAATTTTCATCGGAGTGGGTCTTTAAGGGAGGTGTGCATACAAATGTGACTCGGTTTTTTTAATGCTGCTGTGGATTAAAACAACAAAACCTGACCCCAAGTTAACCTTAAATGTCCCAAAGTGCTCCTAAATGTTCTTTTTTAACTGAGTAACACAAAAGTCTACTCTACTTCTACTACAAACTGTGTCCCCAGAATCCAGAACAAAGGGAGATCCTGAGCCAGCAGCAGGACCTAGTCCCAAGAAGAAGAGAGTGATGGGCCCCAGCAGGGTCAGGCAGCACACACACTAACACCCAGCATGTACTTTGCTTTTAGATGGTTTCAGATTTATATATATATATGTATATATATTTTTTTGGCGGGGCAGCCTCCAGGATCACGTCCAAAAGATGACCCTGGAGAGCAGCTTTCAGGATCGTATCCAGAAGATGACCCTGATTATTCAGTGTGGATCCCACCCGCAGGTAAACTGTTGCTCTTGCACATAGCCCGAGGGGTTTTTCTTTCTCTACTGTTTACTACCTCGTGTCTGCCACCTACAGTGGCAGTGCAAATGTTGTAAATCTTCCTGCAGGATTTTTCTTTCACAGCTCTATTCCGATTTATGGATATATAGTAAAAGGCTTTTCTGCTTGAAGAAGAATCAGTGTTTTTATGATGTAACTGCTTCCTTGTGTGCCCCTCAGCTTGATGAGAAAAGCCTGAGTCGACCTACTCATGCCCTGATGATGACGTTTGTGCGGTCTGTCTTGCACATGCTCAGTTCTTATCCTGATATGAAGCCTTGTGTGTCCCGTAGGTCAAACGGGTGACGGCCGCACTCACCTCAACGACAAGTACGGCTACTGAGGCCGAGCACCCCCCCCCACTCCACCGGCTTTTATGCAGCAAACAGACCCACCCCCCCACACCCCACCAGCACAAAGCCTCCTCAGCCCTGATGGTTAACCCCTTCATCACCTCAGTCCCTCTGCTTCACCGCAGGGATCAAGCTGGAAAAAGGCTGCTACGTCTTTTCATGTCTCAATCCCCAGCATCCATCTGGGTGGTGTCCTCCCCCTTCTACTTTCAAATCCTGTATCACCTGAGCAGAAAGGGAGGGGGCATCACAGGAGCTTTCCAGTCTTTGGCTGTTCTTTTGCTGTCAGAGCGCCCTGACGTTCATCTCCATCCCTGCTCAGTTTGGCGCAACAGTCATGTTTTTTCTCCAAAGGAGAGCGCGCGCGTGCGTGCGTGTGGCGGGGAAGGAGAAGAGGGAGCAGCTTTTCTGGCCATCTGGACACTTGGATGGATTACTGGATGAAACGTAAGCTGATAATGACTCAAGCTAAGTGGGGTGTGTGTGTCTGTATCGACACACACCAGCAGCACAACCTTTTTAAAGTTATCATTTTAACAAGATTGTCTTATTGAGAGAGTGTGTACGTGTGTGGCAGGAATCGTCTCTTCAAAATCCTGCTTGGTGTTCTCTTGTTCTACTGCCGCATTTCTCAGGCTCTCCCTCCTCACTACACCAATGGAAACTGGGTTTTGTTATATACGTGTATAATAAAGGTGTTTGTACAGAACTGGAGGTCTGCTCTGTTTGGGTTACTGACTTCAAGCTTCCAGGACGCCGTTCTGCTTGAACCACCCTGAGGTACCACAACGGCAACAACTTGTGTTTGAGAACTGGACTGAATGTGATGTCACCCAAAGAAAATGACTTACTTCTAGCTCCAAACGAAGTCAATTCAGTCGCCATTTTTTGCGATATGGACGCCGCCGTGTTGGAAACAGAGGTCAGTAAGCAGTGATTGGTCTGAATCAGTCCAAGTCAAAGTTTCTATTGACAGCACTCTCATCAATCAGGAGTGAGCTTGTTGAAAGTCAATACCCCTATCACTGAAAGCAGTCAAAACTGTTGACTTACATGAGAACTGGACTGAATGACCGCTTTCCTCTGGCATTCCAAACAGGAAGTACCTGCTGGCTCCAAGAGGCCAAAATCCCATAGACTTCTACAAAGAAATACACAGCTATGTTATAAAATGACCAAGCAGGTGGCCTCACGCCCAATGTTCAAAATGTTTGACACTCCTGTGGACTTCTGAGCTCACTTTGGCCAAAGTGGTTGCCATAGAAACGACTAATAAGACCAATCGCTGCTTACTGACCTCCAGGTCAAACATGGCAGCACCCATATTGCAATAAAAATGGCGACTAAATTGGCTTCCTTTGATTGGAGTCGGAAGCAAGTCATTTTCTATGGGTGACATCACACTCGCTCAGTCCAGTTCTCATATACAGTCAAAGTTTTGATCAGATGGGCAGCAGGCGCCACAGTCCTTGGGATTTTGACTTCTTGGAATCAGCAGGTACTTTCCATTTAGAACATGAGGGGAGGAGTCACTCTGTCCAGTTCTCACAGGTCAATGAGAATAACCCCAAGTATTTGTTTAAAGATGGCCTTGTGAGAAAACAAAGCATTTGATCTTAATTTACTCAATTAAAATCTACTTACCTGCTGTAAGCATCATTTGTGTTTTTCTCTGGACTGACCTGACAGAAGAGGTTCTACTGATAGCTACACAGAAAAACACAAAATAAAAAATGGAAATAACATTTCTTTGACATGCAAGAGACTGTAAATATGAATTTAAGAGGCAGAGATGCTGGATGAAGATAATCTGGTTGCACCTAAGATTTTACCGCATGGTTTTGAGTAGACCTGACATTTCATTCAACTTCACTTTTTTTAAACTGATAGTGTTTTGGGGAAGAAAAGTTGGATTTAAAGTAGGGATGTAAAAGATACAGACTTATCGAAAGATTGACCTAGAATAGCAGCAGTATCAATAACATATAAGAACAAACGTGTTTGTAAAATGTTATAAAACCAATCAGGAAGTTTGTCAGGTTCTCCTCCTGTTGTGTCTCTACTGTCTTTGGCTTTTACTGTACACAATGCAAACAAAAGGACGTCCAATCACAAGTTTGCCTCTATCAAGTTGGGTCAATTATTATTGAAGGTGAACCACAGCATGCAGGGATGTTTTATTCACAAAACACTTCAAAAATACCTGAACTATTTAATGACAGACTTTTAACCAAAAAGAGTCGAAAAGGACTAAAATACAGATTTTTGTTTCAAACTGCAACGTCAAAAATATTTTGTTTTTGTTGTTTGAAATAAAAAGTGCCAGAAAGTACAAAAAAAGTGTTTCTCTGTTAAGACATTTTCATTCATAGTTTTAAATACCAAATGAATTATAAATATCTAGATTGTACACATTTAGATCAAAGAGTTGTACTGTATCACCATAAAGTTAGTTGGGTCTTATGTGTCGATTCTTTGATAACTTTTGCAGATGTTTCCAAATATGTGAGAGGAAAAATTCACACCCTTAGTTTTAAGGAATTAGTTTGACTGTGATAATAAGGTCAGATAAGATACAAGCTTGTATTTTTTAACTTGCTCATGTCTTCAGGTACTTGGTGTCAAAAACTATGATGTAAACATGATGGTGGAGGAGAAGCACTGGGATGTGTCTGTGTCCCGTCCATCAGCAGCCCAGCTTTTCCTGAAAAAGCTACGATCAGGAAAGCCAGCAACATTCCACCGTCTCTTTGTTCTCCTGTGTCTGCAATAAAAAAACGATTCAAATATTTAAACTCTGAACAAACTGGCAGAATGTTGGCTGGGATGAATACACTGACTTTATATTAGCACTGGACAGAGTCAGTGTGACGCCACCCATAAATGTTTACTTCCTGCTCCAACCAAATGAAGTCAATTCAGTCAACATTTTTCCACAATACGGATGTTGACATGCTGGAACCAGACATCATCAGTAAGCAGTGATTGCTCCAAGTCGGTCTGAGGCACCGTTCCTATGGCAACCATTCTGAAACAGGAGTGAGCTTGTTGGAGGTCCACATCTCTACCACTTGAAAGCTGGCAACATGAAATTTGTCAAACATTTCAAATGTTTTACATCAGACCAAATATTTTGTGAGATAAGCAATTGCTCAGTTTTTAACCTGAGCAACTTTCCCTACAGGAAAAAAAATGTGAAAAACAGAGATTATCAAGATCACATGTTAACAAAATGTATCAGAGCAAGAATGTTTATTCTGACAAATAGAATGACTGAGTAACAGCTGTTTATTTCTCTATAGAAGTCTATGGGATTTGGCTTCTTGGAACCAGCAGGTACTTCCTATTTGGAACGCGAGTGGGGACAGGTCACTCAGTCCAGTTCTCTGATACAGTCAATGGATAAATTTCAGAAAACTTCATCTGAATAAAACAATGACAAACTTCCCCCATTAAAAGAGGCCACATGACTTTATTCATTCATTTCTGTTCAGCAGTAGACAGAGACGTCATGATGTTACATTAATTTGAGCAGATCTTTTTGTTTGTTTCAGAAAACTTAATCAGCTCTTTAGAGACGGAGAAAAAAAAACTCAAGTTTCCTTCATCACAACTGGAATGTTAGGTCAAGGCATTGAAAGATTGTTACAAACTCTTGGAGATCATAAACAAGTGGTCCTCTTCCAGCTGGCAGATATTTAGGTTCTATATTGGAGAACAGAACTGGCACACTACATGTACGATATAGGTTGGCTATGTAGAGTATATCATCGTTATGTGGAAGATGCAGCAAACTATACTTATTTTTACAGAGCAGTCTTTCTGCAAAACAGCCAAAGTCATGCAAGAAGAGAGGAGAGCAGTAACTGGCTTTCAGTTTGACTCTTCAGCTTTACCTTTCCTGGAACACCCACACAAGTGGTTTCTCAGGTATGAAAGTGTCTGCTGTCAACAACAGACAATGCACCAAACCTTTGTTTTCATAGAAAGCTGGTAAGAATCTTACAGAGGAAGGAACCCGTGGAGCCTTTTGATTGTCAAACATGCATCATTCATTCCAAGACTGAGATTTCAGGGGGGGGTGGCTCAACATTGGCTTCAGGATCTGCAGAAGCCACAAGTCCTCGATGATGTTCCATTAGGCCACTACGTTCTTCAGATGTTCCTGCTGCCCTTCAGCAACAGTTCAAGTGACAGGGAAGGATTACCTGAGAGAGAGGCAGTTCTACTAGCGGTTAGTTTCCTTCATGACACGGAAGCCACAACAAAGAGCAGTTGGCCAGGAGTAAAGAGGAGAGGTGTCAGCTGGTGTCTGGCAGGAGGATGGACTCGCTTATGAAAACGGAGGATCCTCTGATGGAGTCAGGGGGCTGCAGGGGGGCACTGTGCTCAGGGATCGGAACGCGAAGATAGCAGGGTCATAGGTGTACCTGGGCGGAGGACGACTGCTGGTCAAATTCTGAAGACAGAAGAAAAGAGGTGGAGCAGGTGTCAGTGTAAGGAGCTACAATCTGCTAATGTCTGAATCACAGCTGTATGAGGGGGTTGACCACAGCACAGGGGTGTCTTGCAGTTCCTTTGAGGCTCTTGTGGCCATCTTAAGGGGTGTCATGATTGTGATAAGTCTATTGTGAAGTAAAGATAATGTAAGTTACATGCACTTTTAACTTATGGGGTAAAAAAAAAATATTTGTACAGTATGCATCTGCGTAATGTACAGGACTTTACCCTGACTTACCAAAGACCTGTCACTCGCAGCATGCTCGTAGACAATAAAAATGTCCAAGAACATTTTTGCTCTACAGGCTCACCAAACTGTCTACGGTCTTGATATTTTGTGCTGGACCACATACAGCCCAAATCCACCCGTAAAGGCAGTTATGACTAAAGCTCCAGCTGTGAGTGTTTCAGCTCAGCCAGGGTTCATACAAACTCTAAAGATGCATTTTCACTCTCGGAGTGTCAAAAGGCTGTGAAAGAACAGGCTTGGTTTTTACTCTCACTCCGTTTCATTCTCACAGCAGGTTTGGTGACAAATGTTTTTCCATTTGCAGAAACACCTCTTTTCTCCACCCCTGAGGCTATGTAAAAACATCTAAACACAGCCTCAGTGTGTTTCCTCCCCACAGGAAACGGCAGGAAATCCCTTTGTTGGGTTTGGCAGCGGGGAAGGCCTTCCTGCAGAAGCTGCAGACGTCTGAGAAGGTGCACCAGGCCAACCCCATGCAGAGCGGCACTGCAGCGCTGCAGATGATGACTGCTTCCATGTGTGGGGAGGCCACAGGTGCCGAGGTGACTTGAGCCAACATCTTCAGGGATCTAACACATGAGCTACAGTAACTCGGCAACAATTCCTGAAACCATTTAGAGCTGACTCCTGTGTTTATGATGATTCAAACAGGCAGAGGGGAAGAGTTAGAGTCCTAACAAAGCTACAGCAACATGAAAGATCGTTTCTGCTATGTCATTTCAGCCCAATCCTGCTTTGGGAAAACGTCAGAATGACTTACATTTACTCAGTTACATTTTTTTACTTTTAAAAATAAAAGTACCACCAGCATCTAGGTGTGTGAAATTTGTTCTTGACATTTGACCCGTCCTCTGGAGGAGCGATGAGCTGCAGACACAGTTGCCCTCAGGAAGCATTTGGTGGTTTTTACTTAAGTAAGTAAAGATGAAAAACCAGTCTATTTACCCAGACACAGCTGGCTGTTTTTCTTTTAGTTAACTCGTTTTTCACTGTAAAATCACAGAATCCACACGTTTATTACCATTCCAACTTATTTTCATACATGTTTAACTTGTACTGGAGTACAAGAGTGTGAATTGGAGCTACACTTTTCTGAGGTCGCATTTTGGATACTCTGCCCGCCAATGGAAAACATACAGTATCTCACTGTATCAGGTGAATCTCTATTGTATGGTGGGTCAGTCTGTTCACATGTGCTGAACGTCATTTATTTGGAGAACAGTTTTAGAAATTCGACACCATCAGCTATCTTTAAAGACCTACTCTAATGAAAAGGGTGTTTATAACATGTTCTTGTGGCATTTTTCTGATGATGAAGGACAAATGTAAAGAAAATGAAGATTACAGTAACATTTTTGAGTATTTCTTTATTCAAATTGTTGTGAATCGGGAACAAAAGAAAAAAGGCCGTTGGAAAAAGAGCGTGTTTGTGACGCTGGGCAAGCCACAAGCTTCATTTAAACAGAGAGCTCTCAGCAATGGGATCTAGAGGTGGGGGTTGCTTTGAGCCAACACTCCCATCCACAACTTGGAGGTAAATTTCTAATGAACTCCTGCTGCTCTGCAGAAACTTTGTCCTAGAAAATGCCACAGATTTTTTTTTTTTAGGCTAAAACAGTATAATTTTAATTAAAAGACCACTGAGAAGGATTTGAAAATAGATGCAAAGATGATCAGAGTGAGACTTTAATACACACCCCACCCTTCTGCAGAACCGGTTTGCTAAAATTCGTGTTTAATCAGGACCTCAGCAGGTTTACCTCCAAACAGTAACACTTCATTTTTGACAAAAAGATCATGAAAGCAAAACAATTGTTCTTTGGTTTTTTCCTTCTACTTCCTAAAAAAATAATGTCTCCTTTTTTACTGATTCTTTGATTAGTTAAGTAATCAACATTTCTGATTGCTGATTGCTAAACTACGGAACAGCTGAAAGTGCTCAATAAATCGATTTATCAAGGGTCAACATTTGTACACAGAACTATTTATAATAGAGGTATTCATACTTTATTGGTTTAGTAACAATAAAGCAGTATAGCAGTATGTTTTCAACTGGTGTTTAAAAGTTGAATGTTTCCATCAACGTGTTTGTTCTCCATGAATCAAAATACTTTCACACCTCATACTATTTTCATAAAAAAAATTATCCAGGCAGATGCTTCATTCGTCCCGCAAGCATCATGCTCTGCACATGCGTCAGTCAATACGTTCTTCTCCATCCCACTCTGGAAATGTTTCTAAAAGATTGGATCTCTCTGCTGCTGCTGTAAATCTACTCTCCTAAGGTTTCCCCTCTGCTTCCACATGACCTCTCCCTCTTAAAAACAAACACACTGGAGAGCCGTCGACCTCCTTAACCCCAGCAACCACGTCCATGCGAGAAGAACTGAAAGCAGGGCCCCATTGTATACAGACGCTCTGCTGGTTCGAGGCCAGAAAACAGAGCGTTAGTTAAAATGGGGAGCGGCGCAGACCACTCTGGGAGAGTTGACACAATGATTCAAAGACCTCAAGCCAAAGAGCTGGAGCAAACCCAGGACCTGCAGATATCCCTGACAGCGACCACAGATCCTCCACAGACAACAAGATGGTACAGAATGCATGTCTCAGCCAGGCTATAAATGGAAAATTACTCCATCCTTGGAAAAGCATCACAGGGGAACCACATACACTCCACCACCTCCTCCTCCTCTTCAGCGCCGCTCAGTCAGACACCATCCTGACACTCCACACATTTGTACTCATCACACAAGCCTTAATGGACACACTCTGAAGCACAAGAGCTGCTGCTACTGTTGGTGTGTGTGTGTACATAAAGAAGGGTGTGTTAAGGTTCCACTGACAGAATCCCACACAACGTGATAATGACGTCACTTCTCTCACCACACTGTGCATCCTTCTGGAGTGTGTTGTTCTCTGCCAAGATGCTGAGCCTCATGTTCTCCAGTTAGTTTCCCTCCAACAGTCACCATGCACACAGTTCATCACAGAGCTGCTGATGATCTGATCCACTAAGATGAGGATTTTAGGAAAACATAGCACAGTTTTTTAGCTCCTTTATTAGGGCTTGTGAAAGTCTGTCGGTGGGGTGACATTAAAACAAACCTACTTTAAGAAAAAAGAACCAATTTCTTCATTGCATCTGAGTTATCACTAGTGCTGTGCTTATCTGACTTTAAAGACCCACTCTGATAAAATGTGTTTTTGTTGTTTAACATGTTCTTGTAGCATTTTTCTGATGACAGAGGACAAAGAAATAAAATTAAGCTCAAAAATAAATTTCTAAGTAATGTTTTATTTACATTTTTGTAAATCAAGAGCAGACAAAAAAATGCTGTTTGAAAAAGATTGTATTTGAAAATACACTGAGTGGGCCACAAGCTGCCTGCTCCGCTCCATTGTAATGCATCCACTTGCTAGACTAGATCCATGCAAGTCTTCATTTTCTACGTCTGAGCTGGCATATGGCTCAAAGCTGTACGGCTGGATAGCTCCAATATTGCCCGCCACCTTTGTTGCAAAAAATGTAATGTTTGTTATGTTAGGTTGGAGTTGTGAGAGGCTGTAAGCTAGCAGGAGTGCGTGTAAACAGAAAGCCTTCAATTACTGTATGTATGTGGTGAGGGGCTGCTCAATGCTAATGGATCGTCCCACAACTCAGAGGTGAATTTCTAATAAACTCCTGCCCCTCTGCAGAAATTGTGTCCTAGAAAACAACACAGGCTTTTTGATTTAGCCAAAAAACAACAATCCCAGCTAAAAGACCACTGGGAATGCTTTTAGAATAGATCAAAAGATGATTGGAGTGGAACTTTCAGGATGTTGGGTATAGCTCTGCAGCTAGTAGAGATTGGAAACAAACACTGAAGCCAGATGCTGCCCCAGTGTGGGATTGGAGAGAGATCAAGGTCCTGGCAGCACGACACGCCTCGCTGTTCACAGGGCAACCAAACAACACTGCCAGAATGGACACCCTGATCTTTTACTGCATAACAGTCTTCCTGTGCAGTGGGTGTGTTTCACAGTCACTGACTAGAACCATTACACTTTCATGCTTGCAAAAGTAGAAAAAAGGAAACGTTAAAAACAAGGCTGTGACGTTATTGGACCTAGAAACTCCAGAGTGAAAAAGAAAAGCAAGAAATTAATTATTTCTTCAATTAGAAAAAACAAAAGAGCAAATTTTAGAAATGAATTTGTCTCAGACTGCGTGACAAATCTGTCCTCAGTTACACAGTCATACATTTTATCTTTAATACGTTTACTCATTACATTCGACAACAATTCTAAAATGTTTTTGACTGCTTACAATTTGTAGACAAAACATTTTAGAAAGCACTAACAAATCTAACCTAAAGCAGCAACCAAATCTTCATCTTCTAGCTGCTCCCTTTAAGGGTTTCCACACTGAATCATCCGCCTCTCCTCTGGATCCCAACTCACACCACCCACCTTTATGTCCTTCTCTACATCCACAAACCTCCTGTTTGATCTTCTTCTCTTTCCTGTAGCTCCAACATCAGCATCACTGTTCCTCCTCTCAACCATCTCAATCTGCTTTCCTGCATTTATCTCCAAAACATCTACCATGATCTGTTCCTCTGATTGATGCATTCCTGATCCATCCTGGTCACTCCCAAAGAGAACCTCAACATCTTCATCTCTGCTTCCTCCCAGCTCTGCATTAGACTCATTAACAGCTGCTCTAACCAGTTTGATACACTTTTCCTTTCATTCTTGATGGCACGTTTTAGTCACACATCACACTTGAAACCTTCAAAGTTCCCGCTCTGAATCCTTCACTCCTGATCTTCCTTTTTCATCTCTGTCTATAAACGCACCTTCTTCCTCTTCTTCCACCAACAGTCGCCCAACTTCCACAAACATCTGTAGGTCAACAGTTCCAGCGGTGGTCTTTGTGAAACAGGGCCAGGATTGACCCGATTTGAAAGTTCTGCTTGTGATTTGCATGATTGATTTGGCTTTAAGTTGATGCCCTTCCTGACACAACCCTTTGCATTTACCCAAACATAAGACCATCACACTCAAGCTCTGGATTGTGGCTCCCTTGTGGCTGTCAAATCTAAGGATCCGTTTTTCCTCCGATTCTTACAAAAATAAGAAACATCAAAGGAAATCTTTTCAATTAAAAGCCTTAAGTGGACAAACTTAAATTGTTTGCTGAAACGCATTTTAAAGACATAATATTAATTTATACATTTTAGTGTATTCACTTTCATTAAAACCATTTCATGACACTTTCAGACTTAGCCAAACAAAATCACAAGACATCCACAAACGTAAGTGTAGCAAGTAGTACCGTCCTTCTTTCATAGAATAAGAATATCATGGGAAAGTGTGGCCATTTCCATAATTCCATTAAAAAAATGAAACTCTTATATAGATTCAGAGCCCACTGTTTAATTGATTTCAAGAATATATGTGCTTTTTTTTTTTTTACATGTATTGAGGTCATACTCCAGCTCATAGAATGCACAAAAAGCTGGATTTTCACCAACAACCATCTCTGGGGTTTACAGAGAATGGTCAGAAAAGGAGAAAAGCGCCAGTCCTGTGGGCAGAAATGCCTTGTTGATCAGACGAGAATGGCCAGAATGGTTCCAACTGATAGAAAGACAACAGTCAGTGAATTAACCACTGGTTACAACTGAGGTCTACAGAAGATTTTCTCTGAACACACAATACATCCATTCTTGAGGTAGATGGACTACAGCAGCAGAAGAACACATTGGGTACCACTTCTGTTTGCCAAGAACAGAGAACTGAAGCTACAATTCACACTGGATCATCAAAACTGGACAATAGAAGATTGGAAAAACATTTCCTGGTCTGATGAGTCTCCATTTCTGCTGCAACATTCAGATGGTAGGGTCAGAATTTGAAATCAACAACATGCAATTTTATTTATAAAATAAAATAATGTTATTTATAAAGAACAATTCATGCCCAGGACAATTAAAGGGGCTGTACAATATCAAATCAAATCAAACTTTATTTGTATAGCACTTTTCCTATGAAGCATAACACAAAGTGCTTTACATTAAAATAAAACTGCTTAAAAAACAAGCACAACCATAAAAATGTACGACCCCATCCCCACCCTCAACACACACATGCAATCTACCCAACCCCTTTCACAACTCCCACCCCCTTTACTGATGGAACCCATTGGGAAACAGGCTGAGCACGGAGAAAGTTGGTAGTTCAACCAATTATAGTTGGGTCCTCTTCCTCCGAGGACAACCACATAGCCAGTCTAATGCAGCATCACAGGCGAGGACCCAGCCCCACCACAACAAGGTGGCGAGGCAGGTCCCCACCTAGAGCCGCAGCAGCTGAACCGTAGCTGACCCAGAGGGAGAGGACTCAGCCGAGGAGGCACTGGATTTAAAAATGATAAAATATAAATCTAAATTTCAAATGGAGCATTTGATAAAAGCAACAAGCAAGAAAACATGAGAATAAAAAATATTCAAATAAGCTATAAATAATCCAGTGTAAAATCATAAAACATGATAAAAATAATAAAACCAAGATAAATTAACATGATAAAACCTAACCTAAAAGCTAATTTAAAAAGATAGGTCTTGGGCCTTTTCTTAAAAACCTCTATGTTCTCTGTGGTCCTCAGGTCCTCCGGCAGACTGTTCCATAGACGGGGGTCTTAGTATTGAAAAGATGCCGCTCCATAATTTTTGGTTTTCACAGTTGGAATGATCAATAGACCACTGCCCAATGATCTCAGGGTCCGCGAGTGTTCATATTTAACTAAAAGATCAGATAAATAAGAAGGCGCAAGACCGTTCAGACATTTAAAAACCATTAAAAGTATCTTAAAATCAATCCTGAAGAAGATGGGGAGCCAATGCAGGGATTTTAAAATCAGAGTGATGTGAGCTCGCCTTCTGGTCTTGGTGAGAACTCTTGCAGCAGAATTTTGGAGAAGCTGAAGGTTCTTAATACTATTTTTTGGAAGACCAGCTAGAAGGGCGTTACAATAATCAACTCTACTGATTATAAAAGCATGCATCAGCGTCTCCATATTAGCAAGAGAGAGAATTGGGCGGACCCTAGCCAAATTTCTAAGATGATAAAAACCAGTTTTAATCACCTGCTTGATATGTGGGATAAATGTTAGCTTGGAGTCAAAAATAATGCCCAGGTTTCTGACTGTTTCAGAAAAATTGAATGAAAGTTCTTTAAGTTTCAGAAACTGTTTCTCTCTCTTGGCTTCAGGACCAATAACCAAAATTTCAGTTTTCTCCTGGTTGAGCTGCAGAAAATTATTTGCCATCCATGATTTCACATCTAAAATACAATTAAAAAGTGCTTCTATTGGTCTTGTGTCATCAGGAGACATAGCTATGTACAGCTGGGTATCATCAGCATAGCTATGAAAGCTGATGTTGTGCTTCCTGATGACATTCCCCAGAGGAAGCATGTAGATGTTAAAAAGCGAGGGGCCAAGGACGGAACCTTGAGGCACACCACATTCAATTTTGTGGAGCCCAGAAAAGTAAGTGTCCATGCTTACCATGAAGTTTCTCTCCATGAGATAGGAAGTGAATCACTGGATAACAGTCCCTGAAAGGCCAAGACTTTTCAGTCTGTTTAACAGGATCAGGTGATCAACAGTGTCAAAAGCAGCACTTAGATCCAGTAGTACTAATACTGTGATCTGACCTGAATCCGAGGCACATCTAACATCACTAACGATCTTTAACAGGGCTGTCTCAGTGCTATGGTTTGGTCTAAAACCAGACTGGTTCACCTCAAATATGTTATTGTGTAAGAGAAACTCATTTAGCTGAATAAAAACAATTTTTTCCAGAATCTTGCTTAAAAATATACAAAATGATAAAAGAAAAAAAAAAATCATAAAACAGGTAAAATCATTCAGATTAGAAGTCAAAAATGTAAAAATCAAATACAATTAAATGTGTACAAATGCAATGTTACCAGTTTAAAACACATTGCTAAACAAAACATTTTCAATCTAGATTTAAGCATTTTCAGACTTGCAGGCCTGTCTCACACTTTTTGGGTGCTTATATACCGAACAGTGGAGGCGGACAGTTTCAATGTGAAGTCAATGGTTTAGATGCAAATTGAGGTTCTGAATTGAGTGGACAGCGCTGCGCAAAACTCTGGAAGCAGCGCGAATTGAGTGACGTGGAGAAAACTCAGCGGCGGGTGCAGAAAATCAGAGAAAAGAAATTTCCAAACTCTGGGAAGGTCGAAATGTCTGTGTTGACCAATCAGGGACTTAACTTTGGGCACGTCAGAGAGAGACGGAAACACTGCCGAAGCGGCCGGCATCCAGACTGAAGCTCACTATACTGATAGAATCTCTTAAACAGGGGTGCTCACATGCATCTTCATGTAGGGATCAACAAGATTAGCTGCTAGTTCCTCCCACACACGAACAAGGTGGCGAGCTTATCGAACACATTTTTGGCCATGCATTGAGCAGCAAATTTGCGGCAAGAGAGGGGCTGGCCACAGGAATTGGCCGGTCAGGTTCGGTGTGAATGTACCTTTAGGGAGATTTGTTCCAAATCTCTGATGAAAAACACTGAAACGTTTGTTGAATTTAGTTACCATGTTTAGTTTTGACCCTTGGAACCAGAAGAAGACCTCTGCCTAAGGAATAGGAATCGACTGATATGTTTTTTTCAAGGCTGAGCGGCCGAAAGTCGATATTCATGTGGAATATTCATGATTGACTCTGTCTCTGCCTGTTCATGATTAACCAATCAGACAGTGCAGTGGGAGGAACAATGCTGAAGATAGAGGGGCGGCTGCCTCCGATCCAAAAACAACTAGTTCAATAACGGCTATCGGATTAAAAAAAAATACTGATATTTGTCGAAATAGCCAATATCGACGCCGATACCGATATCTGTATTGGTTGACCCCTAATAAGGAACTAGCATATCAGAGGGTACTGGGGTGCTAGTCCTTCGAGAGACTTATAGACTAGCAGAGCTGCTTTAAACTTGATTCTCTGGGCAACGGGAAGCCAGTTTTTGTCAAGAGATGATCTGCAGCATTTTCAATAACTTGTAGTTGTTTGATGCCCCATTTAGAGATCCCAGTGAGAAGTCCAACCTCCTGGACACAATAGCATTAATTTTTCCAAATTAGGTTTGGTTTCTTCAGATGATAAAAGGCTAATTGTGTTAGTGATGAGATGTGATTATTAAAATTTAACTTGGAGTCTAATATAACTCCTAGGTTTCTAACTGGATTTTTTGGTTTTAGAGAGAATTTAAAGAGCGTTTGCCATGATGGATGTGCAGCCGACAAAGCAACTGTGTTAAAGCTATCATGTCAATATGGACCAAAATCTGAGGAATGTTTCCAGTTCCTTATTGAAACTATTCTACCGAGGATTAAGACAGTTCTTAAGGTAAAAAATCCAAAAGGTACTACCAAGATGTACCAAACAAAATGGCCAGTGAGTGTACAAGGCAGCAATACTAAATTTCCAGAATACCGTGGACCCCGTTAAGCTCCATCATGTCAGCACATGGCTTTAAACACCGTCTGAGGCTAAATCTAACACGGAAGATTCTGTTTTTTTTCCCAAAAACTCAAAAATATGAGACTACTTGTTCTCCACTAGAGAAGAGGATGTCCGCCTGGATAAGGCAAACATCTTAAGTAATAAAGACATTTAATGAAAATTCAATTTAAACAAGAGACACAAAGAAGAAACAGTTGCCTCCAAGTACATATGTAGAAAGATATATTTACGATTGTATTCCACAGTTCACTTTAAGTGTGTGTTAGTGTAAGTCTGTGTATAGTTTGTGTTTAAAATCTTTCATTATTACACATTATTTTACAGATGTATAGAGCCTATCCCCAGATAGGAGCTGTTTCATTCTTCTGTGTTTCAGGGCGAATTTAAGTGTAAACAGCCAATGGGAATGTCTCCTTTGTTGATCTGAAATTTTCAGTCTCAACATTATCAGCAGAAAATTTCACCTTTACATAGATTGACAAAACTAATCATATTTGAACACACAGCCTCTCCTTGAACATGTAATTTGTCCTGCAGATGCTGTTGCAGTCACAATAGCCTTTGTGGCAGGAAAGTGGGCTCCAACTCGCATCGGCAAAAATAAAATACTTGTTGGTTTGTTTATCAAAAAGTCTTTTTATTCAGAAATCTCGAATATCAGTTTGAGGTTTCAAGAAATCGTTTCCTCCTCCCTGTCACTGTCTCCAAAACTCCCAGAGCCCCACCTGAGGCTACAGTTGAGCACAGATTGTGAGGGAGGAGTCATGATTCGTCTTAATAAAAATATGAAATACAAATGATCTATCGTATAATATGGTTTTTAATTTATAAATTTAACTTGGTCAATCTCCAACAGATGCTCTTTTTGTTAAAATGGTCACATATGGTAAAGTTTTTTTTTTCCTTTATTGTGAATTTATTCCAAAACAAATGTAAGATGAAGAACTGAAAACAGTTTGAAAGAAAGCTGATTTGAAATGAACTCACCCGAATCTTTATGGTTCGTGTCTTTCCTCCACACTTCTTTTTCAGCAGCATTTTCTGTAAAGGACAATAGTGGTCAATGACAGCTGAGAAATAGAACAACAGCTGCTTTCTCTCAACAAAAACAGCTCAACACCACTGGCAACATACCTTATGTCTTTTACACATCATCTCTGAATTGTTTTTCTCAACCTTAACTGCATTTATGAACCTTGATTTAAATGACTGCAAAAAATACCTCATTTTTAACACAGTCAAGACGTCCCCACAACCATTAGCTGTGACTGCAAAATGGAATATTGTGGTTCAAAAGGATTTCTGGCACAAAAATCCAGCAGTGTTGTAATTTATCTATGTAAAATACATGTTTTAAATAAGTGCTATTTTCTGTCAAGTTTTAGAAAAGTGACAAATATGTTAAATGTGTTAAACTAAAAGAAAAGACCAGCACACAATTGTTTGTTGTTTCCAGCTCTCTCTTCTATTTTTTTTTTAGATTAAAACTTATTTCTTAACTTTTCTCAGCAAAAATATTTTACACATTTTCAAAAAGAGGACAGAAAGCATTGTTTTAAAAGTTTCTTTATAAAAATGCTCAAGTGACCTCAGAAAAAAAACATTCTTCATGATTGTTCTGGAGCTCAGGGCTGCTTTCACAATGCGATTATCTGCTGAGGCTGCAGAAGACAAACGTTTCTCAGATTACAGCAGATATGCAGGGCCTTATAAAGTCACATCAGTGGGACAGTCATGCTGGTTCAACCAAAAAGTGAGTCGTGGTAGCACACCAGAGCAGGTGTTTCAGGTTCCACATGGCCTATTTTTATGGACAAAAGTAAAAAGGGAGTCCAGTTTGGAAAACCCAGGACAGCAGGACAATTATCTGCTGGCGCCATTACACAAGGACCATAAGTGCTTAGAACTAGGGATTTCCTGATCAGATTTCTTGGCCCACATTTAAAAAGGTAAAAAAATTTAATAAGCAGACAGAGGTTTTCCCTATTTTTATTTATTAACCTTATTCTATCATGTAAAGAGTAAACTTCTGTGGAGTAGCTTGAACAACCAAAGTGAGCCAGCCTTAATTTCCCATCATCCCTTTGATACAGGTCCTCACAAACCCAACCTAACATTAGGACTGCAACAAAAATGATGAGCAATATTGGAGATACCCAGCCATACAGTTTTGATCCAGATTCCAGCTCAGACGAGGAAAACAAAGATGTACATGGATCTATTTGTCTGCAAGTGGATGCATCAGAATTGAACAGAACAGGGAACTTGCAGCCTGCCAATAGTAATTTCTATGTGAAAACTACAAACTATTACCAACAGCATTTTTTTGTCTGCTACTACTTCACAATTTGAGTCAAGAAATACCCAGAAATGCAATTTTAGTCTTAATTTTATTTTAATATGTCCTTCATCATAAGGAAAAATGCTAAAAGAGCATGCTAAAAACGCACAAAAAACAATTTTGTGAATATCCATTTTTCTTCTATCATAAAAGTCAATTGTCTAGATTTCTTGTCAATTTATGCATGCAAAATTCCAACCTTGCCTCTCTCTGCCTAAAATGTGCCTTCCTTTTTTTCCTATCTCCCATGAACAGTTTCCCCCCCTGTGGGTCCACAGCACCAAAAGTGATTGTTGTTCACCCAGACAATAGGTATTCATTCATTCATCTTTATCCCTTTCGGGGTCACGGGGCTGCCGGGGCCTAACCCGGCTACTCATCGGCGAAGGCAGGGGACACCCCTGGACTGGTCGCCAGTCTGTCGCAGGGCCACAATCACACACCCATTCACACTCACATCCACACCTAGAAACAATTTTAGAGTAACCAATTAACCTATGAAGATAGACGATAGGTAATCCAGTAAAAAAAAAATCTATTTGTGATTTGCATGATTGATTTGGTTTTTACATCAGATGTCTACAATCTATGGTACTACGTCTAAATAAGAATGTATTTAACAAAGTAGACTTTTTAAGTATTTGTCTTCAAGTGAAAGTGAAACAGTAGGGTAAATATTTCTCCAGTCAAGTTACTTCATTTTCACTTCCAGTCATTATGGTCACACGTAATACGTGCAGCCAAGATGCACATTGCTGCATTTCCTGCACGCATTTCATTCACGGATTTTGCTGTCGGCCGTACATAATTAAAATTAAACTTAAAGTGCCATTAGCTGTCACTCACCCAGGTGTGTGGAAAGTGTTCTCCAAATTTGAGCCAAGCCCTGGAGGAGCAGGAACCATTTGGTGATTTAACCGTAACCCATAATCCTAACCTTAACCCTTCCTCTGGGTCTGCGCGGCAAAGAAAAAAGTTCAGCACTGGCCGGATGCATTTAGAAATTACACGCGAAATTATTTTTTCTATATCCATGAAGGTTCTCACTTTCCTTGTCTGAGCTGGCTTTAGCATTAGCACATTGGTGATCATTGATCACATCTTAAAGGGGAATTTTAGAAAGCAATAGAGCAATTAAAGAGCAATAGCTGGTTCCATCTTTCAGCTGCTTTCAACACAAATTGTGCAGTTGGGGCATGTGTCCCACTCTGATCATTTTTATATCTATCGTCAAAGCGCTCCCTGAGGTCTTTCAATTATGATTATGTCGTTTTAAGCTAAAAAAACAAAACATTTCTAGACCATAGTTTCTGCAGAGCGGTAGTAGTTCATTAGAAATTCATCTGCCAGTTGTGGGCGAGACTGTTGGCGCAGAACAACCCTAGTTGTTGCTGAGAGCTTGGAGAATGAAGCGTGAGGCCCACCCAGCGTATTTTCTTTGTCACAAATATGTTCTTTCTCAAACTTATTTTTTTCTCTGCTCCTGATTCACAATAATTTGATAAATATAAAAACTCAAATGTAATTTTGTGCTTATTTTACTTTAGATTATGTCCCCCATCAACATAAAAATGCCACAAGAGCATGCTAAAAACACAATTTTCATCGGAGTGAAACAACCCAGTAAAAGCATTCAGTAACAACATTTGAGACCTGTCACATTCAATCTTTAAAAGACCTTTTGGGAATATCTTGTAGATTTGTAAGACTTTTAGGGCTTTTATATTTAATATAATAAATACATAAATCAAAAACAAACAAATACATAAATAATAAAAAACATACATTGCTTAGATAAGTTTATTTTCAGAATCTTAAAATTATATTGAATTAAATCCATTTGACCCTTAAGCTTGTTTTGCTAAAGGTTTAACATGAGAGTCTGGCTGGGTCTGCTTCATACATAAGAGGGTCTGCTTGTTACCTCTGTAAGATTTGTTTTCTCTACAGCAGTGGCCCCCATCCTCTGGGACACAGGCCAGCACCCATACATGGGTCATTTGGCTGCACAAAAAGAAAATATAACTAACATTTGATTTATCATCTGATTCTGCACAATGTTTTCTTTTGGAGAAACTACCAGATTCCCTCCACGACATCCCATCTCATTCTTGACTCACCTCATTCACATGTCTTGTGTACATCTGCTACATGCACAAAAAGCAGCTGCTCTGGTTAGAAAAAATAAATTACCAATAAATGAAACTGCCAAGGTAGTTAACAAAAACAAACATCTTTAGAACGTTTCTCAGAGCAGAGAGGAGGCAGTGAGGAAACAGCAGAAAAATATAACTTTAAAGGAAGAAAGTTGCAAAAGTTGTCCTACATTTTTATGGTTGTGTTATGCTTCATAGGAAAAGTGCTTCATAGGAAAAGTGCTTCATAGGAAAAGTGCTATATAAATAAAGTTTGATTTGATTTGATATTGCTGCACAGGCTTCTTAGAAACAAACTTTTGCTTCACCTGGACAAAAACAAACGATACGAGGTGAACTTTCTCTCTGTGAACTGAGGCTTTACTTTAACATCCCATTTGATGAAAATCACGTTACGCTTTTGACATGTACATGTGGCATTTTTCTTATGAAAGAGAACATAGCACAATAATAGAAAAATTGCAAAAATAAATTAAAATGCTTGAAAGGTATGAATACTAAAAGTACAAGCTTGAATGCCCTGAACACTGAACATGCTGTACGTATGCTATAAGATTGCATACGTTTAAAAAGCATCCAAAGTTTTTTAAAGATTTGAAATCGCACACATTTCGTCAAATCTGAAGAACCGTAAAACATACCAATATCAAAAGTACAAGCAAAAATGTTCTGAACGAGGTAAAAGTTGGGATACCAAGATTGTTAAAAATGCTCAAGTCTGTTTGAGATTTCCACTTGACATAAAGGAGCAGGAGAATCGCAGTAGTGTGAATGTTGTAAAGCAGGGGTGTCAAACTCAAGTCCTCAAGGGCCTTTTTCAGGAATCCTGCTGAATTTGCTGCCGATTACCTGGATCAGGTGTGTTAAGCCAATAAGAAGCTTCAACGACCGTTTTGGTTGGAAAACATGTAGGATGCTGACCTTTGAGACACCCCTGCTGCAAAGCATTCACACCAGAAGAACTCATTTCATTTTTGCATTTCTGAGTATTTCTCTTTTTAAAACGCTGTCAAACAGTTGCAAAGACGCTCTCTTTGAATTAATGAGCCACTGTGATGTCACAACGGCCCAAGCCTCACCCTGAGCAAAGCACTCAGGTGAGGGAGAAGTGAAGATTGCATCTTCCCACTTCAGTGCTGTAGAGGGTTGCAATTCAATAAAAGGCCATTGAGATATCAGCTTTCATTATTTTCCCAAGGACTTTGCTTTGAGAAACAAATGGACTGAATTTCTTGGTCACAGCGACCTAAATAAACATTCATTAATTTGCTGTCTTTGAAAAAAAGACTGATTTGTGAACTGGAAGGAGAAAAAATTAGGCTTGTATGAACTTAATTTTGATGAAGGACCCTCTATCGAGACACCATCAAGTGGACAGCCTGCACCTTCACAGGTTGGTTTTATTTTAGGTTAATGTTATTCGCACATATTTTTGTGCGACCAGCACAAAAAGTGATGGAAATTCATTATGGTCACACGTAATACGTGCAGCCAAGATGCACATTGCTGCATTTCCTGCACGCATTTCATTCACGGATTTTGCTGTCGGCCGTACATAATTAAAATTAAACTTAAAGTGCCATTAGCTGTCACTCACCCAGGTGTGTGGAAAGTGTTCTCCAAATTTGAGCCAAGCCCTGGAGGAGCAGGAACCATTTGGTGATTTAACCGTAACCCATAATCCTAACCTTAACCCTTCCTCTGGGTCTGCGCGGCAAAGAAAAAAGTTCAGCACTGGCCGGATGCATTTAGAAATTACACGCGAAATTATTTTTTCTATATCCATGAAGGTTCTCACTTTCCTTGTCTGAGCTGGCTTTAGCATTAGCACATTGGTGATCATTGATCACATCTTAAAGGGGAATTTTAGAAAGCAATAGAGCAATTAAAGAGCAATAGCTGGTTCCATCTTTCAGCTGCTTTCAACACAAATTGTGCAGTTGGGGCATGTGTCCCACTCTGATCATTTTTATATCTATCGTCAAAGCGCTCCCTGAGGTCTTTCAATTATGATTATGTCGTTTTAAGCTAAAAAAACAAAACATTTCTAGACCATAGTTTCTGCAGAGCGGTAGTAGTTCATTAGAAATTCATCTGCCAGTTGTGGGCGAGACTGTTGGCGCAGAACAACCCTAGTTGTTGCTGAGAGCTTGGAGAATGAAGCGTGAGGCCCACCCAGCGTATTTTCTTTGTCACAAATATGTTCTTTCTCAAACTTATTTTTTTCTCTGCTCCTGATTCACAATAATTTGATAAATATAAAAACTCAAATGTAATTTTGTGCTTATTTTACTTTAGATTATGTCCCCCATCAACATAAAAATGCCACAAGAGCATGCTAAAAACACAATTTTCATCGGAGTGAAACAACCCAGTAAAAGCATTCAGTAACAACATTTGAGACCTGTCACATTCAATCTTTAAAAGACCTTTTGGGAATATCTTGTAGATTTGTAAGACTTTTAGGGCTTTTATATTTAATATAATAAATACATAAATCAAAAACAAACAAATACATAAATAATAAAAAACATACATTGCTTAGATAAGTTTATTTTCAGAATCTTAAAATTATATTGAATTAAATCCATTTGACCCTTAAGCTTGTTTTGCTAAAGGTTTAACATGAGAGTCTGGCTGGGTCTGCTTCATACATAAGAGGGTCTGCTTGTTTTTGTGAAAAAGCAATTCAAACAAAAAAAATAACAAGAATAAAGTTCTGAAAAATGATAGAATATTTGTTTATTTTGTAAGTGACCATGGTATAAGCGCCCTTCAAAGAGTGCCTTATCATAAATTAACGTACTTTGCAGAAGCAACCGTCTGACGTGAAGCGGAGGACAACTCAGGCATGTTCTGCATTCTTTTCTGATAATACACACTTTGTTGGGCATTAACCCCAACTTAAACCAGTCCCTGGTGAAAAAAGACATTTGTGGCTGAAGACCTACTACATCCCTATTTCACTAGAGTGTGGGTGCACGAACTGTCACACACAATGATGCAGTAGACAAAACAGCTCAGGCAAGAGAATGTGCACGTAGACACGTAAAACCTCTTTTTTTCTTCTTTCCCTATCATTGCTGCCTGCTGCCTTTCATCATCTGCTCTCTTCTTCTGAAACTTCACGGACATTTGGAGCCCGGAAACCTGCAGTGACATGCACGCTAATGCACATACACACTTTTCCGCTCTCCTTCGACAACTTGGAGTGTACAGATCCATTGGATTTTAATAGTGGATCAGCTTCCCTGTGACTCATTAGTGGCTGTCGTTATCTGTTGTTTGTTTAATCTATTCCTGACTCCACCCCTCTGTAGCTCCCCCTCATTCACAAGCTTTTGTAACAAATCACAGCCCACATCTGTGCCTCCCTCTACTTATGCCTCTCCAGCCAGACCACCATGTAGGCAAAAATTTGACTATGAAAACCAGGACAAAGACTTAGTTTTAAAATGTGGTCATCCAATTCCCAATGGATCTAATAAGTCATTTTACATTCCAACCATCTTCATATTTCAAATATAAATCATATTTAAACCAATAACTTCATACCTTAAAAACTCCCTGCAAGTCTACAAAGGAATCATCAGTAGATGTTGAATATAAGAAGCAACTTTGTGGTTGTTACATCCAAAAAAATGGAACAACTCTTTCCCCACACATGTGTATTCCGCTCATATTCTAATGTCTCTTACTTCAAATCTCACATTTGTTACTCATTCTTTTAGCTATGACTGATCCTGCTGTTGCTTTGAACCTGATTATTGTTTCTTGATAACCACTACTACACCTGCACTCGAGTTCCTCTGAATCATCTGCATCACATCCAAATTAGAAACCCCCCCCCCACACACACACACACGTGCGCACCCCCCCCCCCACACACACACACACAAGCACAGGTTCCATATTTGTACTATAACTAGCAAGAATGAAAAGCTGCAATCACAGAACAATAACAATTAACACAATTACAAACTGATGAGTGAAAAGTTTCTTTATCAGCATTTCACCCCAACATGACATTTTCCACACATGCAGGTATTTCTGTGCTGAACATGAACTAATGACTAGTGTAACAGAACAGCTTAATCATTAAAACATCCACCTGTCAGTCTAATTCAACACAATAACTAATCATTCTGATTACTCCAGGTGCTACCACTAATCCCCAAATATGGCTGACTGCACATCACTGATTAGAATATCTATTTAAAGCTTTATGTTTGGGATGCACTGCACCAGAACATTAAAGGCTCATGACATGAGGATTGTAACTTTTTCACTGCAATATGTTAAACCATTGCAGCGTAAAGTACTACCAATGGTTTTCTTGGTGACTCAGGTTCCCGGTGGTTTGAGATCATCAACCAACTCCTGCCGTGTTTTTTTAGGCTGATTGGAGTCCGAGACCTATGGGTGGATTGATGGTCGTCTTCTTGTATTTTGATACAATTGCACAAACAAATGTCACCTTAACCCCCAGCTTTTTGCTAAAGGTTTCGTAGTATAATGCAGGTCTACATTCTTCTCCCTTCAATCCACTGAAAGTTCTTTAGTCGTTCCAAGTTATAGAGTTTGGAGTCTGACTGATGGACTGATTCTGTGGACAGGTGTCTTCTATACAGTTGAAACAGGTGTCTTCAATTCAGGTGACGGGTTGATCAGGAGAGTCTAACTGGTCTGTGTGAACCAGAACTCTTCATGGTTACGAGAGGAT
Organism: Oryzias celebensis; assembly: GCA_014656515.1. Taxonomy (NCBI): domain Eukaryota; kingdom Metazoa; phylum Chordata; class Actinopteri; order Beloniformes; family Adrianichthyidae; genus Oryzias; species Oryzias celebensis. The sequence continues at coordinate 32,171,769 of BNCR01000005.1, read as the reverse complement.
CAAATACTTTTTCCCTCAGTGAAATTCATTTAAATTTATAAACTAGATTTAAGATTTTATCTCTCTGTTCAAATGAACCAACCATTAGGATGACTGTCCATTTCTTTTTAGGCTGACAAATCAGTAGAGAATACCTATTCCTTTCCTCCAAAGCATGCATGCATGCATGGATGGATGGATGGACGGACGAAAGGACGGATGGATAGATAGCACTTAAACTCAAATTTCTTTCTAGTTTTTTAGAATGCCTTTTCTTTGAGCAGGGGAACAGGAAAAAAGCTGCATCTTTAAAGAAGACCATGATTTCTTTGCAGAACAGGGACCCATGTCATGCCTCAAGGGACAGAGGGGAAGCAAAGGTCATAGAGATGGTAGAATAACAACGTGGTCCATTTCCTCAACTGACCTAAACCCTATTAACCCCCTGTGTATGCTTCTTTAAAAACCCATTCCAATGAAAATTGCGTTTTTGGTGCTTTAACATGTTCTTGTTGAATTTTTCTCATGGAGGAGGACATTTAAAATAATAATCTTAAAATTAAATTTCTGAGTATTTCTTTTTCAAATAGGATCATATAAAAACACCCCATTTGTAAAGGCTCAAATTCGTAACTTGCAAACAAATAGATCTGTTAACGTATTCATTTGCCTTGTCTGAGCTTGTACGACTGGATAGCCCCAAAAATTGCTTGCTATTACTGTTGCACTACTAATGTTAGGTCTGGGTTTATGGCATTACATCTCTGCCATTAATTGAATGGCGCATATTTGATAACTGAATGAGTGTGTCCTACAACTGCACCGTGCAGTCCTAACTGAGTGCGTGCAAAGCTCTCACCGCGTAGGCGGAGTTCTGACAGTGCGCGCAGAGCTCTGACTGCATGCTCAATCAGTTTTCTTTGCACTGTTCACTGAGTTCAGGGGGTGCTTTGTCACTCGGAGGGTGGTAACCTTTCTGGTTGATCTGATTGGCAGAAATTTCAGGTCAAATCTGGCTAGGCAGCGGAGCAGAACTTTCTTTTTTTATCGGTTTTAATAGAAAAAAAAACTGCGGATGAAACGTGGATAAAAACGTTAACAAACGGCCAAGAAGAAGGTAAGAAAGTGCAGCAGAATGACGCAGTTAGAGCTCTGCTAGCACGGTCAGAACTCTGCACGCGCATGGTGAGAGCGCAGGGTGTTTTGATTTAGGCTTGGATGGTAAAATCATAATTAAAAGTTAACAAGGAACAATTTTACAATAGAACAAATAGGACTTTAAACAGTTAGGGGAAACTGCTTTACATGTCAGAACAAAGTCTGAGAGACTGTTGCTGCACAAAAGTTGTCCATAAAGAAATTGACAGACGCCATAGATGGCAGGCTTTTGAGGTGGTGTATGTTTGTTTCTCACTTAGTTTTTATTTTAGAAATGTTAACTGTGATTTAATTTTTTTTATTTTGGTTTTTTTCTTCTTTCTTAAGATATGAAAAAGGTTGTCTGAAGGGGACTGTTTTAGTTTCATACCAATTCTACAAACTTATAGTAACCTAGTTATTCTACACACAGAAATGATCATTAATTTCTTATAATTGTGTCATTAATTATATAAAGAAGTGTAAAACCAATGCAAATAAACAAATGTGACTAGGATAACTGACCTGTTGCATTTTTTCCAGATCCAGGCTCGGTCTCCCTGGCTCTCCACTGTAGCTGCGTCGATACCGTCTATAAGGTGCTGTCTGGTCAAAATGGGTCAAAATAATAGGTCGTGCAACTGGCTTTACTACTTGAAGCTGAAATCTCATTGGGGGTGCCTTGAGGCTATGTGGCGGGCTGGAACTGAAGAGTACTGGGCTAGGAGTGGCAGCAAAGCAGGCACTGGGCTCGACCAGAGGTCTGGAAGGAGCAGGCGGTGACCTGCAACAACAGAGGTCCCGCACCTCCTCATCACTGGAAGCACTACTGTGGTGATCCCCGTGGCACTGTGGCAGAGAGGACATCCACTTTCTGTTTTCTCCACGACTGATTCGTTCAAGCTCTTCCTCTGAAGAATCACGATCCAGATTGGCGTCTAAAAGAAGGCGGAGACGTCGTAATCGAGCAGGTGAAACAGGATCTTGGTTGTGCTGCTGGCTGGTGGCCAAAGGGGTGAGGGCACAATTTCTTCTTCTCTCTAGAAGAGTTGATAAACAGGAAATGTCAAAGTAAACATGTAGTACAGACTTAGAACAGCATTATTGTGGTAGTCTGCAAGCACATTTTGGTGACTTTAAACATGCAATTGCAATTTATTATAACATGAATAATCTGTCGGATGGTACTGTGCACTTACCACGGTCAATCTGTGCCAGCTCCTGGTTCTCGCCTTCAGAATCATCACTCTCTCCTTCTCCACTACCATTATAAGAAATCTGAAAGTAAAATACAATTAATAAAACATCACTAAAAAAAGTTATTGGCTGAAAACATTTAATTTAAAAAAAAGAGCCATTTCCTTTAAAGACCCACTCCATGGAAAATTGTGTTTAACATGTTATTGCAGCATTTTTCTCATGATGGAAGATAAATATAAAAAAATTAATAAAACAGCATTTCTGAGTATTTCTTTATAAAAAATCGTGATGAATCAGGGGGAGAGGAAAATATCTAGTACAGCGAAAGGGAATAGTTGGGCTAAAAGCTTATTCAACTCCATTCTGATGCATCTACTTGTAGATGATGGGATCCATGTATATCTTTGTTTGCCTCATCCGAGTTGGAATCTGACTCAATACAGTATGGCTGGATAGCTACAATTATGCACACCATTTTTGTTGTACCAATAATATTATCTTGGGATTGTAAGGGGCTGTAAGATAGCACATTTAAACAAAGGGATTATGGGATATCAGCAAAGGGTTACTTCCACACCAACAGTCAATTCAGAGGCGAATTTCTGATGAACTACTACCACACTGGACAAACTAGACCTTCGTTCTAGAAGACCACAACGAATTTTTGATTTTGTCTAAATATGGCAAAATCATAATTAAAAGACCACTGGGAACAACTCTGAAATTTGATTGAAGTGGTACTTAACACCAGAGCTTTAGCTCCAGTGTTGATATTTAGCAGTAAATCTTATACCGTGTATTCTGAAGTGGAGAAATACAACTTAGTGCTAATATGCAACACTTTACTGTAGTGAAGTGCGTATGCGATCAACGTCAGAATCAGCGGATGTATGTTGATAACGTAAACAATGAATTGTTCTAGTACAGGGGTCTTACACTAGTGGCCCGCAGGCATTTGTGACCCTCAAGACTATATATTTTAAACTCTCATGTTTTAATATGAAAATTTCCTGTTAGTACGGCCCGCAGGTTTTGTATGAATAGTACTTTTACAGTGTTGTGTGCAGAGTTGAAGAACCGACCAATTAGGGTGGAGTATATAGGTCTCGGGGGTGTGACACTGACCGGGCGTTGTCACGCTCATCCCAATCACTTTGATAATAACCAAATGTCACTTCTGCTAAAGCATTTTACGGTCAGAGTATGTCTTTGGATGTTAACAACAATAATCTCTTAAAATAGTTATAATAATGAAAACGTTTACTTTAATGTTTAAAAAAGGAAAGAAAAAGCAAATATTAAGGATCAGGACGGCACAATCCTGCACTGGACTACAAATGACTACAAACGTTTTCTCCTTCTGCTTCATTTGACAGCAGTTTACTCCCAAGGTAAGATGATTCAGCCCCATTTACAGACACTTTATTAACTCTGTTAACACAGACATGTTCTTATGGGCTGGAGCAGCAGCAGCAGCCTGTGACGTCTTCTCGGCGTAAAACACGCTCACTTCTCTTTTCCCTTCACCAACATATGAAAAATAAAAACGACCAAACAGAAAGAATGATTCCAAGTCGCATGTCTGTCATTCTGTAACTTATTGTTGAGATTTTCATTTTGTAATGACAACAATACACAATTATGCAGTGTTGCATTAAGGCAAAGTTCCTTAATATTTTGGCGATGTAATCCAGTCGGGGGAGCTCTATGTTGTTGAGAAAGACAAATTCTTGTGATCTTGTGATCTTGTTCTCGGCTGTTTAAACAGCTCGAACAGTTGTAAGGAGGCAGAACTATTGGGAAATGCTTCTTTATCTTCTTGCGTTGTTTTATGAAGAATGGCACAAAGCGTTGAGGTGAATTACCGCCACTTATTGGTATGGTGTGTAGGTCAGAATATTACTCAACCTATTAATTCCCTCACACTTCAGTAATCATTTTAATCTAAACATGGATGTCAGGAAATGCTACCGGGAGCTGACCTTTTTTTTTTTTTTTTTTAAAAAAAGTGTTTTATAATGAATTACAATGTTTACAATCTTGAAAATAAAACAAATGTTCAAGAAGTGTATAAATTATGAGGGTAAATATATTTCAAATTACTTAATTGTCATGTTGGACACATAGAGGAAGTGATGTCATATTTGCGCATGTGCACAGCATGATTGGGTAGACCTCATTGATGAGTTTCTTACTCTTCTTTGATCTCAGGTATGTGTGACGCTTGTTCCAATCTTTAAAGAACATATACAAATATAGAAGTGGGTGACTTGCTACTCTAAAATAAGTTGTAGGACTTGGAAACTCTGCTAAGTATCCAGCAGTAAGAAGTAGTCGAGAAGCCACATTCAGAAGAACTCATTGATTAAGGTTAAAACACTAAAATTTAAGTCCTATTTTGTTCAATTCAGTTCAAATGAAACAGTGTTAATTTAACTATGTTAATAAGGATGTTTAAGTCTAAATAGAGCAGATATATAAAACTGATTTTTATTACTATTTTAAATTTTAAACTATTAATTTTTTATTTCATTTTGTATTTGACGATCAAGTTTTTTTAAAGTAATTTTTTAAGCCAAAGTATTTTTTTTAAGCCCACAACCTGTGCGCACATGCATGCGCGCTGAGGTTGCGGCCCTGCCTTAGCCAGACTCGGCCTTCAGTGGCCTCAAGGTAAATTGAGTTTGAGACCCCTGTTCTAGTATGTCAAAGAGAAGGTATTATTCACGTGTCACCGGTGACGTCCCCAGCATGAAAGAGTTAATGAAGATGGGGCTGTTCTATGTATCATTCAAGCTTATAAAATCAAATTCATTCAAAGTTCAAGTTGAAAAATATCTTAACAATTAGATGTTGTATTAATTCATTTTCTAATATTCTCAAGAGTTCTTGTAGGTGCTAACAGCCATAGGTCTCTTGTAGAAGTCATGTTACAGCAGATCTGAAGCTGCTTCTGACTTCAGAGACTCTGTTGTTTAGTCAACGTCTTATAAAGAGTATGCTCAAGGTTTTTCATGATGACTGCAGTTATTCTCATTTTAAGTTTTATTAAACTTGGTGAGTTTCAATCAACAAAACTCAACTAAAAGATGGAGAAATGCCATCTGTTTATTTGCTAGCTTCATAAAAAGGCTCAGTCTCACTGACGTGGCTCCCATAATTACATTGCACAGTTTAAGCGCAGTTTGTGTGGTCTCAGTGAAAGTGAGCTTTAGTAGAGCCGCAAACAGCATGGTTCAATTCACTTATTAGATCTCCCAAAAGCCACTAATTTTGCAGAACAATCTTTGTCTTAAAACAAATGTCAGACATTCAGAAATAGCAGAACTTGTTTGGTTTGCTCAAATAATTATGTAATATACTGTGTAGAAATCAAATTCACCATATGTAAATGAACTGCTCACCATTCGAGCTGTGTTCTTTTGCATTTGCAATTTTTTGCTGATTTTTCTCGTCTATAAAAATCAGCGTCAAGGACTTTCTGTAAAAAGTTTAAATAGTTTGTCCAAGTAAGTTAAGTGTAAATTGACATTTTTGGGTAGAAGCATCCATTGTAAACTTTACAGTTAAGGTACTCCTCTGCTGCAACTCCATCTGTGAGTTGTGATCTAAACATGACAAAAAAGCATTACAACCACATAAAGAAACCTGCTAATATATTGATAAATTGATTAAAAAAGATTATCAATAAAATATGATCATTTCTTCAAGAAATAGATAAAATCAATGCATGCCAGTAAAGCCTTAGTCACATGCACCCGCACTAGAGTTGACCTATGCGGGTCCTACAGGGGTTTTGGGTTGTCTGGGCCAGTAGTGCCATACAGAGGAGATATCGCATCATAAGGGAGCTCAGATGGTTCTTGTAGTTCAATTGAGGCTCATACAACCGTTTTAAAATGGAAGATTGTTGTGCATGTGGTAAGTGTATCATGAATTAATGTAAGCTACATGCAATTCTGATGTAGAGTTTACGCTGTCATATGGTGTCCACTCTTTAGTCATTAGTAAGTAGCATATTCTGGCCCCATACTGAGCTTGCACTGCATGGGGTGTGCAGGTAATAAGTAAGTGCCCGTAGAACGCCTATAGGATGCCCACACAAACTACAGTCTGATTGTCTAATTTCCTCAATTCTAATGATCAGGCTACACACACTTATCACTTCAATAGCACAAAAAAATAAAAAATAAAATCTGTTCGACACACCTGCGTCTCACCTACTTACCCTTACGTGTTTTATAAGTGTTCCCTATGACCTGTCGCCCGTAGTGTACCGGTAGAAAATCATCTGTATAGACATTTTCATTCTATAGGCTCACCGAGCGGGCTACCAACTTAATAAGTCATGCGGGCCACTTGTGTGCCCCTTACAGGTTTACCTGTTTCTTTGCCATAGTCCATGTCACCCATGAAACCAGCTGTGACTGGGACTAAGCCAGTAAAATGCAACACCAGGCCTTGAATAGTCCTGTTGTGTTTTTTATTTCATCAAAGCTTTTAATGCTTATGATTGGCTAGACACATCCAATGCTGGTAACTTTCAAGAGACAGAACTGCATCAACTACAAATTCAAATAGATGCCTTTTCAATGCTCCTACAAACAAAAACAAAAACACCACTAAGTTGCGTTTTATTGTTGTCAAATCACACTTTTATTCCAAAGACCTAAGCCAGCCAGTCTCTTCCAAATCAATTCCTCCTTTCAAACAGCAGAAACAATGCAGACATCCTGCTGACTGCAATGCTAAGAGTTAAATAATGCGCCTAACACTCAGTAATTACTGCTCAGAGGCTTCACTGAGCAGCTGCCATCTGTGCTTGTGTGTGTATGCATACACATTCATGTACACAAAGTGCCCTTCCTTACACACACCCACATACACACACACACACACACCTTTTCTTCTCTCTGAAGCTTCAGAAAAAGTGTGAAAATTAGGGGAAATAAGCCAGGGTTCCAAATCCCAATGGTCCAAAAGATGCCATCCTAAACGCATTAAGAGGAAATTTCCCTGGAAGTTTCACAAGCAACATGCTATTTTAATCAGCCTGCTCCATGATTCCCCTGCACAGCATTTTCATGACCACAATCGTGACAAATGCATTGCAAGATTCAGCTTATCCTGTTTGTTCCAATGTAATCTTAATTTATAATAGAAAACAGTTTTAAAAAATGTAATTTGTTCAATAAAACTATAAATTAATTATATTTGACAACTGAAGTCTGTATGAGCTTTGAGGTAAGTTAAAGTCCCACTCTGACGAAAATTACATTTTAACATGTTTTTGTTGCGTTTTTATGATGATGGAGGACATCTTTGAACAAAATTAACCTTAAAATCACATTTCAAAGTATTTCTTTATTTAAATCATTATGAATCAGGAGCAGAAGACAAAAATGCAATGAAAAATACTGTACTTGTTAAATGGAAAATACATTGGATAGCCCATTAACTTCCCATTTTATTTTTTTATATACATTTTATATTGCTCGCCATTTTTGTTGCACCAATAATGTTATGTTGGGGCTGTAAGCTAGTGAGAGAGCATGTAAACAGAGAGCTCTCAGCAACGGAGAGGGGAAGGTGTAGTTGCTCTGCGCCGATGCTCTATGCATACAGCACGAAAACTGCAGGAAATTACTGCTTCAGGAAAAGCTGCAGTCGCATTAGAAAACATACAAAATAATGGATCAAAAAATAAATTCCTCACAGCAAACTTCTAATGAATGTACAAAGCTTGTAAAAGATTACAAACATATAGTTTGAATTGTTTGCAGTCTGAGCACATTAAAAATATGAGGCTACCTACTCAAAGAGATCATAAGTGTTTACTCAGTTCTACTGTTTGTTTTACCATTTGAGACAATCAGCAGCTTCTGCATTGAGTCATCTGACCTCAGTGGTAGAATGTTAGTTTAATTGACAGCTAAAACTGATGTTTCCTTTTCCTAAAGAAATGCTATGGTCTTGGAAAGATAAAAAACGTTTCAAGAATGTGTTTAATGTCCTCATCAACGTGTGTTTCACACCCAACATTTTTATTATCGCCTTGTAGGCCAACACAATACACCGCAAATTCATCGTGATCGCGGTATCAGGCCAATGCGGTATGCATACCACAAAAGGAGGCATAAATGGCGATAAGTGGTCTCCGGTTGCACACATGCTAATCTATTTCTTTGTAGTTTGAAGTAACAAATCAAATAAAACCCTTTATGCATTAAACCAATGGTATGGAGTTCTTCATGACATTTACCAATAACTGGAGGCCTTCAATGCTAGATACCCGCCTTCTACATGGTGCGGCTGTAAAAAAAAAAAAAAAGAAAAAAAAAAAAAAAAAAAAAAAAAAAACACTTTTTGACTGACCAGGACTTGCTCGCTGCGAAAAAATAAGCAGGTCGGTCAGGTGTTTAACAGATCCAACCACTCGCCACGGGTCGGCACACAAGTGTACTGCAGATCCTCTATCTCCCACCCCTTACGCCTTTAACAAATACATCCCAACATAAACATAAACACATATACATTACACAAGGAAGGTAGGACCTCTGATCTTTTGTCCCCTACCCCATCCTTGGCGGAGGGAATAAGGCCCTCAGCAACGGCGGCCATGTCTCTTGGGTGCAGGCCTCCTAGGCCCAGGAGTTCTCTCTCTACACAAGGAGAGGGATCCCTTAGTCCTCTGGCAAGACCATGAGCAGGGGATCACATCCTATCAGAGCCTGGGGGTGTCCATGTTTCTTTGGTGCAGGTTATGGTCCTTGCCCTTGGGTGCTGGGCCTCTCCAAAATTCAAAAATTGGGTGAGGCCGATCCAGCTGTTTACAACACTCTTTGGTGACCCCCACTTCTCTTGGTTGTCCCTGTCAAGGTGGGGGTGGCTGGCCCCTGCCCTGCTCTCTACTGGATGTCCAGCGGGGTGGGTGAGCGGTTGCCTGGAGTTTAAGGGTGGGTCTCCCTTGGGGAGCCCTGGCTTGTACCTGGGGCTGGGGTGGGGGGATCCTTAGAACTTCTAGGTGGTGGAGCCCTGCTTATCTGGGGCAGTTGGGGCTCTCTGGGGTGGGGCCATGCCCTAAGCCCCTTGGCGCAGTGGGAGGGCTGCTCTTCTGGCTGGGCTATGGCTTGCGCTCTCTGTGCTCCAGTGCCTCACTACTCTCAGGTGTTGGGGACCCGTGTGGCGGTCCTGCTGGCCATGGTCTGGGTGCTTGGCCAGGCTGCTGGGCAGGCAGATTTCCTCTATCGGCCCCACAGTAAAGATGCGGGAGGGTCCTGGCCACTGTTGCTGCTGTCGTGTTGGTGTGGCGATAACTGGGAACTCTCCCTCCTTTTTTCTTTTACTACATTACATCATCCACCTCAGGAACTATAAACACTCACCTGAACACAGGTGTCAGCTCAGCTTTGCACAAACTGTATGGTATGTTTGTAACATCTGAGTGTGGGGACAGGCCCCGCCCATTTTAGGCTAACATTCACACCTGACTGTAATGATTGTAAACTTCCAACATCTTGTTGCCTATTGTTTTATGATTCTGACTTTTCGTGGAATAACCACAATATTTTTTTTTAAAAATGTATTATGTAATTTCATTACAGAACTAAGGTAATGTAGATTCTGATTTTATAATTTGTGAGCCCCCTCCCTAATCATCCTTGAACGTCTTTAACCCACCCTTTTTCCCCTGTCGTTTGTACCATTATCCCCCCCAACATCCCTCTCTCTTCTTCTACCTTCTTCTTTTCCGTTGGGTCCAATAATAAAAAGGATACAACAATAATAATAATAATAATTATCTGCTAATAATAATTAATATAAATAAAGTTAAGCCTAAATTACAAAAGGGATTTATACAAATATACACTTTGTGTGTCTGAAAATTTATAACCCCTGAGTGTCACAGTAAAATCTGTCCAACACAAGAGGCTCTCAGTTCATATCTATTTGCTCAGCTGTTTGACAGGACAAATTGAAAAGAAAAAAAAAAAGGACAGCTCTTATACGAACGTTTTCAAAAGTTATTTATGAATTGTTTTTAATCATTTGGATGATGAAAACTTGTAGGATTTATAAAAAATATACTTGAATACATTTTTTTCAAACGACCAATCATTCAAACGCAATGCATTGTGGTCTACATTTGCCAATCTAGTAAGCATCAATGTGCAGTGTTATTTTGCTGAGACTTCTGGGAAATATTTTAGGGCACTGGATTTTAGGAATTGCAGATGTGGACAGCAAACATTTGCTTTTCAAACGGCAAAGCCAAATTTATTCATTTATGCTTCATATTATTATAGTCTTTCACTGATGCAGTATGAGTAATTTCCGACTAACTCCAGAATATTTTGTGTAATTTAAAAGAAGTCAAATTAAAAAAAAGAATAAATAAATAATTTTTAAAAGTTTTTTGTGCAAACTCACTAACCACAGACTATTGGAGAACTGGACTGAGTGTGTGACATCACCAATGGAAAATGCTTTACTTCCGGCTCCAAACAAAGGAAGCCAATTCAGTTTACATTTTTTCGTCATACAAACGCTGCCATGTCGGAACCAGAGATCATCAGTAGTTGATTCGTCTGGTCTAAATTGTTCTAAGCACCAATCAGAAATCAGGAGTGAGTTTGTTGAAAGTTCGTACCCATTTGAAAGCAGGGTTCACAAAATCTGTCAAAGGTTTTGAACGTTCGACATGAGACCACATACTTTTATTAAAGCCTCTGATCAGTTTCTAACTTGAATAACTTGCTCTACAAAATATATTAAACATTAGGATTATCAATTTAAAAAATGTGTCAGAGCAAGAATGGCTATTCTGACAAATAAAATGACTGAGTAATAACTGTTTATTTAATTGTAACTATAAAAGTCTATGGGATTTTGGCTTCCTGGTACCAAAGAGTATTTCCAGTTCAGTCTGTTCAGTTTTTATATACAGTCAATGATGTAGACATAATTAAGGTCATGTAGATTTATTAAGAAGTTTTGAATGAAATATGAGTCCATTTACCCATTTAGTCCATTTAGTCACAGCTTGATTTGTTAATTTAATGGTAATGTCTCAGTGAATGTTCACTTTGGTCATTCACACACAAATAAACTTCCATACCAATAGAACAATTCAAGCCCTTTCTGCAAAAATGATTGATTCTGTTCTGTCATAAAACAGTGGATCTTCCTGAAGAACTGGATTTCCACAGTTCACATCACTGTGAGCTCCTGCTGTTCACAGAGCTGCACCACAGCAGACTTTTAGTCCATTTTCACCCCTGATAAAATAATCTTTCTGGACCCTGAGAGGGACTCAAATCAAATCTAATATGGGCTCAAGTTCAAAGCTAAACACATGCAAACCAACCCCCAAAATAAAGTCAGACCAGGTTTCTAAAATTGTGTAAAAAATTCAATGATCAAACAAAGTCTTGGAATAACATTTGTGGAGTGGACACTATGATTCAGATAATCTGACGCACAGTCATTTACAACCTCAGTGGCCTACTAGCAGAGTGTCCAACCCGAGGCCAAGAGATCACGGGTTCAACAGTCAGACATTACACAAACATCAGAGATGTGTTATATGGTCCACTTGGTTTTTGGTATATCCCACATAATTCTTCTTGAAAGAAACATGGGTCTGGGTTACTATGGGTTAAAAAGCTTGATTGGGGAGCCAAACCACCAAAGGACTCCTAAGCATGGCTATGACTGCTGCTCACCGCTAAACCCGGAGGTGGGTCACATGCATAAAACATTTTTTGCTTACACAGGTGTGACAACTGATGGCACTTTTCTTCCACACAAGGAGGAGAATTTAAAAATACTCTAAAGCTTAATTAAACTTAAATGTAAATTACAAAGCTTTTAAACATAAATCAACTTCCATCCATCCAATTTCTAAACCAGCTACTTCCTGTTGAGGGTCATGCGAATGCTGGAGCCTATCCAGCTACAGTTGGGTGAAGGAAGAGTACGCCCTGGAAAGTTTACCAAGCAAAATCAACCACCAAGATGTTTGTATTTGTGCATCAGGGACAGCAAAAGAAAACATCAGCCGATAAGAGCTTTTTCCTGGTGTGCTGTTTTTTTTTCTATCCCATGGCTCAGCTTCACTTCATTTGAATTGTAGACAATCAGCAGTTATATTATCGTGCCTCTGTTCTAAAACGTATAAACCTCAACTGTACCACTGACATGGAAACAGAAAGTTTCAGCAAAGAAGGTTCTGCTTTTCCAAGTCAGCACTTTAGATTCCATCCCCAGTATAAATTGTAAATCATCTTCTAAAAAGCTGTAAAAAAAAAAATAATAAAATAAAAATAAAAAAACAGTCTCCAAAAACATTTATTTAAAATGTCCTCACCAAGAAGGAAGGTCTAAGAGCAGGAATACCCATGATCTGTGTAGTTCAGTTTAGAAATGAACTATTATTTATATTTTATGACAGATTATGTTTTTGTTCACCTATGGGTGTGAAGCCCGTTGAGACAACTACGTTGTGATATTGGGCTCAATAAATAAAATTGAGTTGAATTACATAGAAAGTTTTTTATCAAGATCTTTCAATTCAACATTCGCTTTTATGCTGCGTAAATTTATCAATTGTTATAGGCAGGCAACTTGTGGACTAAGGAGAGACCTGTCACACACAGAAAAGCCCACTAGGTCAGATAAACCAGTTTCACATATCTTTTATAAAGCAGATGCAGTTTGTTGATTACCATACTAAAAATTACCATTTGGGTCAAGAATGCACAAGCCAAAGTCAGTAAGATACGTTTTTAGTCTTTTTTTAAAGTGTTACTTGACAGGATGCTTTGCTATGCCTTTTTGTTTAAAATTATGTTACTTATAAATGTGTGACTAATTCAGAACAAGATACCGATGTTAACCTGTTTTTTTTTCCCTTCATCTACAGTTACAGCTTTTTTTTGTTCAGAAGTCATAAAAATAATTGAAAAGATATGAACAACAAGCATACCTGTTTATACTCACAGGTATAATCAATAAACAAAAATAGTAAGATTTTAATAGAGAAAGACAAAGCAAAAAACAGAGGGGGAAAAAAAAAAATCGATATAAATCAAATAGCTATAGCTATCGATAACATGATAGTACTTTTTCTTTATTTTAATTTCAGTGATGGTATATAATGACAATAACCCAAAATATTATATTGTTTTCAGGCATTTTTTGGTTATGATTTAATATTAAATGTGATCACCTGGAGGTAGAATAAGGAAATCTCTACTAGTTTGTCCATGTTTTCTCAGCATGTTTACTGTAGCAGATGGGATTCATCCAGGTGAAACTGTGGGACAGCTGGGGGTGCAAGATGAGCCAGAGGTGAGGTCCACAGCCAAAAACAGGAGCACAGACAAAATATAATATATTAAAAGGTAAAATCGTGGTTTGATCTGTCCATCGATCTTGGTTTGTGCAGCAAATCGAGTCACCGCCTAAATAACGATCCACAGCCCTAAATATCATCTGAAGTTTTCTTTTAGTCAGATAGATTTTTTTGGTCAGTGTGACATCTTTAAGTCAGAATCTTGTGATGATTCCACACCACTCTGGATGTTCTGATGTTCCAGAAGAAACACCTCAACCACTTGTACAAGGTGGAGCAGTTTTCATGGACTTTCAGAGCCCCTCTATCCACGGTACATGTAATCAGTCACTGCTCACAGCTCATGTGTTCCATGACAACCTTAAGAAGAACGCTTCTGCCTTTGTGTTTAACTTTGAGCAGGTCAACATGCTTACTCTGCACTGGACACAGGGCTTTTAAACCGGCACAAAATGGCTGCCATGTCACTGACTACAATTAAAACTGTTGCAGATGGAGCAAAGCTAACGAGCCATGCAGGAGACAAGTCTAGTCTCCAAAGGGAGACATTGTGGAAAATAAGCGGATAATTAGATTTTTAGGATTTGGTAGTAAATGGATGAAGCAGCAGACACATTACATTTTTGTTTGTTTTACTAAATGTAATGGGCTTCAGCTACAATTGTGTTTATTATCATACACAGAACTAAAAACTGTAAATGTGTCATTGGTAACACTGAGGCTCATCACATTTACATTTTTTTTAGTTCTTTAGTTAGTTTTCTTAGTTCTACATCTATGTTTACTCTGTGAGTCTTTCAAAAAAAACAAATATGCCACCCTAACATGAAGAAATGTGGCTCAGAAAGCTACAAACTAATAGCAGTAGTGACAGAAATACTATGAAGGATCAAAATACTTGCTAAAGTATGTGCAGTTTGTACATGTAAACACGCAAACACTACTGTTTGTCGGCCGCATCTCAGGATTTCACGTAACAGCAACTAGGTCCGACTTACCTTGACTTGGAAGGGGTGGATCTCATTCAGCGAATGTCTTCTTAGCTTCTTCGTCAACGTCTTTAGCATTTTATAGCTGATTAGCTTATGGCTTGTCAGTCCAATTATTTACCTTTCATTAGCTGTCTCTTTAAGAACGGTTACAACTTCATTAGCTTTACAGAAGCGACACGGAAAAATTACATTTGTCCTCAAACTCTTCCACGTAAACAGAAAACTGTTTACAAACAATAAAACCTAGTTAGTCGGTGTCAACAAATGCGATAAAGCAAATTTCGTCAAACTGCGTATGTCGGGTTTTTCGCCAAGCAAACTTCTTCTTAAGAGTTTGTTGCTTAAAGCTATTTTCCTTCCTTTTTTCCTGGCGCCAACTGGCTTAAAAACGTCAAATATTCGCAATTTGGCGTAAAGATGCTGGCTGAAATGAAAGGTTATATCAACTTGGTTGCATTCAGGCAGGCAGGCAGGCGCGCACGCGCGCACGCTCACACACATCCAAACACCCGAGTGACCAGCAGCAGCCACACAAACACTTCTCCTTCAGCCGGAGCGATCTGCGCAGCGATTGGCTGAGCCATGGCTACGTCATCCCTCCCCGGAGAAGGAGGCTAGAGAATTAAAGTCACACTGTGGTTTCAAGTAAATAGTTTTAATCTTTTAAACATTAAGTTGCTTTAATATTTTTCCTCTTGATTCAATTAAATTTTGAAAAAATATCTAAAAGGAAATGTAAAAAAAAAAAAAAAAAAAACAGGCACACACATTTATAGCATATACATTCCTGTACACACACATAACATTTAATTTTATATTTATAATTTTAAAATTGAGCTTCTATTTTAACAGTATACCTCCTGACTTGGCATGTTTATTTTGACTTCAGCTTTTCAGGTCACAGGGTTTCCACAGCGAATCACCCCACTATTTGTACGGAGGATTTGGCTTCAGTTTTAAGCCCGATGCCCCTCCTGACCCAGCTCTCTGCATTTACCTGGACATGGTACCGGCATATGAAAACACTAGAACGTGTCCCCCATGTGGCTTCAGCCCCTGATAGTCTCAGGCGGTTCATACTGAAGGACTAAACCCAAATCTTGCTGGGATTTTTTTGTATAGTCGATGTAATGGAGCAGCGTACAAAAAAAAGAAAAAGTGAATCATTTCCTTTATTCAGTGTTTGATATCTGCTTTAAAACAGCCTTAATTTTGCAGATGTATGGCTGGGCTGACAGTTTGCTCACATGTGTCCAGACAGAACCAGACGGAGAGATGTGAATAGAGAGGGCAGGTCAGCTGTAATTGGTGCAAATGGGGCGTCCAGTTTCAATGATGTCATGCTTTACAAACACCATGGGCTCGATGGACGTAGCAAATGCTGCACTCTTGTTCTGCACAGAAGCATTTGCAAATCATAAGGGAAGGCTGCAGTGCAGCATATTTAACAGCATGTTGCATTGTTGCTATTTTTGTGTACATTTGACCATTACAACAGCTGCTTGTTCTGCTTCAGAGCTGTGTTTCAAGAGTCACATTAAAGCCTGTTTTATCAAACATTTGAATTTGCTTTTTGTCTTCCAGCATTGCTTGTTCCACTCTCCTACGTGCATTTGACCTGCACATTTTGCATGATGAGAGCCTGTTGTTTTCTTAAATGCACTTAGTCTCACTTGGTTATGCATTTGTAAATGTGCGTGCGTGCACGTCTGTATGTGGGTTTTTACAAGAGAGGGAAACAGAGAGTCTTTCTTACTTAACTCCCTCGGTCAATGACCCAGTAAACTTTCCAAGCAACCTGTGGCTTGGTTTCAGGTCAAGCTCAATGCAAATCCAATTTGCTGCTGAACATAGTCCATCAGTCATCTGCATGCAGGATCTTTTCCCCGCCCTGAAGGTTTGGTTTCCTTATGAGCACAAACTCTCTGAAGTACAAAAGGAACGAATGGAACGAACATTATTGTTTAAAAAAAGACTTTACAGTTGGCTGAGCTTTTTCTGGAAAGTGGGATTTGCATCTTTTGGACACATGAGGGCAGTATTTACATTCTAGCAGCAAAATGGCACACATTGTGTTGCTGAAACACAAAAGGCAACAGTAAGTTTGACAACGACTTTTCCAGAGCAGTCTGTTGCAAATACAGATTGATAAAGTTGATATTATTGCTATTCAGGTAACATTTGACCTTTTCAGGCTGATCTATCCACTTCATCAAGTCTATTGTGAGTTATGCTGTTTTAAAATTGTTCTAAGAGAAAGTCAGGCAGAATTCCACAGAATTTTATTTGCAAAAGAATGATAATTTGCTCTGCATGTTTTTGGTTTGCTTCAATAACACAAACAGGACTATTTAAGCCTGATATATTGGGGTAGATCCCCTGTGAATTTTTTAATTATGTCGTTTTTAGCCAAAATAAAAAATTCACAAATTCACAAAAATTCAAAAATCCTGTGTCATTTTTGAGAGCAGCAGGAGTTCGTTAAGAAATTGTGGACGAGGCTGTTGGCACAAAGCAACCCCCAACCCCCCACTGCTGAGAGCTCTTTGTTTACATTCTCTTCTATTATCTTACAGCCCCTCATACCTCCAAGCTAACATTAGTGGAGCAAAAGAAATGTCAAGCAATATCCAGATGTAGAGTTTTGATCCACATACCAGCTCGGACGGGGAAAACAAAGACGCACATATGTCTGTTTGTCTACAAGTGGATGCATCAGAATTGGAGCACTGAGCTTGCAATCCCAGGTTATTTTCAACGTTACAAATATGCTGTTTTTCAAACTGCATTTTTTGTCTGCTCCTGATTTACAACAATTTGCAACACATTTGCATCAAAATGAAATTTAAAGGTTAATATTTTTTAGATATGTCCTACATCATCAGAAAAATGTCACAAAAACATGTCAGAAAAACCAAAAACCTCATTTTCATCAGAGTCGGAATTCCGGAGTCGGAATCTTCATTGGAATCTTTAATCTATCAGGAACTTTGCAAAGAGCTTTTTGTCAGGACTGCTGACGATGAGCAACAGTGAGGAGGGTCTGTGTCATTTTCCTTTATTGTCAAAGTTCTCCAGGTTTGCTTGAAAGAAGGTTCTTCTAAAAACTCAAACGACTGCTTAATAAAGATGCTTAAGTGTACAAGTGAGATTAAGTTACACATGGCAGATTAAGAAAAGTGTTAAAGGGGTTAAGAAGATCACAACATTGTCTTCTCTGATTGAACAGTGTGTTTGGGTTCATCACCTGCCTGTGTTTATTTCAATAAGGAGTGATATTAGGATTTCAATAAAACATGTCTGAATAAGTTTATAATCTTTGAGGGTTAGTTAGGCTCTGAGCCAATGATGTCATGCAGATGAACTTGGACCTTATATGTATAAACTCCGGAGTCTGAATTCTGATGTTGGTTGGAGGCCAGACCATGAAAAAGCATCTCTCCAGGTGGAGACCAGAGCAGAGGAGGGCTGGAGAAACTGTTTGAACCAGAGACAGCATATTCCTGCATTTAAAGTTGAAGATATGATGGTGATTGTCTGAGAAGAATGGCGAGTTGTTTAACTATTGGTTCAAAGTGAAGACCTAATTGATAATATCGTGTTGAGTGATGTAACAACCCAGCATACCATAGATCCTCATAATTGACATCCCACCAAAGCTTGACTACTGATGGAGCGATAATTCTAGTTTCCATGATGGGAAGAAGCCAGTTCTTAGAGAATTTGACTCATCACTCATTGGCTCACAGCCCCTGAGGTCTACTCGGCTCATCATGCTCTTTTCTGACTACAAGGGCATACACTTTCTTCTAGCCTCAGATGTAAATACTTTCAATTTTTATGCTTTTCAAATCTTGATGCTTTTTTTTCTCCTTTCACATGGCAAAGTAAAGAGAGATTTTGTGTTGTTCTTAAATATCTGGTCATGCTTTTTTATCATCTTACTATTTCTATGACAGCATCATCAGTTTGGTGATTTGAAAACAAATTTTTGATGAGAATCAGACAATGTATTCTGCGCCTCTTTTTTGTGTCAGTGTTTGGTGTCAAGTCCCAGGCCTCGAGGGCCAGAGTCCAGCACGTTTTCCTACTAGCCTGCAGCTGTAGCTTGTCATTGGCAAAAGACACCTGAGCCAGGTAATCAGCATCAGATGAAGCAGAGTTTCTGAAAAGCCAGCAGGTTGCCGGCCCTGCAGGCCCGGATTTTGACACCCCTGCTTTGGTGTAAACTTCACGTTGATAAAGAAAAAGAAGAAGAAAAAAAGACTCACGTTTATGTTACTGTATTAGGAAAGGGGGCTCATTTTGTCATTCGTGTAGGCAGTCTGTGGGAACTCACAGCTCCCTGTGGGGTTAATAATTCCTCTCCAGCAAATGCGGACAAATGCAGGCTTTTGTCTGCCCTCTGCTGGCGGCTCCCTGCTACTGAACACATTTCATAAAACTTACTTTGAGCTGTGCAGGTCCTTACTCTTGTGTTTGTAAAAAAAGACTAAACAAACTTTCTTTTGTGTCATATTTAACATGAAGTGAAAGTAATGCAATCACACAATCTTGACACAATTATCTGTTGATGATTGATGAAAGTGTTTCTTTTTTGCTTGAACGTCTGCTTGAATGTGTGTGTAACCCTTACTGTGGAAAAGACATGTTCACAAAAGAGTAATTTATCTGTAAAATTACTTGAGCGCTGCAAAAACAAACAAAAATAACCCTGGTTCCAGTTTCTGTGTGGAGTCTGTAGATCATGACAAATCTTTGGAAACAATTATTATTTTTATGTTTTTTTTGGTAACTCTAAATCTTCCCTGATGTCCAACTATGATCATTTTGTAATCTATTCTAAATCATTCCATGTTATCTTTTAAGTATAATAATGCCATTTTTAGCCAAAATGAAAAACAAAAAAACAAAAAAAAAAACACCCTGTCATTTTCTACGATATAATTTTTGCAGAGCGGCTGGAGTTCATCGTAAATTTGTTTCTAAGTTGTTGATTCTAAGTTTGATTCGAAGCGGGACCAATGGCGCAGGAAAAATCCCACCACCACTTCCCATCATCCATCTGTTTACATGCTCTCTCTTTGACTTACTGACCCCCACAACCCCAACCTAACATTAACGATGTGACAAAAATGGCGAGCAATATCAGAGCGATCCAGACGTACAATTTTGATCCAGATTCAAGCTCAGACAAGGAAGACAAAAACACACGTGAATCTATTTGTCTGCAAGTGGATGCATCAGAATGGAGCAGACCAGGGAGAGGCACAGCATGTTTTTGACGTCACAAATACTGTCAGGTTTTTGAATTTTGTCCCTCAGTCACCAG
Organism: Oryzias celebensis; assembly: GCA_014656515.1. NCBI lineage: Eukaryota > Metazoa > Chordata > Actinopteri > Beloniformes > Adrianichthyidae > Oryzias > Oryzias celebensis. Next base: position 32,151,773 of record BNCR01000005.1, on the reverse strand, counting down.
TTTCCGGCTCATGATCAACAGCTGTGTTCATTTCTGTTAATGACCCTCAGCCTATAAAAGTGTCTGGTTTTCAGTTTATCCTTGTCAGGTCCTCTGTTTTTTCTGCTCTACCACCTTATTGTTTCTCCCATGGGGTTTTTTTTGGTTGTCATGTTTAAGTTTGTTTATTAAAAGTTTACGTTTCTGCCACCAAGTCTGGTCTCCTGCATTCTGGTTCCTCCACCACCACTCCTGTGATAAATACAATCTTTTACAGATGGCATATTTTCATCTGCTCCTGGTTCACAATAATTTGAATAAAGTAACACTCAGAAATCCAACTTTGAGCCCCATTTTCCTCATGTATGTTCATCAGAAAAGTTCCAAAAGAATATGTTATGTAATCACTAATAACACAATTTTCATCAGAGTGGGTCTTTGAAAGTGAGTTTTTTTTTTTAATTATTCCACAGAAAATCAAGGCATAAAAACCTTTGAAACACCTCAAACAAAAGGTGCTTGAAACTACTGAACAGTCAAATAGCAAAGGTGGTCAAGGAAACAGAACATTGGGGATAAATAATGACAACAAAACGTAAGAAAAAAAATATAATAAAGGGGGAGTAAGTGACCAGAGACCAAGGAATTAGTCCTCTTTTAATATTTCAAAACATTCAAAAATATTCCTATACCTTAAGAAGTTTTCTGCTTTTTGTTATCAGTTTGAAAGTACTGAGATTACTGTCCGCTGAATATATTTTAAAAACTGAAAAATTGGGTTTTCTGCTGCTCCGTTTGCATGGAGTTTCACAAGGATCAGGAGGTTATTGAAAGTGAAGTTATGGTTTTTGTCCACAAGGGTCATTCCAAATATTATGCTATCTGACGTTTTAGGATGTGGGTAGAAAAGATTTGGTTGATAAGCAGTTTTTTGGTCTTCCCAGAATCACAAATATAATACAAGAATAAATGATCTATCGTTGCAATATCGCCGCCACAGAAACATTTGTTATCGTCCAGATTTTGAAACTTCGACTTGGTGATTCTTCAGATGGAAAAATATTTGTAAGAATTTTAAAATTAACTTTTTTTCTGCCTTGGGATTTAAAGGATATGAAAGCTAATTTGTTCTCAGTTTTGTAACCTGTGTACACATGTAATTAGGGCAGGGTTAGGGTTAAAACCTAAGTGCGGGCATTGCAACAATGTGCATTCTGGCCACACGTGTGGCCAATGGGAATTTCCTTCAGTTTTGGTGCTTGGCTGCTCTTAAATACAGGTGAATAACATCGGCCATTTCATGACGCTTTGTCTTATGTAAAGCACACACCTTTCAATATTAAACCTCTATTTGTTTTCATGTATTTCTTCATATGACCCATTGTCTTCATGTTTATATCTCTGATGCATGTATGGCTCTTACTTGTATGTCTGTTTATTGCTATTTTGTTTGTTGTGACATTTAATTCATGTATTTTACTGATTCTTTGGCATCAAGATCAGGGGATGACAGATAAAAAAGTCCTTTTGCGTAATCTGGCCTTTTAAAAAAAATTTTTTCAATGAAATTGCACTGTCCACCTTAAATAATCCAATCTGACCTATCAACTCTGTTCCTCTGTTAAATACCGGTAGATGACAACTTTCATGATTTTCTTTGATAAGACTCCTTATAGACAGAAGGGATATGAGCAAATTGTGGAATAATCTGTGTCAGCAACAGAACTTTGTGGCCCAAAAGTGACCCAGTGACACCAGAATCCATTTCTTTTGACTCAGTGGTTTCCTTAAACAGAAAAGTCACACATCCTTGAAATAGCATCCTGTTTGTTTTCCTTAATATTTGCATAACCAAAAATAAAAAAAAAAGTGGTGGCAAAAACAGGAGCAAATACAAGCCGACAGGTTTTTCTCTCCCCTCATCACTTATTTAACACTGAAATATCATGACAAATCAGCCAGCTGACCTATGAGCGTCATTGAGTCTGTTTTTAGCTCTGTATACAGCAAACATCAGCCCACTTGGCTTTGGAAGTCCTTGTCTTTCTCTTTCCTGCTGCCCGCTTCGCCCACACTCTCCCCTGGATAGCAACATACGGCCACAGCCTCTCCTCCCGCTTCCACTCCTACCTCACCCACTGACCCACTGGCGGAAAGCAAAGGAGCCATCTGTGGTGGAGAAGCTACTTTTAGACTTCCAGGCTGCTATTTTCTCCCCGTTGTCATTATTTTCTTTTACATAAAAGTACAGGCTTACTCACCGGCTTCAGCCTGTGGTTTTCTATCATTGCTTCACAGCTTTTGATTACACAGTGCTGCACTTGGGCCAGAAAAGCGCTGTATTACAGAAAGATGCAGAACAAACATGAGACAGCTTTAATCCTTGGGTTAAAGACCCACTCTGATGAAAAGGCTGTTTTAAATGATCTTGTAGCATTTTCTCGTAATGTATGTCATGTATTAAAGAATCTAAGAGTTTCTTTATTCAAATCTTTGATGATCAGGAGCAGATGAAAACATACAGTTTAAAAAATCACAGATTTTTGATGCAATAACTGCCATGGGCACGCCAAAGTCTCCCTTATGTTCCACTTGTGATGCATCCACTTGCAGATGAATAGATCCATTAATGTCTTTGTTTTCCTTATCTGAGCTGGTGTCTTGCTCTGAGTTTGGTTGCATAGCTCTGATAATGCATAGCTCTGATAATGCATAGCTCTTATAATGCATAGCTCTGATAATGCATAGCTCTGATAATGCATAGCTCTGATAATGCATAGCTCTGATAATGCATAGCTCTGATAATGCATAGCTCTGATAATGCATAGCTCTGATAATGCATAGCTCTGATAATGCATAGCTTGGCGTCGTGAAGTGCTATAAGCTACCGTAAAAAAGAGTAAGCAAAGGGCTGAGAACTCAGAGGAGAATTTCTAATGAGCTCCTGCTGCTCTGCACAAACCATGTCCCAGAAAACAAGACAGTTTTTTGGGGGGCTAAAAACAGCAAAATCAGAATTAAAAGACCACTTGGAACCATTTTACAATAGAAAAATATATAGTTGTACAAAGTTATAGGTGAAGATAATTTTTTCTACATCATGTGTAATAAAAAATAAAAACCGGTTTCACAAAAAGCAGACAACACAACAAAAAGTGTGCAACATTGGGCACAAATCTAGATCAGTTGTTTGGTGTGTTTGCAGTTCTTTCTCATTAAAATGTTAGGCTGCACTGACAGAGGGACATGCGTTCTTGTGAGGATGTCTGTAAATACTGTCCTCTTTACCTGAGATTAGGCACAGAAAGAAAATAACTTGTGAAGAAGCAAACCAATCTGCCTGAGTGCAGATTCAGGATCATGCACATAATGACGCAAATGACTTTATAGCTGATTTTTGTCCTGCTCTCCCAGCAAAAACTGATATGCAGGATACTGAGACACAGGTGACATCAGCCTGTTGGTGTTTCAATTTGTTCATTATGACATTGGTGGTTCTGCGATAGACGGATGACCTGTCCAGGCTGTACCCCGCCTTCATCCAACTGGAGCCAGGATAGGCTCCAGGAGCCCTGTGGTCCCAGAATATATAGCAGGTAAAGAAAAAAGATGGATGGATTATGACGTTTGTATCATACAAAAAAGCAGTTTAACACTAACAGATGGCTTCATCTTGGATTTCTGTCATGCCTAGAGCTAATGTAGCACATGGTTGCTCTGGGTGGTTAATGAGAACAATAATAAGTCACACAGGCTTCCTCGCTGATGCAGAGTTTGTCTTTTATTTGTTTTTTACATGTGACATCTCAAAGAACAAATTTGTAAATGAATAATAAAAAAAAAAAACAATAAAAAAAACCCCTCAACATTTGAGTGTATATAGAGAACTGGAATGAGTGACCACTCCCCCCTCGTGTTCCAAACAGGAAGTACCTGCAGGTTCCAAGGAGCTAAAATCCTATAGATTTCTATGGAGAAATAAACAGCTGTTACTCAGTCATTCTTTTTCTCAGAATAACCATTCTTGCTCTGATACCCTTTTTTTTTACAATTTCTTGCCAAATTTTTTTTTGGTGATATATTTTTTTTTTTATTGAAAGGTATTCAAGTTATAAACTGACCAATCAGATGCCTCGAAAAAAGTCTAGCATCAAACAATAGAAATGTTTGATTGACAGATTTCGTGTAGCCCGTTTTCAAGTGGTAGAGGTATAGCTTTTTATTAAGCTCACGCCTAATTTTTGAGAGGGGTCGAAACGACTCAGACCGACTCAGAGCAAGAATTCACAGATGAAAGCATGTCATTTTCTATGGAAAACATCACACTGGCTCAGTCCAGTTCTCAACTATAGTCAGTGGACTCAACACTCGGTTTATTGGAGTTCCACACCTACTAGAATGACAATGCCTGCCATTTTGAGTGCTCGAATATTTGGATTATTTTGAAAAGACTTTGGGGTATTATAGGAGAATAACTAAAAACATATCAGGACAGCAAATTAAATGTATTAAAGGTGAGTGTTCCACTGTCACCAAGACATTATAGCCTGATTAGTTTTATTTATTTACCTTTTATATTTACCTCATCAGGCATTTTCCTTTTCATGGTAACCACAGAAACCCCCTTTTTTACAGCTGTCATTTTTGTGTCTCGTGTATTTGGAATGAAGCTATAACTGTTTTAGCTTAATAAAAGACAATAAAGCTAGAGAAAGATTGGGAAAATGAAGCATCTTATGCAATACAACTGCCTTTGTAAAAGAGTCAGTTTGACTGCTAAGTTCAACTGAGATAGTTAACACCCTCTTATTTTTTGTTTTTTCAAATTTTAACAATAAAACAATGTTAGAATACATATATGTACATATATGTACATATATGTTGTGACATTTCAAATTTTGAAAAAAGTCAAAATTACTGCACCAGTTGTGTTGATGAAAATGAAAACACACTGCAGTAAGTTCTATAATAAAAAAAAATAACTAAGCATCACATCAGCCTTTTAATGTGCCTTTAAAGTAGGATTGAAGTTAAATTAGTCTAAAACTAAAGATCCCAAACTTCCCTTTTTGTTTTAGTCAACTTATGTTTTTATTTTAAACTTACAGTTGAAGCCAGTTTGGGGTTGGATGTCCTGCCAAAGACATGCTAGGAAATACTAAGTCTGTGCATAAATGTGTATCTACTTGTCCAGTGAAGTTATCTGTAATGTACTACAGTTGAAAGTAACTTGCGCAACCAAATGTCTTAATGCGTTGAACTTGACAGATGCAGAAATGACAAGGCTGCACGATGCATCATGAGAACACGTAAAGTGCTAATTTTGGACAAATTTCTCATGACTGTTGCAGAAGATAGAGGAAAAAATTCCAGGTTTAGCAGCTGATGCAGATGTTGTTGGTAATATTAGCTAATAATAGAGATGCTGACCACAAGCTGATCTTGCCTAATCCGTGTCATAGGCGGGTCATATGACCTCACCAAAGCTGGAAAAACAAACTTGCTCTGTTTTTAACAGAAAGGATCTGGGCATTCTTATTTGTTTAAACCCAGAGTCAGTTTAAAAATAGCTGGTTGGTTTTAAATTGGCGGTGCTAAATTTGTTTGTCTTCACCTCCTTGCGTTGTTTTGTTGCAGGTAATTCCTCAAATTTTAATTTTATTTTGTGGTGAGACATGTTTAACCTTATTTTTAGCTGAAGTCAATGCATTTTCTCATCTTGCATCCATCTCTGACAAACCACATGTTTAGATGTCCTCTATAACAAATACAGTAAAGGTTACAATTAGCCTTTAATTGGTTTACAGTTCATCAGGTTCATAATTAAAGCTGAAACAACAAAAGAGGGCAGCAGAGAGCTGTGGTGCAGTCAGCGAGCTGCAAACGGATTTCCTTACCAGACAACAATGCAGGAAGGAGAAGTGAATTAATGAAAGCAGTAGGAAGCACAGCATGCTACAGCGGCTCTCGTCACTGACTTGGTATGAAAAGTGCTGCATTTAGATGACGGATGAAGTTTGAGCATCCATAGTCAAGATTAACAAAGGCAGGGGGGCCACTGGCTGCTACTTCCTCTCTACGCTCGCTTGGCAGTGCTGTAATTGCTGAGGTTGCCTAGCGACCGGAAGCATGGAAACAGAAGGTGTCACTTGTTACATCAGAGCTGCTTTTAGCCAAATTGTAAAATAGCCATCCATGGATCATGGGGGCTTAAGTTGCTAAAGATACACAGAGAAGGTAGGAGAAATGAACAGAGGTCACTATGGGGATCACTGATTCGTGGATATTTCTGGGAACAATTAAAATATCAATAATGAAAAAAACAAAAAAGAGCCTTCTAAAACATTTTTATTCAGTGATAACAGAAGAAAAGTGTATTTAAAAACACTGGACATTTTTACATCACTACACAGTACATTACACTTTAACAGTTCTTTTTGGATTAATCATTTTTTAATAGTTTAGTTTATAGTATGTAGCTCATCCAGAGAAGGAAGCTTTGTCAATGTAATTGCTCAAAGAACAAGACATTTTTAAAAACAAGTCACGTCTTTTTTTTGATTAAGACCAACTCTGCAAACCTCATTGTTTTTAAGCAGAGAATGTGCTGTGATGTAGATTGTTGTCTGGATTTTCTTATTCTAGTTGCTATGATGCTTCACAATATCGATCATGGTCTACATTAGCAATACCCAACATTTTCTGTGAGCTCTAAATCAGATGTAAAATGTTCACTTTTAGCCCAGCCCATAATCAACGTTTCATTGTCAGATTTATGCTGTAACACCAAGAAAATTCAAGTGAAAAAACGCCTCCTCAGAGCAAAAAATAAAAATTCAAATGAATTATAAAGGTAACTCCCTTCCAATCATTTACTTGTATGAACTTAAAAAAACATATTTGGAACCTTTTTTAGAGCGTTTCAGAACAAAATATTGCATTTTTACAATGTATGGATTCAGAAAAGGCGTTAAAAAAGCCTTAAAACAAAAAATTTCAAAAGGACACTCGACTGTTTCTTTAAGTTTCTGTGTTCCATCCCCCTTTTAGATAATAAGCCTTTTATTTTGTGTTTCTGGTACTTTTTCAAATAATTTTTGCAGGATTAAGGTTTTTACTTCAATTGCTTGTTGCATTTTTTAATCTTTCAAAGAGTTTTCAAAGAGAAAGACAGGAGGAATTCTAATTAGTTGCACAAATTATTGTTGATCTTTTATAATTTGATTGCAGTAGGCAATTTTATGCAATATTAGTTCAATAATATCACTGCAATAGTAGTGCAGTGAAATTAATGCTACAGACACAGCAGGCCCTTCACATGAGTGACACTTTAAGTAATCCAGCTAAAGCTTTTTGCTGAAAAGAAAAACATGGCTTATCAATAGATGAAGTCTACTATAAATGAAAACAGGGTTATATGGTGGGCTTTCACCACACCACACTGCACTCAATGTGTAGTTGCACAACCACAGAGCCCATGTTGCTGGCCTATTTTGTCACTGGCATCCATTCTTACCATGAGCAAGAATTGTCATATTTATTATGTGCTTATTTGTTCATTTATTTGAGTTTGGACCTTCACCCTAAAAAGTGGTCGTCTAAGGAAGGAGGGTAGGTCATATGGGTCCCCCACGGCCCACATCCCCCTCCCACACATAGAGAGAGGAGCCAAGAGGGGCCCACTCCAAAGGTCAAGCCCCAGTCCCCAAGAGCCGCCCCTGTAACATCTCTGGTCAGGCACTGGCGGGACCAAGGCAGCCCAATCAGTCAGGGCCCCCAAGGTCCCGTATCGGTGGTGGACCTTCACCTTCCTTCCCACAAAATTCCCCTCCCCTCATGTCTGCTCCCCCCCAGACCCCACGGCCATGGTAGACATAGCCTGCGCGGGCCCCAAGAAGGTTGCCTCACCCCGTCCCAGGGCCAGACAATGAGTGATCCCAGCTCACAGTTTGTGAGGATTTTGCTGTTTTTTTATGGTAAGTTGGAATGTTTCTTAACCCTTTAACACCAGAGCTTTAGCTCCAGTCTTTTTTTCTTTTTACTACCGTAACTGGTAAACCATTTACACAATTAACGTAATTCCAGCGGATTCTGAAGTGGAGAAAAGCGGCTTTGTGCTGATATGCTTACACAATCAACATGAGTCGACTGATTTGCACGTTACATTTGGCTCACATGGCTTGGTGTAGGACTGGCGCGCAGTTCCTGGGCAGGACCCTTCATGCTGCTCCCTATCCGAGTCTCCCTGTGCCATGAAAATACAGGGTTGTGTCGGGGAGGGCATCCGGCGTAACAGCTCTCTACCAAGTCACCTGTGAGAAACAGTGAAAGCTTATTAGCTGTGGCAACCCCTGATGGGATTTGCTGAAAGGTGAACAACAGTAATGTATTGCATATCAGTGCAAAGTCAATATAAAAGCTGCTTTTCTCCATATCAGAATAACCAGAATATATTTCAAAGTTGCAGAATGTCAAAGAGTGTATGCTATTTACTAAGTGTTGCTGGTGACATCACCGGTGTTGAAGGGTTAACTGGAATGATCTAGGAGTGATTAGAACAGAATGAGTATTTTACTGATCTTTTTCCTGACTCATCATAAGTCAATGTCCCATAAACAGGCTTTGCAGTTGTAGCAGTCATCTACTCCTGCTCCAGGTACACTCACAGACTCTCAGAACTTCCAACTGGAGCTGAGGGGCGTGCTGTTGGAGCCTATTGAACATCATATCAACAACAAAGCTTCAGAATTACTTCAAGACAAAAAGAAATGGAAAGTAGGCTTCATTGGAGGAAAACAAAACATGCTGAAGAGGTAATGTGTGCAATCACACTTTTGACCATCAAGTCACTACAAATAGAGATGGAAGAACTCTGTAAACTGACCCCCTTCCATCTTGGGTTTCAAAGCACATGTCTGTTGTGTTTTATGGAGGCTTTCTGTGCATTTATGAATGGATTTTAATGTCTGACATTATCACAAATCTTTTAGCCTCTAGACAATTACAACATAACTCCAACAAGATGTCAAACTATACATTGCTTGTGCTTTGACAACACTCCTGGTGCTTTCATTTCAAATCTATGCTCATAGATCTGTCAAACCATCATCTGCAAAACACAGGTGATGTTTTAAGACAGAAGGTTCCATCACAAAAAACATCAGGATTTGAAACCAAGAAGCAAATCCAACCCTAAGAGACTGTTTGGAGCTGAGAGATTCAGATTCACTTTAATGACTGTGGGGATGATTTTTACAGGCTTTCTGGTGTACTTACGTCATGTATTTTGTAAAGAACTTGTCACTCTCGCCAAATGGGCAATTATCCACTCAAGGAACAAAAAGTGGGTCACCAAGGAGATGAAAACCTGTTTGGCACAGAAAATAATAGCTTTTTTTCACAAGGTGACAGAGTCAGAGTCTCAGAGCTGCTGAAAGAGTTCAGAGAGAAGTCTAGGCTGGTTAAAATACAGTGTACAGATCAAGTGGAAAAGAAATGTGCATCAGGAAATGCAGGAGAGGGATTGCAGGACTGGAAAATCACAATGGACAGGAGGCCCCTATGTCTGCCAACTATTTCTCTTGGATTGCCTGAGAGCACATCATTGGGGACTTTATTGGGCACACCTGTCCAGCTGCTCATTTACACCAATTTCTATTCATTCTATTCTAATTCTTTATATTATGCCAATCACATGTCCGCAACATAAATGTGTTTAGGTATGAAGGCATGGTCAATACAATCTGCTGCAGTTCAAAGCGAGCATCAGCATGGGGAAGAAACGGGATTGAAGTGACTTTGGTTGTTGGTGCCGGACGAGCTGGTCTGAGCATTTCAGAAACTGCTGATCTATTGAGATTTTCTCCAGCAGCCATCTCTAGGGTTTACAAAGACCGGTCCAAAAAAAGAGAAAATATCCAGTGAGTGGCAGTTCTGTGAGCAGGAGTGTCTTGTTGGTGACAGAGCTCAGAGGAGAAAGACCTGAATGCTTCCATCTGATAGAAAGACAACAGTAACTCAAACACTGGTTACAACCGAGGTCTGCAGAAGAGCATCTCTGAACTCACAACAAGTCTAACCTTGAGGCAGATGGACTACAGCAGCACAAGAACACAATGGCTCTTTGTTTTTCCTGTTTTTCCTTCAGCTTCTTCAGCAACTTTGCATAAAGACATTAACTTAAACATTTTAGCAAAATTGTAATCCTTGTTAAGTACTTTGCTGCTTCAGTTATAGAGCTAGAACAAGGAGAGAGCACTTACTCTAACTCTGTCCGTCTAATCTGAGTTTATGATGTCATAGAGGATCCAAAATAGCTGCCAAAACAGAAGCATTTGTCAACAAACGTGTGACTGGAAAATGAGCCATTGTGAAATGATAAAGGTCTTAATCATTAAACCCACTGGAGTAAAACCACGTCATCTACTGAAAATAAAAACCATGAAAAACAAATGAGGAAACAGAGTCAGGAGTTAGCAGAGAAGCTGACATAATGAGACAATTGTTAATATCTTGTCCATGTCTTTAAAAGAAAGTAACTATATGTGTTGAGAAAAAAAAATGTTGACAAAAGTGAAATTTGAGTTGCAGTGCATTTTGCCATTTTTGGATTGTAACTGTGTTATTACAATGCAACTTTTTAAATACTTGTGTAGATTGATGATGGTGAAGACAGATACAATATACCTTTCTTTTTTTTTTGGCAAAACTGGATATTTTATGGTTTCATACACATAAAAGAATGTCCCAGATGCTTTCTTGGTGCATTTGTAAGAAACTTGACACTCATGCATGCTGCATTCAGGGAGTTTTAAGACCTGAATTTTACAAAAGGACTGAATTTAACAAAAGTTGTATCCAATGAAGATGGATCATTTCTATTTTAATGGTGGAATTTCTTTATAGAATAAGATGATCACAAAACCAGTGGTCTGTTTTTATGCTAAACTCTATTGGTCTGAGAATCTGTTAGCAACTTTAGTGCTTAGTTTTATTTAAATACATGTTTTGTTGGAATATGCCATATTTTTTTGTTAAAATTTCTGTTTTTTGCTTAATGTCTCCAGTGGGCATTCCTTACTCTTCACTTTTCAATTTTTTTCTCTTCAGCTTGTTTATCCATTCTTTAAAAATGATGTCCTTCAATCCTTTTCTGCTTCACCATTTTGTCCTTCTCACCACTGATGTTGTCTTGAGCTTCATCAACTGTTCTCAAATCCATCCCCCTAGTCTTTCCTCTCCAACATACCATATACATCTCTGCCTGCATCACTGGCACTTTCACAGTGGATAGCGACAGCCCACTCAGTCCTCTCAGGGAGCAGAAGGTTTGTCCACTCCCACTCAGGCTTTGCGTCATGGAACACAGAGAAATAGAGACAGAGGAGGGAGAACAGATGGGTGGAGAACGCACTGTTGTATAACATTACCAGTGACAACACAGTGGTCATCAGTGCAACTGTAAGGTGCCAGGCTACTGTGGACTCATCAAGCAGATCTAATTTTAGGATTAGGCTAAAAATATTTTAACAAGAACTAAAAAAAATAATACGTTTTTCCCAAACCTGAGCAGAGATTAAATGGAAACACAAAACTCCAGAATCTATTTTAGGGATTTTACGGCTGATTAAAAAAACTCATTCCGTAATCTAAAAATCCCCCCAATTGCCTGTGAGAAAATCTTACCCGAGGATTTGCTTACCACCTGATTGGTATCACCATAGCAACCCAGCACACAACACTGCGTGTGACATCACGACTGACTCAATCGTTTCCATTTACGCAAGTGAAGGGAGCATTGTGCTCCATGTTTCTGCCTTTGACTGTTCCTGTCTGTCAGTTCAAACTTGCCATGATCACAAAGAAGAAAATCAGCTGTAATCCTTGTAAAGACGTACAAATAATAAAAGGAAAGTATGTAAGTACACATGATTGCCGTGATCCGTTTACTTGATCTGGTATCTGGGAAAAGTAAAAAAAAAAACACACATGGGTTAAAGATTTCGAATGTTTGTAATAGTAGGCTATCAATATCTGGAATTAAAAAAAGTTTACAAAAAGCTGGAGTGAAATGCACAGAGGATGGAAGATAAAGTTGCTTTTGTGGAGAAAAGAAGTCAATGCTTCTCTTTAGGAAAACCGGTTCTTTGAAGAATATCGAAACAATAAGATCCTAAATGCAAAAGTCAAAATCTTTTTGAAAAAAGAATAGAAACAAACAACAGAGATACAATTTAGAGTCCAGATAGAAACTTAGATAGTTATTAATATTAGAATCAAAGCACTATATTCCTTAGACTACTATGACAAAAGACCCAAGGCTTGACCTTTCATGCAACTGCCTAACTATGTAGCCACAGGGGCCCCCGAGTCGTGGTCTCCCCGATCCCCAGCACGGATAAAATACAGAGCTGTGTCAGGAAGGGCATCCGGCATACAGATTGCTGCCAAACTACCAGTGCGAATCAGAGAGAGCTGATTGCAGCCCCTCATGGGATGTGCCAAAAGGTGAACAACGACGACAAAACAACCTCTGAAGCATACAAATAGAGCTAAATCAGCAGGAACAAAACAACCAAGAGTTTTTGGTACCCCACAAACGTTTTGAATTCAGAATCAGTTGCTGTGGGAACTCAGTCTGTGACAGCACTTTCCCATTCATCCATTCATCCTCAGAACCTGCTGAATCCCTTTTGGGGTTCCACAGGTGACCACTCTGTTGTGGGGCAACACAATCACACACACAAACATTCACACAGAGGGACAATTTAGAGACACCAGTTAAGCAATTATGAAGCATGTTTTTGGATTGTGGGGGGATTGTGGTGTCACAGGAAAGTTGTTTCCAACCAGTGTTTGGAAATTGAAATGTATCCTTAAAACGGGAGAGAAGCAAAGTGACCCAACTTTGCTCCATCAAACTCAACAGCATACCAAAACTGACCAACTGGAGGGACAACTTGAGAGTTTGTTGAGTGCGTCCTCCCACCTGTTTAAAAAAAATCTGTAGCTCAAAGCAGAAATTGACAAAGGCGATTAGATGTCTCAGTCGACTGCAGTCAGGACTGGCGCATGGGAAACCAGGTTTCATTTAACAAGGGATGTGATGAGCTTAATCCAGTGTGGGTTTTTTTTAGCAAGACCCTTCACGCTACTGCCTATGTAGTCACAGGGGGGCCCAAGTACGAGTCTCCCTGTGCTAGTCCCAGACCACATAAAACACATGGTTGTGTCAGGAGGACCCAACGTAAAAATCTTTGCCAAATCAAATGTAAAAATCAGTGAAAACTGGTTCTCAGTGGGAACCCCTGACGGGATATTCCAAAAGGTGAACAACATCAAAATAACGGATTAACCTCCACCCACCCATACATGAACAGAATATAAAACAAAACTTAAAAATGTTTTGGCAACAGGCTCTACATAAGTTTCTTTGAGGTGTAAAATGTGACCTTCCTTTTGCTACCAGTTTCTAGTGGTCATTTGAGGTACTGCAGGACTTATTACTCCTAGGTTGGCTTGGAAGAATGAACAGACTCCTACTGGTTCACTTGTGGCTCTCTGTGCTAGATCAGGTCACGTGTTCAAAGATGTCAAAAGACTGTATCTGTTGTTTATTTTTCACAGACAGTGCACAATATGGTTGGAAACAAAGTAAATGAAAAAGATATATATATATTGCTTTTGTGATTTTTTTCTTAATGTTCTCAATTTTAAAATGTTTGTCATATCTCTCTTTTTTTTATTGTAAAGCACCTTGGCACCCTAAAGGCACTGTAAGGTGCTAAAGATGCAAAGTTTCATTCATTCGAAATAGACTGAATAATATGTATGTCATGGCTCTAAGATAATATGAGCAGTGATGTGGACATGATCATTCTGATACGACATACATGTTAATATAAGAATTTCCCTCAATATCTATCCAGAGATACAGGTTTTTGTAAATTTATAAGACGACGGATTCAGTAATAAAGTTACACCAATGGTCAACTCAGAAAGTTTAATGACTGATTGACAGTTTATTTGTCAAAAAAGAGAACAGGAAGAAGGAAAATTGCAGATTATATCTTGCAACACTATCTATCTATCTATCTATCTATCTATCTATCTATCTATCTATCTATCTATCTATCTATCTATCTATCTATCTATCTATCTAATCTCTCTCTCTCTGTGTCATACCTGCTGTTATTTAGGATCTGTTCTGAATTAGAGCAGTGGCTCAAGTGTCTATAATACAAAGGGGAGGAAGCTGTGACTTAGTGGGTTGTAAATGAAAAGGAAGAGTGCATGAGATGGTGTTGAGCATCCGTGCAGTGAAGTGGGAGACGGAGAAAGGAGTGAACGTCCGGAGTGGCTGAGAGGGCAGAGTGGGAGGGGTGGTGGAGGACGAGAGCTGAAGGTGGTGCTGGTGGTCTCAGGCTTCTTCTCAGAATGATCGCAGTGACGCAGGCCCTTCCACACACATCCTGACAGCTGCTCCCTGCCTGGTTACAGCGCCGATCGTTCTGTCCAATAACTTTCACGCTGTTTCCACTTCAGAGCGCGGCCTTTCCACCTCCCATCTAATGTTCCAGTTTTTTTCACTTCGTACTCATTAATTAGTTTCTCTTTGTGACAAATGAATGCACCTGGAAGCACAGCTTCACTCAAAATGTTTTTCTTAATCAAGATGAGCTGTGAAGACAATAAAAGAGTATTAACCCTTAATGACAATACAAAAGAAAACCCTGGATAGTAGTTTGAATGGTACTTGCTCAAGTAATAACATTTTTCATTACAACCCACCAGCAATAGAACAAATGTTTATTTCTTTTCCAAATGTTCCTCGATCACACACTGATGGAGCTGTATGAAGTCTCAATAACCTGAAATAAAGATCCTGGTGGACTACAATTAGCAATCATTTTTGATCTCTAAGGAAATTTGCAACAAGTTGCAACAGTAAAACAGCCATCAGTGGGAAAACATGAAGACAAACTCTTCCAACACACAAACCAAGTATCCACCACCTGGAATATGTTGACGTCCTGCTTGCTGTTTAGCTGTGTGCCCTTCTCCAAAAGAAACATTTAAAGCTCCACTCCAACGAAAATTGTGTTTTTGATGTTTTTAGCATGTTTGTGTGGAATTTTTTTTGATGATGGGGGGCAAATATTAAGAAAATTAAGCTAAAATTCCATTTCTGAGTATGTCTTTATTGAAATAGTTGTGAATAAGGAGTAAAACTGCCTTTTCAAAAATATTGTAGTTGTAATGTAGAGAATACATTGGGTGGCTACAAGCTTCCTGCTCAGCTCCATTCTGATGCATCTACAAATAGATTTATGTACGTGTTTGTTTTCCTTATCTAAGGAAAGTTGTTTCCAACCAGTGTTTGGAAATGGAAATGTATCCTTAAAAAGGGAAACTAGCAAAGTGACCAAACTTTGCTCCATCAAACTCATTCAACGAGGAAAACAAAGACATACATGAATCTAGTCATCTACATGTCCATGAATTAGATGGCCCGATAAATGGCCCGATAAATGTATTTCTGCGTCACAAGTACTCTCTTTTTCCAACATCATTTTTTCACCTGCTCCTGATTCACAAATATTTGAATACAGAAATACTCAGAAATGCAATTTTAAGCTCAGTTTAGATATGTGCGTGTGCTCATCATAAGGAAATGTCACAAGAACATGTTAGAAAACACCAAAAGCACAATTTTCATCCGAGTGGGTCATTAAGATGGCACAATTTTGTTGTAATGGCTAAAAGGGGAAGTAAATGATGTCTCTGCAAAAAATATGAAGAAAATACAGTTAAATTACCATTTATTATGCGCCCTAAATTTGGTCTGAGAAACTACTTATTTCTCTGAAAAAAATATATATATATTTCAGAACAAACATCAACCTGACCATCTAACCCAGATAACCAAAAAAGTTTACACTTGAACTAGTAAACAAAAACAAAACAAAAAAAATCCCAATTTCCTGACAGATAATACAATGGGTACACAATATAACAACAACTATAAAATATTTGCAGAAATCTTCACATTTGTAGTATAAAATCTAAACCTTTTGAGTGACGGAACTGTACCTTTAATTGGGAACCGGAAGTTCTTGTCTTTGACACAGGATGTACATTATTTCAATGTGACCGACTTTGCGCAAATTATGTTAGATACATGACTTTAAAGAAAAAAATAGGATTAAATAAAAATGTTTTTAACCACCGTAAACTGTGAGTATGAACATGAATAAGGGGGGCTAGGTCCCTGACGCAGCGTCTGCTATCTGTTTGTATCCCGATGCTAACATGATGGGTTTTTGTTTTTATAGAAATAACATATTGGTTCTGTTGTTGTGGTTATTTGAGTTTAGTGTTAAAATGGTATGACTAAAGAAACATGTAAAAAACATGTTTGTGCTCTTATTCTGCTGTTATATGCGTTTATTGAGAATAATTGTAGCTTCCGTTTTAATTGCTAACAGTTATGCTAGCCAGCAACAACAACCATGCCAACAAACAGTCGTTATTAATTTTGACCTAAAATGTTCCCGTAGTTAATATGTTTGTGCTTTTTTTTTCAGTGGCCAAGGCTAAATCTAAGTAAGTGAGAGTCTGCCGCAGGTCTGAAGCCCAAATCTGCAGTGTTACGGTACTGTTCTGATTCCTGTTCTCCCGCAGGACCATCCTGGTCCAGATGGTGAGCGCCGCGGGGACGGGTTACTGCTTCAACACCAAGAGAAACCGCCTCAGAGAAAAGCTGGTGCTCCGGAAACACGACCCCTTCGGTGAGCTTTCACACAAGCAACAAAGCTGACCACTACGCCTGCAGATCAGCTTCATTTGAGGCTTTAGCTGAAACGAAACTGAAATGTGTAGCTTTTCAGTTTTTGAATGACCTTTTTAAAGTACTACATGCAAAGAAAAGTAATCTTTTTGGCCACCGTGAATTAAGCCTGAACAGCAGTGTTCTCTATTAAAAGTCAACAAACTTGTAGAAAAACTTCAACGTCACTGGAAAATTCAGATTCCTTTTGGGCACTATGCACTTGTGATGCATTTAATAAACTTATACATGTCTCACTTGACATGTATATGCCAACACAGACCCCTGCAACCTGATTGACTTTGAATTTCTAAGAAACTACAGGCTGCATTCAATCATTTTAATGCTGAAGTTAAATGTGCTTCTGGAGATTACAGCCTACACCTTGGAGTGTGACAGAAAGAGGGGTGGGCTTACTCTGTGCCAGTGGTCCTACCCACAACTTAGAAGTGAATTTTTGATTTTGAGAAACCCGTCACAGTTTTTTTTTAATTATTATTATTTTGACTAAAAACTGCAAAATCATAATTAGAAGACCCAAGGAAACACGTTTACAACAGATCAAAAGATGATCAGAGTGAGACTTTGACTAAGAATTATTGATGTCAGTAGAAAATTCCATGCAAGCCCACTGTGAGCTTGTACAAGAATCTCATCTGCAGTTACTTCTTTCTACTATGAAAGATTTTAGACTGTTGTGTTTTTGCATAAAATCAAGAATATTGCTAATAGTTGAGTTTTGTGTCAATCAAAAAAGGAACAAAGTTGTTTCAATTTTTTTTAACATTTATTTTGTCTTTGCAGTGAACAAGCACGTCCTGTTCTTGGAGAAGAGGAAGATCAGATCCATTTAAAAGTGCTTTGTCGTCTGTACAGGCTTAAAGATGCATGTTCTATAAACGAGCAGTTTGTTGATCAAAGTTTGATTTGTTGTCTTGTGAAACGGCTTCTTTCACCTGTTTTAATTAAAAGCCTCCTTTCATGCTCCTGCAGTTTTGTGTGATTCATGTAAAATTTTACCAGTACCTTCTTCATCAACAGAAAGCAGAGGAACATCACAGCTGATTGACACGAATGGTTAGAGTGGATTCCTTTAGAGCTTGATAGCTTCAGCGCTGTCAGAAATGCGTAATTTATTACATTCCTTTTTTAAAAAATCAGGCTTTTCATGACAGGTCAGCATTCACAGCTGTTCTCAGAACAGTTCTGCTGGGAGGTTCCGTTTGGAGGGGAACGATGTCTGTGTTCCGACGGCCTGCACACTGACTCCTGCCACCTGATTGGCTCTGCGTGCCATCTCTTCCAGAGGCATGGCGGGCTGATCGGCCATGTAAAACGCCAGGGCTCCAATAAAGCTGTCGCCAGCGCCCTGAGGAGAAATATGTGCTGTTAAACCTGTTTAGAGAACAGAACAACGCTTTCAAAAAAGGACACAAGTTCAAAGTTGTTCACTTTAACAGCAGGGGGTGCTGTCGCATTTATCTCTTCCACTCATCTCAGACCCAAAAAGTGGTTTTTAAGAGTCAAACAAGCATTTCTTAATGGCTATGATCATATTCACACCAATACCTCCTAAATTAAGAATGTATATATAAAAAAATACATTTTTCTATAAATGTTCTCCAGAATTGAATATTTGAAATGTAATAATTGCTGCTAGACCATTTAAGGTAAAAAGTGAAACAAAATTCACTATTTAAGTATTTAATTACCACAGCAGCTTACATCTTTAAAGTCCCACTGAATAAAATTGTATTTTTGATATTTCTGACATGTTTGAGGCATTTTTCTGATGTTAAAGGACACTCATTAAGAAAAATTACGCTCAAAATTGTATTTCTTTATTCAAATTGCTGTGAAACACGAACAGATGAAAAAATGCATTTGCAAAAGTGCATTTGTGACAGAAAAAGAGCTTGGTGTTCCATTTTTAGTGTTTGGTGATCTACGTACATCTTTGTTTTCCTCCTCTCAGCTGGTATCTGACTCAACACTACGGTTGGATAGCTCTGATATTGATGACCGTGCCAATGGTCCTGCCCACAACTCAGAGGTGAATTTCTAATGAACTTCTGTCGCTCTGTAGAAACTGTGTCCTAGGAAGTGACATGGTTGTTTTGGGTTTTTTTTCTAGGCTAAAAACTGTTTACCAGTAATCATAAACAAAAGACCACTGGAAACACTATTACAATGCATCAAAATATGAAAACTTTATTTTAAAACAATTAAAACGCTTTGTTTTTTTTGTTTTTTTTTAGATAAAAAAGTTCAGCTGAGCCACACATTAACTTTAAATGTGACCAGCTCAGGTTTTCAGTGAAAGTACATAACCTGCCCCCCCCACACCCTATTGATAAAGGTGGAATGTCCTGTTTACGCCCCTGGAAAGGTGGGGGGGTTCTGCTGATGGGAAAAGGCACGGCGGTATGTAGGGACACGCTCGCGTTCAACCGCAAACAGGCCCTGACGTTGGTTTTCACAAGCCTGCTCCATTACTCATCAGCTCAGCTTGAAGGAGAGTTCATGCCCCCCTCCCTCCGTCTCACAGTAACACTTGTGAAAAGATGAACATTATCTCGACCTTGCCCTGAAACAGCTGATTCTGGCTTCACGGATGGCTCCACACAACCTCCAGAAGTCTACAGTATAAAGTGAGTGGAGGCAAGCGTAAGAAGTTAGTTTGACATTTCAAAGACTAATATTGCCCCTACCCCACCCTCTTGCCCCGACCCGCCCCGGACTGCTGAGAGGCTGGAAAAAGTGAGATCAGAGATGAAACCTTTCGCAGGCCATGTTTAAATCCGTGTTGGTGTCTGCAGGGCAGCGGGGCTGAAGTTACAAACAAGAACAGGTCATACAAACAGAAAAAGTGAAGATTTCGTGTTGATGATAAAAGCTACTTTTAGAAAACCACAGTTAATTTCACTCCTCCTTTCCAGTGCAGTAGTTAGCGCTCTTGCCTCACAGCAAGAAGGTTCCTGGTTCAAGTCCCGGCAGGGTAGCTTGAAACAGTGTCACCAATGAGGGACATTTCTGTGTGGAGTTTCCATGTTCTCCCCGTGCATCTGTGGGTTTTCTCCCGGGACTCCGGCTTCCTCCCACCGTCCAAGAACATGCTTCATAGGTTGATTGGTCAGTCTAAACTGTCCCTAGGTGTGGATGGGTGTGTGAATGTGTCCCTACGACAGACTGCAACCTGTCCAGGGGCATCCCCTGCCTTGTCCCATGAGTGGCTGGGTTAGGCTCCGAAGCCCCGTAACCCCGAAACGGGTATGGAAGATTAATTAATTAATAATAAAAAAAGTATTTTTTTGTAATTAACATCCTTTTTTTTATTCTCTTGTTAATCTCTTGTTTTAATGACCAGATGTTGTACTTTTTATCTAATAGTTGCAAATTATTTTTGATGTTTTTTTAATGCCCAAATAATGAACTGTTTCTTAGCTGCAAATGAACAAGTGATAAATCCTTTTTTTTTTTTGCTTTTTGCTGAATGCACTGATTTAAGAGCACTTTCATTTTCACTGTAACATGCGACAATGACTGTCTGTCTCTGTCTGTCAATCGTTTTTAATCGCCTTGCAAAAAAAACACGAACAGTATTTACCTTTTTTTATAGTTTAGAGGGATCATTTTTTCATTGTTTCGAAGATAAACATTATATAAATTTTCACATTTTTCACCTTCAGATGAAAGTATTTGATGATCAAATGAACTATTTTTTTATGCTTTGTTTATTACATCTTTGGTGGAGGCAGTATTATGGTGTGGGGTGGTGCCTCCCTCAGTGGATAAACAAAGCGGGTCATCACTGGAAAAATGAGATACAGTCTAAATATTCCAACCAGCGAGAATCTAACATCTCCAGAGTCTGGGAGTGAACTTTATCCTGCAGGACGGCAGAGATTATCAGGGCCAGAATCTGAGAGTGGGTTTCTGACCTCAACTCCATTGAACACTGGGAGGCTGTCTATGGCAGATTGACCAACAAAACCAGTCTGGCTGACATGCTACAAAAGCTGGTTGATGCCATCTCACAGCAGGCTGACCGGCATGAGGAGGAGGTGCCAGGCTGCTGGTCGCGTTTGGTTTCTTCCAATGAAGGCTCTGGTTCCAAGTTCAGTCATCCACTTAATCAAACAAGAGCCAATGACAGAATAAACTGTTTGACACTTTTCATGGACAATGCATACACGGTTCAAATGCAGAGCACTTAGGGTTAATACACAGGAGCAGTCTACTACTTGTGTAAATGGTCAAAGAGTTACGGTTTGTTGAAACAATGTAAATACTGGGGCTAAAGCTCCAGTGTTAAAGGGTTGATTAACAGGTTTCCAATTGAACAACACTTATTTCAAGAATTGTTATAAAAAGAAACAATTTCAGTATTTTTGCTTCAAAATTTTTACTTGGTATTGAAAAAATGTTGAGGTGGATTTAAGACATCTGGTGTTGCCAAGTATCAATTTTCAAAATGTACGATTGCTCTCGTTCTGCTCTTTTAGCAACGAGTGTTGTATGAACATCCTCAGGTGAGATGAACCTATCAGAACATTTGGGTAGAATCAGCAAAGAACATGAGTCAGTCCCATTTATCTCCAGTCTGACTGTCTTTATGAATAAACATACAATTTAGCAAAGAATGTCACTTTCTTTAGCATCACTTGGAGTCGCACTGCATCCCACATCAAAGTAGTGCTTACAAACTAATAAAAGTGGAGTTCACTGTTCCGTCTTGTTGGAGGGTGGGTCATTTGACAGTATGAGCCACCCTCCAACCCACCTCCATCCTCATAAATGTCTCCTTCTCGGAGATGAGCCGGTGATGCTCTCCGATCGAGTGAATGAAGCTCATCAAGGCTGACAAGTGCGTCTTCCTTCAGCTTGCTGTCCCTGGCCTCGACACACTTCACTGAAGGTTAGATCTAGAAGCCTGTCAATCAAGTGACACAAGTGCTTGGAGAGCGTGAGCTTTTGTGCTTCTGCTCGTTGGCCTCAGCTCCTGCAAACTGACCTGTGCTGTTTTTCCTCTGCCTGATCTGCCAGAGAGTTCACAATGAAGTTAAGAGCGGCGATGGCACTCGGTGCTATGGGAACGCACCAGATCTCCAGTGTGGAGCCATTTCATGTTTGGGAATTTCCACTGAAGAGTGCAAAATGAGCTAGCATAAACTCAAACTGCAGGTGACCGTTGCTTTATACACACAGCTTTAATGAATGCAGAGATCGGGGCATTAATCCAGATAATGACATGCTGTTTCATCAGATAAAACTTCACATTATTTTTACTTTTTTTAAGATACTTTGATGGAGTTGATGAAAAAAGGGAAAATTTATTAATTAATAATATTCAAACACAGACAATATTTTTCTTTGCATGAAAAAGAACAATTGTGTTCAAAATGTCATCATGAATTTAAAACCTTTTAGCAACATTCTTGTTCTTATAGCTGTGAATGTATTTTTGCCACCACTGAAGAGATTTGGGTCAAGTTTTCTGCCACGCACAACACCAGTCACATCACAGATCAGCTGTTTTCGCTTCAGAGGAGTAAACATGGCCAATGCTGGCTGACATGCACAGAGAGCTTAGAGAGGTTGGAAGGAATTCCCGGAATTCTCTTTATGTTACTGTCATGCATGGCCACACACTGCCGACCTCTTCCTGCAATCTTCTTCAAAATGTTGTCTCCATGTCAAGAATAAAACAGAGCATTACGGTTTTATGTGAATTTGCCTCATAAAGACTCTTCGTCTCTTCACGTGTTAACTCTAAACCAGGTGTTTTATGAAGACTTTCCAATAAAACTAATGCTAAAGTGACTTCACAAGTGGACAAAGTCAAATCCAGACATTATTTTGCTGCACAAACACTCACAGCCAATCAGCTTTCACTACTTCGCATCTGTGGTTAGGCAGAGAGTTGTCTCGCCGGATGTCCTTCTGTACACAAATCTGTATTTTTAAGGAATGCAACGCCAGCAGTGTGACCCACAATGGCACAATTAGCATATTTATCAAAGTGTTTTTCTGAGGTCATTAATAATGTTGAATGCAATGCTAGCAGTTTTAGTCACATTGGCATCAGTAGCACAATTAGCACAATTAGCATCTTTAGCAATGTGTTTTTCTGATAGTTGATGATGCTGAAGGCGATGCTAGACCTTTTAGCTAACTTAGCATAGTTAGCACAGTTAGCATTTTTAGGAATGTTTTCCTGAGATAGCTGACAATAGTCAATGCAACACTAGCATTGTTAGCAACACTAACTAGTTAGACTACTTAGGATCTTTAGGTAAACGTTTTTCTGAGATGGTTGATGATGTCCCCATAAAAGACAAGAATAAAAAAATGGGTGCTGCTTCAATGGACCCCCTTTAGCCTCCTGCAGCTCTGATTCGCTTTTATCATGTGACAGATGGAGCAACAGTTAACTGGGAGAGCTAACTGACTCTGTCATTAAAAGGCACCCGGTGGAGAGTGGAGGGGCAGCAATGATTCACAGAGGCTTCCCTGCCTGGAAGCTTCCAGTAATCCTCAGGAGGACAACTCTCACAAAACAGTGGAGGTTAACAGAGCAGAAACATCCCACAATGTTTAGCTGAAGTGGTTACTTCAGTCGTGTCTCCCGAGCGTCTGCCACGTCTTTGGTGCGGGTCATTGACGTGTCTGAGAAGAGGCAGATGTCTGGCCATAACATCTGGGATCCTAAACAGCAGAAGCTGCATCATGTTCAGTGCATGAAATCCTGGTGATTCTGCATTTTTCTCTTTTAGTCATGCTGACCCACAAGCTCACGGGGTTATGCTCAGGAGCTATTCCATTACCTCAGACTTCCAGGAAGAAAGGGTGCAATTACTTATCACGTGTCTATTCTTGCTGAAGACGACTGGGAATAATTTGCCCATCCAAACCAACTGGGCCGTTGTAATGTCTGGGTTAGGCAGTGCCGTCTACATTCTGGACCTCCCAGACAAGAGGAAATGAAGGCCACCCAGGCCCTGCTGAGACGGAGAGCTGCTCAAGTCTCATCTCTTTGTCCACACGAGAAGCAGCTGTGATCACAGAGAGGTATGCCTGACAAAGGTGCAGAGAGCGGGACGGTTTCTCACAGATCTTCTAGATTCATATCCTTGACTCAAACTTTACTCACAGTCAGTTACAGATGATGGAAATGATGAAATGGTTATCATTAGAGCTCCCACGCTGAAGCTTTATCAACATGCTTGGTTTATCACAGCTTTGTCAACAGAAGAATGATGGGAAATATAATACCGTACTTTATTAGACTATAAGTCACAGAAGTCAAAAACTGCACCGTAAAGAAGAAAGAAAATCCTATATGGGTTTAACTGGAAAATAAGTAGCACTTTTGGGAGAAATGTATTTAACAAAATATGGGAACAAGAAAGGAAAGGCAAATAATATTAATGGAACAGATAACAATGATAGACTGAATATATGGCCGCTTCACCACTGTAACGGTATTTAGTGTCATAAAATGTAAGTGTCTAGTATTTTAACATAACATATGAACAATTATTTAGATAACCCTGGCATGAAGAACTTGCTAACAGGTCAACGAAACTTTTTATATCACTTAAATCACTAAATCCATTGACTTCTTTGTCACGTCTGTGTCGCTTTGGAATAATTCTGCAGAGGCTGGTGCTTCTTCTGCGTTGCTGTCAGTAGCAAATACTGACACATACACCTACAGTGCCCTCTAGCGGTTGTAAGTGGGAAAATAACACACCCGAACCTATTTTATTATTTATTTTTTAACCATGTGTAGCCTAAGTCACACCTGAGTATAAGTCCCACTCCTGGCCAAACCATGCAAAAAAACACCGCTTATACGCCAAAAATATGGCAAACTATTATGGGTTTGGGCGCCTGATGCAGTCACCAGGTACAGTAGTCAAAATCGTCTGTGAGTCGGCACTGTGATGTCTGTGGACAAAGACTACGGTCACATATATACCAAAATGCCACCATACGGCGACCTTAATGAGAGTTTTTCAGCAAATTCAGCAGGTGGCAGCGCTGCCGCATTTGTAATTGGGAGGCGGCAGTCGCATTTTGCATGCCGCGCAGTGGCCGCATGGATTTTAAGATATAGTTAAACTTTTATGGTGACCAGACAATTTTTCTCTCGGTTAGTGGCTGCCCGGCACATTTCTGAGATGGCAGCACAGGTGGATGATGTTATAATGAAATGGGGCAACATCTGGGCAGCCATAGGGCGGATCGTCAGCCGGATGCTGCTCTGACTGGACAATAAGTAAATGTCTCCAGACGCCAGCCGTCCATATGAAGTGCCATCGTCTGCCAGCTGCCCGGTAGCCAAGGGGTATATAAATAGTGGCCTATTCTGCATTTCTGATGACCACCTGACTGCCACCGACTACATTCGTAACCAAGCCAATGATTTTCAAAAGGTGTCATGAAATCTTGAAGATTGGACTGATGCCTCCCCATTGTGCGGTGACACTTGTATTTGTGATCATAGCTTAAACGGTTGGTTCACGTCATTATGCAGTCTGAGCAAAAACAGACAATCTTCTCCAGTCATCTTCTATTGGAGACAAGACTAACACAACGTGATGATAACCAAGCGCAGGCTCAAACTGACAGCGTGATTACAACCTGTTTGCACCCCCGTTCCAGTAAAAAAAAGTCTAACTGGAAGGAGGATTATAACCTCCAAAAGAGTTAAACACAACAGAATTTATGGGCCCATCAAAGAGCAGAAATGTGACTGCAAGGGGGGGTCGTGCAGCAGGCCCGACCACAGCTTTCTGCTGACTGTTGCAAGTCCAAGAAGTGAGTCACAAGAGGGGAGGAGAACTGTGGTGGTTAAGTACTCCTGGGGGCTGCTGGGAAAGAGCAAAGGCTGTGAATAAGAGGAGCTGTGTGCATATCCTTGTGGGAGCCATAAGGAGGTCATGCAGTGGCCAAGAAAAAGCCCGCTTTGTTGTTCTCAGTGACCCAAAACAGCTGATGTAAACTCCTGTTTGCAGCGCCGGAAAACTCAGGACGAACCTCTCCGTGCTGCTTTGTTTTCTTGCCCAACATTAAGTGTAGATTACATGGTTTTGATGGTTCAACTCCCATGTTTTCTTTAAAAAATGATTGCTCAAACGGTTGGAGAAACAACTGGAACTGCAGCAGGTTCAGCTGAAAACCAGGACGGTGGGATGACGTGTTTGGCTGGGAGAACACAAGCCCCACAAAACCCTTTGTGGCGGCCAAAGCCAGGATGAGTCTATGTGATGAAACCAAGCCGCAGAGGACAGTGGGAAATGACTCAGCTCTCGCTCAGGCTCTTTTAAGATTACAGTGGGTTTGGGTGATTACCCCACTCACAACAGATCTTCACACACTCGTGGTGAATGGGTTAAAAATGGACCAGCATCTCAAAAATACTCTTCAGAGTGCAAACAGCAACAGGTGGGCTCAAATAAATCACGTTTTTTGTTTTTTTTACTGCTGTTCTCCTTAGAAGCACCTACTACAGTGGAGGGGATTTGAAAACACAAATAAATAAATACCTATGTGTGCGCATGAAAAACACATGTAATATACATTAACAATGGAGTTAAAGCGCCAGTGTTGACATTATTTTCTACTCCTGTAACTCGTCAACCATTAGCACAAATAATGGAATTCCTGCATATTCTGAAACAGAGAAACAGCTTTGCACTGTTATGTTACGAAGTGTTGCCTATCAGTGTAAAGTCTGTATAATTCTCAACATCAGAATTGACTGATTTGTGTGATTACATAACAGGTACAAACACATCGGCCTCGACAATGTGCATTCAAGCAGCCACTTCCAAAGAAAAGTCAACACAAACACGTTTTGGCTTCCACATTGAAAATTGTCATATTCACACAGAGTTACGCAAGTTTATGCAACTGCTTTGGGCTCTAAGTACATAACACGTAGCCTTGAAAGCACGTTGAAAGTTAAACCAGGTGAAAATTTGACCATTCAGTGACTTGGCAGTGACATTATCTGGTGAACCCCGACATGGCGACAAGCCTGATGGCTTCTTTGTGGGAGTTCATCAGAACTGGACATCAGGACTGTTGCTCAAACAAGGCAATTATTCCTTACATTTATCCATTTTTTTTGTAGCTTGACCATTGACAACTGCATTACTAACCATAACTTAAGCCTACTTTTAACTTCAACCCTAAAACTTAATTTAATTTTCACAAAACTGTATTTCTTTGCTTTGTTTTCCTCTTTTGTTTTGCAGGAAAGTCTGATTTTCTATCCTTGATTATTAAATCAGCCTGATGCATCACTTCAGCAGGAGGCACAGGCAGATAGATATACCACGAGCAAGAAGAGTCTGACACAGAAATGACTACTTTTTTTTATTTCATTACATTTTAAGACTAAAATAAAATGTGAGCCCCCTCATTCCAAGTCACAAAATCAGGAAGAAAGTTGAATGGAACTGATCAGGAGACTCTCAATGAGTAAGTAAATTTATTTCTAATTTATCAAAATGAATCTATTTAAACTAATATATATTTTACTTTGTAGGTATTTACATTTATATTTTTAAATTTTGTGCAGAAACAAGTTTTTTGTCAAAGCAGACAGCAGAGTATCAACAGATCTGTTTACTGACGAACAGTTGGCACCATTCATGTGTTGGTCAATGAGCTGATTGTGCTTTTATCTGTAGATCCGAGCCACAGCAGAACTACCGTTCAATTTGCCGTCTGTTATTCAAAATTCAGATTTTTTTGAGACAAAATTATTTAATAACGCCTTACACATCCGCCCCTTTTTGATCTTTTTAATCTTTTAGGTTTTTTCACAAGCATTTTGACAGGTAGTTCTTTTAGCTAGAAACTATTTTTCTTGATAGACATAATTAATGAATACAAAACATTTTTACATTTTTAGGAAGGAAAATTTTTAATTTGTCATTAAATTAAATGTAACTTTAATTCTGATACTAACATACCTTAATTTGGCAGCTACTTGAAAGCAAAACAATACATTGATTTTTTTTCAGAGTTAAAAATAAATACAGGTTTCAAGGGGTTATATACAGATTTTTTAAAATATTATTTGTTAGAAACAAAATTCAATAATTTTGTAAAACTTAAAAACAGAAATATAAGATAAAATCCTGTTTTTGTTATACAATTAAAAAAAAAGATGAATAAGCAGTGTCTGCAGTTTGATTTGCTAACCTCAACAACAAAAATTGGATGAAATTATGAGAAATAAAGACAGCAAAGACGAACCCGCTCTATGCTTATTTAAAAAAAAAAAGATGTATGGCCATATAATAATAATAACAATAATAATAATAATAATAATAATAATAATAATACACAGCTTACTAAAGGTATTCATAAGGACTGATGACACTACAGATTATGTTATTTTTAGTTGAGATTGCCTGAAGTTCAGGTGTGGAGAAGTGAAATAATAAATCAAGCAAAGAAACATTATAGCCAATGTGTTGTTCTTACTGTAGTGTCGACTGCTGTGACGGCAGCAGCTGGAACGTGTATTGACTTGGACTCTTGTGCCTTGAGCACCACACAGCCTTGGGATCCCAAAGTGATGATGACTGCTTTGCAGCCTCGCTTCTGGAGCTCCTGAGCTGCACGGTGTGCATCTTCTACATCAGCTACCGAACAGCCAGTGAGCAATTCTGCCTGCAAAGAAGACGCAAAAAGCTGAGTTTGGAACCACAACAATTGAAGGTTAGGGATTATAATTAAAGGAGGAGCAAAACCCTACACTGGTGTGGGATGCAGGGAGGGTAAATTTTGAAAAACGCCATCTGATATCACATGGTGTGACACAGGACACATTAAAGCTTTCTTATTTTGATGTTTTTCTTTTCAGAAATGCTTAACAATTTCATTGAACATCAAGGTTGACAAACCCTTATTGCTTGTGTGGTAAGAGATCAACTACAAGTCAGTTATTAATTGCACATTGATCTTGGTCACTAACTGAAGCAGTTAGACTGTATCATACGAACTTCATACGAACTTCAGTGAAGATACGATTTTTTTCCTTTTTTATAAGAAAGTTTCTTGCTGCCAATGTCTTTATTAAAGATTGTAAAGTGTGCATTTCCAGTATGTTTGTTCATCAACCTTTTTAAATATAGACCATAATAAATTGGGGTCTTAAACAAACATTTTTTTAAGTAGAAGTTCATTTTTTAGGGTCAAATACACAACTGATATTTTACACAAAATAAACAACTGTACCTTTTTAAAATACAACCCTACAGGTATGTGACGACTTCACCCTTGTAATGGAAGTCACGCACAACTCTGGGGGTGTAATCATTTATTGATTTATCAATTTATACAACCATATTGATCATATTGAGGCAAGTTGTTAATCGAATCAAATCAAACTACACCAGGGTGCCCAAATCTAGGTCTCGAAGGCCAGTGCCCTACATATTTTCCAACTAACCTGTCATTGAACCTCCTTATTGGCTAAACACACCTGATCCAGGTAAACAGCAGCAAATAAAGCAGGAAAACCAGCAGGAGGCCGGCCCTCGAGGCCTGGATTTGTACACCTCAGTACTACACCGTTAAAAAATAATTTAAAAATGAAAAAAATCAATAATCAATATTGGAAAATACCATTAGAATTGAGGCACTGTAGGTTTATTTAAATATAACATAAAAAATTCTAGTGCATCACAGTGGAAAACACACATGGTGCAGCAAAAATGATCAGGGAACGGTGCCATCACTGTTCCTATTCACCCTGTGTGCAATAGTATTACAATGATACGGCCGTCGTGGCCTATGAAAGAGGAGGAGCTAAAGTACAAAGATGGTCGTCGGCACATTTACAGAATAATGAAAAGAAACACTGGTCCTAAAATCCTTCCTCTTTAAAAAATATCACAATTCCACTAAAGTTATGTTTATTCTAAAAAAAAATAACTTAAAAAGATAAATAAATCAACAAAACACACAAATAAAAAATGTCAGTTTCCCCTCTTCCTCTGCCCAGGTGGTTGGGTTCTGCCAATGATCTTCAGTATAAAAAGCAGCTCCACCCTCAGTCAGAACATTACAGCATGAAGACTCAACAGGTAAAGATCCAGGGAACCAAACTCCATAGGTGACTTAACTCCACGAAACCAAAAAAGTGAATATATAAACAAAAAAGATTTTTAAAAAACCCACAAATGACAGAATGAGTCCACAACATAAAGTTAATCTAAAAAAAAGTGATAATTTAGCTCTTCAGTGTGGATAAACTGTCTGCTTTCAGAATTCATCTGTGGCCCGAAAGGTCCTTAGCTGTACATCAAAGATCATTCCACTTGCCATAAAGCATCTCAGCGTAAGACGTGGGCTGAAGATCAAAGAGCACCTGCACTTTGTCATGCTTAAGCCTCCCTTTAACCCCTTTCATCTCCGAGTGAGAGCACAAGGGCTCGCACGAACACCTGCGGAATGTGTGCCAGCCACGGCTCTGCGAGGGAAAACTGAGGCGCAGGTCGTGCTAAACAGGCCGAGACTTTGCCCCGCGTGAAAGAAGGTCCTGGGACAATTCAAAACTAACATTTCACAAAGCATCTGTGCTTCTGGAGCCCACAGCCACCCGGAGGCCAGAAAAGAAAGAGCTGTTTTGTTAGTCATCAGGTAACATCACCAGAGCAAGGGATCTATTGAACTTCATCAACATGCCGTGGAAAACGCCGCTCCCCTGCCATCTCCATGTGTGCTTACCACAGATACATAGGAGGGCTTTTTTATATTCTCCAAACTGAAAAAATAATTATTCAAGACATTTTTTTTATCCTGCTAAAAAACTTGTCTGCAGATCTGACGGGAAATGTTCTCTTTAACATTTTCATTCACCAAAAACAATAAACATGTAACAATACAACAACAAATCAAAAAGATAGCTATTTGTTTCAATGAAGACAAAGAGTAACCTCAATGTAACAGTCATGAAATAAATTAGGGAGAATTGATCCTATTTCTATAAAGAAGTATTATGGCCCCCATGAATGAAAAAGAAAGAAACGTGAAACTTGCAAAATTCAGAAGAAAATTGCACAAGAAGTTGTATAATAGTTGTATAATTAGGAGAAACAGTTATGAAAATTGGTTGCACAACTATTAGAAAAAGGTTGTACATTTATAAAATAATAATCGTAAAATTCTGAGAAAAAGTCAAACAATTATAGGAAAATACAATCATATAGCTTTTAGGAAAAAGTTGCACAAATAAAAAATAGTAATATAATTACATGAAAAAAGTTGTACAATTATGAGAAAAAATACTAAAATTATTACAAGAAAGAAAGTCATACAATTAGATAAAACAGATGTACAATTAAAAACAGAGGTACAATTAAAAACAGAGGTACAATTATGAGAAAAATAATGAGAAAAAGTCATCCAACCATTAGAAAAAAACGCACAGGAAGAGAATGGAATGGAGAAAAAATGTCATACAATTGAGAGATAAAAAGAAAGAAGAGAAAGAAGAAAAAACTTTAGTACAATAATGATAAAAAAAAGTCAAGCAGTCAAGAAAATGCAAAATTTAATGAGATTAAATTAAGAACAAAGTTATCCATTTGTGAGAATAAAGTTATTTCAGTTGTACATCAACAAAACGAGTAAAGCAGTGAAACTGTTCCTTTCTTTTGTTGTCAGTCTATGTATTTGACTTGCATATTTGCAGGTTTTGTATTGTTTCAGTTTGTTTACCCAACTATACCTTTCACTTCCTTTTTGTCAGATTATTTTAGAGAATTCCAGGCTGGAGGAATATTTTTAGAGCTTTTGCAACCACCTGCATTTGTGGTGCATCATAAATACCCTCACAGCGACGGCATCACCTTATGCTCGAGGAAAAAAAGACAAGACGTGTAAGCGCTTTTGTCGACTCTCCCTTTCATGTTGCTACACCTGGTAATGCCACTTTGACACCCTGTATCACCATATCAAACAAGGCCCCCTGTTGAAACTCATCCATTTCATCCCTGAGGGGTGGAGGGTTGGAGGTGGCTGACTAAAAAGCACATCTGCAGGGTTGTTGTTTAATGCCATTCCCATCTATGCATTCCCCCATGCTGCTCATCTGTCATTACCTGACAGTCAGTACTCGGGGAAGCTTGATGCAGCTTTTACTGTAAAAAGGTGAAGACTTCCAGCTTTTGCCGTCTTCTTCATGGAGTTACAATGAAGAACCAACGCTGCATTGAGGTTGATGAGCCCAGAACTCAAACTCATTTTGCAATTTTGATCATTGCTAACATGAAATTGACATAAAAATAATGCTTTCACCAAAGGAAATGTCATGTTTGAGTTCAAACCCATTAAGTTTAAGTAAAAAAAAATGATTACACAATCCAACAAATTCAAAATTTAAAAATAAATGGCAATTTTACAATTATCATGGTTTTATTTACCATTTACTATACAGTTAATAAAGATTTTAAAGTGGTGACATGTTTTATGCAGAACCTTTTCAGAAACGGGAGCTTAGTGCCAGGCTGCACACTTATGCGCTGTTTGATTATTGTGGCCAAGTGTACAGACGATGGGTTTCTTCAAGTTCTGGTGATAAATTAATTTTGTTTTAGATGAATGAAAACAACAACAACAAAAGCAGACATACTGGACACAGCAAATAGTTATTAAATCACCAATTACAGCAATCTCCCCTCCAAATGAGGCCTTTTGTGTAAAGGTTTTAGGTCACTCAAATCATGATGAAGGAACTGTGATCCACTTCTTTCTAAGACCAGGCGCGTTCCTCATGTCTGGGCTTTGTGTTACAGTGGAAACCCTAGATTCTTTGTGTTTGGTAGCAGATTTGGTGGTAAAAGGCTGTAAATATCAGAACCTTCTTTACCCACCATTTATAAAAAGTCTTTGAGTTTAAAGTTATATTGTGTATCTATGTGTGTGTGTGCGACTCATCACCTCAGACTCATTACAGCAAAACACATCCGAGACTGTGTAGAAATTGCAGTCCAAGTCAGAGATGGCGGGTGCTGGGTTGAATATTGTCTTTACTGCAACAAAAAAACATATTAATTCATTTTACAGCAGCTATCATATTCTACTAGACACTGAAAAGCATCACTACTGCTCATTTACACAGATTTTTAGATTGAACTGAAAAGGTGTCAGCCCCTTAAAGCTGACTCACATGGTAAAATGTGCTCCAATTTTGTTCTTACAAAGCAGAAGTATGAGAAACAAAAAGGGACAAGAATAAGAAAAACATTACAGAGAGACAAAAGAAAATCAAATTAAATTAAACCATGTTATGTTGCATCCTACAATGATCATTTGTAAATCTGCATGTAAACATAAAAATGGTTTCATTAAGTGTATTTGTGTGTTGTTAGTATTGACTGTATATAAGAACTGGACTGAGTGACCACTCCCCCCTGGCGTTCCCAATGGGAAGTATCTGCTGGCTATCTGCTCTAACAAGTCAAAATGTCTTGAGAAATAAACGGCTTTTACTCAGTCATTCTATTCATTAGAATAACCATTCTTGCTCTAATACTTTTTTTTTACCATGTTCTTGATAATCCTCGTCTTTGAAAATCTTTTTTCTGTACTGAAAGTTCTTTAAGCTATAAACTGACCAGTCAGATGCCTAAAGAAAAGTATGTGGTCTTGTGTCCAACATTTGACAGATTTCATGTATCCTTCCTTCAAGTGGAAGGGGTGTGAACTTCTAACAAGCTTACTCATGATTGGCAAGAGTGGTTGCCACAAAAACAATGACTCAAACCAAATCAGACCAGTCACTGCTTACTGATGATATCTGGCTCCAACATGCCGGCGTCCGTATTTCAAAGAGAAATGCCACAGAATTGACTTTATATGGTTGAAGGCGGAAGTAAGTTGCACACTCTGTCCAATTCTCTAATACAGTCACTGGTTTTTAGTTGTGTTTATGATTAACGGAGTATTCGTTTTAATTGTATTACGATTAATACATTTTATTTTCTGTTTTTAACCTTTTTAAAAACATATATTTGTTGCTATTATTATTGTTTCATAGATTAGGCCATGCAGAAGGTAAAGTACATTTTTTTCAATATTCTGTTTTTTCCTAAATGGGATGTTGTTTATTAAATCAAATCCCATGAATTTGTTGTTGTTTCTTTTTATTTGAATGTGTATCTATCATATGTGTGTGGGTGTTGTAACCCTCCCAGTATACGAAGGAGCACAGAAGCAGGAGTTTGTCAGAAGAAAACCTTTGTTCGTGTGTGTGTGTGCTGTAAATGCCTGCCTCATGCATATTGATGAGCAGAGAGCATTAATGCATTTAATAGCATGATGTTCTGTGTGTGAGGATGAGCCCAGCTCCACATTCGCTCTGATATCTCTGTGTGCAAAGTAAGGCCTCTCATTGAGTGTGTCTGAGGGAAACATTTACAGATCCATGCTGGTGACATCAAAGTCTGTTCTGTCCAAGTCTGTGTCTAGTGTTTGTGTGTTTGCGTGGGTACGATAGGAGCAGCTGGGTGGGTTTACGAAAGGTTTGGGCCACCTGGTGCTTTGAGGTAAATGCTGGACTCTACACGAGAAACAGTTTTCTTTTTTAAAACTGTTGCTGTACATCTACTGGACATTTTCATTTCAGCCCAAGACTTGTCTACTAAAGTGTAATGTTGCTTTCATCCCATTAGTGTCCAACACAGTTGTGAGTTTGTGACTTTCTGCAGCCGCAGGGAAAATATTTTAAACCCCTACAGCGTGTTCTCTTTAGGAAAAAAATAACTACAAGTCATTTTTTTGGTGTTTGTTTTGATAATCATCTCTGTGACATTTCAACTGACACATTTTTAAAAATCCTGAGAGGAGACCATTGACTGCATAAGAGAACTGGAGTGTGATGTCACCCATAGAAAATGGTTTACTTTCCGCTCCAATCAAATGTAGTCTATTTAGTCACCATTCTTTTGCAATATGGATGTCGCCATGTTGGAGTCAGACAACTTCAGTAAACAGTGATTGGTCCAAGGAGGTCTAAGACAGTTTCTATGGCAACCACTCTCTACAATCAGTAGTGAGCTTGTTGGAAGTCCACAGCCCTACCAAAGCAGGCTTGGGATAATCTGTTAATCAAACGTTTCAAACATTTGACGTGGGAGCCAGCAAACACCACCTACCTTTACAGTTACATTTCAGTTTTTTATTTGTTAAAAAAATGAACTCTTAAAATTTTGTTCCCACTTCACAATTGTGTACCACTTTATGTTGGTCTTTCACATAAAATTCCAATAGAATATATTTATGTATGTGATCATAATGAGGGAAAATGTAGAGAAGTTCAAGGGGCGTGAATACTTTTGCAAGCCATTGTATTGAGGCATCTGATTGGTCACTTTTTAACTTTAATAACTTGCAAAAAGTGCTATACAAGTATCTAATTGACTTCATAGAATAAAACTGTCAATATATCATACAAATATTTGGTTTATTTGGGTAAAAGACTGTTTTTTTTTTTATAATATTAACCTTGAGACGGTGCAGTCTCTAGATCGTAGTTTGAATTAATGTCCTAGTTACATTAGTTGTCACACACCTGGATGTGTAAAATTTATTCTCCATTTTTGACCCATCCCCTGGGGGAGCAGTGAGCTCCAGACACGGCCATGGTCGGGAATATTGATTGGTTTAACCACCCAACCCAACTCCTTAATGCGGAATGTCAACCAGGGACTCATTAGGTCCCAATTTTAGACTTCAGTATGACTCAGCTGTGGATGAACTCACGACCTTCCAGTCTCAGGGCAGACACTCTACCAAAAGACCACTGAGCTACATTCAGTCACAAGTTGCAAAAAATCCTGGTTAATATAAAAGATAAAGTGACAGATGCCGATGAATAAAAATCTGGTTCGCCTTCAGGTGTCCAACACTCCACCTACAGAAGCTGTTATTGAAAGACTTGATATTAAATGTTCACATTACAATGAAAAAAGCACAAGTGCTATAGAATAAATGTGGAAGGTAATCCATTAATGCTTTAACGTGCAATTAATGCGTAACAATGTCTACTGTATATCTTCCAATAGTGGCTGGTCTCTAATAGACGCCGGGTCTAACAGGTGTTCGTTACTATAGATGCCGGTCTCTAACCCTGGGCTCACACCTCATGGGGTCTGGTTCCGGTGCGGCTGTAGTGCGGACGCCTACACACCTGGACAAAATTGTTGGTACCCCTCACTTGAAACTTGCAAGAGTAACAATAAATAAAAATGTATTGGAAATTAAATAATCAAAATCAGCCATCACTTTTGAATTGCTGATTAACATAATCATTTAAAAAAACAAACTAATGAAACAGGCCTGGACAAAAATGATGGTACCTCTATAAAAGATTGAAAACTATTTGACCAGACTGACATGATTAACTCAGGTGTGTCCTTTAATTGACATCACAGGTGTTACCAAACTCATAATCAGTCAGTCTGCCTATTTAAAGGGAGACAAGTAGTCACTCTGCTGTTTGGTGAAAAGGTGTGTACCACACTGAACATGGACAACAGAAAGCCAAGGAGAGAATTGTCCCAGGACATCCGAAAACAAATGATAGATAAACATCTTAAAGGTAAAGGCTATAAGACCATCTCTAAACAGCTTGAACTTCCTGTGACAACAGTGGCTCATATTATTCACAAGTTCAAGACCCACGGGACAGTAGCCAACCTCTCTGGACGTGGCTGCAAGAGGAAAATGGATGACAAATTGAAGAGACGGATCGTTGGAATTGTATCCAAAGAGCCCAGAACAACCTCCAAAGAAATTAAAGGTGAACTCCAAGGCCAAGGTACATCAGTGTCAGATCGCACCATTCGTCGTTGTTTGAGCCAAAGTGGACTTCATGGGAGACGACCAAGGAGGACACCACTGCTGAAAAACAATCCTAAAAAAGCCAGACTGGAATTTACAAAAATGCATGTTGACAAGCCCCAAAGCTTCTGGGAGAATGTCCTTTGGACAGATGAGACCAAACTGGAGCTTTTTGGTAAGGCACATCAACTCTATGTTCATAGACTCAAAAACCAAGCATACGAAGAAAAGAACACTGTCCCTACGGTGAAACATGGAGGAGGCTCAGTCATGTTTTGGGGCTGCTTTGCTGCATCTGGCACAGGGTGTCTTGAATGTGTGCAAGGTACAATGAAATCTGTAGACTATCAAGGCATTCTGGAGAGAAATGTGCTGCCTTGTGTCAGAAAGCTTGGTCTCAGTCGCAGGTCATGGGTCTTCCAACAGGACAATGATCCAAAACACACAGCCAAAAACCCCCAAGAATGGCTGAGAGAAAAGCGTTGGACTATTCTAAAGTGGCCTTCCATGAGCCCAGATCTGAATCCCATTGAACATCTGTGGAAGGAGCTGAAACATGCCATTTGGAGAAGACACCCATCAAACCTGAGACAACTGGAGCAGTTTGCTCATGAGGAGTGGGCCAAAATACCTGTTGACAGCTGCAGAACGCTCATTGACAAATACAGAAATCGCTTCATTGCAGTGATTGCCTCAAAAGGTTGTGCAACAAAATATTAAGTTATGGGTACCATCATTTTTGTCCAGGCCTGTTTCATTAGTTTGTTTTTTTTAAATAATTATGTTAATCAGCAATTCAAAAGTGATGGCTGATTTTGATTATTTAATTTTCAATACATTTTTATTTATTGTTACTTTTGTAAGTTTCAAGTGATTTCAGTGAGAATTGTGGGTTTTTCCTTCTTTAACTGAGGGGTACCAACAATTTTGTCCATGTGTGTAACTCTTTTACGTAACATGAAAAGTGCGAGAGTCACTCACAGCATCCGGTTCAGTCAGGCCTCTGTGGTTTGGCCTCTGCAGTGCTCCACTTCCTTTTGTTGGCTTCAAATTTTTTCCGGACGCCAGAGCTGAACCGTAGCACTTTCTTGTGAAATTGGGGCATTTTTCAAAAAAAAAATTGTTTTTTGCTGTACTCGCTGTTTTCACCATGTTGTAAACATTACGTCATATCTGCTGACAGGAGGTCACAGAGTGTGTGGTAGAGCGTAATTTCCACCATATAACACCATGGACGACGAGAAGCTGATCACAGAGATTCAGAACTACCTCATCCTTTTTTGATACAACACATTATTTTGATAAGAATAACGGCAAAAAGGACAGAGCCTGGGCTGAGATATCGCTGGCTTTTGGACTTGATGGTGAGTTTGTGTAACATGAACATTCACACTTAAATTAGAAAGTTAGGAAAGTAATGACCACCTTTGTAAATCCATTGGTTGAAGGCGAGTGAAGAAGAAGTGTTGTGAATATACTCCAAAATCACGGCTGAATGAGGGTTTGTTTACTATGACGTCATATTTGAATGACGGGTTCTCGCATTAACCTACGGGAGTTCAGAGGTCGTAGAGGTTTGCAGCAGAGCCTGTCTGCAGCAGGACTACAAGCAATCCGTAGTCATTATGAGTTACCGACCGTAGCTAGACCACTCTGCAGCCACAACGGAGCTGGAACGCATGCGGTGAGAGCCCGGGTTAATAGTGGCCGGGCTCCTTTGAGACCCCCCCCCCGCACAGTTCTGCAGATGGCAGGTGTCAAAAAGCATTCTGATGAGGAATCTGCACAACATTTCCTAAACGCATCTGAGAATGGCGCAAGCAGATGGATGATATTGAGAAGACGGCTGCAAAGAAGAAGCAAACCAATTCCTGGTGGAGGTGCAAAGACAGTGAGTGATGAATTAGAAGAACTGGTTTGAACATGGATCATTGAGCAAAGACGGAAAGTTGCACGTGTCTCCAGGAAAATGATTGAAAATTATTCACATGAAAGTGAAGAGGATTTTTGATACATAGATTGATGATGCTTCAAAGAGAAAAGAAATGTTCACAGTCAGTGCTAACCACAACGGAATACACTGTTCATCCTTTCAATAAATCCTAAAATGTTCATCTGGTGTTGTCTGCATTTTGTGCCTGTCTTCAATAGATGCCGGTTTCCAATAAAAGCCGGACCGTCTGCCAAATTTTTGAAAAAAAAAACGCAGGGGCTACTCTTAGAAGATATTCAGTATCCTTTATTTTGATATAAATCTTTGTGCATTTTTTAGGAATGGTCTAAATATCAATGCCAGTATCGTTTATCTACCATCGTTTGCATAATTTGAGTTCACAATGTACAATAAAAGAAAAGTTGTGCATTCTTTATAAAGAAACAAAGAATAAATCAAAACTTTGTGTTGTTGTAGACATTTCAATATCGGTATCGGAAAATATTGGCTGTCGGCCAGAGTTGCAGGGTAAATATTGGTTACTGGTATTGGCCAGAAAAAATGACATCGACCCATCCCTACATTTTTTAGTAGATCTGAACATCTATAATCTTGAAACATGACATTTAATCTGAATCCTTTAGGCACAACACTCAAATGCACTCATGGTGTTCTAAAGAATAAAACCACACCTCCATCATACCTCTGTCAATGCAGAATGCGTATCTTTGTTTTCTTCATCTTAAGCCTTTGTCACAACTGTCCTTATGGGTAGATTGGCGGGTCTGTCAGCCAAAAAAAGGGCAAACCTGTACAGGGTGCACAGGTGGCCCACAGGAAATTTCAAGATTGCAGACTGCTCGTAGGGTGAAAATGCTCATGCACACTTTTTCAAGAAGGCATGCTGCAAACAACAAGTCACAGAGGACACTTAAACAACACAAAAGGGTATGTAAGAATTTTCCTGGATTTTTCATTTTTTTAAACCTCCCCAAATCCTGCGCACTGTGCTAGGGACCTATTATTGCTGTTCAAGTGTTAAGTGCACCTTCTTGTGTGCAGCCTGACTGTTAAAACAATCAGAAAAGAGTGTAGTTTGTGTGGGCATCCTACAGGCACTTGCATATCACCTGCACACCTCGTGAATTTGACATTCCCGAGTACCAAATGTGGTGGAAGGGCACCATACAAAATTTCACCAGCATGTCAAAAATGCATACACTTCGCATAACCCTCACAAATACTACTTTTTTGTCTCTTAATACAACTGATTTAATTGGTTTATGACAACAAATACTTTGTTTTTAAGCTATTTGGGTGGTTGGGCTGCAGTGGGGTTGAGAGGGGGCTTTCGTGTCTGTGAAGTAAAGGTTCAAACAAATTACCACTTTAATCTTTTGTTGAACTTCCTAAAAACCTCCTCTCTTGTCTGAAAATGTCAGTTTTAATTGCTAAAAAGCCCACTGACGACTGAGTTAACAGCTGATGTCAAAACACACAGACCAAGCGTTGGTGAGTTTGCGCTTTGTGTGGAAACTCTCAGGAGCTTCAGAGCAGCTAAAGGGAAACACTCATCCATAAAGGAATCTGTATCTTTTAACTTTGTATTGCATACACTGATACATCTGTCTCAGGTCCTTTGTTTTGAGTGTGTGAAACCACAAGAAATTCGTCAATAACTTTGGACTTTTTTTGGTCAAGGGTTGACTGTCTGGTTATGCGTGAGTTCGGGTTAACTGTTTCACAGTCATTTTTTACAGCCTGATTTGAGAGGAAAGATGGATGTGAAATAAACCCACATGCATGCTTCTCTGTACACACACATTCACCCATCATCAC
Source organism: Oryzias celebensis (assembly GCA_014656515.1). Classification (NCBI taxonomy): domain Eukaryota; kingdom Metazoa; phylum Chordata; class Actinopteri; order Beloniformes; family Adrianichthyidae; genus Oryzias; species Oryzias celebensis. The sequence goes on along the minus strand of BNCR01000005.1, from coordinate 32,111,319 downwards.
ACAAAGGCATGAGTCACCAGTGCGTATGTAAAATGGCTTTAAGAGGTACTAATTGCATCTGGTGAGAAATCTAACAGCAATTCTTTCTTGAAAAGAAAGAAAGGATAACAGTAGACGACAGAAAGCAAAAGCTGAACCATTTCCTCTGTTTTTAGAAGTCCAATCCTTTCCCAACGTTAAACCAGTTACGCATACAAATGTGTTTCGCCATCAAGTCTTTGGAAGGAACAAACTTTTATTTTGAGGTTATCGGGGCCGCAGAAGATGTGCTATTCACGGTGCGTGTTGCTAGATGGTGACATTTACGTAATATAAGTGGCGCTTCACCCCCGCGTCATTAAAACCCATTAACACCCAATCCTTCAACACAACTTCATTTACGCAATGCTCTGGTGTGGCAGTGCCAAGGTTGCATCTTTGCCAAACATCTCAGCCCCCCCCCCATCTTTTCTCATGCCGAGCTGAAGCCCGTGGTCGACCCTGTGAAGTGGGGGCTCGGGGAAGGAGGATGGTGCTCAGAGAGGCCATCTGGGTACCCCATCTGCAGCATAACTGTGGCTGTGACTATCGCTCTGGCAGCCTGTTGCGAGTGATTGTGGACAACAGGCCATGATGACATGAGCAAGAGGCTCCCCAGACGTCTGGAATGACGTGAAGGTCTGCTAATAATAGGATGATTATCTCACTAACCTAGTTTTGAAATCAAGGTAGTGGAGGGAAGGGGGGGGGGCTGTTGTCTTAAAATGGAGATTTTGTCAGTGAAACTGAGCACATGTTCTCTTTGGGAAACAAATCTTTAACATTCTGACCAATAGTTGAGGTCAGAGGAGACAGAAAGACAACAGACGCTTCACACATATCTCCAAATTTGAAACTGCAGATAGAACAGATAGGAAGGTAGACTTACTTCAAGATGAGCCTCAAAGGTTTGGGAAAATTTGACACAACGATTCACTAAACCCAGCTAAAAGTAAAACTGTTGGCTTCCATTGACTGTATAATGGAGCTGGACAGAGTCACCCGTCCCCTTGACAATCCAAACAGGAAGTACCCGCTGGCTGCAAGAAGCTAAAATGTCCCATAGACTTCTATACAGAAATAAATAGTTATTATACGGTCATTCTATTTGTCAGAAAAACAGTTCTTGCTCAGATACCTTTTTTAACATGTTTGTGATGATTTTCACTAAATTATAAACTGACCAATCAGATGTCTCTATAAAAGTACAACATGTAATCTCACGTTCAAAATGTTTGAATGACAGATTTAGTGTAACCCGCTATCAGTGATAGGGGTTTGAACTTCCAACAAGTTCCCTCCTGATTGGTGAGAGTGGTTTCTATAGAAACGTCGACTCAGACCAACTTGGACCAATCACTGCTTACTGATGTTATCTGGCTCCAACATGGCAGTGTCCGTATAGCAAAAAAAAAAAGACAACTGAATTGATTTCATTTAGTTGGGGCCCAAAAGAAAACAATTTTCTATGGGTGACGTCACACTCACTTAATCCAGTTATCACGTACAGTCAATGATGGTAACTTTTTCATGTGGCTCCTGAATGCTCGTCATTACTATGTTCCTCTAAGGCAGGGATGGGCAACTCCAGGACTCTACCCCATGCATTCCTGCACGTTTTCCAACATACCATGCTCTGGCAGGTTCTAATTGGCCGGACACACCTAAACCAGGTAATCAGTCATGGTTGGATATGTGGAAATCATGCAGACACTGCGGCCCTCGAGGCCTGGAGTTGCCTATCCCTGCTCAAAAGGAGCACTGCAACAACAATGAAGCACTTGAACTTGGATAGCTGAGCTCTTTAACCACACAAAAGGGAAGAAAAGAACCTTGTTCTGTTTAAAAAGGCCACATTTCAAAACAGCTCCCAACTTATTTTCACTCAGTAAATATTCAAATGATCAAAGAGTGAGAGAAAGGATCAACACTGAATTTTCTCATTTGAGCCGACACTGTAACACCAGAGTAAAAGCACCACTTGTTTCTCACATGATAGTAGGGCTGTGGAACTGAGTAGAACCTGGAAGTTGAAAATGAAAAACCACAAAGGCTCATCTGTGAGCAAGTCTACCTTCCAATCTCTTATATCTGCACTTTTTAGAGTAATACAGTAATAAACTACAGAAATAAATATGTCCACTCATTAACAAAAGAGAAGGTAATCCAAAAGCATGTTTGAAGTGAAATACTAATTAAGGCCACAGTGGATTTGTTAAAGACCCACTCCGGTGAAAATGGCATTTTTGGTATTTTTAGGGTGTTCTTATGGCATTTTTCTGATGGTGGAGGACATATTCAGTGACAATGAATCTTAGAATTACATTTTTGGTTCTTTGCTCAAATTAAATGAAAAAAAAAAAAAAAATTTACTCAAAAGTCAACATCAAAACTTGTATTTTTAGTTGACTTAAGGGATCTTTAAGAATACCTGCCATTATATAATAGATCTTACATTTAAATACATAGGTTGTGTTCAAAGTGTCTTTAATACCTGTGAATATCGTATATTTATTTATTTTGTCTAAATCATCTACCATCTGCCCTGCAATCCAAATATAACCAACTGAGTTATAGAGAGGATCAGGGCAAACGCAGTGTCTATGTTGCCATTTTGGTAAAAGTTTGAGGGTTTGCAACAGACTGAGAAGACAGATGGAGTGCAAGGAAAGAAATGATGGTGCAGAGATTGGGTGGAGAAGCTTCTTTAGACCTTTTGGTCTTTTTTGTGGGAATCGTTTTCTCTACCATACCACCAGCTTCTGTCAGTTTGGACAGGCGGAGGAATAAAGTCAGCCTGTTCAAGCAAAGTATTTCAGTTACTATTAACACCACTGATTAGAGCTGAGTGAAAGCAGAGCGGAAGAGATTGAGATTATCCTTGGGAATTTTGAGGAAAGTTACAAGCAGATATGACTACATCTGATGTTGATGATGATCTATGTTCACACTGGACTCAGAAAGGTGCGTTCAAGTGGCCCCTCCAATGAAAAGTCTACATAAAAGCATGCATATGTGTGTTTTGGGGTTCAGTATTCAAAACTCTTGCATTAGCTACGCAAGTTTTTAAGTCAGTTTTTTTGACTCTATATACATCAAGCATTAAGCATGTCCACAGCTAAACCTGTAGGACTTTGACTAGTCAGGGACTTGGATTTGGTAGTGACACATGGGTAGCCTCCTTTTAAAATATGGAAGTGCCAACCCTTAAAAAAAATGATCATGAAAAACTAATAATTGTGGTTTGTACCCGGCTGGAATTCTGACACTAAGTCATATAATGGAATAGAGCTGTGAAAGAAAAAACCCGGAGCAAACTTCATGAGATTTACACCGCTTTGACATTTCGCGCCAAGCCTCTTCCATCTGTGAGTAAATGAGCTAGTATCAGGTAGCAACAGACCTATGTGAACAGCATATATGCTAAAAGCACATACAATGTTGGGCACACCCATGTTCGAAGAGTTCTAGAACGCACCACACATGCCCAGTGTGTATGTTACATGAAGGACAGCTAACATTAGACGTTGTAGAGATGAAGACAGAAAACAAATGACAGACTGATGGGTTCAACACTTGAGAAAAGACTGGAGCTTTGTAAGTACATGCATTTTTTCCAGCAGAGTGGGAGAGGGAGGAGCAAGCTGTTTGGAAAAGTGAACAAAAGCTTAGTTCTTGATGGCCCATGTTTAAGAATGAAAGGAAAGGTGTAGAAAACTGTGGTGAGAGCATCCAGGGGTGTCAAACTCCAGTCCTTGAGGGTTCTACATGTTTAACAACTAATCTGTCATTAAAGCTTCTTATTGGCTAAACAGCTGATCCAAGTAATCAGCATCAGATAAGGTAGGATTTCTGGAAAACCAGCAGGAGATTGAGCCTCGAGGCCTGGGGTTTGACACCCCTGGTTTAGAGACATTAAGAAAGAGAAAGGAGGCAAAGATGGAGGTAGCAGAGATGTTGAGGTTCTCTCTGTGACTGATGAGGATGGATAGAATTAGGAATGAATCCATCAGAGAAGCAGATCATGGTAGATGTTTTGAAGATACAGTGACTTGCAAAAGTTTTCATGCCCCTTGAACTTCTCCACATTTTCTCACATTATGGCCACAAACATAAATATATTTTATTGGAATGTTATGTAAAAAACACAAAGAATGTGTTTATGTGAACAACACAAAGTGGCACACAATTATGAAGTGGAAAGAAAATTATACAAGAGTTTTCTTTTTTTTTTTTTTACAAAAAACCTGAAATGTGCAGCATACAAAAGTATTCAGCCCCCTTTTCTCTGAGTGCATCCGATTGCCTTCAGAAGTTGCTTGATGATAGTGTCATAAAATCAGAAAATGTGTAGAAGTTCAAGTGTATGAATACTTTAGCAAACCACTGCAGATTGAAACAGATTGAGATGGTTTGAGAAGGAACAGTGATGATGCTGGCAAATGGACTCTGAGGTTGGAGCAACAGGAAAAGAAGTCTAGAATAGAACCAAAGAGGAGCTTCATGGATATAGTGATGGCGGACATGAAGATATTTGAAATAGAAGTGAGTGAGAAGGTTACAGAGGATGTGTTAAATAACTGAAAGAAAACAAAGGCAACCACGACCAAGCAGTCCAGCAATTCAAACAGGCTTCACAATGTATAGAAAATGATTGGATTAATGAAATACAATACTTTCACTGCCTAAGGCCCAAAGAAAAGTCCTGTAGACACAAACCATCAACAACTAACCTTTGTGTTCCCGAGCCATTTGCAGAGCCTGTAAGGACGTCTGTGGATTGATCTCCAGCTGACACAGCAACACTTTTGCTCTTCTGATGGCCGGTAGCGCCTCCTGCAGCTCTTCTTTTCCCAGCAGCATGTTGGCACCAGCCACAATCACAATTGCATTCTCACCTTCCAATGGACAAACCAAAGGACACAACAGAGGTTCTTGATCAGAGGGAGACTCCAAAAACTGCCAAGTGCATAGCTCTATAGCATAAGACCTTGCTGTTGTTTGATGCCAATCTTAGTTTAAAGTCCCACTTCAATCATATTCTTTTCTTTAGTAAAATTGTTCCCAGTAGTCTTTTAGTTATGACTGTGCAGTTTTTAGCCAAAATCAAAAAGACTTTGTTGTTCTTTAAGGTATATTTTATGCCCAGTGGCAGTAGTTCATTAGATATACAATTTGGGCTTGTGGGTGGGACGGTTGGCTCGGAGGAACCCTGCCCCCTAATGGTGAGCAATATTGGATCAATCCAGCTGTACAGTTTTAAGCCAGAAGCCAGCTTGGACGAAGAAAATGCAAGGGGGTGGAGGAGCGAAGTGGAGAAGAAAAACTTTAGCACACCCAGTGAGTAGCTGCATCATTAGCCTGAGCTTTTTCTAGCATCCGGTTTTCTGATTCAACACGATTAGAATTGAGAAATACTCAAAAACGCAGTTTTAATCATAAATAATTGTATTTACAGTAGGTCCTGTATTATGAGAAAAATACTACAAGAACATGTTAAAAACACATAAAAGACCATTTTCATAGCAGTGGGTATTTAAAAGCCCCTGAGACAGACTGGCGACCAGTCCAGGGGTGTCCCCTGCCTTCGCCCATGAGTAGCCGGGTTAGACTCCACTGTTAAAGGGTTAAACTAGTGAACATAAATCTAGTAACTATTATGACCAAGTTGAACACTAAACTAGACTAATATTACAAAGAAAAACAAGCAAAAATGTATTTAACAAATCATTTTAAAGGTCTCCTTAAAATCAAGACCAAGATCCAATTTTCAGTTTTACTTAGCCTGTTGTCCCTCTATGGGTGTATCTGAATGTATGGGTGCAGTGTTGTTCATGCATGGATGTTTCTTAACTTCTCTGAGAGTTTGAGCCCTCAGTATTTTGAGTGGATTCAGCTGTTACCTGCTTCATTAACGATGATGGAAGCTGCTCCTGTAGCTTCATGACTGGTTTGCGAGACAAAGTCTTAAAAGAGAAAAAAAAATGACAAAAACTGTTTTTAAGAGAATCATATTCAACCTACAAGGATCCCTTCGTACTTGGTCAGAATCTTGTCACACGTCCACAAAAATGTCAACGCACTGACACCAATTATCATCTGGAATGCATTTGTCTGTGTACACTTACCTTTCCCAGCCTTTAAAAGAGCAATAACTAAACAAACGGTTTGGCAATAATTGGCTTAAACAAAGGAACCAGTTGTCAATGTATCCAAACGCTCGAAGTAAAGACAAAAAAATCAATGCTGTGAATGTGAACCTTTCAACTTGCACCAATAAATGGCCTGCGGTTTGGCATGCAATGCAGAACTCCTCCTTCTTACCTGTAAGTACTTCATTGTCCTTGAAATTCTGGATATAATTGTTTCCAAAGAAGTCTTTACCAACCTGGAAAATATCGAAGGGAAAACAATTTCAGCAAAGAGAGTGTCAAGGGGGGTCAGACTTGGTTAGCGGCAACTTTTGAAAAGTGGTGCACTCAAATCTCAGTAGTGTTGGATTTTCGTGTGCCCTGCCAGCATACTGGCATGGTGCCGCCGTCAAAAATGTGCAGGAACAAACACACAAAGCCAACAGACGCACACACGAGGAAACACACGACCAGCTGCGCCAAGCCTTGAAGACACAATAACCCGCATTCACGCCTCTTCAAGCCTAACTCACAATTGTTTCTATTCCCACCTTCCTCTCTTCTTCCTGTACGCTTTGGGATGTCCACATCTGTAGCTACTTTGGGTTGTGGAAGGGGTCCCTACCTTGCCCCGAGGCATCGACTTCGAACCCACGCTTTCCAAAATAAACGTGCCAAAATGCGGGCACTTCTCGCTGCGTGTGATAGCGGGTTGGATGGTATTGGCTGCTTGGCCCCAATCTCTTTGAAGAATGGCCTTTCGTCTTGGATGTTTTCGACAAGCCCGGGTGTCTATTTTTGGGTTTTCCCCATGCCCGAAGAGCTCTTCCTGCACTAGGTTCTTATCGATCAGGCCTCTTTGTTCTGAAAGAGGTGGGGCTTTGGTGCTTTAGCGCTTCGGTTTAAAGGCCATGCTGAGCTTACTGATTGGAGACTCTGGGTTGTATCGTATGGGAATAGGTTTGTTTGAAAGCATGAAAGCGTGGGTGGGCATATGCATGTGCTATGGTATTGATCAAGAAAAAAACATAATGCATAGAGTGTTGATGTAAAACAGCTGAAGTGCAAGCAAAGCTAAAAGGTTTAAGAGTTGTCAACTAGTAGGAAAACAATGGTAGGGCAAGTCAAAGACCGGCCAAGAACCGTCTTCTAACAAAAATACTGATGGACGAACCCAAACGGACCTCCACCTCTGCTCATACCTTGCAGATCATGGCAGTTCTAACCCCCAGCCGGGAAGCCTGTATGCACTGGTTAGCTCCTTTTCCTCCAAAGCCAATGAAGAATTTATGACCGTGAATGGTCTCGCCGGCCTTGGGCAGCCTTGGTGCCTGGCTAAGACAAAGAATAAAAAGAGTTTTTAGTCTGTATGTTCCCCCAAGAGCCCTTTAAATCTTCATGCATGCACCCAATGAACCAGCTTTTATCTTACGATGTACATGTTTGAGTATTTATGCATATATATGCATATTCCCATGTGTGTTTCCTGAATTTGATTACTTTTTTCTTTTATCCTCTCTTTAATTCATGTAATTTTTTTTTACATTTGAATAGTGTATGTTGCAGTAAATGTGCTAAATACAGAAAATTAACTTTGGCAAAAATGAAAACGACCACTATAGGGATTCTATCACTTTCAGGAATACAAAAGATTGGAGAAAAATATAAACATTTGACCATAACTGCTTAAATACTAACTTTATGTTGCACTGTGAGACTAATAAGAACAAACATCTAAATTTAAACTAGAACTGTGTGAAACAGTATGTTTTCCATTTTAAATTTTAAAAAGTCACATTTTTTCCTCCAAAATTAAAAGCAAAAATGCTGAAAGTTCTCACTTTGCTTTTTTTCCCGTTTTTTTACTCAAGTTCAAACCAATCAAATGCCACAGAGTTTGAAATCCATCAGACCAAAAATCCTAAAACTTTCAAATGATGCAACTGGTTAGTCAGATGTCTCCACTGATTGCGGTGGTAATGCCTGACTCATGAGGGCTCGTCAAGTCCTACCAGGCCTAGAGGCTGATGTGCCACAGGTGGGTGCCTTTGGGAGTTGCAATGTAATTATGCATCCTCCAATTGTAAAGCGGGAACAGAGCGTGAGTAACAGGAGGGGGGAGACGAGAGACAGCCTCATGGTAAATGTCAGAACTCTGTGGTTTGGCTCTGGGCAGCGCTAGCCTAGAGCCAGAAAGTCTGCGGGTGGCAAAATGTTGTCATAAAGTTGTTTTTCACCCTTTTGTTGCCGTTCCTCAGGCTCATGTGTTGGTGTGCTGGTGCAGGTGTCCCATTACAGTAAATTCTCTCAATCCCAGGATTTCCAGTAAGTGAGCAGCTTGTTGTTAAAAATGCTACTGCGTTTGAACCGGCGTGTGAAAAGACTGAAATGTGGGTTGAGTGAGGCTAAAAGGTGGCCAAACGGAAGGAGCACTAAGGGTGTCCACTGAAATATACACATATTTAACCTGTTTTAACACCTTAGAGGAGTTTGTCTTGTGAGGACAAAAGTTTTCCCACAATCCTCTTGCACGTTACCTTTGGAATATGCCATCAGATTAAGCACAAGTAGAAATGGAAACAGTACTATACAATAGTGCTACAATGCAGTCCAATATTTTGCGGTCATTCTTCTGTATATTTTGGCTTAACTTGAGTTAATTTTTGATAAATTTGATATATTCTTTTTTAAACTTTGTGTCAACAACTTTGGCCGTCTAGACAATCACTGTCATGAAGTAGATTTATAATACACACTAAACAAAAGTGTTAGTCATGGAGGGTAAACATTTGGCTGACGGCCACCTGAAGCTGGATAACTGACAAGTACCATAAACAGATTTCTAAATTCTTGAATAAACTTCAACCCACGCCTCATCAAGCCCTGACAGACACTTGGCTATTGTTGTGTGTTGCAAGCGTTTAGAGCAAACAGAGCAGATATGTGCGAAAGTGCAGCGTCGGTGTGTGTTCTCCCACAGAACCAAAAGGCCCAAACAGGTGGTCTGTGACGCCACTTGTTTGCTTCGAGGCTGCGTCTCCTTTCCCTCTTGTCCAGCTTCTGGCGAGCAACAAGGGGGGTGGACCAAAAAAACCACAGTGATTTGTTTTTTTTTTTCCTGAAAACAACTGGTATTTTTAATCTTTTACACTGACTTTTGGCTGTAGGTGGAACTAAGCCTATAGATTTTGTAACGGAAAGCATTTTTTTCAGATGGATGTCTGAGATATTTTGGTTTATGCTGTATTTGTGTCCTTACAGATGCAGCTTCAGTCGCTGTTCTTCCAGCAAATCAAATCGAGGTGTGAAGAGGTCTAAACAAAGCCAAGATCAAGCAGGAATGGCGTGCCGCACACGGACATGGAGCGCCATTTCACCAACAAAAGGTGAACATTTAGGTGCAGACAACAATGTTACCAGCAGATAACAAGATATCGTGAAGTTACTCAGTTTCTGATTTGCTGTTTACTAAAATGTACGTTTATTCATGATCGTCCAGTTGCTGCCTCAGAACGTGTCCTCAGACTAACATTGCCTTTGACAAAAGGCTTTCAAGTCTATTTGACAGAACACTTATTTTCCAGATAAAAATCATTAAAGTAAAGCTCTGCCAACTGAAGCACATTGAAATAAAATAATAATACATGTGATGCTTTCTAAAAAAGAAAAACAAAGAACATTTGATAACAAAAATGGATTACTGAATTAGACAGCTTATATTTTATCATAATATCTAAATTTACTTCCTTCAACTCCCTTTCAAAAAACAAAACACATTTTATTTGATAATCATTTTATTCATAGAATGTAATGTTTGTATCCTGCACCCATTACAGCAAAAAAACTAGATTTATGAGTAATTACATTGTCTAAAAGATGGCATTAGTTTCTATTGTCTTTGTTACATTTATTTATTTTTTAATTAATACATTACTTGATATCCAAAACATGTTTTACAAATATCTGTGCTTTGTCATTTTTATTGTATTAATTAATTCAATTCAAATGAAATATAAAGGGGACTTCTAGACGAATCCATGGTTCATTAAAGAATATAAAGCCAAAGGGTTTCTAAAACATAAAATGCTACATGAGAAAACAATGCCATTAAAACTTAAATTAAAAGGAAATTATTAAAAAGATCTGTTTTCTTTTTTTACATCAGAAGCTAAAAATACTGATTTATTGTCATCAGTTTTGATTCTTTTTTTTTCTTAAAAAGGGAGCTGTGTGGAAATTTTTTAAAAAATTATTATTTTTCTTCTGATCATAATAAGAGTTAAAAAGAGAGAATATGCTTAAAATTTAAATTCTGGATAAAAAATCTTTTGGTCTTTCGGCTTTTAATGAAAGTCTGCTGTCACTGTCTAACAATCTTTTTAAAAGAGGAAGAGCAACAAACCCGTTCAGCTTTTGCACCAAATCTGTGAACTTCTTTGGAAGCTGAAAACTTATCTGGAGATTTAAGTTCACTTTTATAATCTAAATGCTCAATAAAAGCAATAAAAACTGTCCAAATATCCCACATCAGCTCGCACATGTTGGTCTTATCCTGTTTTTAGAATCCCTTACAAATGATCCCCAAACTACAAATGGGGAGTTCTTTAGTAAAAATTAAAACAGTGCTTCCACAAAAAGAATCTTGATTGGTATGTTGGTTCTGCTCCAGAATTGAAGGAGATTAGGTTTGAAGACGAAAGCCCGCTCAGCGAGCAGCAGCAGGAGCAGCAGCAGCAGGGGGCACTGTATTTCTTTGACAGCAAATGAGGGAGCATCTCTGCACCATGTCACTGTAGATTGGGAGAAATTACCTCTCAGTGGTGAACAACATGCTAAACGGGCTGCCTAACGTAGAGAGCGAGCACTCATGTCTGCTGTCTGACAGCCTCTCATCCACCAGAAAAACAAACATCACATATCTTCTGTCAACTCATCAGTGGTTGGAAACTTTAACCCTGCAAAGTGGTTTAGGCTTCAAATGATGCCGTCTGAAATCTCTAAAGAAGAGAGGAAACGTTTTTGAGTGACAACCAAAAGGCTGACAATCTGTATGAGCTCACCTGATTTAAAAACATTGATAAGAGTTATTTAGAGTGGCAGCAAAACTCCCCTGTTATCTGCAGAAATCTACACCAACAGGAACTCAGGTTAGAATCCAGACGCAGCCCGCGACGAGCCCAAGCACGGCCCAAAAACATGACATTTGTTGGCTGCAGATCAGTCAGGAGTTGTGACATTAAAGCAGCCTTGGGTGTCTTTTGTGATTGTGTCATTGCTCACAAACAGTGACAAACTGTTTTCAGCTAACACATTGTGCTGCAGCTGATGACTAACCATTTGTGGGAATGGATTCCACTTGGCTTGACAAATCTCACCACATATGATAGTGATGCAACCCTGACATTTTCGTAAGACGCCATCAGATGCGGTTTTCTGCACACTTCCAGTCTTAAAACTCAGGATGATTGGAGCGTAAAACGTTCACCTGCTTTACCTTCGGAAGAGGGATTTTAGTTTCCACCCTGCAGCTGGAGCAGGGATTTGAACCGTGGAACAGAACTGCACGTTGTGTTTAAGGTCAAAGCAAACCATGAAGATCTTTGGATGAAGGGTTTAAGTTCAGAACTGGTGTAGTTTTCAAGCTCAAACTCAATCATACAACTGATGTTCCTGTTTACATTTCAGGACCAGTTCTGACCCCGTCTCGCTTCCTAAAGCTTTAGTCACGTGTACCTGTACGGGGGGTTGAACCATATAAGTCCTGTGGGTTTTTGGGTCGTCTGGGCTGGAGGGTTATAGAGAGGTGCATCTTAAGGTGAGAGCAGCTGTTTCTTGCAGTTTCCTTGAGGTTCGTACAGCCATCTTCAGGGACATTGTGAAAATAGAACGCACCAATGTCGTGTGGTCAGTGTATCATGAAGTATTTGTAAGGATGATGGAAATACATGCACTTATGATGTACAGGTGATGTTGTCGTAGGGTGTCCTTACGCCACACTAATTGTTAGTAGGGTGCAAGTACCAGCCCCTTACTGACCGCAAGCTAATGTACACACACAAGGTGTACAGTACATGCTTACAGGTTCATACACACGTGGACAAAATTGTTGGTACCCCTCAGTTAAAGATTTTTTTTTTTTTAATAATTATGTTAATCAGCAATTCAAAGGTGATGGCTGATTTTGATTATTTAATTTTCAATAAATTTATTTATTGTTACTTTTGTAAGTTTCAAGTGATTTCAGTGAGAACTGTGGGTTTTTCTTTCTTTAACTGAGGGTTCCAACAATTTTGTCCACGTGTGTAGGATGTCCACCAAAACTACACTTTGTCTACTTCCTTGCTTTCATAAAGAGCGAACACTTATCACTTGAGCAGCACTAACGTACCTTCTGCACATTGTGCAAGGTTTGAGGGGGGGTTAAAAAACAAGAGATCTGTACGACGTGCCTGAGTCTTACCTACTTCACCCTTACATATTGTCGCATGTCGTTTAAGTTTTGACTACAACCTCTCCCCAGCAGCATGGCCGTAGAAAAAATGTGCATGAACATTTTAGCTCTACCAGTTCACAGAGTGGTCGACAATCTTGATATTTTGTTTGTGTGGCCTGATTGATGACTGATCAAATGTTGACTTAATGACTTAATAGAGTCCACCTGTTTGTAATTTAATCTCAGTATACAAATCCACTTGTTTTGTGACAGTTTATGTTGTTTGTCAAGAGAATATTGGGGAGAAAACAGCATCATGAAGTGTAAGGAACACAGGTCAGGGAGAAAGTTGTGGAGAAATTTAAAGCAGAGTTAGGATAGAAAGATTTACCAAACTTTGAACATCCACACACCACTGTTCAGTCCATCATCTGCAAATGGAAAGAGTCTGACACAACTACAAACCTACCTAGACATGGTCTGTCCATCTAAACTAACAGACTGAACAAGGAGACACTGATCAGAGATGCAGCCAGGAGTCCATGATGACTCTGGATGAACTGCAGAGATCTACAGCTCAGGTGGAGGAATCTGTCCATAGAACAACCATCAGTCGTGAACTGAACACATCTGGACTTTATGGAAGAGTGGCAAGAAGAAAACCATTGTTAAAAGAAAACCACAGGAAGTCCTGTTTGTAGTTTGCAACTGGCAGCAGGAGTGGTGGTAGTATCATACTCTGGAGCTGCTTCTCTTCAGCAGGAACAGGGAATCTGGTTGGAGTTGATGGGAAGATGGATGGAGCCAAATCCAGAGCAATAATGAAGGAAAACCTGTTGAAGTCTGAACAACACTTGAGACTGGAGCAGAGATTCACCTTCCAACAGAACAACCACCCTAAGCGTAAAGCCAAAGCTACAATGAAATGATAAAAATGAAACGGATTCATGTGTTGGAATGATCCAGTCAAAGTCCAGACCTAAATCCAATCCAGAATCTGTGGAGAGATCTGAAAACTGCTGTTCACAAACACTCTCCATCTAATCTGACTCAGATTGAATTGTCTCAAGAAAGAATGGGCAAAGATTTCAGTTTCTAGATGTTTAAAGCTGGTAGAGACAAACCCCAAAATACTTGAAGCTGTAATTGCAGCAAAGGGGGAGTATTGACTCAGGGGGGTGAATACTTTTCCACATTACACTTTTCATTTTTTTATTTGTAAAAAAAATGGAATTCTTGTATAATTTTCTTTTGACTTCACAATTGTCTGCCACTATATGTCGATCTTTCCAATAAAATTCCAATAAAATATATTTATGTTTGTGGTCATAATGTGAGAAAATGTGGAGAAGTTCAAGGGGTGTGAATACTTTTGCGAGACTCAGACTGCTACTAAAATATAAAGTTACATGTTTTTTATACTTAAGCTGCTCCATGAGGAGAACTCCACCCACCCAGAGAGGGCAAACTACCTTTCTTTGGTAAAGAACCATGGCCTCAGACTTAGCAGTGCTGACCCTCATCCCAGCCTCCTATAGCAAAGACATTTAAATACATTCCATTTCAACTATACTGTAATTGTTATGGTTAAATGTATGGCATGAAAATGTGAAAAAAAAAACACTTGACTGGCCTTTAAAACTTTTTAAAGACCCAGTCTGAGGAAAATTGTATTTTTAACATGTTTTTATGCGTCGGTTTTTTTCCGGGGACTCCGGCTTCCTCCCACCATCCAAAAACATGCTTCATAGGTTAACTGGTCACTCTAAATTGTCCCTAGGTGTGGATGTGAGTGTGCATGAGTGTGTGACTGTGGCCCCTGCAACAGACTGGCGACCAGTCCAGGGGTGTCCCCTGCCTTCGCCCATGAGTAGCCGGGTTAGGCTCCAGCAGCCCCGTGACCCCGAAAGGGATAAAGCGGTTCAGAAAATGAATGATGAATGAACATGTTTTTGCATCATTTTTCTCATAATGGAGGACATTTATGAAGAAAAATTAAGTCTAAAATTGCATTTCTGGCTATTTCTTTATTCAAATCATTGTGAATCAGGAGCAGTTAAAAATGCAGTTGGAAAAGGCTTGTAGCTGTGATGTAAAAGCTACTACGCCAAGTCACAAGCTCTCTGGTCCGCTCCATTGTGATGCATCCACTTGTGGACGACCAGATCCATGAACATCTTTGTTTTCCTTGTCTGAGCTGGAATCTGGATCAAAACTGTACGGCTGGGTAGGTCCAATATTGCTCGCCATTTTTGTTGCACTGATAATGTTAGGTTGGAGTTATAAGGGGCTGTAAACTAGCAAGAGAGAGTGTAAAAACAGACGGTTGATGGGAAGTAGGGTGGACTTACTCTGCGCCAACAGTTCCATCCACAACTCAGAGGTGAATTTGTAATGAACTCCTGCTGAAACTATGCCCAGGAAAACAACACAGGATTTTTGATTTTAACTAAAGAAACACCATAATCGTAATTAAAAGACCACTAGGAACACTTTTGCAATAGATCAAAAGATGATCGGAGTGGGACACCAACAGCAAAGATGCATTTACAAACAGGATAACATCGGGCAGCAGAAACTAAAGCCTCTGCTTGTTCAACATGCATTTTCTCAAAATGTGACAAAAAGTTTCCACTTCCTGTTGGGCCCACCTGAGGAAGCGGAGGAGCTTCCTCAAACAGCCCAGGCCTCTGGCTTACGGTCATTTCAGAAGGACACAGGTGATGGAAGCACACTCAGACTACTCACCTCACCAAGTCGGTCATGCAGGAGCCAACCACCACAACATCAAGAGCCTTTTCAGTCATTTCTGAGGAGCAAAATACACGTTTCAGTTTCTTCATTTAGACGAGGACATTTTAAATTCATGACTCATTGTTTTGTGTTGTGTGAAATACACCAAACTTCAGCCGTGATCTAAAGCACAGTGGGGGGCATTTAAGGAAAAAGATGTAAATTACTTTACAAACTGCATCCTAAACAGAAAGCGCTCCATTTTTCTTATCTCTCACATTAGCATGAGCTTGACTGCAACAAGGAAGAAGATATAAATAGAGCATTCATGGCAGGCTGAGTTGGATAAATTCAAAATTTCCTGTGGGTGGTGGTGGTGGCAATGGTGGGGGGGTTTACTTCAATGCCACCACGTGAACACATCACAGCCCGGTGAAGTCTTTAATTAATTCAATCCTCTGCTTGTATCGCAGCTAATACTAGCGTGTTAATCTCCTCAAATCTCTTCCTAGGCAGAGGAAGACTTGGAAAGCTTGGCCGCTGGCTGTAAGATGGTTCAATTTTCCCCCCCGTATCTGCAGCACAGCGTCTCCAATCTGCAACCAAGAGCCCTAAGACAGAATGCGACAAGAACTGGCTTCTCTGAGCTCCTGAAGGAACAGGAAACAGATCATCCTTCACCTGTTGACCCTAAAAAGAAATTCCAAAAGCAGCTCAGGACAGACCATAGAAAAATCACAGATGATTTTAATCTAAAAAGAAAGAAAACTACTTTTTTTTTAATTAAATTGCTGCTCAGTGTGAAAAATTCCTGACAGGTTTGAAAGAATCCAATTAGAGACATCTGGATGACAACAGGCTGAACTTTCTCCACTCTGTTATTACTGGATACTTTTAAAGGAATGAATCACTATCACGACTGTGGGCTTCCCCGTTTATAAATCAATCCAACTTCTGTGTGCACGAACAAATATATGTAAGGGAATGATTTTAAAAGAATCCTATCAGGCAAACACAAACATCTGACCTTGAATCAATGTGGCGCCAGGTGTGGCAGTAGACCCATGGACATCGTCCAGCACTCACAACACCTGTTACACAGCTCCCAACCTTTGCACCGTCTATCCTTTAAAACACAGGTGTCAAACTCCAGGCCTCGAGGGCAAGTGTCCTACATGTTTATTGCCTAAACACACCTGATTCAAGTAATCAGCTGCAGATACGGCAAGGTTTCTGGAAAACAAGCAGGAGGCCGGCCCTCGAGGCCTGGAGTTTGACACCCCTGATTTGAAACCTTTCATATATATTCTGTTCTACCAGGTAACAATCATTGACTGTAAATGAAAACTGGACTGAGTTGGCATTCCAAAAAGGACGTACCTGCTGGTTCCAAGAAGCCAAAATTCCATAGAATTTCATAGAGAAATAAACAACTATTACTCAGTCACTCTATTTGTCAGAATGACCATTCTTGTTCCTCCAATTTTTTTTATATGTTCTTTTTGTTTTTTTTTTATTTCAAATTATTCAATTTACAAACAGACCAATCAGACGCCTCAGTAAAAGGAAGTGGCCTCATCAAATTTTCCAAATGTTTGACAAATTTCATGTAACCTGCTTCCAAGTGGTTCGTGTGTGGACTTCCAGAAAGCTCGCTCCTGATTGGCGACAGTGGTTGAAACAAAAATGATGACTCAAATCAACTTGGATCAATCAACGCTTACTGACTTTCTCTGGCTCCAACATGGCGGTGTCCGTGTTGTAATAAAATGGACCAGAAGTAAACCATTTTCTATGGGTGATGTCACACTCGCTCCAGTTCTCATGTATAGTCAATGGCGTAAAGAGCGAGCTCACAGCTACGGTGAGGGAAAGTGGGGGCCGATTTGTTTAACATCAACAGTCCCACCTACAACTATTAGGTGAATTTCAAATGAAAACCTGCCACTCTGCAGAAAATATGTTCTAGAAAACAATGGTTGGTTTTTTTGTGTTAATTTTTTTGGCTAAAAACTGCATAATCATAATTAAAAGACCACTGGGAACGTTTTTATAAAAGATCAAAAGATGATTAAAGAGGGTCGTCAAATAAGGATTATTGAAGTGTTTTAAAGAAAACCCACAGTGAGCTTGTGAATGAATTGACTTCATTTGATTGGAGCCAGAAGAAAATTATTTTGTGAGGGTGACGTCACGCTTAATCTGTGCAGTTATCAGCCTATACAGTCAATTGATCATTGTTATTGATTTGTAAAGAGCTCAAACAATGTGTAATAAGTTCAAGCAATGATCACTGAAATGTTTTAATGACAATCAATAAAATATTTAATCTGAAATATGTAGCAATGATTACTGTATTGATGTAGTTATGTGTTCTTATGAGAATCGATGATTATTACATATTTGTTACCTAAACTGTGAATCATTGTTGTTTACTGAAAATGTGTAAAAATTCTTTCAGAGGATAATCAATAAGCACTCTGTTGTTACTTGTAAAATTGATTTGTAATGTGAGAGGATGATTTTTACATCAATATGAAACTTGTTCCTGGTGATGATCAATGAGTATTAAATATTTTTGACATTTGATTCATGTTACTGTTTACTGAAATCATGAAAGAATGTTTTCTGAGATTAATGAACAATCAATAAGCACTCTTGTTACTTGATTAAAATCTGCACTTGATCTGATCAGAACCAGATTATGAAAACTATAAAATGAAGTAACTATGCAGGGGTGGGATTATATAGATTTGCTTTTTCCCCACTCCTTTTCAAGCAATCAATCAAGCTCCACTTGACTTTTGTTAATAATCACAAAATTTAATCAATCAAATGTGACTTAGTGAGTCTTTGTTTTTGTTTTATGATTTTTCTTTATCTTTTAATCAACGCATTTGATTGACTGTGTAATGAGTTTGGTAAATCTGTGTGATTTATTTTGTCTAATCTTTGTTTGAAATAAACCAGATCAATCAATCAATCAATCATGTGACAGCTGAGTTTGCTGAGAGCTCAGCAGGGAGTTTGTATCCCCAAATTTCTACTAGACAAAGATCTTTTTCAGACAGCATTTTTTTCCCGTCTGCTCCTGATTCACAACAATTTGAGTAAAAAAAATACCCAGAAAGGCAATTTTGAGCTTAAATTTCTTAATATGCCTCCTCTATGATCAGAAAAACATGGTAAAATCACAACTTTTATGGAGTGGGTCTTTAACTTTCGACGGTTCCCTATAGGGTTTGCCACGAATCATCCACCGTGTTCATGGTTCAAATAAGATTTATGTCAGTTGCCCGTCCTGACACAACATTTACCCCAATTTGGAACTGGCGCACGAAGGAACCAGATTGAGCTCCATATGATAGCAACATTAGGAATCATATTTTTCCCTCCTGTTTTCAGTTTTTTTTTTTAATTATTTATAAAACCAATTAAATATATGGAATAAAACAAAATTATGTTAAAACCAGTTTTCTAATCGAGATGCTGTTTTCAATTTACCTTTGAAAGAAAATATCTTTGCAGAATGAACAAATAAACACCTACTGACCGGTGAAAGTGCAGGAAAACTACTGCCTACGGTTGTAGCTGCTGCCAGACTAAATATCCCGACCGAACTAAATCACATGTTTTAAAAGTCTGCCCTCATTTAAAGTAAACAACATTTTAAGTGCAAATCTGGTTAGAGTCTTACATTAAAGACATGTTTTTAATCCTGGGTTGAAAAAAAGCCTTTTTAAAAAAACAGGCAATACTGCAGTCAGCTAAACATGGGGACGTCACAAGGACCCCAAAGAATAAGATGAACCGGAAAGTTTGAGTGAAATGTAAACGTTGGAATTATCGCATAAAATAACTGGTTTTAGACTCCTTCAGGTATTTTAACTCACATACGATTGTATAATTAAAATGAATTTAAATAACAAGTACTTTCTTATGCATTCTGAATCGCTACACGTTGTCAGTTTCTATAATATGTGACTAACATCCATAGCTAACGATGTAGAGATAGCATTTACATTCCTCATAGAACAGTATATATTGCTAAAATGTTTGTCTTTTACGCATAGTTTTGAATGAATACAGTGCTAACATTTTTATTTTAATTCATAACGTTCTTCGGAAAACCCCTTTGTGCTTATTAAGACTACAGTTTAAATATTTACACACGGAAATACAAGCCAATAATCGGGTGACTTCCTGGAGAACCTGGTGCTTTAAAAAATAATTTCAGTGCGTTTGTCATATAAAATCATCCATGTCTTTGTTTAGGCTCAACAGAGCTGATACAATGAACAACATATCACCTGAGGTTGCGCTGCACCGGATCTCACCTGAGCTGCGACCCTTACTATGCAGCGTGGTGAGGAATGGCCGAGTGGGGCTCGACTCCACCAACTGTCTGCGGGTCACCGACCTCAAAACTGGGTGAGAAGTCCTTCAAACAAACTGCAGATCTATTATTGCATTTTTTAAAAGTGCTTAATTATACTAATACAAAAGAAGACAGCTTTACTTTTTTGCTCTACTGTATTTGTGAAAATGACTGCCAAAACATAACAAGACAATTACCAAAAAGTGTTATTACAAAACTTTATTACGTATTATTCATTACAAATAGAATAAAAAAAGTAGACAAATTTAGACCAGGGCCGTACTATTTCATTCAAAATGCTGCTCAGATTTGCACACGAGCATCAGATTAAAGATTGAGGTCAAGGTGCAGTTGTCCTACCGCTTCATCTTTTTCACCTGTAACTCAAACTGTAACTCAAATCGTGTTTCTTTTCCTCATAGTCTCTCTCTGACCATCTTTTGATCTATTATGAAATACTTCGCAGTGGGCTTCTAATTCTGAAAATGCAATTTCTAAGCAAAATCAAAAACCTGTGTCGTTTTCTAGGATATAATTTATGCAAAGGCAGAAGTTCATTAGAAATTTGCCTCTGAGTTGTGGGTAGGAGTGAGCCTTCCTTTATTTTGTATCATCTTGCTATCCCGCTAACCCCTCACACCTTCAACCTAATATTACCAGGGCAAACAAAAAGTTATCCAGGTGTACAGTTTTGAGCCAGATAGCAGGTCATATAAAGAAAATCAGATATGTACATGGGTTTATTTGTATGTAAGCGAATGCATCAGAATAGAACAAGGTTTTTCAAATGGTAAATTTGAACATTGAAATATGATTCACAATGATTTGAATACAGAAATACTCCGAAATGCAGTTTTAATCTTTTTTTTTTTTAAATATATTCCTTCCATCGAAAATGCAGATGTTAAAAACTTCTGAAATAATTTTCAAGTGAATTTGTCTTTAACATAAGGACAGAGGAACAGAGAAAGTAAATTTTTTGTCTTTCTGAATTTGGCTTTTTAAAAATACTTTTAAAGGAGTTACATTAAATCAAAGATACTTATTTAAATATACTTTGTAAATATTTTTTAAATATATTTTCATTTTTCCAAGAGTACTGCTTAAATAAACTGTTCAGATTCGATTTTTTGTTCAGTTTGCAGGCTAATTCAGCTGGGTTTATTGCTTTTATTTGTTGTAATAGTGACCTGTATTTTGTCTGTTGAAACCTTTCTATCATGTTGTTTGCTGTGTTTTTTTTCTCCACCTTTGTGTAAAGATGCACATCTCTGACTGCTGGTCCTTGCTGTGATCGCTTCAAACTTCACATCCCCTATGCTGGACAAACCCTCAAATGTAAGTAAACGTCTAGAGAATCATTGGTGTGTATAAATTATAATGTGTGTAATATATAATAATAAAAAAGCACATGCACAAAGTGTGACACACAGGTTTTTTTAAGTTACAATTCTTCAAAATGTCCCAGTCAAAAGCTGACTTTTGTCTTTAATGTTCATCATAGATTCACTTTTACTGTGAGAGATGGAATGTAAAAAAAAAATAAATCCAGGAAATCACATTATATGGTTTCTTTTTATAATGGTGCAGTAATCAATACTTTACAGTGTAACCTGGTTGGCAATGACAGAGGTCACAGGTTTCCTGTTGGTATTCATTAGATTCATTCTTCCATGCTGATGTTTTAGGTTGTTGGTGGAAAACACAAGCTAACTTTCAACTCCCTCCACTGATTTTTTTATTAGGGTCCATTAGACCACTCCAGAACCTTGAAATGATTTTTTACGTAGCTGCTTCTTCATTATCTGATCAATGTGTTAGTGATCATTGTCGTGCTGGAAAATCCCGCCATGTTTTTATCCTTCATCAATGTTCTCACTGATGGAAGGAGTTTTCATCATTCATTCATCTTTTTATACCGTTTTTGTCCTTTTCGGGGTCACAGAGCTGCCAGACAAACCCGACCACTCATGGGCAAAGGCAGGGGACACCCCTGGACAGGTCGCCAGTCTGTCGCAGGGGCCACATAACACACCCATGTACACTCACATCACACCTGGGGACAATTTAGAGTGACCAATTCCCCATATGAAGCGTGTTTTTGGACGGTGGGAGGAATCCAGAGTCCCTGGAGATAACCCACGCATGAAAACTCCACACAGAAGGAGTTTTTTCCTTTAAATCTCATTATACATTCATCTCTTTGTTAATACAAACCATTCATACTGTCCACCTTTGAGAAAAGCATCCCCAAATCATGATGTTTCCACCCCCAAACTTCACATTGGGTTTAAATCCCTGATGGGATTTGAATCCATGGCGATGTAGTCTGTTATTATAGTAACCTTTGTTTCTGTGGTCCCAGCTCTCTTCAGGTCCTTGACTAGTTCCCCCATCTAGTTCTGAGCTGTTTCCTCACTGCTTTTTAGATCATTTGTACCCCACCAGGGGAGGTCTTGTGTGGGGCTCCTGGAAGAGGAAGATTGTGAGTGATCTTGTATTTCTTCCATTTTCTAATAATTGCTCCAGTAGTTTATCTCGTCTCATCAAACTGGTTGTTATTGTAGAATGGTTCATTCCAGTCTTGTTCAGGTCAACGATCTTGTCCCTAGTGTCCTTTGACAGCTTTTTGGTCATGGTGGAGGGGTTGCAGTCATGCTGTTTAATAGTTGACAGGTGTCTTTTATACAGATCCCCAGTTCAAACAGAAACCATTAATACAGCCTACAAGTGGAGGATAGAAGAGCTTCTTAGAGAAGAAGTAAGAGGTCAGTGAGAGACAGAATTCTTGCTTGTTTATAGGAGATAAATATTTATTTACTGCACACTAATACATTCTTTAAAATAATCATACATTATCATTTTCTCAATTATATTTTCAACTTCTGGCCCTTACAGCTGTGATAAAACATGTTGAAGGAGGAAAAAAATGTTTTTGCTTTTGGAAAAAAAAACACAGATATGAGGAAGTCTGCTCTGTTAATTTTGCTCTGTTAGCAAAATATCTGTCCCAACCAGAGAAGATTTTGACCCTATTTCAGGAAACTGTGATCAGAGCCTAAGGATATGTACATTGTTGTAAAAATAAAATCTTTAAAGTATGGTTTTAGGTACCTGAAAAGAGCAAACTAAACACCCAAAAGGGGTTCATTTTTAAGTTTCATTAAAATGAATAATGTTGAATGTAGTGAGTGATGCAAGTGAGAGGAATATATTTATATTTTGAATCTTTTGATATAAAGTGTCCAGGACTACATAAGAAGAAAATGATCTTTTTTTTTAGAAACAGTAAGCTTCGATTTATTTGTTGAAATTACTATTAAAACATATCCTGCATCTTACAGTAAAAGTGAAGTCCCAGTTCCATCCAATGTGTATTTAAAGAATTCTGAGCGGTGAGGAAAATTATAGAGTGGTCAGAGCTGTCCCTCAGGACACTACTATGCTACTGCATGATCAAGCTGCCATTGTTTGGATTTTCTGACTCTATGAAGTTTCAATTTACAGGATCAAAAATGATTTCATTTTAGAGACTGGGGCAAAGTTCTGCCTGAATCTTTTTTTTTTCCAGTCCAATCTGTTCACTTACTGTCTACAGTTTGACAGAACCACTTCCAAAGTGTGATTTTGTGGAGTTATGACCACAAATGTCAGCATTCTTGCAAATCTATCATACAATGCAACACTCAAAAGTTCACTTTTATTGCACTGGAACAGTATGAACAACATTTGGCTATAACTGTAAATCTAAATGTCATAGCAGATTTAATATGAAATGGAAAAGCCAAATGGAAAGCCAAAATTAGCTAAATAAATTTGGATGATGCTTTTAATAGCATAGTTAGCCAAGCTACCATGCTAATATCATGGCCAACTTTCAATAAACTTGAAAAAGTAAAGAAAGTCAACCATCCCATCTTATCATGGTGCTAATATCAGCAATGTTGGTCAAAATTTCATAGCATGATGGTAACATTGAAACAAAGACTAAAATTAGCTAAATAATTTAGAAGATTGAGCTTAACAAAATGAAGAAATAAAAATTTGAAAGAGTAACAAAATTTAATAAAGTTCCACATTTAGGTTATACAGAGCATTAGTTTACCTTCAGCGTGCTGGGCCAAACCAATGTCTCTCTTAAGGCACAGACGCAGAGCGGCACCAAGTGACACCAAGTGATTTCTGCTTTTTGTTTTCCTAAGTGCCTAACTACATCCTTTAGGAGGTCCCCCTGTATGGAGCAGTTTAATGTGTTTGAACCCTGCTGTAAATGGAGTCAGATTCTAAATTGTTTATCAGAAGTGTAATGTGAGCTGCAGTGGTGTGTCTGCAGCTGGATACAGAAAAACATTAGGGAGGGGTCAGAAGTTCAATCATTGTTCTCCAAAAGTTACAACATTTTTACAAAAAATACATTATTGCAGTCTATTTCTACAACACATTGCATAAACAAATGAACTTATGGCTAATATTAGCATTTTATATAAACTAACTACCATAATGCTAATACCATTTTTATTTGTAAAGTTAACGAAAAATACATGAAAACAGAACAAGAAAAGAAGACATAATTAGAACGAGTTAGAATAATTGGCTTATCAAACTAGTGTGATGCCAGTATTAGGGAAAATGCCAAGTTTGCTTTGAAAAAGTGTTGAAATGTCAAATCTAGCAAAACAAAATAGAGTGATGCTAGTTATAAGCATTGCTAGCTTTAGCAGCCTAATGTGTAATAAATAACTAAATTTATAAAAATATGATGGTTTAATGGTTTATTGTAGTATGTCCCAATTTGCAAAGAATTTCAAAATTAGCAAACGAACTGAATGACATAGATGGAGAAATAGACAACTTTCTCTATCCCTTAAGGTTTACCTATAATGCAAAATTACCCCACAGACTTAATCTGACTGGTTTATTAAATACTTTTCTGTATAGTCTTTAAAAATAGACAATTTAAAAGTTCTTTTTTTAAAGCCGTACTTGCACAACCCAAGTGAATAGTGGCAAACAATTCATCACACTAAAGCAATTATTGTGTTTTTTCATAAATGTTTACCTATTTGCATTGTCTTAGAAACAAAAATGTATCTTGTTTTTTTCTGAGTGGGGGGCTGAATGACCTTACTCTTTGCACTTAACTTGAAAATGTCATTTGCGTATCATTATAATAAAGTGTGTGTGCTGGCATAGAGTTCAGGGTTGTCTTGTAAAGGTTTATTGAAAGTACATTAATTTAAATAAATACAATTTTAGTTGTCTGCTTAAAAAAAAGTTTTATTTAGATTTTTTTGTTCTTCATAAATATTTCAAGAGGCTAAAGACTGTTATTGTCTCCTTTTTAAATTTAGTTCACTGCTACTGGTGAAGTTCCGAAACAAAGATAAAGCACAAAATATTAAAATAGCTGCGCATATTATGCCCTATGTCAAGTCAAAGGTCATTTGTGTTTTTATTTTTGCACTGTTGTCCTTACATCACATGATGAGGTACTTCAAATGGTTCGAAGGTCAAGCAAACAATTTAGGTTTATTCATGGCCTTCTTGGAGAGTCTCTGAGTTTCCTGCATGGTCATTCTGTCCTGGGCACGCCCAGTCTCGTCTGATCTTGGAAGCACTTGGGTTTGGTTAATCCTTGGATGTGAGGCTGCCTGAAAAATTCAGGTAATGTGACTTATTGCAACCTTATGGGGGTGCTTCCGAATGGATATTTCATGTGGGCCGCCTGCGTACATCGTACAGATTCACCTATTTTTCCCTTGCAGACAGCCCATATCCACCCATAATTGCAGTTGTAACGAAGACTGTAAAGATGCCAGGTTTTCTTTTCAGTTTTTACACTTGACTCTTAATGGTGTCCAAAACCAGGCTTTTATTGCTGCACATTACAGCTCTTTAAATTTCAGCACAAGGACTATTAACGACATCTTTGTATCTGCTTTTGAGCCCATTGTGCCTTTGCATATTCACTATAATCCTTGGATGAAGAAAATGGTGTTCTGTTAATAAAGGCTTTTTGAAGCTTTTTTTACAGTCTTGTGTGAACTAGGCAGCACATGAAAGCATTGGTTCTAATGTGTCGATTTTGCGCTTGAAAGACCTCGGTTCTCCTCTGGAGTTCTGCCAGGAGTTTGCTGAAAGCTTTCCAGTGGTTACTGCTTCTTGTTTCCTCACTGTCGTCCTCTGGAAATATTCTCCTATTTATGTGCGTTTGTCTGGCTTGTAAGACACAAATAGAATACTATGAGAACACCAAACCAGACAAAATGTTGTTGTTTTAATATGTTTTTTAATTTTGCGTGTCAGTCTGGTTCAGATTGTGGGTCTTATTACTTCCTGCATGAATCCCTCATGAAGTTTAAACCTGCAAGGAGGTTTTCTGTGAGTTTCTTGGAAAATAAGAAGCCACAGCACTGCTTAGAGTTTTAGAATTCTCAGACAGGTTTTGGAAGAGTAACCATAGCAACTATAATGTAATTTTCTTGGTGATGGTCACAAAGTACAAGTTAAGTGCATTTCACTTTTACGTTGAAAAAAGACCTTGTGTTCTTTGGCTTCATTTTGCTGCTCTACAGCAGAAGTTATTGTGCCTGGGTCCGACAAATCTCAGAGCGAGCGAGCCAGCCTTATTCCTTTCTACACATTTGCTGCTTGTCCTTTCCTGCTAAGTATTAGGAAGACTTGCTATTGCAAGTATCACTACTGAACATGTCATGCCTAAAATCAGTAAACGCTTTAAACTCTTAAGCCTCGTTTCCACTGAGCGGTCCGGTTTAGAATGGACCAGGCAATCCTGGTGAACAATTCCCCTCAAAGTTGGACTATCACAGCGCATGCTTGGTGAAGGTAAAAACAACAACAATGGAGGTCTTCCAGCAGCTCAATTCTTTCTTTTTGGCTTTTGGTACTTTGTATAAGCGAAGCATTTAATGTTAAGAAAAGATTACGGTCAGCAAAGAGGAATACAGTTGCTTTCTTTCTTTTGTTGTAATTACCGTCTGCCATTCAACGGGTTTCAACAGTAGTTCCATGCTAACTAGTCTCTTCCATTTTTCAATGGACCTGCAACTAACGGAGGCCCAAAAATGTTACACTTTGATCTGACTTAATGGGTCCAGTTTATCATGAAAACTCTCAAAGCCCACATTGCTCCTGGTGGTTATGGGTTGGCGCCAGTGATTGGCAGTGGAGCCGCCGTCAAAGTGTGAATGTGTGTGTGTGTATGGGTGAATGGGACTGCGTTGCCATTTTACAATTTAAAGGACACGTTGGTTTAATATCAGACTGTTATGATACCATTGGACTGTATTTTTCTGTTGATTGTGCTCTACTGAGTTTTTCTGACTTCTGTTATTTCAAGATTATCACCCCATCCTCTTACCAAAACAAAAACAACACAAGTTTGCAATTTAATATGCTCAGTTTAAACTTTATTATTGAATATTAGTGATATAAAAAGCTGTGTAATAATTTCTACCAGACAAAATTCTGCATGCACTGGTTAGAGTATTTATTTTGACCTAAATCTTGCATAAACAATAATAAATGTAAATATTAAATTTGAATGAAAGTAAATTTTGCTGAATTGTTTCCTGACTAAATGGGGGGAATTGCTATTAGGAAAATTAATTAAAATTGAACACATCCCTGGCTAGAGATATATTCTGTTTCCATTGAAGCTTTATTCACGTGCATGTGTACTGGGAGTTGACCGATACGGATGTTGCGGGTTACCAGGTTATCTTAAGGGGAGCGCAGGTTTAACTTGCAGTTTCCTTGACACTCGTATAGGGGAGTCATGAAAATAGAACGCACAATTGTCATGCTTGTGGAAAGTGCATCGTCAAATATTTGTAAGAATAGTTTAAATTGATTGTACTTCTGACATGGAAATGTTGTTTGCTGTTCAAATTTCACTTTTTAAAATTATTTTTGCTTGGGGGTGGCATTCATGCAGCATCCAAATCCAGGCCCCACTCCTCTGCTGGGTTACCTCCTCGCTGTCAGCATGCCCACAGTTTCACATTCTTTTTGCTTATTGGTCTTTTAGTGATGGTGTTTTCCATCTAATCCCACACATCTCTTCTTGTGTAAAGGATAACCTAATAGGTCTAACAGCAGATATGACATAACAGAAGAATCACATGTAATGAGTGCAATTATACCCACAGTTGCCACAGACTTTCCCATGTAGCCTAGCAGCTAAACTGATGTTTTTTTCTTGTCTGGCATAGTTGGACTGGTTTCTATTGTGGACAACCACAGTATTCATTTAATGGAGCTGTTGGAAGCTCCCTCCTCAGCAAGCTTGTGCATGCAGCATCAGATCCCTTATGGGATTAGAATAACTCTAGTGTTTTCAAATTTTAGAGCAGATTTCTGCACCAGCAGCAAGAAAAACAGAGCAATAGTCATTATTTGATTTGAAAAAGAGCTTGTTCAAACCTGTGTACAACTGCTTACAAAAGACATTAAAGATTGTAATAGTTAAATAATTGGGATTCTTATGTCACATCACATTTATTTCATTG
Organism: Oryzias celebensis; assembly: GCA_014656515.1. NCBI lineage: Eukaryota > Metazoa > Chordata > Actinopteri > Beloniformes > Adrianichthyidae > Oryzias > Oryzias celebensis. The sequence goes on along the minus strand of BNCR01000005.1, from coordinate 32,083,095 downwards.
ATCAACAGTTGATCATTTTGCTCTTCTTTTAGGGGATATCATTTTCAACGCGCGGTATCCAGCTCTGCCTCCTGATTTCATTTTTGGAGATGACACTGAGTTTCTGCCCGAACCATCTGAGCTTCCTGTGAGTACTCTGACACGGGGTCAAATCCTGACTTGCTGCGGTATAAATCTTTAATATTTATCTGAAATATTTTCAAACCACATTTTTCAGTACATTATAGTACAGTACAAATTTCCAGAGACGCTGCTTCAGTCCTGCTCTGTTTTTTTCCATCGTCAGTTTTGACTTTTTCTTTTAATCTGTAAAATCAGATATTTCTTTGAAGTTGAGATTAGGTGGGAAGTTAACCTAAACTGCATCAAATGAGGTGTGAATTCCTTTGTATGATGGATACCATGAACTCACCATCATCAGCTTAGCAGTCTGGCTCCATAAATATTTTCTGTGTTGAGTTTGTGGAAGTTTTTTAGCGCCTAAACCGAAGTGTCCTTGGGCAAGACACAAGGACGCTTCGGCACGTGGGCGAGCAAGGCAGGAATTGAACCTGGAATCTTCCGATCACAATCCTAACTCCCACTGTTGGATTCATGCTCATCCAGTCCATATGTGTTTTGTAGATTTGGAGAAGGCATTCAACCGCGTCCTTTTGTAGAGTCCTGTGGACCCTACAGGGAGGGTGTAGGAGGAAACTACTGTGGAGGTTGCTCTGGTAGTATGGGGTCTGGGGAGCCTTGCTGAGGGCTGCCTCTGTATGACCAGAGCAGGAGCTTGGTCCACATAGCTGGCAGTAAGTCAGACCTGCTCCTGGTTCATGTTGGACTCGCCAGGGCTGTTCTTTATCACGGTTCTGTTTATAGTCTTTATGGACAAAATTTCTCGGTGCAGCCAGGGGCCAGTGAGGGTCTGGTTTGGGAACCACAGGATTTCCTCTCTGCTCTTTGCAGATGATCTTGTCCTGTTGGCTTCATCAAGCCAAGACCTCCAGCATGCATTGGAGTGGTTTGCAGCCGAGTATGAAGCAGCTGGGATGGTTCCATGGTTCTTGACCGGAGAAAGGTTGTTTGCCCTCTCTGGGTGGGTGGAGTTCTCCATCCCCAGGTGGAAGAGTTTAAGTATCTTGTGGTCTTGTTCATGAGTGAGGGAAAATCAGAGCGTGAGATGGCGTCCACTGTTATGTGGTTGTACTGTACTGGTCTGTTGTGGCGAAGAGAGAGCTGAGCCAGAAAGCAAGTCTCTCAATTTACCAATAAATCTTTGGTCCAATACATACCTATGGTCACCATCTCTGGGTCATGACCAAAAGACAGAGGTCCCGGATACAAGCAGCTGAAAGCAGGTTGGTTTCCTAAATACTTACTGTTGGAGGGATACAACTTACACGCAGCGTGACTTTTAGTTAAAGCTCTTTGACCATTGACATTGAAAAAGCCAAAATGCTTCCAAACATTAGCTTTAAACAAAAAGTTGCAGCCGGTTGAATCATGCGGTCAGCCATGCTTGGCTGCTCTTTAAAACGTCAGAGTGAAAAATGTGCTAACGTTTAACTTCCGTGTAATACTTGTACGTTTAATCACACAAGTTTTTCGATACTTTTTTTAGTACAATTCATAAAATTCAGAATTGTTCATTGATAATAATTGATGCATTTAGAAATTGATTTCCCCCTGCCACCATTTCATGACCCTGTTTTACGGTCATTAAAGTCTCACTCTGATCATCTGGTTTTATTCTGTAGGTTTTTATTCGAGTTTTCATTTTAATTTTGAAATCGCTCCCAGCTGTCTTTTAATTATGGTTATGCCACTAGTTGTTGCCGTTTGGCAAAAATGAACAAAGTTTCTTCAGAGTGGCAGGAATTTATTCGAAATTCTCCTGTGAGTTGTGGATGGGACCAGTGGCGCAGAGTAACCCTATTTCTACTTCCCGTCATCCATATGTGTACATGCTGTCTTGCCAGCTCACAGCCTCTCACACTCCCAACCTAACGTTACTGGTGTAGCAATAATATTAGAACTATCCAACCATACAGTTTTAAGACAGATTCCAGCTTGGATGATGAAAACAAAGACGTTCATATGTCTGCAAGTGAATGCATCAGAATGGAGCGGAGGAGGGAGCTTTGGTCTGCCGTTACAGGTTCCAAGTCACACTTACAAGCTTTTTTAAACAGCATCTTTCGTCTGCTCCTGATTCCCCACAACAGTGTAAATAAAGAAATATTCATAAATGCAGTTCTTTACAGATGACCTCTATAATCTGAAAAATGCCAAAAACAGGATTTTTATCAGTGGGTCTTTAAGGTTTCAATCACATTCAGTTCAATGCCAGATTGATTGATTCTTTGTAAAACTGTATATGTGTCTCGCAAATTTATCTTTTTAACTTACATTTTTTGAGTTTGTGTTCGTTTCTGTTCATTTATACTTGCTGGTTGTAACTGTTGTTCATTAGTTCATGTCAGTCTGGAGCTGCATTTACTCATTGCTGATAAAGCAAATCCAGTATTTTTTGCCTTGTTCAGTCACCACAATGTTGTCCAGAGCTATTTCTGACTCTGTTTAGTTCACTAAAGCTAAATTCCCCAGCTTGTGTCAGAGTCTGGGAGAAAAAAAGGGGGAGAATTGCTCACCGTCTCATAAATCCAGCTGTGCACATAAGGGGAAGTACCTCTGCTTAGCCAGTGCTCTGCGGGGCTTTTATTGTTTATTTTTCCCCCTCGTGTTTGTGCTGTGTCTCTCTTCTCGCTCTTCATTTGCCTTTGAAATCTTCCCTCTCCCCCTCACTCCCTCTGTGTTCTCATGAATTTTCAGTAAGGACTTCCCCCTTTCTCCAAAACCTCAGGATTCTCAGCAAATCCTTCAATTTCTTCCTAAATCTCAAAGGAAATGTTTACTGTCAGCCCTATGTACGTCTGAAATGGGCTAAACCACCCATTGAATCAAGAGTTTTTGAGGATTGAAGGAATAAAGTGAAACTTCATTTTTGTTGAGTCTTAACACTCAAGAAATAAAACTTTAACACACAATGTTTTTGACAATTTTGCGGTAACCATTTGTCTAATTTTGGATCTTTTGTCTATGGAATGCTTCATGTTTTAGCAACACGTTGTTCTTGTTTACAGCCAGTTAGGGCTATCATTACCCTCTCTAGTCAGGCTTGTGTTTTTCTCTTCTTTCATCAGGCCCTGGAAAGGTTTATCATATTTTTTTTTTTTGTATAGACACATAAGAGTTATTTGTACAGACAAAAACCATGTACTGTTCGGGCTCGATACAGTATAAAGTTTTGAAGCGGGGCAAAATCTGTCACCAGCGTGCAAATAAATCATTTCTTGTTTACCGTTTTTTTACAAACACATTCAGAAGTTCTGACATTGCAAAGAAAACATCAAAAAAGTTGCCTTTCAGGAAGCAATATAACTAAAATATAAGATAAAAATGGCAGTTCTTAACTAACAAAGATAAAGATTGCTGCTGTAAACCCATGTTGATGGACATCACTGCGTTCTGGACCTGCTCTTATTTAAACGCTAAGCACAAATGTAAACGTTGTCTATTCTTTTGATCTTGGGTAATCATTAGCTGAGTTGTACACATTTTGTCCAACTCGAAAACTTTGTTTTCTGTCTGGTGCTAATATCTGCTCTTTGAACAGATCTTGAGTTTTGAATCAAAACATTAAAAATCTACATCTTAAAACGTGTTTTTCAACCCAGGAGGCACAAAACACAAAAACTGGAGAATTAAACTGCTCCTAAAGGTTGTTTAAGAGTTTTTTTTTCTTTCAATGAATTTTAATCTGCTGAAATCTTGGAATAACTGTAATAAACCAAGTGGTGCTACGTTCCTAATTTCTTACAGTCAGCTTGGGCACAAGAGGCACGCACTTATCGCATGAACAGCACTAATGGGCTGCTTGCGCAATGCACAGGACATGGGTGAAAAAAGCTTCTCACCCCTAGTACTTCACCCTTACTTACCGTACAATATTTTAAATGTTTGCTATGATCTGTCACCCGCAGCATGGCCTTAGAAAAAACGTACATGAACATTTTCTCTTCATGGCCTCATCGACCGGTCTACTACTTATATTTTGTGCGCAACCTTTGTGCCCCATACAGGTTTGCCCATTTTTCACCCACAGACAGCCAATGTCCACCTGTAAGGGCAGTTGTGATAAAGGCTTAAGATATTAGTAAATGTGAAAGAACACGAATAATTACAGGTATTCGCTTTCAGATAATATGCTAAAATCCAGTGTCGTCTTGATATACAGGATTCAATGACCAAAGAGGCTCAGACCTCTAAACCTGAAGCATTGATGGTGTGTGATGCACAGTGAAGAGCAGCAGGGAATGAAACATGCTGGTATGTGTTTTAATGGTGTGTCTTAAGTATGCTACACATGTACAAACATGATCAGTAAAACATTATCCTTATTATTATTTTCTTGTACGGTAATATCATAAATGGTAATTCATATAAAAAAAAATACTATTCTTTTTACTTTGTTTCTAATACAGCATGGGTGAATGATAATTCACTGTTTCCTCCATTTCTATAGACTAAAGATGTTTTTTTTTCTTTCTCCTGTCCGACCTTTTTTCCTTGTTGGGACCCATATTTTCTAAACCTGAAAATGTCCTCACATTCTCTTGTGTTTGAATTTAACTTTACGGTGCTGAAATTCACACATAGCTGGATAAGAGGCGCCCTGGTCCTGTGGGAACGCAGTTTCTCTCCAGATGCAAGTGACTGACCGAGTGCATGTCTGGGAGGTCATTTTCTGATTGTATGCTATAAACTCTCTTGAACAGACGGAGCTACCTTAATGCAAAATGTACATCAGGCTGTGTCAGTCATGTACTTAGAATTGAACAGAAGCAGTTTGTACAAATAAAGTAAAATGACACAAAAACAGATGAAAAGCCTTTCAGTTAAACTCAGTCCAAAAGGGTGTTCTTTCTTTTCGTCATATTTTAGTTATTCAAACTGCTTAAATAGGAGCCAGAACTAACTGCAGACGGTTTCCAGCCAACTGGCTTTTCCGTTCTCCAAAGGAAATCCCCTGAATTCTTTATGCCATGCAAACCAAATAACATACCACCTTCATGCAAGACTAGATTTACTGTCAAAATAGTTTACTGATTATTGCTTGTCTGCATTCTGATGCTACTAAAAAGTTTTTTTTTAAATCAACCCTAAAGGCCCCCCCAATAAGGTTATATTTGACTGCTTTTCAAATTGCTGCTGCCGAAAAAGTTGTCAAATGAATCTTAAAATCCCAGAAAAAAAGGGATTCTTGCGTTCTCCAGGGTTAAAAGGTTAAACTATTTTTTGATTTTTGGTAATCACAAATATTACATTGCCAGGAAATTAAACTGAAAGTTGTTGAGTTCTAGTGAAAACAGTGGGGCAGGTCTACCCATGAGGCTGCTGGGAAACATTACCAACCAGGAGGAAATGACACAGATGGAAGCAGGAAGGGAGGAAAGGTTCAATGTTTCTTAAAACTTGTTACGCAGGTGGTGTTGCACAATGCTGTTTCAGGTCCTGATGATATAACTAACAGGTTTTCTACATGTTTGTATATGAGTGTGCATTTAAATATACAGTAAACATGTTTATTTTAAAATAATTTTAGGTTTGCATTAAATTTAATCTATAAAATTGGGTTTTTTTGGTTTATTAGTAATGCTTGGTTATCTTACAAAGTAAATTATTACAGTTAACACAAACAGCTACATATGCAATAATTTCTAGGAATTACACCAATATCACGTTCTTCCACGGTTTAGCCCTGCTCCTCTATCCATACAGACTAATTCTTCCTTGAACTAGAAAGAGGGGCAGATGAAAAATCAATTATGTTCAACTATGAAGACTATAACTAAAAGTAGAATTGAAGTAAAGAAAGTGCTCAAAAGAACTTATGAAGTCATTCATCTGAACCGCTTTATCCCTTTCGGGGTCACGGGGCTGCCGGAGCCTAACCCGGCTACTCATGGGCGAAGGCGGGGGACACCCCTGGACTGGTCGCCAGTCTGTCGCAGGGGCCACACAGTCACACACTCATGCACACTCACATCCACACCTAGGGGCAATTTAGAGTAACCAATTAATCTATGAAGCATGTTTTTGGATGGTGGGAGGAAGCCGGAGTCCTCGGAGAAAACCCACGCATGCACGGGGAGAACATGCAAACTCCACACAGAAAGGTCCCCCATTGGTGACACTGTTTCAAGGCCCCCAGCCAGGACTTGAACCAGGAACCTTCTTGCTGTGAGGCAAGAGCGCTAACCACTGCGCCACCGTGCAGCCCCTACTTATGAAGTCAAACCACACTTTATTGTCATAATAATTTTCATTGATTATCATTAATTGCTATGATCCAATCCATTCAGAACAGGAGTACAATTTTAATATCCAATAAATCCACATCATTCCAATGTGATCCTAAGAAAAGGGCTGATAAGGAAGGAACGCTTCCTCTTGATGGAAAAAAATCTTATCCAGTGGCGTGGCATTCTAATGCAAAAAGCCTTGAAGAATTGAATTCACCAAAACTCAGGGTCCATTAGATCATCTGCTGCTCCTTAAACAGCTAAACTCCTATGTGTTGTGAACTTCAGTTTAACTAATTAAAGAGCTTTTTTTATCAAGAAATAAAACCTAAAAGTCAAATTATAAATCTTTGTTTCATAATAAACTCAAACCTGAGTTTTGTTTCTGAAATTAAAGCCACAACAATTTTAGCTTTTTTTCATTTTTATCAAACAGTGAGACTTGGAGGGGTCATATGCAAGCGGGAGAAGAGTTCATTTCTGACAGAGGTTGATTCATGACTTCATATCCTGCAGGCTTCACTACTGTACTGGTCTGCCGTCTGCTTTTCTATAAAACAAAAAATAAAAAAAAAAACAACCTTCTTTTAAATGCACAAACATTCAGGAGCTAATTTAGAACAGTATTGGCAGAATTTGGACCAGAACCAGGAGAACAAAGCACATCACTCCTTTTCTCTAGTCTTAACATGGACTGCCGGTCCAGTATTGCATTGATTTTAAAGATCTGCTGCTAGTTTATGAACCCTTGAATAGACAGGGATAAAATACTTTCACTTAATACCAGAGCACAGACCCAGCAGGGCTCTGAGATTTGCAAAAAGTAATCATCTGGTAGAATGCAAGAGAATAAACAATTGGAACTACCTTTTGCCAGTGTGCTGCACTGATGAGATCAGGCGTTTAAAATCTTTAGTAATAACTATGCTCAAACCCAAAGTGTTCTATTTTTGTGGTGGTGTTCCAGTTGCCACACTCATACTATTTAATGCACCTTATTATTATTATTGTATTTCTTTCTTCTGTTTTTCTGTATGCTGCAGAAGCTTTGCATCTCTTAGGGGCACAGTGAAATGCCTCTGAAAAGGAAAGGTGCTGTACAAGTAAAGCTGTCATCCCTTGCCCTGTCTTGGCCATGTATCCCATATTCCCAGAGCATTAACACAAAACGTCCGAATTGGCAAAGTCCAGTGTCTTCTAAGAGGCTATAAAGCTCATGGACTGGATGTCCAAACTCAAGCAAACTGAGAAGTTTTCTTAAAAATTCTAGGAAAGGATAAAAAGTGTTCCAGTGTTCAACGTCTGGGACAGAACCAACATTGTTCTTCCTCTATTTGTATTTTTATTATTGACTGAGCCCACTTGTCTTCAGGGATGGGTACCTTTAGGATTTTATTTGGTCCCGGTGTCGAACTGGTACTTTTGAAATGGTAGCAGTGCCCAAACAAAAGTGTTGGTGATACAATACATATCACAGTACACATGCTACAATTCAATGTATATCCCAAGACTGTACCAGAGACAATATATCAGTTTTTTTGAAAGACTATTACTTTGAAAAATGTTTAGTGTACTAATACACCTTTCACATGAATACAATTGTACAATTACATTTGATTTATTTAAAAAACTCACAAAACTGGAATAGGATAATTCCTCTGTAACTGAAACTTAACCTCCAGTCTGCTTTTTATTTTATTTTGTTTAAAGAATGGAACCGTTACCTTAGTTTCCTATTTTTAATGTTTTTGTAATTTTACAAAGATGTGTCAGCCAAGACGGTCCTACAATATTTAGGTCCTTGAAAAACTAGCAATTTTTCAATCCAGAGTCATCACCTTAGTATTTTTAGGCCTAGCAAATCTACAACCTTTTGCCTTTCTGTGGAAAAATAGATTTTTGTTTTCTTTTAACTCCTCTCCATAAGTCACTACAGCAATTCACCCCACGAGAAAATCATTAGAGTTCACTTTCATGATGGATGGCCTTCCTGACCCAACTATCTACAGTTGCCCAGTCAAGGGACAGGCACATGAACACACTAGAGGTCCGTAGAATAGAATAGTTGATTGTCATTGAACAGACAAAAAAGGTGGTTCAATAAACTAAAGTACAAACTCTGAAGTGCTGCACTTTTTGGAGGATTTTGAAGATTTTCAAAGGATCCAGTGTTGGAGAAACACTGGCTTAACCACCTGAGGGATCTGAGAGTTTGCTTCATTGAGCTCACAAAAAGCACTTTCCATTGGTTTCAACATTAAGGTTTTCTTTCTGTACCTGTCTGGTGCTTCAAGGTGTTTGACAGGACTTCTTAGCTGAGGCCTCCTTTAGTTTAACAGCATCTTTCATATGTACTGTCTTCCATCATGTTAAAAGACTGCCAGGCACATTTTTGTTTGATTCAAAACACTGCACCCTTGCTCATGGAAAGCTTTTCACCTGACAACTTTGTGTTTGTTTTTTTCTGTTTGTTAAACCAAAATAACAAGGTCATTGGTTAATTCAAAGCTAAGGCTAGCCAATTGCTGTGCCTGAGGAATTTCCCTGTCCCACCTTATAAGACCTTAGTCACAACTGTCCTTACAGGTAGATACGGGCGATCTGCAGGTGAAAATGGGCAAACCTGTCTGGGGTACGCAATTCATAGACCGCTTGGTGAACCTCTTCCTGCACATTATTTTCTACAAGACTGTTGTGGGTGACAGTTTGTAGTGAACATCTATACAATATGTAAGGGTAAAGTAGTTGAGATGTAAATGTCGAACATTTTTTTTCCCAACTGCCCCCAAATCCTATGTATTGCGCAAGGAGCCCATTAGTGCTGTTCAATAAGTGTGCATTCCTTGCATGCATCGTGATTGTTAGAAATAAAGAAATTAGACAATCACATCATAGTTTGTGTGGACATCCTGCAGGCACTTATGTATCATCCTAGACTCTGTGCGTGCTGCGTTTAGTGTGTTGGAAGGGCGACATATGACAAAATCACCTGTACGTAATGAGTGCTTGTTACTTACATTATTCTTACACATACTTTGCAATACACTTACCACATGCATGCCAATGGTATATTCCTTTTTCAAGACATCCCTTAAGGTGACTGCACTAACCTCAAGGGAACTGCAAGACACACCTGCGTTCCTCTCAAGATGTAATCGCTCTAGTCTACCACCCTCCATGGGACTGGGCAACCCAAAAAGCCACAGCATACTCACAGGTCAACCTCCCGTACAGGTGACTTAAGACTTTAACCAGGTGTGTTCTACCAAATCACAGAGATAGATGAAGAAGAAGCCATCCCTTCTCCCTCGAGGTCTGGGATTGGTAACCCTTGTTCTTATTGTTATCCTGTCAGATGAGAGGAAATGTTCTCAACCTCACATTACCCACGGTAACCCTGAATACCAGGCATTAGTGAGCATTTCCTATCTGTAGCAGCAGCTTGTCCCCTGTTTCTGTTCTAACAAAGGACCTCAGATGCCCCATAAAGCAAGATATGCCAATGTGGCCACAGTACAAACCGCTGCTCCTGTTTCCTTCCTGCTTTTGCAAATAATGCATTCCACTTTTTTGAGATTTTGCCATTAGCAGTGCTCAGTGACTTGCTAGGCCTTCTTTTATTGGTCAACGCATTGTCTGCAGCCAGAGTGGCTACTAAAAAGAGTTGAGCAATTAAAACCAATGAAAGAGAGAAAAAGGGATCTAAATGTTCACACCTAAGCCGGAACAGTCAGTCCTTACAGCAGTTATAGCTCCATTAAAAGTACTTAAAAGTGTTTTTTCTGTCAAAAAGTTGCTCTGTATTGGACACAAACTGCACAGATCACTATAAAAAAAACAAACACTGACTGGGCTGAGAGTGCCAAGTGTCTTAAACACATGACAAGAGCAATTTAGCGTGATCTTACACTTGGCACTCTCAGGGGGCGAAAGAGGGTGTGAGCCCACTCTTGAATTAGAGACTAAGAGAGATTAATTTAATACTTGGGAGTTTTTAATGCCTCACACTTTCAAGTCTACAGCGATTTATTGGATCAGGCTGCCAGCATCTATAAAAATCACATCGAAGACGTAAAAACAAATATCATCTTTTGGCCTATATAATTATCTTGCCATTTCAGATGGCAGTCTCTCTCTTATTGGCCTTAATATTGGATCGAATGATACAGACGGATGGCAAAGGAAGACATAATTCTGTCAACTTGGGTCTATTCAGTGTGAAGATGCCCAATTTAGGTATTCTCTTTTTAAAAAAATTATTATTCATTAATTTTTTTCTCTTAAAGGAAAACAGCAGCTTCACTGAGCTCTTCTAAAATAATGTGTGCACTGCATGCTGACAGAAGCTGCAGCTTAAAGCATCACTCGACTACGACCCATGCTAAAATCTTTCAACATTTAGTGAAGTAACTTGGAAATGTTTAATGCGTGTAGTTATAAATGTAGAAAAAAAAACAATTTCAAAGTTATAAGTCTTGGTATGAATATGATAACTATGTAAAAAATATAACTTAGCTAAATAAACCAAAGTAGGGATGGGTTTATATCAATTTGCTTTCATTTCTTTTCAAATAAATAAACTGGTTTTCACAAACTCCACATTTAATGAATTTAATTGCATTTATAATACAATTACAACCATTACAATTACAAACAATACAAATAATAATTGTATGTATAAATACAAATATGTCTATTTATGATTAAGAGTATTTATAATGGTTTACTATAATGGCGATGTGTTTCTTTTACTTTTAAATGTTTAATTTTCTAATCAAGTCATGATTAATCACCTAAAGTTTGATACATCCATATTTTATTTCTTTTGTTTGTCTTTTTTGTGTTTTTACAGGTAAACTTTTAACTTTGACTTTTTTATTTTCAATCTTTAAAACAATACCAAATACAAAGTAAAGTTTTGCAAAAAAGCAAGTATATTGAAATATATTGCGTTAGGGCCACAATGAACAAAAAATATTTTTATACAAGAATAAAGTCAAAATTATGAGGCAAAAGTCAACATTTTACAAAAATAAACGTGAAACATTATGGGGAAAAAGTAGGACTGACAACGTTATGCAGCAACGCATGCGATTAATAAAAATTAGCACGTTAATGTATATTAACTGAGTACTTTCACTCTGTGAAGCAAGCGTCTTCCGCGTGTTCAGGCTTCAGCTGTGCGCGCCGATTTCTGAAATGCACACTTTCAATTGGGCACTATTCTGCTTATAACATGGTCACTTACAAAAGAAATACATTTTTAATTGAATTTTAGTACTTTATTCTTGTTATATTTTAGGTTTAGATCGCTTTTTCACAAAAGGCAGACTATTTGATACATAATGCTGTCCATGTCCATGCTTGTTTTTGTCCACATCATGTAGGAACATTTTGTTTTGAAGAAGCCTGCACAAATAAAACATTGTGACCAGAACTTCTTCCGGAACACTCCAACACTCCACAGTCAACCAGAATTCAAGATAAATTAGAGTATTCACTCGGGCCATTTAAAGTGCAGAAACACAATGTTTGTTGCTTATGGCTGTTTAAAAGCATCTTTGTTTTCTTGGAGTAATAATACAGACATAAAAGTCTTTACAGTTCCTCTTATCTTACTATTGAAGTGTTTTGTGCACACAAATTAAACTTCTGAGTTAACACTATACATTTAAGCATTTCAGACAATAAAAAAGAGAAAACCTTTTTTTCTTGGGCCTTTTTTCTTTTTTAAAGCTGCATATTGTCGTAAACAATTGAAATCCTATAACATTGTGATTCATCGTGTTTAATCACAATCTAAAACTGTGATTAATCTGATTAATTTTTTGATCGATTGACAGCACTAAAAAAGCCCTAATTTTATGAAGATAAACTTGTAAAATTGTGAGAAAAAAGCTGTAATTTTAACAAAGAAAGTCATGTTTTTTGTTGGTTGAGTAACCCTCCATCCACATTACGTAATGTCTATATAAATCAATTCTTATATCAAGCTTACCGGTATAAATGTATGTCTTGGATTTAGTAAATTCTCAAATTATAACTTAGGAAGTTATAACTATATTCAATTCTAATACTTTAGTCTTGCAAAATAGACCTAATATTTAGCATAAACTTTAACTGGGTGCATTTTTACTATCCAAAAGATGTAAAATTTCATGTATAGTTTTTGATGCTTTTCTAAAAAAATGTGTTCACTTTGTGAAGATATAAACGATTAGGCAGAAAGAAGTCATATGCTGTTATTCAAAATTTGACAATTGCTGTGTTGGCACAGCGTTTATTGTTGTCTTTATGACTATCAAAAATGCAAAACCTAATGCCACTAGTGCTAATCCACTATATTTGTAACAAGCCATTTTCAGAGTTACTGAATCAAAACCTAATATCTTAAGGTAATACGATTATTAATTGCCTTTATAGATAAACATTCTTTTTTTTTTTAAATGGAAGGTACTGGTGATGCATGTGTTTGAGTGACAGGTTTTATCGTCAGCCAAGGTAAGGCTTAAATCATCTGACACAGGTTTAGCCACTGTGTTGTGATAAAATAATAGGATTATAAGGTCCAGATTAAACCCTGGTCTATTGTTTAAAGGCTGTGATCCTTACCCCCTGTGGTTAAAGCTCGCAGAGAGACATTCCCTCCAAACAGATGAATATGCAGGGCTGGTAGATGGATTTTATTTCATCAAATGTTTAATCTCATCTTTCAAACTGACTAGATTTGTGACTACAGCATCATTTTATGTTTTTCATGTATCAAATCTGTACATTTTTCACAGGGCTTATCCTATTCATAAAGGGGAGAAAAAAGATTTGTTTAGGCGCACACAGCCTTCAGCAGAACATTCTAAACCAATTCAGAGTTTTCACACACTTAGATGTCTGGAGCACGACCACGCACACCCTACAGCACATCCACACTGTTTTGGGGGGGCTCTGTCTTTTTTGTCTTTTTTCTGTGTTTGTTTCAGCATTCAATGGACTACCTTGTTAACTCGAAGTCAGAACATGCAGAGTAGCATGTGGAAAAAAGAGAACTGTCTTCCCTTTAACAACGTGGGCCTGACAAGTCCTGAGTTTACGTGAGTGTAGGAGCTAAAAGCCTAGAAACTGGTAAGCTAATTTCTAGCACTCCGAGCTGTCGTTTATCTGTACGACAAAGGCAAATAAAAGTCTGTGCTCCGATCATTTTGCAATGACTTTGTGTTTTATCATTTACGAAACGGGTTTGACTTCTCCATTAAGTTGTGTATACACAACTTAATTTCCCACAACAGGGTTCGAAAACCTTTTTCTCTTTTGTCTGACGCACACCTGTCTGGCGTCAGCTAATTACTCAATTTAAAATACACAGCATGAATGATAACAGCGACACCCACAGGACAAATCACTCAATGAGTCTCCTACAGTGAGATTACATGAAACATCCATGCTAATGTGAAGTTTAAATAACTTCCACTTCTTTACCAGATCTGTTCTTAGAAAGGATTTCCACACCTTTCTTTGTTCCAGCTTTTCTGCAACTTGAATTGAGAGAATTGAAAGAATGAACTTGAGGCAACTCCAGGCTAAATGTCAAATTTTACATCGTCACAGTTTCTACACATGGTTCTAAAACTCTTTACTTGATAACAGCAAAGTGCTTAATAATTGAAAGGCACAGAGAGCAGATGCGTTTTGTTTCATACTGACTAAGGGAGTCCTTCATTTGCTGTCGCTTTGGGTTCTACTGGCAGAGTAGTACATTCAAATCCTCTGATTGTTTTCAGTCAGGGATGGAAACCCAAACTGATCTACAGTATCCATAGATTGGATGGTAAATTGCAAAATAGCAACAAATGGCGTATAGGGGTTAATGTAGTCTATTTATAATCTGCTTGTTTGTTGCTTCTCTGGAATTCCATTCCATTGTGTCGATATAATTGTATTAAGAAAACAGTTTTGGTCAGTTAAACTTTTGTAATATTTGGCGAGGTATCAACAATGGTTTAAACCAAATACTTGTTTGTTTGTTTGTTTGTTTGTTTTTTTGTACAGCATTTTAAATAAAATATATGATCTGTTATTGCAATGGTAGGTAATAAATATCTGAACCTAAAAATCTTTTGCTGGTTCTTTCTTTATACTTGGAATGGACACTTTTCCATTAATCAGGTCCTTCACCTGGGAGCCACTCCACACATCTCAGCTATTTTGTCATTGGCCACCTAATATTTTCACTTCAGGGGGGCTGACTTTAACTGTTAACCTCAAGAATGCCTCGGCTGTAATTACTGGAGCTGTGTTTATCGGGCACTGCTCCTCTCACACCCACGGGTCTCGTTTCTCCACATTTCTGAGCAACTGTGTCTCGTTCTGAGGGTGTGTGAGCTGAACACATTTAAACATTGTTCGCAAAGATATAGTCTCTACTATCTCATGTGTTTTGATTGACTGGTATGCTTTTTACCAATCACACCAAACCTTCAGAGTTTCTGTTTCATCTCCATTTGGCCTTGGCCTACTTGCCTTTTCTTTGCAGTTCCCCCACCCCCCCATCATGAATCCTCTATCCTCTGCTCTTGTCTCCTTCAGTGTGATATCCTTTGTCACAATCCTGACACGGCACTTCCTCGGCTTTGCCGAGGTTTCAGTTCGCTCATGTCCCGGAGCAGTGGCTGCCACTTTTGGACAATGCCCGTCTTTGTTTGCATCTCCTGCTCATTTCGGGAATCCCAGCATTGCTGGTAACCACTGGTGGATCAGCAAGATGAAGTCATTGTCTCATTTTAACTTGTTCTTGCCACCACCACCCCCCCACCCCCACCCCCACCCCCCCGACTCACACACACGCACACATGCGCACACACACACACCACCACCTGAACCATCACCAACCCACACTGCTTCACTCCAAAACAATGAAAGCTTTTTCTCTTGGACTGATCCTGACTTCCAGGCAGTTGTGAAAGCCATGTGGTGCATCGCAAAAGGATGATTAATGGTATAAATACTAGCACTTGTTTAAGTCATTTAATTGGTGCAAATAAAACTTCTTTTTTCACTGTTTACCTTCGGCTGCATTTCACTTTAGTATCACTGAAAACAATGCTTGTCTTAGTTTTGGAGTTGCATCATCAGGAAACAGGATTTTTGTGTTCTGGCAGATGAAAACAGCCAGCACTACTTCACTTTCAGAATGAGTATGGGCAGAACTCTCTGGCATTGTGAGGACTGAGGGTTGGTTATGGAAGCAGATAAGAGAACCTGTCTCCTGAAACAAGATAACACTTGATTGTTTTTTTTTTTTCATACCTGAATCAGAATGTTTTACGTCTCTTCAGAGAAGTTGTCTGAGGACAAAGACTGTCACTTCTGCTATTTAAAATTTCTACCAAAATCAAAAGTATAAAGTCAAATAAATAAAGATAAAAGCAAAATATGAGACCTACAGGCTTGTAAGTAGTTTTAAAGCAACTTTCATTATTATTATTATTATTATAAACCAAAAAGACAGCTAATAATGTCAACCTGTACGGTGGACAGAGGTGGCCTATCAAGTTCGTAGACCACTCTGAGAGCCCAAAAAGCCAGAATGTCAATGCACATTATTTGTGTTGCATGCAACAGTTCATAGCAAGCATTTACACTCAAGGATAAGTAAGGGTGTAGTAGGTGAGACACGGGCGCGTCGTACAAAGTTTTCATTGTTACAGCCCCCCACCCCCAAAATATTGGCACTGCTCAATGAGCTTGTAAGTGTTGTTCATGTGATAAGAGTGCTCTTTATGTGCTCCTTAAGTTCAGTCTGGTTATAAGCATTTAGGAAATTAGACAATCAGACTATAGTTTTTATGGACATCCTACAGATGTTCTGTTGAGACTTACTGTATTTTCAGCACTGCAAGGCGCACTTAAAAGCCTTAATTATTTTCAAAATACAGCAATACGCCTTATGTATGGTTGAAATCTAGTTTTATTTACTGATATCGAATACATTTTTGAGAGGCACATGGTGCTGTGTCAACATTTTTTGGTTAGGTGTTAGCTTGAATACACTAACACGGCTAACGTGTAGTGGTATCAGACTTGTTTTTATATTACTAACAAGGTTGGGAGTTATTGTAGTCACAGTAACGTTTGTTTTAGCTGTATGAGTCTGGATTTTTGTTTTTCAAAGAAGGTTGGGAGTTACAGGTATTAAGAATAGGCTAATGCTTCTAATGTGTAGTGTGTTACTAACAAGTGCTAGAATTATTAAAATATGGAATTAAACATTGTTAATAAAGGCCGACTGGCTGATGGACGTTTTTCTGACTCTTTTGTCTCGCTTAATTTACCTTGAAGTTTGGTGCGCCTTTTATATGACATAATTTCCAAATATGACAATTTATTGACAGTTCGCACTATATATAGAGCAACAACCAAATGGCTACCAAGCGACTGCAGCTTTTTGCTCCCCCAGCGATTGAGTCAAATAAGGAGAACAGATTTCACACAACCACACAGGGTACATCTAGTGGAACTTAATTTACTATAACAGTCTTACTTCCTTTTGGAGCAGTTGGCAAATTTCCGATGAAACAAACCATGTTTCTTTTCAAGGTGGTACAGCTCTGGTGGAGTTCTGCTTTTCATGTCACATGTAGTTGTAGTTTGGGTGTGTGTTCTCTTCTGTCACATGAAAGGTGAAATGCTGTTTTTTAATTACAAACCCAAAACAAAAAAAAGACATCAATTTTTACGAAGAGAATTTTTCTGTCTAAATTCCTAAATTGCAGCGCCAGAAAAGAAGAAAGTTACTAGGACTTTCATTGTTTTAATTACATTTTCTCTAAAACCTGGATCCTACAACCATGTGTTCTTGAAGTTCAAGCAGCAGTCAGTGAAGTGGCAGCACTTTTCCAGACCCATTTCAATGGCTGCGTGGCAACATGACATCCTTCATCACAACCTTTTTCTCCTTCTCTTTTAATGGAAATTACTGCTTGTCAAAATCCGCTTTTACATTTTTTTCCCTTCAGTGACAAACTTCTTTTCCATTACAGTGTCATTTCCAAACTCTACTAATCGCACGATTGTCTGACTATTATAGCTACACTGCTTGCTAGCACATTACAGTATTGTGCAAGTTTTCAAGGGCTGCTATAAAAACCTTTTTCCATCATAAATTTCAGGTACATCATTGCACTTTACAAGGAATACACAGGTTTAATAGAGAGCAAACATAGTTATTTATTTACTGATGGTACGTTTGATTCATGCACACGTTTTTTTGGCTTTTAGGATTTCATTTGACTGCAGCTGATATCTTCAGGGCTTTCAGCTCATTTGCTTGTCTTGAAAGCTGGTAACAAAATGGACACACTAGATCTTTTTACATGGACCGAAATGAAATTGAGAAATGGACCGAAAGAGTGAGACATCAGCCATAGAAAATGGTTTTCTTCCGGCTCAAGTCAATTCATTTGGATATTGTCAGTAAGTAGTGACTGGTCCAAGTCGGTCTGAGTCAAGATTTCTGTGGTAACCACTCTCACCAATCAGGAGTGAGCTTATTTGAAGTCCCCACCTCTAACACGGCTACACCAAATCTGTCAAATGTTTCAAATGTTCAATGTGAGAACAAATACTTTCATTGAAGCAACTGATTGGAGATTTTATAAGTTGAGTAACTTGCACAACAAAAAAAGAGGATTATCAAGAGCATGTTAACAAAAAGAAAGCAGAGCAGGAATGGTTTTTCTGACAATTAAGATAAATTAGTAATAGCTGCTCCTTCACATCGAGAGGAGCAAGTTGAGGTGTCCAGGGGGCATCTGGTTCAGATGCCCCCTGGACACCTCCCTATGGAAGGGGTTCCGGGCATGTCCCACTGGGCAGAGGCTGTGGGGAAGAACCAGGACACGCTGGAGAGACTGTCTCTTGGCTGGTCTGGGAGCGACTCGGGGTCCCCCCAGAGTAACTGGAGGAAGTGGCCAGAGGAGGGAAGTCAGGGCATCTTTGCTTAGACTGCTGCCTCCACGACCTGTTCCCAGATAAGCGGAAGAAAATGGATGGAGTAATAGCTGTTTATTTCTCTGTATAAGTCTATGAGATTTAGGCTTCTTGGAACCACTGTGCACTTCTTATTTAAAACACCAGGGGGGAGGGGTCACTTAATCCAGTTCACATTGACTCTACAGTCAATGGTGATCTCCTGAATCTATCTAATATTTTTATTGACTTGCTTTATATCTATATCTACTTCTCTTCTCTGCTTCTTATCGCAGCACTTGGTCCAGTGGGATGCTGGGAACCCAGAGTGTTTACTCCAACTGGTGAAGGAGCTCATCCAGCAGTACCATCTCTACCAGTGCCAGCGTTTGCGGGAGAGCTCCAGGCTGCTTTTCGAGTACGACAGCCTGCTGGAAGATCCAAGCTACAGTCGCAACATGGAAATTTATGCTGGGCTCAAGAACAGCTGGGTAATAACGTCACTAATGTTCAGAAAAACATGTTTCCTGGAAATGCTTTTTCTGTTGTTTGCTGGTAAAGCAGGTAGCAGTGGGATGAGAGGAAATAAACTGGGGGAAAAAAGAAAAGCAGGAGATTAAAGATGAAATTTTCCACAATATTTTACTTTTTTTTTCTTTTTACTTCCAAATAGTTTCTTACAATTTAACATTGTTTTTTAACTTGGTTATTCCATTGTCATCTTTAGACTTGCCGAAAAAAAAGTCTTAAAATATCTTTTCTTTTCTTTTTTTTTTTTTTTAAACTGAAGCCGACCTTAATGTGAATTGATCACCAATCAACATGAATCCGCTGATTCTGCCATAGAAAAAAGCAGCTTCTCATATTAGAATTGCTTCGATATGAAACACTTCACATTAAAGTTTTTTGTTTCAATACTTCATCAGTGCAAAGATGCTTTTCTCCGTGTCAAAATTTGCTGGAATTGCATACATTTTGTAAACAGTTTGATAGCTATGCTTGTCAAAAAAATGTCAACACTGGAGCTAATGCTTTGGTGGTAAAAGGCCCACTCCAATGAAAATCCTGTTTTCTGCGTTTTTTTGCATGTTTTGTAGCATTTTTTTTCATAACGGAGGACATATCTAAAATTATTTTAGATTAAAAGCAGCAACTGCAGTGGACGTTCCAGTATCCCTGCGCCGCTCCAATTTCTGGCCGTCTGGCACAAAATTTTCAATTTTTTTGCTACGCTAATTTTAGCTTGGGGTTATGGGGTACGATAGGCTAGCGGGAGAAAGTGTAAACAAAGAGCTCATGGAAAATTAGCACAGGTTAACGTCCGAGCCAACAGTTGTACCCACAAACCACAATGCCCACAGCCCACAACTCATTCCGTGCTGTAGAAGCTGTCATAGAAACAACACAGGCTTTTTGATTTTTGCTAAAAACGAAATAATCATTATTTAAAAGACCAGTGGAAATGCTTTTACAATGGAAAAAAATATAGTTGGAGTTGGGTTAAAGAGAATTGTAAAGGTGCTCTGTAGGATTACAGGATGGGCCTGTTGGATGGGGTTTTAAGTTTGTAATGTTAAGATAGTTAAAAATAGAGTTGGTTGCTATTTTAATATTTTATATCAGGCATTTTCCACATTTCTTTTCAAATAAAGCCTGTTTTTTGTTAGAAGCAAAGGGTTATATACAGAAAGGTGGATGCAAGTTTTTTTAAAATCATGCTGTGATACAATTTTGATTCAATCGTTTGAGCTTTCTCTTATTTAAATCTGAAAAAGAATGCATTTCTGATTTTTTTTCTCTTACTGTTTTCTTTCATTCAGACTGGAGAGTTTTCTGCCCGTTTTCTCCTGAAACTGCCAGTGGACTTTAGTAACATCCCTATCTATCTCCTTAAGGTACCTGACAACTGCCACCACTGTCAGTAAATACCAGGCATTATCACATTCTTTACACTTACAAAAATAATTTATCACATGAACCCTCCATGCGTTTGTCTAAGTATTCGAGCCTTAAATGTTTGTATGTGTGGTGGGGGGTGTTTGTTTGAATGAACTCCACTGCAGCTGTGTGTTTGTCCGTGCATACAGACTCCCATCTTGGGGGGCTGCAAGTTGACTAATCAACAAGCCGTCACTGTCGATCTGCTCTGAGCCGCGTGGTGTCTGCAGGCAGCTCAGTCTGAGTTTGCGCACTCCCAGGCAGCCTCACTCTTCTTCCTATATATTTCCTTCCCTGTCTTGGCTCTCCTTCTACTGATAATTTCTTTCTCATTTTGTTCCTTTGCCCCCTGCCCTGAGTAGCCTGCACACTTCAGGCCTTTTTTCTGTCTAAGGAGAACTGATGCTAAACATAAGGGATCCAGCAGCCATTGTCAGTCTTGATGTCCTTATCTGTCAGACCTGCGGCCCTGAGACTCGTCTCTTTTTGCAGGCTGTGATAGACCTCATCAAATCAGTCATACTCCGCAGCCACAGATCAGCACATGCGGGGCTTTTTGTTTCCTGCTTTTTGCATTTGGGTTTGAGCTTTAAATTACCTCTTTTTTTAGCTGTCACAAAATATGGCACGCAATGACTGACCTTTTTTGTGATGGCAATTGCTGTACAAACCAGTAAACAAGTTTAAAAAACTTCACAGATCTTTCAGAATGATGCATGTGGCAGCTAAGGTACAAACCAAGGCAGTGCTTTAAAACTGTATTGACTTGCAGAGTGGAAAGTAATGAACATCA
Organism: Oryzias celebensis; assembly: GCA_014656515.1. Taxonomy (NCBI): domain Eukaryota; kingdom Metazoa; phylum Chordata; class Actinopteri; order Beloniformes; family Adrianichthyidae; genus Oryzias; species Oryzias celebensis. Next base: position 32,062,053 of record BNCR01000005.1, on the reverse strand, counting down.
TCAGCCCACACCATGTCCACCTACGCATCACAGCGGAACAGGATGGTGGAGCATATAGGATGGACTGGACTATGTGCCAAAACAAATGACCTGAATTTTCCCTTTTGACGCATGTCATGCACTTGCTTCTGCCAGTGTGCGTTCATGCTCACGTGAATTATTTTCGTGCATTTTACGTGTCTGCTTTGACAGTAATTCCAAATGTGCTTGTGAATGAACAATTGCACAATTTCTATTTTAAAATTATTAAAAAAGAACAGTTGAAGTAGTTTTTCCTAATTTATCAAAGCTGGCTCATAGGAGTTACTGTCATTTAATTTGAAGGACTGAACTAGATGGATCTGTTATAAGATGCTTTGTACCAGTTAATTCTCTTAGTTAAATTCCCTCTTGTTCTTCCATTAAAACATATCCTGCAGACCCATTAGGCTTTCAGTTTATTTAACCCTTTGACATCAGAGGTTTTGCTGCTAACTATAGAATATCACGTTTTTTGACATACCGTAAATCTTTGACTGTTTACACAATCAATGTGAATCAGCTGATTCTGACAGGGGATTTTCATATCAGCTTTGAATCATTTATACAACACATTACTACTGCAAAGTGTTGCATATCAGTGTAAGGCTGCTTCTCTGTGCTTCAGTAACCACTGGAATAACGTTGATTGCGTGAACAGAAACAGTAACACAAGTTACGGTTATCCATCCCTGGTGTTAATGGTTAAAGAAACTAAACCCTAATTTGACCTTAGTGCTGCCAGTTTTATTGATAAAACTGCTCCTCTTTTATTAACCAACCTTGCCTTATTCCTAAATATTTCAAGAGTGTTTATGTTGTTAGAGTTAAAGGATCAGAGGAGTATAGGAGCTGTTTAAACAAGAAAAATAAATCAAAATTCCCCATACAGTCAGACAATTTCCCTAAAAAAGGTCATGTCTTTGTTTCTCCTCTTTTAAAAGCATGTTTTATTACATTATAAAAGTCTGTTGGCTCTGATGAACATTACTGTCATTTAGTTACCTAGACACTGAAATTAACATTTTAAAGTAAAATAATTAACATAATAATAATAGGAAATAATTGCCAAGAGTTGGGACAAAGAAAGCATAATCAGCTAAAAAGTACTGCTTTGTAATTAGATATTGTCATTTAGGTACCACTCACTTCCTTACAGTATATTATTTTCCTATTTATAAAGCATTTTACATCATTCTTGTTGAACAGATTTCTCCATATATAGCTGCTATTTTTCCTTTGCTGTTCAGTTCAATGCTACTCCTTTACCAAAAATTTCTAAATAAAAAGTTAAAAGCTACATTTTTTGTAGTCAAAGAAGTTCTTGTCTGTGGTAGTGTCCATACTGAATGGCAGAAATCTACAATCCTTGCAAAAATCAAATACGGAACTACTACTAGAACATTTTTAAACAATGGCTTCCAGCCTATAGATCCTTACATCTTATGTTAATTCTGTACTTCACTAATTTTGTGTCTGCCATCTGAAGTGATGCTTTGGAGCATTGACCTTTTAAAACATAAAAAAAATGCTTGATCTTAAAAAAAATCTAACAGTTTTAAAAGAGAATTGCCATTCTTGCTAAAGAACAATTCTTAATATACAGCTCCCGTTATCAATCATGTCATTCTTTGGAAACAGTGACATAAAAGGCCTTTGATTTGTTTCCAATATAATATAATATAATATAATATAATATATAATAATTCTTTGTCTTGAGTACGAATTTCTCCTGTTAAATCACTGTCAAATATACTTCACAGGGTCACAGGCATCAACACCGAGTCCCGGAGCATTGCTTCGTCCAACTGCGCATGTGTGATAACGTTTATTTATTAAAATAAAATAAAATAGAACTTTTAGGAATTATATTGCTCCCATAATGAGAAAATTATCTTGAAAGCCATAGCTCTGTAGAAAATTGGATAAAATAGATTTGAAAGCAAACAGCGATCTCCAGCTGCATTTTATTGTTTTCAGGCTACAACAGGCGATCATGTAAACAATGCAGCAGAGGGTCGTTTTAGAACCAGAAGTGGTGGAAAACATCCTAGAAAGACGTAGCAGACGTACGACTCCACTCATTCAGTGTAAAACAAACACATGTCCGACTGTTGCAGCAGTATCAACAAACCAAAAAAGGAAATTAAAAAAGTCATTATTATCAGAATACCCAACTGTGTTTCAGTTTCAATTTTTTAAAAACTATTGTTATGGTCATCTGTCAGTTATCTTACTTCAGCTCTGAGTTAGCTTAGCTGTTTTCATTATTTCCATCCATTTTCTTAGCCTGCTGGCTGTCTCTACGATGCTGTCAGAGCCCGTGGTGGGTGCGGCCGCCCCTCCTGTCCCAGTATGTTCCCTCTGCCAGAAGCATGTCTGAGACTGGGGACACAAATTCTGGCAGGGAGAACGTGTCTATGCACACAATGGCAGCAGCAGAGATAGAGGGATCCCTCTGCCGCCTGCTCTGGCGTTTTTATTTTCTTTAATCATTCTCTTATTAACATCTCCTTTTTTTTGCCACCACTACCGGGTTCGTTTCGTTGTTTTTATGCTCCGCTGATGACGCCAGGCAAAAATAGGGGAAAAAGCATCAGGACTTGGCTGTTTATATCTTTTTTTTTCCAGTATAGCAACAGTAGCAAGATCATTTTCCTGCCAGGGAATCAATAACATACTATAAAGTTTAATTCTATCATGCTCATTCAGATGAATCGATGTTTATGCCTGTGACCCCGTGACGTATTTTTGACAGCAATTTAACAGGAGAAATTCGTATTCAAGACAAAGAAAAGTCATATTCAAAACAGACAAATTGTATTCAAAACAGACATCTGAAATGTAAAACTAAAGGTTGCATTCATATTTTTTCTGCAAAGTTGTTCACAAAATATAAATTTGTGCACAACTTTTTCTTTATGAACACGTTTCTTTTTGACAGTTTCCTTACCCTATAGAGGTTCGCCTATCAACCTTTGATTGTCAATTATACTTTCCCAGGGATGCAAAGAAGTATGTAGCTTGTCCTGATCACAGCCTTCCAGTTAGCTCTCTCATTTCTCTGGGGGACATTAAAGTATCCGAATACAGTCGGAGCACTTTCTAGTACATAGGCCAGGTGCTCTGCTGTCAGCCCGTAACCCAAAATCACATTGGGAGACTTGTTTCTGATACAGAGGCACAATGACACAAGTCTCTCAACCTCAGCAAATGGCAGTTGAGCCTGGGGGGTACTATGAGCAAACCTACAAAACCCCACTGCCTATAGGTGTGGGCAACTCCAAGTGGAAGAGAGTTCAACCCCTCTCAAGTAAAAGGGGTTTAGAATCCAAACTGTGCATGTAAGCAAGCGCAACTTTATCTAGTCAGTAGCAATCAGTTGCCCACACAAGCTCAGACTCGTTCCTTCTTAGTGAGGTGAAATTATAGGTCCCAATAGTTGGAGCCCGTTTTTGTGGATTAGGTCATCAAGACACCATCCCTTGCCCGCTGCCTGAATCACACAGCACAGGCCACTCGTGGCTTTTTCTGAGAGATATAGGCTCACTTGACAGCAATGCCTCATGGTGTTTTGGGGCTAAGCCCGTCCAGGCCCTGTTGGAAGAGCCCCGGGCACTAGGCATTCGCCTGGGTCTGGTTTTAGGTTGGGGTCTTGGTGACATTCCAAGCAATGTTGCAGACCTTCTTTTTTTCATGTTTCCATAAGGGGGCATAGCAACCACTCTTAGTCTTAGTCTTATTTCAGAATTTAGCTCCAAAAACCTTTTGACACAAAAGCAAATTCCCTGTCCAAAATTTCCAAAATTTTTTGTTTCGTTTTTACTCTACAAATTGGCTGTCTTAATGACTGAATTTATGTAATTAACTGCTGTTGCAAGTCTAAATAACATGTTGCACAATGGTATATTTAAAGTGCAGTCATCCTTATTTCCCTGAAATTTCAGCTTCTACCATTATAGATCCTGCAATTTATAGGTGTTTTGGTTTTTAATTGTCAACATGTTTAATTTTTTAATTAGTCACTGCATTTTGAAGATAATTTTGCAATCACCTTATTTTGTGTAGGTTTACAGGTTGTACATGTTTCCCAAATTTTAGCTTACTTCTTTGGAGAAGATTGAAATCAATATCCATCCTAAAATCCAGTTGACTTTGTTGTATTCATCCAACAATTTGTTCTTGACAGGTTCCTCAAAGAAGGTGAAAAGAAGGTGTACAAGAGGAAATTTTTAGAAAAAATTATATATTTTTTCCTTTTGAACTAAAAGGGACATATCTAAATTTTTAAATCATAACATTTTAAATAATTTGTTTTAAAAAGCAATTATTAAGAATTACAACAAATTACATCAAATTCTTACTAGAAATCTCCCAATTGTTTGCACGTTCCCATTGCTATTTTTCTAAATTTTTCTGTTGTGATAAGTTAAAATATGTGCAGGTTGGTGTGTCTCTCTGCCTTTATTCTGAGTTTTCTCTCTCTCTGTGAATCCCCCAATTACATTTTCTGCGCCTTTTGTGGAGAATAAAAACCTTGCTGGTTGAATGAAAGTAACTTTAGGTCAAAATGCACCTAGGGTATGAATAATTTGGGGCTGGATAGCATTTAAAATCTGCATTTTCTTTTTATAATATCTTTGTTTCCCTCTCATTCATCCTGACTATTAGGTTTTTTTCATCAAGTAAAACCAGATTGATGCAGCAATCTACATGCTAAACTTGTGATTGTTCCTGTGTTTGTGTCCTCTGTTGAATGCATCATGTTTGTCTCGTCAATGTAACATAGACGCACATAAGCACAATCTTCACAAAGTCAGTGTCAATTCTAACAAGTCAGGAAGGCAATACTGTTCAGACAGAATATCAGCCATGTGCTGTAGGTAGAAGTCAGACTGCTGACCTTGATTTGAATCAACCTTCCTATCAAATCCATGTATGTCCTTGCTTGAGGAGGGAAGGTTTGGCATTTAAGCGGAAATTTGTTCAGACATAGGCTAGTGTGCACTGCTAGTGAATGTCTAGATGTTGCTGGTGGGCACAGAGCTTTGGAGGACGTCTATTACCTGAAGCAAAGCATCCGCATGGTCTGAGCTCACGACAGTGGACATGTTTACCTTCCTGCATGGACTATCCAGCCTCCGGGAGAAGGAAGGACTGCTTTTTTACTTATTTTATTATTTTAAGAGAAGGGGTGGGGGCACCTTGTCATAGTCAAAGTAAAAGAGTGGGAAGGATGCTTAGAGCAGAGATGAAGGGAAATTAAAAGCATACAGATGGATGTTGGCAGTTTTCTTCCCCTTTAAAGGCCAAGTGGACCTCATGGGCACCGTTTTAGTGTCTCATTCTTTGATCTTACCTTGACCTCTTGCCTTTCGTTCATTTGATTCTTTAATTTTTTCTTCCTGGCTTTGACCTCTTACACAGGAAATAAATTGTGTTTGCATGCTGCCTATTTTTAATAAAAATCACTTTTTAGAAGCTTGATAATTTTTCAGTTAAGTCAAAGGTTTAACTAACAAATACTGTATTTTCTTTCCATTGCACTCCATTTTTTATTCCAGAGTAGCATCAGGATAAATACAGCCACGTTACTTCCAAATGTCCATAATTATGCTGGATTTAAAGCTTTTTTTTTTTTGCGCTTGTTTTGCTTCTTTCTTTCTACTTAATTTTGTGTTTTGTTTACAAAGCTCAAACCAATCAGTCATTGCAAAACTTTACAACTTCCACAACCAGTCTCTCATAAAAAAAAAAGGCATCCACTGCTAACTGCTATAGATATCCTTAAGAAATCCTGCTCTTGTATGTTGTTTTATATAACGTAAGTCCTAAATATAACTTAGTGTTCTCCTTATGCTCAAAATATGAGGCAAAAGATATTGTTCTTTTACAGCAATAATGAGGCTGTGTGTTTGCTTATATTTACGATACATAATTCTGTAGAATCTCCCAAAAAGTTTCTGTTTAAATGAAAAAATAAAAATAATAGCTCAGTTATTACTATAAAACACTGTTTAACCCTTTAATTTTTACATTCTTTTGACTACCTTAACAGTCAACGTAATTCCAGCAGATTCTAAATTGGACAAAAGCAGCCTTGTGCTGATGTGCAACACTTCGCAGTAGTGCCTACACAATCAACAAAAAAAAAAAACTAATTATTTTGCAGAGCAAATTTGCTTTGCACCATTATTCAATACTGTACACTTGTAGAGTTTTGCATAATAAGCTTGTGTTAGTTTGGTATTCCTGGCAACATCTCCGGTGCATTAGCAGGAAGCTAATGCTAACAAAATTAGCTTTACAAGCTAGCATGATGCCAATTATAAAGCTTAGTGCCAGTAATCTTTACGTCACTCAAATAATTGATAATATGCACTTCTGGTTTTCCACTTTGAAGAAATATGCTGGCTTAATTGGAAATAAAATTCTATCTTTCACCTATAAGCGCAGTTGCTTCAAAGGTTCTTTCACTTCATGGTCAAAACCCATGGAAAATCCGTCGCCACCAAGGCTTTGAGTGTCCCGTCAATTACCACAAGTTAATATGTTTAAACTGTTTTTCTTAAACTTGGTATATTTAACGTTTTTAGTCATTAACTTACATTTTAACCAGCGCTCATTTTCTTTTCTGTACTCAAGTATTCTATTTTTGAACAATGTACATGTGTACTCTGTAGCATACAATCAAAGTTATGGTCCTGTCTAATGATTGGCTACTTAACCCTTTAACACCGGAGATTTCGCTGGCAATACCTTCATCGCATACACACTATGAAATACTGTAACTCTTCAACCATAAACGTGAATGTGCTGATTCTAGAAAGTAAAAACTCGGCAATAGAATCAGCTGATTTACGCTGATTGTATAATAAATTCACCAAAGAAAAAGAAACTACTACAAAATGGACTGAGTTTGTGTGACGTCACCCATAGAAAATGCCTTACCTCCAGCTCCAGTGGAACAAAGCCAATTCAGTCACCCTTTTTCCTTGATGCAGGCCCAGCCATTTGGAACCAGTCAACAGTGATTGGGCATCTGATTGGTCACTTTATAACTTGAAAGGAAAAAAAAGGCTACAGGTGTGCAGAGGTGAGAAGTTAAAATGTAAACCTCAACTTGTTATGGTATAAGTAACTAAAAGAAAAACTGCTGCTCAAACTGCATTTTCCAAAAAAAAAAAAAATAGTAAATTCTGCAGCTGTATAGGCACTGCAAAAAAAGGCAAAAAATCAAGTGAACTGTTTGTAAAACCTAAACATACATTTATTACAACATCATGACAGCGTGACACTCAATGTGCCACTTTAGCCTTTCAAACAGCCCTTGTTCTGCCTCTGATTTACCTCTGTGGCTACCTTTGGAGGTAAATCAGACATGTTAAAAACTGTTTTGGTGTGACAGAAAATGTTGTTTCATGGGCAGTGAGATGCAGTAATAGAACATTAGTGTTTTGGGGACTTTTTCTTCTTTGTACAAGCTGTACATGCTCCCAACACTCGCAGGAAATCAACTAAGTCTAATTGCTAGTACTCCAATATTATTGTCATAATATTTATAATATTAATATTAATTAATAATATATAATATTATTGTGCTTTTGCTGAACCTCTAAAGCTCCAGAGGCAGAAGCCAACAGAAGAGGGTTTAGGGTGAAGCAGCGCCGTGAGCTGTCGTTGTTTTTTCTTTTCACTTGCTGCAGAAATGTTGCCCGTTTGAATATCTCTGTACTTCTGCTTGAATTTATGTTTTTTCTAAATTGTGTTGTACCTGTGTAAAAAATATTTAACTAAACAAATATTTTACTTCCTGTTATTTAAACCCAGAATCTTTTTAATCTAAAATCTCTGTGGTTAGATGTTTACCTCCACAGATAGATGTGTTTTTTCCTTTCGGATGTTTTAGATGTTAAGTCCAGGATAACATATTTTCCCCTTTAGTTTTTGTTCTATATAAAAATCTCTTACATCATTGGCATCAGGCATCATATTTACGAAGGGGATCAAAGTGAACAATTGGCATCCGGTTCTGGATTAGTATTAGTGTTTGATTGAGAATACCTTTTACTGGAATTTTCCTTTTTTCTTAAAACTAATTTTATCAACCAGTTATTTACTTGACTGTCAACAAAATTATTTTCTTGCAATATGATCACTAAACATAAAACCAAGCTTAATCAATTTTTATCATTACTAATATTAAAACTTTATTTATACTGGATAACCAATCATGAAGTCCCATTTACAAGGGTAACCTGTTTTACTGAAATAATAATAATATTCATAAACATAGTAACAATTCACTAATTGGGAAGAATTTTTTATTCAGAACACATAATCTAAACATTCATTGAAAATAAGTGAAATTTTCTATGTTTTTCAGTCCTTTCAGTCAAAACTTCCATGACCGCGAGCAGACTGGATATTTTCAGATCCTCCAGGTGGAGGGACCATAGCAGGACAAAATGCTTTTTTCTTTTAACCAACCCCTTAGTGTCCCACTTGCTGATGGGACACTAAATGTTACGAAGCATTGAGAGCAAAGGCTGTGATGTTGCCATTTATATGAGAACATGTCTAACATGACAGTACCAGATTATATGAAAGATGGATTTTCTCCATCAGAGAAAGGTCCTATGTTAGTGTTAGAAGATATTCAGAGTTTTTAGGCACAGATAGTGTTTGGTACCCTAACCTAATACACCTTTTTGTTTTGCAAATATCAAATTCTAGTAAAACGTTACCAAAAAAAAACCTTTTTTTTTCTTTGGAAGCACAACTACTTATGATAAAGACCATTTGTTGTCCTAAACTGTTCACAAGTTTTCCATCTCACCAACCAATAACATTGCGTACAAGCTAGAATTGGCACGCCAGAGATTGAATGAGATTGAAACTGTACAGCTGGATAGCTCCGTTATTGCTCGCTATTTTTGCTCCACCGGTATGTTAGCTTGGGGTTGTGAGGAGCTGTAACAGTGACCGATAGTGTAAACAAAGGAGGTGATGGAAAATGAGTGCATGCTTACTCTGTGTCAATGGTCCCGCCCACAACTCGGAGGTGAATTTCTCCTGAAATCCTACTGTCTATTAAAACAACATATATTATTTTTATTTTGTCTAAAAATGACAAAATCATGATTAAAAGACCACAGATAGATCAATAGATCAAAAGATGATTGGAGTAGGACTTAGTGGATTTAAAGTCCTTCTCCTGTCATTCATGGTCTGATTCGTCAAGTCACTATGTGAGAATATTAGAATCAGAACACCACAGATGCTTGTTTTTGCAGGACTGTCTGTTTTTTTCCCCAGAGGATATATGGGACAGTTTTAGCTTCCCAAGCTTTTAAACCAGAAGGCTTATCTGACTGTTGCAGGTCTAGGCTTCTTACTTCTGACTGTTAGAAAAAATCTGCACCTTTCTCAACTATCGTTGTGGTTTTCTGCCTTTCTTTGCATGGCAGTTGATCTTTTGGAGAAGTCACTGCTCAAGATAGCCCACGGTGTCACATGGTGGATCTTTCACAATTTTCTGCACAGACCTGGAAAAACACTGCATAGTCACACATTTTTTATAAATACCCACTCACGCATAACTGTTACCATTTGGACAAATGGATGTGGCTAAGGAAGTTTGGCTCAGTATCACTAAATGGGAGACTGTATAAGCCCTTTGTATTCACTTTATTTTGAGTCATCTCTCATGTATATGCAAATTAAAAAGCTAATAAAAGGCAACTCAAAAGCTTGTTTTGAAATGTGACTCGAAATCTTACATTTTGCATATTGGTAAAGGCACTTGCTCATATTGATACACTTTAACTATGGCTGCATTTGTGCATGGTAATAAATTAACTTACTGCCAACAGGATGGCTGTCTGGGTTCAAATTCAATTACAACATGTCCTCCTAAATTCTGCTTGTTAATTAAGCTTCATTATAAGAGTCTTAAAAAGTGTTAGAACACATATCTTACATTATCTCATCAAAATAACAAAAGATGAAGACCAACCTTCCCTCTGACATATTTCTGTCTTCAGATTCTCTGTCTGTCTGACTATTTGAAAAAAATAAAAACAAACAAACTTGGGCTTGTGCGTGACTCGCGAACATTTGGTGCCTCAGCAAGTGGTTGTAATTTGTGGCCTTGCCTTGCCCTCGCACAGTAAACACTGACTAAGAGCTCAGGAATCTTAAGAGCTATAAAATAATTGCAGGTTACTCCCATAATCTTCAAGATTGTGCTGCTCCTTTGCCTCCTTGCTGTCTCATCTTTGGTTTTCTTCAGTCCCTGTTGGGCCAGTTAAAAATAGTTCTATTTGTAATTATTGTTACTACTGCTCAGGATATGTGCTTACATATTTTTTATAAAAAATACTCTTGGAATATGTTTTTTCAAACATCCAATGTAAGCATTTATAAGTATTCAGAACCACTGCCCTCACTCAGTAATCAAGGTTTTTCTTTTAGGTGAGTGGAGCCACAAAGAAAAATAATGACACAAAAGCAATCAGAGGCAAAAGAAGGCCTTTTTTTTTACTTCAAATGCAATGATTTCCACTCAGGTGGCCTCCATAATCTTCTCTTTGAAGAAACTGAAAGCCTTTTTTTATACAGACAATTAACGTTATTAGTTCTTGGCTTTAATATGTGTATACTACATGTACTGCCCTATTAGTTTATTTGTTCTAGTACAGGAAATTCAAAGCCCATCTTTGGATATGTTTTTATAGTCTTTGAGAGTACTGTTGCTGAAGGATGTTGCATGCATGCCTTAAAATCAAGTTGCCCAAAAGACATTGTCAACTAATTGCCAGTTTGAGCTTCACTAATGTAGTGTGCTGAAGAAATCTTAAAAGGCCACCCAGTGCTTCCATGCAGATAAACAATTTTGTAGCTTTCTAATGGTGGGTGTTTTAGCGATGCTCTTAAAGATTGATTTAAATGTCAGGCATAAAAACTCCAAAATTAAAGTATGCGGTCAATGTTGAGAAACTGTTATAGGAGATTTTTTTTCAATGTTGCACAATTTTTCTCATGTATTATTGCACATTTTAAATACTTTATTTCCAGTCTCAAATATAAGAAAACAAGCCCAAATATGGATAAAACCTTTGAGTTTGGACTGGCTGCTCGCAGGAAATGCTTACTCCTTTTCTAAGATTGCAGAGACAGCAGATTAAAACTCCTGTCGCAAGCAGCAAAAGAAGAAGCTGCACGTTGGTGGGTTGTAGTAACGCAAGTGTTAAACCAAAGTTTAACCTCATATCAAAGTAAGGAAGTTGGGGGGACTCTGGTTTTTAGAGGACAAAACATAACAAAAAAAGCAACAACAACAACAAAAAAAATAACATTGTTGTGTTTGCTATATGTTATTTATTATGCAATACTTATCATTATATGCTTGGTATAGATTTTTTGCAATTTGTGTAAAACTGTTAGTTATGGCTAGATGGTAGTTTAAAAATGTGTTTAACGCAATATTTCAGACTAAGTCTACAATCCTGTGACTCTTTTGGCTTCATTATCCAATAACATAATTTGTTTTCCAATAATACATTTATAATATATAAAATAATATATTGATTTTTGATCAACTAACCTAATAGTTGATCATTTGGATTAAGAAAAAAATATATTTTTAGTAGAAAAGTTGGTGATAATGTAGGCTTCTGAAATCAAAAGGTAAAGTCCAAAACTGGAGGAGATTTAGATTTAGTTTTAGATAATTCTCTGCTGAATAATAAAGTAAAGAATTAAATTGGCAAAAAATGTTGCCAATTTGAGATTTAGTTCAGCCCGTCTGTAGAAGGAGCTTTACACATAACTTATAATTATTCTGTGAATTCAAAAAATAAAATGCTGAACACATAGCAGCACCTGCAGTTCCAACAATTGCGTACAAATATCAAGAATTTAAGACTTTTTAGAGCTGTACATTCAACGTATAATTCCAGAAAATAACTACATTTACAGAACACCTTAACGAGCAAAAAAAAAGTGTTTGTAGCCATTATGATCACAAAATAAAAGTGCAAAGATTTTAATTCAAGCATAAGCATAAACTAATAAACTGCAATTGTGTCTTTGCAAACAAGCCTGTAGAGCAGGGCTTCTCCACCTTGGTCTACCACCCTGCCTGTTTCCCACCTCTCCCTTCCCTGCTTGCTGTTGAGGAGCTGACTTAGGCGTTTTAACATTTTCATGACCTGAACACACCTGATCCAGTTCTTCAGCTGCAAACAGGAAGGGAAGGGAAGGCTGGGTGGTAGGGCTTGGGTTGGCCAGACCTATTGTAGAGTGTTTAGCAGTTTGTTTAAATCTCCTTTTGATAGTTCCCTCTCCTAACCTGAACAGAGTTCTGCTATTAAAACTCTAAACATCCATTCACTGAAAGCGAATTTAAAAGCATGACTTTTATGGCTGACTCGAAAGCTGGAAAGTAACTGTTTGACTAAAGGGTGGCAGTCGAAAAATAAGTAGAAAACATTGACTGGAGCTAGAATGTTATACCTATGAGTCAAGGAGAGACGTCGAGAAAGGAGCAGGAATTTTTCTGCTGTGTTTGGGTTTAAATTATCGCAATAATCATCACTGCTGGTGAAATTGTTTAGGTAGCTAATGACATATTGGATGTAAGAACAATTGTTCAAACATTGCAAAGTCTAGAATGTTTTATGCCTCAGTTTACAGACAAAAGAAGGTTTTGATGAAAAATAAATGCCTTTAATGGAGCCAAATATTATTAAAACATTAATTACATTATTGCATATTTACACAAAAAATATATAAACAGCTTTTATTATACAGGCTTTGCACTGATATGCAACTGATAAAATGTTGCAAATCAGCACAAGGCTTCTTTACTTGGAATTCTCTGTACATTAATTACGTAAATGGTTGCAGAGTTACAGTTGTCCAAAGAATGTCAATTATGGAGGTAAACCTCCATTGTTAAAGTCCCACTCCAACTATATTTTTTCTATCGTTTTGTCTATTGTAAAATTGTTACCAGTGGTCTTTTAATTATGATGTGCAGTTTTTTGCCAAAATCCAAAAACTTGTGTCATTTTTTAAGACTTGTTTTCTGCAGAGTAGCAGGAGCTCATTAGAAATTCATCGCCTGGGTTGTGGGCGGGACTGTTGGTGCAGAAGTTAGCCTTGACTAATTTTCCAATCAGCCTTTTGTTTATCTGTCCTGCAAGCTAATAGTACCTCACAAGCCCAAAGCTAACATTAGCATAACAAAAAGATGGCGAGTGATATTGGAGCTATCGAGTCGCACTCCTTTGAGCTAGATCCCAGCTCGGACGAGGAAAGCAAAGACGTTAATGGATCTATTTGTTTGCAAGTGCAAGCATCACAATTGGAGTGGAGAAGGGGATACTTTTGCTCGTCCATGGCAGTTGCTGCGTCACAAACCCAAGCTTTTTTAAATATATATATATATTTAATAATATATATTTATATATATAAACATATGTATATATATAAACATATGTATATATATAAACATATGTATATATATATATATATATATATACATATATATATGTGTATATATATATGTGTATATATATATATGTATATATATATATATATATATATATATATATATATATATATATATATATATATGTATATATATATATATATGTATATATATATATATATATATATATATATATATATATATGTGTATATATATATATGTATATATGTTCTCCATCGTGGGAAAAATGCTACAAGAGCATGTTAAAAAGACCAAAAGCATGATTTTCATTTGACTGGGTCCTCAAAAAGGTTAACCAGAGTCTCGTCATGGCAACAGCTGACTTTACAGTTTTTGACACAACATTCAGCTTGTACTGTTTCTGCAATACTGGAACTGTTATCTTGAATTTCTTAAATTCCTCAGAGCTTATCTTAAGGCCCCTTTGTTTTTCAACTTGATATCATGTGTCATGTTTCTGCTGTTTTAAACCTGACATCAAGTTTTGTCTCGATTTAAATGTCTGATTTATCGCATTTTCAGCTTTAATGGATCTGCGGACCCAGCTGGGCTCACTCCCAGGTGCTTTCACATCTGGTCCTCTTCAGCTTTTAATCCTATGAGAAAATGCCACACAGTGAACATTTTAAAGCAAGCTTAGATTTATCTGTCTTTGCTAATGATAACTTTCTTTCATCCTGGGTTTATTTCAGGCAGTCATGGGGGAAAAAAAGCAATAAACAAACTGAAAACAATGTCCAAGTCATGAAAATCAGAAGACACCTGCGTGGAATCGTGCAAGGACAAGATGTCTGGAGCTAACTTGGATAGTTTTATAGTGCATCCAAGTCTCTTCACAGCACTATTTTTCAAACTTTGTACTTTCTAGTTGAAAGTTTTAGATGCATTGATTGCTGGAGTTTTGTGTGCGTCTTTTAAACCTAGTTCTAAGGAAAAACACATGCTAATGTGTGCTCTTTGAGGGTTTATGGGCGTTTTTCAACATGAAAAAACACAAAGCCATGCTTTCCAGTTGTCAAATGTAGTTGTTTTTTTTAAACTAGGAATACCATAATATTCAATATTTTCATTAACATTAATTCTTCATTTTATTTAATAAATCTCACTCCTAGTTTTTTAATGTTTTTTCCCCATTTGGACAGTATAAGTAATGTTTTTTTTGCCACTAAGCATGTAAGCATATATTCCATTCCCAATACTGCAAGTCACGCAGTAATAATAGCAATTTCCGATTCTCAATGAAGGCATTTTTACTCTGGTCATGAACTACACACGTGGACAGAATTGTTGGCCCTTTTTGATTGATGAAAGAAAAACTCACATTGGTCACAGAAATAACTTGAATCTGACAAACTGACAAAAAATTAAAAATTCTATGAAATTGAACCAATGACGGCCAGGCATTGTTTTTTAAGCATGCTTTAACAGAATTATTTACAAAAACAAAACTGTGAAACTGGCCTGAGGTTGCAAGACGAAAACTGATAGCAAATCAAAGAGAAGAATAATACGAACGTTAACAGAAGAGCCCAAAAAAACCTCTAAAGAGACTAAAGGTGAATTTCAATCTCAAGGAACATCAGTGTCAGATCGACAGCCAAGAAGGACACCATTATTGAAAACGAATCATAAAAAGCCAGACTGGAATTTGCCAAACTACATGTTGACAAGCCATAAAGCTACTGGGAGAATGTCCTATGGACAGATGAGACAAAAATTGAATTTTTTGGAAAGGTACATCATGTTCACAGATGGAAAAATGAAGCATATCAAGAAAAGAACATGGTTCCCACTGTGAAACATGGAGGAGGCTCTGTTATGTTCTGAGGCTGCATCTGCCACGGTGTGTCTTGAATCTGTGCAGCGTACAATAAAATCCCAAGACTATCAAGGGAATCTTGAGAGAATTGTTCTGGCCTGTGTCAGAAAGCTTGGTCTCAGTCATGTGTTATGGGTCTTGCAACAGGACAATGACCCAAAACACACAGCTAAAAACACCCATGAATGGCTCAGAGGAAAACATTGGACTATTCTAAGTGGCCTTCTTTGAGTCCTGACCTAAATCCTATTTTGCATCTTTGGAAGAAGCTGAAATATGCCATCTGGAAAAGGCATCCTTCAAACCTGAGACAACTGGAGCAGTTCGCTCATGAGGAGTGGGCCAAAATACCTGTTGACAGCTGCAGAACGCTCATTGACAGTTACAGGAACCGTTTGATCACAGTGATTACCTCAAAAGCTTGTGCAACAAAATATTAAGTTATGGGTACCATCATTTTTGTCCAGGCCTGTTTCACATTTTATTTTTGTAAATATTTCTGTTGTGAAGCATAATTGAAAACCAGTGTCTGACTTTCATTGGTTTAATTTTATAAAAATTTTAATTTTTTATTACATTTGTCAGATTCTAGTAATTTCTGTGACCATTGTGAGCTTTTCTTTCATTTACCGAAGGGAACCAACAATTTTGTCCATGTGTGTACAGATGTGATGTCATTCCAGATTACTGTATATCATCTGAATTTGGAATGACTGTGATTGTTCTGTAACTTTTTTCTAGAGGCCTAAAGAAAAAAGCCACAAAAGGCAGTTGATTCATGTTCCTTTAAATATCTCTGCAGTTTGTTCTGCCCACACCCTCAAAACCAAATATAAATATTTGAATTCATGAGATTTTTATTTTCAAAGACCTTTGCAACTCCACTGCAGTGTTAAATTGTTTATAGAGCCTGATACATCTAGTGTCAAAATCTGACAATCTTAGAGAGTGATCTGTTTTATATCAGTTTGTCATAGATCATAAAGCCATTTAGTGCAAGTTGGAAAATTATGGTTTTACACCATAATTTAAAGACAATTTTTTTTCAGTAATGGATTCATTATTGAAAAAAAATGTCCTTAAAAAAAAAAAAAAGAAAGTGATATCACACCATAGGCGGGAAGTGGGTATTGTGAAGCCGTGTAGAGGATGTGGGTTTTTTGCATAATCTTCACTGTCCTATTGAGCCCAACATGTTCAACAAGAGTAAGCCGCATAAACATGAAATGATGCATTAAGGTTACCTCAGTGCATTGTTTTATCTTGTGTGGTTACTAGGCTAACTTCAGCTGCCTCATGTAGTAAGTTACGTTGGAATGCAACAGTGTATTGAAACAGGTAAAGGAAACTGTTAGAATGATTGTACATAAATAATTATACATAGCATTATCATCCATTTGCTATCTTGTCTCTGCCTTCCTTCCTTTTGTAGAAACAAATGTTTTAGGTTATTTGAACCTGACAGAAACTCCTGTGATAAGAATCCCAAATGTACAAAATTTGAAGGTTTTTTATGTCATTTTCCATAATCTTGACTCAGCTTTCATGTTGTTAACAAGCACAAACACTTTTATTTACTAATCAATATTTCTTAAAGGGCAGGAAACCAAGGTTCCACTGTCATGTACTGACCTTTTACCCGGTCCGCTGAGAGAAGTTGTGCTCTGTGGTAGGAAGGGCTATGGTGCAGAGATAGAGCAGCCGACCTCTGGCCATAAGATTGCAGGTTTGGTTTCCGGCCTGTGCATCCATGTGTCGTAGTGTCCCTGGGCAAGACACTGAACCCCACATTGCTCTTGATGGTTATAGGTTGGCGCCAGTGTTTGGTAGCAGTGCTGCGATCAGTGAGTGAATGTGTGCATGGATGAATGGGACTGTGACTCCAAAGCACTTTAGGCCTTCTAAGAAGGTAGTAAAGCGCCATACAAGTTTGCACCATTTAGCCTTTATCATTTCTTCACTGTAGTGGCTTAAAACTCGTAAATTCATTGGAGATGCACAGTGACATCCAAAACCAAAAGCTTTTTGACCTTTTGTGTTTTCCTCTTTTTTTCTCTGTACTATTTTTTATTCCTCTTGTTTATTTTTCATATTATTTTCTCTTTGCTCTACAAGTCTAAATATGGCTTGGTGTTCCACTTCAGAAGTGAGAATTCATCATCAGCGGTTGGCACTCTCTCATTTCACATTCAGCTTCTAGTCTTTCTCTATTATATCATGATCTAGGTGAGGGAACATGTGCTGTGACTAATGCTACAGAGTGCCTCTGACGCTGATGAATTGATAATTGTTTGTGCTGAATTAAACACAGTATTCCTCACTGTATCTGAATCAGCTATTGTGTCATGTAGACATGTAGACATGTATTCAGGGCACGTGTTTTTATCATTATGCATCACCTTGAAGATCATGACACTGCTGGCAACTTATACTAAGGATGAGGTATATCCAGCGGGTACAGCTTTTGTTTTTAGTGCCACAGTGATTGCATCTCTTCCTGTGTTGTTGGAAATACTGGATTTTAATTGTTTTTCTGTATCTGCTGTCAAAAATTGTCACCAGAAGATAGTAAAACAGGGAATGCCTCTTTGAGAAATCTAAAGCTAAGCAGGAATTTAAAATGCAGCGTTCTGTGTGAAGCAAGCGAGGTAAAGAGAAATCACAGCCTTAGGATGATCAGTTAGAGAGCTAGATCCACTTCCAGATGCTCCAGTAACCCCAAAGTGACTCCTCAAAACCCTAGGTCACACATCTCCTTCTGAGAATCGTCAACTCAACACCCTGCCTCCACCCCCTACATGTAACCACCTACACTGCAGTTTTAAACAAACATTCCCACCCACCTGCCTGTACCCCCAGCTGAGCATCAGAGGTTTTCAGCAATACATTCTCAGGAGAATAAACCCACCACCACCCTCCACCTTTTCCCTCTTCAACTCCCCTCCTCTCAGTTCTCTAGACCCCCATGGAATTACTTCCATATGGCCTACTTTCCACCCTCGCTCTCTAACAAGTTGTACAATATCTGTTATTTTTCTATAACATCTCTAGATGTTCATCCCTCTCATCATCTGCATTTGCTCATCCATGATTGTTTAACATGGCAGATTCCACTAACAAAATCATTTTCCCCTATAACTTGTAAATTGTTGGTTTTTTTTCCCCATATTATTTATTTTTAATTTGTGTTTTTACATTTTACATGCAAATTAAAATAAAAAATATAACTTTTTTAAGTCAGCATATTTTTCTTCTGACAATTGAACCGTCCACAGAGTAACATTTGCCGTCTCAAAGGTTTGTGTCCAGGGGAAAGACGCTCCTGTAATGAAAGGTAAAAGCAGTGATTTGGACACAAAGTAACATGGGCTGAAATTGCCTGCAGTGACTGCAAGGGCCAAATGTTCATTAATTCATCAGTAGGGCCAACAGGCCACTCTCTATTGTGTTATATTATAGATATGCATCTTATATTAATTGCTTTGTAATTAACATCCAAAGTCATATAGTTGAGTCACCCCTGTAGCTTTGAGCCCCTACATCAGACTGACTCACTGTACAGGCTGTACTGAATAAGCCAATCGCAGTGACATGTTACTAGTGACTACCATATGACACTTGGCTACAGTCGCAAGGATGACTCGCTTGGAATGAAATTTTACCAGATTTCCTTATTTGTATCATTTGCACATATGTTGGTCACAAAACAAAGAAGATTTAGCCCACTAATGAAAGAAAGGGCCAAGCCCTGAGACAGTCTTGAAACTGTAATATCGCAAGTCCAAAGAGACGAGCGCGGTCGTCTCTCCAATGGAAGAGACTTTCAACTTTTACCTGTTTGCTCAGCTGCTGGACAGGTGCTGGGATGAGGGGTTCATTAGGTAGGACACTAAGCCAAGAGCGATTACTAAGCCATTACTCAGTAAAAGCTATCTTATTCAAAAATATTTTAAGTAAACATTCTAAGGCAGGTAGATTGTATTTAAATTATTCCCTCAAGATTTTGATGTTGTACTTCGTTATTAGGTTGTTCAAACACTTCTTTAAGAAGAAAGATCATACTTTACCCATTTAGCTGCCCTTCATTGGTCATAGTTGAAATCAGAAGGGATCACAATATTTTTTTTTTTTTACAAGTCTTGTTCTACTAGAGGTTTTTTCCAAAATCCTCTATTTGAAGAGAAGACGACGAAATGCATTTTTTCCTAAGTCCTAAAATAAAGCTAAGTATGTGATACAGCACCATGTCTAACAAAAGCAGAGCCAGAATCCAGAAGAGGTTTAATAGGAGACAACCAGGAATGACCAGATCTTGCTGATCAAATTTACATTTTAAAATGATCTCTTGCAAGTTCCTACATGTATGTAGGAACTTAGGTCAGGGGGGCAAAGGTAAAGCGGTCAGCCCCTGGTCAGAGGTTTGCAGGTTCAGTTCCATGAGTCGAAGTGTCCTTGGGCAAGACATTGGAGTCCACATTGACCTTGGTGGTTATAGGTTGGTGCCAGTAGATCTAAGAAAAACAAGTTCAGCAGGCCATTCATGTTGACTATACTCTTAAAGTCCTCAATAATAGCAAGGATTATCCACAAGTGGAAAATGTCAAAAAAGTAACCATTCTTTCCAAAACTATTACTCATGATTATCAGTTTAGGATTAGACAGTGAAACAAAGATTTAAACTAAAGGAGTTTCACCTTAATTTGAGTACCAGTAAAGCACATCAAAAAATGTTTGCACATTTTACTTCATACTTTGATGTACCGGTACGTAAAGTTTTGCTTCACAATTGTCTGTTTTACCACTCATAAAATAAAATGGCAAAGAAATAGCATGACCATAGAACCATGTGGCAAAGGCTTTAAATCTTTAGCTGTTGTTTAAAAGTATCTGGCTAATAGGCATAGTGACATTTGTGCACAAAAAAATTTCAGTTTGTAAAAACACACCCTTTGAACAAAGCCTTTGTAGCCACACAGCAGTTTTTTATGTTTGGGTGATTGTCTGCCGACAGGTTGATCAGTTAGGTGGAGCATAAATGAATTTAATCTTTTTTCAGTTGTGCTCAAGTCCGGTAATGACATACAAAGGTGTGGTTAATCATTTACCAAGCTCCAGTTTATGTTCTGCAATATTATAAAAATATTCAGAAGTTGTTCCTCTGTCGTTTTTGATGTGTCTTGTTTATATAGTCCAGCTTTTGCTTTGCTCAATGGATCATCTTTTTGGGGGGGGGGCAAAAGATATCCTCCTATTTCTGAAAGCCACAGTGTTTCGTTATTAAAAGCAACAATTTGTCAGTTTTGTTCTCAGCCAGGAACTTACTCCCCATGCAGTGACTCCTTTTGAATGATTCCTCCTTGATTCTTTGTAATTTTTCTTAAATGATCTTAAAGACATTCATTTACTTCATTCTTCTGAACTACTGAGTCACATGTTTTGCTGCTAAACATATTTTACCTTTTTAATTGTTTAAAACTGCAAATTAAGCCGTTAGTGCAATTTCCCCAAAGAGTACATTTAGAGAATTTGCCAAAAAAAATGTCCTGATTTAAAGTTAATAAAGTCTATAACAGGTTGCCTCTGAAACCTTTTTTTTTCACAATTTCAAAGTGAGTCTATCTAAACAAACGTAAGGTTTTTACCACCTTATAAGTATTAGTCATCTTGTCCAAACTTGGTGGAAGCACTACCCAGAGAAAGGCCACGCAGCCAGAGAAAGAGAGAGGAAAAACATGCCCAAGAATTCTGACCAGTTACTGTCTTAATAAAGCAGTGTTTTACTTTAAGCAATCCTGTTGCAACACGTTTTAATTGGTTCTTTTCATGCCATCTTTCAACAGTCCTATCAGCTTTCTTTTGATTACTGTGCCAAAAACCATCTATTAGAAGGAACAGCATGGTTTCAGACATTGTTTTAACATTAGTAATATCGGTAATATCATTTGACGTTGAAAATATATATATATATATTTTAAGTTCACTCAAAGTCAAGGTCATTTCAAAGCCAACTTTATTGTCACTATCTATAATGTTTCACATACATAGAAATTGAAATTCGATTTCTCTCAAGCTCCAGTCTCAACAGTGAGGACAACATGTACCACAAACCAGCAAGTTGACATAATCCTGACTTTCACTTCTAAATGAGCTGCACGAGCTCTTGGTGGCCTATCTCCTCGTTTTAAAATGTTGGCATTGGTCATTTGTGGATTGAAAGAATGCAAGTACCCAGTTTCCTGCCCTCAAGTGTCCCATGTTTAGGTTGTTTTATTTAGTGTGACATTGGTTTAAACTGCTTAATTGTACTTTTTACTTTTCATTTAGTGTACTCCTTTATTTGGCAAGAACATTGTACTTTAAAAAGGATCTCTTCAAATGTACCAGTTAGCTAAAAAGCAACTTCTGTATCTCTAGTGCCTGGACAGGTAGGAAATGTGTCTCCCCAAAAACTGTGAAATTGACAACATGAACATAAAGGAGAATCAGAAGTATATATCAACTTTGTCAGAGGGTAAAAATACAATATGAATATAAATGAGCAAAAGAAACAATATTAACGGGTAAAATCTTAATTCAAGTATTACAAAATAGTAGTAATTGATTAACATCGTACGTTAACCTAAAGTCAATTCACATAGGTTTTGACTTTGTAAAAAAAACAATCACTACTCCATCCAAAAAAAAAAAAGACATGGAATAAAACCTGTGGACATCTATGGTGGCACGCTGCGATCGGAGAAGGTCATAGGCATTATGTGTTTGGCATGTCTTATGATGATGACCCAGTTCTTAAGATAGTTTTGAAATATTGGTTAGATTATTCTATATTGATCGAAAATATTTCTTCTTCAAAATAAAAGGATTTTCTTTCATTTCTTCAAGTTTTGGGAAAATCTGCTCCTAATGTTAAAGTTTACGGTTGAGTTTGTGGAGGTAATCAGCTTTTCTGAACACCAAGAAAGCTTCTGAAGGCCTTAACCTTAAGAAGTTATTACTGTTTTGGGGGTCTCCTTTGACTTCTAAATACTCCTTAGTTACTGGCTGTGCAGAAATAAAGCACTGTGTCCAGTGTGTGTACAGCCTCCGGCCCAGAAACCGGACACATACACACATCTGTACAACAACCTTCCTGTCAGTCAAGTCATTACGCTACGCATGACATTTAAAGTTGGGCAAAGAAGAGAGACGGAATGCCCTTACCTCCTGCTTTGAGCCCTGCAGTAGAGACCTCGCATAAGGTTTGTGAATGTGTGTCTTTATGTGTTCTGTGACTTTGGACAAACTTAGTCCAGCATAAGGACAGCTGTCACATTTCCAGCCTGTCACACACCACACAGCGGAGATGCCAGAGGCCGTAGCATCAGGAATCACAAGGACGGACACAGAGGAAAGTGTCTGCTTAAATGTGAACTCAAGTGCTTACAAAACACAAGGGGATGTAGGATGCAGGCTGCTGGCCACGTGAAAGGGGCTGACTTGGAGATTGTCTTTGACCTTGATGTCCACACATATATACGTGTTCTTTGCTTGTGTTCCTAAAGCAACTCTTTGGGCATTTGAGTCACTTTCTCTGGGTCATGTTGCAAGTCTGGCCTCAACTTCCAAACACTTCCCTTGCAGGACAGACTGTTTGTGGTACTCTGTGTCTGTTTCAGTCCTCATTACTTACTGACAACCTCTCCTCAGTGTGGGGTTGTGTGTGGCCTTTTGTTTAAATGAAATAAACAAAAGGCAGTTGCTCCAAGAGTATTGTGTATGAAGGGAAAAGACTTTATTGCAATTTGGGGGCTTTCATTTGTTACAGGCAGAGATTCTGTTTGGTTCCAAATAAATATTGCTTTTAGGAGAGCAAGTTAGAGAGTAGAACTGCTTGATGGTGTAGTGGTCAGCACGGTTGCCTTTCAGCTAGAAGGCTCTGGTTTGATTCCCAGTAGTCTTCTCTCTGGGATTTGCATGCTCTCATGAAGGGTTTCTCAAAGCCACTCCAGCTTCCTCCGACAGTCCAAAAACATGCTTCAGTCACTCTTGATCAGGCGTCTCAAACCCTTTTGCTTGTGAGCTACCGTCCTGCTTATTTTGCGGTTAACTCCACTTCAGTCATTCCCGAGATTGAGTGAGCCCAGTTTATGATTGACCGAACACACCTGATCCAGGTGACAAGTAATGACTGAGGCAGGGTTACCAGCAAAACAAGCATGGCGGTAGCTCATGAGGATCAAGGTTTGAGACCACTGCTCTAGATTTTCCCTTAGGTTTGAGCATGTTTGTCTAAGTAATGGACTGGTGAACTGCTCAGATTATAACCCACTTGTGCCCTGAAGTAGCCAGTAAAGTGACCCTTTTGGTGGGGATTCATGGTACTGCACTAGATTGGTTTAGATCGTACTTAGCAGGACGGACCATGTGTGTTAATATTGATGGCTTTCAATCTAGAACAGCTCAGTCTTTAGGAGTTCCACAAGGTACAGTTCTAGGGCCACTTCGGTTTCCTTATATCTGCTTCCACTGGGGTTTATTCTAAGAAGGCATGGTGTTTCCTTTCACTTATATGCTGATGACAGCCAGATCTATCTGTCTCTGAAAAGGAAGAATGGTTTCTATATTAACCTGCTTGTATCATGTTTGCATGACATTAAGGATTGGTTGGCCATGAGTTTCCTGAGTTTTAATGAAAACAAAACTGAAGTACTGGTGTTTGGACCAAATGATCATGGAGGACCGTCCCCAGCTGATCTGGGTTTTTTGACAGGGTTTTTAAAGTCAACTGTTTCTAACTTGGGTTTTAAATTGGACAGTCATTTGATCACCAGATCAGAGGTGGAGCTCAGCCTTTATAATCTTCGGCAACTTTCAGAGGTGAAACCATTTTTTATCACCTGCACATTTTGAGACAGTAATCCACGCCTTCATAACTTCTCGGCTGGATTACTGCAACTCTCTGTACCTTGGACTAAGCCAGACGTCTCTCTCACGTCTCCAACGTGTTCAAAATGCATCTGCCCGTCTCCTGGTTGGAGGACGTAAGCGAGACCACATTACACCGATTTCAGCATCGCTCCACTGGCTGCCTGTGCATTTTAGGGGTAACTTAAAGATTCTTTTGTTTGTTTTTAAATCTTTACATGGTCTTGCCCCACTGTACCTCTCTGAACTGCTGTCTCCTTATTCGCCGGCCCGGTGCCTCAGATCAGCTTATCAGCTCCTTCTATAGACACCGACGTCCAGGCGGAAGCTCAGGGGGGACAGTGCCTTTGTCATTGCTGGTCCAAGGCTCTGGAATTCTTTGTCGTTGTATATTAGAGAAGCATCATCACTGTCCACTTTTAAAAATCATTTAAAGACTCACTTTTATGCCCTTGCTTTTAACACAACATGAGACTCCAGCTATTTTTACTGATATTTTATTGCACTTATTATTTTATTTGTTTTTTATTGTCTTTTTGTCTTGTTTTTATCTTGTGTCTGTACAGCACTTTGTTTTAGCTTCGTGCTGGTTGAAAGTGCTATATAAATAAAGTTGAGATGAGTTGAGTTGAGTTTAGTTCAGGGTTGTCAAACTCAAGTCCTCAAGGGCCGGCCTCCTGCTGGTGTTCCAGAAATCCTGCTGAATTTGCTGCTGATTACCTGGATCAGGTGTGTTTAGCTAGATGGAGAGCTTTAATAGCAGGTTGGTTGGAAAACTTGTAGGACACTGGCCCTCGAGACATGGAGTTTGACACCCCTGCTTTAGCCTTTACAGGACTTACAAGATGATGGACACTTCAAACATGAACTTCCAACATCCATCCATTTATCCGATCCCAGCTACAGCCTGAGCAGGTCACCAGTCTGTCACAGGGCCACACACTCACATTCACATGTAGGGACAATTTAGAGACACCAATGAACCTATGAAGCATGTATTTGGTTGTGGGAGGCCTTCTCACTATTAAGTGAGAGTGCTAACCACTGCACCACCCTGCAGCCATGCCCTCAGCAATAGTAGTTTGAAATGTATTGTTACACTTTATTGTTACTAGGTGAAGTGTTTAGGGTCATGCGAGTCATGTAATAGCAGTACAACAGCAAACTAAAACCAGATCAGAACTTCTAAATTCTATAAAGATCCACCCTTAGCAAAGTAACATGCTAAAATATTAATGTCATAATTCTAGCACGTTAAAATGGGAGCATCTGCATTTTATGATTTGTAGCACAATCGTTTAAAAGTCTGAAGTTTTCCAACTTTTGAGCAAACAAGCAAATCTGTTTTTGTTTGTATGTTTTAGCTGTCATCAAAGCATGTTGATTCATGATGGCATTTTCCAAAATGGGAAGACTCTGACTTTGCGGTGCTCGTATCACTGATGCAGTATAACTTCTGACAGCTTTTTGCTGTCTTCTACAACAAGATTAGTCAGAATTATTGTGCAAAGAAGCTCTCCCTTCACCACAACCATTAGTCTGTCTAGGGAAGTGCAGCTGCAGCCTATTTGAAGCTGTCCATGCTGCTCTTCTGGCCCTCTCACCTTCCTGTTCGTTCTCATCTATTCATTAACTTTTCTTCCAGTCCAAAGGAAGCATCCATTAAATCACCTCGGAAGATTAGAATGGGATTTGACAGCTACAAACTGGAGCAAAACAATCTTGTTCCAACCCCACTACCCGCCTCGGCCCCACATCCCCACGCCTGTTCTTATCTGTCCCACATTGTCTGCGGCAGAAGCTTGGAGCACCGCTGCGGGCAGAAAGCAGCTCTTGTTTACTGATGCACACAGTATTGATGTGAGCTGATTTCATCAGGCAACACTTTTGGATGCCACGCTGCCTCTCCTTGTTCTTCTGCCTCGCCTGTACATCCCAGCTTGCAGTAGAAGTGCTGCAGCGAGGCAGATGTGTGCCTGTCTGCTTGTTCATTCAAGTCTACATTTACTGCAATAAGATTTTAATTAATGCTCATTCAGCTTCATTTTACGCTCATTTTGTTTTTGACCTTTGCTATACACTAGAGGCTGCAGCTCGTTTTATTGATTACATTTTGATTTATTCATTTTTATTTTCTTTTGATTAAACACAGTCTGCAGTCTTAAAATGAACAGTTGAGGCTTGTACCTTTGTTGTACGGGTCTAACGATTCATTTTAACAACAATTTGATTGATTTTGGAATTTGTGGTTGCTGATCTGATTAATTGTCAAAATCAGTTTTCATTTTCAATGATCCGATTCACTGACCTAAAATGATCCAGGACATCTTTAGTCAAAACTTCCACCAGTATGACTCAGAGATAAATACCTGATTACCGAACAGTACAGGTGGAGTTTTCCAGATTCCTTGCATTTCTTGCAAGTTATCCATCAATCCAATTTCTTAAGCTGTTTTGCCTTTTCGGGGTCAAGGGGTTGCAGGAGCCTGACCCATCGAAAACCCACACATGCACGCGGAGAACATGCAAACTCCACACAGAAAGGTCCTCTATTGGACTCTGTTTCAGGTCCCCCAGCTGGGACTTGAACCAGAGCCCTTCTTGCTGTGAGGCAAAAGCGCTAACCAGCATGCAGCCTCTTGCAAAATGATCAAATTTAAATTAAACATGTTTACAAACAAACAAGTAACAAGAGTTAATGTCAAATCCATTCACATTTTTGTTTAATAAAGTTAGCCCACCGTTTTTTTTTTTCCCCACATCAAAATAAGTCAAAGGGAACATTATTTAAACATTCCACTTTACTGAACGGTCTCATGTCTTTGCTAAATTCAAAGTGTTTCCACACATTGAACTGTAATAATGGTTGATCATTTTTTGCTGCATCACATGTGTTGTCTGCTGTGATGCACTTGGTCGTTTTTACATTTTAGTAAAATAAACCTACCCTCCAGCAATCCAAAGAGCATTTTCCAGTATTGGTATAACTGATTTATTTCATTTTGAAACAATTTTTTAATGATAAAGGTCAATTTGATTCAATTAACAACTTGTCTCAGACAGATCAATCTAGTTTGATCAAAATCAGTTATTCATTACACCCCTATTTTTGTAGAAGATTAATTAATATAGAATTTTTCTGCACTTTTTGTCACTTTTCTTTTTATCAGTTTTTGCGCAATTACCAGACCTATGCATGTAATCAGTTAATAACCAATGAAATTAAAGGTTGCATTGCTGCAGACTGGTTGCACTGTTACTCTGTCCATCACGTTTGGTGGTTAGATTTCCTCTCAGCACGCCGAGCAGCGATTATAACAATTGGATGAGTTCAAACCATCTGTAAGACATTTGATTAACACTGCTGAGACTGTGTCGACAAAAGGAGTTCAGGACGGGGCTTGATGTATATATGCGCTAATGACAGGCTCTGCGAAGTAGCCATGCTCTAGGAAAAACCGCACAGAATGAGAAATTAAAGCTTCAGAAAGACAGATAAGGCTTGCAGCGAGCAGCTCCGGGTGGCCTCTGTATCCATCTCACACATGACTTGATTGGTGCTCCCAGTCATCAGCTCAGTCTCACGGAGCAGCTGTTGAAGCTAATGTGGCATGAAACAAAACAGATGTTTTTTCTGGTGTCTTTGCTCCTCATTCTTCCATCCAATGCAGTCGTCCAAATTTTTTGGATACGTTTTGTGCACACTTAGACATGTTATCCGTGTTGCAAAGGAATTTTTCAAACCTCTGTCAATACAATGCATGTGCAAGTTGGTTGAGGTTATATAGGGATGCAGTATTGCTTCTGCTGAGATTACAGCTGATGTAAGATGCATAGCAACAGTGGAAGCTTCTATCCTCAAGCATCTATAGAGAATATGTTCAGGCACAACATCAGTGTCAGCCATCAACATTTTGGCATCACTCAGAAAAATGAAGACAGCACTGTTGTTGTTAAGAACCTATAAAGGAGAGAAGATTGCCTGAAGCAAAAGTGATTTGAATCACACTCATTTGTATGCAGTCATGTATATATTGAGCTGATTTGTGGAGCGCTCTTATTGATGAAAATAGAAGCATGTTTGTTATGTTAAATGCATGAAATTAAGAGCTTCTTGTAACTGAAAAATGAAAGACTGCAGATATTTTTGATGAGTGCAGTTCAGCTCCTTGATCCCCATCTTCACCTGCTCATAGTAATGAATGTAAAATATTTTTTTCACTAAAGTCCTACTAGGGATGCAACCATTCACTTTCCCCATGATTCTGTTCAAACCTAAATTTTTGGGTTATGGTTTTTGTTTCGTTACAATATATGAGTTGGGTTTTACGAAACAAAAACAACAAAAAATTCAGAAAAAATATATTTTTCTTTCATTTCTACTAATCAAGAAATGGGGAAGATAAACCTTTCAGTTGGCTTATACTAAGCCTGTTGTGATGCGATAGAAAAAATGTAATGGGTCTATATCATGAAAACTCAACTCTATGATCATTTAAGTATATTTAAAATTCTCATTCCTCACTATGAACAACCTCAAGCTGTATTTTTGATCTATTCACGCATCTCTGAGTGTTCCTCTAAAACCCTGCTTTATGAGCACAAGCCCCCTTCAATCCACGAAAACAAGTGGGCCCTCACATTGTGACATAGACAAATGAGAACAGCCCCTTCCAGGAAGCATTTGCACTGATAGCACCCCCTCCAGGCTAACACATGCACACTATTTCTGTGCGGAGCTTGTGGTGATCAGCAAAACGCTTTTATTTTATATACACATCCATCTTTGTAAAAGTCCCAGTGTTGTTTGTTTTCGTGAGTGAAACGCTGACATGCTGCCAAGGCTGGCTCTAGGATGATGTCATGAAATAGGCAGAACCAACAAGGAGTAACAGGTGGTGCTTCAGAGATCGAGTCGTCTTAATATCGGGTTGGAAAAGAACCTTTTAAATATAAAAAATTTAGCACAACACGTTTGACATTTTCAACATAAACCTAATTGTATGCAGAAGGAATGCAGTTCTTTCTCTTTCCCTACGATTCAGTTCAGTGGTGTAACTTACAGTTTAGTTTTAAGCCGAGAATTGCGGCATCCCTGATTTTCACCTGGTTTCTCAACAACCTAAAGGGAGATCATGAATCATGTAACAATTTTTTTACTTGAGCTGTAGTTTAAGTTTTGACCAACTATAAAATCTGGAGTATGTCCACTGACAACATTTTTCTCTTTGTGGTTTAATTACTTGGTCACTACTTGCTGTACAAGAATACCAACCAAACCTTTTTTCTCTCTAAGGACACAGCGTTGGACCCAGGAGAGGATGTGGCCCTTCTTTCTGTGAGCTTTGAAGATGCTGAAGCTACCCAGGTCTTCCCTAAACTGTACCTCTCCCCCAGCATTGAGCAGTAAGTACATTCCATCATCAGTCCATATGTTATATTTGTAAGTAAGCCACCTTTTATTTTGTTGGAAAAAAGTTAAGCTAAAATAAAGCTTTTGAGTTTGGATCTATTTGGGATCTATTTGCAGTCTACAGGTGGATGTATCGGAATGGAGCAGAGCAGGGAGCTTTCGGCTGCTCATGATTCACAGTGATTTCAATAAAGAAATGACCAGAAATGTTTAGCTTTATTTCTTTATATATATGTCCTCTATCATCAGAAGAAACGCCACAAAAACAAGATAAAAACACAATTTTCATCGGAGTGGGTCTTTAAGAACCAATTAAATATTTTCATGCAAATAAAATTTTACTTGACACTATTTTTTCACTCAAATTAATGGCTAAAAAGAAAGCTTTGAATAAAATGACAAAAAAACACAGTGCAAGTTTGATACTAAATCAACATTTTAAATCTCAAATGACAGTAATGGAGAAGTTCTCAACTGAGTTTTTCTCAGAGGCTTTAAGGACGGTATTTGGAATCAAATAATCTTCCATAAAAACCCATATGTATTTGAAAAATGCATAACATAAAGATCAAGCTAAGTGTGTAGTTCTGTCCTGAGCACTGTTTTTCATTATGGTTTTAGAACACAGGACAGCAGAGCAAAGGGAGGGATGTGTGTTCAATGCTGTGTTGCGTCACAAATAAAAAATCCCTCATTCCAGTGTCTGGAATCATCAGCTGCTTTCTTAAACACAACAGCAGATGAAAAAAAATCTATAGGGATGACACACTGTGTCTGGGAGAGATGACTGGATGTCTGCATGTCTGCAGTCATCTGGCATGGCAACACTGTGTGCTTGTGTGTGCAAAGTGCTATGGAATGTTGGGCGCTCTGCAGAGAATGCAACGGCGTGCACAGTGCTCTGCATAAATAATTAGCTTCAGCCTTGCTGAAATTATTGATGTATGAAGTCATTGGTTGTTTATAGATTAATTTTTTCAATGTTTTCAATTCAATTTTATTTATATACCCAATATTACAACATGGTTGTCTCAATGGGCTTCACATCAGTATTTCTACAAAAACATCAAGTATTTGTCTCTTCATCTGCAGGTTGCGTTTGAATGCATGCATGGCAAAGGTTTCTTACTGCACATCCCAAACAAGTGTGCTTGATTTGATGTGTTCATTTTCGACACACCAGAAGCTGCACTGACCATGCCCCTACAAAATGTTTTGTAGGTGTGGATGTAAACATGAGTGATTGTGGATCGTTGTGTGTTTGTGTGTAAGAGTGAGAGCCAGGTATGGGCCCACTCTGACCTCAGGGCTGTACAGCCTGAGCTTTCGTGCTCGGAATAATCGCAGGCTGATGTTTATTTACAAGCACACGCCCCGTCAAACCAGGTTAAAGGGCCTCTTCTCCACCCACCACCCTTGTTCCTTTGCTCTTTCTGCATCTTTCATTCTCTTTTAAATCTTGCCTCAACATGTTCCTTTGTTGGCCTCATTGACAGTTCCCTAGCGACTTTTCAGTTTTTGCTGCTTCCATCTTTCTAATTTCATCTTAGCTCTGTTAGATATTTTTTCCAATTGTTGCTATACATTAATTTCTGCACTGTAATGCACTATTCCGAGTGTTTATAACACCTTCTTTCAAAGACATCCTTAAACCTGATGAAATGATCTCCATGAATTGGGATACAATCAATACTCGCTGACCAATGACCATGACGGAAGTTTTCCAAGTTTTTCTTGCTTTTAAATATTTAGATAAAAAGATGTCTGTAAGATCTGAGGATATTGTTTGATAGATTAATGGTGCATCTCTCCATGTTTTGTTATAATACTGGCTTATATAGATGTCCAAGATCACACCAAAGGACTTTAAGTGCAATCCCTGTTGTAAGCAGGAAACAGTCAACAGTGGAGAGGAAAGCTTCCACTAAAACCGAAGTTTGGCTTTCAGAAAAGAGACAGTCAAGCATAAAAGCACTGGAACAACTGTTGAAAGATGAGCAGAACAGGAAGCAAGATCAAAATTAATACAAAAGTCATGTGTTTGTAATTAAAACAACGACAGAACAGGAAGACAATTGTAAAGTCAAGTACGTAGTTACTGTTTATTGATATCTCCAACAACAAGAGAACAAGATGAAAGACAAATCTGTTAGTGACAACTAAAGAACAGGATGAAGTAAAATGTAAAATCAGTGGAACATGTGTTAAAGAGACAAATGAGATATTGTCTGTTGATGACTGCAACAAGAGAGCTGGAGAAAGACAAAGAAACTCAAAAATCACAGTTAAAGACAAAAAATGAGTTACTACAACAACTAGAGAGCAAAAAGGAGAACATCCTGTCAAAAGACAAGAGACCCAAGTTAGTGACTTCAACAATGTCAGATACATTAATGGTGAGGTAAGAGAGCAGACAAAGAAAAGATTGTACTGTGATGTTAGTGAGGAAAAAGTTCAATGCATTCTAAATGACCTTCTGCAGTCTGAGCCTCTGGCACCGTCACTAAGGGTATGGCTCACAGTCATCCATGCCAACCTGAGCTGTAAGTTTTTCCAAAAACATTTAAGTAAAGGCTAAAATTGGTGATGTAGAATCTCTTCTTCTATTTTGCATTCAGCTGGAGGCTTTTTTAAAGATTTATTTAGAAAAACTTGATAGAAAGACAGCAGTCTAATCTTGAGTTACCAAATGCATGAACTAATTTCAGTGAGTTTTTGAACAAAAGTTATTCCCTGTTTCTCACAGTAGAATTGAACACCAGATTAAGTCATCTAGTGTGGTTATTTTGTTAGTTGATACCCGAAGCTCTCCAAAAGCTATTTAGAAAGGGAACATTTGAGATCATCTAACCTTTTAACATTGGAGCTCCAGTGTTGATATTCTTTCAACAACCATTACTTTTTTAACCGTTTACACAAATAGCGTAACTCCAGTGGATTTTGAAGTGGAGAAAAGCACCCTTGCGCTGATACACAACATTTTACAGTACTGTAGTGCTTACAAGAACAGAAATCAGCTGATTTTGTCCCAGAAAAAAGCGGCTGTGCAAGTGTTGTATAATGGCGCGAGGCCGATAAGAAAAGACGCTTTTCTCCATGTTGGAATCAGGCTGATTACGTAAACAGTTATGTCATATCAAAGAGTGTTATGTAGGTGTCTCCTTTGACATCTTCGGTGTTAAAGCTTTAAAACCTTAGATGTACTTGGGGACCTGTAAACAGGATAACATCTTCTGGTTCAATTGATAGTTAATTAAATAGTACTAGGAAAACAGTAAAGTTAAAGTCCCAACAGTTGTCACTCACCTAGGTGTGTGAAATTTGTTCTCCACTTTAGACCATGCTTGGGAACCATTTGGTGGTTTCACCCCCCGAATCCAACACGTTAATGCTGAGTGTCAAGCAGGGAGGCACTGGGTGCAATTTTTAGTCTTTGGTAGGGCTCAGCCTGGATTTGAGCTCATGACCTCCCAGTCTCAGGGTGGATACTCTACTGCAAGGCCACGGAGCTTGTAGTAATATAAATGTCTACTAGGTTGCCTAAGAATGATATCTTTTGGAGGGATATAAAAGCTAAATAGAACTGAACCAAGCACAGAGCCCTGTGGTACACCGAGATTCTCTGTTGTGTAGGTAAAACTGATCATTACCACGAGTGGCTTTCAACTAAAACCTAAAAGGATTCCATTAGAAAAAAATGTTAAAATAAAAGTCTGGAAGTTAAGTGTATTGTTTGTTAGTGTTCTAGTATTTGCATAATCAGTTGTCACAGTACTGCACACAGAATGACTTTACTACAATTTAAAAAACTTTTAATTGTCAAGTAACCAGTAACTATATATTTATGGCTGAGTACAGTGGTCTCTTGCTATTTTAAGGTTCAAATTTAGCGATCTTGCCATTCTGCAGATTTTCTTTCATATTTTTTTTTAAATGTATTCCCTTTTTTACAGTGTATTGTGCTCTGCGTCCTTATTGACTGTTGACCTTTTCAATCAACCTCCATTGTGCCTTGTCTCATGTGCAGTATGTGTTCCGTTTGCCTCATTTACATAAATCTTTGATTGTTGTTGTTTGATTGTTTTCAACAAAGATTTAACGTTGAGTTTATACAAGTGAGACGTGTGAAAATGTTCATGTCTGTCTGAGCAAAATGCATTAAATGAGAAGTGAGGGGTTTTTGCAGCATATAAACATTTGCAACATCTGCAAACATCTGTTTGCAAATTTAATCTACTTCACATTATATTTCCCCTGAGATAAATAAAGGACTTCTGTACATCTTTAATGTTCCTTTGTTTACTAAAGAGCGTTGTAAATGTGTTTAATAAGAAAAGAAGTCAAAGTTTTCCTTTTAGGATAAACATATTGAGTCACAACCTGCTTCAGATGTTTTTTACACCTTTTAACACTTGAATAGTTTTGGAGGCTCATTTTCTTCTCCTTTTACATTTAAGTCTATTTTTTCCTACTCTGTGCAGGAATGGAGTTGTAGCTTTCCCTGCCAGAATTGTACACCTGGGTTGGAATGAAGTCACATATGTAGGTGTTTATCGATTAGCTTGGAACAATAGTTGCTTTTCATCATAACCACTGTAAAGAAACTTAACCTGCTCCTGTTTGTTGTCTGCCCCACAGTTAGTTCAATGTAGAGCCAAACATGGTCAAGATCCAAAGACCTGGAAAAGGTCCTGGAAAAACCAGCCTTTTTTTCGGTCCCTTTCCCTGTCTTTTTCTCAACTTTTCCTGTTGTGTTGTTTGCTTGTTTACATGGGTTGCCTCACACTCATAGGTCCTCTTATTCTCTGTTCTCTGTTTGGCTCATTCCCTAAACTCTGTAATTTGCCTCTACATCCCCTGTCTGCTCAACTGTTCAGCTGTTCTTTTGATTTACATGAACGATCTGTCAGACAAACATGACCTTAAACCGGTATTAAATGGTTCCTGTTTGATCACACTCGTGTTCTTCTCTAAATTTAAATGTGTTTATCTCAAACAGCTTTTTCACAAACTTAAAACCCTTTCAGTTTGAGGGTTTGTTTCCAGATCCATGAGATCCTACCATGACAACTGCATGTGATTCAGTCTCAGCACTAAAAGGGGCAATCACGACTGAAGGATGGTTTTGGTCCTGTATGTATTACTACTGCAATGTTCATGCAGTTCCTTCATTTCCATTATTTATCTCTTTGGTGTTTTTTTCTACAAACACACAGTCTAATAAATAAGACAACCGTTTCTTTTTAAAAAAAAACAAAAAACCCTGCTTTACTTTGTATTTCTGTTTCAAATTCTTTGTATTTAAGTTTGGAGACACATTTTCTTCTCTGCGAAGTATCTTTTTAACAAAAAACATACTTGCAAAGATGTCATCCTGCACCTTATGATTTCATAAAAAGCTTTTCTGAATTAAATTAGCCATCAGGTTTGTTGTGGCATAACTGAAATCACACAAAAATACAGGTTTTTAGATGAAGATTGATATTTGCAAATACAAAAAAATTGAATTAAAAGAAGTGACATTTATCAAATTAAAAACAGCTGAAATTTCACCTGTGAAAATCATTACAAGCAAAAATAAACTAAATATTAACAAAAATAATATTAACTATAATATCAACAGCACACATACAAAAGGAAATACAAAAACTAATACAGCAAAGATTTTATTTTTTTCCACATAATTACATACAAAGGTTTTGTTCTACAACTTAGAGGAAAGACGTACAAAATGTTTACTCAATGTGATACATGACTGAAGTTCTAGTTGTAACTCTAATAGATTACATTTATGCACCTAAAATTCAGCTTTTCAAAAGTGTTACATTGACTGAGAGAAGTTTTTGTTCTTTTCGTCATTTTGAAGGACGGTATATTTAAATATGTTTTCCACCTTCATTATTATACATGAAGAAAAAACAGCTTAGTATGATTATATACTTAAAAATTAGCTAATTCATGTGTTTTTTAACAAAATATATTAAAAAAATAAAAAAATAACTGCAATTGTTCCAGACCAAAAGTAGTGGTGCCGTGTTATAATTTGTGCGTGAAACAACTCAAACAGAAGCTATAACGAAACATTTTGAAAGTTTGTTTGCACTGATTCTGATGATAGAGAAAAGCAGAAAATAACAAGGAAGAAAGAAGTCAAATAATTGCCAGTATGCACATTTTTATGCTTTTTTTGTTTTGTTTTGCTGTTTGTGTAGCGCTTTGAAATAAACTTGGTCGTTAACTTGCCCTTTATAAAAACCAAATGAATGTTTGTATTGCACACATAGAGGGGGATAAATGAATCAACAAGTACAGGTGAGGACAATTTCTTTTTTTTTAAACTGACAGTGAACTGGTATTATAGCCAGTGTTTTTTTTTTTGTTGTTGTTTGTTTGTTTGTTATCATGTTATGCTAAACCTTCCAGAGTAAACTATATCCATATATATGATAATAAATTACCTTTGGCACACTAACGAACACATTCTTTATGAAATATGAGTTTTTTTCGTGAGCTTTTTTTCCTACTCAGAAGTAAGACAACTCACCACCTTTCGCCCCTTGTGAGTATTGTCCATTTCATGACGTCGTCCTCGTTTTCATGGATTGTGAGGAGCTGGCCCTTAGACTGCAGGGTTTTAGAGGAAAACATAAGAAACGCTTGAATGGATCAAAGTGACACTTTGCAGTATCGCTTTATGTGTGTGTGTGTGTGTGTGTTTGTTGGGGGGGCATTGATTGATTTTTTTTTTTTTTTTTAAGTAGATTTTGCATGATATAAGCCTTTTAAATTCTAGGGTCTTGTGGGTTTCTAAGAATCTTCTGGGTTCCTGAGGAAGGTTCTTTTTTCATATGGCCAATGTCATTCGCATGTTCCGGTATTTACCTTCAACCAAGCACAAAAAACTGATGTTAATTCATTGCTGCATTGCCCGCACAAATCTTAACCCAAACATTAGTCCTAACCCCACCCAAACTATCCTAATAATCACTTCCTTTTCTATATACGGTCTATACATAAATATGTGTATGTGTGCGTTTGATGACACCAACTGATCTTTGCACTGCTCCACATCTGACCAATGCTGTTGCATTGATGAGACCATCTCTGCTTCTTAAAGTACAGTGATATAGACAGATGAAGGATGCAAAAAGTAAAAAGAGGGTTATGCTGATGGGGCAGCAAGAGGTTAGATAAAGGAGAAGAGAAAATGAACCCTCACAGAAACCACTTAAAATGCGTAGGTTTACGAATGCCCCATTGAGCCACTCTCCATCTTCTCCTACTTAATGTTGCGTCTTTGTCTTGCGCTATTTGCAAATATGCGTATCAAGGCCATCCATGAATGTGCGTTACATGTTTTTGTGCACCTTTCAGTCAGTTGTGTGGGAGTGTGTTAATTCATGACCCAGGGCAAACATGCATGTCGTCTTCGATGTTGTTGGGAGACAACTAACAACATGCTGCAAGTTTGTGCACTTTTATTGTTTTCATCTGGAATGTTTCTAAATTTAGCATACAAATATGTCTGAGGCAGCCGTTTGCAATTTTTGTGTCCATGTAAATCTGTTTCCCTGACTTTCTTGCTCCTGTTAGGCTAAGATTTTGGTCAAGTTGACTCTCTTTTTTAAGGAGGACATCTCAGTTGTCACAAAAAGTTTAGTAACTAATTTAGTGACTAATTTTATCCCATTTTATCTGCGTTTTTCCCCCATAAACCATGTTTTATTTACAAAGCACTCCATTACAGATGATTAATCTGTATAAATGTTAAAAAATGATTTACAGTGGGTACGGAAAGTATTCAGACCCCCTTAGATGTTTTACTCTTTTTTTTTTTATTGCAGCTATTTGCTAAAATTATTTAAGTAATTTTTTTTCCTCACGAATGTACACACAGCACCCCATATTGACAAAAAAATACAATTTTTGACATTTTTGCAGATTTATTAAAAAAGAAAAGCTGAAATATCACATGGTGAAAAGCTGAGAAACACCCCCACAGCATGATGCTGCCACCACCATGCTTCACTGTTGGGACTGTACTGGACAGGTCTTGAGCTTTGCCTGGTTTTCTCCACACATACCGCTTAGAATTAAATCCAAAAAGTTTTATCTTGGTCTCATCAGACCAGAGAATCTTATTTCTCACCATCTTGGAGTCCTTCAGGTGTTTTTTTAGCAAACTCCATTCAGGCTTTCTTGTGTCTTGCACTGAGGAAAGGCTTCTGTCGGGCCACTCTGCCATAAACCACAACTTTCTACAACTTTCTCCCATCTCCCAACTGCTTCTCTGGAGCTCAGCCACAGTGATCTTTCGGTTCTTCTTTACCTCTTTCACCAAGGCAGTTCTCCCCGATAGCTCAGTTTTGCCGGACGGCCAGCCCTAGGAAGGGTTCTGGTTGTCCCGGACATCTTCCTTTTTAAGGATTATAGAGTCCACTGTGCTCTTAGGAACCTTAAGTGCAGCAGATGTTTTTTGTAAATTTGGCCAGATCAGATGTAAAATGTCAAAAACTCTGTTTTTTTTCAGTATAGGGCGCTGTGTGTACAGTAATGAGGAAAAAAATGAACTTAAATTACTTTAGCAAATGGCTGCAATATAAAAAAGAGTGAAACATTTGAGAGAGTCTGAATACTTTCTGTACACACATGCACAAGTAATGCTGCTGATGCAGTACTTCTCAAAAGCATGAAAACAGAACCGCCCTGTTTCTCTCAAGTTTGTTAATCATGATAAACTTGCTTCACATTATGTTACTGAAATTATTTTTAAAGGCACAATTTCTAAAGCAAAGTAAACAATGTGACATTCTGGCTAAAAAACACAAAAAACATGATCAGTAAAACTGTCAACTTTGCTCAAAAGTCTTCAGCATAAAAGATCAACAACAAAAAAAAAACATCTTCAGACTGAAGAAGATTCTTGGATCTTGGTAATTTTGGAAACCTCTGAACTTCATTTCAATTTAACAAGAAGGTCCAGTTGACATGACCAAACTCAAATCAAATCGAACCTTATTTGTAGATATTTTTTTTTACTGGAGTAGCTCAAAGTGCTTCAAGTATTATATTAAATCATTCAGACATTGTGAATCTTTTTCATAATAGATCAGTGATTTGCTGCTGTTTATTTGATTAATGTATGTGTCGGACATCTTCTTTACATAACTAAGTGTGTAAAGAAACTATAACCAATGGTAATACTAAATAATACTAAATCATTACTAAATCATACTAGTCACTAGCCATTGTCTAGAGAAATTTGGGCATATTAAATAGTTGAGCCAATTTCACTGACTGGCAGTCTTCCCTTTAATAATGGGTTATTAAATAAATACATTTAAATTAAATGAACTCTGATAGCACTAGCTTTTAAATTAGTTCCAGACACTCTGGAACTTGGCCCAGAGGAAATATCAAAGTCATAGATCACTCTATGAACCAGTAGAACAAAAATGTTCATGCACATCTTTTTCTACATGAATTCTGCTGACGGTAAGTCGTAGCGAACACTTATACAACACGTAAGTTAAATTAAGAGTCAAATAGGTGAGTCAGAGGCATGTCGTGCGAATTTTCTATTTGTTTTCTGGCTCTCAAATTTTACACAACTAGCCCATCATTGCTGTCCAGGTGATAAGTGTGCATTCCTAACATGCAGCTTTTAGAAATTAGGACATTAAGAAATCAGAATTGAGTTTATGTGAACATCCTGCAGGCATACTATGGGCACTTATCCATCACATGCACACCTCGTGCATGCAGCATTAACATAGAGTTGGTTAGCGGCCAAAATGCACACCTTACCAACTCACTAACTAGAGCGTGGCATAAGGACACAGTACAACATCATCACCTGTACGTAATAAGTTTATGTAACTTACATTAGCTTTACAAATACGTCACAATATATTTACCGCACACATGAATTGCAAATATACGTTCCATTTTATGACGTCCCTTCAGGTGGCAATACAATCCTCAAAGAAACTGCAGGAATAACCTGCGCTCCCTTTAAGATGCAGCCGCTCCAGTCTGCGACCCTCCACAGACCCGGACAATCCAAAACCCCGCAGCACGGGTCAACACCCTCGTACAGGTGCATGTGACCAAGGCTTAAGACGTGACCAGCTGCAGAAATTCTTTTCATTTGTCTCATTTGTTTTATTTTGAGAAAAAAAGAATAAATTAGTATTTTGTATTGACTGGCTTGAGCCTCATCAATTAGCATTATTCCATGTGTGATGCTGTCTGTTGTCCAGAGGTTTTAATCCTTTAATCATAATTAGATCTTTAATTTTCTTTCTGAGTGCGTCATTCACTCAACTTGTTGTCCTGTCCATTTATGGCCTAATTAAATAACAGTTTTAATTAGTCTTTTGCTGTATAGGTTGCCTCTCATACCCTTGCTGTTTCTCACATGTGTCCCAATTGTTTCTACTCCTCTGTCTTTCTCTGCTTTTCTCTCACTTTCTATCCTCTGCTGATCCCTCTGGCTGATCCTCAAAGGGAACAGGGAAAGTGAGTGGGACTTGAAAGACTGAAGTGTTCTGCTCTACCCAGCAAGGTCGTCCCTTGCTCGAATGAAATGCAGCAAGGAAAAAAGATTGCAGCAAACAGAGCGAAGGAAATAGGAGAGCTTTTCCTGCTCTTTTGTTTTATCTTTTTTTCCACCTCTTCACTGTTTTCTCCCATCACTCCTGAGTTGTTTGATATCTTACTTCCCCTGTCTTTCCACAGGTTCCAAGTGTTCTGAACGCAAACTGCTAAGCCCCTCGAGCTACAGAACAGTTGTACCTCTATTTTCATTGCGTCTTCCTCACTTTTTTTTTGTTTTCTGATACCTTTGCCTACTGCTGTTTTCAAATAGATCACCAGTTCAATGTTTTTACCCTCTAAAAGCAGCAAAGGGAAAAAAATGTGTTGTAATATGTTAAAAAACAGTTCCATGGAGGCGGTCATGGTGCAGCTGTTGGGGGGGTCAACCTCTCAACAGAAGATTGCAGGTTCGATTCCCACCTCTACCGTTCATGTGTTAAAGTGTCCTTGGGCAAGACACTGAACCCCACATTGCCTTTGATGGAAAGTTGAGGCCAGTGTTCGGCAAAGGAGCCGCCATCACTGTGTGAATGTGTGTGTGTTCATGGGACTGTGACTGTAAAGCGCTTTGAGCCTTCTATGAAAGTAGAAAAGGGCTTTACAAGTACACGCCATTTACCATTACATGTCTGTTGATATTGTTTATGACACATAGACTGCACGGCGCTGCTCTTCCTCACTCTGAGGCTGGTTTATGTTCCATACATTTCTTTAGAAAGGATCAACCAGGAGACAAAAGCGCTCATATCCTTCAGTCTTATAGATCCACTAGATGCATAGTTGCAAGGCTGTAAAAACTCAATATTTTTTAAGGATTCCCAGTGGCCTTTTGATTCTGATTATGCCATTTTTAGCTCGAAGTTGTAAGGGCACGTTGGCATGGAGCAACCCCTACCCTTACCCATTGCTGAGTGGAGCAGAGCAGGGAGCTTGTGGCCCACCCAGCATATTTTCTACATCACAAATAAGCTCTAAGCATTGTTTTTGTCTGCTCCTATTTTGAAGACAGAAATCTCCAGAAATACAAATTTGAGCTTAATTTTCTTTATAAATGTCCTCCATCATCAAAAAATTACCCAAGAACATGTAAAAGCACAATTTTCATTGGAGTGGGTCTTTGAAACAACTCTGGTTTAGTATGTTTATATGCTTAAACCTGTCAGGAAAGACCATTTTGAAGTTAAAATATGAACATTCATTTTTTTTCAAAGGAAACATTAAGAACATTCTTACTGGTCTTTTTTTCTTTCTTTACTCCTAATGTCTTAATGTTTTAACTAAGGAATTAATGGTCAGCTAAAGAGCTGTTCTTGAAGTCATCGCTGTCCTGGGTTCTTGCATTTCTTTCTCACCTCTTATTGAGACTATTAGCCTTTACAAGTGGAAGGTGGAGCCAAGGGTTAAGATTCAGTGTTTAATTTGGCTGCGTAGTTATCATTAAAACCCATGTACAGTATTATGCAGCGTTTGATCTCCTCCTGACTCGTACCTTAATGTACTCATGCAACATGATGGATGCATCTCTCCTTTCCCCAGAAAACCTGCTGCACTGCATAAAAGAATCGAGTGGGCACCATCTCTGCCCCAAACCAAATTTAAGAGCCCAGAAAAATCAACACAGAGAGACAGTTTTAGGCTGCAGTGCACTAATGTTTATAAATCTGCATTTGCCTTTAGGTGCCTGGACTGGGTGTGTGTGTTTGTGTGTGAGGTGAGCTGGGGGTGTGGGGAGTGCATGCTATTATGAGTGGGTGTAAAACTTTGTTTTTTTGTGCTTTCTCCAGGGTCTGCATAGGTGTTTTAAAGCTTTTGTAAATCTTTGCATTTTATTCATATTTTTCCAGTTTCTTGTCAGAGTGATAAAACAAATTCACCGGGAAATCTACATGACACTTGAAGATGTCAATGTAGACATACACACCCACCCTTTGCGCTGTGCCTCTTCCCTCCCAGTCTTCTTACAGACTTCTTCTTTATGCATATCTCTTTTCAGTGTGAAACTATTTTCTGTGTTTCAAAAGCAAAGTTAACATGCTGGCAACACATTTCTATCTCAGAGTTATTTTTACTTAATATTTTTATGATGTTATTTTAAATTGCTTTTTATAGACAATTACCAAGTATGTTTATGGAAATAAAAAAAATCATCATGTTGAGTTATATTGATGTATATATACACACACATGCATACATGTTTGTGAACTGAAATCCTCCTAATTAAACCTACTCAGTCCAACATTAATAATTAAAGAAGGACTAATACAAAGTGTCAGAGGAGGATGTAAACATTAAGCTTTTAAATCCATCAAATGCACAGTATAACAAAAGAGAGTGAATAACAGCAGATTATTAACACAGTGATTGATGATGTGCCTCATTAGTCCAATA
This sequence comes from Oryzias celebensis, assembly GCA_014656515.1. Taxonomy (NCBI): domain Eukaryota; kingdom Metazoa; phylum Chordata; class Actinopteri; order Beloniformes; family Adrianichthyidae; genus Oryzias; species Oryzias celebensis. The sequence goes on along the minus strand of BNCR01000005.1, from coordinate 32,019,393 downwards.
GGAAGCCAACTTCTCTGACTTTAAAAGCATAAACTTTGTCAGTTTGCAGCAAGACACAAAAAACTCACCATTACCAGCTATAGCAAAGAAATAACAACACTAGACTTCTGAGTAATGTCCAAAAGATAAAATAACAATACTAACAAAATAGATAAAAAGATAAAGGCAAAACTCAAAATAAGGCAATAATTCTATCCTGTAGCTACTTTGCACTGTGCAGCATGAATGCGGTTCCTGGAGACTATTCCAGCTATTTCAGTTTGAAGTTGAGGGACACCCTTGACAGTTTGTAAGTCCATTACTGAACCACAGACAGACACTCCTGAAGTTTGTTTCACACCCAACGCGATTCGCTGGCAAACAGCAAATTTGACGCACTTACAAACAGAGGTGGAGGACGCCAATTAAACATGCGAATAGTGTTCTGTGCATAAGGGACAATTTAAGGTCGCACATCAACCAACAAAACCTATGTTTTGTGTCCATGAGAGGAAGCCAGAGGGTCCAGAGAAATCCCACATACAGAGAGGAAAAGGATCCACATAGGATTCGAACCAGGACCTTCTTGTTGTGACACAAGAGTATAGACCACAGCCCCATTTAGGAAGCTAAAAAAAGAAAATGGCCCTCTACATTTGTCATGAAATAACCCTGAAAAACAACTTCTGCTGTTGGTCATAAAAGGTGAACTGTGTTTCTCTTTGACTGTATATGGAATATGTCCTCATTTCACCAGAAGTTTGTTATTCTAATTTTCTTTCAATGATTGATGCTCAAAGAATCAGTGTAATTCAAGGACTAACAAAGTGAAATGGTCATTTAATAATGTGGGAGAGAGGTCACTGACTCTTGTTGCCAAAGGCCAAAGTTACCTTGTCAAGTCTCAGAGGAAACGGAGTATGTTATTTGGTCCAAACCTTCTACACACAGACCCTGTGGCCCTCCAGGCTTTCTTAAATAATGAATGCAATCATAACAAAGTTGTTGCATGTTTGTAACTACTGCTGGATTTCAAACTCTGTCTTCCAGATCTTAAAATTTACTTTAACAAGCTTCGGCACCACCCACTTGAGTCACTGAAAATAATCTCTCCAGTTCACAGGCAGCCCTATTGCTGGACAGAACGTCGGCACCTTTGCATGTGTGCGTGTGTGCCGTATTTGTAAAGAAGTCATATAGTTGGTCACCGGACTCACAGCGTTGGTGTTGAGCGATGGTGTGCATAGGTATGTTAGTGTGTTTACTCCAGTGCATGTACTGTTGAGTGGTTTCAAGGTGTGTGGAGAGCAGTAAAAGACAATCATGTCTAAATTCTTTGTCTAAGCACGTTTTTACTTACAAACCTACTCCAATGAAAATTGTGTTTTTTTAAACACGTTCTTCTGTCATTTTTCTGATAATGGAGGACTGGAAGACATATATAAAGAAAATCTGTGAATTTGTACCCACATTACATCCTCTTATCAACAAAAAACACCCTTTATGCAGTCATACTGTTTTTCATTTGAAATGATTTTACTTTGTTGTCATCAATTATTTCAAGGCATACTATGTACATATTGATGCAAATATGCATCAAACCACCCCAGCCCCAAAACTACTTTATACTGTAGCTTCTAAATGAAAGGAAATGCATCATTCTTTCTTTAAAGAAATTCCTGAGTCAAAGTATTAAACCTGGTTTATCTGCTTATGTGATGTTATTTGATAAATCATCTTCAGCAAGTGTCTGTTAAAACTTACAAGTATGAAACAGTTGAGCTTATAATTTTGTACTTTAGTCTTTTTTTAATGTTGGCAAAATATTGTACAGAAAATATGCCTTAATTATTATGGTACTCCAACCATCCATACTTACTATGGCAAAGAAAAACCAACACACATGCCTAAACTTATTTCTGAAGGTAAAGTCAGCATTTAACCTGTGACACATGTTTTTTGGGCTGTGGAAGGAAGCCTGGTTTTCTAGAAAAAAAAACAAGAATTCTGGGATTTGAACCAGGAACCTTCTTGCTGAGTGGCAATGATGCTAACCATCACTCCTCTATGAGGCCACAGCTATGATAACTGTTTGTTGTGAAAATATGCTTTAAAGCACCTTAAATTAAAGATCCATCTAGAAAATCCAGTTATTAATTAAAGAAATGACAACATGAAAGCCATATCTATCTTCTTGCAGGTCTGTTTATTTTGATCATGCTGAGTCGTTCATATATATATATATATATATATATATATATATATATATATATATATATTTATTTATTTATTTATATCTATGAGCTTTTGAAAATGTTAAAAATGTTAAAAAAAAACTTTCCCTCAGACTTTTTTTAAATAAATGTTCGTGCAAATTGAAAATGTCTTAGTCGTTTGCACCATAACAGTGTGAAGGGGAAGTGTCTGGCTGCTCTGCTCATACCTCAGAGGAAAATCACTTCATTGATGCTTGTCCATTTGTCAGCTCCAGAACTGTAAATTCATAATGTATCGATCTATTATTCTGTCATTTTGCTGTTTGGTTCGTAGGAACTTTTGCTTAAAATGACTTTTCTGCTTTGGAGATGGAATCCTAAGCCTTTGAAATCAACACAGATGAAGAGCCAGCTCAGTCATGTATACGTTCATAGAAAAAGAATTTAAAAATGGAAAGCAGAAAGCTTTTTGCTGCCTAACTCATGCAAACAAACAGTTACATTTATATCAAAATCTGTACAGGAAGCTCACCGTGATAAGCATCACTTCTGCCCAGATTTAAGAGAACTGAAATACACCACCAATCCAGTTTGTACAGCAAAACAAAGCCTCCTTTTTCCTGCACTTTTAGTTTCATTTTTTCCCCAATAAGGTTGTATTAAATAAAAATATAAAACTGAAATCTGCAATATTCAGATGCCTGCTACTGACAAATGAATGACAAACACACAAGCATGTATTTTGTGCCTCTGTCTGTATTTCCATCTGAATGATATAGGGCTATTTTTAGATTCGTGGGTGGGTAGATGAGCATCATTTAGACTTCCATTTCCAAAGGCTTCTGTGCTCTCGTCTGTAAGCCTTTTTAAATCGACCATTTGTTGGTGCCGACTAATGCTAATTATCCTCACACGGCCTGCTGTAAATGGTGGTTGGGGGGTTTTGGAAAATGCATTTGGACAGTGAAAACAGTGCAATTCCATGCCTCAAAATGAGTCAAATTAACTGTTAAGCGAAGCACTGAACGATAAAGGATTCTTTTTGGGATTTTTTTGCCATAACAGGGTTTTTTTTTTTTTTTTAAGTCAGTTTTTCCTGTCAGCCAGCACTCCATCATATTTCTGAAGAAACCAGTTGGGTCATTCATGACCCTATCCTGACCTCTGGCTCATGTTAATTGGGTGAAGCAATCTCTCCACTACTCCACCGTACTCACTTCTCCCACAGCCTTTCTTTGGAACTAAGGTTTTTGGGTTCTTGGGCAATTCTTCAGCTGTGACTGTTTCTTAGCTTTCAACAGCAAGAAATTTTGAAAGATACTGTCATGACTGAAGGGAAGAATTCTGGTTAAGAATAAAACAAAGCCGATTTGAACTTATAAATCCTACATTTTAATATAATATTGTTTAATTAAAAAAAAACAATATCTGCTCCTCTCTACATAAGCAAAATGTGCACATATGTACATGTTTAACATTGTTAACGGTCACTTCAAGGCTAAAAAAAGTCATTTCTGCTCTGCCATAATGGACAATAAAATCATAAGCAGAAGAAGACTTCTCATCCTCCTCCCTTTATGTTTCTTAAAATGGGCATTTAAAGCATTAAAGCCGTTTTCTGGGACCTTTAACCCATCCTCGGGGTATTCCCTCTGTTTTGCCCCAGATCAGGAAAAATGGAGTGACTACTATGGTTGGTTAGTCACTGGAGAGCTGCAGCAGCAGATTTCCTGATTAAATAAGCGTGGACTAATCACTAATGGAGCTGTACTGCAGAATTAAATCAGATAGACGTCAAAAAAATAACCAAACAAGGGAAGCAGATTGAGAAGGATGCCAGTGGCATCTTTTGAGTTTTTTTTTTTCCCCTTATTAAAAAGGTTTGTTTTGTTTTTTATTTCTGGGGTTTATCTTTATGACGACAGATTTGCTTCTTCGTGACATCCTTTTGCACAGTTTTTATCATACGTGAAGACAGTCATGCACTCTTGGACTGCTTTGATAGTTTTAAATCTAACAGAAACAGTCTATTGCGAGTTATTTCCTTATTTACTTGAGATGTTTTCCACACTGATGGTTGTTTTTTTTTTTCCTTCTCCTATCAGTGCTCTAGGAGGCTCTTCGGCACTTCATATTCCAGCATTTCCCAGTGGAGGATGCCTAATTGATTATGTCCCTCAAGTGTGCCAGTTACTCACCAACAAGGTAAAGAAATTCCAAGGAAAGCAAGTCCTTTGGCACAGCGTGCATTTCTTTAATAATAAATGTGTCCATATTCCTAATGTGGGTGATTGGCAGATGTACGACTCATTTGTTGCTCGTTCTGCGAAGCAAAAGCATTTTTTTTCTCCAATGAAGGGTGTCCTGTGTGTGTGTGTGTGTGCGTGCGTGTGTGTATGTGTGTGTGTATTTAAGTGTGCTTGGCTGTTGTCTGCCAGCGTGGGCGTTCTGGCTGACCTCCATATTCCGTCTGAGTGTTTTTTGGCCTCTGCAGGTTGACAAGTAGATGTAATGCGAATGCGTTGCAATGCCATTTCCTTCAGGGAGAATTCCCATCCCCCAAGCCCTCACAGGGAGCCCGACTCATAATCCACACAAAAATCCTCCATTTCTTCCCGCTCACCTGGAATCTGACTAGCAGAATACCCAACAGGTCTGGATGGTTCAGGTTTTTCAAGTTTTTTTTGTTTAGTTTTTTAGCTGTCAGAGGCAGCTAACCCTGTCTGAAGGAGGCCCTAATTGGGTAGAACTGTGTCAACAGCAGATAGAGAGCATTTGACGAAAACATAATGTTTAAACTGTCAGCATGTTATTTTAGAACCAGTATGAGATAATTGTGAATACTCTACTGATGTATTACATCTGGGTTAAACAAACATTTTCAGACACTGACACATAGTCCTGTAGTAAAAACTCTACTCGTTGTATTGGTTGAAAAGCTGACAATGCTACAGATATTTGATCAAAAGCCTCACGGTGCAGCATATCAAGACCCATTACCAATAACCACATGTTTTGTTCCGTCTCTGATCCACCTCCAGAGTTAGTCTTATGAGCGGCTGAGCCGGAACAAGTCCATTATAAAAGATAAAGACTAAGTGACGTCAGAGAGGACAGAAAATGCTCAGACACTGTTGTGTTTTTAAATGTTTTGTGGTACTATGTGATAGTATTTTAAATATGTAATTTAAGAAATAAGAACCATTATAGAGTAGCTACTTTTTTATGTTGTTTCAAGCTGTGTGTGAGAACAATTACAGAAAATAGTTTTACAAAGGAAAACACTTTGAACAGCAAATATAATGTTTTTAGCAGTTGATTTTTTGAAACTGATTTTAGAGTTATCACAGCTCAATAACCCTCAGTACCCCTCAGTTAAAGAAGACAACCCCACAATTCTCACTGAAATCACTTGAAACTTACAAAAGTAACAATAAATAAAAATTTATTGAAAATTAAATAATCAAAATCAGCCATCACTTTTGAATTGCTGATTAACATAATTATTTAAAAAAACAAACTAATGAAACAGGTCTGGACAAAAATGATGGTACCTCTATAAAAGATTGAAAACTATTTGACCAAACTGACATGATTAACTCAGGTGTGTCCTTTAATTGACATCACAGGTGTTACCAAACTCATAATCAGTCAGTCTGCCTATTTAAAGGGAGACAAGTCACTCTGCTGTTTGGTGAAAAGGTGTGGACCACACTGAACATGGACAACAGAAAGCCAAGGAGAGAATTGTCCCAGGACATCCGAAAACAAATGATAGATAAACATCTTAAAGGTAAAGGCTATAAGACCATCTCTAAACAGCTTGAACTTCCTGTGACAACAGTGGCTCATTTTATTCAGAAGTTCAAGACCCACGGGACAGTAGCCAACCTCTCTGGACGTGGCCGCAAGAGGAAAATTGATGACAAATTGAAGAGACGGATCGTTGGAATTGTATCCAAAGAGCCCAGAACAGCCTCCAAAGAAATTAAAGGTGCACTCCAAGGCCAAGGTACATCAGTGTCAGATCGCACCATTCGTCGTTGTTTGAGCCAAAGTGGACTTCATGGGAGACGACCAAGGAGGACACCACTGCTGAAAAACAATCCTAAAAAAGCCAGACTGGAATTTGCAAAAATGCATGTTGACAAGCCCCAAAGCTTCTGGGAGAATGTCCTTTGGACAGATGAGACCAAACTGGAGCTTTTTGGTAAGGCACATCAACTCTATGTTCATAGACTCAAAAACCAAGCATACGAAGAAAAGAACACTGTCCCTACGGTGAAACATGGAGGAGGCTCAGTCATGTTTTGGGGCTGCTTTGCTGCATCTGGCACAGGGTGTCTTGAATGTGTGCAAGGTACAATGAAATCTGTAGACTATCAAGGCATTCTGGAGAGAAATGTGCTGCCTTGTGTCAGAAAGCTTGGTCTCAGTCGCAGGTCATGGGTCTTCCAACAGGACAACCATCCAAAACACACAGCCAAAAACACCCAAGAATGGCTGAGAGAAAAGCGTTGGACTATTCTAAAGTGGCCTTCCATGAGCCCAGATCTGAATCCCATTGAACATCTGTGGAAGGAGCTGAAACATGCCATTTGGAGAAGACCCCCATCAAACCTGAGACAACTGGAGCAGTTTGCTCATGAGGAGTGGGCCAAATTACCTGTTGACAGCGTCAGAACGCTCATTGACAAATACAGAAATCGCTTCATTGCAGTGATTGCCTCAAAAGGTTGTGCAACAAAATATGAAGTTATGGGTACCATCATTTTTGTCCAGGCCTGTTTCATTAGTTTGTTTTTTTAAATAATTATGTTTATCAGCAATTCAAAAGTGATGGCTGATTTTGATTATTTAATTTTCAATAATTTTTTATTTATTGTTACTTTTGTAAGTTTCAAGTGATTTCAGTGAGAATTGTGGGTTTTTCCTTCTTTAACTGAGGGGTACCAACAATTTTGTCCACGTGTGTATATCTGTCAGTCTGTCCATCACCATAGAAACAAGGAGCTCAAAGCTGATTCTTGGTGTAGTCCCACCTCCACCTTCAACTTCTCTGTCACACTTACAGAACATCTCACCAATGTCTTCTAACTCTCATCCATGTCCTGAATAACTTTTAAATTATTCTTTGAAACCAGAACTCTTCTCCTCCATTCCTGACTCACCAAGTTCTTATCAAACAGTCCAGTCAAATACTCTATTGGCACTTCTCCTAAACACTCTATTCATCCAACGGTATGGTGTTGGGACCGATGGCCTGTCCACTCTTCATCTTTTCTTCGTCACTTCCTCCTTACAAATTTTTGCTTCTTTCTGCTTCACAGCATCATCCTCTTCTCCTCAATGCTCTCTAACATGTTCTTCATTCATCAGATCATTGAAGTTCTTCTTCCATCTTTCCATCACACTTGTAGAACCTGTCAACACATTTCTATCCCTGTCCTTGATCACCCTAACCTTCTCCACATCCTTCCATTTCTGTTTCTCTGCCTCACCTGCACAGATCCACCTCTCCCTCCTTTTTGTTCAACCTGTTATTCTGACGTCACATGTTGTACATGTTTTGAGAGCAAGACGTCTAACCTGCTAAATCCCTGTTTGTTTCTATAAAGGTTTAATACAGTGCGCACTGGCACACATAAGGACGTTTTTTGATGGTTCCCAGGGATCTACATGAATACGGAGAAATGGGAGTACACTTGGGAATCTTGTTTTTCGCCTTTATTGCCAAAGACTCTTTGAAAGCGTCAACAGATCTAAGAGATGATCCAGAAAGTTTGTTGTTTTATTTCAGATCAGAAAGCCAGAAAGCCAACTCAATGCTGGTGGGGTCAAAGAGAAACCGCTTTAATATACACATTTATTGTGTCACATTCTTTTTACTTGGAAAAGTTGTTTCCTTTTATTTTCCAACACCTTATATTCTGCTACCAATCTGAAATACGTCACAAGGGATCTCCACTTGTAACAAATGTGCCAGAAATATCATAGTGTCCTGTGTCCAGTGTGATTGGTTACTTTCGTTTACCTCCTCTGAGACTCAAAATTAGATCTTTAACAACATAAAGTTTTATTTGATGTTACTCAAAAGTAGAAGACTAATAATACGATGTTCCAAGCCCATATAAATAAAACTTGGTTACCTGCTAAAAATCTGGAACAAACTGTCAAAGGTATTTAAAACAAAACGTGGCAATCAAATGGTATCAGAATGGGGCCATGAGAAACAGTGTCAGTTGGTAAAAAAAATGGAATTTGTTCTAAAATGTTCTTTTGTCAAAGGTGCAATATCAAGCTGTGTCAAAATTGCCTTTTGTGAGGTTCTCTGTATCACTCAGCATCACAAGAGACGACACATGACTCATCAGACTGATTAATTCATGCAGTTCCTGCTTTACAGAGGACTGGTTAAAAAATAAAAGAATTTTTGTGGGAGAAAAAGCAGAGATTTAAAATTTGTAGGTAGTTTTTAAAATTTTAGAGTAAGAGTATAGATGGTCAAATTCCATTAACCTGTAATGAAATTAGTTAATAGATCAATAGGATGGATTGTGACAAATGCTTAAACACACATATTGTAGCATTTATGTTATTTTTAACGCTCCAAAAGTATTACAGCGTTTACTTTGACTAAACCTACTGTAGAAACAATGTGTGGATATAAAGGCGAGGCAGTTGTGGGCGCAGAAATGCTCTAAATGCCTGCAGAGAAAGATCAACTGACTTCCACCAATGACTTCCGGCAACCAATCAGACGACTTAGCTGTTATAACTATTGACATGGAGGCAGGAAAACTGTTCCGATATATTTGTGCAAGTTCAGCGATCCAAGATCCATTTAAATACATGACATAAGCATGGTGTATTTCCCATTAAAATCTTAGTCACATCCCCCCGTATTTCAGTTGACCTATATGGGTGCTGTAGGTTTTTGGGGTTGTTGGGGCTCATGAAGAGTCATGCAAAGAAGCAGCTGCATCTAAAGGCGTGTCTTGCAGTTTCCTTGAGCTCATAAATCCATCTTAAGGTGCGTCATGAAAATGGAATGTACCATTGTCTTACTTGTCTAAAGTGTGTCGAGACATATTTGTAAGGCTAGTGGATTTTGCTCACACTTATGACATATGGATGATGCTCATATGGTGCCCTAATGCCTCACTCTAGTTGTTAGAAAGGTGTGAGCTCTTATTGACTGCAGGCACGGGGTGTGCAGGCGTAACATAAGTGCCCATACAATATCTACACTTGGCTAATTTCCTAAATCCTAACAGTCAGGCTGCACAACCTAACCCACAGTTATCCCTTGAGCAGCACTAATAAGCTTCCTGTACAGTCCGTATTCAAAACCCGTTCATGCATCGCTGTGCAAGTTTCTACGACTGTTTTCAGGCTCTACGTACAAAACGCATGTCCATTGAACATGCACTAAAAGTTAAACCAGGTCGAATTTTGACCAATCAAGGACTCTAATTTTGTAGAGACAAATGGCGTCCCTTTTATTTCACCGTAGTGCCAACCGTTTAAAGAATTGATCATAGAGAATTTAATCTGTTTTTTATCCAACTGGAATTATACAATACCAAGTCTTTCATATATTGGAATAGATGTGTAATGAGATTTGGGAGATTTTCACCGCTTCAGCGTTTCGCACCAAGCCTCTTCCAACTGTAGCGAATATGCACTAACAGGACTACGGTCACATATTTCAAAATGCCATCACGTGGAGACCTAAATGTCAGTTTTTCACCAAATTCAGCAGCACAAGGCAGTGGCAGCAGCTCTGACTGGACGATGTATAAATGTCTCCGGACGGCAGCTGTCCGTATGAAGCACCACTACCCGCTCAGTAACCTGAGGGTATATAAAAGCGAGCCACTGTTGCTGTCTACATTCATGACCATGCCTCTACATCATCGGGCGGTGGCATGAAATCTTGAAGATTTTGCAGATGTCTCCCCGTCGCAGAGTGGCAGTTGTATTTGTGACTGTAGCCTAAAAAGTAGAGGAAGAAAGCGATTAATCCGCTACTTGCTTGAGCAGTGTGAACACGATGGACTTAATGCAAATTCAAGTATGCACATCACATGCCCAGTGTGGACGTAGCATAAGGCTTAACCTTTGAATGGAGCTACCTTGCCAGCTTGTAATCTGTGAGAGCGTTTGATAAATCCTCCAGATGTGAGACTCATCTTTGGCGAGGTGTTGGTTATCACAGGTTACTGTTTTCCTCATTCACGCCATGGGTTTGGTTTAGCACTAATGATCAGTAAATCTGCATCATCTCAGTCTTTTAGTTAACTCCACAGACTCTTTGTTGCTCTAAAATGAATAATCATTTCCGGGAATTACCTCCACCACATTACTCCAACTATTTAGACTTTGTTAAATAAAATGAATGAATCTGTAGTAAAAGAAAATGTGACTTGAAAATGTTACAAACTGCACAACTTTTTCAAACAACATTGTTGCTTCAAACACTCGTAAGCAGGAAATTGCTTGATATTAAAACATTTTATTGGAAAAATGTCAAAATGATCTTTGGATCGCATTCAGTTGTAATTTGTCACCACCAAGCTGATCAGCTGATGAGTGAAACTGGTGTACTTTAAGTGCTTCAGTTTGTCCAAACTCCTTCACTGTGTCCTGTGCAGGTGCAGTATGTGATTCAAGGCTATCACAAGAGGAGGGAGTACATCGCCGCTTTTCTCAGCCACTTTGGAATGTAAGTCAGCAAACTGTCCACTGAAGTCATCCCAGTGAGTTCAGCAGTGATGTGAACATGTAGAAGACATGAACATAAGGAGTGTGTATGTTGCAGGGGCGTGGTGGAGTACGATGCTGAAGGATTCACTAAACTCACCCTTCTTCTCATGTGGAAAGATTTCTGCTTCCTGGTGCATGGTACGAGTCCTTCTCCCGTGGAAACTAATGGTTTTAAAAACATAATCTCATATTTTTTACGTTTCCCGTCTCTTCACCCTGCAGTGGATCTGCCACTGTACTTCCCCAGGGACCAGCCCACCCTGACCTTCCAGTCTGTCTACCACTTCACCAGCAGTGGTCAGTTGTATTCTCAGGTGCAGACGTCGTACCCGTACAGCCCGCGGTGGGACGGCAATGAGATGGCCAAGAGGGCAAAGTATGTCACTGATACCTTCAAACACAGACAAAGAAGCACTTTTAGCCTTTTTTTGTGGTTGATATTTGTCTGTTTACTATGACATATAGTTCCAATGGTTACAAATACCGGTCTGTACCCGCCCACATCATTTACACATCATCACCCACATCATTTATCGAAATACAAATTTGAATAAGTGAACAACCCTTGCAAGGATTTGCTTTGGTTTGGAACAGAAATCTCCAGTCGACCCCAGTCTGAATACAGACCAAATGCAATCTCTAGGACTTGATCCGGACCAAATTAAGCGGACTTGGTGCGGAACAAATAAATATTCCAGTGTGAATACACCGTCAGACACCATAGCCACTCGTCACGTCATGTAAACAGATTAGGAACGAAGCAACCAATGAGCCGCAGACAAATGTAAAGCAACGACTGCCGTTTTATCAGACAGAAAATATAAAAACAGATGAAAATGCTTCTTAAGTGCTTTCTGTGTCTCATTACGCGGTGCTGCTGTGACATCATCCCTAAAGCCACCATTTAGTTCCAGAATTCTCTTCAAAACAATGTCATAACACCACGACAACGAGACACAGCAACTCACTGAAATGTGGTTGGAAGAATGCAGGTCATTAAGACAATGTTTATGTCATAAACACTTAATCGCCGTCGTCTCCTCAGTAACCGCCTTACAGCATGCCTCTGCCGTACCAAAATAGCGACGCAAAGTGTTGTATCTGACAGCAAACCGACTTTCAAAATTGAACAGCGAATTATAAAGTTTGAATCAGTGAAATTCCCGACGAGGATTGCAAAGTGCAGGACTTCCATAATTTCCACCTCTGTTTGCTTTGCCCCGCCCTCATACTTCCAGGCCAATGAATGAAGAGATCTTTAGTCACGTGATTTTGTTTACAAGCTTTAGGTTGAAACAAGAAACTCCGCTTGACGGCTGTCTAAACACAGAGTTTCAGGGCTCGGTCCGGACCAACAGACTTTTCCAGTCTGAATACACCCTAAAAATAAATGTCCATTTGAGTCCCAGGTTTGAAGGTCTGTGAAGTGACTTTGGTTTTTCCAGCTGTGAAGCACAAAGTACTTTAGTATGTGACGCTGACTCAGAACCATGGCAGTGTGAAGATAATCCAAAGACCCTTTCCACCCTTTTTGTCTAACCTGCTAAAATAAATTAATTTGCAGCTAAATTGATTCTTGGTTGTCGACGTTTTTGGTGCATTTAAAAATGTACACAATCATCGTTTTTTTGAGTCCACTTTGTTCCCAGCAGAGGGCAGATCTCACTGTCAAGTATTTCCTCGTTTATCAGGGGAGTTACCTTTAAAAAGTACCCTGCGATAGATGAAATGTGCAAAGTAGAATTCTAGAAGTTTGAAGGTGGTAAAACCCACCCCACAGTTTTCTCAGACAGACATGAACATTCTCACACTTTTCTCTCTTGTTTAAACTCTCAAGGTTCAAACCTTTGTAGAAAAATAAGTCCAGGATCATAGAATGAAAAACAAAGATCTAACTGCGATGAACATTTATGTAGATTTGGTAAACTTAACACATTCTGTAAAGGAGGCACAGCATGGAGCAAATCGATTGACAAGGTCTACAGCCATTCAGTAAAGAGAACACAATGCACTGTGGGAAATAAAAGCATGCACATTTCTCCAAAAAAAATCTGTGAAAGGTAAAACCACGATTTAGTGAGGAAACTCTGTTCACTCATGAGTGACTTTGAAAATGTGAAATACATTTTTGGATGCTGAAGTTCTCCCCATCTGTATTCCACTTTCAGGGTCTACTTCAAGAACTTCATTCCACAGTTCCAGGAGGGAGCCTTTGCTAACGGGAAGCTGTAGATCCCGCTGGCGGGGCACACCTGGAGGCTGGCCTGTGGTGTGTCAGAGGGTTCTTGCTTGACCGGCTGGGTTTATCTGAGAGACTTAAGCAAGCGAGCACAGAAGTACAGACATACTGATGTGTTTCGACAGTAAACGGCCTCCACTTTAGCAAAGATGTTCAAAAATGCAGACATTATTTGAAATGGCCACATTTTTGTTATAAATGTATTTTTCCTTCTCTGGATTTTTAATGCTTCATAAGCTTTTTACATCCTTTCTTTTCTCAAACTCTCTGTGAAGTCTTGCAGACATGTTACTGTACAAATAGTCGGGTTTAGTCACAGAAGCTTTCTAGCTAAACATATTTCCTGTGACTCTGTGTCCTCATTTTATCTGAACTCTTAATGTGAAAAACTCATCTGGAGAAAATCCTCTAACTCTGTGAAGAAACGCCGACTATTGTGACTGTTCCACTTTAATAACTGCAGTTGTTTTGGTGAAAAAGGAAAATCAGCAGGAAACCAACAAATCAATATTCAGATTGTTACTTTTATTTGATTAATTTCCTGTTTAAGAAACAATTTTGCTATAAAAATATTATTAGGTTTAATTTAAAGGAACATTTTCAGAGGTGTGCAGCACAAATCTCCCAGTTAAAACACAATAGACATGGAAGGAGCGTGTCAGTGAGAAAATTCTAAGAGCAGACCTCCATGTCAAGTTTTCATCACAAACAGAGAATCACAGGAAACATGTTCAGCAGAATTAAGTTAAATATGACATTTCCTTAATGGGTCATGAAAAGAGGCTGCAAACATGTTCTGTTCCAAAAAAGACTTATTGTGCCCTCTTTTTGCTTTTTATTTATTTAGAAAAGACTTTTCACATGACTGCACTTCTGCATTAAACATCACAAAATGATGGATTTATGTCTGAAGTTCCGAGGAGGAAAATGGGAAAATGAACTGCAAAGAAAGTAAATATAATCTGGGTTTTTTTCAAGAAAAAATGTCCTACTTTCTAATCTTATCAGTAAAGTTTTTCAATAGTAAAATAATCTTAGTTTGAGGGAAAATGTTTTAGTTATGGTTAAAATTGCTTTCTTAAAAAATGAGTTCTTGTTCCGACCATTTATCTTACCTCATTGGCAGATTTGTTTTTGATTTTTTAAGGAAATTTGCCAAAGTGGTCAGAATTTTAGACTTGTTTGTAAGTCTGTTTTGCAGAGGCTGACTCTGAATCTGTGATGGTGAAGCTGTCAAGATGAAATTTCATGAAAAACAGAGTCAAGTCCAAAAATACCCAACAGAACAACACTTGTGATCAAAAACATCTGAAAATCTCCGTCTGTTGTGTCCGCTGTCAAACGGAAGCAGAAGTGCAAACCTCTGCTGTTTGCTGAGAGCACGCCGGCGGACGGCGCGTGGCAGAGCTGCGTGTGTTCGTGTGAGGGAGGCGGAGTGTGCGCCCGCTTGTTTTCATCATTAAATATGAGGGTCATAGTTAGGGGTCTTTCCTGGCCTTAGGCGCAGCCCTTTGCTATATTTATTGTCGGTAAAGCAGCAACTGTCAACTCTAATTGGGAACTATAGGGTGAATGTATCTGGGGCATTTAATAGCATCAGGGATCTTAATAAAATAATTAAAAAGCAAGATTCTTTTTGTCTTTTGGCTGCCCCGTTCCATGTTTGTGGCTCTAACCTTTCCCGACCTGCTTTCAAAACATGTCGGCTGTCAGCTGCAGGACGAGCTGCTGCTCTCGTTTCCGAAGGCTCGGGGCTTGTTTGAGAAGGAGAGAGTTAAGAGGAGGGGCCGCGGCATGATGGGTAGCATCTTTAACGAGCGCCAGCGAGGAAAAGTCCAACCTGACAGCTGGCTCCGGGCGCAGCGCGGCTCCAAATGGGGTTTTGGATGGACCTTGGTGTGAAGACGAACCTGCAAATCCACATCAAGAGCTTGAGTCTCCTGGTGCTTTCCGTCCTTCTCCAAAAGGCAGGCTCCGGTAAAGTTGATCACCTGAGACTGTCAGCGGGAGCACACACTCACCGAGAAGTTTCCTCACTGGCTGATGTTGACTGAAGCTGGCATAAGCCCTTTAAGTCATTTGTAAACAATTCCCTCCTGTGTCATCGTCGCAATGCTCAAGTCACATCCAGTTAGGCTCCTGTGGAAAGTGTCTGCACCTTTACACGCTTTTAAGCAACTTAACACGGATTTATCCCCTGTTAATGATCCTGCGGAGGTGCTGCTCATGCCACCTTTTGAAGATGCATTTCTCAGCCCCGAAATCAAAGTGCAGAGGTCTGCCAACCCTCTGAGCTAATGCTCCAAATCCACTAATCCAGCTGCCTTTAAGAGCTCACCGCACCACTCAGATGGAATAATTACAGCCTGGAATAATTAGCTTAGGAGGTTCGGACGTAGGATGATTACATTGATGAGGCTGTTTTCTTTTTTGTCCCGGTTGATTTCATGCATCGCCAGACTCTGATTTGATGAGCGCTCATTGTAGGTGTGATGGCTGTTTTCCCTCAGCAGATAATAGGCAGTCAAATGGCTTTTCCATGGATGGCCTCTGGTAAAGTTAGGGCTTCTTCCTTTTTTTTCCTTTCCCACACCAAATTTGATTTCAGATTTTAATCGATTGTTTTCCTCCCTCCATCTAATTTTTTTATTTGCATCTCTTTTTGAAGCTGGCCTCAATACAAAGTGCAGCTAAATACAAGCGATACAAATGTTTGTAAGACAGCGCAGCAGGTTTTTTGTGAGCTGCCGCTAGCTTTAACAGCACTTGTTCTCCCACTTTTCAGCCTTCACAGATTTTGCAGCGTACGGTTTGTTGCTCCAAGTCTTAAGTCACAAAACTGAATCAGTGTCATAGAATTGAGGAAACTGTCCTTTTAGAACAAGCTCCTCTTTACTAGTTGCCATTTTAGCATCTGCACATAGCAAGAAGCTGACTGAACTTACTCTGAACAACGGAAGTCCAAGAAAGCAGAGTGCTAGGTAAGTCAAATCTCGATTTTCCTAAAAATAAAACCATCCTAAAGAACCTCTCCAATCACCTTTTGATCTGTTTTCAAAGTGGTCCTAGTTGTCTTTAATGATCATTGTGCTGTTTTTAGCCAAAAGGTTTTTTTCTAGGAGCTCATTAGAAATGGAAAGCCAGCCCTCACTTCCATCATGCTTTTGTTTACACGCTCTCCCACTGGCTTACAGCTCCTCCCGACCCCAAGCTTTTTTAAACAGCATTTTTTTCATCTGCTCCTGATTCAGGACAATTTAAATACTAAAATACTCAGAAATGCAATTTTATTGTTAATTTTCCTTATACATGTCCAGAACAAAACAAGAACATGTTAAAAACACCAAAATACCCATTTCTATTGTAGTGGGTCTTGAATCAGCAAATAAGAAAAATAAAATGGTTTAATCGCCAAACCCTAACTCCAGCTCTAGTCTGGCCGTTGTGGTGGAGGCCGGTGTAGGAGCAGGTGCTAGGAGCTCAAGGAGCTGGCAAACATCAACATTAGCATTAGATTAACATTAACAGCACTGGTGACAGCCCCATAAGCAGCTCCATCTCAACGGCGGTGAGGACGTGCCTGCCTGGAGAACTGACAAGTGTGTTAAACAGGATCATTTAAAGCTTAGCCACGAGCAACGTACGGGGCCACAACCCAGAGTTCGCTCCTGGCTTCACCCAGGAGTCAGAGTTATGACGGGGACTTCTGAAGAGAGCGTGGTGAAGGCAGATGGAGGGAAACGGGAGCAGGAGCGATGAAGAAAAGGAGGGAGTGATTAAAAACTCTGAATCATGTGAGCTGACATGACAAACGGTCATTGCAGGGATAAAGCCGAAAGATGTCAGCGGGCAGTCAGGTGCTTCATTGGACTTTGTTTACAATCGGATGGTCCGCTCTGTGGGTCGAGTTTGTCTTCATTTGTGTTCCCTTGAATAAAGTCAACTTGGTGACAGATGTATTCTGTTTTGTCAAAGTGACATTTCTGTTCCCACCTCACCTTCAGGGAGGGGGATTCTTCCCTCGCAGAGCGCCGGGTTGTTGATGTGAGCCATGTTGGGGATGATGGATCTGAGAGGCTTAACTAATTTTGGAAAGAGAGACCAGGAGGAGGAGAGCAGAGGGGGGATTTGGGGCTTTTTGTTGCAGCCTGTTTGATCTGGGAATTTGAAATGAGAAAAAAAAAAATGGCCCAGAGATGTGAAAAAGAGAGAATTACTGCTCGGGTTCCAAAGAAACTCAGAGTTTGTTGAAACGACTTGAGCCGCAGCGAAGAGGCTCCTGCCCACCTGAACACTCGCTAACAGATAAGACATGGATCCGGTTAAACCCTGGTGGTTAATTGCTAATTACTCCTGGAACGTGGAAGCCAGGAAAGCGCAGCTAAGCTGATCAAATGAGTCCTCGCTCTAGAGCTTTTTCTGTGTTATCCTCATGATGTCCCTGATGAGCTTGTTGTTGTAGCTTTTGTCAACCCTTTGTGGCTAAAAATGAAGACGGGCCCTCTGGGAGTGATCCAACCTCAGCTAAAGCATCACTTCCGGTCTCTGTCATGAAACATCACTTTCGATTGGCCGCATTGTGGTGATCCTTCTCAAACCGGTTCCTTACAGCAGTGGTACCCAACCCCAGGCTGTGGACCGGGACCGTCGGGCCAAAGGAAAAAACACAACCTACATTTTTTCAGTTTATTCATCTGATTGTGAAGGAAGTTTTATTTTGGAAAACTACTGGTTTCCCTCGACCATGTCTGACTCATTCTTGACACAAGACGTAAGTCGCTCAATCCCGTTCCTAAAATCCATCCACTACTTTCTTAAAGCAGCTGCACAGACCGCTGAGTTGAAACCCACAAGCTAGCAAAGATAACAAAAAACAAACATATTTGGAAAGTTTCTTTTTACAGAAAAGATCCAGTGAGGAAACAGAAGACGAGCCCTTGACTTCAGAATAAAATACATCCGTATTTAACAGACAAAAACCAGAAGTCTTTTCTCCAAATATGGATTTATTGTATTAGTTGCTTCCACAGACCAGAATGATATTTTCCGGTATATTCCCTCAGTGGTCGCCACAGCCAGTCAGCTTCTACTGATGCACACATTTGGTTTGGCAGAGATTTTTACACCAGATGCCCTTCCTGACACGACCCTGCTCAGAGACCCAGACTCAGCCCCCCCTGGGGCTTCATGGTTAGGCAATAAACCACAAAGTTAACATTAAAAGAAGTTTTTTCAGCTGAAATAAGCTTCTTCTCCTCCCACCTGCTTCTGCACTCCCTCCCTCCCAGCAGCCTCAGCTACCTGAGGAGCTGTCACTCTGGATTTCAGGGCTGTGGGTTCAGCCTGTCAGGCTGAGGGAAGCCTCCTGATCAGCTGTAGACACTGATAGACCTGTCAGGTGAGATGACAGCCACATGTACAGACAGGAAGTGACAGGACTCCCTATTCCCTTCACAACTGTCACTCGCTGCTGCTCCCCATCTCAATCAACAGCATCCTCCCGCCTCGGAAAAATGGATATCTATGAAGTGAAAAAGTGCGTAAAGGATGTGAGAGCAGGTGGTTTTTGGCCGATTGAGAGAAACGTTTGGGGATGAAGTGAAGCTGAAGCATCAGTTTGGGATTATCTCTGTGAAAACTCTCATTTGTCTCAGATAAAAGAACTGAAAAAGGGTCATTATGACCTGCGGCAGTCCTGGACCACAAGGACAACATTGTTTTCACAAATCTTCTTTCTCGCTGCTCCTTGCTCTGCCACACACTCAAGAACTCACCAAACTTTGCTCACGCCCAGTCCCAGATGAAATTTTGGGCAGAGCAAACATCCCCGGTTTGGGGGCATTTTTTCTGTTGCTCGTCTTTTGTTTTGTTTTGTTTTTTTAGCAAAATATTGTGAAAATTGAAAACAAGAATACCTGGCTTAAGCTGAACAAATGACGGCGTGGTTAACAAAAACTTTTGTTACAGTTGCCGAGCAAATCCAAAAGTTTCCTTCTGCAGGCTCTTCTAAAAATGACATGGACCTGTTCATCACTGCCAGGCCATCAAAACATAAAAAAGGTTGCTATGGAGATAAAACCCACAGATGCGCCGCCATTTTTCAAAATCTCTTTTTTTTTTTTTTTTTTTCATGAATTTGTCACATGCTGCTCTGACCAGGGTAACAGGGGCAGAAGGGTGGAGTAAGGCATCGTCTGGCTGCTTCTCAACCACTGAGGTCGGGTCAAAAGGGGGCATCGTAAGTGGGGGGTGAGTAGAGCCTACAGGCCATGAAGTTGATTGCGAAATGTCTTGAACTTTAGTAGGTCGAAATGACCATTTTAAATATTTTATGTGCTGTTATTTTTTTCAATTCAGAGGGAAACCTAAACCTAAGAGCATTATGATGCACAAAATTCGTTTTGTTTTGTTTTTTTGCCTTCATTTTGGTCAGCAAAGCCCCCATATTCTGCCAACTGGTCTACACAAAGTCTGCAGGCACATGAATGAAACACAAACAAAACCCACATTTTCCCTTTTAGAAGTTTGGAGTACATCACAGCGCTGTCAATCTGTTGAAATTCTCAAATGCAAATGATTGTAGGACAATTATTAACAGAATTATGGCAAACATGGTTCAAATATTTTTTTAAAAGTGCAGAAACCTGAATGAATTCTGCTGACAGCACAAAATGTTCTACTCCATCATGGATTAAAGGCAATATTACATAATATAAAAGAACAGTACGCAGAGTCAAACCTTCACACTGACAGAGAAAATGACTCAAACCAATATACCCTCCATTCAAAGTACATTTACTCTCTAAACTATAAGCATTTCACAGGCTTTGGACTAAAGAAAATGTCTTCCTTTACATTAAAAATGAAATCAAATACAAATTTGATCTTGAAAACTGGAGAGGGGGGGGCTTGCCTGCAGTAACTGCAAAAAAACTTGCCAATCAGGAAACCGTTTTTGAACTTCCAAACTCTGCTGCTTTGAAGCAGGAGCTGCAGCTGCTGCTGAGGACAAAAATAAGGGTTTGTTAACCAAAGATCTTTGGGTTTTTCAGATTTAGTTCAAAAACTGCTGTGTGTTAAAGTACATTATACTACAGTCAGGGGGATTCTTAAAAACCTACTCCATCACTAGTTGGGGAAGACTGTAAAACCTAAAGAGTCTCCACAAGATTGGAGCAGCAGCGTGGTTCAGGGTTCACCGATGGGTGGGTGTCCAAAAGTTAGAAATGTGCTGAACGTTTATTGTTTCCAAACCTTCAGCTCACTTACCCAACTGACTTCAGGCTTCCTGTGCTCTGGAGGTTCCTTCAGGTCAGATGTTCGACCTAGAGGAACGAGGGGTCAGATTTGATTGTTTATAATGCTTTAGATGCATCCAAGTCCTTCACCTGGACACAATCTAAACCTGGGATCTGAAAGCTGCTAAGAGGAGCTGAAGAACTCAGTCTGTGAATCAGAGATGATCCGGTTGTGGGATGGGCTTTGGTGGGAGGGGTCGGTCCAGATCCTGAGCATCCTTTTCCTTTTTCACAAAGACCTGAAACACAAACTGGACCAAAGGATCCTTTGTCTCATCCAGCCTCTCGGTTTCAGATGTCAGAACTTCTCGCGCCAAAAGAATCAGGAGGAACAGCAACCGAGGAACTTACAAGCATAGAAGCTCAGATGATGTCAGATGTCAGACCTTTGCAGATGTCAACTTCTGCAACATTTGAGCTGTAACCAGAGTTAGAATACAGTCCCAGCGCTGTGGAAGATCCCCTGCCTCATCCTGATGCCTACAACCTCTCAACCCTTCCAAGTCTGCTGCTGCCTGAGGCGCTGAAACCCTCTCTGGACCCTCTGTAGCTCCTTGCTTTTTCCTTTGGAGTTTGAGCTGAGAAGACCTTCAGTTGCTCTCGTCTGGACAGCTGGCAGAACTATGAGGATGAAGATCTTTACAGAGTTTGGAAAAAGGGAATTGTTCTGGGAAAAACAGAATTGCATAACATGAAGGCTTTCATCAGCCTCAGTCTGCACAACAAACTCTAAGGTCAGCAGAGCAGGGAATCAAACAGGAGCTGCCCCTGCAGCTGCTGGACTCCAGCAGGTGCTTGTTCTCAAAGTAGCACCAACTTTGCAGCTTCATTTTAGTAAAACACGCCTGATCCATAATCAGTAAGACATCCATAAACCCGGCAGAACACCGGCAGAACACCGGCAAAACACCAGCAAAACACCGGCAGAACACCGGCAGAACACCGGCAGAACACCGGCAGAACACCGGCAGAACACCGGCAGAACACCGGCAGAACACCGGCAGAACACCAGCGCTCAAAGGGGTCAACACCACTGTAGCGACAGCGGAGATGTTTGAAGCCCCTTTAGAGTTGATGGATCTTCAGGATCTGTTTGAGATGAAGAGCATCTCGTCTTCCAGCAGCTTTCTTACTTCAAGCACGGAGCTGCAGCTGCATGTCATGTCACACACAGCACAGAGATGAGAAGGGCATCGCCTCCTGCTCCTGAGTGTTTACCCACGCCTTCACACCCTCTTCACCCGCTGCAGTCGACTGCTGACCTCTGCCTGCCCCTTTGGCCCACAAGGTCACGTCTCTGAAGATGGAGTGAGAGTACGAGAATCAGTGTAAATGTGGGGGGTTGTTGGGAAATATCAAAGGGTTTGAGTGTCGGGGGGGTGTTAATGGGTGGGGGTGGGTGGATGTCTCGTGCCAAGTGACACAAACCCCTTTGGCGGCCTAATTAAATTTTCCACTTTTCAACACTCACATTAAGCCTCCACTGAGCTGGAAGAGAACGAGGCTGCAGAGAAGGAGAGGCGAGGACACCAGGAAGGAGGCGCCGCTCCACCCGCTCCCCCACCCATCTGACCTCCCCATGCACGTCTACGGCACCTCCACACTGCAAGTTCAGGCTGTCCTGCTGCTGCGTCAGAACCAATGCTCTGCAAAACTATCAAATAATACTTTATAAGAAGGTTTTCATCATATTTGACACATTACATGTTCAGTAACTTAACAGTTATTACTATTATCCTGAAATAGAGAATAGGATGTTGCAGTTTTTAGACAAAATCAAGAAACTTGTTTTTGAGGAGTTCATTAGAAATTTACCTGTAAGTTCTGGACAGGGCTGTTAGCACGGAGCAGCCCCACCCCCCTTCCCATCACCCATCTGTGTCTGCTCTCCTGCAAGCCTCAGCCTAACATCCGCAGGAACAAAAATGGCGGGCAGCTATCCAGACGTACAGTTCTGAGCCAGGTGCCAACTAATACGAGGAAAACAAAGACAGACATGGATCTATTCGTCTACATCCGAATGGAGCGGAGCAACACCATTTTCATTGGAGTGAGTCTTTGAGGTCATGATATTACTATGTGCTTCTGCAGGAGTCAGAGTGAACTTACTTTAAAGTAATTATAGCAATGAATCCTGAGAGAGTAAAAAATACATGGGGTTACTTTTGAATATTGATTACTTTGTAAAGTAAAAGTATTCTGCTGGTTTGAAATATCTGTTTTTTATTGATTCATAGTTTAACTTCTGTAACTGAAAAGTCTGACAGCAGCAGAAGAGTAAATGTTCTCTTACAGACTTGTCTACCCAGAGAAGAATCTAAAGCGTTTTCATGTGGATCCAAACATGTTTCTCCTGAGCCCCCCCCCACATTTTATTTTTTCCTGAAATGTGAAGGAACTTGTCAGCCAGAGTCTTAGAACCACCAAACAGAAAAAAATGTAAATTATAGGAATTAAGTTATGAAATTGAGAATATTGATTAAAAAGTAATAAAATATGAAAAAAGTAAAAGTAAAAAGTTACAAAATGATTTTAAAAAAGGGCAAACATTTACAAATGAAAAATATTAAAACAATGACAAAATAAGGTCAATGTTACAAAAACTAAAGTTGTAAAATAATTATTTTTTTTAAAAAGGTGAAACTTTGAGAAAAAAGTTTTGTTTTGTTTTTTAAACATAAAGTTTCATAAAAATAAAAGTGGACATTTGCCCAAACAAAAAGCAAGATTCTAGAGCAGCGTGAGCAGCGTGAGCAGTGGCCTTGTGCTTAGTGTCCACCCTGATACGAAATTAAATTTCAGGAAAAATGATTCCAAAAAAAGAGAACCTTTTGCATAATAATAATAATAATTATTTCATTTTTTGAACGGGTACTTAAGGTCTATAGCGGTCTGAGTAGCAGAACATCTTCACTACAATCTGGATTAACTTATGGATGCATATCTTCTTACACTCTGAAGAAGCGTTCTGGGTTTTTGGAATCCTTGATTTCTGCTCACATCAGGTTGTCATGAGCTGCTGCAGCAGATCTGCAAAACTATGAGTGGATGCAGTGGGTCAAAAGATTTGTCTCCAATGATCCAGATGAGGGGAAATGATTCTGCAGGAGGAAAGCCTGACACGCTCAGAATTTACAGAAAAAAGCTCTGCTTTCCCCTAAAAACATGAACAACTGAGGGTGCTGAGTGGACGGATCTACATTCAGAACAGGAGTGTGATGACAGCTTTACCACTTCCTGGGAGAAAACCTCAGATGAGCAAAAAATGTGACAATATTTCCAGCCTTTGTTACGTTAACTTCATATAAATTATTCAGACTGAGGAAATCAAGTGAAATGGAAACAAAACAAATCGAAAAACATCACTACTATGAAACTGTTCCATCTTTTCTGGTTTCATTTGCAGGTTTGGGGTTTGAGCTCCAACAACAGGACAGCTCAGACCGGCCCCATTAACATTCCTGCAGACCGCAGCCGACTCTCAGAGCAGTACCAACACACAACGTCATTGTTACCTCGCTGACATCAACACACTCATTGTGTGAGAACTGCTGCTGCACCCAGAACGTTTCTGATTTGACTGTTTGGCTGAACAGTGAGGAAAACATCTCACAGCAAAACAATCAGGGCAGCTGAAGGCAGTTTTTGTCTGTCCTCGGGTTTTGTTTGTCCTCCACTAGAGCAGGCGGTCTGGTAGGAGTGGAAGCCACGTCAGGGTCCTGCTCCAGGTGGCCGCACTTTTCTCCTGTCGAACCCTGATGTTTGTTCACTTCTTCCACCACACGCTCCAGCGTTTCCCCTTCTCTCTGCTGCTGCTTCTACCAGAGCAGCGTTCCACTCTTCTTTGTCTCGAAGAGTCTGTGACGCACTTCCTTCCATTGTATCAGGAACTGATACCTACAAACGTACAGTTTCTGTCAAGAGCGCATAAACTGGAAGCTACAGGAGAGGCAGATTTGGGCCACTGTTGTACTTTGTGCCCTTTAGTATGAGCTCAGTGTACCGCAGGAACAATGAACCACAAGAACTAAGCGTTTGGTCCCATAATGCACTGGTTCAATGACATGAAGAAGCTGAGGTACCGTTCAGCAACAAACCCATTCTACCAACTGCAAAAATTGTCTGTTTTTTACTGCCTTGCAAGAAAAATTACTTAATAACATTTTCATGGCAACATGATCTTGGTTTAAGAAGATGTCTTAGTGACAACATTTTTTTTTCCTTAAATAAGGATTCTTGGTAAGAACATTTTTCTTTCCCTGTTGTTGCTTTTTTTAAAGAACTTAAAATAAGAAAATGTTGACCTTTTCCTGCTCAAACTGGACCACAGACAGATGGAAGTACTGTTTAAAACGGCTGTGAAGCACAGCGCACAGAGAGACTGAAGGTTCTGGTGAACCCAGACACGGCGACGTGCTTGCCGGCGCCTCTGTAGAGCTCTCCAAAACATATAAACACAAGCTACTCGCTCAACGTCCTCCATGTTTTCCATGATGTGGTCAACGAATTCGCCTGTTGTTCCACGGCCGCGGCTTCAAGGCTTTGAGCAGTAAATTTGACGGGCGTCAAAAGAGAGAATTTGACACCTCGACCGCGTTTGGTGTGAATGCCCCATAAGGCACCTGCTTTTGTTGTGAAAACCTAATGTTTTACACAAAAATGGGCACACTGTCAAAACATGGTCTATTTTCAAACTTATGTCATATAATGGGGCCACCGAACTAGAAGGCGCATTAAGTGAGACAAAAGAGTCGGATAAAAGTCAGTCAGTCAGACTTCATGCTTGTAACACGCTACATGTTAGCCACGTTAGCGTATTCACAATTTCTGTAACTATCGACCTTGTTGGTAACATTCAAAAAAAAGAAAACACGAATCCGACGCCGCTACAAGTTATCCTCGTTAGCGCATACCAGAAGTAATCCATGTATGGACATTCCAGACTAAAGGTCACTGAAATCGTCACTGAATGGTACATTACTCAACTTATGTCATATTTAAGGTGCACAGACCTGTAAGGCGGGATAAGTGAGACAAATGAGTCAGCCTGACTTTATTAAATGCAATCACAGAAGCACTTAGGAGTTGTTTGTAACATGCCACACGCTAGCCGTGTTAGCGCATTCACAATATATGTAACTACCAACCTTGTTTGCGACATGTAAAAACAGATTGCTACCGCTAAAACAAATGTTACCATGACTTTGCTAACTCCCAACCTTGTTAGTAACATACAAAAAAACTGTTCAAATCTGCTACATGTTAGCCATGTTAGCTTCTTCACAAAAACTCTAACTGCTGCCAAAAAAAAGAACACACAGTCCGGCACCGCTACATGTTAGCCGCGTTAACGTATTTACAGTAAAAGCCAACCTTGTTTGCAACTCTGTAAAATCTGACAATTTGACCAAATGTCGTGTAGCTCTAAAATCGCTGAAGCACAACCAGAATTCAGCCATGTAAGTACGAGGCACTCCGGATCCTAGTTCACACTGACGTTTTTTTTTTTGTTTTTAGTAAGGCTTTTAAGTGCACCTTAGAGTTGAGAAAACACAGCAAATCTGGATATTTTACCCTTTTAAAGGTTTTGTTTTTGAGGTGTGGCATCTATATATTACATCAACATAAAATGTGTTTTGTTTGGAGAGGATCAGAAAATAATGTTCCATTTTTACTTACTTAGCTGTTTAGTAGGAAAAACAAGTGAACTTGAATGACAAGACGACAGAACCATGTTTGTCATTCCAAGATAAGAAATTAAAAATGTTTATTTAAAGATAGTCCCATTTAATTCATCATTGTACCTGTTTCCTGTGTATTTAGACTGAAAACAGGTATTTATGGTTTAGACTGAAAACAGGTCCCACTGGTTTGTAGATTCCACTCTTACCCAACAACACCGGTGCCGGCGCTGGACTTTGTCATGAAGGATTGTGTTTGTTTACTGTAAAGAGAGTCGCCTCCTCCTCCAGCAACAGAGTGGAGGAAACTTTCAGCTTCCAGGAAAGTCTGTTCCTGTTGTCACCTTTTCTGTTAACGCTCATTTTCAACGTCTGCATGGACAGGATGAACGGCGTTGAGCTTCATGACTCGTGTGGCACTGAAGCAACTGTCTACAATAAACATTTCCCAACTGAGCCTTGTGATATAAATTTTGAATGTTCTTGTGGCATTTGTCTGATAATGGAGGACATATGTAAAGAAAACCAAGCTTAAAATTGCATTTCTTAGTGTTTCTTTTTTCAAGTCGTCGTGAATCCGTTTCAAATGAAAAAATTGCTGTTTGAAAAAGATTGTATTTGTGATGCTGAAAACATGCTGGGCGGGCCACAAGCTCCCCCATCCGCTCCATTCCAATACATCCACTTGTAGACAAATAGATCCAAATACATATTCGTTTTCCTCATCTGAGCTCATCTGGTTCAAAACTATACAGCCGGATGACTCCAATATTGTTTGCCGTTTTTCTAGCTCTGGTAATGTTGGGTTGGGGGGTGTGAGAGGGCTTCTGATCTAGCGGTAAAGTGTAAACAGAGAGCTTTCAACTACGTGCTCCACACCATTGGTCCCACCCACAACTCAGAGGTGTATTTCTGAGGAACTCCTGCCGCTCTGCAGAACCTATGTCCTGGAAAACGACACCGTTTTTTAAAAAATCATAATCAAAACATCAGTGGAAGCGCATTTACAATACAAGATGATTGGAGCTAGACGTCCAGAGGCCATGACTCAACTTTTAGAGGGAAATGTGTTTTTTTTTCATTGACAGGCCAGTAAACCTATCACAGATTTGATCTCTACTTTGCCCCGCCCACATACTATTTTCCAAAAACCTCTAAGTTATGCGGAGTCAACGCACTCCTAATACGTCAGGCTTTTAATGGCAACATCAAAAATGATCCATCCAGTTACATGTGAACACAGCCGCCCTGCAATGGGACTTAAGATTTGACCAATATTTTAAATGAGAAGATGTAAGTTCTCCTCAAAATCCACAGAGATTCCGCTGTAGGATTTATCTTTATTTTGAGACAAAGACAGTGGATTTTACAAACACTGTAACAAATTCAAAGGTTCAGATTCCTGCCAATCCATTAATGATTTGACAAAAAAATGTGAATAATGAATGTCATGCTCTTATTTTTTAATTCATGCTTTTTTTCCCAAAACCTCTTATGAGCATCTAAGCGAGAGGTAACAGCTGAAGGTTTTCCTCTGAAGTGTGACCTGACAGTGCTGCAGGCCTGTGGAGACATTTTCACTGCTTTGTTCTTTCAAACATAAAACCTTCACTTTTCTTCCACCTTTGTTTTTATAGACAATCTAAAACTTTCCATGAGTTCTGCCTTCAGTCTCATTTAAAATTTGAGATCAAACCCTCAGCATGCACAGGCACCATCCAAGGTTTGTCTGGAAAATAGGCAGAAAAAGGAGCAGGTATTATTCTCTCCACAATCATCCTCTGAGGAGGTCAAGTTTCCTGTGCTTTGCATGTGTCACCAAGGCAACGGGAAAATTAAATCACTGATAGATGGTTTCTTTCCTTCACAAGAGCTGCCCGCCTGTTTTTTTTTTTGTTTGTTTCTTTTAAACCGTGCTCTTGCAAAATAGGCACAAAGATGAAACTGTAGCTTAGAGTTCTATTTAAAAAGCTTTGATTTTGCACACAGAGATGGAGGAAACTGGTGATTTCTGCAGCACCGTTAACTGACGGGGAGGAGGCCATGCCACGAACAGCTGAGAACGCTGTAACCTGCTGATCCTCTGCCTCTGCAATCAGGTGGACCATCAGGGTTTGAAGCCAGCATAAAGCTACAAATCAAAAAAATGCTTATAGGAGGATCTGGATCTGCTGGTGATGCCCTGAAGTAACACTGACTCGCTAAGCTTGTTAACATGGCATCTTTGCATATTAGCCATTTGTAAATGTTACATCACCAAGCAAAATGGATGGGGACATGCAGCGCCGGATACAGGCATGGGTATGGGGGGGACATAGCCCCCCCACATGCTATATCTGCCCCCTCAAACGTGATAGTAAAAACTCTAAATTGAGTAAAGAAATTAAAAACATAACAAAAAATGAATTTTCTATGCATTTTAGGGGCCTGGAGGGACAGGACATCCACAGCACATCCGGACCTGCCCCCCTGATAGTCTACCGCACCCTATAATGGAGCTGGCTAAATCTAGACCTGTGGAGATGCAAGCTTTGGTGTATTTGTTAAAAGGATAATTGATCAAAATCTTTCTTCAAATATTTCTGTATTTCACACAAGTTTGGAGAATTTCTTGTGCTTTTACTAAAGCAGTGCAATAGTACACAAGTTGATGGTGTCAACACAAGTGTGATCAACAGTGTGTCCTTTATTTCAATGACCTCTCCCTGCATTTGGCTTCAGAAAAGAAAATCTAATTTCAACAGCAAAGAGTATTTGCACCTCTGAGGAGCCTCATTGGTAAATAGTCTTAATTTGTGTCATAGAGTGTTGCCAGAGGTGCAAACGCTTCTGTTTTCTCACTAACTCCCAGATGAATCTGAGGCTAAATGAATTAGCGAGCAACAAAAACAACATTAAACCCAGCTGTCAGTCATTCTGATTGCTGTTTAACCCACTCTGTGTACTCCCAGTCAGCAGTTTGTTACCTACGCGTGTCCTACTGGCAGCACCTGAGCTGAGAGATTAGCCGTGCTGATCATGTCAGACTATTATCCAGGCTGAGGAATTACAACGTGAGAGGAGAGTGAGGCTGCAGAGAAAGAAAACTCAAGAGGAAAAGACAAAAACAAAACTATTGAGTCGTTTATTTTGGTTCAGGGTAATGTCTTAGTCACAGCTGCGCTTACAGGTGAATACAAGCTGCTTGCAGGTAAAAACGGTCAGATCTGTACAGGGCGTGCAGGTGGCCCAGAGGAACTTTCTGTTCATTAACATTTTCTTCTATAGTCATGCTGTTGCTGACAAGTCATAGCAAACGCTTAAACAACGCGTAAGGAAGAGTAGGTTTGAGTGTGGTAGGGGAGACGCAGAGACGACATATGATTTTTTTTTCTTTTTTCGAACCCCCCAAACCCTGCACACTGCAGCCTACAGCCTAACAGAAATTAGAAAAATATACAATCAGAGTGTAGTTTGTGTCTTCATCCTACGGACGTCCTACAGGCACTTGTGTATCAGCTGCACACCTTGTGTGTGCAGCATTTGCGTGTTGTCATTAAGGAACTCACACTGCACTGACGGGTAGAGTGTGGTTTAAAGGCATCGTACGACAGAATCACCTGTACGTCATAAGTGTGTGCAACTTTCATTATCCTTGAAAATACTTAAGGGATCCCTTAAAATTGCCATACAACCCACAAGGAACAGCAAGACACACCTGCACTCCCCTAAAGATGTGGCCACTCCTCTCCACGACCCTACGGATCCAGACAAACCTGCAGCACCCATACGAGTGCATGTGACTAAGGCCAAAAGAGCATCCAGATTTCTTTCTTATTGGGAAAAAAAAGTGATGAGTTGACCTTCACAAAAGGATGCCGGCTAATCAATCACCTGTGACAAATACATGATGTTCCTGATGACATCACAGACAGTGTTTGAGCCCCTCACAGAATGCACATCCACTGGATTCCGATAGGAGTGTAACGATTAATTGATAAATCAACTTCTGTTCCTACAATCCAACCAGATCGATGTGTCTGAGGCACGTTGTTCATTGAATCAACCTATACCGTTATAAAATTGTTTCAAAATGAGGTAAATCGTTTTGGAAAATGCCATTTGGATCCATCACTCCAGTAGGTTTATTTAACTATAATGTTAAAACAACCAAGTTCCATCAAAGCAAACAACACACATGATGCAGCAAAAACTGATCAACCATCATTCCAGTCCAATGCGTGGAAACGTGTGTGTAGCAAACGTGTGAGCGTACAGTGTTGTAGAATGTTGTAATAATGTTCCATTTGGATTATTGTGATGGAAAAATACAACAGCAGGCTGAACTTCATCAAACTAAAATGTGAATGGATTTGACACTCATTCTTGTTTATTTGTACACGTTTATTTACACTTGATTATCTTGTAAAAAATATAAGGAATCTGGAAAACTTCACCTGCTCTGTTTATAACCAGGTATTGATCCATTTATTCAAAATGAACCAATATGGACTATGAAGTTCAAACGAATTGTTACACCACTAGATTCCATACATGCCTTGAGTGTTTTGTTGTCTCTCATTCAACAGGTTTTACTGAACTTTTCTGCAGGATGTGACATCACCAAATCCTGGAGGGCCTGAAAAGGACAAACTATGCAGGACGAACAAAATTGGAGGAGTTTCTCCCAAACTGCAAGCTCTCTGTCTGGGAGGGAAGTCACTGACAGCACAACAGGTCATTTCTTTCAATGTTTTGCTCTTTAGAACCTGATAAAAACCCTTAACTTTTAATTAAAAATATGAACTATTTAGAATTTTTGAGATTAAACACTATAAAATGTCCCAAAGCTTTCTTCTAGCCATGAATTCAGCTCAAGAAAGACTAAACTTGATTTCCTATCAATCAAACTTTTCTTGGTTGATTTAAACGGGTCATCTAAATGTTTAGAGAAGGTTTAACACAAGTTCCGTGTGTGGTTGGCTGGTGGAACCAAAGGCACGGCTACAGTTTCGACTGTTTTATCCTCAGATAACCAACTTCTTTAGACATTATGCAACATCCCAACACTAATCCCTCGCTGCTCAATTTGATCTCACTTTTTGAGGAACAGAATGACCAGCTAGATAGATGGTCTGTGCGTTGCTGCGTCCTGATCTTTTATTCAGGAGAAGATTGAGCTCAACAAACTCAAGAAATAGCGAGTTGTAAGATGAACAGTATTGAACAAAGTTAACATTTTTAGATTGTAAAGAGTGTTAGTTTACCTGCAGCGTGCTGGACCAAACCGATGTTTCTGAAGGAACAGACGCGGTTCGGATACAAATTTCTCCTTTTTGCTCTCTCAAGTACCCAACTACACCCTTTAGGATTGCCTCTGTATGGATCAGTTATCAATGTGTTGAAGTCCTTGACTGTATATAGAAACCTGGACAGAGTGGGTGTGACATCATCTGTAGAAAATGCCTTACCGATGGCTCAAGCAAAATGAAGCCAATTCGGTCACCATTTTTCCGTGATTCTTACATCACCATGTTGGAACCAGACGTCCCCAGTAGGCATTGCTGTCACCAATCAGGAGTGCGCTTGTTGGAAGTCCACACCCCTTCCACTGAAAGCAGCACCGGAGAATGTGTCAATCAAATATTTGAGGTGGGGGCCAGCAGGCAAGTAGACGTTAAATAGGAACAAGAATTGTTATTCTGAGCAATGGAATGACTGAGATAAAGCGGTTTATTTCTCTATAGAAGTCAATGGGATTGTTGCTTTTTGGAGCCAGCAGATACTTCCTGAATGCCAGGAGGAGGGGTCACTCAGTCCAGTTCTCTTATACAGTCAATGATTGGAACTCTGCTGTAAGCGCAGGGTCTGATTCTAACTGGTTTATCAGAAGTGCCACGTGTGCTGCAGTGTTGTGTCTGCAGCTTGATGCAGACAAGCAGTAGGTAGGGGTCAAAAGGTCAATCTTTCATCACTAAAACTTACACAATTTATACAAAAAAAACATTCTCTCAGTCTATTCTACAACAATGTGCCACAGCAAACCCACATGACAAGATGTGTTTTCCATGTTCCATTTGCTTGTGTTTTAATAGTTACATTTTGCACATTTTGTTGTGTTTGTTTTTTGTCAAACACTTTTATTTCTTCCTGTTCTCACCTTGACTTTCTCACTGCTGACTCCTGCACTTTTAACTCCTATCTTTTAACATATCGTAATAACTTTTGTGAAATGTTAAAATAAAGGGCGTTTTTGTTTTGTTCTATTTAATTGGTTTATATTGATATGAAGAATTTGTGATTTTTTTGTGTGGATGAACTCGCCATTTAATGGGCACCAGCGTGTTAGAGGAACTGTATGAATAAATAAATAAGAGGATGGATATATGGATGGAGGGATTATTTCTTTTTTTCATTGTTTGGTCATAAATGAGGCATTCGTCGTATGTTTCATCAGTTCATCAGCAGAACACCTGGAGGTCTTGGAAGAGAATGTGTGGAGCCTGACTCTGCCCTATGCTGCTCATATTAGCACAGGCAGTGAGCAGACGTTGTTTGGACGGTAAAGGGAGGGAGCATGCAGAGGTCAAATCTAACTCTGCAACATCAGATCATTTCATGATCAATTGTATTTACAATCTGTTTGTTTTCCTCCCTCCAAAATAAAAGCCCTGCTGACCTTAACTTCCACCCTCCTTGTGTGGATTTAGCGGTCGGTACCTGAAGGCAGCATTAGGGCCTCAGCCTTCTTGCGTCACGAGCAATTAAAGCTTGTAGCTACAGTAAGGTAAGCCTCTTGTGTGCAGACAGCCTGCGGACTCCAGGGCTGCAAAGGATGTTCTGTGACTTGTTTTGATGTATGATGGGAGAAGACTGACGCGTCAGTGGCGCACGGCTTGCGCACCGGGTGACCCTATGACCCACAAGCTTTTCGCGCCTGACCCACACCTGAACCCTTGACCTGCCTGGTGCGCAGCAGCAGCTTTCCAACTCCCCACCAGCGTTGGAGTGATACTCTTTTACGCCCGGGAGTCAAATCCGAGTATTATGGGATGACTGACAGGCGTCACATTTGGGTATTTTTGCTTCATATCTTCTAATAGAGAAATGTGTTGGAACACAGAGTGCCAAATCTTGCTTACCCAGATTGACGCCGATGGGTACATATTAAATTATATTAAGGCATTAATTATAGCACTATGGATGATTAGATTACCCTCAAGAAATTTAGTAGAAACGGTGTCGCTTAGCAACGTGCCATCCAAGAGCTGTGGCAAAGCTGGCAAACACCTTAAGAGGGAATCAGTGGTGAAAACGTTTCCTGAAGCTCTTCGTTTCTCCAGAGCGGGTCGAACGTTTCAGCAGCGACAATCACAGCCGCTGTTTCTGGAAAGAGCTGCACATTCCAGGCCTGCAGCCCAACTGACGCAGGTTGGCTTCATGAGCACGCTCAGTGCGTTACTCACTCTGGTCATCTCAGAAACCCCCCTGCTGCTGCTGAGCTTTCCCCGTCCACACAACTTTCCCCCTCCGTGTGTGAAAACGAAACTTTCCTTCCAGCGCGACTCTTTCTGGCAAAGGCGCGCGCGCCGTGAACGGAGCTCGTGGATGTTAAAACAGGAACCGTAGCGGATTGGATTAAACCGAATGCGCTGGTTTCGATGGCACATTCTGGGCGCGTTGCCCTTGTTTGTGCGGCGCGTCCGAACCCCAGCTTCACTCAGCTGCGCGTAATTCATCTGCCCGTTCTGGCTTTTCCCCTTCACGCGCAGTAAATGTGCGGGGAGGTTTTTTAAGAAGACGCACGCGGGTGAAACGTGCGTGAACACGCAGCTTCCCAGTGCGGTGATGAAATGATATTACTGTCAAACTGCAAGAAACCTTGTGCTGTAATGATGAACTGATTAGTGTTGAGCGTCTGATTATGGGTCGGCCGCGCGCAGAGTCCGCGCTGATGCGCGCGAGGGGAGGGAATCCCTTCAGTGTCTGACGCTGCCTTTTACCAAGGAAACCCACACGCGCTCGCTGACGCAACTGCCCATTTTAGGAAACGTGCGTCAATGGTCTCCAGCACGTCGGAGAAACAGTGATCTTCGGAGCGCGCGCGCGCTCATGTCCGACACAAGGCTGCAGGATTTGGAGACACGCGGCAGTTCTCATGTAGAACAACAACAACAATAATAACAATAATAACAACAATGAAGGCTCAATCCGACCCAGCGTTCGGCTGGGTTCTACTGGGTCCGAACAGCAGCGGATGAAGCTCTCTCCTCTCTCTTCGACTCGACCCCTCCCCTCCCCTCCCCTCCCCGGCAGGAATTGCACCGCCTCTGCGTGACGTGGGTAGTGTCGTTGGTGTTGAAAAGCCGTTGCCGTTCTTCATAGTGCCATTGAAGTGAGTCATCTGTAGGAAGTGGGCTAAAAGGGAAAAGAAACAAGTTCGAAGTGTTCCGCGAGCAGCTCCGCGTTCAGCAGTAGGCCAGGCCACGGAAAAACACGCACAAGACTGAGAACAGGCACGCGGGGCTTTAAAGCCAACCTTAGCGCGCGCGTGAGTCACTCCAGCCCCCCTGGCCCCCGCCGGATCCGTTCGCTGTCGGTGCGCTTCTGACTTTAAACTGAAGTTTGCGCACCTGAGAGGACCTTTGACAGAAACACCGACTTAGGCGAACAACACCACAAAAGATTTTACGCGCAGGAATAACGCCAAAAAAGTAACATTTAACTTAGATTTTCGGTAAGATGTTTTAGGTCGGAAGCACTTTGGCTCTTTAGTGTTATTCTTTTTCCTGTTGGTGCCTTCGATCTGCGAGGATTTGGTGACAGAGGCCCCAGCGCTCCACACAGTTCTCGAAAACCTTCCTCCTTCCTGGATCATGTACCAGGACTACTCCGGGAACTACGACACCTCGTCCCGCGGCAGCAGCACCTCTCCGGCCCAGCCAGAGTCCTTCACAAGCGGCAGCAGCACGATCGGGAGTCCGATCTCTACCTCAAGCTACCAGGTAAGACTCCAGGTCTGCGCGCGCGCGCCTGCTGACAGGAAAACGGCGGATCAGTTCAGCCTCTTCTCCTCTTTTAGATCATTTCTTACATTTTTCTGTCTTTGACATATCATTTGGACTGAGCGGCTCCTCTGTGATGGAACAGATGGACGCAGATCCACCGAATCCGGTTGATTCAACAGACGCAGCGTTTGATCCAAATCTGGCAACATTATGGATTAAAAAAATGTTGGAAAATAAGGCGCAGCTGCGCTTTATGGAATATCCATCAACATTTCCAGAACGTGTGTTTGCTTCCACATTTATTCTAAATTTCATGGCGCCGGTGGACAGTCGGTTAACGCGCATGCACGGATCCCGAGGCGATGACCAAGCTGGAGGGGGGGCGCAACAGGCTGGTTACTTCCGCCTTTATGGAAGTGGAGGTATCTCTGCTATCAGAATGCCTTTTTTCCCCTTTTCCAAACGTGGCCGCCGTGTCGCTGCGCGGTCTAATGCGATCAGACAGGGAGCCGGGATGCGCATGACACGTTTCCTGCGGCGGGAAGGGAAGCGGCGCTCTGGCCGGGAGCGCGGAGCGACCACGGGCTCGCATTTCCGCCAAATTCCGTGAAATGGCAGCTGTCAGGTTGCTGCGCTCGTGCGGAGACGCAGCTTTACGCCAAACCCTCCTGCAGCTCGTCTGCGCCATTTTACCGAAGGTCACACGTTCTGGAGGAGAAGCGCCGCGCAGCGCCGCGCAGGGCCGCGCCGTGCGCTCCCGCCCCGTCTCCAAATTCTAGGATCTGAATCCGGGAAGAGGCTTGTCGTTTCTGAGGGAGGTTTTACTGGGAAAAAGAGCGCTTCAAACCACATTACAGTAAACGACGGATTTATCACTGCGTGCCTCTTATCACTTCTGTGTTTTCCATTAGTCGTGGGCTGGAACTTCACGTCTGTATGTCAGAGGAAAACAACACTTCTTTTCTATTTTAGTCGGTGTGGAAAATAAAAACACAAATCAAGCGTTTGATGATGTTTGTGTCTCTCATAATAATCTCATAAACACTTGGTTTGTGTGATTTTATCCTCCATGGAGGCTTCATTCCTCTCACTCTAGAACAAAACACACATCCCTTAGATCATTCAGGACAATAAGACCTGCATGCCGTAACTGGCAGCTTTCCCCTGACTGGAAACCAGAGGATTTTACATGTGCTCAGCAAACTACCCCCCCCCCCCCCACCCCCCCCCACACACACACACACACAGTGACTCACCAGAGAAACAGGCTGAGAGACAGGCTGCCGGGATATCCGACGGAAAGTCGGGAATAACGCGCAATGAATGTGTGGATGTGCGTAAATTACGCACGGGGCCCCCGACGCGGCGCATTCTTTTAGGGGCACATGGAAATGATGGAGAGCGGATCTGATGTCGGTTCTGAGAGTGGAGAGATGCAAAAGCATTTCATAGAGGTGCGTGGAGTGAACAGGACAGTCAGGAAACATTTGGAGCATCCAAACAAATATTTCTGACACAACATTTTATGAAATATTAGTTTCCATGATTACTCTCCAAGGTTCAACATGGATGAATCATAACTCAAAGTTTGAGATTTGTTGATGGTGATTCTGGCTCACCTGTTCCTTTCCTCTCCTCTGTTCCTGCAGAAGTTCAGGGTTGACATGCCAGGTTCCAATAGTGCCTTCATCCCCACAATCAATGCAATCACAACAAGCCAGGACCTGCAGTGGATGGTGCAGCCCACGGTCATCACCTCCATGTCCAACCCTTACTCTCGTTCCCACCCGTACGGCCATCACCTGACCAACGGACCGGGGCTGCTGGGTCACAACACGCTGGCTCGACCCGGAGTCATACGCTCCATCGGCGACGCCAGAGGCCGACGCAAACGAGACGAGCAGGTGAGTGATTGACAACATAGGAGGATGAGACATGTCATGTTAAGCACATTTAAAGGAGGAATCATATGGTGAGCTGAATCCATGCATCTATTTTTTTCTTACTTGCCCTCAGCTCACCCCAGAGGAGGAGGAGAAGAGGAGGGTGCGGCGTGAGAGGAACAAACTGGCTGCAGCTAAGTGCCGCAATCGCAGGCGAGAGCTCACTGAGATGCTGCAAGGGGTGAGTTCTACACCCATCCATCTGTGTTCTGACCTTCCTCCTAAAGAAAGAAATGAACTCCTGTGCCAAACTGTAGAAGCAGGCTGGTCTTTCTGAGCTTCTTTATGGCGTCACTTTGACTCTTTAAGGTTGAAGCGACAGATGAAAAGCTTCTTGTTTCTGCTGCAGACAGAAGAAGTTTTGCTGCTCGCGGCTTACTGTCAGTATCACCGTCTAAATGGAGCAATCGGTCAGATCACAGTGAGTTGGTGCTGAACAGATCATAAAAATATGCCTGGTGTGGAATTTGGAGCAGGCTTGGGAGGATAGGACATTCTGTATAGAGGCGAGGGGTTTGACCCTGCAGCTACTGCAACAATTCCACAGAAACTTCTAGTTCCTTTTTCACACACAGAGGGAAAAACTGTCGAAATGTTTGCCTTGCGCGTCGCCTGAAAGCATTGAAGAGCTTGGCTTCACCCCTCCTTTCTTCAGTTTCTTCTTAACTACTTCCTCATACCTTTGCCCACAAGCCAAAGTTCTCTGAGATCACCAGAGCAGAACTTTCTGGATCTGCCTCCTTGATCTACATCTGTTGTATTCTGAGACATGAACACATACTCGGCCATGGCTGTATGCTCATGAAATCTTATGTCTTCAATGACATTTAAAAGTCTTTGTTTGGCTAATTTTGCATGAGGAAGTAAACACTGCCCTCTTCTGGAGCTTCAGAGAATCACCAGCAATTCTGGAAAGTGTTCATTTTGAGTTTTTATTTCACTCCAAGCTCAATTTGTGTTTCCTCCTTCCCCAGGAGACGGAGAAGCTGGAGGAGGAGAAGGCCGACCTGCAGAAGGAGATCGAGAACCTGCAAAAGGAGAAAGACAAGCTGGAGTTCATGCTCGTCGCTCACAACCCCGTGTGCAAGCTGCCCCTGTCCGAGCGCCACCAGCCTTCGGCGCAGCAGCAGCAGCAGCAGTGCAACCTGCTCCCGCTGTCCATGCACCCCGGCGTGGGCTCCAGGGCGCAGATGAACCACGTGGTGGTGAAGCAGGAGCCGGAAGATGCAGACGAAGATCTGAACAAACCGCAGCGCTCCGTCATCAAGCCCATCTGCATCAGTGGCGGCGTGGCAGCGGCAGGCGGCGGCTTGTACTGTCCAGACGCAGACAGCCTGAACACGCCTGTGGTGGTGGCCTCCACCCCAGCCACGACCCCCAATGCCCCCAACCTCATATTTACCTACCCCAACATGCTGGAGCCAGAGAGCCCCTCACCCTCCTCTGAGTCCTGCTCAAAGGCCCACCGGCGGAGCAGCAGCAGCGGCGGGGATCAGTCCTCCGACTCCCTCAACTCCCCCACCCTCCTGGCCCTCTGAGTGGAGGAGCCGCCCATGCCAGGAAGTAACACTGTGGTCAAACCCCAGGATCAACTGCCCCTTTACCCCCCTCCTTCCTGTGTTTTTGAAGCACATTCAAAAGTCTGGACCAAGTCGACCGCGTGAGCCGTCTCCCCTCCAGGTTCAAAGGAGGGGGGAACCAATAAGTACCACGCCAGGTCTTTCTCCCCGCCCCCACCGAGAATTTTTTCAATTGGTGAAAATGTGCAACAGTCCTAAATGGCGTCATCCTGTCACCATTTCAACTCCGGGGGTCATCTTGTTTACAGACGATTCTGAAGAAACCTGCCTGAACGTACGCGGCAATCATGACTGATGGGACCACAGAACAACTCTTTCCTATATTTTTATTGACTATATCCTAAAAGCCATGTTGTTGACACTTGCACTCTGCCAAAACGAATAAATGAATAAATCACTAAGCGAGGCCAGCTTTTTGCTGGAGTTTTATGGAGAAACAAAGACGTCGTCTTGGCTTTTTTTCATTGAGATTTGTCTTTTCTTGTCGATATTGCGACTAGGCTCTGAGAGTGTGTAGACTTCTCGGCTGTTTTCTCCATGACTTTCAGTGTATTTATGGCCTGTGTAATGGAGTTTCAGAACTGTTTTGTTGTTCTCTTCTTTAATCCGCCTGTAGAAAAGCAGTTTGAGCCGAGCCCTCCTCAGTGTTGCAAAGGAAATGAACCCTTCAGCACTTCCTGTTTCGCCATAGTGGCTTGACTTTCCAGTAGTATTGTGTGCTTTTCCTCAGCGATTCTGTATCTGAACTTTACGACCTGTTTTTTGACAAAGTGTACGTGATTTACATTGATGTCAGGGACGATATTTGGTGTTTCTTGAAGAGCGCAGCAGAGTGTCTGGCTGTTCCAGAGGCGGCGAGCAGCAGCCGCCGCCGCTGCCAGCTCAGTCAGTCCCACACGTTTGAACAAAACCTTCCTCCTGCACGAAACATCTTGGTTTTTCAAACATCTCTCTCCGTTCAGCGCTCCGTCTTGGGGGCCGGACAGGTTGCAAGAAGCCCAAAAATCAGATTCATGTTAATCCTGTGATTTGTGTGTCTGTGTCTGATAGGAGGGATTTTGCTCAAATCTGGAGAAGCCTGTGTGGTCCAGACTATCGCCACTCGCCAATGATGTCAACCCTCTTTTGCAGTGTTTGTATTTCAGTCTTTTTTTTAGAAAAGAGTTGGGAATTCTCCTTTAGATGTTCTGATTTTTGGGTACACGAAAGCTCTGCTGGATCTGAAACCGGCACAAAGATTTAGTCAAGAATCGGCAGAGAGGACGAAGACCACGAACCGCATCATGGAGTGGAGACCAGCAACGTTTTCAAAGAGGTTTTACTGCCACGCACTAAGAAGGGCAGACCAGTGAAATTTGAAACTTGTCCTTTTGTTTACTTGAGACATTTCTAATGAATCTACCGTCAGGTTTCTGTGATCAGAGGGGACATAAAGTTGCGCAGGATGCAGAAACTGCATTTCTTTTGCAATTCAATACAAGCTGCTGCTACTTGTTAAGGAGAAACGCAGACACATGCTGGGTGTTTCTATTGGGATTTAATGTGACTAGCTGTTAATGCACCCAAGGGGTCCTTCATCCTGCAGGACGGCACAAATGCAGCGCTCCGTCTACGTGCTGGAACCCTACGGAGCCCTTCAAACACACATAGGAAAGCCATGGACTGTAGATCTTCTGCTCTACATGTCACCTGTTGTCTGTTCTACTGTTAATTCTTTTTTTTTTTTTTTTCAAATGCTTTAACTGTTTTAAATAATTCAAAATGAGTAAAAACAGCAATATGTAAAGCAGTGTTTGTTAATTTAAAAGATAAATGATAATAAAATAATTTTCAACTTGAAATTTGCTTCTTTTTTTGTCTTTGCGTGTGATTCTCCATCAGTTCATTCATCCTGATGATTTCAGAGAGACGTCAGTCAACAGCTTTCTCAGCTCGGCTTGAACTGAATCATAGAAAAGACTGTATGTTTGGGTGATAAAATACATAAAATGAAGGCTACACAAAAAAATAAGAAATGTAAAAATGCTGAAAAACCACATAATCAAAGGCAACGTCAGCTAGAACGTCGTCCGATAGTAGAAGTTTAGAGTTTTTCCTGTTCTGGAGAGAATTCTGACAGTGGAGGTGTGATCCAGAGCCAGCAGGGTTTTGCTGTGTGAGGGTTAAGCCGTTTTGACTGTTAGAGGAGGGCAGCATGGTGGTGTAGTGGTCAGCACTCTCTCCTAACAGCCAAATAGTCCTGGTTCAAATCCCATGTGTTCTCTCTGTGTGGAGTTTGCATGTTCTCCTGGTGCATTCCCTGGGAACTCTGTTCCTCCCACAACATGACCCCATTGGTCTTTGGTCCATTAGTCTAAATCGCCTGGTGTGAGTGTGTGACCCTGCAACAGACTGGAGACCAGTTCAGGCTGGATCATGTCTTTATCCAACAGGAGCTGGGATCAACTCCAGCACACTTATGACCCTGGAAGGGATTCAGCAGGTTCTGAAGATGGATGGACTTCTAGGGGAACAAGAGGACAGTTCAAGTGTTTGTGATCTGTTTCCTTTTTGTGTCTACAGCTAACGAGTCCTTTTTCAATTCCTTTATTTGACGTTTGCTGCTCTCTAGTGGTCACAGTCGTAAACTGCAGGATAAAGTCCTTAAAGAGGGCTGGTTCTCTCATTTCAAAACTGTTCTTCTTTTTCCACAAATTTAAA
Organism: Oryzias celebensis; assembly: GCA_014656515.1. Classification (NCBI taxonomy): domain Eukaryota; kingdom Metazoa; phylum Chordata; class Actinopteri; order Beloniformes; family Adrianichthyidae; genus Oryzias; species Oryzias celebensis. The sequence continues at coordinate 31,978,001 of BNCR01000005.1, read as the reverse complement.
GCATCTTAAAATAAAAAAAAAGACTGTTGAACAGTAACAGTTGAAAAAGGTATTAAAGAAAGGAGGAGCACATATGGCCTTACAGTCCCACTCTAATCATATGCTCTCAATTCAAAACGATTTGAATAAAGCAAAACTCAGACATGCATCTTCAAGCTTAATTTCCTTCACTTATGACCTCCATCATGAAAACATGCTACAAGAACATGTTAAGCACACTGAAAACACCATTTTCATTGAAGTTGAGACGTTATGGCTAATGATCATCTAAACATCTATATGTCTGAACCGTCTGTCACGTTAGTATTTTCTTGAAAATATTCATCAAAAGGTGAGTGAATTGTGAATTTTGGCAGCTGAAACTGCGTTTCAGTTTCATATTTGTTCACAAACGCTTTGTTCATTTTCATCAGTTCAGAACTGAATTAAACTTTTTTACATTTACTGTAAAATTTCCACTCAGGAAAAAAAAACTGCAGCCTGTCATTCATCTGTGGTTCAGGAAATACATAATCCAAAAAATGAATTATACTTTAGAAAGCAACAATGTGCAGCTTAAAAAGTCATTTCAAAATGAAAGGGGAAAAATCCTCCAGCAGGTGGCGCTGTTTGGATGTGTAGCCAGTTGTGGCCTGTTTTGTTTTGAGGGTCATTGTTGGGAAAAAAAAACAAACCTAAAATTCCTGTAAATGTAACATATGAGAGGAAAAAATCAATTTGTTTTAGTTTGACTTTTTTTAACTCTCATTTTTTTAAAGGGTCAAAAAGGGCAGAAGGATTCCAGCACCGATACTTGAATGGAGCCTTTCAGTTAAACCAAATGTAAAGGGACGGGTTTAGGGAATTACACTTTATTGTGTAATACATACCACAACCACAAAGACTCACCAACTAAAAATCTGGTTCTGTTCATAAACTGTTACACTTGGGTGAGATTTCTGCATGAAAAGCAGGCTGGTCGAAGAGGAAGGCTCACCTGCGCTTCTCCGTGTTGTGCAACAGCGGCGTGAAAGCAGCTTCAGACGTGAACGTGAGGAGCAGCAGGTTGTGCGGTGCAGAACAGACATGTTCAAACAGGAAGAGATGGAGCAAGTTTGATCCAGGATCAGTCTGTCTACTCACTGACAGCTGATGTTTAACCCCCGTCCTCAGGGGACAACGTCCTGCATGTTTTCAATCCTTCTCGTGATTTAGATCATCATGACCCTCTGCAGGGATCGTTCAAAGCGCAGGACAGGAGAGAGAACATGCAGGACAGTCTGCCCTGAGGACAGGGGTTTGGGAAGAATGCTCACACCCTAACACAAACACACAACACAAACACACACATGCAGACACACTAACACAAACACACACATGCAGAGACACTAAACACAAACACACATGCAGACACACAAACACACACATGCAGACACACTAACACAAACACACATGCAGACACACTAACACAAACACACACATGCAGAGACACTAACACAAACACACACATGCAGACACACTAACACAAACACACATGCAGAGACACTAACACAAACACACACATGCAGACACACTAACACAAACACACATGCAGAGACACTAACACAAACACACACATGCAGACACACTAACACACACATGCAGACACACTAACACAAACACACACATGCAGACACACTAACACACACACACATGCAGAGACACTAACACAAACACACATGCAGAGACACTAACACAAACACACACATGCAGACACACTAACAACACAAAAACAAAAAAAAAAAAAAAAAAAAAAAAAAAAAAAAAAAAAAAAACACATGCAGACACACTAACACAAACACACACATGCAGACACACTAACACACACACACATGCAGAGACACTAACACAAACACACATGCAGAGACACTAACACAAACACACATGCAGACACACTAACACACACATGCAGACACACTAACACAAACACACACATGCAGAACACAAACAAACACACATGCAGAGACACTAACACAAACACACATGCAGAGACACTAACACAAACACACATGCAGAGACACTAACACAAACACACATGCAGACACACTAACACACACACAACACACATGCAGACACACTAACACAAACACACACATGCAGACACACAAAAAATAACACAAACACACACATGCAGACACACTAACACACACATGCAGACACACTAACACAAACACACATGCAGACACACTAACACAAACACACATGCAGAGACACTAACACAAACACACATGCAGACACTAACACAAACAACACTAACACAACACACACACATGCAGACACACTAACACAAACACACATGCAGAGACACTAACACAAAAAAAAGAAAAAAAAAAAAAAAAAAAAAAAAAAAAAAAAAAAAAAAAAAAAAAAAAAAAAAAAAAAAAAAAAAAAAAAAACACACATGCAGAACACTAACACAAACACACATGCAGACACACTAACACAAACACACATGCAGAACACAACACAAAACACATGCAGACACACTAACACAAACACACACATGCAGAGACACTAACACAAACACACACATGCAGAGACACTAACACAAACACACATGCAGACACACTAACACAAACACACATGCAGAGACACTAACACAAACACACATGCAGAGACACTAACACAAACACACATGCAGAACACTAACACAAACACACAATGCAGACACACTAACACAAACACACATGCAGAGACACTAACACAAACACACACATGCAGAGACACTAACACAAAACACACATGCAGAACACTAACAAAAACAACATGCAAAAAAACAAAAACAAACAAAAAAAAAAAAAAAAAAAAAAAAAAAAAAAAAAAAAAAAAAAAAAAAAAAAAAAAAAAAAAAAAAAAAAAAAAAAAAAAAAAAAAAAAAACACTAACACAAACACAAATGCAGAGACACTAACACAAACACACACATGCAGAGACACTAACACAAACACACATGCAGAGACACTAACACACACACACACACATGCAGACACACTAACACAAACACACACATGCAGAGACACTAACACACACACACACATGCAGACACACTAACACAAACACACACATGCAGACACACTAACACAAACACACACATGCAGAGACACTAACACAAACACACACATGCAGACACACTAACACAAACACACATGCAGAGACACTAACACACAACACACACATGCAGACACACTAACACAAACACACACATGCAGAGACACTAACACAAACACACACATGCAGACACACTAACACAAACACACACATGCAGACACACTAACACAAACACACACATGCAGAGACACTAACACAAACACACACATGCAGACACACTAACACAAACACACACATGCAGAGACACTAACACAAAACACACATGCAGACACAAAAAAACACAAAAAAACAAAAAAACATGCAGAACACTAACACAAACACACACATGCAGACACACTAACACACAACACAACACACACATGCAGACACACTAACACAAACACACACATGCAGAGCACACTAACACACACACAACACAACACACACATGCAGACACACTAACACAAACACACACATGCAGACACACTAACACAAACACACATCAGCATGCAGACACACTAACACAAACACACACATGCAGAGACACTAACACAACACACACATGTCACTAACACAAACACACACATGCAGACACACTAACACAAACACACACATGCAGAACACTAACACAAACACACACATGCAGACACACTAACACAACACACACATGCAGACACACTAACACAAACACACATGCAGAACACACAAACAACAAAAACACACACATGCAGAACACTAACACAAACACACACATGCAGAGACACTAACACAAACACACACATGCAGAGACACTAACACACACACACACACACGCAGACACACTAACACAAACACACACATGCAGAGACACTAACACACACACACACACATGCAGACACACTAACACAAACACACACATGCAGAGACACTAACACACACACACACACATGCAGACACACTAACACAAACACACACATGCAGACAAACTAACACACACACACATGCAGAGACACTAACACAAACACACACATGCAGAGATACTAACACAAACACACATGCAGAGACACTAACACACACACACACATGCACAGACACTAACACAACACACACATACAGAGACACTAACACACACACACACACATGCAGAGACACTAACACAAACACACATGCAGACACACGTAACAAACACACAAAGCTGTGGTGAGCTTGTCTTTTCAGAGCTAAACTCGGATTTAATATGATTTTAGAAAAGTTAGTAATTATATGTATGAATGTGTAGTAAACACATGCATGAATGTTGCATTTCCATCCATCCATTTTCTAAACCTGCTAAATCTCTGTCGCGGTCCCGGGGCTGCCCAGCCTGTCTTGGCTACTGTTGGGCAAAGGCAGGGTACACACTTTAGAGTCACCTAATAACCTGTGAAGCTTGTTTTTGGACTGTGGGAGGAAGCCGGAGAAAACCCATGCGTGCACAGGGAGAACATACAAACTCCACACAGAAAAGACCCAGCTGGGATTCAAACCAGGGACCTCTCAATGATACATGTGAGTTCTCAAACCACTACACCACCGTGAAACCCCAATTTTGCATCTATGAAATGTTTTTGTGTTTACAATATAGTGAAGCATTCCTAAAATAATACAACAGTACAGTATGGAATTATAGATTTTGTTAACACAGCTGTTTTTATGGGTTTTGGGAAGAAAAGCTGGATTAGGAAAAGTGGGACACTGAGAGGACAGAAGACAGCAGACAGAAATATAGCACAAGGTGGAGGTTTAAAAAGAGCCAGTCTGTGACAGGATCCAGAGAGGGAGGGACATCTAGAGAGGTCCAGGTTTGATCTGAAAAGGCGAGGAATGAAGGTCAGCTGCAGCAACACAGAGAAGCTTTGTGTAAATGAGAGGAACTTCAGAGGAACAGCGACAACACAAGGAGAAGAAGTAAAGAAGGTGGAGGACTTTAATGACATTTTTTTACTTTTTTGAATTTTTGAAATGTCAAAATTCAAAAAGAAACAGAATGAGAGCGTTCTGGTTAAATCCACTTTTTTAATCACATATTAAAGTAGTTGATACACAGAAACTTCTTTGAAGCGGAAAATGTGGAAAATGTGTCACTAATAAATTCAGTACAAAAGAGAATATTTCTGATATCTCATAAAGATTAACCGTTTTATATAAACCATAAAAATGCCAGTTGAGAAATGTCCATGTTTGTTTTAGGACCACAAGTCTAGTACATCCAATGACTTTCAAATTAAGAGTCCTCCTGCTCTGAAAGTTTCTGAACATAACAGCTGAAAGGTCATTGCAGGCGTCACAGGACCGTGTGGCACAGCGGGCAGGTGCTGTATTTACTGATCTCCTGCTCCAGAGCGCAGTGTTTGCACACGCTGCACATCCAGAACTGATACTCCTGGATCGGCAGGCCCGTCACGATGCATGTCGGCAATTTTTCCTCTGGGCTGGAAAAACGGAAGAGCACATGACATAAACGGAAACTAAAAGCTTCCTCAGATGTCTGTCACTGGTGCTCGACCCGGTGGACCTCTTACCTGTCTGAGAGGTCAGCCTCCACCATGCGGCTGTCTTTGGGAGCATGTTTGGTAAAAATCTCCATGGCCAGATCTTTGTAGAGCTGCTGCTGCTCAGGGCTTTGACCTTCCAGAGATTCCAGCTTGATGAAGGCCCGCGAGCACGTCCCAAAGGCCCGGCTGGAAGCGGCGCAGGCGGCAAGAAGGGAGTAGATCTCCACAGCAGGAATGATGTCTTCGTACTCGCGCAGGTGAAGAGCTTCGAAACAGGAGAAAACGCATTTGAATAAGTTTTGGTTACAACAACCTGATGCTGCTGAGAAACCAGGAACCCAGACATGTATGGAGAGAAAATAGTCTCACTGCGTTTGTGTGTGCACAATTCTTCATTTGTAACCTATACAAAACATTTTGTGCGTAACTGTGTGTGTACTTGCAAATGTATATTCACATGTACAATCAAATATCAAATAAATATAAAATACAGTTTACACACACGATTTAAATAACACCATCTTAAAACTAACAACAAACTCAAAACGGTTCCTACACAAACAAATCTTTAAATAGTACACACCAATCGCCTAATACACACACAAGACCACATTTACACACAAGTGCACAAAGAGTTGTGAGAGTGTTCACATCTCCAGATTTGTGTTAATCGTTTATCAGACGCTTATAACTAAGAAGTTTTTGATATTTAAGTATACCAGTGAATACACAATTCAAGCGCACACACAGTTACACACAAAATGTTTTGTATGAGTTACAAATGAAGTTTTACGTGAACACAAATCCAGTGAGTCTATTTTCTCTCCATAGAAATGTAAATGACTTTTGACCCTGGGGCAACAATGAGATGAACTGAAACAGCTTGGAAACAACAGCAACGGAGTTCATGATTCAGGTTTTTACAATCATTCATCACATCAGATGAAGACATTTTGCTTAATGCAGTCGTGTCAGCAAAGGAAACTTATTGTTTTGCATGTTTCCCTTTTTGACCACAAGGTGATTTTTAAATAAAAAGCTGTCTTATTGCTGCATGATTGGCTGCTCATTTTTCTGATCATTTGAGTCTCTGAACCAGGGGTGTCCAAATCCGGGCCTCGGGGGTCAGTGTCCTACATGTTTTCCAACCAACCTGCCATTGAAGCTCCTTATTGACTAAACACACCTGATCCAGGTAATCAACAGCAAATTTCTAGATTTCTGGAAGACCAGCAGGAGGCCGACCCTCAATAACTTCAGTTTGACCCCCCAGCTCCCACCCCTGCTCCTGTTGTGTACCTGTGCGCATGGCGTTCTCCATGAGGCCTGCATAAAGCTGCCTTTGAGCAAGCAGGAAGAAGTGATATGCCTCCGCACCTCGCCAGGCGTTGTCCACAATGCGAGTTTCTGAAGAGCAGGCATCCACCTCCAGAAGGCCTGCAAGGGCTGACGTCACCTACATCCACAAACAAAAAACCAGGAACATGGAGAGACATGCTGAACACAGAGACGTCAAAATTCAGTTTGTCACTTTGATCATTCTGCACTTGTAAGGCTAAACTGGGGTGTATTGGAGCCAGAACACTGAGCGATTTACCTCAAACTTGTTTCCTTTAGTCTTGCTCTGCTGTGACGTCTTCACCTGCTCCTGGTAGCTTTCAACAAGCTGCGCTGCGAGCACGAACAGCTTCTTCACCCTAAGAGGGTTGCTCTTCTTCTTGGCTTCATCTTCTGCTATCTACAAACCCAAGATGCCACAGCAAAGTTTCAGGATTTCAGGATTTGAACCCACTTATCTCTAGAAGCTTTACAAATGAAAATAAAGTGTCTAAATCAAACTACAAACTTAATATATTTGTTTAGTACGTTTCACTCATGTTGAAGCACAAAGTGCTTTGCATAAAAGCAATGAATGTTCATTAAAAATGCAAAGTGTTTAAAAAACAAGAAACATTAAAACAGAAGAGGGAGCACTTCTACCTTGCCTGGTTTCTCCCTCCACCCACCCAGTTCCCCCAAAATAACCCCTCGGTTAACACGGAATAAAGTCTGGCTCAGTACAGTTTATTCCAAGGTCCAGCCCGACTACAGGGGTCATAGCCCCAGTGCCCACCCAACACAGGGCAGTGCCGGGCCCACTCTACAGCTACAGGCAAGAGCGGACCCAGCAGCCCCAATGAGAACAGGCTGGTAGCGCCCCAAAATAAAGAATCTCTGTGAGGAAACACGGGAGTTAAAAGGCAGTAAAAATGATGAAAACATAAATAATGTGAATATAATAATAATAAAAGACTAAGAGAATAATCATGTACATAAATTAAAAATTATATACATATATACATATATATATATATATATATATATAAGCTACAATGACAATAACAAGAATCATGTAAAAGTCTGATAAAAAAGTGGGTCTTGAGCCTCTTCTTAAAAACCTTCGCGGTCTCTGCAGCCCTGAACCCTGTCCAGCAGGCTGTTCCGCTGGCAAGGACCGAAAGGTGGAATGAGGCCTCACCATGAGTTTTAGGGTATATTTTTAAAGTTTGTAAAATCCTGTTTTCACAAAGTTATTAAAGTGAGGGATGAAATTCAGTTCAGAGTCAAAAAACATGGGCTGGTTTCACACACATTAAGAAAGTTTAAAGGGTCAATATCATGCAAAATCAGCCTTTTAAGGGTATTATGTTGTTAATTGCTCAAAAAAAAAACAAAGTGGTATTTTGATCCATTCACACGTCTCTGAGGGTTCCTCTAAAACCCTGCTCTCTGAGCACCAGCCCTCCCAACCCACGAAAACGAGCGTGTCCTCACACTGTGACATCACAAAGTGGGAACAGCCCCTTTCAGGAAGAGTAGCACTGCCCCACGCTAAAACACACACACACTCTCCTTTGTCACACTCACTCTGAACCAGTTCTCATATACAGTCAATGGTTGTAGATGGTTTTTGGAGGTTGCAGCTATACTGTATATTTAATAGACAAAAATGTGCATATGTTGATATGAAGCCTTTTTATTTATTTATAGAGATGGAAATAAAACTGTCACAGTGGATGTTCAAAAACAAAATGACTCCAATGACATTTTTTTCTGTGGAATAAGATAAACTTACTTTAAACATGAGTTTGGCTGCTTCCAGGAAGTGATGTGCTTTTCGATACAACTCAACCGCCTCAAGGGTTTTATTTTTCTCCAGAAGGTGGGAAGCGTATTTAGAAAGCAGAGACTTAATCTCTTTCATGTTGTGGGTTCTTGCCAGTTCCACGGCTTTGTTCCACTGAATGAAAAGAAATAAAACAAGGAAACTTCAGATGTTTGAAAAATGGCAAACTACTAGGCTAAAAATGTGACCAAAATAACAATAGGTAGAAATTTCACATGATTTTGTTTGATTCTTGGCTGTTAGTTTTTCACTAAAAGTCCTTTTCTTTAAAGGTTTCTTCAAAAAAAATCTCCCTTAAAACTGTTTTTTAAAGAAATGCTGAGGCCACAATAGCTTTGTGTTAAAAAATAAATAAATAAAAGGGAAAAGATTCTTACATTAACAGCAAAGACGAAAAGTAGAGCCACTGCTGCTCAGTTTGATTTATGTTAAGCTTGTGACAAATGAATGTGGGATAACAACAATAAAAATGTCTATAAACACACAGGAACAAACATACTTGAATACTATACTTGTAAGCATGCTTTATAAAAATGTATTTTGAGGTAAAACATTTATTTTTCAAACATCTCTTTGAAATTATTTTTGACACAATGAATGTGATTTGTCTATAGATTAATTAGCATAGAGCCCAATACTTATCCTTGTGGAACACCAAATGCAATGCTTAGAAGTTATGGTACATATTCTCCTGTTTTTTTGCCAACATGAACAGCTAACTTCAAATCTATCTTTGCACATTTTATCTATGAACTGAGTGACAGGATGGATTTGTCGATCTCCCAGAAACATTGACGCCACAGGTGATTTCCCAGACTCACCTGGTTCAGATGGACGCAGGTGTCAATAGCAGCTTTGGTCTGGTTGCACTTCAGGTAGGCATTCACAGCCTGTTCACACATACCCACGGTGGCATACATTTCTCCAATGTCCTGTTACAGTGAAATAAATGTCACGTCTGAATGAAAATGGGCCATAAAGGAGCCTTTCTGGTCTGGAATCCAGAAAGCTGCTGCAGAGTACGTGTGACTCACTGATAAAAGCCTGTGATTCTCTGGTAGCTCCGTGGTCAGTCTTTCAAGGCTGGCATAGTCCTCCAGCATGTAATAACATTCGGCAAGCCTCTCCTGGTTAAGGCCCTGCTGGTAATACTGTACTGCATTCACCCTGTGAAGAGAAAAAAAAAAACAGCCACGAGTGAAAAAATGATTAAAAATTCTTTAGCATTTCATTAAGCTGCAGAAAACATCCATCAGGAACTCCTGCACTGTTCTGTCTTCCACTTTCTATGCTCCAGTGCTTTTAGATTTGTGATGAGAGAAGTTTAAAGGGTGGAGATAAGGATGAAGATGAAGCTGTGATTTTACAACCAAATAAAAAAAAAGGGTTCAAGGATAAAGACTGTGTTATAAGTTGGTCAAATATACGGCAGAGAACAGCACAGCCTTTTTACATACACTCACTTAAAGCAGCTTTGAGTGGGATTTTAAGCAGGGACATCAAACAAAATATTGGTAAAAATAAAAAAAAATCACTAAAAATAAACACAAAGATCATTTATAGTTCAACCTACAGCCTGATAATCAACCAAACATGCCTTAATCGAGCAGAAATGTAAAGATTTCAAACATTTGAATGAACAATGACTTTTGCTCTTTCACTGTTTTAAAATAAGGTGAAGCTCTGTGAACATTTAAATAAATCTATCCTACAATAAATGCCAGCAGGTGGCTGTGACAGAATCAACTCTGTTTCAACAGAACTGTTGATGGTTCAAGCAGTGTCTGCGTGCCCATCAGCAGGGCAGCTTGCCTTTAATGCGACTGCCATGAAGCATTAGCAGGCCAACACGTCAAAAAAGCAAACGCATCAATGGAGTCAGTTCACAAAAGAAAGCAAAGAAATTCAAGCCTCCTAAAATAATTTCACATTTCTGACAGATTTTCTTTGATATAACAGTGAACCAGAGGAGGAAACAAACTTCCATAGTGACAATATACATACAAATAAAACCTACACCAATGCTAAAAATGATGGTATCATTCATCATCATATTGCAGGGTCTTTCAACCTCTACCACCGGTGGTTTAGCTCAAGCATTTACATTCTTCCGACTACCATAAAGCTTCAACCACGGATGCAATCAAGATAATTCCACTGGAGTTTTCTGAAAAGTGGCCTTGCATTGTTATGCTACACTTAATGTTAGTAATGTGTTGTAAAGCCGCTTTTCTCTGCATCAGAATTGATTGTGTCAACAGTCATAGAGTTACAGTGTGTCAAAGAGCGTGTGTTATTTAAGTGTAGGCAGTGACATCTTCTGGGTAAAAGGGTTTAACACGGAAAATAAAGGTAAACATCATTTCTGTTCTAAACATACAATAGTCTGGTTGCTTTCAACTCCCAGAGGAAAAAAATAGCTATGAAATACCACTTCTGTCTGTCGGCAAAGTAGTCTCCGATGCCATTGTAGGCCTGCAGAAGCAGAGCATCGTCACAAGCTCCGGAGCCACTTTTCAGCAGCTGCATCACCTTGAACCAGTCTCCCAGCTTGATCCTGAGGTTAATGGCAAGGTCACTGCGGAGACAGAGAATCATCTCCAAAGATCTGAATCAAACTCAGCAGAGAAGAACCGAATCATCTTCTTGGATGTACCTGCGATCCATTTCGAGGTACATGCAGTCGGCTTCCTCAAACCTGCCAAAGTAGGCGGCCACTTCAGCCTTCTTCATGGGTTCACTGTGCAGGTTGCCCAAGCGCTTGACAAATTCAATGCCTTGATTGTCTCTGCAGTGGACAAAAGCCTGCTCAGCGGTCTTCAGATCCAGTTTCTGAAGGGCTGCTTCTGCCAGCAGACGCCTGGCAAATGAGAGTGGATCAAAACTTCAGCTTTGCATCGACAGTATACAAATGTGACAACGTCAACTACACACTGGCTTTATGATCTTATAGATGATAATGACTTAAAACAACAACATTAATATGTATGGGACTGCTTTTACTCCGGCATTTACCAGAGTCTTGGGTGAGGATTGTCTTCAATGAACTGCGAAGCGTCTTCAATGCCAACTTTTTCTATGAGAGCACGACTGTCTCTCAGGGAACGGATTTCAAAGTTGATGAGATTGTCTTTGTTTGGCTTCTCTGGTTCTGCAAGGCAACATTCTGATCATCCTCACATCCTGCTTTTACACACATATACTCAAGTGAAGTGACAGAAAAAATGGTGATTGACTCACATCACTTAACAAATATGTGTTCAAAGGTTTACAAATGCAAAGTTTTGAGCATGTTACAAATCTTTCAGTGTGCACTCGGAGTTAAACGTGTTCTTCCTTTTGGGCTTCGTTTTTTAACATTTTCCAAAAATACTGTCGTTTTTTTTTCATGGAAACTGGAAAAAGTAGGTGCTCTTGGACATTGCTGATTGTTCATAACTTCAACTGGAAAGTTATGTGACATGAAGTCATACTGGATATCCAATCAGTGATGTCCCATAGTACCTGCCTTTTAAGGTTTCTCGTTGTGTTTCATTTTTTCATTTTGTTTTCTGGAAATTACTTTTGTTTTCTGAAATGTTTTTGTCATTTGTTTAAGTGTTGGTTTCTGGAATTTTGTTTTGTTTTCTAAAACGTAACAATGTTTTTTAATATTTGTTATGCTTTTTTAACCGTTATCATGTTTTTATGTAGAGTGATGTTTTTTTTGGATGTGATTTGCACTTCAGGACCACCATAAAAATCAGATTTTTCAACATTGGAGTCTTTGGTAAGTTGCTCCATCAGCCTCCAAAGTCATTTACGTAACAAACTCAGTCAAAGTGAAGTCTGGATTCTTTGGTGACTAAGTCAAGTCTCAAATCTTAAAACTTATACTTAAAAAGGATATTTATTGTCACAAATTGTCATTATAGTACTTGTGGGAACACAGTAACAGGAAGTTGATTTTTCTAAATACCTATGAAAACGTTATTTAATATCAGCTTTTAATATTTAGACCTGACAGCAAAGTCATCCAGACAAATATATATATAATGAAATAAATGAACATGGTTCATAAGTCCCAAATTGCAAGTCTTGAGACCATGAGGTTGAATCCCAAGCAAAGTTACTGCATGTTAGACGTAAGTGTGACTCAAGTCCAAGACCTCATCTCTGAAGAAACAAAGACTTGATGCTTTTAGGACTTGGAAGGTGGGATTAACATGCATATTTACAAAATAATTTAGGTTCTGTCTAAATGCCTTCACTACTCACTACTTAGTGCACTACAAAGGGCATTCACCATGTTGTGGTGCATCAATGCTCACTAAATTAGCAAATATAGACCACAATCCATTGCGTTTCAACGATTTGTCATTTAAAAAAAATGTATTTGAATTTATTTTTTATAAATCAGAAGGCACTGGATTCATAATTAGTCTTCTTAAAATGTTCATAATAAAAAAAAACACAGAAGTAGGGAGCAGGCTGTTTGAATTGCATTAAAAACTTCAGGGAACTTGATAGTCCAGTCTAGTGTTTAGAGGTTAGGGTAGAGTGAGGGAATTTGGACACACATGCCAATACATCACCTCTTCAAATTCCTGTAACTGAAACGTTGAGTCATAAAGGTTTACCTTCATGATTTCATCAAGTAAGACAGATTTGATTTCCAAGTCCTCAAAGTTGCAGATGTATCCAGAAGTTTGAATGGGTTCCTGTTTTGACAAAGCAGCCAAAAACCATCCCAGTGTTTACACCACATGCAGGACAGTTGATGTTTTATCAGCATGTTTGCTCTTTACTTTCTTAAAGACCACACTTGAGTGTTCACCTCTGGGTCAAGGTTCCTAAAGACGTACATCCTGGTCTTTTCCATCATGGCAAACAGATCAGGATTGTCGTTTGCCCACTTCATGTCCCAAACGTCTTTGCGCTCGAACTTTGATGAATCTGCACTCCCCCTGTTTGTACCACCGTCTGAGGCAGAACTAACGCCCAGGTCTAACAACGTCATCACACCCGCGATGTCGATAATGGCCAGCCGGCTGTGAATAAAAACATCGTTTGTAACAGAAACTGTGACCTTTATCTCATTTATCAGAATGAAAATCCGTCCTGACTGCCATGAAGCTGGACCAACCTGGAGTTGCAGTTCAGAGACAGATAATAGGCTCGATTGTTTGAAGTGTACTTCTGCAAAAGGGCCACATTTGGAAGACTGTATCTGAGAATGGTGCCAGACTCACGACCCTAAAAACAAACAAAAAAGGATTTCATGTTCTTATTTCTACGGCTAGATGAATCATTTTAGTAAAATTGGAAACCACATACCAAAATAAGTGTTTTATCTGTGGCTGTAATGCAACAGATGGGATCTTGAGTTGGCTAGATTTAAAAAAAAAACAGAAAACAAAAAATAGACAAATTATTTGCATCAGAAATGATATTCTTTAGAGCATGAGTTTAAAGACCCACTCTGATGATCTTTTGATCTATTGCAAAAGCATTCCTGGTGGTCTTTTCATTAAAATTATGCTGTTTTTAGCCAAAATCAAAAAAACGGTTTTGTTTTCTAGAACATAGTTTCTGCAGAGCAGCAGCACACCCACCCCTGCTCTCCTACCCGTTTCTGGGAGCTTATGGAAGGAAGCAAGGAAGCTTATGACCCGCCCAGCGTATTCTCTACATTACAAATAAAGCTCTTCTTCCAACTGCCTTTTTTCTGTCTGATTCACAACGGTTTGAATAAAGAAATACTCAAATTCCAATCTGAGCTTAACTTTCTTTTTTTATGCCATCCATCATCAGTAAAATGCAGCGAGAACATGTTAAAAACACAATTTTCATGGGAGTGGGTCTTTAAATTTACCTAAAAGACTTTGTAAGAGAAGAAACTCAAGCTCTTCTTACTGTGAAGGCTTTTGAGAAATCGGATGTACTGCCACTGGTTCCAGATGGGTTGATGTCGATGTGATAGACACTACGCAGACGACAAGAGGAAACGTGAGGAAGAAAGAGAGAGTCAGACAGACAGAAAGCCTCTGATATGACCCATAATTCTACACGAACAAATAAAATCTGACAGAACATTCACATGCAGAAAGTAGATGAGTAAACCATTTTCATGGCACCAGGACTTTTCTTTGTCCATTTGACATACATTTGGATTCGAACTACAAATGTTCTAAAAATACTCACTTTGCCTTTCCTCCCTTCTTTGTTCTGGCCACTTGGTTAATTCCCATGGCGGTCAGCTTCTTTGCCACTCTATACTGCCACAAGAAGAAGGCCTCTTTGGATGCAGCGACAACATGTGTTTTCGTCATGGCAACAAACAGAGGCTCTAAGCAAACAACACAACAAAAATGAGTGGGGAGCAAATACTGACGTTCTTGGGTTTACACTTTAACAGTCACAAACCAGGGGTCTGCAACCTTCAAGTATTAAAGAGCCATTCAGGTCAATTTCTCATTGACTGCAACCCAGTAGAAGCCAGAAAGTCTCACGTCACCCTTTAGAAAAATAAGACACTTAACATAAAGATACAATTTTTTTCAAATATGAAACAGTTTTTAACATTTGAGGTTCACATAACTTCCTTTCAAAATAAAAGACACTCTGTGTCACAAAGGATCATCTCAATGCAGTAAATGTAGTAATAGGTAGTGTGGTGTCAGCAGTGGTAAATAAAGAACTATACACAGTTTGTTTTTGTTGGTGGTGGTGCGTTTCAGTAAGACATTATAAAACCAACAAACTAAAACCAAATCAGAGCTAATTCAGTGACCCTTACCAAATCTTTTGAATTTAAAATTTTAAAATCCTTGAAATTGATCAATAATAGACAGTCTGCTTTTAAACCAGTGCACCTTGAGTGTCTTAAGTTTCTTTGGTACCAGCTGCTCAAAAATCAGTCAACACGTTTGACTGGTAAACTACGAAGCCGCAGGGCTGTAATGGATTGTTGGAGCATTATGGGTATTGTAGTCAGGAGCCTGGGGAGTGATAAGTACTGTGCTATAACTGTAAATGAATTGAATAAAGTTTCACTTTTCTGACAGTTTTGTTTTGCCTGATGATTTTCATAGCCCAACAAATACTTTTTAAAATGAAAAACACTTTATATTTCTTCAACCAAAGAGCCCCATGTGCCTCTGAAACCTCAGGTTGCAGACCCCTGGTTTAAACGGTAAGCCGTCCACTTTTAAGGCCCCATACCGACCCTGGTGTGCACTCTCACACTAAATCATGACTCTGATCCTTTCCAAAATGCACACCAGAATCACCACATTTGCGTATACCATTTAAGGGTGTGAATGATAGAAGAATCCTCATGAGACTCACCAATGTCAATGTATTTTGAATCCAGGGGAGTTCCAATGGAATTGCACAGAATCAGGACATACTACAGAGCACACAGCAGGGGCGACTTTAGAACACAGATCAAGATTTGCTCCAGTTTTAATATTTGAGACTTTAAGTATTGAACCATTACCCGTGCAGAATTCCCTGTCTCTAACCCAGCATCCTCCTGTGTGACAGCAAGTTCAGGAAAAAAAGCACCCAGGAGATTTAGTTCTGTAAATAACTCAGTACCTTAAGCTTAAAAACAAATCTTCAATAAACTTTCAAAAGACAAAGTCTCACAGTGTAGTAATGGCTTGCTCCTCTAGAGCACAGACAAGATTAAAGAGTCTGAATCAAAGTTTGTTATTTTGTCATACATTCCAGGTCGTGGGAAAAAGGAAAAAGTGAAGTGAAAAAGTGAGTTGTCATTCTTGAAACAATACCAGGAACATGTGTGAAACTGTCTGCAGATGCCCCTCAGTGTTGTGGTAATCACTTATAAAATATGACTGAAAATGCAAATCACAGCAGAACAGCAGAGAGCATGAATGTTTTTGCTACCCATAATTCAAAGTAATGTGCAATTCTTAATTGACAATGCAATTTGATCGTGCAATTTGAAACTGTATGTAGCAGCTGACAATTCAATTAGAAAAATTATAATTCAAGCGTTCAAATTTTCAAACTAAATTTTAAATACAAGCAAAATCAATTGCATGTTAAATTGTCATGGGTTCTTGGTGCCATAATTCTAATGAAAAAGCCTTTTTGCAAATTTCAATTAGATGCTGAAGTTGGTCATGCATTTTCAAAATGCAGTTTGCAATTGACAATTCCATACTAAAAAAATGACATTTTAATTTCTTGTTTGTTTTAAGTTAATTTTTAAAGTAACTTAAAATCTATTGCGTTTTAATTTTCCATGGTTATTATGTGTCAATATTCAAAAGAAATTCCAAAACAGCACACAAACAAACACACATCTTTGGCTTTGCACAGAAAGATTAATGCAAATATTGACTGATGGATTAATGGAAGCAGTTCATGACAACCAGTCAGGAGTATGTGGAGGAGAGCAAGTGGATTCTGCATCCTGGTGGGTGCAAGTTTAAAAAAAGGTCAGGGTGATGCAGGGGTTTTTTGTACCTGAAGCTGAGTTTCATCAGCTTTGCTGGCCAGGATGCAAAAGTCTCCAGAAGTTGTGACAGACATCAAGCTCTTGACATATTTAACAAACTTCTCGTTGTTTTTAGTTTCCCAAAAGACCACACAGTATTCCTGCCGCTCTGGCTTCGTGTAGGCGTACACCACCGTGCTGCAGCAGTATCCCCACTGTCAGCAAACATGAACAGGCTGCTGAAACTCATAAATACTTTGAAAGCCATCAAATTCAGTCTACAGCAAATGTGCCTAAACTTGATCATTTACTAACTCTAATTAGTTACTTTATGTCTGAATTATGAATCATCGGAACTTAGTTTTGAACGTAAACCCTTTCAAACATTTTAACAGTACTTGATTCATTATTTGACAGTGTGAGCAATGTGGTATTTACCTTATAATCTGGTCTTATGTTGGCGAAGTAAATGTAGGAATCCACAGCCAGGGCAATTCGCAGTCCTCCCCCCTCCCAGGCAACCCCAGACATTTGCTTTCCAGGCACCTTGAGAGTTCTCAGATGCTGCGTAGGAATAGGAAATCAAAAACAATGTGCATTTTTCTTTCCAAGTGTTTTCCAAGAGCTAAGCTAGCCTGACATTAGACTGATAAAGTGATAGATGTCCTGACAAATCCTTGTAAGACTTTGATTGACAGTGAAATAGAACTTCTACTATTTCAAAAATCCTTTAGGGTTTCTTATTGGCTAATAAAAAAAATAACACACAAAACCCATAAAAAGCTCAGACTGCATCACATAATAAAACACAGAGCACCTCACCTCTCCAAAAGGAGTGTAGAACTGGACCACATTGAACTCTTTCTCCTTGGTTGAAGCTCTGAGGGAACCTGCCACTGCTAATACACTGCCACAGTGGTTCCACTGGACACTCACCACATTCATCAAAGTATCAATGCAGATTGGGTCTGCAGATGAAGACAATATCATTGATCTGCCACCGTAACAAACACGCCAAGATCTAAAGCATTCAGAGGCCTTACTTTCATCGTTCTCATAACGCATGATCTGACACCTTCCGTTGTCGAAGCAGATGGCAAGGCATGCACAGTCTGGCCTGACATAACCTCTGGTTCCTGCATACCACTGAATACCAGCTATACTCACCGATCCAGCTGCTATGAGACAGCTGATGGCCATTTTCATCTGAAACACCACACACAACAAAACACGCTTTGTTTTTTAGAGCAAAGTGCATCATGTCAGAACTCTGTTAACTTTAAATGTGTTTGTGTTTTCTTAACAATGTTTGCAAAATGGGAATTTCACAAAGTCAGAAATGTGCAAAGCCTTGATACAGTGAGCTCTATGTAGATCTACTCCACTCCTATGTGCTTCTAACACATTAGAGATGTAAAAAATACTGATCAAAAATCTATTTAGTACTGAAAACAACAGTACTATTAGTTAAAAACAACAAATGTAAACAAGATAATGTTGGTTAAAGGCCATGAAATCAGTCAGGAAGTAAATAATCCGTTTCTGGCAAACATTGTTGGTTTCTCTTTCTGATGGCTCTCTACTATCTAATCACAAGTTTGCTTCTACCAAGTCAGGTCAATGACAATTGGCTGAAGGTGAACCCCAGCGAGAGATGAGTGTTGTCTTTCTGTTAAAAACATTTTCATATATAGTTTTAAAAACCAAATGAATAATATTTATCTAAATTCTATCCATTCATGTAAAGGAATTGGAATCGTCACAACCTTTTATATATCGAGCTATAGACCATGTACAAAGATCCGTATTGAATCATGTCAGAGGGAAAGATACACAACCCCCCAAAAAAGCTTCGTGACAACAAAACATGATTTAACAATTGCAATTTCCTTTAGATGTTGTGCTTTATGGATGTTATCTTAAACACTCACTATGAAGTTTCCTTGGTTGTCATAGATGTGGACTTCTCCATTGGCCATACCAAAGAGGAGGATCTTGCTGTCAGGTGACCACGCCACATGGGCGAGCTGGTTCCCCTTCAATTCTTTTCCCCAGATCCGGTTTCCTGTGAACATCAATTTTAATTTAATGGAAGTTATGGTTCTCTAGTCCCGGGCAACTATACTTAAAGTGATCGTACCATCCACAGATCCAACAATTACAGCTCCGTCTTCGTACACTATGCAGATCTTTTGACCATCAGCGTTCCAGCTCATGCTTCTCACCACTGACTTGTTTCTGTTGTTGATCATCTCTTCATACCAGGCACCTCAAAGGGGAACAAATGGCTGAGGAATCATTCCTTACAAAGAAACCAGTGTTTCTTTTGACTGTGTGACTTACCTTTGTACAACATCCACACAATGATGAGTCCATTTTGGTCACTCGTTGTTAGCTTCTCATACTGTTCATTCCATGTCACCACTTGCACTGAACCTGTACGTGTTTCAGACATGACGTAAAAGAACTTTTGTCAACTGCTAAACATTTGTTCACAAAACACTATTCCAACAGAAAACTAAGTCTTTCACAGACAAATTGTGACAGTGAAACTCTTAAATAACTTTAACAACTCAATATTTTTCTAATTGTCTCAAATCTTTGACCTGACATTTTTGTTTCTTTTTCCCATCACCTGCTTGTCAATCATTAACATTTTCTTTTGTGATTTATGGTTTATCCACTGTAGTGCCCCTCCAACCCCCCAGCATTGCCAAAGTCTCACCTCGGTGTCCTTCTAAAGTCTGGTTCATGGACAGATTACTTGGTGCAGCAAGACCTTTGAATCTGGCATCATCTGTGGAGAAAAGACACATGATTTTTAGCACATTTGTTCGTCTAAGACAGACATGTCCAAAGTCCGGTCACTGGGCCAAATGCAGCCCGTGTTCAAATTTTCACCGGCCAGCAGACACCTCTCATAAAACCAATAATAGGCAGCCCCCTGGCACCTTTAAAAACTGTGTACGATTTCTTGATTGCTGTTGGGTAAATTATGTTTTAACCCATAGAAGACTTGTGGCTGGCTACACTGTTGAGTGACCTTTCTGTCACATTTTCAAACTTCCACAACAAGCAGTAGGGTTTCTGTGAAATGTGAAACAACTATGTCTGCCAAATTCGCCAAGAAACTGAAGCTGTTTTCAAGGAGTTAATATCAAGTGGAGCCCCCAGACAAGACATGCAAACTACCACAAGCTAAAAGGGAGTGGAATATGCAGAAAATGGACCAACAGACAAATTCACAGTAATTTTTGTTAAAACCTTTTTATTTGTTTTGAAGAAATGAGAAGTGAGCCATTGCAGTGGTTCATTTAATATTTAATTTGCTTTCAATGTTATTAAAATAGTTCAAAACAAATCAAATTTTTAACACAAATTTTTGATAAAAGTCTTTTAACAATAAATAATTAAGTCATTACAATATAATGATTTTCTCATTCAAAGAGAACTTGATTTTTCTTACATAAACCTCATTATTATTCCCTGCTTCTCCTTGGATTTGTTGTATGCATCGCATATGACCCAATTTTTGATTCAATATTAGTCTCAATGACAATTAAGAAACCATGAAAGCATGCTTCTTTGAGCATTGCAAAACTTATGAACTAATTTCATTTTAAAATGAAATAATAACAATAATATTAATAAAGATATTGGAAATATGTATTTTTGATCATTTCATTTATAACGCCGTCCACTGTGCTGTTCTCATCATTCTTCCAAAGTCTTCTGCTGCCCCACCAAACCCAAGTATAAGATGTTCTAGTTCTGCCAAACAATATAACTAGATAAATAAAACTAGAAAGGGTCTGATTGGAAAAGCTAGAAATGTCTCTTAAACCCTTAATAACCCTAACCATGCTTCATAAATGTTTTTGTTGGATCATAAACCAATGAAGTCCTGTATATATTCAGGTTACCAGACGAAGTAAGATGGTTAAAGGATGACGCCACAGGAAGGTTGACTCAAGGTACAACAATAAAGATGTAAAAGATACAGATCTGCATCAAAAATGGATCTAGTACTGAGAGTAACAGCAGTATCTGTTGAAAATCACATATGAAGATTATCTGTTCTGTAGACACTCTGGAAAAAGCCTTTCTGATGTGTGTTGTTAACATTTTCTGTACATTTGCTGCTGTTAGATGATCCTGTTACACAGGATGTCTCATTATAAATGGAACTAATTGGACCCTTTATAAAAACAAAAAAATGTTTTTACTTTTAGAAAAAACACGTTTTCTCATTATTTTTCTGTTTTTTTTCATGCCAAAAAATAGTTCATTTATAAGTGGCAAAAAAGTGACAGTAAATACAAAGCTGTGTTGCATTTGTCTGAATTTTCCAGCCTTTGCCATGTTGAGTTTTGGTCACAGAACATGTGTTTTCAGGTTTCAAAGTTCTACTCTAAAACGATTCTAGACATAATCGTTTGTTGTGGGGCAGCTCTGATGATCTGCATGACTTTACCTGTCTGTGTTTCCAGCTTCAGCACCTTCAGCAGACCATCATCACCTCCACAGGCGATGCAGCCCTGATCTTTGTTCCACGACACACACTTCAGATGGATGTTGTTTGGAATCGCGATCTGTGAGCAACCACAGCCGGGCTAAATGCTTTTGTTGAGGACGTTTTTGCTGATAGGGAGGTAAAAAAACGTACCTTCTTGCTGAGGTAGATGAACATCGTGGCAGTAAAAATAAATTCTCACTGCTGACAGTCACATTTGACGGCATTAATCGACGCGGTTTAGTTGGAAAAATAAAGCCCAGACCGTTAGCTTAGCCTTCCTAGCTTAATCCGTTCCATTTATGAATAAAACTACAAAACTGGAGCTACAAATCCGAAGGATTTGACTTTTACACACGTTTATGTATCCAAAAATTCGACACTCAAAGAACATTTATATCGTGCTGCTTCAGTTGTCAGACTGGAGCTTTGGGAGATTTGTGGCTTTCCTGCGGTCTCCAGTAGCAACCGTAACCGGAAGTACCTGGTGATGATGGGAGTTGTAGTTAACTATTGAGCGATGAAGTTCAGGTTTTGTTTCTCAGAAATTGCTCGTTTTTTTATCTTCTATTGGATTGCAGTTTTGTGAAGAAAAAAAAAACTTTAGTGATTAAAAAGTGAAAATCTCTGTAGTTTAGTTCTTCAAACCTTACAGGTAGAATGTGTGCACATGTGTTTTACATTAAGGTGAAACCTGTTAGCTGTGTAGCTACCACTTTATTTAAAAACAGTCCTAAAAAATGTGTTTTTTGTAGTGGTGTAACGATATGTTTTAACAACAATTCATATCATAATTAGTGGTTGCTGATCTGATTCATTGTCGGTCCCATTTGGAATGACCCTACTGTAGATTTGAACTGATGACCTTTCACCCTCAGACGCATGAATCTAGTATATTAGCACAACAGATAAATAATTATTCAGATACCCATAGCACAAAGAACATGCTAACTAAACTCTTTGTATCACTTTAAATCACTATATCCGTTGAATTCTTCATCCTCTTTTGTCACCTTGGAACAACTCCACCAAGCCCAGGGTTAGATTGAACAGCGCTTCTTCCTCTGCTTTACTGTCAGTAGCAAATACTAACACTCACACCTACAGTGAAATCCAGCGGCTGTTGCTATTTATTTTTTTTAAATCCCATAAGTCGCACCCCCAGCCAAACTATACAAATAAATAAATAAACAAGACTCACACTCCGAAGAATACAGTACATTTCATTTTGTGGTTAAAATAAAATACACCTGCAATTCTTTGGTTTATGTTCATTTATTAGACATTTTTATGATGCAACAATGTCTATCTACACCGTACAAAAAACTCCAATAATCCAACACAGATAATTACATACTAATTTTTCTAAACGTGTTCCTTTTACCCAAAACTTGTGTTTAGTAACGTATTCTTAACAGAAAAAAAACGGAGCGGACATGACAGGTCAAATTCGCATTTGTATTTAGATGTTTGCTCACAGCAAAGATGGACCCACTCACTAACGTATTTATTTACACTACGGTCATCTGAGGCAGGTCCGGCCCACAGGGTGTCATGAAATGTGAAAAATTAAGAACAAAGATGGAGCTCATCATACTGAATAGTTTAATTAAAAACGATTTTTAGGACTTCAAAGCTGCAATTCTCAACCAATCCAACCTGGTCCCAGATCTGTCCACATGAATCTGAGTCTGACCAGAAGAGAAGGGGGATTGTCTTCTATTCTGTGCATCATCAGGAGAGGCTCTGCCTCTCACAACCACTGCCATCTGCAGAGAAAACAGGAGAGACAAAGAAGTCATCAGTAAAACAGAGGCAGGAAGATCTCAATGATGAAGTGAAGATGTCTTTACACACTGAAGGCACATCAGTTTGTATTGAACTGATTGACCACTGCATTTTCTGAAGCCCTGCGCTTTTGCAGAGAAAATAACAGTATTTGGGACCTGCCCTGTGAGGTAGTTCTAAAGCTGAAGATTCAACAGCGGCCTGTCAGTCACAAAATAAAACCTTTTTCAGATTTCATTTTTTATTTAAATGAGAATGTTCTATTTTTACACTTGTGTGTAGTGTATAAACATGTATAAACAACAGAAATGTATCAAAAGATGTAGGCACCAGACTGTAAGAAACTTCTGAAGCAAACCACTCTGAGGGAATTTTTTTGTGCGAGACCTGAGAAGTTTCCAAAAACTTGCTTTAATGTTAAAAAAAACATGTTGTATTGGAGCCTCAGCTCCAGTGTTGACATTCTTTTGATCAACATAATTCCAGCCAATTTTGAAGCAGAGAAAAGCAGCACTTTACAGTTATGAAGTGCTTAAATGGTAAATGGCGTTCACTAATATAGTGCTTTCTACCTTCCTTGAAGGCCCAAAGCGTTTAACAGTCACTGTTCCAATTCACACGTTCACACACTGATGGCGGCTCCGCTGCCGAACACTGGCGCCAACCTTCCATCAGAGCCAATGTGAGGTTCAGTGTCTGGCCCAAGGACACTTCGACACATGGGCAGGTAAGGCGGAAATCGAACCTGCAATCTTCCGATCAGAGGCTAACTGCCCTTTCCACTGCACCATGGCCGCTTATGCAATTCTGTCTCTCTGTTGCTGAGAAAAACGTTTTTACACCTTTATGCAACACTGTACATTTGTAATGTAGAGATGGGCAAAATGGGCAAAATGGGCAGGAGGTCGGCCCTCAAGGCCGGGGGTCTGGCACCCTTGATGTAAATGGCCAAAGAGTTTAGGTATGTCAAACAGTATGTGTTCTTTAGATGACATCTCCTTTGGAAAAGCTGCAGGATCTGGACTTACTGCCAACAGCTCTCATCCACCTTTGAGGGAACTTGTGATTAAGGTGTTAAGCTCTTGATGTCACAGAAGGTAGAAAAGCACAGCGCAGATCTGCATCAACTACAAAACCAAACATGTTCAGTTTGTTTGTGGGTTAAAAATCCTGTTTGAACAAATCTGTTCAGATCAACCATGGCTTTTAACTGGAGGGAGGGGTGTCTAAGGACTTTGGAAAGACCAGGTTCTACAGTAGTTCTCATTAATCTCTGATCATTAGCATCCTAAAGACCAAAGGCAGACGTCTGTTTAGTGAAAAAAAGGTTCAAAGTCAGGTCTGATGCTACAGCAGAGTTAAAGTTAAGTTGACTACATAACCACGTAAAGCAGCAGTGCTTCACTGACCTGAGAGTCCTCAGTTTGTACTTGGAATTCGTTGTCAGCTTACAGATATCCTGAACATCGGAATGCAGGAGCTTGTTTCCACTCAGGTCCAGCTCTATAAGATTGGATGAGCTGGATTTCAAAGCTGATTCCAGAGGCGCACAGCTGATCCTCGACAAGCCACAGTTCAGCAACCTGGGCACAAACAGATGGTTCGTGTAATCCACACAGAAGTGTTCAGAGTGCAGGTTAACATCTCACACACATCAAGAGCAACTGCATCAGCATTGTTGAGGAAAGGCTTCAGTGTTGTGTTCGGCTCTCTGAGCATCATAAATTGTGCTTCATGAACAAACAGAAGATCTAAACTAAAGACTTCTCTGGAGCTTGTCTCCAAACCTCAGAAACATTTAGCTGCTGATGGAATCTGGAAAATAAACAGGAACAGAACTGACCTCAGCGTCTGCAGTCTGCTGCTCCTCAGAACCCCACACAGTTGCTTCACTCCTGAGTCCTGCAGGTTGCAGTTGTTGCACAAGTCCAGTTCTATCAGATGGGATGGGTTGGACCTCAGTGCCAAGCCCAGAGCTGAGCAGCTGATCGATGACAAACTGCAGTCGTTTAATCTGAGTGGAGAATGTCAGGGTAAAGCAAAGCAATTCAACTGTTGTTCAGAATCTGCTTCAGCAAAGACATCCAGACACCATCTCTGAAGCCCTGCAGTTTGCATCAACTCCAGCTGATGTTTCACCACAACAACAAGAAACAAAACCTCCCTGGTGTTAGCATCCTCAATAACCCTAAAGAGATAAACATTTCCTGCTTTTCCAGGTTTTGCTTTGTCTTTCAGCTTTAGTGATTTCTTCTTCTTCTTACAGATCAACAAATAATGTTAATTATGTTATTTGTTACCTTTTATCCTCTAACACATAGAAAAACTAACTGCTATGTTATGTTTTGTTGTCGCTGTCTGAATTTGTCATTATTGTGCTAAAAGAAATCACACATTACTTGGCCCCGTAAGGCAAAATAAGGTAAATGTCAGCACATCTTCTGCTCTCGGTGCACCAAATCATGGAGTCTGACCTTAGAATCTGAAGTTTACACTCCGGACTCTTCAGAAACTCAGACAGGTGCTGCATTCCAGAAACCTTCAGCATGTTCCCACTCAGGACCAGTTCTATCAGGTGGGACGGGTTGGACTTGAGAGCTGAACTCAGAGCAGCAAGGCTGATCTCTGACAAATTACAGTCCTTCAACCTGAAAGAGAAAGAAAAATATGTTTGTCATAGTAAATGGTAAATACTTATAAAGCACTGTTCTACCTTCATTGAAGGCTCAAAGCGCTTTACAGTCACGGTCCAATTCACACATTCACACACTGATGGCGGCTCCGCTGCCGAACACTGGCGCCAACCTTCCATCAGAGGCAATGTGGGGTTCAGTGTCTTGCCAAAGGACACTTTGACACATGGGCGGGCAAGGTGGAAATTGAACCAGCAATCTTTCAATCAGAGGCTGACTGCCCTTTCCACTGCACCACGGCCGCCCCACTATGAGAGAGTGGGGCGGCATGATGAACATGCATCTGACGCTCATGTGAACTGCAGGAAAAGTCCCCCCCCATCTGCAACGCCAGTCTGTCAGTCAGACTTTTAGTCTGAATGAAGCTACTAGGGATGTAACGATTCAATCAAGCCACAAGTCGATGCGATTCACGGTTCTAAAGTTATGATTTCGATTTTTCTTTTCTCAACACAGGTATTTTAAGGCCAAGTATGTTTTCTTTTTGCCCGTTGCATCAAACTGTCTGTTTTCCTACTAACAGAAAAGGATTCAATATAAGTAAATGATTATACATCAATTATACAATTGTACATCAATTATACATGTTTGAGGCACAAACACAATACGTAATGACGTTTGGGGAATGTGTGTCACGCTACGTGATGTAGTCTACTCTGGATTTCTAAATTTAGGCACAGGCCGTGACAAATTGATTTTTTATTTTTCTGCTTTGATGAACATGTTGACAAGTTTGAATAGTTTATTAACCGATGCATGAAGTATCGTTACATCCTTAGAAGCCACATATCCCCATCGCGGCCTCTCTTCACCGCCTTCCTCTTATATAGAAAACATTTTTTTTGGTTCCTCTGATGTTGCCACCGCTCTAGAGTTCAAACCTCTATGTTTGACATCAGACAGCACAGTGAAGTCAAGGAGAAGCAAACAGAACCCTGATGTTATTAGTCTGGTAAACATGGGGATGAGGGTTAGAGGTCTCTGCTACAAAGTCAAATGTCATCTTGACATAATTATTACCAAAATTATCTTCTACCAAACAGTTAGACTTCATTTTCTGTCAGCTCTTGTTTTGACTGCATAGACTCCCAGTGACGCCACCTCAAACGTTCTATACATTTGAAAAAAATATTTTTTGGATCCCACTTTCACATGACAGAGGTGTGGTGATTACCATAGAAATGTTGACTCAGACAACAACTCGGACCAATCCCAACTTACTTGGGTTCCAGCATGGCGGCATCCATACCACGAAAAAATGGCGACTGAATTGGCTTCATTTGGTTGGAGTTGTAAGTCCGGTGAGTCATTTTCAATGGGGAATTTCATTTTACTTCCTGTTTGCGGGACGCAGCCGTAATCACTGCAGCTCAATGAAACAATGAAGCAGTTGCTGATGCTTCCTTTTGTTCAACCTGAACCACAATCTGATTCTAGCTCTCCATCTGGTAGAACCAGGCTAGCCTTTTTAAAATGAAATCAAAGTTGGACTCCACTTACAGAGGTTTTTGAAATTTTCAAAAACTGACTAATGAAGACTTCAGCTTTTTTTTAAACCTATGAAGCAAAAAGCAGCCTCCACAGTTCTTACCTCAGGGACTCCAGTTTGCAGTGTGAGCTTTCCATCGCCGCAGACAGAATCTTCACTTCAGATTCTTGCAGGTGATTCCCACTAAGGTCCAATTTGGTCATATGGAATAGGTTGGACTTCAGGCCTGAAACCACAGCTGCAGAGGCTGTCTGTGAGAGTCCACATTCAGAAAGTCTGCAAAAACAAAAAAAAGTGATTTAAAATTCAACTAAAAAGTGTTTAGAACTTTAAAAATAAAGAAACTTTTGATATTTAGTCACTGATGTGTCAGAATTATGACTCCAGTGAAACAGACATAACGGCTTGACAAAAATCAAGTCAGTTTAATAAATAAAAGCTTCTCCAACTGTATCTCTTTGTACCCCAATCTTACTGTCAGGCCTCAGCCATCCGGCTCCACCTCCGACCACCAGAGGGAGCTCTCTCCTGAACATTGATACCCCACGTCTCCACCAGCTGTCTCCCATCTACTCATTAGCCTCACCATACTTATATGCCCTGTCCAGCCTTTGCTCTTTGCAAAGTATTGTTTTGCCCTGCAACTTATCCTGAGCATTTCTCATGTCTTCTGGTTTCGACCCTTGCCTGTTTCCTCGCTGCCCTGACTCGCTCCAAGTTCCTGACTCCTGCTTGGCCTCTAACTTGATCCTGTCTTTGCCCTTGCCTGGTTTTGTCGTTAAACTCCTGCGTGCAAATGGATCCAAACGCCTCCCCATACTCATCACAGAAAAGCTCAGGATTTTCACATCTCGCAGTTCCCTTGAGGTTTATGGGGTCACTTTAAGGGACATCATAAAAATGGAACATACAATTGTCTGCGTGTGGTAAGTGTATTGTAAGTATTTGTATTTGTAAGGCTAATGTGAGGTACACGCACTTGTGACATGCAGGCAACAGTGTCATAGGGTGCCCTAACGCCACACTTTAGTCATTAGTGTGATGCGTATGCTGATTCCTTACTGATCCCGTCCAAATCCTGCTCGCACAGTGTGCACAAGAGACGTCAGTACCTGTAGGATGCCCACACAAACTATGGTCTGAATGTCTAGCATCCTTGTTTCCAACAGTCAGGCTGAACACAAAGCGTGCACTTTTGACATGAACAGCACTAACAAGTTTCCTGGATCAGTGCACAGGGTTTGGAAGTTTGAACAATCAAAACTCTGTACAACGTGCCTCCCTCTCATCTTCTTCCCCCTGACGAATCTTTGTGGTTTTGCATAACTTTTCGGTATGATCTGTTGCCTGCAGTATGTGCATAGAAACAAATGTGCATGTGCGTTTTCTCTGCTGACCAAGCCGTCTATGACTTTATTTCTTGCAGGCAAACTGTGTGCCCTGTACAGGTTTGCCCATTTTTTTGGCCCACAGATAGCCCATATCCACCCATAAAGGCAGTCGAGACTAAGGCTTTAGTTAGCATGAAGAATTGGAAAGAAAAATAAACAAAGGACAAATTCTCACAGAGAAATGCGTGTATTTGAGTGTCTACATAAACCCCTGAAAACAGTGCATGGTTTACCAACACTGAGTCACCCACGTCTGATGGAAGCAGAAATATGCCAATTTAGTGTTACATAACTTACAAACCAAAAACCCATTGGGTACCAGGACATGATTGACATTGGGTTACATATGACGCCACGCTTAAAATTAGCTTTAAAAAAATATTCTAAAGAAAAAAGATAAGAACCGTTTGAAAATATTAATATTTTAAAGTGTTATATTTTTTCTGTTCTTGTTGTTATGAATGTACTTTAGGTGAAAACTGTTTTGTAAGATTGAACAATTGCCAGAGTATTTCTGTTGCTATGTAGGTGAGAAATAGGGCTGAAAATATATTTGTTATTCTTAAAGTAATTGGATGAAGCATTAGAGTAAAGGGGAGAAAGAAGAGAGATAACTTTAGAGAGAAGACGTTGCGTCAGAGCAGCATAGATGAAAACTTAAGACTTAACATTAAGGAGTTTCAGTGAGTGTATTTGAAACCAATGGAAATTGAGTTCAGAGGAACTTATTCATGGTTATATAACTTGTTATGTAATTCTATTCAGCTCAACTTAGCAAACTTAGCATACCCTTCATTGATCTGTGGAATTGAATTCATGGCGATTTTAATTTTCAATATTTCTTTCGAGTTTACCACTTTCCAGTTTAAAACTGTTTTCAAATTTTCTCCTTTTTTAATTCAAATGCACTATCTGGTTTTTCATTCACTTTTCCGTTGATCCTGATTTGACCCCATAGAGCTCAGTGTGTCATATCACGGAGTCTGACCTCAGAATCTGCAGTTTGCATTCTGGGCTCTCCAGAAACCCAGACAGGTGTTTGGCTCCTGCACCCTGCTGCCTGTTCCCACTCAGGTCCAGTTCTGTCAGGTGGGACGGGTTGGACTTGAGAGCCAAACCCAAAGCAGCAAAGCTGTTCTCTGACAAACTGCAGTCCTCCAGCCTGGAGAAGAAGACATATTCAGAGGAATTCTGTCAAAATCTGTATGTGAATTTATTGGATAGGTGGTATCTTTGAATGTCGGCCCTCTTTTGAACAACTCCATCCAAAGCTTTGATTCCAAAGCTTCAACCTGACTGGGCGACTAAAGTGGTTTGTTAAAGATAAACAGCAGGTGATAGATCGGAAAACTTCCATTTGAACTTAGCACTTTTCTTACCTCAGAGTCTCCAGTTTGCAGTTTGAACTCCTCAGTCCAGCAGACAGAATCTTCATGGCAGATTCCTGAAGGGGATTACCACCCAGGTCCAGCTCTGTCAGATAGGATGGGCTGGACTTCAGAGCGGAGGCCACAACCTCACAGTGAGTATTTGAAAGTCCACAAGAAGAAAGTCTGAAGGCAGAGACAGGAAGATGTTGGAATGCTTGCTCTTTAGAAACCAACTGCTTTCGTCAGCATTGTTTTTATCAGCTGAAGTTCACTACATTGAAGTTTGTACAAAGACATGGACGTTCAGAGTTAGAGAAACAAAAAGATTTCTCCAGTTTCTGCTGACCATCACAGCTCAAAGAGAACTCTGGCTATATACTGGCAGTTCAACCTTTTCTTATGTTAGGCCATGCAAAATAGCTACAAGGAAACAATCAGCAGGAAAAACTCATTGGTTGTCATAAACACAGTGTTTGTTTGACTTCCAAGTTTTTGGGGGATAGAGAGACAGTTGTGTTGTGGTGACAGACACCTTGTTTAGTGTTTTCCATTCGACAGTGTATCCTTCTTACTGGGGCCAAACCCCCAAAATCTAAAAGAAAAATCGTTTCAGTGTGGCGACACTTTTCAGTTTGCCCTTGGGCCTGGCCCCCTCTGGGCTCCTCTCTCTTTGTGGGAGGTGGGGGGTGAGGGCCTGGGGGGTCGGCTTTCATGTGGTGGGGCCACTGCCCTGGGGAGACTTGGGCCCAATGCTGGGAGTGGGGAGGGGGGTGTTTCCCCATCGGGGGTCAGTTTGGTAGCTGTCCCAGACCCCCCCTCCTTCCTCATACGACCACTTATTAGGTTAAAACGGGGGGCGTGCTTGCTGTTGTGCTTCTGTTTGCTCAGCTGTTGGACAGGACAAGTTAAAAATAAATGAATAAATAAATAAAATAAGATAACATTCAGACCAAATAGGAAAAGCACTTGTGTCAATGACAATTTCCCTAACTTATTGTGAGTAGGGTTCAATGTTAAGAATAAAGAACCTTGTGGTTGTTTTTGAAAAAAGAAGTTAGGAGAAGGTGCTTTCCTCCTGCTGCTCAGATGTAAAGCCTGAACAGCAGGAGGTTTTTTCTGATTCTGAAGAAGGTTTGAGGCACTGAACTCTGGTCTGAGTCATCAAGAGAGTGTCCCGTGGACTCACCGAGCCTTTCTGCAGTTCCTCACTGCAGGGATGAGCCTCCATCGACCCTGACTTGTTGTGTTATATTTGTTCAGGTCCAACTCATCCAGAACCTCCTCTGACATCTGCAGCATGTAGGCCAGCGCTGAGCAGTGGATCTCCAAGAGCTTCTTTGTCGAGCTCTTCTCTGATTTAAGGAACTTGTTGATCTCCTGGTGAACTGAGAGGTCCTTTATCTCCACCAGGCAGTGGAAAATGTTGACGCTTCTGTCAGGAGAGATTTCATCAGTGTTCATCTTCCTAAGGTTTTTGATTGCTTTCTGAGTTGAAGTTTTTCTTGGTTTTCCCAGAATGCTTTCCAAGAGTTTTTGGTTGGACTCCAAAGAGAGGCCATGAAGGAAGCGCACAAACAGGTCAAGATGTCCGGTTTCACTTTGGAGAGATTTCTCCATCACTCTTTTCAGAAACTTGTCCAAAGTTAGGACCTTATCCTTGTCATCTTTAGATGCATTCCGAGCGTTAGTCAGTAAACCCTTCAGTCCAATGTGTGAGGAGTTTCTCTCGTTTATTAGGAAGTTTTCTATCACCTCTGTCTTGCTGTTGGAGCAGCAGTGAAACATGTAAACTGCAGCCAGGAACTCCTGAACACTCAGGTGAATGAAGCTGTAGATCGATCTCTGGAAGATATCGCTCTCCCTTCTGAAGATCTCAGTACAAACTCCAGAGTACACCGAGGCCTCTTTGACATCCAGACCACACTGCTGCAGGTCTTCTTGGTAGAACATGATGTTTCCTTTTTCCAGATTTTCAAATGCCAATTTTCCTAGTTTCAGGAAAACTTCCCTGTCAGCTTCTGTCACATTCTGTGGACATGTCTCGAGTTTCTTCTGGTATTTGTTCTTCTTCCGTTTTGTCTGGACCATTAAGAAGTGTGAGTACATGTCAGTCAGGGTGGTGGGCAGCTTTCCTTTCCGCTTTGTGGTCAGCATGTTCTCCAGAACCACAGCAGTGATCCAGCAGAAGACTGGAACTTCACACATGATGCAGAGGCTCCTGGAGCTCTTGATGTGGGAGATCATTTTGCGGGACAGCTCTTCATCTGGGAATCTCCTCCTGAAGTACTCCTCCTTCTGAGTGTCATTGAAGCCTCGTACTTCTGTCAGTCTGTCCACACATGAAGGAGGGATCTGATTGACAGCAGCAGGTCTGGAAGTGATCCAGATCAGAGCTGAGGGAAGCAGATGTCCCTGGATGAGGTTAGTGAGCAGCACGTTGACTGAGGACTTCTGGGTCACATCAGACACCACCAGACTGTTGTTAAAGTCCAGAGAAAATCTGCTTTCATCCAGACCATCGAAGATGAACAGAAGTTTAAAGACATCCAGCTTTTCTGCTGAGATCTGCTGCAGTGCCGGATGGAACAGCTGGATCAGTGTGAGAAGACTGTGCTGCTCCTCTCTGATCAAATTCATCTCCCTGAAGGAGAGAGGAACCACAGCACTGATGTCTTGGTTCTCCAAGCCCTCGGCCCAGTCCAGAATGAACTTCTGCACTGAGAAGCTCTTTCCAGCTCCAGCAACACCGCTCGTCAGAACCACGCGGATAGATCCATGTTGGTCAAGTAAAGCTTTGAAGACGTCCTGGCACCTGATTGAAGTGTCACTGGAGATGGTGGTTTTGGGGGCTGTCTCCAGCTGCATTACCTCGTGTTGGGTGTTCACCTCCTCCCTCAGACCCTCTGTGATGTTGAGCTCAGTGTAGACCAAATTGAAAAGCGCCCCGCTTCCTGCTTCTTCAGTTCCTTCGGTCACGTGTTTGTATCTCCTCTTTAGATCGGTGTGATGTTCTTCTGAAAGCTTCTTAACTGCAAAACAATGAAGGCAGGCACAGAACACTGTTATATGCTGCTGACATACATGGGGAACATGAAGAGGTCCAGTTATAAGAAAACAAGCAGACTGACCAGAGTGGGAGGTGATGATGTCACCAGTCAGCTGCTCCTCATCACACCTGCCACTGTCCTTCGTCTCTCTGTAGAGAGGAAAAAGTTCTGATGACTCTGCAGCTAGTCTGCCACCATGCTTTCTCTCAATTCTTTCAGAAAAGCTCAAACTTGAAGTGATTTTCAGGGTTTGACTTGGATTTGGGTTTATGGTGCATTCACACCAAACACGGTTCACGCAGCAAATTTGCGTGGCCTGCCACTCTCTCGCTGTGCCGCAAATTGGCAACTCGCCGCGTGGTCAAAAATGCATTCCCTAAGCTCGCCGCCTCGTGGGAGGAGCGAGCAGTTAATGTTGTTGATCACTACATAAAGCTTTGTCTATATTTCATCTACAATGCATGGATAACCCAGATGATGTTTAGATCAGTTTGTTCCCTTTTGAAAAGCTCTACAAAAACATCTGCATTCTAAATATCTGTTTTTGATTTTATTTATTTTAAGTTTTAACACTGGTTTTTCAGCTTTCAGTTCCAAGTTGTTGTATTCTAGTTTTCTAAACTTTTGGACTCCATTTGGCACCACACACACGAACACACCCACACCCACTGAAGCCGAACACTGGGGCCAACCTATAACCACCAGGAGCCATATGGGGTTAATGTCATGAAAACTGGAGGTATCATTGTACTACCTGTGGTAAGTGTATCGTGAAATGTTTGTGAGGATAATATGAATGAAATACAGGCACTTATGGCGTACAGGTGATGCGCTTGAACGGTGTCCTCATGACACTCTCTAGTCCTTAGTGAGGTGCGCCCATTGGCTCTTTAATAATCGTGCCACACAAAACCATCAGAAAGTAAGCAGTGGAATTTGAATGGATTCTTAGGAGTCAAACTTATTGCAAAGATATGTTTTTAGGGAAAACAAAGGAACGTTTAAAAACACTAAAAGACTTTGTTCTGTATCAACATTCAAAAATATAATTTTTTTTTTTTTTTTTGCTTAAGTCAGTTAAATAATAATAAATATCAAACAGCTTGAGTCTTACTGGTGAAACGCCTCCCTGTTTCCCGAACGTTGCATAAATGTGACAATGTGACAAAGGAATCCTGCATCAGTTTTTATTCTTTAAAAGTCCGATTAATAATAATAATAATAAGGATAATAATGAATCTCAAAGAGATTGAGTCTGAGTGTTATCATAAATGTTGCATAAATGTGACAATTGCAGAAACGAAGCTGCCGATTTGAATTGTGAGATGAGAAGATTTCTGATCTGATTTCTGCAGAAATGATCTCTTACGTCCCGTCTGATGGTTCATGGCTGAAGTGAGGGTTTTTGTCCTTTGATTGATCGCTCCTCGTGGACTCACAGCTGGATGTGGAACAGCAAACTCCTTGTTTGAGCTGATGTTTTCTAAAAACACAAGTAATCCTTTCATTTAAGTTCCGTCAAACACTTGAGTTTATAGTTTCATGTTGTGTGTGGGGAGAGAGAACTGAAGCAAACACAAATATTTAGAAGTCAGGCCGAGCTAAAACTCAGGAGAAGAGTAAAAAAAAAAAAAAAAGAACAGAAAAATAAATAAACATGGAACAAAGGGTGAAAGATATTTTAGGGAAAAATTCCACAGGAAAAAAGAAGGAAATTCTACAGGAATAGGAGGAAACTAAAGCATAGGTAAGACCAGAAAAACCGGCTGGAAAAATCTGAGGCTCTGATTCAAAATCAGCAAACCATTAAAAGAATCAGGTGACAGTCAAGAATACTGAAGAAGAAAACCAACCTTTGTGGCAAACTGAGTCAAATCTGATAGGAAAATGATGAAATGCAAAGAGAAACTTGATAAAAGCTGACAAAATGACAGTTGAAAAAAATAGAAAATATAGTTTTTTTAAAGAATCTGAAATAAACTAACATTTGACAAAGGCCAGCTATTTAAAAAAAATTATGAAATGTTTAAAAAAGGAATCCTGCATCAGTTTTTATTCTTTAAAAGTCCGATTAATAATAATAATAATAAGGATAATAATGAATCTCAAAGAGATTGAGTCTGAGTGTTATCATAAATGTTGCATAAATGTGACAATTGCAGAAAAGAAGCTGCCGATTTGAATTGTGAGATGAGAAGATTTTTAATCTGAGTTCAGCAGAAAAGTTCTCTTACGTCCCGTCTGAAGGTTCATGGCTAAAGTGGGGGTTTTTGTCCTTGGAATGATCGCTCCTCGTGGACTCAGGGCTGGACACTGAAGAGCTGGTCATCAGAAGAAGCTGATGTCTCCTGCAGTCACAAACGTTTCTTTTATTTAAGTTCAGTCAGTAACTTTAATTTATAATTTCACTTTAAGTGATAAATACATTTTAAAAAGTGTAAGAATATGTAGGAGGAAAAAGACGACATTTTGGCAGCACTGTGTGGCTAAGCAAGTCAAATCTGAGGGAAAAATGTTGAAATCTACTTAGAAAATTGATAAAAACTAAAAATCCACTGAAGGAAAGATGGTAGATACAGTACAGTGGAGAATGGAAGTTTGGGCACCCCAGGTAAAATGTTATGTTATTATGCATAAAGAACCCAAGGAAAGACTGAAAAATCTCCTAAAGGCATCAGTTTACAGATGAGAGATTCTTTTAACATGTCAAAAAATAGTCTTTATTGTCATCATTAACCCTTTCAAAATAGCAGAAAACAAAATACTGGTGTGTACAAAAGTTGAAACTGTGAGATGAGAAGATTTTTAATCTGAGTTCTGGGGGTTTTGTCCTTGGAATGATCGCTCCTCATGGACTCACAAGTGGACAAAGAAGAGCAGGTCATCAGAAGAAGCTGATGTCTCCTGAAAACACAAACATCTTCAAACTGCAGCTTCACTTCCATAGACCCTCCCAGGAAGCTTTTGAAAGGTGGAAGTTTTATGTGAGAATTCCCTATTCCTGAAAACTGTGATTTTTGAGGATGGCCAATTTTCTTTGTTTTTCCAAAAAAATGTGTTGTTTTGATTTTTTCTTTATTTCTTTTTGTTGCATTTTTTTAGAAGCAGGTGAAGAACGACTCTTCAGGCGTCCATCACACTTTAGCCTTCATTTTTGCTGTGCAGAATCTTCTTCAGAGGATGGCATGTCAATGCTCTAAACATCTAAGTCCAGTTGTTAGAGGGTCAATACTTAAATATTTTTAAGCCCCATTGTCTTTCAGGTGTTTTGGTTCTGTGTTTAATTCCTTTTAAGTTCAGTCAAACTTTGTGTGTTTTAGTTTTGTTTGTTTGTTTTGTGTAGCTCTTAGTATCAGGAGGCTGCCCTCTGTCTCCCCTTTGATGGCCTTCAGAGTTCTTTTTCCTGCTTCCCCTCACTACAATACCCAGCAACCCCTGCAGCCAGTATTTAATCAGAACTCCTAGCTCTGCTCAGTGCGAAGTATTGTTTGCCTGGACAATTCTGAGCACGCATTCCTGCAACCTCTTTGTTATCGACTTGGTTCTGGTCCTCTACCTCTCCCGTCAGCCACCTGCCTCGACACCTGCCCGCCCTTGACCACTGTCTGCTTCAGCCTTTGACAAGTCTATGCCATCTCTGACCCAAGCCTGCCTGACCACCGCCTCTCCGACCAACCCGTCACTCTCTAATTTTGAACAAACACTGCAAATGGATCCGACAGCTTTGGACTCTCTGTTACAATTAGATTGATTTTCAGCTTTTTGTTCGCGTTGTGTTGTTAGAGAAACACTATTTTGTCCACGGCTACCATTAAAGCCTTGGTCACATGCACCCGTATGAGAGTTGAGCAGTACGAATTTTGGGTTGTGTGAGAGTTGTAAAAAGAGGATGCCGCATCTTAACAGCAGCGCAGATGTGTCTCACAGTTCCGTTGAGGCTCATGTGGGCCACTTACATTGAAAACCGAACTTACCGTTGTCGTGCGTGTAGTAAGTTCATCATGAAACATTTGTAAAGATAACTTAAGACACGGGTACTTATGTCATAAGGGTCATACTGTCATACTGTGCCCTTACACCACACTCTAGTTTGTTACTAAGCTTTGAGTATCGGCCCATTACAGATACTGCATGCGTGGTTTGTGCAGGTGATACGTAAATGCCTGTAGGACGCCCACACAAACTACACTCTGTCTAATTTCTAACGACAATGCTGCTCAGAATGAGAACGCGCATTTCTCACTTGAACACTAATGGTATCCCTGGACAGTCTGCAGGGTTCAGGAGGAGCTTGAAAACTAAAAATCCACACAACATGCTTGTGTATCTCCTCCTTCACCCTTACACCTGTTATCTGCAGCGTGCCCGTAGTAATCATGTGCACGAACATTTCCTCTCTACGGGTTCACTGAGCGGTTTACGACATCGACATTTCCTGCAGGCCACCTGCGTCGTTCATACAAGTTCTTCTTTTTCCTCACTTGTTCAAACTTAAAGGTTGAACAAATGCAGTAGCTTTTTGTTGTTGTTCTGTCCAGCAAATAAACCCACAGACTGCAGCGGAGTGCCTTTTGTGATGGAAATATTTTAGAATCAAGGTTGCAGAATTCTCCTTCCAGTGTGTTAATATAAACCCCTCTTGTTACTGGCCTTTATTATCTGAGTTTTAGCTGCTCAGACAGGGCGAGGAGTGGGGAGACGGGAAGAAAGGAGGCATTTTATGAGCTGAATGTCATAAGTACACTGTATGCATTGCTGCTCATGCACACACAAATGTTTGCAGGTTAGATTCCTATTGAATCAGACCCACCTTAGGTCAGGTAGTCCAGGATCAGAACCAAAGTCCAGGTCAGGTCTGGACTGATCCATCTTCTAGCTCAGGTCTGAAGAGAAGATACAGATTCCTTTCTTGTTCCTCGTCTTTAAATATGCAGAAGAGAAACACAATAAAAACTCACAACAACATCCAACAGCATCCAATCTTTCCATCAAATAGTTTACAATAATCAGAAGTTCTGGCCTTCCAAAAATGACAACTTACCTTCAATGTTCTGTTTAATAAGTCAC
This sequence comes from Oryzias celebensis, assembly GCA_014656515.1. Classification (NCBI taxonomy): domain Eukaryota; kingdom Metazoa; phylum Chordata; class Actinopteri; order Beloniformes; family Adrianichthyidae; genus Oryzias; species Oryzias celebensis. The sequence goes on along the minus strand of BNCR01000005.1, from coordinate 31,939,410 downwards.
ATATATCAAGCTATACTCGTTAAAACAAGAATATTTGGTACGACTGCAAGTATTGCAAACGTCCATGTTTGCTGTTGTTTCACAAACATACTGTTAAAAAACAAAAAGAAACGTGTATATTTCTACAACTAAAAACATCCATCCATCCTTTTTTCTTAATCCATTTTGTCCCTGCCGGGCTGCCAGAGCCTAAAACGCTGCTATCGGGTGAAGGCGCGGTGCACCCTGGACAGGCCGCCAGTCTGTCACAGGATCACAACCAAACACCCATGCACACTCTCATTCACACCTAGGGACAGTCATCAATTCAGCTTCTTGGTGTGGGGAAAGAGCGCCCACCACGCCACCGTCAGCCCACTAAAATCAGTCATTAGTTAAAAAGCTTATGCATTAAAAGTGGTAACAAAAAGAAACCTAGAGAACTGACTCAGTTCTCTGAACTCTGAACCTTTTTGGCAGAAAAACTGATGGCTTTGAGCCTTTTCAACATCATGTCTGGATTAAAGAAATGTCTTATTTCAACTTTTATATGTTGTAATTATAATTGTTTTTTAAGTTTTAGTGAGAAAATTATGTTTTTAGTGTTTTTTAAGAAAAGCGGCTTTCCCAGGTTTTCTCAGAGAGACTTTAGGACTTTAGCTGTAGAAAGGAAGTACAGATAAAGTCTTTTCCGTCTAAATATTTGTTTTCACATCACACAGGGATTATAAATGCTTGATAAAAGAAGAGACCAGATTTCAGAGAAAGTCTTTCTACATAAAGTCCGGTGTGGCTGCCTCTCTTGAGTCTTTGTCTTCAGAACAGAGTTAGATGTCTGAAGGGAGTGTGGAGTTGAAGACCTTTAAAGATGTGATCAGAGCAGATTTTAGTGTTAACAAGGAAAAAGAAGTCCTCATGAGAAGCTGTTTTTGTAACACAAACAGATCGCTGTTAGACAAAGCAGATCCTGATTTGGTTTCATTTTGAAGAATGTTGAAGCAGGGCCAGGTTCATTTCTCCACAGGTTGAACTGGTTCATTACTGCTCTGAAACACACTCCCCTTCACAGTTCGCAATGTGTCTAGTGACACACACAGACACCCGTCTTGATGACGCGTCATTCAAAACATGCTATACTTCAGATCTGTCAGAGAAAAACATCACTCTTTCCTCTTTGTATTCTTTCTGTTTTGAAGACTACAAAACACATCAATCTGTGCGGCTCAAAGAGTTCACATCTATGTGTGAGGTCCAAACATCTAAAGAGAACAAATAATGTTCCACCAACTGAAACTTGTATTATCTGTATTTTTTTATGAATAGTTGCTTTTTTCAAATAATACATGAATATGTCCTCGCTAGATAGAGGAGAGAATCTCTTGTCTGAATCACTACACATTGCAGATAACTGCAATATTCACAGGGAAATGGAGAATCTGCCCATTCTGATCCATTAAGAATTTGGGTCTTTAATTTGAAATCTTTTACTTATTTCCTTTTGAGATTTCCTAAGCGCTTGCAGACAATTTGAAACTTTAACTGTTACTCTGTGATATGTGGGTTCATGTGACCATAGAGGGGAATTTTCTTCTTTCCCAAGTAATGGAGCAGAAGTAAAACCCCCATCAAAGATCAGGAAGCAAAACAAAAATCCTTTTGAAAGCAGAGACATGACAACAGTGATTTAATGCTGATAGAATCCTGTCTGCCGATCAGTTCATATTTATAATAAGAATATACAACAGTCATTTATGAAATAATCAAAGGACAAAGTGGAGCATCTGCACTCAGATGAGGGGTTAACCGGTATGGGTGCTGTGGGTTGTTTGGTTGTCCAGGCTCGTAGAGGGTAGGTCATAGATAGGAGTGGCCATGTCTCAGGGGGCGCATGCCTTACAGTCCCTGTGAGGTTTGTATGACCACGATGACGTCTTAAAAATGAAATGTACCATTGTTGTGCATTTGATAAGTGTTTTGTGAAGTATTCATAAAAATATTATCAGTTACACACACGTATGACAATGCTGCCGTACGGCCACATTCCAGTCATTAGTGAGGTCCACGCACTGGCCCCTTCCTGACCACAAGTCAATGCTGTACACACAGGGTGGGCTCGACACGTGATACGTGAGTGGCCATAGGGTGCCTGTTGTATGGTCACACAAACGATGACCTGACTGCGTGCGTGTTGAAAAGTCTGTATGACGCCTGCGTCCCAACTTCTTCACCCTTACTTACGCATAGGTGTTCTTCAGGTGTTGGCTAACACACAAAATTTTTCATCTATCCCAATTCACGACTAGTTTCCATGGTTTTGTAGAGTCTGGCCCTGCAGTAAACAAAAACCCTAAAAAGATAGGGACAGTAGAAAAAGTATGTACTAATTCAATTTACACTATAAATATTACATTTAAATAAGAATGATGCTAAAAGCACTGTTACAATGAAAATTGCAATATTCTTGTGCTCAGCTTAATAATATGGACATTTCAATGAACAAAATCAGCTCTTCACAGGTTTGAATCTAAAGACTTGAAGTGTACACCATTAAATAACAACTATGTTACACAACAGCTTAAATAAACCTGATGGCAGGTTGATGGCATGTCATTTGAAATGCTGGGAAAGAAAAAAACCCATCAAACATTCTTTTTAATGCCAGGAAAACAGTCTGTGAGGTCATTCCTCTTAAAAATCTCATTAATTGTCCTTAACTTAACCGAATAATACACCTGAACCTAACCAGTGCATATAATTCCAACATCCTACATTATGACCTGTAAAACTGACACTGAAGACCACCTCCACCTTGAACTCCAGTGTCACTCCTACAGCACACCTCACCACTGTCTTTCAGCCCTCATACATGTCTTTCTCTGCTCTAACATACTTCTCTGTTACTCCAGACTTCTTTATCCAATACCACAGTTCCTCTCTGGGCCTCTCGTGAGCTTTCTCCAGATCTAAAAAGACATTTTAGCTTTCTCTGTATTTCTCTATCAACATCCTCAAAGCAAATACTGCATCTCTAGTGATATTTCTTGGCATGAAACTATACCAAGACACACAGGGCTGAACGGTGGCGCAGTAGTTAGCGCTCTTATCTCACAGCAAGAAGGCCCCTGGTTCAAGTCCTGTTGGGGGGGGTTGACACAGCATCACCAATGGGGGGCCTTTCTGTGTGGAGTTTGCATGTTCTCCCTGTGCATGTGTGGGTTTTCTCAGGGAACTCCAGTTTCCTCCTACCGTCCAAAAAACATGTTTCATAGGTTAATTAGTCAGTCTAAACTGTCCCTAGGTGTGCATGGGTGTGTGACTGTGGCCCCTGTGACCCCAAAAGGGACAAAAAGATGAATGAAACCATTCGGCTGCTCACAAATCTTCATGTCTAGCTTCAACTGCTCTTTTCCAAACCTTCATTGTTTGGCTCATCAGCTTTATTCCTCTGTAGTTGCCACAACTCTGCACATCTCCCTTAGTCTTGAAAGTGGGCACCATCACACTTCTTCTCCATGCCTCAGGCCTCTTCTCAACACCTAACATCCTGTTGAACAACAACCCAGTTAAAAACCCCACTGCCATGGAGACACTTCCATACTTCCACAGGTATATCATCAGGATCAAGAGCCTTTCCACTTTTGCTGATCTTTGTTACTTCCTGCTCCACAACCGTCCCCTCTTCTAATCTTTTTCCCTCTCATTCATTCATCAACTCTCCAAAGTATTCTTTCCATCTTTCTATAACACTACTGACACCTGTCAACACATTAGCATTCCTCCTTCCTTGATCCCCCTAACCTGCTGCATGTCCTTCCCATCTCAGTCTTTGTACCTTGCTAATCTGTAAAGGTCAGTCTCTCCCTCTTTACTACCCAACCTAGCATACTAGTCATCATAAGCTCCTTGTTTGGCCTTTGACACCTCTAGTTTTACCTTATGCTGCATGGAAAACTAAAATAATGGTGTCAGCTAAACATTTAAAAATATGCTTTACAAATTGCTAGTATTCATTCTCTTTTTTTCTGAACTGCTTTATCCCTTTTGGGGTCACGGGGCTGCCGGAGCCAAACCCAGCTACTGATGGGCAAAGGGGACACCCCTGGACTGGTCGCCAGTCTGTCGCAGGGGCCACAATCACACACTCACACATCAATTAAGAGTAGCCAATTAACCTATGAAGCATGTTTTTGGAAGGTGGGAGGAAGCCAGAGTCCCCAGAGACACATGCACATGCAAACTCCACACATAAAGGTCCCCCATTGGTAACACTGTTTTAAGGCAAGAGCGCTAGCCACTGCACCACCGTGCAGTCCCTGATTGCTAGTAACATCCAAAATAAATAATTATTGCTGAAAAAATTATTCCTCAGTTGGCTATGAATTAACTAGAAATATCTGAGTTAACAGTGTGGATGTTCAAATAATACTGCTGCATAGCTGCATAGTTTAGTTTCCAAGGAAATCCAAAAAATACCAAATATTAAACAACAAATTTCAGAGAGTTGGACAGCATAGTCCACCATACCTTGACTAAATTTTAAAATACTAATGATGTTTTTATCTCAACAACTGTAGGAATACCTATTTCAAAGAAAGGTGGTTCAGGCAGCTACTACATTGACTTATATTATGTCAAAAATATGAATTCATTGAAATTGTAACAAATGTTCAAGTATGACATTTTTAAGAAAGCTTTGAACCACTGAGAGATGAACATATTAATCGTTTAATTGTTTTCATAGCTGAGAATTCCATAAGTAATTGAAACTAAAAGTTTACGACTGCTCATTCTTATTGGTAAACATCTATACAAGTTTGATGGATTGCTGTAAAACTCAAAGTTAATGAAAATAGACTAAGAGAGTAACACTGCCATGAATGAGTTGAACGTTATTAGCTGGATATTAAAAATCTGCTTTAAAAAGTTTAAAAAGACATGAATTGAATAATTACAAAAACAAGGAAAAGGATGAATTACAAAGACTAAGAGATTAATCGTTGAAATTGCTAAGCACAATCAAACAAAATCTATTCATTTAATCAAACAAATCTAAATAGGTTAATTGCTGAACACAAATAAAAAAATAATAAAATGTTACCAGATTTTCCTGTGCTGTCTTTTAGAAAAACAAAATTAGAACTGGCTGAACCTTTCCTCTGAGATGAAGCTGCTCCTCTTGTCTAACAGGAACTCCCATGAACACATTCTTTCATGATGCCTGAAGTTGTACCAGCCTCTCAGAAAAAGAAATTCCTAATGCTGGAAATGTACTTTTTCTTCTCCTCCCAGCTTTTGCTTCTTTTGCCTCACGAGTGTCAGAAATCATAAACAATCACAGATACTCTGCTGTTTCGTTTTGAAAAGAACAAAGTTCACTGTCTAAGTCTGCAGTCAGAGGTTTGTTTGTGGGTTTAGTTTGCCCGATGTTTACCTCCATGGGTTCAAGCAGTAGGAGGATGGTAAAGAGAGGACGGCAAACAGACTATACATATATGGTGTTTTACAAGAAGACCCAAAGCGCTTTACTATCACAATGTCATTCACACAGATTCACTCTCTGATCCCAAAAACTGGTGTCACCCTACAACCACCAGAGGCAATGTGGGGTTCACCTCAACTCATGGGTGGGCAGGAACCTTACGATCTTCACACCAGAGATTGACCACACTGTCTCTGCCTCATGGCCACCCCACAGTTAAGGACAAATTAAACATTTATTTATTATTGTCTATAGGTCGAATCTTTAGGAAATCTTTATTTATAAATAAAGATTGATTTGCTTTTGTCTGCTTGGAAGAGCTGAGGCAACATCTGAGGAAGGAGCGAGCTCATCCTCTAGTGGACAAAGAAGGAAACAGAATTTTGGTGGCCTCTTCAAAACCAGCCTGCTGGTTAAGTCCAACACGTGTGTTTTGGGTGGAAAATGGTTTCAAATAAAAAGTCATGCGTGTTTGTGGGTTTAAAGAGAGATTCACTTTCTAGTTTGTGTTTTGTTTGAAAATTGGTTCCTCTAGTCCAGCCTGAAGCAGAGCAATCCTTACAGTGACAGAAAGAGGAGGTCATTAAAGCCAAGAGGTTCTACTGGAACTTAAGTGATCAGCATAAGCAATGGAGGTGCAGGCAGGAGATGTTTCCATCAACCTGAAGGTGCTATGTTCAGGCGGTGCTACTCGTCTCCTAAGCATCGTCATGTGTTCATGGTTGTTTGAATCATGAACTTGGAATGACGTACTGCTTTTTATACCACAGGATGTTGGGAATTATGCAAACTTGAAAAGTTATTATTCTTATAGAATTTTGGGGTTTTTGACTTGAATAAGTAAGACGGCTCACAGCATACAGTGAGACCCTTTGTGGAAAACACTAAATGAGGTGTGTCTATCACCCCAAAACAATTACCTCTCTATCCTGAAAATCTGGCAAGTGAAACAAACACTGTATTTTCAACATACACTGAGTTCTTCACAGCATCTCCAACTTATTGTTAGCAAATAAACCAGATCTGCTTGTGGCTCATACAGATGACTCAAAACTTCCTGCCTCTTTGCCCCAGAGTCACACCAAGACACATTCCAGGTTGCCATTCCTGTACTGAGTGGGAGTGAAGCTTATCAAAGAACAGGTTGGTTGCCAGTTTGCATGTGAACACGTGAGCTGTGTTCCGGCATGCCCACAACCCCATCAGGACAGAAGCCGTGTGTGTTATCTTCCTAAATGTTTTCTTTGTAAAGTTACAGGAAATAGGACTGAATATGATCATATATAATCAGTTTAAAGATAAACTAAAGTCTGGTTTTGGATTTTAGTAATCAGAGGATAAGCTCAGAATAGTGAAAAAGCTTAAGAGCTCATCAGCAGCTCAGGATCTTTCTGAGACATCTCTTCCAAAGCAGAAATAGGATGTTCTGCATTAAACAGGTCACAGATGCTGAAGCTTCCATCCATGGCTTTAAACAGCCTCCTTCTGCATCAAATTTGGTGATAATGGGCCTGGCTGTCAGGCTTCTTCTCCCCAACAGAATGAACTCCGGAGGGTGATCCTTGTACTTGAGTTGTGGTGATCACCTGAAGGCCACGGAAAAGACCTGTGGCCTTGAGAATCTTTCCTGTTCTGGAATTCCCAAGATGACCTGGTTGTTCTTCCGGCTGTGGGTTTCTCTCAATGTCTTTGCGTTTCTCAGCCACATGAGGTGTTGCTGCTGAGCTTTCAGTCTCTGGAGGTCTGATCCTCTGCTCACTCACCTGTCAAGCTGTGTTTCCACCAAACGCGATTCAAGCGTCAAGGTTGTCTAGTTTCAATCTTAAGTCAATGTACAAACGCTCTGAGGCTCTGCGGGGCAAATGATCATCAGGCGCAGCAGGTGGCTCTGGCAGCAGCGCATCTTGAGTGTTGTGGTGCGATTTGGGCATCAGTGTGTCAAGCATTCAAATATTCGAACTTTGATGAGGTTGACACGTTGTGTCAACCAATCAGTGACTCAACCAGCGAGTAGATCAGCAGTCCTGCTTTCACATTCTCTCTACAAAAAGCTGGAGCCGCCAAGATAAGGTTTAGAACAGGTCAGAGAAATGGAGTACAGATGGTCTGAGTTTGGCAGTTAGAGTTCGACAGAAAACACAATGAAATGCTGCAAACGGGGCCATGAAATTATTCATTAAATAATGAAATTATTAAATAAAGCACTTATATTATTTAAAACATAATTTTAATGAAATATTGACACATTTATTGACACTTTCAATTATTTATTTCCAATGTTGAATAATGAATAACACATTCAATTAATAATTTCATAATATTATATTTATTTCAGTTTGTCTCTTCCATCCCACACTGGTCATAAAAGAAATAAATATGTAATGAAATAATTCAATTACTAAATGTAATAATCTGGTTTTCTCATCTTGCTGTGCTTTATGGTGTTGTGTTTTAGTAAACAGCGTCCCCATCTTTAGAATTTGCTCTTTAGTTTTTCTACATTTACTGCTTTAAAGGTTTTTAATACGCGTGTGTGGATGTGGATATATTTTGGTGCTTCACCTTTCACCATCCTCTACTGCAATCATGAGATGTGTGCTTATGGTAAAGCATAATTGTCCACTAATCTGTTCTATAAATGCAGTTTATATGTAGGATTCAAATAACTTAGCCATAGATATACTCATAATCTCTGTATTCTGGGTATTTCCTGTTCAATTAATGTGAAAAAAGTGATACTTTGTGCACAATTTTACAAAAAAGAGGAAAATGGCATTTCATAGGGGGCTCCATAGTAATTTGGTCATTTCAAAACTATTTTTAAGCATTTTTTTCTCTTAGTTTCTGTGGATTTGGTCACATCCATCTATTTGCTTAACCCCTTATGGTAACAGAGTTGGGGGACTAGTGACTGTATATGGAGGTGTCGGTGACATCAGAAAATCATGACTTCATCGAGCTTTTTATATGGTTAGAAATATCTGTGGGAACATTTAAACATATTTGGTTTAATTTAAATATTTCAGATGCGCCTTGAAAATAATCAGCATTAGCTATGAGATCGGCTTTCCTATTTTAGGCTACTTGATTGTCTCATTGAGGATTTTTTAGCAGCAAGTGCAGGAACTTTGTACATGTAAAAACAATTGTTTGACACTTTCTGTATTAAGTTGTCCAAATTAAAATCTTATCGACATTCAGACAATAAAAAGCCGATTATCAAAGAATATGTAAAAAAAAAAATCTTACTTGGGGAAAAATATGTGCTGTTTATTGTATTTTTTACAAATTTTATTTTGGGGATGCATGAGCTCAGACGCTTGCAGATGCTAATATTGCAAAATATTGATAAATAAATGCAGTTCCTAAAAGCACACATGCTCTCTGTAAATAACATTACTCTGTTGTTGAAAGGACTTGAAACATTCAATGACTTGGAGGTGACTTGAGGCTGGTTGGGCTTTGACTAGGGATTGACTTGGACTTGCCTGCTGTTGACTCGGGACTTGAGGACAAAGACTTGAGACTTACTTGTGACTTGCATCGTAATGACTTGGTCCCACCTCTGTTCAACAGACATTGAAGAAGTAAAAAGATACCTTCCTTTCTGTAAATTTTTCATCTAAGCGTCTTTAAATATTTCTGTGGTGTTGAATTTAAATTCTGTTATTCTGTTCTTTACAGGTACCATTATGTTGGACATTTGCAAAGAGTAACTTTACCACGCACAAGACATTCAGCAGAACTGTCGATTTTCAAAGAAACATATCGTTGGATAAGATATGGCTGGTCTTAGTCAGCAAAAAAAAATGCAGAAAATCTTCAAACAATCTTCTTCGTCATCTGTCATCAGAATGGGGAAGAAAGGTGAAGGAAGTAACTTTGAACATGGTATGGTGGTTGGTGCCAGACAGACTGGTCTGATTATTCCAGAAACTGCTGATCTACTGGGATTTTCACCCACAACCATCTCCAAGGTTTACAGACTTGGTCAGAAAAATGGTCAGAAATAGAAAATATCCATTGAGTGTCAGTTCTGTGGGCAGAAATGCCCTTTTGATCTCAGAGATCAGAGGAGAATAACCAGACTGGTTCCAGCTGACAGAAAGACAACATTAACTCAAACACTGATTACAACCAAGAACTGCAGAAGAGCATCTCTGAAAGCACAACATGTCCAACCTTGATGCAGATGGACTACAGCAGCAGAAACCACAGCAGGTACCACTCCTGTCAGCTGAGAACAGGAAACTGAGGCTACAATTCACACTGGATCACCAAAGCTGGACAACTGGAATGATGTTGTCTGGCCTGATGAGTCTCCATTTCTGCTGCAACATTCTGATGGTGGGGTCAGAATTAGGCGTCAACAACATGAAAGTATGGATCCATCCTGCCTTGTACCAGCGGTTCAGGCTGGTGGTGGTGGTATAATGGTGGGGGGGATATTTTCTTGGCACATTTTGGGCCCCTTTAAACCAACTGATGGTTGGATGGTTCCAACACCACAGCCTACCTGTGTGTTGTTGCTGACCATGTCCATCCCTTTATGACCACAGTGTTCCATCTTCTGATGATACTTCCAGCAGGAAAAGGCTCCATGTCATAAAGCTGGAATCATCTCAGACTGGTTTACTGAACATGACAATGAGTTCACTGGACTCAAATGATCTCCACAGTCACCTTAATCATTGACTGTATAAGAGAACTGGACTGAGATAAATGCAACCCATAGAAAATAACTTGCTTCCAGTTTCAATTAAATTACATGGGCCCATGTACTTCCTCTTTAGAGCACAAGGAAGGGCTCACTAAGTCCAGTTCTCTGAAGTCAATGATTTCCATCCAATAGAACACCTTTGGGATGCGACGGAACGAGAGATTGACTTTATGGATGTGCAGCCAACTAATCTGCATCAGCTGAGTGATGCTATCATGTCAATGTGGACCAAACTGAAGACTATTTCCAGTATCTTGTTGAATCTATGCCACCGAGGATTAAGACAGTTCTGAAGACAACGTGGTACTAGTAAGGTGTTTTAATTAAGTGGCTGATGAATGTAATTACTTCATGTACGTCTATTTTACTTTAAAAAGAATGTGCTGCTGTCAAAAGTAAAAGAAGTTAAAATACTGGTACATGTATATAAACATAATTAATTGCAAAAATTTAGAAGCTACATTTTTATAAACAAACTGCCTTAAATCATATACAGATCTACAGGTGGAGATCAACAGCAGCACCCACCAACTTTCCACCCTCGTGCAGTTTTACCAACCCCCCCCAGAAAAACAAAAAAAAAAAAAAAACAATCAAATGACATATTGACCACATATAATTTTATTTCCTTCCCCTCCTCCAAAAAGTAAAAAAATGCACAGGCCACCAATAATAGACTAAAATGTTTAGAAGCGTGAGAGCAGATCGTCTTTTGAAAAAAAATTACCACAAAAAAAGGCCTAAAAGCCCCGGTTGGGGTTTTTCTTTTTTGCTTCCTGCTTTGTGCTGCAGAAACAGCTGATCGATCAGCTGCAGCACCTGAAGTCATTCAGATCTTCAGTGCTGGGGGTGTGAAGCAGAGCAGACAGGAGCATCGAGGGTAAAAAGAACACCACACAGGAGTTTATTAAGTGCATGAATGAGCGGGAAAGTTGGATCTTTGCAGATTGGCTCTGATTGGTCAAAAATTAAAAAAAAAAAAAAAAACATAAAAAGAGGAGCGGTCCAGCTGGAAAAATTCATTCGGTGTCCATGTCTTTGTCAGAGCGGCAGCAGGTCAGGTCAGTTGTTTCACCCAAACTCTGCATAAATAGCTAAATTGTGCAGTTAAAAATGGAAACGTTGGGACTTGTTTATATAAAAAAAATTAAAAAAATAAAAATAAAAACAGCTGCTGTTGCAATTTTTGGCTGCTGGGGTTAAAGATCAGGCTCAGAGACAGACGGGTCACAGCTTTTTCAGGCGGCTGTACATGTCCCTCTTGCTGCGCTCGCCGGCCCAGGTCCGACTCTTCAGCCGAAAGTTCCTCAGATCCTCCTTGAAGTCCTCGTGGTGCATGGGCCGGTACGCCTGGGGTTCACACTGCGCCTGCACACAGGGACAACGTGAGCTCAGGCGGACACACTTTCAACTGATGGTCGATGATCAACTGACCTGAAAATGGGGGAAGAAGTCTTTGTACCCCCCCTTGAGGATGTAGAGCTCGGGATAGTGGAGTTTGGGGTAGTCATTAATGGCGCGGTCCCGCTCCCTGACGAAGCGGCACATGCGGGGGCCGCGCTCCGAGGAAAACTCGCAGTGGAAGACAATGACGACCCGTTTCTCTGGAGTTGAGGGGATGATGGGGGTCCTGAGGAGGAACTCCTCCACCTGGCTCTCCAGGTGAAAGTTCAGAGCCCCTAAACCAAGAGACACATCATCAGCTTGGAAGACAAGGAGGAGGGCAGCTACAGGACAAACCACTCCCACCTTAATGTGGCCCCCTCAAACTCATAGGGGTAGCGGCAGTCGATGACGATGACCTGTTCCACAACTTCATTGAAGTGTCCGCTGAGCGCCGCCACCATCTAAGGAGAGAACAACACCCTCTTTCTGTTACATACGTCCTGCTAACAGCATTGACCCAAAAGAAAACAAAACTAAGAAAAAACTTGGAAAGTATAACGTACAACAAAAGCAAGGAATAAAAATGTCTAAAAGAGATTTAACTTTGAGCTTTAAAGACCTGCTCCAACGGAAAGGATGTTTTAACATGTTCTTGTGGCACTTTTCTGATGATAAAGAATGGAAATAAAGAAAATTAAACGTGTGTGTGTATGTATTTATTCTAATTGTTTTAGTGTAACCCCAGCTTCCTGATTTTTCTTTTTTTACTGATATTTTTCATTAAATTTTGAATGAAACTTTACTAGCAGAGGTGGGGTCCATGTCGTTCCTCCGTCATCCTAAACAACCGTTTACTGATAAACTCATTACTGAGAACAGAGACTACCTGAGACCTGTGGGCCCCAGGAAGAATAGCTACTAGCTTGTCCAGTAGCTCATGGAGACCCTTAATAAAACAAACTACAAAGGTTTAAATAGAAAGAAATAACAGGAAAAAAATCTGAAATTTGGCTAAAGATTTGATAGAAAGAAACTAGACGGGTTTGAAGTCAAAAGCATTCGATGCTTTGTTCACACTCAGCCCGGAAACACGCTTTCCAGCATCTCTATCTAAATAGCCATATATGTGCGTTTTGGGCTTCCGCGTCCAACACTCTTTTTCACGCGTAGCTACACTTTATGTACAAAATGCATGTTTGTATGTCAAAAGATTAACAAGTTGACATCATCAACATCTGGGTATTGTCGGTTTCAAAACATGGAAGTGGCAACTCTTTGAAAATTGATCACGGAGGAGAAATTAATAGTTGTGTTTAATGCCCGGCTGGAATTCTATGAAACCAAGTCTATATCAGACTAAAGTTGTGCAAATAAAAGCCAAGAGAAAGATTTACACCACTTTGACGTGTCACACCAAACCTCTTCTAGCTGTGAGTACATGCGCTGACAATGGTAGCGACAGTCTAATGTGAACACCAAAAGGCATTCAAAAACACGCGTTTTTGAACACACCACACATGCCTGGTGTGTACGTAGCATCACAGAAGATAGACGTCCATCCTCACCATGTCTGATGTGATGTACTTCAGGTCCTGATGTTTGCCCTCCACCGTGGGAAGCACGAAAGGCTAAAAAAATAAAAATAAAAGCACTGGTGTAAATGTAGTAAAGGTTCTGCGTTCTGAAGGGCGGTGCTTCTTCTGTACCTTGGTGAAGTCTCCGATCAGCTCGTTGGGGCTGTCCACCTTGTCCAGCAGTTTCTCTATCTCTGCGTGACAGAAGGACTTGGATCTTTGGAGAAAAGCACCACCCTGCAGAAGACCAGACAGTCTGAGTGACAGCAGCACGTGAAAGGGAAAAGCAGAGAAGCTGCTTCTCATCTTGGAAGCCCCTAAAGACAAACGTCTCCACCTGCAAAGAGGCTCTTCTAGTTCAATTCCCTTTACAGAACTTTAAAAACTGGGAAGAGAACAAACAAATCTAACTGAAGAGAATTGAGGGGATAGTTTAGTGCAAGTCTGGGTAAATGCAGAAATTTAATAATGGCTCAGTCAGGCACCATCAGTGCTGACCTACAGAGTGGAAACTAGAAGACTTTGACGCAATTCCTGCAGCAGATTTGCATCCCGCCTCTGTTTTGACACGTCAAATACGCTGATTGTACAAAATTGAGTTCATAACCATGACACTCCAACTGCTAGAAGCTACATTGGTAATCACGGCTCCACGTCTGGGTTCACGACATCACTCAGAGACTTTCACAGTACGGCGAGCTTCACCATCTATTGCATCTGAATGAAGGTCACTTTTAGCGGTACTTCTGTCTTTTTGTGACCCAGTTTGATGACTTGCTGTCCGGCAGCAGACAGAGGAGGGAATAAATGAAAAAAGAACAAAACGAGGACCTTTTATTATCATGATGTAAATGAGAAAAATATCAAATTCAGGAGGAGAACTATCAGATACTCCTCCACGTTGGTAGGATCACTGCGCTCAATGCAGGACCTCTGATCACATCTGTACACTGGCTTAATAAAACTAGATGCCCAGAACGCACAAATCACCTTTAGTGTAAATGCAGCCTAAAAGTAGGAATGTTGTTCCAATGTTGAGACTTTGACAGAGAAAACTAGAATTGTTCGACATGATGGAAAGAAAAAAGGCACATGTCCTGAGTAAATCTCCAGATGACATTGTGATCTTTAGTGAGACCAGGGATCAGGTGGAGGAATATCTAGAGAGATGGAGGCAGACCTGGAGGTTGTGGTTCTGCCTCCACTTGAAGATGTTGAGGTTCTCTTTGGGAGCAACCAGATTGAGATGGTTTGAGAGGAGGAACAGCGATGATGTGGGTAAAACGATGCTGAGGTTGGAGCTACAAGGAAAGACGTCTAGAAGAGCAGAGAGGAGGTTCATGGATGTAGTGAAGAAGGACATGAGGGTTGGTGGAGAGAGTGAGTGAGTATGCAGAGGACAGATGGAGGTGGGTGACGCTTCTTGACACTCTGTAACTCTTTGAAGATTTACTTGATCAACATGAATCAGCTGATTCTGGCACAGAGAAAACAGGTTTTTTATGGGCTCTGGGGACACTCACCGCTCTTGGGGACTCTGGGTTTTGCTCCAGGAGTGTGACCTGTGTTCCTGCCAGGCTGCGCCGTCTCTTCACCCTCACCGGCGTGTTCTCGTCCATAGGACAATCGGGCCGCTTTGCAGCGGGCCGAGCCACCGGGCTGGGCATGGAAGGCGAGCGGAACAAGTTTCGTGGTCGACATCTAATCAAAGGCTGAATGAAGGAGGATGGAAAAATATGAAGTGTTGATGTGGAACCGAACTCTGAACATGAAGCCAAGCGGACTCACCAAGGCCTCCCCCAGACTGTCAGCCACCAGCGGGGCGGTAAGCAAACTTGCCATTCCCTTTGGCATGGCAGCATCAGTCTTCAGAAAGAGAGGATTTATTAAAGTTCTGCCACTTTCAGATAATTTTTTTTCCCTGGAGGATTTATTCTCCAGTGAGTCACTCACTTCAACGCCATCGTCGTCAAGAACTTCCAAAAACCCGTCGTCTTCATCATCACCCATTGACGAGGTAAGGGAGGAGCGCCTAAGTAATGGGCTGGAGTCATGGAAGTGCAGCTGCTGGGCAGGAGGAGGTGAAGACAGCTGGACAGAAATAAAAAAAAAAAAAACAACAGGAGAAATGAAAAACAGGTCGTTTCCCAGCAACCACAGACGCTTTTTACAGCTTCCCACCATGAGGGCTGGGGCAGAACCTGGGCGGAAGGCGAAGGCGTCTCTTGAGGCGTCGTTGAATGAGCGCAAACGACTCCGGGACACAGGCTTTGGTTTTTTGAAGGGAAAGGTCTCCTAAAAAACAAGGAATGTGTTTTTGAGCAAACACTAAAAGGGAAAAGACAGTCTTCTTCTAGAACAATACAAAAAGCTAAAAGATGCTCCTTTTTTTTCCCTCACGGCAACAGAAACATCAGGAGTCTGACCTCTGGAAGGTTCTCTTTATTGTGACCAGAGGAACTGTCGACTTCAGGAGGGGGTTGGCCAAATATTCCATAGCGATCAGAATCAGTGTCTTGTCCCTTCATGGCAGGACTGAAGCCCAGCAGATGCAGCTGAGAAGGAAAACAGAGTCATCCAGGAGGAACTGGGAGGGGCTTCCTGTCTCACTTCAAAATAAACTTCTGCTTTTTACAAAGAAATCCTTCACAAGTATCTGCAGACTGAAGGAGAACAAACTAGCAGACAGAGTTTTCCTCCCAGCAGCTCAGAAAGACTTAACATTGATTTACAGTGAAATAGCTTTGACTTTGGCTGCAGTTTTCTGCTCAGAATACATGAAACATGCATGAAGGAGAAGAGCGGTAAACTTACCGGAAGGGAGTTGATTCTGCGGATCGGCATCTTCCTACAGTTGGGAGAGAAACAGTCAGAGCGACTAAACACAGTCAAACTAAACAGTTAACATAGAGACCACTGACCTAAAGACAGTCAGAATATAAGCATCACAATAAGTACGGTTAGACTAAACACAGACACACCACTAACAGAAAAAAAAAACAACTAAAAACTGTGAAACTAAACATTAAGACCTAAAACTGTCAGACTGAAGACAGCTGAAAGACAGACTAAAAAACAGCCAGAAAAAACCAACAGTGAAGTTAAAACCAGACAAAAACAGTCAAAATAGTCAGATGGAAAACTGTCAAACTAAAACCAGAGAAGCAGCAGGAAGCAGAAAGACACTCACTTGCTGACGACTCTGCTGCACTTCTCCACGGCCTTTTCAAACCTGCAGCACAAACAGATCTGCTTATGAACTGAGGAGAAAAGAGGACAAAAAAGCTGGACATGCAGAGGGGGGTAAAAAGGCAGATGTGCTTTCCCCGGTTGGAGAAGTGCCCACCTGTATGCTAAACAAGGGAGGGTTCTGTATGTCTGCTGTCTCCCTGCTGCAGGAGCCCTTTGTCTGGAAGTAGGCTTAGGGGGGTGGGGGGCACTTTGGGGGGCCACGCTGGTTTCTATAGCAGTAATGTGGGGGTTTCTCTAACCCCCGTTTCTGCTACATTAAACTGCAAGGAGAGCGTTCTAAACCCAGAGACAACGGGGACGGCGGGGGGGTGTCACTGAAGTCAAGCGTAGGGCACATTTCCCCCCCCCCAGTGGCAAAAAAACAGCTGTTTGAGGAAGAGGAAGGGCGTGAACCCCCACCATCGCTGCTATAGAGAAACCATGAACGCACCCATAGGTGTAGCCTCTCTTAAACACAGGGCTGAGGTTGTGCCGGTTAAAATAAATAACTTTATCTTCAGAAGGGTGGTGGGGGGGCTCATAAAGCCATCACTCTTTTGACAGACTCTCTAAAGGCACATCTGACCCCTTCTGGACTGTACCAAGCACATGGTGAATCTGATGGGGGGCAGAGAACAGTACAAACTTTGACCCTCAACCTTTAATTATAAGAATAGAGAGGTCAGGACTACTTACGAATCTTCCACTTCATCATCCACGGGACTGGGGGGGTCCAGGCCGAGGCCTAAGAGAACAGATCAGACTGACAGCTACAGCAGCTGGAAGCTAATAGATGTTTTCTACTATATTACACAAGACAAAATAAAGGAACAAAGACCTGAGCGAGCGCAGACTGCTGTGTGTGGACTTACCTGCATCAGATGAGGTGTCTGAGGCAAAGGATGGGACCTTCTGGAGGAGTGGAGGTTTGATCCTCTTTGGGGTTTCACACTGACTGCTAAGACAAAGACATTCAGAAAAAGAGGGTTTATTAGATCATTTGTTTGCCAAAACCAAATGAAAACCACGCCAAACTTCTTTTTTTTCCTCTCTTTTCCAACATGCATTTACAAATAATAAACAATTACAAATAAACAAAATAAAAATATTTCCCCAAAATTATAAATGGTACCTTCCAAGTCCGGCTAAATTGTTCATGTCCAGAGCCAGATTTGTGACCGGAGAAAGGACCGCTGTCGGCCCGGGGGAGAACAGGCTCCTGCAGTGCGCGTTCTTTGCACTAAAGTCGGGCATGGAGAGCGCGGAGAGCCCGGGGATCCCATCGGGCCTGCTTTTGAAAAGGGTGTTAACTGGACTGGTGCTGTCGAAATTGGGTTCCATTTTTGTCTATCCAGTCCTGTGGCAAATTATCGGATTATTTTTTAATCGAAGCTTCAGTCGAAAACTACAAATGGACAGGGAGTTCTAAATCTGCTAACCCGGAGGTAACCAGCCAGTTAGCCACGATTTAAGAAAACATGTCGAAATATGCGCTCCGATGCACCGGCTGGCTGATTCGGTGTAGCCGTAAGGAGCTGGAGCCTTTTTAATCCGCTAAAGCCACATAACTAGTCTGTGCCTCGGTCAGGGAAAGGGCGAAGCTCCGCATCTGGTGGTCTCGGTGCTTCCAGGAAGGTTGCAGCTGCTCGTATTTATGTTCAAAATAGAAGCCCAGAAGCGGCAAACATTCAGCCAATCAGGAGCCTTGTGATGTTCGGCGAGCCAATCGAAATGCAGAAAAGCTCTGCGCTGTTGTTCTCTGACCGGAAAAGGAAGTGGAAGAGGATGTGACACAATCAACATTTTCAACCTTTGTTCTTGTTTCGTTATTGCTATTTATTTGAAACTCAGTTTGAGGTTATACTTTACGTGAAAATGGTTATAGGAATATTTTTTTAATTTAGAGCTGTTTATTGTGACCTCCATGTTATCCTGGCAGCGCTGCACTACTATGTTCAGTAACCCAAAAATGACAAACACAACAGCAACAATTATGTGTCTGACCACGTTTTTTTAATTTACTGGAAAGGCTTATTAGTAATTGCAGCAAAAACAGTTTCTTTGGTTAAGAAAGGTGAATGGCTGCATTTAGTGAAAGCATGTATTTGGAATCAAGAGCCATTTGAAGCTGTTTAAAAACCCACTCAACTGAAAATTGTGTTTTTAACATGTTCTTGTGACATTTTGCTGATGATGACGGACCTATTTAAATAAAATTAAGGTTAAAACCGCATTCTGAGTATTTCTTATATCAAATTGTGTGAATCAGGAACAAATGCAGTTCGAAAAAGAGTTTAGTTGTGACACAAAAAAAAAAGTCAGAACACAAGCTTCCTGCTGCACTCCATTCTGATGCATCCACTTGAAGGCGACTAGACCCGTCATTTTTGCTTAAATTAAGGTTACTTAAGTGTGCAGAGATTTTGCAGAGATCTGAGCAATGACACTAGGAGCGGAAAATTCCTGCTGAACAGAAGATCATGATTATCTAAGTGATATAAAGAAAGCTGTAGCCGTTGAGAGGGAAGGAATTAAAAAGCTTTTGAGGACTCTTCTCTGATTCACCCAAATTATTCTCTTGGAGTAAATAAAAACAGATCAACTTAACATCTCAGAGCTTCATAGACGGAGATGTATTTGTGGAAAAAAAACAAGTTCTGTGTGTTAGGAAACCCCCCACCACCACCACACACACACACACACACACACTGGGGGCTTCTGTGCATACCACTGCTCCTTGTCATTTTCTTCAGGCTTTGCAACATCTGTTCAAAAAGGACACGACAGATGGGTTTCAGGACTGAAGGAGGGACTGCTGAGGAGACAAAGAAAGAGGAAAGATAAAGGAGTGGGAGTGAGCTGTAGTTTGCGTGCATATTGCCTGGTGGGTGTGGGTGTGTGTGTGTGTGTGGTGGTGGTGGGTGGGTGTCAGGAGTAGTGGAGCAACACACCATGCAAAAAGAATTGTACGTGTCTTCTTTCTTTACAAAATACAGCAAAAAAAGCCTTATTCCTGTCACAGCACACTACTCCGGCCGTTGATGCTGATTCAAGCATTTTGTTAACACGTTGCCATGTTGACCACAAGTACAGTTCAGCCCAGAAAGCAAGATCAATGTCATTCTTGTGCATATATCATGGACAACAAAGTGGAGGAACTTCAATGTTAATCAGAAGTTTTTTATGGTGAAACTGTTGTGTTATTCAACTAATTTGTTTGTTTCTCCAAAACGTCTACCATGATCTGTTCCTCTGATGGATTCAATCCTGATCCATCCTGGTCATTCCCATAGAGAACCTCAATATCTTCATCTCTGCTACCTCCTGTCTCTGCACCAGAGCATCTAAAACCAACAACATCTAAACCAACAACAAGGCTGCCCTCACCACAGTTCTCTACACCTTTAGTTTTATTCTTGATGACATTTTTCAGACACATGCATTAAGTGTATATGAGAACAGACACCGCCATGTTGGAGAAAGGCAACGTCCGTAAGCGGTGATTGGTCCGAGTCTGTCTGAGTCAACATTTCTATGACAACCAACCAATCAGGAGTGAGCTTGTTGGAAGTCCACACCCCTACCACATGAACGCAGGATACACAAAATCTGTCAATCAAACGTTCCATGTGAGACCACATACTTTTATTGAGGAATCTGATGGGCCAGTTTACAACTAAAATCTGAAATAAAGGAAAATATTGTTCAGTAAATTTAGGATTAAAAGCATGTTAAAAAGGTACCCGAGCAAAAATGGCTATTTTGAAAAATAGAATGACTAAGTAATGGCTGTTTTTTTTTTTTTTGCTATAGAGGTCTATGGGATTTTGGCTTCTTGGAGCCAGCAGGTACTTCCTGTTTGGAACGCCATTGAGAAGGGCTCTCTCAATCCAGTTCTCTTACACAGTCAATGGTCACATATCACACCAGAAACATTCTCAGTGGCAATTATACACTGAATTACTACCCAGGGGCAAAATGTTCCAGAAAAGTGCTTCTCAACCCTGGTCCCCAGGGTACACTGTCCTGCATTTTTTCAATCCAACCTTGCTCAAAAACACCTGCCTTTGATGAGTACCGCTATTATCATTAGGCTTCTGCAGAGCCAATGAGCTGAATCAGGTGCCCATAAGAAGGCCAACATGGAAAACATGCAGAACAATGTTCCCCGAGGGATAGGGTTGGGAAACACTCCTCTAGAAAGCAACACAGATTTTTTTATTTAGGCAAAAAACAGTATAATTAATATTAAAAGACCAATGGGAACACTTTTACAATAGATCAAAAGATGATTGGAGTGGTACTTTAAAAATAAGTAAGGTGGACGGATTGTCAAGGTTTGGAAGCAGATCCCAAAGCAGAGCCAGAGGAGTTGAAGAAACTGTTTATTTAAACCACAAACATAATGAATAATCCAGCAGGGAGAAGCAACCAAGAACATGCTTATATAGAGGGGCAAATGATGATGAGGAGCAGGTGTGCAAGGAGGCAGCCCCAGGATGAGAGATAGCCACGCCCCCTGCCACGCACTGCTCTGTAGAAACAAAACAAAAGGACAACATTAGCACAAAACAACGAGAAGGAAAGAAAAAAGACGGCGGGAGGAGGGGGCCCGGGCACAGACAGAGCAGACCCGGACATACTCTCGTGTGTCTGAGGCCATCGAGGGCCACGAGAAGCGCTGTTGCAGCATGCTCAAAGTCCGGTGTATCCCAGGATGGCAGGGCATCTTGAAGCAGTGACCCCACTGCAGCACAAAGGAGCAAAACAGTGGAGGAACAAACAGAAGACCAGGAGGGCATTGTGGAGGAGAGGGAAGATTCTCCAGGGCTCTCTGAACCTCCCTCTCCACCTCTCAGATGGCTGCACCAACCACAGAGGACTGTGGCAGGATGGTGTCCTGAGGTGCATTGCTCAAAGCAGGCACATCAAATTGTCAGGACAGTGCATCAGGCTTCACATTACGAGAACCTGGACGGGAGTTCAGGCTGTGAGCAGAACGGATGTATGATAAGTTCTTATGGTCAATCCATACCAGGAAGGGTTGAGATGCTCCCTCCAACCAATGGCGCCACTCTGTCAAGGCCAGCATGACAGCCAACAACTCTCGGTTTCCCACGTGTAATTCCTCTCTGCAGAAGAGAGCTGCCCAGAGAAGAAGGCGCAGTGATGTACCTTCTGCTCAGAGGACGACTGTTGGGAAAGCACAGCCCCAACTCCTGACTTAGATGCATCCACTTACACCACGAACTGAGCTGCAAAGATGAGACAACACAGGAGCTGAGCAAAACAGACATTTTAGCTTGTAAAAGGCAGAGGCGGCTTCTGAGAACCAGGAAAAAGGTTCCTTTACAGAAGTGAGTCTGGTGAGGGGAGAGGCCACAGAGCTGTAATTCCGGATAAACCTACGATAAAAATGAGCAAACCCTAGAAATCGCTGGAGCTGCTTTCTACATGTGGGTGTAGGCCTTTCTGCCACAGCCTTGATCTTGACAGGATCTGGTTGAAGCTGCCCCTCCCTGGTAACAAAACCAAGAAAACTGATGGAGGAGACATGAAAGTCACATTTCTCACCCTTGACAAAAAGTCTGTTAGCCAACAACTATTGTAAAACAAGTCTGACATGTTGAATATGCTCCTTGAGAGTCTGCGAAAAAAATCAAAATGTCATCCAAATAAACACACACAAATCTGTTCAGCATGTCACACAGCACATCATTGATTAGACTTTGAAAAACAGCAGGTGCATTATTAAGCCCGAACAGCATCACCAAATACTCAAAATACTCAAAAGAGGGGTGTTGAAAGCCGTCTTCCACTCATCACCCTCCTTGATTCTCATCAAGTGGTAGGCGTTTCTGAGGTCAAGCTTAGTGAAGATGGTTGCAGTCTGGTAGGAGCTAAAGGCAGAGTCCATGAGTGGAAGAGGATATTTGTTCTTCACTGTAATGTCATTCAGGCCCCTGTAATCAATGCAGAGGTGGAGGGTCTTGTCCTTCTTCTCAACAAAAAAGAAGCCGGCTCCAAATGGAGAAGAGGAAAGGCGAATACGTTCAGCAGCCAGACTCTCAGTGATGTACGTCTCCATGGCTTCCCTCTCAGGCTTGGAGAGGTTGTACAACTTGCTAGAGGGTAGAGAAGCACCTGGAACCAACTCAATCCCACAGTCTTAGGGTCTATGTGGGGGGGCAGAGAAGAAGCACGGTCTTTATAAAAAACGTCCTTGAGGTCACGGTACTCTGGTGGGACTAGAGAAAGGTCCACAGGCTTAGGTGGCACACAAGGCTTGGAAACTGGTAGAAAAGTATGGCGTCACATATCTGCCATTAATTAAAGGGCGCCTGTTTTATAACTGAGCGCGCAGAGATCTCACCGCGCACGCTCAGTTAAGGCAAAAAAAAACTGAGCGCGCTCGGTCAGAGCTCTGCACGCTCAGTTTTTTTTTTTTTTTTGCTCTAACTGAGCGCATAGAGCTGGCGTAGAGCTCTCACCGTGTGCGCTCAGTTTTTTTTCTCCCTAGCTGAGCTGCGCGGTGAGATCTCTGCGCGCCCACTCAGTCTTTTTTTCGCCCTAACTGAGCGGCGGCACAGAACTCTCAGTTTCAGGGGGCGTTTTTGTCACTCAGGGGGCGGTAACCTTTCTGGTTGTTCTGATTGGCCGAAATTTCTGGTCGAATCCCTAGATAAGATATGACAAGTTCACCATAATCTATTATTCTCTGAAATGATTATTAACTGCAGCTTATGGGCATTCCTCCTCTTTGAGCACCTCGGGAGATGGTGTGTCAGACCTATTTTTGACGTTTGTTAAGACCATGGTTAACCCGTAGTTTTTTCATAGTGGTCTCCTTCCTCACCGGCGTTCCGGCCGCTAGATCGGCGTTCCGGCGGCCAGATCGGCATTCCGGCGGCTAGACCCGGCGGCTAGATCGGCGTTTCATCCGCCGTCTTTTCTCTATTATAGAGATTTTAAAAAATGAAAGCCCCGCCCCTTGCTTCGCGGATTCGACCAGAAATTTCAGCCAATCAGATCAACCAGAAAGGTTACCGCCCCCTGAGTGACAAAAATGCCCCCTGAAACTGAGCGGGCACAAAAAAAACTGAGCGCGCGCGATGAGAGCTCTGCGCGCTCAGTTATAAAATACGCGCCCTTCGATTAATGGCAGAGATGTGACGCCATAGAACAGCAGCACGCAAGCAGTGAGAATGACTGAAAGGGCTCCAATTGACTATGGATTGTGATGAACAGTCTATATGTGGATTGTGTAACGAAAGCCAAGGTAGACCCAACACGAGTAGGGAGGATGGAGAGGGAACAATGTTAAACTTAATTGACTCACGGTGGTTTCCAGAAACCAGCAGGGACACAGGGAGTGTACAGTGAGTTGCACAGGCCAACAGTCTACCGTCCAAAGCAAAAACCTTTTTAGGGATAGGGAGTGGTTCAGTAGGTATCCCGTACTGGTTTACAAACTGAGCGTCGATGAAATGGTCATCAGCACCTGAGTCCATGAACGCCTGGATCTCTACTGTAGTAGAGTCAAAGGACACAGTACCTTCCAGAAGGGGGCGCCCGGAGGAGGGATCAAGAGGAGTGTGGCTCACCAGTGACCCCCCTGAGCCTGATGAGCCCGGTCTTTTGGCCGTGCAGGGCAGTCATGCCGGAGATGGCCGGACTGGTCACAGAACATGCAGAGCCTCCGGTAGAGGCAGTGCTGGCGTTCCTCCGGAGTGAGTCTCATCCTGCCGAGCTGCATGGGTTCCTCACTGCTGAGCGGCTGGGTAGGTGTTGGAGTGGGCGTGGTGTCCCACAGAGTGGCAGCCGGAGGCATCGCTGGCTGATGGTGGAACTTGAATGGAGCTGGCTGGGCGAGAGGGCCTGACTGCTCTTTCCCTGAGTCTCTCACGAAGGCGATTGTCCAGTCTTATGGAGAGAAATTAAATCCTCCAGATTAGACGTTTCGTCGCGAGCTGCCAGTTCATCTTTGATGTCTTCTCTCAGATGCCTCAGTAAAAGCATGTTATGGCCTCACCTCAAGCATGATTGATTGACAGCTTCTCCTGAAGCCTCTTTCAGTGGAGGGGGTGTGGACTTCAAACAAGCTCACTCAAGATTGGTGACAGTAAAAACATGACTCAGACCGACTCAGACCAATCACTGTCATCTGGCTCCAAATGGCAGCATCCTTAATACGGAAAAATCGTTACTGAATTGGCTTCATTTTGTGAGAGCGGGAGGTAAGGCATTTTTTATGGGTGACGTCACACCCCTCTTCGTGCAGTGATAATAATACATTTCTAAGACTGTATGGACATCCAGAAGAGACAACATTAAATAAATATATACACCATTAAATCATTTCATAAAAGTGTCATTAATGTTTTAAAATGGTCATTACATAATAAAATTGGAAATCTATAACTAAAAGTTGAAATATATGTGGCATTAAAATATTAAAATTGCCATTAAAATGTAAATTTAAACAATTAATGACATTTCTAATTAATGCATTATTCCTGTGTGGGATGACAGAGAGAATTGAAATAAATATATGCAATATTAAATATGTGAATAAGTGTTCTTAATTATTTAAAATAGGACATAATTAATTAGGATTTAATGAAACATTTCATGATTTAATGACACATTTCATGATTTAGTGACACATTTCATGAATTAATGAAACATTTTCTGATTTAATGAAACATTTTCTGATTTAATGAAACATTTTCTGATTTAATGAAACATTTTATTATTTAATTAAACATTTCATGATTTAATGAAACATTTTATGATTTAATGACAAATTTTATGATTTAATGACATATTTCATGATTTAATGAAACATTTACTGATTTAATGAAACATTTTATGATTTAATGACAAATTTTATGATTTAATGACATATTTCATGATTTAATGAAACATTTACTGATTTAATGAAACATTTTATGATTTAATGAAACATTTTATGATTTAATGAAACATGTTATTATTTAATTAAAAATTTTATGATTTAATGAAACATTTTATGATTTAATGAAACATTTTATTATTTAATGACACATTTCATGATTAAATGACACATTTCATGATTTAATGACACATTTTCTGATTTAATGACACATTTTCTGATTAATGACACATTTCATGATTTAATGACACATTTCTTGATTTAATGAAACATTTTATGATTTAATGAAACATTTTATGATTTAATGAAACATTTTATGGTTTAATGAAACATTTTACGATTTAATGACACATTTTATGATTTAATGAAACATTTCATGATTTAATGACACATTTCATGATTTAATGAAACATTTTCTGATTTAATGACACATTTTCTTTTTTTAATGACACATTTCATGATTTAATGACACATTTCATTTTTTAATGAAACATTTTCTGATTTAATGAAACATTTTCTGATTTAATGAAACATTTTCTGGTTTAGAGACACATTTCATGATTTAATGAAACACTTTCTTATTTATTGACACATTTTCTTATTTAATGACACATTTCATGATTTAATGACACATTTCATGATTTAATGAAACACTTTCTTATTTATTGACACATTTTCTAATTTAATGACACATTTCATGATTTAATGAAACATTTTCTGATTTAATGACACATTTCATGATTTAATGACACATTTCATGATTTAATGAAACACTTTCTTATTTATTGACACATTTTCTTTTTTTAATGACACATTTCATGATTTAATGACACATTTCATTTTTTAATGAAACATTTTCTGATTTAATGAAACATTTTCTGATTCAATGAAACATTTTCTGGTTTAGAGACACATTTCATGATTTAATGACACATTTTCTGATTTAATAACACATTTCATGATTTAATGAAACATTTTCTGATTTAATGACACATTTTCTTTTTTTAATGACACATTTCATGATTTAATAACACATTTCATGATTTAATAACACATTACATGATTTAATGAAACATTTTCTGATTTAATGACACATTTCATGATTTAATGAAACATTTTCTTATTTAATGACACATTTTCTTTTTTTAATGACACATTTCATGATTTAATGACACATTTCATTTTTTAATGAAACATTTTCTGATTTAATGAAACATTTTCTGATTTAATGAAACATTTTCTGGTTTAGAGACACATTTCATGATTTAATGACACATTTTCTGATTTAATGACATTTTCTGATTTAATGACACATTTCATGATTTAATGAAACATTTTCTGATTTAATGAAACATTTTCTTTTTTAATGACGCATTTTCTTTTTTTAATGACACATTTCATGATTTAATGACACATTTCATTTTTTAATGAAACATTTTCTGATTTAATGAAACATTTCATTTTTTAATGAAACATTTTCTGATTTAATGAAACATTTTCTGATTTAATGAAACATTTTCTGGTTTAGAGACACATTTCATGATTTAATGAAACATTTTCTTATTTAATGACACATTTTCTTTTTTTAATGACACATTTCATGATTTAATGACACATTTCATTTTTTAATGAAACATTTTCTGATTTAATGAAACATTTTCTGATTTAATGAAACATTTTCTGGTTTAGAGACACATTTCATGATTTAATGACACATTTCATGATTTAATGACACATTTCATTTTTTAATGAAACGTTTTCTGATTTAATGAAACATTTTATTATTTATTGACACATTTCATGATTTAATGAAACATTTCATGATTTAATGACACATTTCATTTTTTAATGACACATTTTCTAATTTAATGAAATATTTTATGATTTAATGAAACATTTTATGATTTAATGAAACATTTTATGATTTAATGACACATTTCACGATTTAAGGAAACATTTTTTTGATTTAATGAAACAAGTGAATGTATGTATGTGTTTGTGTTTTTTTGTGTTTTCTTTTGTGTGTGGCTTTGTTTCAAGTTAGTGTGTGGTTGTGCATGTATTGATTAGTGTATCTCTGTGCAGGTGTCTGTGTGTTTGTGCATTTGCAACTGGATGTTTCCACATATGTCTGCTTCTCTTGTGTTTTTGTGTCGTTTGGTGTGCATTTGTGTGTCTGTTGCCATGTATCTGTCTTTTGATATGTGTGTGTTCATGAGTTCTGCTGTGTCAGACTAAACTTGTTTTCATCCACCAGATGTCAGTGGTGAGTCTTCAGGTCATGGTGTGTGGTCTTGTTTGAAGTGTTTGTCATAGTCTTGTTAACACACAAAATTAGCCTTTGTGTGCACCTCTCTTTGCTTAGGTTAATGACAGGAAAGTGAGGTGTAATGTACCATTAGGTAGTGACTGTTCTATGGCTGCACTCAGTCCATCATGGACCTCCAAGTCTAAATATCTGTCTTTGTTTGCAGTTTCTCCAGGGAGACGGTCACTTTGATCTCCTCTTTCAGGCTTTTTTGCTAAGCCTTACAGAACCTACACAACAGACACAATCTGCAAACCATATAAAGAAACCAGCCAACCCCCAAACTGTACTGACCACAGACAACCAGCAGATGTTTTCCTCTGACTGATGTCAAAACACAGGTTCTACTTCTTACTTCCCAAAGTGAGAAAATATTTTGTTAGAGGTGAGCCCTTGATGAGTAAACCAGAGCTCACTTTTATACTCTAACACAAACAGATAATACTTTAATACTGAAATAATTATTTAATTATTGAATCTTTCTACACAATGTTTAATTCTAAGAGAGCCGTTTGGGTCCGACCCAAACCATCGAAAAGTCCCTTTACACCGTTTGGAAAAATACGCTTTATTAATGTTTTTGTGCCTGTTAAGATATTCATTTCTAAAATGTGGCCTAATTAAATCGTAATAGCATCATGTTTTTATTGTATTCTTTTTTTATTTTTTTTAAGTAAGATACAAATTCCTTTCAAAATAAAATACAGCCTGTGTCAGATAAGATCTTCTTGGTGCGGCAGATTTACT
Source organism: Oryzias celebensis (assembly GCA_014656515.1). Lineage (NCBI taxonomy): Eukaryota > Metazoa > Chordata > Actinopteri > Beloniformes > Adrianichthyidae > Oryzias > Oryzias celebensis. Next base: position 31,911,072 of record BNCR01000005.1, on the reverse strand, counting down.
AGAAATAAAAGACATGTTATATCATTACGACTCATCTTCATCCTTGTTCTCAGTTTACTATAAAGATAACAACGTATGTGTGAAACCCGTTTTTTTTTAAATCAATGGTTTTAAAACAAATGCAATGAACTTTGTCTTGGAACAGCACCTAGAACACGCAGTTTAAGCTTATTCTAATGATAAACCACTCTGACAGTAGATCAGATCTTTTACTATCATTTTGCTCAGTATATACAAGTATCAGATATATTAAAAAATCTAAACAATGACAAGCTAATTTAACCCATAACACATTAGCCAAAATTGCAATTAATTTAGTCCCAGTCCTATTATTTTTTAATCTACAGTATTTTCAAAGTGGACTTTTAACTATGATTATGACATTTTTAGGCTAATAGAAAAAAAAAAAAACCTGTATCGTCTTCTAGTTTCTGCAGCGACAAGAGTTCATTAGAAATTCACCCCTAAAATGTGGATGTATTTGTTCAAAATCACAGAAATCATTTGCATTTTTCTTCAAAGCCAAAGAGCTTCAACAGAGAAAAACTTGTTGCTGCAGTGGATAGTGTAAGGCGAAAAGGCTTGAGGAAAAGTATGAAAGAATGCGATTTTAAAAGAACTGAAGTATTTACTCATACTGAATGTAGGCTCAAAGAACACCAAGAATGTGAAAAACAATGAACAGTTTATTTATGAGGTTGTATTTTCTAATATTTATATACATTAAATTTCACATCTTTAATATTTCAAAATGACAGAACAAAATAGATTTAAAATAAAGAACAAAAGGTCAGTCACACTCAAATGTTTAAAAGAGGCACAAACAATTTTTTCATTCTTCAAACTGTCACACAATTTTCCCCCAAAAAAGTATAAGAAAGTAGTAAAATGTAAAAGATTAAAATTCAGAGCAGACTTGGAGTCAGAGTAGCTAGCTGCAGGTAAAGCAGCTAGCAGATGTTATGGCGGATAACCCCGATGGCGCCAACAGATGTCCTAAACAGAATTTGTATTTTATCTAAAGGGCAGGAGTCAGTGATTTTCAAAACAGAAGTACTTTAATGTTGATATTTTTTGCTGTTTATGTTATTGATATGTTTTGTTGAACTTTTATTTTGAACCCTTTGGGTTAATATAAAACTGTCTAAAATAAACTTAAACTTATTTGAAAAATCTGTGATTAACATTTATGGAAAAAAATAGAGAATATGGCAATCATTTGTAGTTTTTTTGGACAAAAACAATCTCTTATTTTAACAAATAAGGCGGAAGATGAACATCGGCTGCAACACAGAGCAGAGTTCCCGCTGTGGGGGCGGAGCTTAACAGAACTGTCTGCTACTAGAAATCCAACAACGAGGAAACTTATCATTTTATTTCACGATGGGGGCTGACATGAATTTTCCAGAACAATGAGCATCGACGTTGACTAAAAATTGCAGAAATTCCGTGGTTCACCGCAAAAGTCCCCCCTCCACCGTTACAGGAAGCGAGCAGTTCAGAGCAGACAGACACACCTCCACCTGTGAGCGCATATCAGCCGAGCAGAACACATGAAATCCAGCTGGATCGAACGTCTCCAAAAACCTCTCTTTTATTATTTTTCACAAACACAAGTAAAACTTATTAAGAAAAACAGAATTCCATTAGTAAAGTTAAAAGTTGAGAAGTTCTTGCGGTGAAAATGGAAACAGACTCATTCTTTAGCTAAGATAAGCTAACGTTAACATGGACTTTTGAATAATTCAGACAGCCTAACTTCTATTTCAGACATCATCACAACTTCCGTTTTTGACATCCATCGCCTCTATCAGGTCTATCCGCCATTACATCTGCCGTTTTGATGTGCTGGCTTTGGCTTCATCACTGGCTGCAGACATGTCGCTACACCTGGTATTAGGGAAGCTTGCTGCTAATTCACGTTCACGCGATTGAGATCATAAATAGCATCCAGTACCTTCAGCATCCTGAGGATGGCGATATATTCTAATCTGCCCAACAATGCAGCCATGGTAACGTAAAGAAGCAGACTTCTTGTTCACAATCACAAAGTAATGAGTAACCGTAAGTGTCCATTCAATTGTGGAGTAAAGAGAACAAATATTGAATCCAAAATGTAATCAAGTAGAGAGTAAAAGTTGGTCATATTCTTGATACTCAGTATAAGTACAAAGTAGCCCAAAAATACTTAAGTAAAGTAACGAAGTTCATTTACTCAGGTACTTTACACCATTCAATCATACATATTGAGCCATATTTTATTTTATACTTGTTTAACATGTCTTGCATTACTCACACAATATTTGTAGCATGAGTAGAGTAAAAAATGCAATTTTTTAATGGTAATTGATCATTTCAAACCTTTAAATTCATATGTTTGCCTTCAGAGAGCCAGTTTTGTTTTTGTTCCTCCTCATAGATGTGTTTAGTCCTGCTTTTTTTTCTATTGTCACAGAGATATCAGCTGTCGTCCCCTTTCAGTCATTTTAACCTGCTTTAATCAGGCTGCATTTTTCTGTCTTCCTGTAGTTTGGAGACACGCTGACCCCTAGATCTGTTTTTTTAAATAAAAACTGCAAAAACATGCCCCATAGTCATAGAGTCCAAAATTCTTACTTCATTGGCAGATTATTTTTATCACATTTTTTGCTGAAACAAGAGTCTTTACTTTATTGTGATTCAGCTTTTGCTGTCTATATGATGAAGAACAGAGGTAGAGTTATTCTCCAGTCGTACTTTCTGTGTTTCACTTTGCCTGAAATAACCTTTATTATTAGTAATTTTCTGAACCAGGTCCTCTCTCATCTAAATATAAAATGCTCAGATGTTCTACTTCTGCGAGTATCATCTAAGAGCAAACTAAAAAGTACTTCAGGAGTTAAACTATGCATTACCATTTCAAAGGAGCCTTATTGTAGAGTAAGGGATTACTGTTGAACAAGTATCACTTGACTCAAAACCTCCACTGTTAAATCTGGTTTGATTTTTCAGACTAACCCTAACCCCCTCCAATATGAGGGGGTGTCACCAAATCACCAAACAGAGAATAGTGAGTGGGGTTGGGGGCTCCTCTTCCCAGGAGCAGCAGTGAAACCAGGCTGCTCTTCTGTCTCTGTGTAGCAGAACCCCGCCACTTTATGGACGAGTCCTCACACCCACAGGAAGCGTAAACAGAGGTCCAGTGTTAAAGTCCAGCCCGCCAATTCTCACCTCCATTAAAGCCACCCCCTACCACAGGTACCAGAGAAGAAGCCCCCATTAGGAGTCAGAGAGCCATAATGGGGCTCAGTCCTCATTAAATACGGTCATTTCATGAAGGATGTGAGGTTAATCCCACCGCAAATAATCTCAGAGGCTGAAGCTGCAGATGTTCAGAAGAAACTTTATTGACGCATGAAAAAAAAAAGTTCTAAAAGTGAACCTAAACCTGCTTTTTGTTTGAGGTCTCTCAACACAAGAAAAGTTAGTCTTTATTTGTCCGGCCCCAAAACACAAGTTTTTATCCCCAGCCAGGTGAAGGACAAAAAAAAAAAGAGTTAATTTAGAAGAACAACCTAAACATTACCAAAAGAAGTTAAAGTTTAATGTGAAAAATGCTGAACCAAGTCAGACAGCAAAATCTCCATGGAAGGTCTCAGGATTACTCTAGGCTTCTGGGAAATACAAACTCGATTTGCTGGAGCACTGGCGTAAACACCCTGGACGCTTGAGCTCCCTCATCACCAAAGGTTTCTGTCAGCTAAAACGAACCCAGACATGGGATGGAGCTTCCACCGCCCACCTCAACAGCTGCTGAAAACCTGCTGATGGAGGGGGGCAAAGTAAAGATGTGTTAAGTCCATGGATTGACTGTCTATTCAAACTGGACCGAGTGAGTGTGATAGAAAATGACAAAGTCCAATCAAATTACATCAGTTTGCAATACAGATGTTGTGACATGTTTCTGATGGTGCAGGACCTGCTGAGATTTAGCAAATTGTGCTTAAATTGCACTTCTGACTATTTCTTTAGTCAGATTGTTTAGAATCAGGAGCAGATGAAAACATTCATTTGAAAAAGAGCGTATTTGTGATGTCGAACAGGAGCTTGGCGACAAAAATATGGCCAATCCCAAACAAGTAAATAATTATTATTTGTTTACCTACTTGGACTGAGTCTTACCCCTCTATACCTCAAGAGCACAAAGGCTGTTTATTGTAAGCCAGTTCCAAACGTTGTTTACATGTGGCGTCACTCACGGTTAAAAATGTAAGCTCACATCACAAATTTATCCCCTGATACCCCTTCATTGAGTTTTCTTTGACATCACTGTGTTTTGGATCCAATAAACAATAATTTTGTGTGAAACACACACGATATTTTTTTACAGTTAATACTGTTTAAATGGAAATGTGGTAATAATATTATAAACATAAGCACAGTAGAATTACTGCAGGAACATACGCAGTAACTACTGGCAGCTGGATGCCTGTAAGTATTGTATTTACAGTAATACAACTGTAACAAGAAATACAGTGAAGTATCTGTGTACTGTGATTCAACTTACAGCTTAATTACTGTAAAATGAAATACAGTACACAGTACTTCAGCTGTATTTCATTTTATAGTAAAAAAGATGTGAAATGCTTTACAATAATTACTTGCATCCAGCTGCCAGTAAGTTTTTGCAAAATCGACAGCAACTATTTTACAGTGTAATCTCTCCCACAGTCTTCCCAAACATCCTCTTCACTCTCTTTTTCATCCATCGAAACCAAAACTTTTGAGGAATAATAATCATAATAACGTTTCAGACATCTTCTTTTTGTGTCTAAAGATGATATAACCTCTACTGTAACACAGATATCTGTTCAACGCAAGATTAAGGTTGCAGGCAAGATTATCTCAGCAACTCAGTGATTTCAGATATAGTCTATGTAAACAGGTTAACCAAAGTTTCCTGGTGCATGGCGGTGGAGTCTTTTTATCTGTTTCTTCTGCTCATTATCAGCCTGCAGTAATGTGGGAACCTGTTAAAAGTGCCAGACATCTGAATACACACTCGCTCTGTTTAATGGGACCAGATGATCTAAGGCGTGAAGGTTAATCCCTCATTAGGATGCAGTGATTTGGCTGATTATTTCTGTCAACGATGGTTAAGTGGTGGTCGTAACCCAGATGAGAGCAGCTCATGCAGATGCTCCTTAAAGCCGCATTGATGCTAATGATCTGTCCTGACACACATGTAAATCTAAAACATGCGATCTACATAGTAGCATGCAAGGAAGGAGATTTCAGAGCCTGGAATGAACCACTGCTCATTTCGAGGGTCTTCATAATTTTCAGTAGGGGGACAATTAATCGATGCAGCAAGTCTGGAAAAATGCAAAGCATTGTAGCAGAAACTGCATCTAACAAATCACAGCCTTTTGAAATGTGTGGCAAGGTAAGTTTATTTATAAAGCACATTTGTGTACAAAAACAAATCAAAAGGCTTTACATCAAACAATAAAATAATTATTAAAATTCAATGTATTTGCCATTTGTAATGAAATAAATATTATTGGAGTGATGATTAACAGAAGAATCTGATCTAAGGATTTCTGGAAGTCTGTTCCAGATCTGTGGAGCATAGAAGCTGAATGCAGATTCTCCATGTTTAGTCTCCAGATGAGTGGAGAGGTCTGGCTGGTCTATACTGGGTCAGGAGGTCAGTCATTTGGTGATAAATCATTCAAAGCTTTATAAACCAGCAGCATAATCTTAAAGTCTTTTCTCAGGCAGACAGTGTAAAGACCTCAGAACTGGACTGATGTGATCTATGTTTTTGGTTCCTGTGAGAACACAAGCAGCTGAGTTCTGAATAAGCTGCAGTTTCCTGATGGATTTTTTGGTCGTCCTGTGAAAACATTGTTACTGTAGTCAAGTCGACTAAAGATGAAAACATGAACTAGTTTTTCCAGGTCCTGCTTGGACATCAGATCTTTAATCCTTGAAATATTTTTGAGATGATTGTAGACTGATTTTGTGACGACTTTAATGAGTTTATCAAAATATATGTCTGTGTCCATCACTACACCCAAGTTTCTGGCCTGGTTGGTAGTTTTAGATGAATCGTTTGAAGCTCTGCAGTGACGTCCAACCGTTTCTCTTTAGCCCCAAAGACAATTATCTCAGTAGTGGTTTTGTTTAGCACATCCAGTTATTAAAGTCCCACTACAATCATGTTTTAATCATTTGTAAAAGTGTTTCTGGTCTTTTAATTATGATTATGATGTGTATAGTCACATTTTTTTTAAAAAACTGTCATTTTCTAGATCGTAGTTTCTGCAGAGTTCATCAGAAACTTGCCTTGTAATTGACGGCAGGTCTATTGGCATATAGTAAGCCCACCACCGTTTCCCATCATCCATCTGTTTACACGCTCTCTAGTTATCTCACAGCCACTCACAACTCCAACCTAACATTAGCTGTCCAACAAAAGTCTGCACTCTGAGCACTAAACATATGTATGTGTGTTTACTGCAGTTGGAGTTGGATGGTTGATCATTCCACACAAACTTTCACTTTCAGCTGTTTTGTCTGGAGTTTTTCTGGACATGTTCAGACTTGTCTCCACATGCTCCACATGAATTTTAATACAAGCCACAAGAGCCAAATATTTCAGCTCATCAGGAACCAGGAGAGAGAATTTCTCCTTTGACTTCATGTTAAAAAGTTCACACCAACAATAAACATCTATAGCAAACCTTTTTATATTTGTTCTTTTTATTTTCTCTTTTATGACATTTGAGGAGGTAGGAGGATTTTTATTATTTTTATTTTTCTTCTGCTTTAACTGTATTGGAGCTCAAACTTCTAGTGTGTTTCTTTGATTGACTCAACAAAAGTCAACTCCCCAATCAGCAGTGGAGGGATCAAAAGTGTCTGAACGGATGCAGCTCCAGCTCCTCTATCTGGATGCACTGCTGTGAAAAAAGGAGAAAAAAAAGGAAAACTAATGTGAAAGTAAGTTTAGATGTTAGTGTTCAGTGTCACTGTGTCACCTTTTGAATGTGTTATTTGTTTAGGCCATGCCCCCCCCAGGTTTGTATGGAGCCCCAAACTGTTCTTAATAATGAAATAAACATGATCTTGTGCAATCAGTGATTCAACCAATAAAAAACAAAATTAAACAATCATTAAAATATGAAAACCCTGCATATATATATATATATATATATATATATATATATATATATATATATATATATTTTAATTCAGCTTTAAAACCTTCTTTTTTCTTTTTTCATAACAGTTTGGGTTTCCATAGCTTTGAAGGTAAACTGGAAAATACCGGTTTAGTGTTAGCTTTGGCAGAACCACAGTGTGCAAAAAGACCACAAAGGACAGCAGAGTCCAGTTTTGTAGCTTTACTCCAGTGTGTAGCAAAAAACAGTTCCATGTACCCCCCCACGTTCTCACTCCAGAGCGCTGTGAACCGCAGACAAACACAACTAACAACAGCTACTGAGAGCCTGAAACAAAAACACATCAGAGTGGAAACAACTGATGGCTAAAATGTTAATGCAATTGAAGTCCAAAGAAACCTTATGATACTTTTTCCCCAAAATGTCCCCGATAATCCACTTCCATTCTGGCTTTTTTGTTTGCAGTGTTTTTTTTAGTGTTTCTTTTTATTTGTAGCATTTCTTTTAGTTGCACAGTGTCTTTTTTGTTTACAGTTACTTTGTTCTTGCTGTGACGGCGGATCTCGGCCGCTGTATGATGGGGTGTAACAACTATGAATCCACTTCCATTCGATCCAGCAAAATCAAGCTGTCTGAAGCAAGTTGTTGAATTCCCGCTCCGATCATCTGTTGATTTATCATAAACGTGTTCTCAGTTAATTGTTATTATTATATTAATTCTTATCACAATAATGATTTAATTATAATTCTTATGCCTTTTTAGACAATTTTATTTTAAGTGTATCATTTTCTAGGACATAATTTCTGCAGAGCAGCATTAGTTCATTAAAAATTCACTTCTGAGTTGAGGGTCCGACTGTTGGCACACAGTAAGCCTGTGCTCATTTCTCCCTCCTGCTGGCTGACAGCCCCTCACACCCCCAACCTAACATTAGTGGTAGGCCTACAACAGAAATGGAGAACAATATTGGATGTTTCCAGCCGTACAGTTTTGATCCAGATTCCAGGTGAGATGAGGAAAACAAAGACTTACATGGATGGATCTATGTGTCTGCAAGTGGATGCATCAGAATGGAGCAGGGAGCATTTGGCCCACACATGTCACAAATATGCCATTTTTTCAAATAATTTTTTGTCAGCTCCTGATTCACAACGATTTGAAAACAGAATTTTTCAGAGACTCAGTTTTAAGCTTCATTTTTCTATTATTTGTCCCCCATTGTAAGAAAAATACCACATGAACATGTTGAAAACACCAAAAGCACCATTTTCATTGGAGAGGGTCTTTATTCGCATCGACCCATACCATTTTTGATTGCATTGGGATACATTTGCTTTTAATGTTATTATAAGGGTTCATGGAATGTCAGGTTGATCACCACGTCTGACCCTCTTTTCAAAAAATTTGGACACCTCCTGCCCTACTAACTGTGCCCCCATGACTATGAAAAGGATGCCCTCTGGATTGATGGGCTGTGCTGCTTGTCTGGTTGGAATACACAGAAAGAGCAGATTGCAGGCAGAAACGTTTTAAAAGTTTCTCTGCGGTGGAAGGAAGAGGCCACCAGAAGCGGAATTCGTTTCTGGGTTTTTCTTGATGAATCATCAGACACAGTGTCTTTAACCTCCTGTCCTGCCGCGCGCGCCACGCAGAGGGGCTCTGCTCCTTACTGCTCAGGACGCGTCTGTGTTTGCGCTCCTCATCAGGCGTTCAAGTGTCAGCTGAGGTGAACAAATACAGAACAGTGGGGTCGCTCTCTGTCCCCCTCTAAACCATGGAAATGAGCCTGTGGAGTTTGCAGAGCTGGCAGTAATCCCAGTTGAAAGAGACAGTGCCAGAAAGCTGATAACTTCCGTTCTTCACTCCAAAACAACAGACTTTCCTTTGACTCCTGTTTGAAGGCGGCGCGCACAGATTTAAGTTTTTGCTTTACAGTCACGTGGTTTGTGCTGGAGCCCCAAAGCGCATCAGGGTTCTTGTAGCGCTCTGAGATTAGCGGAGTTTTGGCAAAAAGAGCGCTTTTCTCTGCAGCGCTGAGCAGACTCTCCGCCGAGGACAGAGAGTCGGGATTTCAAGGCTCCAAGATGATTTAAGAACATCAAGGCTTTGATGATTACATTTGGGCCTAAGACCCATGCAAGACTCTGCTCAGTAAATCAGCTTGTGTGACCTCCCCCCTCCCAAAAGCCTTGTCATTCAAAGGGAAAGGATGTTTGACAATCCCTGCTTGTTCAATTAATTGGAAACGTTGTCGGGATGTTGGTCCCTCTCATCTGCTACTTAGAAAGACAAAGGCTCGGTGGGGGGTGTCTTCACACCTCCCTGCGTGACGGCGCTATAAAGCAAGACCTTTCTGCAGAGAGTTGCATTCATCCTCCAGCTTCACTTGGATCAGCAAAGTCAGGATGCACGCGCAGCACGGAGCGTCGGGACTTTGCGGACACTCCGTGCGTAATTACGCACCGGAGCCGCTTTTCCATTCGGGTGTCGGGGATCAGAGTACGCCGACGGTGAAGCGGCCCAGCGGAATGTCTTTCACCATCGAGGCCTTGCTGTCTAAACCGGAGGAGACCGTGTACGCGCGGAGGAACCCGGCTCAGCGCGGGGTCAAAGTGCAGCCGGCTGCAGCTCTCCCGCCTCTACCTGGACACGCCGGGTTTCCGATGCTTCCAGCGCCCTACGTATGGCACTCCACCTTCCACACGCAACCTGGATATTCCGTTCCCTGCTACCCAACTCTCGCCTACCAGCCATCGTACCGTGGAGCTTTTTACGCACAAGGTACGTGTGGATTTTATTTTGGTTTGTTTTAGCATTTAAATGTTATCGCTGCGGTTGTGGATTAGCTTAAACATGCTCTCTCCTCTCCACAGCAGCGATGTCCAAAGTCAACGCAGGCCTGCAGTCCTTCAAAGCCAAAAGTGGGAAGTCTAAACGGATGCGCACCAGCTTCACCAGCGAGCAGCTCTCCCGCCTGGAGAAGGAGTTTGCCCGGCAGCAGTACATGGTCGGTTCGGAGCGCTTCCTGCTCGCCTCAGCGCTGCAGCTCACGGAGGCTCAGGTGACCCATCTGCAGCACGACGGCGCCCCGTCGCGCATTGCTTCACCTCTCATGACCGGGTCTTTTTCTCCTCTTCAGGTCAAAGTTTGGTTCCAGAATCGACGCATCAAGTGGCGCAAACAGAGCCTTGAGCAGCAGCAGGCCAAACTGGCCAAGCTGGGTCTGGCTGCTCCTCCAAAGAGCCCCGGGTCACAAGGTCAGGAGGGCGAAGAGGACGAGGACTTCTCCGGGTCAGATGTGGAAATCAACGTGATAGAGGATTCTTCAGATCTCTGAGCTCCACTTCAAACGGACTTCACTGTAAAACATATTTTATAGATGTATAGTTTTATATTTAATGCTTTCTTCTTATGAGTTCACTTCATGTGAAGGTCTAGATTTGACTGACATGCAGAAATATATTTTATGAAGATTCTCTGGAAGTCTTTCTTTCTTCTCATAACACAAGTCTCGCTTGGAGCTTGAGCAGTGGTGGTGGTGAGGTCAGCACAGCCTTGGGTCAGCTGACCTTTGCCCTCTGCGAGGATGAGATGGAGATGTTTCCTCTCACATAAGTCTGGGATGGACTCAGGTTCCTTCTGAGTTCAGATGACTTAATAAATAACCAGCGTGGGGGATTAGCAGGGATATTTGTAACCTGGGGAGGCGGGGGGGGTCCCACAGCTCTGTTTAATCTGTTTAAACGCTCAGCAGCCCGTTGTCACTGCTTCCCATGCAGCGCCCACGACCAGCAGGCCTTTCTCTGCTGAGGCCTGCCAGGTAGCAGCCAAGACGCCAGGGGTGAGTGGGCGGAGCAATGGACAGTTGAATCATTGATTTGATCAAACTACGAAAAAAACAAACATTCATTTTAATGCATGGAACAATTCACAAGGGCCACACCTGTGTTTAGGTCCAAAACTTTGTTACAAAATCCAAGCCGCTGATTATAAGGGTCCAAACCTTTGCTCAAATTTACAGCCAGATCTTTGTTTACAAATCATTGCATACATAGATGTAAACCCTTATTTATAAAAACATTTTTTTTAATAAAAACGAATTTTTATTTTGGTACAAAACTTTTTCCATGGGTCCAAAAATTGGTTTATGCAGGTCCAGAACTTTGTTCATAACAATCAAAGTTTCGTTTATGTGATCCAAATCTTTGCTCATGTGGATTTATGTGGATTCAAACCGTTGTTCACATGGGTCCAAAAAACTTTCTTTCTGTAGATCTAAAACTTTGTTTACAAGGGTGAAGAATTTGGTTTACACAATCCAAACCATTGTTTACTTTAGTACAAATCTTTACTAATTTTTATATTGAAATCTTTGTTTACATGGATCTAAACTAGTTTTATATGGGTACAAACCTTTGTTTATTCAAAAATCATCAGGATTTTGTTTACAAAAATCAGAAAAACCCAAATCTTGGTCTTCATGAACCCTTGATCATATTTCAGAGCATAACTTGTGTTCAGACTGATTCAAAGCTCTATTTCCTCTGATCCAAAGTGTTTCATGTCTCATGACCAACAGCTGTCCATCAGAACAAATCTGAGAGTTTGCCTGCAGTCCAACTGCGGCACTGATTTTGACCCGAGAGGCACCGCATTTCTTCCCATTGAAGTTTAATAAACACTGACAGAGCGGACCCCCCTGCCGGCTCCTGATGCCCCCGCTCAGCCTGATTACAGCTAAAGCTCAGCTGAGGCAGCAGACAGATCTTTGTGTTATAATCAACCTGAACTCGACCCCCCCACACTTGTCGCCCATCTCCTCTGCAGAGTAATCCTATTGAGGGACAGAAGGAAGCAGCCAGAGGCCTGGGAAAACCGCACAGCCGCGGGAAGCAGGACCAACGTCTCGATTAGCACAGCGCTCCACAGCTGGAGAAATGCTCTGCAGAACCGCAGATTCTCAGGCAGGAAGGAGTAAAAAGTCACATGTTCACGGGCTTCTGAAAGCCCAACATCTCTGCCAGACCTTCAGCTACACTTCAGAGCAAACGTTTGGACTCCAGGACGTCATCATGGCGGAAGGAGGAGTTCTGGAGAGTCTCTATGGACAGAAGCAGCAGGTGTGAAAGTTCTAACAGAGAAACTGGCTCAGCTGCTTTGCATTTTATGTACAGAAGCTGTGAGCTCCATCTAACCCTCATTATGTTTCATTAGTCGTTGAGGCTGGAGCTTCTCTTTGTCTGCACAACAATGACTTCAGAAACAGGCACCAGCGTGTGTGGGATGGGCTCCTGTGTTCAGAGAACCTGCTTCTGCTTCCTCCTTCCTAGCTGTCAATAAGGTATCTGACCCTTTCACCAAAATACGACAGTGTTTTATCATCCAGATGAGGACCAGCATGTGCCAAAGCAAACGGCAGAGCACAGGTAGCAAACGCCTCCATTTGACGCACAGGTGCGACAAACGCCGTCAGGTGTGACTTTGTGTCCTGTTTCAGCGTGTGATATTTTTCAGCTTTTCAATGGAATGCGTTAGTTAAGCACACAAACACAATGCAAGTCAAGTTAATGAACGGGGGAAGGGAGCTCCTGCAGCCACGCAAGCACGTGCATGGATGGACACATTGTGTGTTTGCTATTGTGTGTGTCTGTTTGGAAATATGTGTATGTGTGTGTTTGAATGTGTGTTTTTGTGTAAATGTATGTTGCTTTTTGTGGGGATGATTGTGTGTGTGTGTGCTTGCCTATGTATGTTTGTGTGTAGCATAGACATAAAAGAATGGACGGATCATCTCTGACGTCCCCCTTCTACAGTCCCCAACATGAAGCCTAAGTTCTCAGCTCACGGGTGAAGCCAGTTAACGCCGCCTAACTCGGATGCTCCAAATATGGAGAAAAGAGGCGGGACTGGACGGAGTTTTTTATCATCAAGCCTACAAGGAAGAGCAGCTTCTGATGTGATCATCTCTGTGGAGGAAGTGAATGGGCGACGTCAGGAGTCTGGAACGGGTCATTGGGATGAGAACGTCCAGCAGCTGCACAGCACTCACCCTGGAACTGAAATTCTTTGGATTTTACTGTAAATTCTTTTCATTGGATTGATGTACTCTTTAGCATAATGTATTAGGTTCCTAAAATGTCAAAAATAGACAGAGTTATCAAAGACTAAACTTTGTTCACAAAAAGCTTTTCCTCTTTTGTTCATTTTTAAGTTAATTTATTCTTTACTCAATACAACTGAAAACCAGTATCACTCTTCCTCTGTGGCGGACAGCCATCATGTCAGGTGACTGTCTAAAGAAGTCTTTGCTTTCTTTAAATGCAGGAAACGTGCACAGAATGCCAGTGGTAAATGCTTGTGACGTTTTGAAAAATATTCAAAGAATAAATCCACAATGTACAGATCTGACTTTGACACACATTTCCTTTTGTTTTACTTGCATATTAAAACATCAGTGTGAATAAACATAAAGGACTCGTCACCCAAATATGTTAAACTTTCTTTTTTATTGAACCACACTTCAATAGGAGTCATCTACAAATTTGTCTTTTTAAAAACATTTTTCTGACTTCTAATGTTGAATGTTGGATTGTCTTGGTTTATAAGTCCACTCACCACCACAAGATGCAGGCCTAGAGAGGAACGTACAAGACAAACACGTCAAATTAAAAGACAGTAAAGTACGTTAAGAAAACAATTAAACATGTTCAACTTTGCTGAAAATTCCATGTTTAAAATAAATAAAATGTTTCTGTTGGAGTAGACTGAATGTTCTCTGTATATCTTCATAGTTTGACATGAATCCAATATGCAAATATTGATAGAATAAAAAGTTTAAACACCAGGGATTAAAGTGGTTTATTTGAGAATTTGAAAATGACGATTTTAACATGAGAGTCAAGGGGAAATTGCTCAGTCTGAACACCAGCCTCTCTGGTCAGTTGCGGTACTGCAACAATTAGTTACTTCCTGGTTGGCTTCACCTGCAGCCCGCTAGAGTTTCCGCTTGGTGTGTATGTGTGTGTAAGGGTGAGTGAAAGTGTGTGTATAGGTGTGTGTATGCTTGAAAGTGTGTGTTTATGTTTGTTTGTCTGCATCTGATTGTTTAAATGTTTTTTGTACGTGTTTGACTTCCTGTGTGTGTGTATGTGTATGTGTGTGTTTAGACACACACATTTGCATGTGTGTACGTGTGAGTGTATGTGTGTGTTATTGTGAGTGTTATAGGCATATCTGTGTGTGTTTCATGAAAATAAATTGCAGGTTGAGGCTTCTCATCACTGGGTTTGTTCACTGGACACAAATAGAAAATATTTCAAATGCATAAAGAGAACGTGTTTGTTTGCTTAAGAATCATTTAAAACTCAGTCACCACACACGCGCGCGCGCACACACGCACATTTTTAGTTATTGCATAGTAGTGTCTAACCACCCAATGTCCTTGCTTTTGATCTTCTCAGTGTCCAGACTCAGGAATCTGAATAATTCTAAATGAAAAGGAGGTCCTCATCTTCCTCACCTCTAAATCTGAATGTTTGATATTTTTCAAATACAATTTTTATGCTTTGACAAAACCAAAAACACTGTCTTCTATTTTAGTTTGAGTTGAATTCATGTCTGTCCGTCCGTCCGTCCGTCCATCCATCCATCCATCCATCCATCCGTCCATCCATCCGTCCATCTTCTAAACCCTCTTAATCCCTTTTGAAACCACAGGGTTGCTGGAGCCTATCCTACTCACAGTTGGGGGACTACGGGGTTTTCCATTTCATTCTCTCTCAACATTCCCATCAAATCTGGTCGTGTTCTCGTCTCACCTGCAGATGGCGCTGCGCCTCCATTACTCTGCCCTCAGAAGTCTCCCTGCACGTCTGAGTCTGCGGAGGAAAAAACTTTTCTTCTAGATATGTGTTTCCAGATATGCGCGTTCAAAGATTTGCACACGTTTTACACAAATGTGTCCAGTGACAAAATGTGAACGAAAGGATGTGATGGTTCTTGTGAAAATTATTCTGTGTTGGAGGTTTTCAAAAAATGAACACGCACGCAGCCGTGGGAACTTTTCAAAGTCAGTTAAATTCAAGCCCCACAAAACGGATATTTGATATTTTGACTCAATGAAATTATGATTATCTAATTAACTGACCATTTATAAGATTAAAATATCCTACATGTCAACAACTGTTCATTTTTTATTCAGTGAAATGAATATTATTTCAATTAACTAAGAAATCCGTTTTTGTCTTGCGGTTTGATAAATTGACGGTCTTCATAATCAGGACTTGGACGTGTAAAGGAATCTGCTCACAGAGAAAACACGTTCTTTCCACGCAGAGAGCGAGTTTGAGTTTCTAAATGAATCTTGTTCACAGAGGATGAAGAGCACGCTCGGTCCTCCAACGCACGCGCTTTTCAAACATTTTTTAAAATAAACATAAATTGTAATTAAATTCGTTTTATGGAAAGTGAATTGAATACATTCCTTTAAAGCTTTAGTAAATAATAATAATAATAATGATGATGATGATGATGATGAAGACGCGAGTATGCGTAGATCATGGATGGCGCGCACTATCCACGATTTACGTACACGCGCGTCGTTTTCATTTTTCACAACTTTTATAAAATAATAATTGTATATATTTTTTATTATGTGTGTCCTGCCAAAAATACACAATAAAGACGTGTGTGTTTGGCGGGACTTTGAATTTTCCCATCAATCCTTAATCCATCAGATCATCCATTAACCTGCAGGGTCACGCTCGGCGCGCGTGCAGGCCTACGGGGGTTTTTTGGTTTGTTTTTAGTTTGTTTGTTTGGTTTTTCGGGGACGCGCGAGCCTTTTCCCCAGAACCGCGGGACCGTTTGCCTTTGAGCCGCAACTCCAAAGCCGCGCTGGAATGATTTACCTGTAGAGGTGAGTCCGTTGCTCTGAAATGTCTTTCTCAGAATTCCCGCGCGAAAAAAAAAGTTACAGATGTTTATCCGTGGATTACACCCCCAGCGTTTCGGACTAAAAGCCAAATCAACAACTTGTTTCTGCTCATAATTTCCGGAAGTAATAATTCTTTAATGGCGCGCGGGACAATCATTTACCTGCTTCACCCCGTAGAGGTCACGCGGCATGAACACCGGAGTGTGTGTGTGTGTGTGTTCAAGTGTGTTGATTTGTTTCCTGCTTTTAAAGAAACTGGAATGAATTATGGTGCCATAAAACCCTAATACTTTAAGTAATACAAATTCAGACTCATTAACTTCAATGTTTTTAGATGGGGTGGGGGGTGGGGGGCACGAATCACTTTTCTCTGAAGAAAATTAGCTTTGAATCTGAATCGGACTCACGCATGGTTTCCCGGCGTGCCTTTCGCAGCTTGCGGCCCAGCGCCGCTCTCATCCAATCAGCAGGCTGCGTTTTCTGCGCAGCGTCAAACCCCGGTGTGTGTGTGTGTGTGTGTGTGTGTGTGTGTGTGTGTGTGTGTGTGGTGGTGGTGGTGGTGGTGGTGGTGGGGGGGGTGTACGTGTGTGCACTCTCAGGGACGCGCGGACTGCTGAGTTTTGGATCTCTGGACAAGAGTGTGCATGAATCCCCCCCCCCCCCCCCCCCCACAACTCACCCCCACCCCTGTGGACCCCCCCACCCCCCAAACTCCTGTGATAATGAAGCAGCTCCGAGCGGCTGAGCTCTTCTGCTGCCGCCGCCTCTGACTCCCGGAGAAGATGTTTTCCTCTGCGGGGAAGCGCTGCTTTACCATCGAGTCTCTGGTCGCCAAAGAAAGCCCTCTGACCGCCGAGGAGCCCCTCCGGCCCGCGGCCCTCACCTACCCCGGCCCGTCCCCGGACGCCCTCATCAACACTTACCAGGCTCCTCCGGCGCGCGCGCTCTACCAGAGCCCGGACCTGGTGTTCCCGGAGGCGATCAACCACCCGTCCCTGACCGTGGCTCCGCACCAGCTCGGAGGCCCCCACATGCAGCCCCCGCACTTTTTTGGGAGCCAACACCGAGACCCGCTCAACTTCTACCCCTGGGTTCTGCGGAACCGCTTATTTGGACACAGGTTTCAAGGTGAGCAGAGAAGCAGCGATGAGGCGCGCTGGTTCTGCGCGGTCTGTGCGCGTAAACCCACATCCGATATTTGTGGGACACTTGAGAACTTCAAGATGCGAGGGTGACTCAAATTATTATTATTATCATTATTATTATTATTATTATTATTATTATTATTATTATTATATAAGAAAGATAAATTTTGGTCAACCAAAGTAGTTCAGATTCAGAGACGATCAATTTAAACACCGACGTTTAAAGTTCTTTTAATCACATTTTTACCAAAACAAACTAAGTTATAAGTTAATGTCATTCTTTTAAAGATATTTCATTTACTTTCGTTTTTGCAATCCTGACAGAAAACGC
The DNA here is from genome assembly GCA_014656515.1 of Oryzias celebensis. Classification (NCBI taxonomy): domain Eukaryota; kingdom Metazoa; phylum Chordata; class Actinopteri; order Beloniformes; family Adrianichthyidae; genus Oryzias; species Oryzias celebensis. The sequence goes on along the minus strand of BNCR01000005.1, from coordinate 31,893,491 downwards.
ATTTGAAAAATTATCGAGTTAAAAACTGCGATTTTCTTTCTTCTTTAAAATTTAAAAAATAAAACAAACGAGCTGAAAACAATATTTATTTATTGTTAGGTATTTAAATTGTTATTTCGTATTTTTGGAATGAATCAGCATGAATAAATTCTTACGCACGTAATAATACATTATTGCTGACTTTCATTTGTAAGTATATTTTTAGTGTTGTTAATAATTGATTTGGTGTTTTTATTAGACTTATGTGACAAGGTTATTTCCCATTTGTGAGATCAATAATGTTTTTTCAAATTCTATTAGTAATTTGATTGATTTCAATATTATTTACAGTTTTACAAATTTGGACACAAGAAATGTTTTCTAATTAAACGGCTGCAACAAAACTGATTTTTTTAACTTATGTTGTTTCATTCTTATAAAATGTTTTTATTTTCTTTAGAAAGTTATTTTCATAAATCACTTGATTTGATGTTTTCATTAATATTTTTTCGTTCAATTTAATACCTTTTTTCTGTCTGCGTTTTATTTTAATTTTGTTTGACTGAATTAAAATACATTTTATTAAGTCAAATCTGGTTGCCAGATGGTAAATGTGGTTTTATTTCGTTTCATTTCATTTTGTTTGATTTCGTGTTGTTTAATCACGTGATAAATTTGTTTTTAATGTGATTTTATTTGAGTTGAAACAACAGAAGACGCAGAAAAAAAAAATCCGATTTAATCATCAAATTATCAACACTAACCGGAAATGCAGTGAAAAAAAACGGAGGATTCTCTAAAACTTGCAGTTTAAAGCCTCAAATGCGTCTGACTTGATTGAACTAAACGTGCGCAGTGAGCTCGAGCGCATGAATGATGGCAGGACCTGAGTGAAAAGAAGTTTGGGAACCGGTTCCGTTCCTCACACTGATGATCCCGACAGGGAGCGAGCTCTCCCAGGACGGCCTGCTGCTGCACGGACCCTTTGCCAGGAAACCCAAGCGGATCCGGACGGCCTTCTCGCCGTCGCAGCTGCTGCGTTTGGAGCGGGCCTTCGAGAAGAACCACTACGTGGTCGGAGCCGAGAGGAAGCAGCTGGCGGGAAGCCTGAGCTTGTCCGAGACGCAGGCGAGTTCCACCTTTTGACCTCATCTAGGTCCTTTTTTTTCCTTTTTTCTTTTTTTAGGGACAGAATTATTCTGACAATGACTTGTTTTTAAGCATTAGAAGCATGTCAGGGGGCGTGGCCTGAACGTCTGCGGCCTGCCAGAGGAAACATGCTGAGGAACAAACCAGCTGAGAGTCACTCTGAAGAAAAGCAGACCAGAGCTGCTGTCATGTATGAGCTTTCAGCCAAGGTCTGTCTGCAGCTGACTCGGACCCGGAGCACGGCTGGATGTAGGGACGGGCAAGGGGGTCAGTGCTCCCACCCCCCAGAAATCTGACAAATCCATCAATCCAAAATGAACATAAATAAATACATGACAAAAAAGAGTTGGACAAATAGACATAGAAAGAAAAACAAAGATAGATGGAACCTATAGGGCACAAAGCAGTGTCCTGCTTGTGCACGTCCCAAGCCCGGTAAATGAGTGTAGTCTCAGGAAGAGCGTTGAATATGACATTCATAAGACAACAGACATGTACACTTTATCGGGGGTGGAAGGATATGACGCCCCAAACTCTCGAACCCCTTCTCTGATACTCAACCTGCACCCTGCAGTGGGGCGACTAACCTGAAGAGGAGCGAATCTAGACTCAAACGTTTGGGTGTTACTGTGGAAGCTCCAAGGGTTGAATCAGAAATGGTTGTTGGCGAGTTCGGTCTCATGAAGCAGCTTGGAAAGAGGTTAAGGGAGCAGATGCATCCAGAGATTTACGGTCTTCCCGATGGCCCTCGTCTGAGCTGATCCGTTCAGGCTCCTCCCGTTTCTGCTCTTGTAAATAACCGGATCTTCTTCTTCATGCTTGGTTTTTCTTCAGGTGAAGGTGTGGTTCCAGAACAGGAGGACCAAGTACAAGAGGCAAAAGCTGGAAGAGGAGGGCCCAGAGAACCAACAGAAGAAGAAGGGGAGCCACCACATCAACAGATGGCGAATCGCCACCAAGCAGGCTGGCTCTGAGGAGATCGACGTGACCTCAGAGGACTGAAGGTCGCCAACCCCTGAGGACCAACTATTTATTCTGTAAAGTTATTGCATAGAGCTGTTAGACGAGGACTCACAGATGCAAACCGCGAGGACGTCTTTAGCATCGAAGACGAGCTCCTGTTATGCTACGATGAGACCAGGACCTTTGGTCTCACAGCCACAGAAACAAACACGACCTCTCCTGAAGGAGGAACACGGAGCCCCTCTGTAGGAGGAGCACCCACATCTTTTGAAGGAGGAACATGAAACTTCTCCAGTAGAAGAACATGGACCTCCCCTGAAAGAGGAGCACAGACTTCTCCAAACAAAGTAGCATGGACCTCCTTACATGGAGGAACATGGACCTCCTATGAAGGAGGTATGTGGACTTTGCTCTGAAGGAGGAACCTGCTACTCCATCATACTGTTGCTTTGATGAATTGTTAACTGTAATGAAGATTGTTGTTTTTTGTTTTTACTCCCCCCCACCCCGTAACGTCCCCCACAATGAAGAGGAGGCGTGGCCTTGCAGTGGACAGAGGATTCTGGGTCTTGTTGTGACTGAGATCCTTCCAGCCTTTTGTTGCATCTCGCGCTGAACATCCTTCAGGGGGGGGGGGGCCTGAGAGCAGCCGTGCATGACTCGGGGGACAGATGAGAAGCTGCAGGCGCTGGGGTGTGGAGGGCAAGTCGAGTCACATTTGGGTGGGTGGGTGGGTGTGTGTGGAGAAGTGGAGTGGCCACTGCACAAATAAAAGCCAGATTATTTCAAACGGTGTTATTGTGGACTTCCTGCAGGTTTTTCCACTCAGATGAACGTGAAGCTGCAGATTGGTGTGAAACGCGCCGCTCCAGTGTTTGATTGGATTCAACACAAAGTGAAGCACATAAAGCACAGGTGGGGTGGGGGGGGGGCGCATAAAATGTGAGTTTTCAAAAATGCTCAACAGTCTGCAGTAAAGCCCAAGCGCAGCAGAAGAACCACCAGAGGAGGCGGAGCAGCTCCTGAGGGCGTGGAGGCAGAGGAAACGAGGGGAGATGTGAGAGTGAAATACAGCAGTTCCAGCTTTTTACTAAAGGTGCACAATGGATCAGACATGCGGGGGGGCACAGGGGTCACCTCCAGACTTGTTTTGAGTTCTTGGGACATCCTATACTCCCTGCAGGTGCAGAGAGGAGCAGAGAGGGCAGCAGGAGTCAGTCTGAGCAGCACCTCAAATGTGTTTTGTACCCACAGTCACAGTTCTCTCTGTCCAGAGAAAGTGGAGGACACAATACTCTGTTGCAGGTTATAAACATGTCAAAATAATACTGTTAGGCGTAATATTTTTGATCATCAGAATTTTTATGAGACGTTCAACGATTAAAACCAAAAGAGTGTCAAACAAAGAACAGAATAATCTGTAAATGATGCATTGTTATTTTAGGTCAGAAATGGAGAATACATTCACTTTGAAGTGGAGTTTTGATTTAGGGTGTTTTCAGACTGGAAAAGTCAGTTGGTCTGCTTACTTTAGTCCAGATTGAGTCCTGAATCTTGCATTTGGTCTGCATTCAGACTGCCGTCTAGCAGACTTTTCCGTTTCAAACCAAAGCTTGAAAACAAAACCAAACTAACTAAAGATCTCTGGCTAGGAATTACGAGGGAAAGCAGTGAGAGCGAGAATAACGGAAGTCCTAATATTTGCAATCCTAGTGAAACTTCACTGATTCAAACTTTATATTTTTTTTGACCAACACTTTTTACTGCTGTTTATAATGGCGAGGCTCGGCCATGTTTGTCCAAGGCTCATGGCTGCTTCATTCCTACTCTGGTCACGTCCCATAATGCTCGGCTAAAAACGACCATTTTGATCCAGTTTTTCAACCTGAGCAAGAAGCATATTCAGATTGAGGAAATAGAGCAAACCAGAGGTCAGTCCGATTGGAAACAAGCAAAAACCAGCTTGAAAAACGGCTCAGAGAGCCAGGAACCACTTAAGTATTTTCCGACTGAATATTTGATGCGGATTGAAATCAAATCCAGTTCACTTTAAGCAAACCAAACGTGTCCAATCTAAATAAAACCTAAATAATGGCAGGAAAGCAGAAAGTAATCTTTCAAAGTTGATAGGACCAAACTGTTCAGACTTTTTTACCTTTTCATTCCCATCTTTGAAGCAGACCCCCCCCCCCCCCCCCCCATTCCCTGTCCTTTTAAAATCTTAAAGATTCATTGTTTTTTGGTGTTTTTAACATGTTCTTGTGTTTTACCGATGGAGAACATATATAAAGAAAATCAAGAATAAAATTGAGTTTCGGAGTATTTCTTTATTTAAATCGTGAATCTAAAAAATTATGCAGAATGTATGTCATGAGGGTTACAAGCTCCCTGCTTCGCTTCATTCTGATATGCATCCACTCGTCGATAAATAGATCCATGTACATCTTTAGGTGCTTACACACCGCACGCGACTCGCGCAGTGGAAGCGGCCAATTTCAGTGTAAAGTCTATGGTTCAGAAGTGAATTGAGGTTCTATGGGGAGAATTAAGCATTAAATTAAAACAGAATTAAAACAGCTGCTAGTTCCAGGTAGCAGTAAGGCTAAAAACATCAGCTGCTAGCTCCTCCCACACGCGGCTGAGATGGCGAGCTTAAGGAACACATTTTTGGCCACATGGCGAGCAGTGAAGTCTCTGTGCGGCGAAGGAGAGCCGGGATGTGCGAATCGTGAAGGCACTTTTTGTTTTCTTTTTCTGAGCTGGAGTCTGGTTCACAACAGTACGACTGCATCGCTCCAATATTGTTTGTTGTTTTTTTCTGCACTGACAATGTTAGGTTAGGGATGTAAACAAAGTGCTCTCAGTAACAAGAATGGGAAAAGGGGGTGGGGTTGCTCCACGCCAACAGTCCTCCCACAACTCAGGGGCACATTTCTAATGAACTCTTGCTGTTCTACAGAAACTATGTCCTAGAAAACAACACAGTTTTTTTTCACTTTTGACTAAAAATGACAGAATCACAGTGAAAAGACCACTGACTGTTTTCTAACACACCTAATCCTCAATGGTGGAATATTTTTGCGAAACTGGGTGAAATCCCGGGATAAACCCTGTTAGCAGCATCTCTGATGACAAAGCATGACAGCAAATCTTTACTTTCACAGTAATGAGAGCAACTGAAGTGAGATGTGTTAGTGTACTCACACATGCAACAATGGACACGCAATCTTGTTCTGCACCTTTAGGTCCACAAAGGAACCCAAGAGGATGAAGCGAAAGTTTACAGCGGTAAAACCAAGATGCTTTAGACAGCAATAACAACAATAAAAAAATAGAGTTGTTTCCTAGGACATAGTGTCTGCAGAGCAGCAGGAGTTCATTAGAAATACTCTTCTGAGTTGTTGGTGGGACTGTTGGTGTGGAAGTAACCCTCCACTGATGTGCACTTAAATGTTTGTTTACATTTTCTCCTGCTAGCTTACAGCCCCTCACACCCCCAAACTAAAATTATCAGTGCAGCAAAATTAGCAGCAATATTGTAGCAGTCCAGCTCCAGTATTGGCCGTTCACAGACCTATTTGTCTTATAGACCGTAAAAACAATGGATATCTCAACTCCTCCCCTCTCGTGTTCCCAAACAGGAAGTACCTGTTCATTGTCAAAATCCTTAGAATTTAGAAATAGACAGTTAGTACACAGACATTTTATTTGTCAGAAAAATAATTCTTGTTGTGATACTTTCTTCTAAACATCTTCTCTTTCTAATCCTTTTTTTAAATATATTTTTTGTTTTTAACAAGTTATAAACTGGGTAATCAGAAGCCTCAGTAAAAGCCTGTGGTGCCCGCTGGCCCCACCTCAAACGTTTGATTGACAGATTCTCCCAAGCCGCTTACAGTGAAAGGGGTGTGGACTTCAAACAAGCTCACTCATGATTGGTGACGGTAGTTCCCCTATAAACTCAGACTGACTCGGACCAACCGCTGTCGTCTGGTTTCATAATGACGGCGCACGTATCAGGAAGCAGTGGTGACGGCTTTGGCTTCATTTCGCGAGAGCCGGAGATAAGGTCGTTTTCCATTGGTGATGTCACACCTTGATTCGTAAATAGTTTTCTTTTTTTTGTCTATGATTTGTCTGCCAGTGGAGGAATCAGAATGAGGCAAAGCAGGGAGACTTCGGTTCATTCATTTCAGTTGCTGTCACAAATGTGAGCTTTTTTAAATGTCATGTTTTCATTTGCTCCTATTTGAATAAAGAAAAACTGCAGAAATGCAGTTTTAGTCTTAAATTCTTTCATACAGGTTCTCTATCATGAGAAAAATGCTATAAGAACATAAACACCAACTTTTTTCGTAATTTATCATTATTGTAGAATTGTGTTTCAAATAAAGAGCTTTATGTTTACCAGTTCATAAGTTAATTAGTTTCAAATCCTTACTGCTGATATGGACAGTAATTAAAAAGAAAAGCGACCATGTAAAACTGCTGAGTTAAATATAATGTGGTTGAGAAGGTGGGTGCACCAAACCATGCAAAAATGTTAGGGGCACCGCAGCAACCAGTGCAAAGTTTTAGTGTAGAGCCCTGATTTATTCAGCAGTAGTACTTTGGACATTTTCAACCCCGTTTCCTCACATGTACAGAAGAAGCTTTGGTTTATTGTGTTTTTAGGGATGTAATGATTCATTTTAACAAGGATTTGATTCTGCCTCAGACAGATTGATTTGATTGGACTGTGGAAATTGAAATCAACTCATCAGTTAGGGTTAGGGTTATCTACCTAATGTTTTTATTTAAAAGGAAAAGATTAGGTGAACCACCTTGGCAATGAAATAGTCAACAACATGAAGCATTTGTCTTTGTTTAGCAAAAAGATGGAGATCAGGCTAAACTGAGGAACTTTTTTCTATTTCTGAGCAAATTCTTTCAATTACCATATTTGGCATCTTTTTTTGGCTATTGCCCATGAGGTGTTGTTTTCCTGCATTGGCATCCATCAGACTTTTTATGTGAGGATCTTTTTTCTGTGTCAGATGACTTGACCCTCGATGAGCTGGCAAACCGTTTGACAACAATTTTACAGACTGTCACAACCCGACAGTCTATTGCCATGGTGATCTCTGGCTACATCTGACCCACCTGATTTGTGGGAGTCAAAGGAGCAGGATTCCCTTTGCAGCAAAGGCATTTCAAGTCCTGAGTACACAAGCGTGAACCAAACTGGCCAGGCTGGGAACCATTTTCCACATAACAAATCTTTCCTAAAGACTTTTAATGTCCTTCATTTGTTGCTAAGGTGCAGAAAGAGCCAATTTGGCAGCTTAAAGTCTAATTTGAGGTTTGACTTTTTCTAATACTTGAACCAGAGACAGATGGCTGCTGGAGCTGGAGGCAGATCCTAATCAGACATCTTGTTAGGTGTGAAATGGAAAAGTGGGACAAACTGAGAAAGCAGAGGGGGAGCATTCATGTTGCCTTTTTTCATCTGCTATCCTTGAGAAAGTGCTTTGTGAAAGAAAGGATTTGTGAGAGAAAAACGGGAGGCAGCTTTTTCACATGACTGCTGGCGGCACATATGTTTAAAGTTTTTTGCCATATGGCTGTCTGCGTGATTTCCATTTGTAATGAAATCTGAAACATTTAAAGACGGAGCGGGCGGCTTGTGTCACTTGGCAGAGAGAGAAAAACAAAAATGGGTCCTGTTATTCCATGAGGAATGCCACATGCTGAGGCTGCAGTCAGATCCCAGCTCGGATCAAGGTGGCAGCTGTTGTCTCTAAGCAGTCAAGCAGCAGATATCAACGCAGGGCATCAAACAGGCCTGAAAACCAACGAGTTGAAGAACCGGAGACATCTACCAAAGAAGAACGCACAGCTAGAAGTGGATGGGGAGCAGCAAGGCTGGTGGGATGACGAGATGGCCCCCTTACACGCTGATCTGGAGCGCTACGTCCACATCGCCCCCAGCAACACACGTTCATGTGGCTGCTTCCAGTGAAAAGTCTACGTAAACACATGTAACACTCGTTTTGGACTACCTCGTTCAAAACTCTCTAAGCAGGTTTATGCAGCCAACTTTGGGCCCAACGTACCATATCTGCGGCCACTGAACGCTCATTGAAAGCTAAACCAAGTCGAACTTTGACCAATCAGTGACTCGGATTTGGTAGTGATGTCTGGATGGCATCCATACACACGTGATCCAGCGTCGACTGTATTTGTAAAGGTACTGGCTCTAAATTTCAAGCACTGGGGAAAGATTTGAACAAACAGCCTCTGAACTTTTGCTCCTAAGTTGGCACAGAAAGGAGGGCATTCCTGATATGAGAGACACCTGGACAAGCCCTAAAAATACGATTTAGCTCTTTTCTTAATAACATTCTGCTTTTTCAATATGTAAGAATTCAGAGCTAAAACAGACCTTGGTTTTACTTTCCTTGAAAATGAAGGGCAGATAAATATTTACGTTGACATAATTTGGCCCCTGTGTTCATCAAAATGCTTTGTCCTTACCGTCAGGTGTCTCCCAGAAACCAGGCAGCTGCAGTACAAGTACAACCCTGACGGGCTTCAATCCTCAGAGCAGAGCACACCTGAGAGGTTTATCAAAAAATCTGGAAACCTGTCCAACAACTAATTGAAGACACAAAGAGATTCACTTCTCTCTTTCATTTAAAAAACATAACAGTTCACTATGTCCCTCAGCATGCCCTTTGCCAAAAACACCTTCTGTGACGTGAAGCTAAACTTGCTAATAAAACAACAGATTAGCAGTTATGTAGAGCATCAAGAAACAATGTGTGAAATCTATAGGACAATTAAAGCCCCACACATGGTGTTTTAAATAACAATCTCATGACAGAAGACATGTGGAAAAAATGAAGCTTCTGTGTATTTCCTTATTCAAATCGTTGTGAATCAGGAGCAGAATTAAAAACCGTTGTTGGAAAAGAACTCATTTGTCACTTAGAAAGTACGCTAGGTGGGCCAGAAGCTTGCTACACCACTCCCTTCTGACTTCTAGACAAATGGATCCATGACCGTCTTTGGTTTCCTCATCCGAGCCGGAATCTGGCTCAAAATAGCTCCAGTATTGTTTGCCAACTAAACTGCATTGTAATGTTAGGTTCTCTCCAGGTGAATTTCTAATGAACTCATGCCGCTCTGCAGAAATTATGTCCTAGAAAATGAACTGTCAAAACTGTCACGTTCATGCACAGCTACACACATTTTTAAGACACTTTTCAGGCTCCATGTACAAAAGGCACGTTGAAAGTCCAATTCAGGTGCCAACCGTTTAAAAATTGATCATGGAAAGCAAATTATTACTTGAGGTTTGTTCCCAGTAGGAATTCTTTGACCCCAAGTCTTTCATATATCAGAATAGAGCTTTGAAAAAAAGCCTGGAGCAAGAACCACCAGATTTACACCGCCATGACATTTCACACCAAGCCTCTTCCAACTGTAGGGACATGCGCTAGTATCAGGTACCAATCCAGTGTGAACGCCATGTGCTAAACTTGAGTTCAAGACTGCGGTTTTAGCACGTTTTGAACGCCTGTCACATGCCCGGTGTGACCATAGCATCAAACTCACAGTTCTTGCTCGCACATCATCCGGACTGGATGGTCTGGATCCGGTTGACCTGTTTTCCTCCGTTCAAGGAGGAAACCTGTGTCAGGTCTTTCTCCATCTCCAGCTGAGAATACTATGCAGACAGACCTGGGAAAGGCATTTAAGTAACACATCAGCCTAAAGAAAAGACAGTTATCAAGGTTCCTCCAGAATGTGATAAGCTGAGGCAGATGAACAGAAAAATGCATGAAGGCCGGTAGGTGTAGAGCAACAAAGTTTGGAAACATAGCAGAAATCTGTGTGCAGAGGACGAGAAGGAAATCTTTCATTAACTGATGGTAAAGCTGAAGCCCTCGAGGATTAAAAGCAGCTTCACGCTCTGCCACAGGATGAGGTGCTATAACATCAACATTTTTTGTGGAACCAGCAGCATCATTAAAAGAAACACAATTATGGAGGTGAGCAGAGTCAGGTGCTCATAAAGCAGTGGACCAATGAGGAAAGAGGAGGAAGCTGAGAAGAAACTGGTTCTTTGTTCATCGGAAACTTTAGTTAAAAGAAGAACACAAAGACACTCTGGTCTGCAGTCTCCCCCTCTTTCTGTGAGACAGTGAACGCAGCACGAGCTGAGAAGAGATGTTTTCTTAGCAACACCCCCCACCCCCCACAAGGAGAGCTACTGTCTAATGAGGAAGATCATTAACACATACTGATGCCGGTTTAATTAACACACACACTGTGGCAGGGCTCCTCAAGGGAGGAGTCTTTAAATGACCCTGCATGACCTTGCTGAGCAAGATAGAATTTCACAGTCATAGAGATTTGTTTTGTCCACTAATTTCTGACCTTCAAAATGAAATTAGACGGAAAAACAATCAGGCGTATATGGTGAAAGCAGTGGGTCACTACACTGGGCATGTGCACAGCGCGGCCTATGGACCGGGCGGCTGCCCCTTTAAAAAAATCTACTAAGTTAGGCCACCAGGCCTGTTGTCAGGAGTATAAAAAAAACACGTCCAAGAAAGCTGTTGAATAAATCACCAGGGGATGGCAGCAGCGAAGCGGTCATGCCTAAATTCCCCGGCTCTAATGAACCCGTTAATGCGTGCACGGCATTAGCAGCAATTTTGAAAACGGAGATTGTATTTATTGACTAAATTTGTCCAAATGCCATTTATAAATGAACTTTTTGTTGTTCTTGCAGAAGAACAAGCACTCCTCCAAACATTCAGCGCAGTCTTGTCGACTTTTGGGACCTCCTGATGGCCATCGATGCTGCAGTAGGATCGACATGACCAGACAACAACAAACATCCAAAATGAATCACAGCCTTCGGGCTGCAGAGGTTAAGAGTTTGATATTTATTTTAATAAAACTTACGTTACATACGTTGTTAGCCCTCATGACCCTTCATGGGTGGCACCTGAAAATTTTCAGTTTTGAATTCAAAACCTAATTCAGTATTTTGTATGGTAAATGTAATGTATTAAGATTACATTGTTTTGATTGAGTTTAAGTTCACATTCATTGATAACAGTCCAAAGTGTCGGGCTGGAAAGCTTGCCCTCAAACAACTTCAAATTGCAAATCTGACCCTTCAAGGGACAAAGTCACTTTTTTGACCCAACAAGCGCATAGTGAATCCATTTAACCCTTTAACACTGGAGCTGTCGCCAGCGACACCTAGATCACGCACGCTTTCTGCGCACCGTAACCCTTCTATCACCATCACTATGATTCAGCTGAGTCTGACATGGAGACAAGCACATAAATTATTGCATAACTCTGGAAAGCTCCTTTTCTACAAAACAGAATCCGCTGATTTACGTTGATTGATGAGTGTTGCTTATTAGTTTCTACAAATGATTTATTTTATTATATTATTGCATATCAGTGCAAGGCTGTTTATGTCTACTTCAAAATCCGCTGGATTTGTGTTTTTAAACGGTTTAAGAGTTACAGTAGTCGAAATAATGTCAAAACTGGAACTAAATGAGAGACAGGCGTCACCAGCAAAACCTAAATAACACATGAACTTTGACATACATTCATGAACTTTGACACACAGTCATGAACTTTGACACACAGTCATGAACTTTGACACACAGTCATGAACTTTGACATACAGTCGTGAACTTTGACACACAGTCATGAACTTTGACATACAGTCATGAACTTTGACACACAGTCATGAACTTTGACATACTGTCATGAACTTTGACACACAGTCATGAACTTTGACACACAGTCATGAACTTTGACACACAGTCATGCACTTTGACACACAGTCATGCACTTTGACACACAGTCATGAACTTTGACACACAGTCATGCACTTTGACACACAGTCATGCACTTTGACACACAGTCATGAACTTTAACCACAGTCATGCAGTTTGACATACAGTAATGAACTTTGACACACAGTCATGAACTTTAACCACAGTCATGCACTTTGACACACAGTCATGCACTTTGACACACAGTCATGAACTTTGACACACAGTCATGCACTTTGACACACAGTCATGCACTTTGACACACAGTCATGAACTTTGACATACTGTCATGAACTTTGACACACAGTCATGCACTTTGACACACAGTCATGCACTTTGACATACAGTCATGCACTTTGACATACAGTCATGAACTTTGACATACAGTCATGAACTTTGACATACAGTCATTCTTTGACCGTTTACACGATCAACGTGAATCAGCTGATTCTGACACAGAGAGACGTGTCTTTACGAGTTACGATAGTCAATAAAATGTCCATTTAAATTGTGGCGTTAAAGAAACAGCATTTCTAGTGTTAAAAGTGTTAACCCTTTAACACTAGAAATGTTGCCAGTGACGCCTAAGACTGCTTAAGCAATCGGCAGGAATCAGCTGGTTCTGATCACACCTCACAACACATGAGCAGCTCTGTTTTCCCATCCACTTCTGCATTGGATTATGTTCTAGAATTTGGTTTTATCGGGTTTTTTTTACTCTGTTTGGAGTGATCTCCCTTTCAGTCAATTGAGTTCACTGGACTCAAATGATCTCTACGGTCACCAAATCTCAACCCAATAGATCACCTTTGGGATGTGGTGGAACTGGTGATCGGCATCATTGATGTGCAGCCGACAAATCTACAGCAACTGTGTGATGGTGTCATGTAAATATGAACCAAACTCTCTGAGTACTTTGTTTCCAGTTTCCAGTACTTTGTTGAATCTTTACCACCAACGATTAAGACAGTTCTGCAGGCAAAAGGCGGTCCAACCCGGTACTAGCAACGTGTTCCTCAAAACAGTTGTAATGGATAAAGAATGAATATGGAGTCCCTGTCTGTGCAGTGATATTTGTCCTTTTCCTGCACCAGGTTTCCATTTGGTCTGAAATCAGTGGCAAACACATTCTCAAAAACACAGAAAGAGAACTACACATGGAGACAGACACACTCAAATATTCCTACATTCAGACACACATAAATGCATGCTCATGAAACAGTTGAGAAATAAAACAAAAGGTAAACAAACAGTCTTGAGCTGAACCCTCTGAGATCTGGCTCCGCTTGAGCTTATTTTTATTTAAATAAGACAGAGGTGTGACATTTAGATGGAGCTTGACGGTTTTCATGCAGAGGATTTTGGGAACACAGTGACTCAGAGAAAACAATGTACTAAAAAGGAAACCATGAAGGTAATAAAAGCCAGTTAACCCTGTTAGCTTGAAAGCAGCAGAGTTGATGATGGTGGACCTCCTCTGACTTGATGGGACATAACTTTCATTCATCTGGTTTTGGTGATGACAGCTTCCTGCACAGACAGGCTTTATTTAAAAATGTTATGAATTTCACTTCACGACATGTTTGTGCTCATCTCCGCTCTACCAGTGCAAACATCTGTAAAATGCTTCTCATGACACCTTTGAAAGTGACAGAGGGTGTGTGTGTGTGTGTGGGGGGGGCTGCCAGACGTGATCCTGTTTGGATTTCTGATCAGTTTGCTGTGGCAGGTTGTTCCGGGGATGGTTGCGACCATCCTGGTGATTCCTTCTCAGACTGCACAGGGAAACTTTCAGTCTTCTTTACTGACTTTTTAAACTCATATTTGGGTGGATCTTGCTGTACCTTATTTTCTTAAAGAAAGGAGTTTTTTTGCTCTTCTGAGTGTGAATTTTGGTTTCTCTCCTCGGTTGTCAGACAGAGCGTGCAGGAAGCTGCTCTGCTTTCTGAGAGGTGCTCAGCCGCCCTTTATGGGAGATTGCTCTCAATGGGGCGAGAAGAAGAGGGCAGAGAGGGGTCCCAACACGTCCCCTTAATGATGGATGACCATGTCGAGAACGGGTTTAGCTCACTGACAGCTCCTGTCCGTGTAAACTGCTCACACTGTCGTAACACAGCAACACTGACCAGCAACTAAATCAGCCCCACAAAACGTAAAGCGCAGAGGTTGTTTCCTCTTTTAACACGACTATTACTCTAAACATGTCATATTTATAATACTGAAACTTTGTTTGGACTACTAAACTTTGAGAGTATTTGCAGTATAATGTACTTTAACAACTTTTAAGTTCATTAAACAGTTTGAATACTTCATTAACTTCACAAAGATTAACAGTCATTTTTACTACCTAAAATTGAACATCTTAACTTTTTTGATGGCAGAACTTTGCAGATGAATACATTTCACGTTTCTTTGTGCATTAGTCTCACTTTTCATATAATTACATGACCTCTGCAATGTATATATTGTGATCTATAACCATTTTTAGTTGTTTGACTTTCAAAAATGAACATGACCCTTTTTTATGTTCCAAACACTACAAACCCTATTTTCATTTGTATTTTATGCTTTAAATGTCTGTGAATTGAAAAATGCACATTGATGTTTTTAACGTTGTGTGCATGTTTGTTCTCTGGGTTTGTCTGTGTGTGTCTATGTGAAACTGCATGCATGTGTGTGTTTGCTTTAGTAAGACTGTGTGTGTATGCAAGTGGTTGTATTCACGCTTTATGTCTGAGGGTTTTTGTGTTTCGTGAATTTTCTTTCCTCTGTGTTTTTTTTTCTGTGTTGTGGGTGTTTATCTTTATTAGTGTTATTGCATTTGTGTATGAGGGTTTAATGTGTGTATTTGTTTGTCTATATATGCGTGTGCTTTGTTTGTTTCTTGAGTGTCTGTGTGTGTAAATGCTTTTTTTTCTGTGTGTGTCAGTTGTTTCTTGTGTATCTATGTGTATGAGTGAGATTTTTGTGAGTGTTTTCTGTGTGCGTGTTCTTGATTTTTCTGTGTGACTGTTTGTTGTTTTTTTTGTATCTGTGTGATTTCTGCGTCAGTGTTTGTGTGTCTGAGTGTGTGTATAAGCACGTATAGGACATTTGTCTGCACAACTTTCAAACACACAAATTCATACTTACCATGTATGGAAGCTAACTCAAATATACAACAGATCAAGCTTCCAGCTGCACCCAGACAGACCAACCCTCTGGCAGAGCAAGAATCTAACTGCCCTCCACGAACGCAAGGGAACCCGCCACAGAGGCCCAAAACACGCTTTTACGAGCGGTTCTAGGCTTTCTTTGTGAGTGGCCGCTTGTTGCGTACCTGGGCGGTGTGAATGTAACTTAACAGCTGAAGTGCATCTATGATGAAAATCACATTGAAACATTACAGAATTGTGATGGATTATATTTTTTGTCCTTTTGTTTATTAGCTCAGCAAAAATTATTATTCTGAAATGATTTGTTGTGTGTAAACATTGTAATATTTTGAAAAGAATTTCCTCTCTATTTTGACCTATAAAAAGGCCGACCACATGAAAGTAAACTGTATGAACAATGACCAGCTGAGATAGATAAGTGTTCCTGATGCAGTTAAAATAAATTCAGATGATTCCTATATTTCAGCATCTTTTCCTCAGAGCCAAGTCCATAAACATCCCAGGTAACAGTGATGTTTGGTCATCACTGTACTGAGTGAGTGTGAATCAAAGAGATGTGTACTTGCCTGTTAACATCTGCACCCACTGTGGGACTAAAGGAGTTATGCATCGTGTGTATGAGTGTGTGCAGTGAACGCATAGAAACAAGCATGTGTGTACGTTGTTATAGTACGAACCCAACAAAATGTACAATGGATAATTAATTAATCGCTAGATGTTTCAAATGCAAGATAAGGCGGCTCAAGGGTCTCTGTTCTGTCTGGTCCAAAAAAGAAATGCACACAAATAAAATATGAATAAAGCTCAAATACGAAAGAGGTTTATACAACTCTACACCTCGTGTGTCCAATGCTGCATAACCCCTCGCTGTAACAGTAAGATCTTTTCAACACCAGAGGGTCTCAGCTCTTATCTCTGCGCTCAGCTGCTGGATAAAACTCGTTTAACCCTTTAACACCAGAGTTGTCCGTGGTGATGCCTAAACAATACACGATCTTTGACATGCAGCTGATTCTGTCACGCAGAAGGGTTTTCTTTTCGGCAACTAAATCCCTTAATGTTGGGCTTCAGCACAGCCAGGGGGTGAGCTCTGGATCGTGAAACATCCAACACAGTGTCTGTGCACGTGGGTCTCTGCGCATGACTGTGTGTGAGTTTGAATGTGACTCCATTTCTCTATGTGTGTTTTATTTGTGTATTTATGATCATGTCTTAAAATGTGTTGGTTTTTTTAGGTTTCCGCCAATTTTGTTTGTGTCATGTGTGTTTATGTTTCAAATAGGGATGCAAAAGATACAGATGTGTATCAAAAAACAAATCTAGTACTGATTATATAGATTATACAGATAATATCTGAAGATTATTTTGGTAAAAAGGTATCAAACCGATCATGGAGTAAACAGTTTCTGGTAAACGTTGTCAGTTTCTCTTCCTGATGTGTCTTTACTGTCTTTGCCTTTTTATGTAAATGGGATTCAAACAAAAATACGTCCAATCACAGGCTAACGTCCGGTCAGTTCCAATTGGCTGAAGAACCACAGTGCGAAATGTGTGTTTTGTTCACCAGAAAATGTCATAAGCATTTTTTTCACAGCACTTCAAGCAATACATGAATAAATTAGCAACATGACCCATTCTTTAAATGCAAAGACCTACCGACCGACTGACCGACCCAATACTCTTTAAAGAGAGCGTAGTCATTTATGCTGAGCACTGTATTACACTTTTGAAGTAACTTGTCCAACATCTGGTATAGATAATTATAAAAATATGTATATAAATAATATACTATGTGTAATAATGATCATTTATAACAATAATTTCCTAAAGAAAACTAATTGTCCTTATTAACGTGGCCCTCAGGTTACAGACTGAATGGAAGGAAGGCGGCTGCTTGATTGGGTGATTACAAATAAATGCTGCCTTCAGGTAGCAAACAGAATCAAACAGGTGAAAACTCCAACAGCACTTTGCTTTCCCCAGCTTCAATTAGTGCTTTTAATTACCTTTTATTCCAGGCCCCAAAAACAGGACAGCAACAACAAAGCACATAACTGCTGTCATGTAGATGTGTGCCCCCCCTCACACACACACCCACACACGCATGCACAGCACCTCAGGGCTAATTATCCAATTAGTCTGCAGCAGCAGAGGTCTAAGCAGCAGCCAATTACCAGGCAAAGGCTATGCAGAAACCTGTTGATTTAATTAGAAAAGCTGGGATGGAGGGAAGGGGGTGAGGAGCAGAGGCAGGCAAACAATTTAATTATAAGCCAGCAGCCTGGGGCATGGTGGGACACAGGTCCATACCCCTGGGTGTGACGGTGTTTATGAAGATGAGCTCTGAGACTGCAGACGGCTTACGAAGCAGCTTCTTTGAACTCTGCAGAGAAAAAGAGGGAGCTCACTCTTCAGCGCGATTATGAGTCAAGAAGGTGCTTTTAACCAGAAAGCTTGGTGATGCACACCAGCGCTCACACAGTCTGGTTTCAGACTGCCAGGAAAGGCCTAATCCCGTTCAAAAAATGTGCAGTTTCCCTTCATGTCCACCAGGGTCAACGTTTTAATGGTGGAGACTAAGAAGGCTGGACCAATGAACCAGGAGGTGGGATGCTGCATTCTCACAGTTTACCTTTCCTGCCAGAGGGAAGCCAAAACGCAAATTAAATATAAAACAATTCAACCAAGAAGATCTGGACAAAAGGAGCTGAACCAGGAAGAACTGGAAGAAAAAAAAAAAACAGAACTAAGAAGAAAGTAAAAAAAGACAATCTCAATGACAAGGATTTGAAATCCCGGATGAGGAGGGTCTGCTCTCAGACTCACCACTTCAGCTCACACCTCTCTGCAGCCTGTGGTCCTCACCATAGGGCAGGGGCTTAATTGGAGAGCTCCCTGCCCTCCTCCAGCTTGCTGGCAGATTCCCTGCTATTTGCGCTCTTGTTTTCATTGTGGGGGCTGCCGGATGATGCCCAGCAGGAGCAGTAATTCCCCTGTTTTGACTCCTCAGGACTTCTGAACTTAAATCCTCCTCCTTTGATGTTTGAGGATGTTCAGAGAGACCAAAGATGCTGTCGGTGAATTTACTCAAACAACAGCATTTTAAGAAAGATTACCTGCTTTTTTTCTCTGAAATTAGGGCAAATGTGTCTGCTTTAGATCAGGGGTCCCCAAATGTTTTCTTGTGAGGGCCACATAACTGTCAGGGTTGTGCCTAAAAGTAAACATTTATGTTTTTCCAGAAAGGCACACATTTTAAAAAGTCTATTTCTATAAAATTTCTATAATATTCACAGAAAAAATAAAACTAAAACATTTCAAAATGAAACCAATAAATATTCTGTCCAGTCATCGTCCCTGTGAGTCTTTAATGGGCTGCAGCTCCTCACACATTTAACAGTTTGTCCAAACTTCACTATAGTGATGGAATTCCGGCTCTTCTTAGCCATCCTGCTCTTTTTAACTTGTGCACAAAATGAATGTAAAAAAAACATTTTATCCATAAATATGCTTTAATTTTTCCTTTCAGATAAAATGTACAAAATAAATGATGAAAACTAAAAACAATTCTTTACTATTCAACTTTCAACACAACAAAAATACAATAGAAATTAAAACGAGCAAAACCTTAATAAAAAAAATAAAGACGTTTTGTAATGATGGTAAAGGTTGGTACAGTAGTTAGAAATAAATGTCTCGTCTTTGTGAAGCTGATCTGGTTTCTTCTGTCAGTAACAATCAGTCTGTTCTGGAGACGGTTATTCTCAAGTGTCGGTAGAGGTTGGTTCTGTTAGAGATTCTATTCTTGTTCTCGGGTGTCGGTACAGGTTGGTTCTGTTAGAGATTCTATTCTTGTTCTCAGGTGTCGGTACAGGTTGGTTCTGTTAGAGATTCTGTTCTTGTTCTCAGGTGTCGGTACAGGTTGGTTCTGTTAGAGATTCTGTTCTTGTTCTCAGGTGTCGGTACAGGTTGGTTCTGCTAGAGATTCTTTTCTTGTTCTCAGGTGTCGGTACAGGTTGGTTCTGTTAGAGATTCTTTTCTTGTTCTCAGGTGTCGGTACAGGTTGGTTCTGCTAGAGATTCTTTTCTTGTTCTCAGGTGTCGGTAGAGGTTGGTTCTGTTAGAGATTCTGTTCTTGTTCTCAGGTGTCGGTACAGGTTGGTTCTGTTAGAGATTCTGTTCTTGTTCTCAGGTGTCGGTACAGGTTGGTTCTGTTAGAGATTCTATTCTTGTTCTCAGGTGTCGGTACAGTTGGTTCTGTTAGAGATTCTGTTCTTGTTCTCAGGTGTCGGTACAGGTTGGTTCTGTTAGAGATTCTGTTCTTGTTTTCAGGTGTCGGTACAGGTTGGTTCTGTTAGCGATTATTTACTTGTTCTCGCGTGTCGGTACAGATTGGTTCTGTTAGAGATTCTTTTCTTGTTCTCTGGTGTCGGTACAGGTAGGTTCTGTTAGAGATGATTTACTTGTTCTCAGGTGTCGGTACAGGTTGGTTCTGTTAGAGATTCTGTTCTTGTTCTCAGGTGTCGGTACAGGTTGGTTCTGTTAGAGATGATTTACTTGTTCTCAGGTGTCGGTACAGGTTGGTTCTGTTAGAGATGATTTACTTGTTCTCAGGTGTCGGTACAGGTTGGTTCTGTTAGAGATTCTGTTCTTGTTCTCAGGTGTCGGTACAGGTTGGTTCTGTTAGAGATTCTGTTCTTGTTCTCAGGTGTCGGTACAGGTTGGTTCTGTTAGAGATGATTTACTTGTTCTCAGGTGTCGGTACAGGTTGGTTCTGTTAGAGATTCTGTTCTTGTTCTCAGGTGTCGGTACAGGTTGGTTCTGTTAGAGATGATTTACTTGTTCTCGGGTGTCGGTACAGGTTGGTTCTGTTAGAGATTCTGTTCTTGTTCTCAGGTGTCGGTACAGGTTGGTTCTGTTAGAGATTCTGTTCTTGTTCTCAGGTGTCGGTACAGGTTGGTTCTGTTAGAGATTCTATTCTTGTTCTCGGGTGTCGGTACAGGTTGGTTCTGTTAGAGATTCTATTCTTGTTCTCAGGTGTCGGTACAGTTGGTTCTGTTAGAGATTCTGTTCTTGTTCTCAGGTGTCGGTACAGGTTGGTTCTGTTAGAGATTCTGTTCTTGTTCTCAGGTGTCGGTACAGATTGGTTCTGTTAGAGATTCTGTTCTTGTTCTCAGGTGTCGGTACAGGTTGGTTCTGTTAGAGATTCTATTCTTGTTCTCAGGTGTCGGTACAGGTTGGTTCTGTTAGAGATGATTTACTTGTTCTCAGGTGTCGGTACAGGTTGGTTCTGTTAGAGATTCTGTTCTTGTTCTCAGGTGTCGGTACAGGTTGGTTCTGTTAGAGATTATTTACTTGTTCTCGGGTGTCGGTACAGGTTGGTTCTGTTAGAGATTCTATTCTTGTTCTCAGGTGTCGGTACAGGTTGGTTCTGTTAGAGATGATTTACTTGTTCTCGGGTGTAGGTACAGGTTGGTTCTGTTAGAGATTCTTTTCTTGTTCTCGGGTGTCGGTACAGGTTGGTTCTGTTAGAGATTCTTTTCTTGTTCTCAGGTGTCGGTACAGGTTGGTTCTGTTAGAGATTCTGTTCTTGTTCTCAGGTGTCGGTACAGGTTGGTTCTGTTAGAGATTCTTTTCTTGTTCTCAGGTGTCGGTACAGGTTGGTTCTGTTAGAGATTCTGTTCTTGTTCTCAGGTGTCGGTACAGGTTGGTTCTGTTAGAGATTCTTTTCTTGTTCTCGGTTGTCGGTACAGGTTGGTTCTGTTAGAGATTCTGTTCTTGTTCTCAGGTGTCGGTACAGGTTGGTTCTGTTAGAGATTCTATTCTTGTTCTTAGGTGTCGGTACAGGTTGGTTCTGTTAGAGATTCTTTTCTTGTTCTCAGGTGTCGGTACAGGTTGGTTCTGTTAGAGGTTCTGTTCTTGTTCCCAGGTGTCGGTACAGGTTGGTTCTGTTAGAGATTCTTTTCTTGTTCTCAGGTGTCGGTACAGGTTGGTTCTGTTAGAGAATCTGTTCTTGTTCTCAGGTGTCGGTACAGGTTGGTTCTGTTAGAGATTCTATTCTTGTTCTCAGGTGTCGGTACAGTTGGTTCTGTTAGAGATTCTGTTCTTGTTCTCAGGTGTCGGTACAGGTTGGTTCTGTTACAGATTCTATTCTTGTTCTCAGGTGTCGGTACAGGTTGGTTCTGTTAGAGATTCTGTTCTTGTTCTCAGGTGTCGGTACAGGTTGGTTCTGTTAGAGATTCTATTCTTGTTCTCAGGTGTCGGTACAGGTTGGTTCTGTTAGAGATGATTTACTTGTTCTCAGGTGTCGGTACAGGTTGGTTCTGTTAGAGATTCTGTTCTTGTTCTCAGGTGTCGGTACAGGTTGGTTCTGTTAGAGATGATTTACTTGTTCTCAGGTGTCGGTACAGGTTGGTTCTGTTAGAGATGATTTACTTGTTCTCAGGTGTCGGTACAGGTTGGTTCTGTTAGAGATTCTGTTCTTGTTCTCAGGTGTCGGTACAGGTTGGTTCTGTTAGAGATTCTATTCTTGTTCTCAGGTGTCGGTACAGGTTGGTTCTGTTAGAGATGATTTACTTGTTCTCAGGTGTCGGTACAGGTTGGTTCTGTTAGAGATTCTGTTCTTGTTCTCAGGTGTCGGTACAGGTTGGTTCTGTTAGAGATGATTTACTGGTTCTCAGGTGTCGGTACAGGTTGGTTCTGTTAGAGATTCTGTTCTTGTTCTCAGGTGTCGGTACAGGTTGGTTCTGTTAGAGATGATTTACTTGTTCTCAGGTGTCGGTACAGGTTGGTTCTGTTAGAGATTCTGTTCTTGTTCTCAGGTGTCGGTACAGGTTGGTTCTGTTAGAGATTCTATTCTTGTTCTCAGGTGTCGGTACAGGTTGGTTCTGTTAGAGATGATTTACTTGTTCTCAGGTGTCGGTACAGGTTGGTTCTGTTAGAGATTCTGTTCTTGTTCTCAGGTGTCGGTACAGGTTGGTTCTGTTAGAGATGATTTACTTGTTCTCAGGTGTCGGTACAGGTTGGTTCTGTTAGAGATGATTTACTTGTTCTCAGGTGTCGGTACAGGTTGGTTCTGTTAGAGATTCTGTTCTTGTTCTCAGGTGTCGGTACAGGTTGGTTCTGTTAGAGATTCTATTCTTGTTCTCAGGTGTCGGTACAGGTTGGTTCTGTTAGAGATGATTTACTTGTTCTCAGGTGTCGGTACACGTTGGTTCTGTTAGAGATTCTGTTCTTGTTCTCAGGTGTCGGTACAGGTTGGTTCTGTTAGAGATGATTTACTTGTTCTCAGGTGTCGGTACAGGTTGGTTCTGTTAGAGATTCTTTTCTTGTTCTCAGGTGTCGGTACAGGTTGGTTCTGTTAGAGATTCTGTTCTTGTTCTCAGGTGTCGGTACAGGTTGGTTCTGTTAGAGATTCTTTTCTTGTTCTCGGTTGTCGGTACAGGTTGGTTCTGTTAGAGATTCTGTTCTTGTTCTCAGGTGTCGGTACAGGTTGGTTCTGTTAGAGATTCTATTCTTGTTCTCAGGTGTCGGTACAGGTTGGTTCTGTTAGAGATTCTTTTCTTGTTCTCAGGTGTCGGTACAGGTTGGTTCTGTTAGAGGTTCTGTTCTTGTTCTCAGGTGTCGGTACAGGTTGGTTCTGTTAGAGATTCTTTTCTTGTTCTCAGGTGTCGGTACAGGTTGGTTCTGTTAGAGAATCTGTTCTTGTTCTCAGGTGTCGGTACAGGTTGGTTCTGTTAGAGATTCTATTCTTGTTCTCAGTGTCGGTACAGTTGGTTCTGTTAGAGATTCTGTTCTTGTTCTCAGGTGTCGGTACAGGTTGGTTCTGTTACAGATTCTATTCTTGTTCTCAGGTGTCGGTACAGGTTGGTTCTGTTAGAGATTCTGTTCTTGTTCTCAGGTGTCGGTACAGGTTGGTTCTGTTAGAGATTCTATTCTTGTTCTCAGGTGTCGGTACAGGTTGGTTCTGTTAGAGATGATTTACTTGTTCTCAGGTGTCGGTACAGGTTGGTTCTGTTAGAGATTCTGTTCTTGTTCTCAGGTGTCGGTACAGGTTGGTTCTGTTAGAGATGATTTACTTGTTCTCAGGTGTCGGTACAGGTTGGTTCTGTTAGAGATTCTTTTCTTGTTCTCAGGTGTCGGTACAGGTTGGTTCTGTTAGAGATTCTGTTCTTGTTCTCAGGTGTCGGTACAGGTTGGTTCTGTTAGAGATTCTTTTCTTGTTCTCAGGTGTCGGTACAGGTTGGTTCTGTTAGAGATGATTTACTTGTTCTCAGGTGTCGGTACAGGTTGGTTCTGTTAGAGATTCTGTTCTTGTTCTCAGGTGTCGGTACAGGTTGGTTCTGTTAGAGATGATTTACTTGTTCTCAGGTGTCGGTACAGGTTGGTTCTGTTAGAGATTCTGTTCTTGTTCTCAGGTGTCGGTACAGGTTGGTTCTGTTAGAGATGATTTACTTGTTCTCAGGTGTCGGTACAGGTTGGTTCTGTTAGAGATTCTGTTCTTGTTCTCAGGTGTCGGTACAGGTTGGTTCTGTTAGAGATTCTATTCTTGTTCTCAGGTGTCGGTACAGGTTGGTTCTGTTAGAGATGATTTACTTGTTCTCAGGTGTCGGTACAGGTTGGTTCTGTTAGAGATTCTGTTCTTGTTCTCAGGTGTCGGTACAGGTTGGTTCTGTTAGAGATGATTTACTTGTTCTCAGGTGTCGGTACAGGTTGGTTCTGTTAGAGATGATTTACTTGTTCTCAGGTGTCGGTACAGGTTGGTTCTGTTAGAGATTCTGTTCTTGTTCTCAGGTGTCGGTACAGGTTGGTTCTGTTAGAGATTCTATTCTTGTTCTCAGGTGTCGGTACAGGTTGGTTCTGTTAGAGATGATTTACTTGTTCTCAGGTGTCGGTACAGGTTGGTTCTGTTAGAGATTCTGTTCTTGTTCTCAGGTGTCGGTACAGGTTGGTTCTGTTAGAGATGATTTACTTGTTCTCAGGTGTCGGTACAGGTTGGTTCTGTTAGAGATTCTGTTCTTGTTCTCAGGTGTCGGTACAGGTTGGTTCTGTTAGAGATGATTTACTTGTTCTCAGGTGTCGGTACAGGTTGGTTCTGTTAGAGATTCTGTTCTTGTTCTCAGGTGTCGGTACAGGTTGGTTCTGTTAGAGATTCTGTTCTTGTTCTCAGGTGTCGGTACAGGTTGGTTCTGTTAGAGATTCTGTTCTTGTTCTCAGGTGTCGGTACAGGTTGGTTCTGTTAGAGATGATTTACTTGTTCTCAGGTGTCGGTACAGGTTGGTTCTGTTAGAGATTCTATTCTTGTTCTCTGGTGTCGGTACAGGTTGGTTCTGTTAGAGATGATTTACTTGTTCTCAGGTGTCGGTACAGGTTGGTTCTGTTAGAGATTCTGTTCTTGTTCTCAGGTGTCGGTACAGGTTGGTTCTGTTAGAGATGTTTTACTTGTTCTCAGGTGTCGGTACAGGTTGGTTCTGTTAGAGATGATATTTACTTGTTCTCAGGTGTCGGTACAGGTTGGTTCTGTTAGAGATTCTGTTCTTGTTCTCAGGTGTCGGTACAGGTTGGTTCTGTTAGAGATTCTGTTCTTGTTCTCAGGTGTCGGTACAGGTTGGTTCTGTTAGAGATGATTTACTTGTTCTCAGGTGTCGGTACAGGTTGGTTCTGTTAGAGATTCTGTTCTTGTTCTCAGGTGTCGGTACAGGTTGGTTCTGTTAGAGATGATTTACTTGTTCTCGGGTGTCGGTACAGGTTGGTTCTGTTAGAGATTCTGTTCTTGTTCTCAGGTGTCGGTACAGGTTGGTTCTGTTAGAGATTCTGTTCTTGTTCTCAGGTGTCGGTACAGGTTGGTTCTGTTAGAGATTCTATTCTTGTTCTCGGTGTCGGTACAGGTTGGTTCTGTTAGAGATTCTATTCTTGTTCTCAGGTGTCGGTACAGTTGGTTCTGTTAGAGATTCTGTTCTTGTTCTCAGGTGTCGGTACAGGTTGGTTCTGTTAGAGATTCTGTTCTTGTTCTCAGGTGTCGGTACAGATTGGTTCTGTTAGAGATTCTGTTCTTGTTCTCAGGTGTCGGTACAGGTTGGTTCTGTTAGAGATTCTATTCTTGTTCTCAGGTGTCGGTACAGGTTGGTTCTGTTAGAGATGATTTACTTGTTCTCAGGTGTCGGTACAGGTTGGTTCTGTTAGAGATTCTGTTCTTGTTCTCAGGTGTCGGTACAGGTTGGTTCTGTTAGAGATTATTTACTTGTTCTCGGGTGTCGGTACAGGTTGGTTCTGTTAGAGATTCTATTCTTGTTCTCAGGTGTCGGTACAGGTTGGTTCTGTTAGAGATGATTTACTTGTTTCTCGGGTGTCGGTACAGGTTGGTTCTGTTAGAGATTCTTTCTTGTTCTCAGGTGTCGGTACAGGTTGGTTCTGTTAGAGATTCTTTTCTTGTTCTCAGGTGTCGGTACAGGTTGGTTCTGTTAGAGATTCTGTTCTTGTTCTCAGGTGTCGGTACAGGTTGGTTCTGTTAGAGATTCTTTCTTGTTCTCAGGTGTCGGTACAGGTTGGTTCTGTTAGAGATTCTGTTCTTGTTCTCAGGTGTCGGTACAGGTTGGTTCTGTTAGAGATTCTTTTCTTGTTCTCGGTTGTCGGTACAGGTTGGTTCTGTTAGAGATTCTGTTCTTGTTCTCAGGTGTCGGTACAGGTTGGTTCTGTTAGAGATTCTATTCTTGTTCTTAGGTGTCGGTACAGGTTGGTTCTGTTAGAGATTCTTTTCTTGTTCTCAGGTGTCGGTACAGGTTGGTTCTGTTAGAGATTCTGTTCTTGTTCTCAGGTGTCGGTACAGGTTGGTTCTGTTAGAGATTCTTTTCTTGTTCTCAGGTGTCGGTACAGGTTGGTTCTGTTAGAGATTCTGTTCTTGTTCTCAGGTGTCGGTACAGGTTGGTTCTGTTAGAGATTCTATTCTTGTTCTCTTTCGGTACAGGTTTCTGTTAGAGATTTTTCTTGTTCTCAGGTGTCGGTACAGTTGGTTCTGTTAGAGATTCTGTTCTTGTTCTCAGGTGTCGGTACAGGTTGGTTCTGTTACAGATTCTATTCTTGTTCTCAGGTGTCGGTACAGGTTGGTTCTGTTAGAGATTCTGTTCTTGTTCTCAGGTGTCGGTACAGGTTGGTTCTGTTAGAGATTCTATTCTTGTTCTCAGGTGTCGGTACAGGTTGGTTCTGTTAGAGATGATTTACTTGTTCTCAGGTGTCGGTACAGGTTGGTTCTGTTAGAGATTCTGTTCTTGTTCTCAGGTGTCGGTACAGGTTGGTTCTGTTAGAGATGATTTACTTGTTCTCAGGTGTCGGTACAGGTTGGTTCTGTTAGAGATTGATTTACTTGTTCTCAGGTGTCGGTACAGGTTGGTTCTGTTAGAGATTCTGTTCTTGTTCTCAGGTGTCGGTACAGGTTGGTTCTGTTAGAGATTCTATTCTTGTTCTCAGGTGTCGGTACAGGTTGGTTCTGTTAGAGATGATTTACTTGTTCTCAGGTGTCGGTACAGGTTGGTTCTGTTAGAGATTCTGTTCTTGTTCTCAGGTGTCGGTACAGGTTGGTTCTGTTAGAGATGATTTACTTGTTCTCAGGTGTCGGTACAGGTTGGTTCTGTTAGAGATTCTGTTCTTGTTCTCAGGTGTCGGTACAGGTTGGTTCTGTTAGAGATTATTTACTTGTTCTCAGGTGTCGGTACAGGTTGGTTCTGTTAGAGATTCTGTTCTTGTTCTCAGGTGTCGGTACAGGTTGGTTCTGTTAGAGATTCTATTCTTGTTCTCAGGTGTCGGTACAGGTTGGTTCTGTTAGAGATGATTTACTTGTTCTCAGGTGTCGGTACAGGTTGGTTCTGTTAGAGATTCTGTTCTTGTTCTCAGGTGTCGGTACAGGTTGTTCTGTTAGAGATTCTTTCTTGTTCTCAGGTTCTACAGGTTGTTTTTAGAGATTTTTCTTGTTCTCAGGTGTCGGTACAGGTTGGTTCTGTTAGAGATGATTTACTTGTTCTCAGGTGTCGGTACAGGTTGGTTCTGTTAGAGATCTGTTCTTGTTCTCAGGTGTCGGTACAGGTTGGTTCTGTTAGAGATTCTATTCTTGTTCTCAGGTGTCGGTACAGGTTGGTTTTGTTAGAGATTCTTTTTTGTTCTAGGTGTCGGTACAGGTTGGTTCTGTTAGAGATGATTTACTTGTTCTCAGGTGTCGGTACAGGTTGGTTCTGTTAGAGATTCTGTTCTTGTTCTCAGGTGTCGGTACAGGTTGGTTCTGTTAGCGATTATTTACTTGTTCTCGCGTGTCGGTACAGGTGTTCGTTAGAGATTGCTGTTCTGTTCTCAGTAGGTTCAGTTTTCTTGTTCTCGCTGGTGTCGGTACAGGTTGGTTCTGTTAGAGATTCTGTTCTTGTTCCGGTACAGGTTGGTTCTGTTAGGATTTTTCTTTTTTGGTGTCGGTACAGTTGGTTCTGTTAGAATTCTTTTTTGTTCTCAGGTGTCGGTACAGGTGGTTCTGTAGAGATTCTTTCTTGTTCTCAGGGTGTTCGGTACAGGTTGGTTCTGTTAGAGATTCTATTCTTGTTCTCAGGTGTCGGTACAGGTTGGTTCTGTTAGAGATTTTTCTTGTTCTCAGGTGTCGGTACAGGTTGGTTCTGTTAGAGATTCTATTCTTGTTCTCAGGTGTCGGTACAGGTTGGTTCTGTTAGAGATTCTGTTCTTGTTCTCAGGTGTCGGTACAGGTTGGTTCTGTTAGAGATTCATTCTTGTTCTCAGGTGTCGGTACAGGTTGGTTCTGTTAGAGATCTTTCTTGTTCTCAGGTGTCCGGTACAGGTTGGTTCTGTTAGAGATGATTTACTTGTTCTCGGGTGTCGGTACAGGTTGGTTCTGTTAGAGATTCTTTTCTTGTTCTCAGGTGTGTCAGTTGGTACAGAGATTTTTTTTTTTGGTAATGGTTCTGTTAGAGATTCTTTTCTTGTTTCTCAGGTGGTCGGTACAGGGTTTGGTTCTGTTAGAGATTCTGTTCTTGGTGTCGTACATAGTTCTAGGTGTCGGTAACAGGTTGGTTCTGTTAGAGATTCTTTCTTGTTCTCAGGTGTCGGTACAGGTTGGTTCTGTTAGAGATTTTCTGTTCTTGTTTCTCAGGTGTCGGTACAGGTTGGTTCTGTTAGAGATTCTGTTCTTGTTCTCAGGTGTCGGTACAGGTTGGTTCTGTTAGAGATTCTTTTCTTGTTCTCAGGTGTCGGTACAGGTTGGTTCTGTTAGAGATTCTATTCTTGTTCTCAGGTGTCGGTACAGGTTGGTTCTGTTAGAGATTCTTTTCTTGTTCTCAGGTGTCGGTACAGGTTGGTTCTGTTAGAGATTCTTTTCTTGTTCTCGGGTGTCGGTACAGGTTGGTTCTGTTAGAGATTCTTTTCTTGTTCTCAGGTGTCGGTTACAGGTTGGTTCTGTTAGAGATTCTTTCTTGTTCTCAGGGTGTCGGTACAGGTTGGTTCTGTTAGAGATTCTTTCTTGTTCTCAGGTGTCGGTACAGGTTGGTTCTGTTAGAGATTCTTTTCTTGTTCTCAGGTGTCGGTACAGGTTGGTTCTGTTAGAGATTCTGTTCTTGTTCTCAGGTGTCGGTACAGGTTGGTTCTGTTAGAGATTCTATTCTTGTTCTCAGGTGTCGGTACAGGTTGGTTCTGTTAGAGATTCTTTTTCTTGTTCTCAGGTGTCGGTACGGTTTTTCTTTAATTTTTTTTTTTCTGGTGTCGGTACAGGTTGGTTCTGTTAGAGATTCTTTTCTTGTTCTCAGGTGTCGGTACAGGTTGGTTCTGTTAGAGATTCTGTTCTTGTTCTCAGGTGTCGGTACAGGTTGGTTCTGTTAGAGATTCTTTCTTGTTCTCAGGTGTCGGTACAGGTTGGTTCTGTTAGAGATTCTTTTCTTGTTCTCAGGTGTCGGTACAGCGTTGGTTTCTTGTTTTTTAGTGTTCTTTATTTTCTTGTTCTCGGTGTCGGTACAGGTTGGTTCTGTTAGAGATTCTTTTCTTGTTCTCAGGTGTCGGTACAGGTTGGTTCTGTTAGAGATTCTTTTCTTGTTCTCAGGTGTCGGTACAGGTTGGTTCTGTTAGAGATTCTTTTCTTGTTCTCAGGTGTCGGTACAGGTTGGTTCTGTTAGAGATTCTGTTCTTGTTCTCAGGTGTCGGTACAGGTTGGTTCTGTTAGAGATTCTGTTCTTGTTCTCAGGTGTCGGTACAGGTTGGTTCTGTTAGAGATTCTTTTCTTGTTCTCAGGTGTCGGTACAGGTTGGTTCTGTTAGAGATTCTTTTCTTGTTCTCAGGTGTCGGTACAGGTTGGTTCTGTTAGAGATTCTTTCTTGTTCTCGGTGTCGGTACAGGTTGGTTCTGTTAGAGATTCTTTCTTGTTCTCAGGTGTCGGTACAGGTTGGTTCTGTTAGAGATTCTTTTTTTTTAGGTGTCTACAGGTTGTTCTGTTAGAGATTCTTTCTTGTTCTCAGGTGTCGGTACAGGTTGGTTCTGTTAGAGATTCTTTTCTTGTTCTCAGGTGTCGGTACAGGTTGGTTCTGTTAGAGATTCTTTTCTTGTTCTCAGGTGTCGGTACAGGTTGGTTCTGTTAGAGATTCTGTTCTTGTTCTCAGGTGTCGGTACAGGTTGGTTCTGTTAGAGATTCTGTTCTTGTTCTCAGGTGTCGGTACAGGTTGGTTCTGTTAGAGATTCTTTTCTTGTTCTCAGGTGTCGGTACAGGTTGGTTCTGTTAGAGATTCTGTTCTTGTTCTCAGGTGTCGGTACAGGTTGGTTCTGTTAGAGATTATTTACTTGTTCTCGCGTGTCGGTACAGGTTGGTTCTGTTAGAGATTCTTTTCTTGTTCTCTGGTGTCGGTACAGGTAGGTTCTGTTAGAGATTATTTACTTGTTCTCGGGTGTCGGTACAGGTTGGTTCTGTTAGAGATTCTTTTCTTGTTCTCAGGTGTCGGTACAGGTTGGTTCTGTTAGAGATTCTATTCTTGTTCTCAGGTGTCGGTACAGGTTGGTTCTGTTAGAGATTCTATTCTTGTTCTCAGGTGTCGGTACAGGTTGGTTCTGTTAGAGATTCTATTCTTGTTCTCAGGTGTCGGTACAGGTTGGTTCTGTTAGAGATTCTATTCTTGTTCTCAGGTGTCGGTACAGGTTGGTTCTGTTAGAGATTCTTTTCTTGTTCTCAGGTGTCGGTACAGGTTGGTTCTGTTAGAGATTCTTTTCTTGTTCTCAGGTGTCGGTACAGGTTGGTTCTGTTAGAGATTCTTTTCTTGTTCTCAGGTGTCGGTACAGGTTGGTTCTGTTAGAGATTCTGTTCTTGTTCTCAGGTGTCGGTACAGGTTGGTTCTGTTAGAGATTCTGTTCTTGTTCTCAGGTGTCGGTACAGGTTGGTTCTGTTAGAGATTCTTTTTCTTGTTCTTCAGGTTGTCAGTGTACAGGTTGGTTCTGTTAGAGATTCTTTTCTTGTTCTCAGGTGTCGGTACAGGTTGGTTCTGTTAGAGATTCTGTTCTTGTTCTCAGGTGTCGGTACAGGTTGGTTCTGTTAGAGATTCTGTTCTTGTTCTCAGGTGTCGGTACAGGTTGGTTCTGTTAGAGATTCTTTCTTGTTCTCAGGTGTCGGTACAGGTTGGTTCTGTTAGAGATTCTTTCTTGTTCTCAGGTGTCGGTACAGGTTGGTTCTGTTAGAGATTTTTTTTTTTTTTTTTTTTTTTTTTTTTTTCTGGTGTCGGTACAGGTTGGTTCTGTTAGAGATTCTTTTCTTGTTCTCAGGTGTCGGTACAGGTTGGTTCTGTTAGAGATTCTATTCTTGTTCTCAGGTGTCGGTACAGGTTGGTTCTGTTAGAGATTCTATTCTTGTTCTCAGGTGTCGGTACAGGTTGGTTCTGTTAAAGATTCTGTTCTTGTTCTCGGTGTCGGTACAGGTTGGTTCTGTTAGAGATTCTATTCTTGTTCTCAGGTGTCGGTACAGATTGGTTCTGTTAGAGATTCTATTCTTGTTCTTAGGTGTCGGTACAGGTTGGTTCTGTTAGAGATGATTTACTTGTTCTCGGGTGTCGGTACAGATTGGTTCTGTTAGAGATTCTTTTCTTGTTCTCAGGTGTCGGTACAGGTTGGTTCTGTTAGAGATGATTTACTTGTTCTCGGGTGTCGGTACAGATTGGTTCTGTTAGAGATTATTTACTTGTTCTCGGGTGTCGGTACAGATTGGTTCTGTTAGAGATTATTTTCTTGTTTTCAGGTGTCGGTACAGATTGGTTCTGTTAGAGATGATTTACTTGTTCTCGGGTGTCGGTACAGGTTGGTTCTGTTAGAGATTCTTTTCTTGTTCTCGGGTGTCGGTACAGGTTGGTTCTGTTAGAGATTCTGTTCTTGTTCTCAGGTGTCGGTACAGGTTGGTTCTGTTAGAGATTCTTTTCTTGTTCTCAGGTGTCGGTACAGGTTGGTTCTGTTAGAGATTATTTACTTGTTCTCGGGTGTCGGTACAGGTTGGTTCTGTTAGAGATTCTGTTCTTGTTCTCAGGTGTCGGTACAGGTTGGTTCTGTTAGAGATTCTTTTCTTGTTCTCAGGTGTCGGTACAGGTTGGTTCTGTTAGAGGTTCTGTTCTTGTTCTCAGGTGTCGGTACAGGTTGGTTCTGTTAGAGGTTCTGTTCTTGTTCTCAGGTGTCGGTACAGGTTGGTTCTGTTAGAGATTCTTTTCTTGTTCTCAGGTGTCGGTACAGGTTGGTTCTGTTAGAGATTCTGTTCTTGTTCTCAGGTGTCGGTACAGGTTGGTTCTGTTAGAGATTCTGTTCTTGTTCTCAGGTGTCGGTACAGGTTGGTTCTGTTAGAGATTCTGTTCTTGTTCTCAGGTGTCGGTACAGGTTGGCTCTGTTAGAGATTCTGTTCTTGTTCTCAGGTGTCGGTACAGGTTGGTTCTGTTAGAGATTCTGTTCTTGTTCTCAGGTGTCGGTACAGGTTGGCTCTGTTAGAGATTCCTGATTCTAATTTCTGCCTTCATATTATCACTAACAGTGGTAAAAATTGGATTCTTTGTCTTCTTCCAGTCTCACTCATTTGCTTACGTTTTTTGTTGATGTTCTTGGTTGTTGTTGTTGTACCTCTATCTCTCCTCCATGTCCGAGTGGAACGGTTGAGCTTTGCACCCCCCGCGTATTAATCAGTCACGATTTGATCAGTCACATATTGATCAGTCACAAATCGATCAGTCACAAATTGATCAGACATGTATTGATCAGACACGATTTGATCAGTCACAAATTGATCAGACACGTGTTGATCAGACTAATGGAAGTGTAAAAAAGTCAAATTCTTTATTTTTCTGCTGCAGATGGACATATAAATCCATTACTTTTTAACCACTATGGTGTTCCCTCATTTATTGTGAGAGTTATGTTCTAAAAATAACTGGTGAAAGTGAAATCTGTGAATTAGGATTACAGATGTTAAACTCCTCACTACACACTTTACACTTTTCTCTGACAGACATGAACATTTTCACACTTTTCTCTCTTGTTCAAACTCTCAAAGTTCAAACCTTTGTAGAAAAATAAGTCCAGGATTATAGAATAAAGACAAAGATCTGATCACAATCAAAGATTTATGGAGATCTGGAGAGCTGGGCGTTTCTGCACAGGAGACACAGCACAAAGGAGATTGATTGACAAGGTCTCCAGCCAATCAGGACACAGAACAGGGTATGCTGTTTAAAAACACAGAAACTGACAGTAAACTCATACAGTCACAGCCATGGTAGAGGGGAGGGACAGTGAATGCCTCACAATGCTAATGTCACAACTGCTCCTACAGATGGATATAGGGTGTCTGCAGCTGAAAAGTCATACATGTACGACATACACAGAGCCCAAAAAACATTGTGGGAACTTGCATAGCAACACGCAAAGGTGAGAGTTTTGAACGCAGAAGCCTGAACTGCAAATTATGTGTGTTTACATAGACTATTCACCAGAAGTGGTCACTTCAACGCAGGTTATCATGGGAGGTGTGAATGTGGATTCAGAGCCCTAACAACGCTCCAGAGGAGTGACAGCGAACGCCTCACATAGATCAAAATGTGCAGAACTTTTGGCCCATTGAAGGGGGAGCTTTTAATCAGCACCCTGCTGTGTGTGACCTTTGTGAGGTCTTGCACAACCTGAAGAGCCCCATTGGGGTCATGACAGCTTCCAGGGTGAATCGAGGCTTTGTGTTGGACCACATGAGAAGCTCCAATTTCCCACAACTCACCAGGTTTCCACACCCAGCTTCTATGCCTGACATCTGAAAGGCCAAGAGGATCTTCTCCCCTGTGTCCGGGTGGATGATGGGCTGTAATGAGAGCACAGGGATTCAAATCAAGTCATAATGAGTGGAGACAAGCTTCTTCGCCTAATTAGGAGGGTGTAGGAAAGGTGATTTCTGCAAACTTATGTCTTTTTTATTACACAAAAAGCAGCGAGATACATCACCACGATGACACGCACCAAGCTGCAGACAAGGACGACCGTTATGGGGAACAGTTGTTTCTGCTTTCCCACCGACCCTGTTCTTCAAGTGTGAAGGTGCACTCACATCGAACGCGATTCGTGCAGCGGAGGCGGCCAATTTCAATGTAAAGTCAATGGTTTAGACGCGAATTGAGGTTCTGTAGCGCAAATTGAATAGCCAGTGTGGCGCAAAAGTCTGGAAACAGCGTGAATTAAGCGGCCGCCGCGGCTGGCCAGAGTTTTTAAACAGAGATCCTAAACATCTAAACTTTGGGGAGAAGGCAGCATCTTCTCAACCAATCAGGGGACTTAACTTCGGGCACAGGACATTTTCAGTGACAGCGGGGAGAAAACATCCAAAATGGTGGACTGATCCATAACTCCTGAACTTCCATTCATTTTCTTAACCCGCTGTATCCCTTTCTGGGCAGCGGGGTTTCCAGATCCCGTCCCGGTTACTGTTGGTGAAGGCGGGTTCACTCTAGAGTCTTTCGCAGGACCTATGGAGCTGTAGTGGACACGCTCACTGCGCCGGCTCCCGGGAGAGGAGCTCGCGGTCAGACAGAGGGCCACTGCTGCTGGATGGGAAAGCAGTCTGCTCAGACCTCCTGAACTTTATGATGTTTTATTATTTTCACTGAGACAATAATAAAAAAAAGGTCCCCTCATTTTATTCTTGTCTTTATTTTTGTCCTCTCATGCTAATGCATGACAGTATTTGAACTCAGTTAGAGAGAGACAGAAACACAGCGGAAAGGACCGTCAATCAGAAACAGCAGCAGGAAAGAAACTCACTGGAGCTAAAGGGAAACTAAATGTTTTAATGAACCCAAACATGGAGACGTGATCACTGATGTTTTTGTAGAGCTCTTTGAAATAAATAAACCTGATCTCTAAATCAATCAATCATCATTCGTGTCTCCCAAGGATTGTAAATGAGATAAACAGACGCAGCTCTGTGTAGCAATGTAGCTAAAAACATTAGCGGCTAGCTCCATGTAGAATTCAGGCTAAAAGCATTGGCTCCTCCCACACGTGGCCAAGGCAGCAAGCTTAGGGAACACGTTTTGGGCCACGCGGCGAGCAGTAAACTCTCCATGTGGCGACGGAGGGAGGATGAAGGACAAGACAGTGAAGCACCTTAAAAAACAGACTAAAAACTGGCAGCAAGTGTTTGAATTTACTGTTATCTATTTTTTTAATCCTAATTGAAGCCACCAAAAGATCCAAAGCCCATCACTACCTTTAAGATGTGACAGATCCTAAATCTACCTGCACAAAAAATACTGGAAAGATAGAAAATATTCTTCTTAACTAAAGTGGAGTGAACTGGTCAGAAATAGACTGTTCTAAGCAAGACTGGACAGTCTTGAAGAGAACTACACATATCTGGATGGAAGTAGTTTTTACTGATCTGAATTCTAATGGGCTAAATTGGACTGGACTGAGATAGACTATTCTTAAGTGAACTGAACTGAACTGAGTGATTCAGCGTCGGACTTTACTGTTCTTGATTGGACTGTTCCAAGTTTAACTGACTTGAAAGATCCACTTCAATGAACATTGTGTTTTTGTTGTTTTGAAAATGTTCTTGTGGCATTTTCTGATAATGTCAGACATTTATAAAGAAAATTAAGATTAAAATTGCATTCCTAAGAATTCCTTTATCAGATCGTTGTGAATTAACCCATTCTCACTCCCAAGTTGTCACATATTTGTGGGGTTTTGGACCCGGGACATTGGTTGTTTGTTTTGGTGTTCACTTCCTGTTTTATTTTGTTGTTGATGGTTCACTTCCTGTGTTTTCACTTTACTGCTCTTTCAGGTCTCTTGACACTTCCTTCCTAGTGTGTGTTCTCTTCCTCCTTAATTGGTACACCTGTTTGTACTTACCTGATCATCTATAAGTCCTCGTCTCTCTTGCACTGGTTGTCGGATGGTTTTGTTATTGTCATGAGTTTGTGTTCAGTTTTTGAGAACCTGATTCGAATAAAAGATAGACTTTGCAGTTACTATTGCCGTCTGCATTTGTGTCCTCACTTCAACCCTGACAATGTTGGCATATAGGTAAAGACCCCTTCGCATCAAAAATTGACGCTTTGGGTGTCCCCAACTCGTTGTTTTTTGACGCGCTGGCTGTTTCAATTAAATCAAGGCTCCCAAACCTCCAGGCCACAAACTGGTACCGGTCCGGTACCAGACCGCCACGGTGCCCTAACCCTAAGTTTAACTAGGTACCCCAACCCTAACATTAACCCAGTACTGGACGTGGATGTGGGAGTGGGAATATGTTGTGTGAATCCGGAACAGATAAAAGAAAGCTGTTTGAAAAAGATCGTATTTGATTCAGAAAATATGCTGGTTGGGCCAAAAGCTCCCTCCGCTCCATTCTAAAGTATCCACTTTCACACAAATAGATCCATGACGTATGTCTTTGTTTTCCTCATCAGAATCAAAACTGGATTGCTCCACTATTGCTCGCCATTTTTGTTGCAGCAGAAATGTTAGGTTGGAGCTCTGACGGGCTGCAAAACAGATGGGTGACAGGAAGTGGGGGCGGGTTTACTCTGCGCCAACAGCTCCGCCCACAAGTCAGAGGTGAATTTCTAATGAACTCCTGCAGCTCTGTAGAAACTATGTGCTAGAAAACTACACAGGTCTTTTTTATTTGGGCTAAAAATGGCATAAAGCTTATTTAAAAACATTGGAAACACGTGTATGATTAATCAAAAGGGATGCGAGTGAGACTTTAACTTGATTGTTCTGAGCTGAACTGGTCTAAACTGGACTGTTCTGAGCTGAACTGCTCTGAACTGGACCAGACAAAGCAGAACTGGAATGATTTAACTGAAACTAGAATATTCTGAATTTTTTTTATCTTTCAAAACTGAATTGGTGGCTTTTATTGGGCTACTTGGGATTCCTCTGTTCTGTCTTGCCCTGCTTTGAACTGGACTGAACAGTAGTAGACTCTTCTGAGCAAATGAAAGCGCTTTGGGCCTTTTAAAAGGTAGTGAAGTGTTATTTATCTAAGTGTATACCAGTTAGCAGTTTTACTAAACCAAACAACTGTCTAAACTGAACCGTGCTAAACTTGACTGGTCTAGACTTGACTGTCTTACCGGGACTGGTCTGAATGCAACTGTTCTGTATTGGTCTGGTTTGGTTGGACTGATCTAATGTGAACTGGTTTAAACTGGACTTTAATGAGCTGCACACTGAACTTTCACAACCAACCTTTTGTCCTCTACGCAACTTTTTCCCCCCTAAACAACAGTGACACCAAGTTCTTGGATTCGCTTTGTGCTCATTTCACAGTCTTGGTGAACTTTCAAAGATCATTTGATAAATCTAACATTCTACTTCACAGATGGCCCAAGTTATTTCAGAACATCACTGATCTGAAGAAATGGAGCGGCAGCAGCTGTGGCTCTGCAGGATGGTGCTTTTCCAGCTGTTTCTCTCAGTCACTAAAGTCTCATTAATGCCTCTGCACTATTTCCTATCTGTGTCTGTAAAAGTCCAAATCCACACTCTCAGAACACAATTAATACACAGTTATTATTATATCTGTTTATTTAGAATGGGGCAGAAGGGATCGTTTAGAGCTCTCGTTTAATTATGCCAACTGCCAATTTGTATGGAAATCTGCTCTCTGAAACGCTGCTGCTGCTTGTCCCTTGCTGAGCATATGGTTGGATGCTGAAAACATGGTGCTGGAGATGGGGGTTAAACCTGCCAAGTTCAGTTTCGCTGTGTGCCGTTTGAATGAATCTGCCTGGATCAGGACCTGAAGATTAACCAGGGCCAGGCGAACACATGCTTTCGTTCATTTTTTAAAATCTTTAGTGATAGCTGCTCATGACAAACAGAAGGCAGCTTTTCGGTGCTAAGGGTTTTTCAGAGGTTCGCTGTAATCAGAAAATTTCCTCACCGCCACCTTCTGGATGAGCCAAGAGTCACACCATGGATCACCGCCCTTTCTGCTCTCAGTGTTGGGATGAACTCTGCTCCCTGTACGTGAGTTCAGAGGTCCGTGAGGTTGGCAGCATAGGCTGTCTGCAGGAGGATCACTAGTAAACCGTAGTCAGTGTGAGTTACCTGCTGTGGCTAGGCCACTCTGGCGTCCGCACCAGAGTGCGAGCCCGGGGTTAGGTTGTGTTATTCTCATAACACAGAAGAACCGATCGCTGTAAACATGATCACAAGAGGATTATAATAATTGCCTTTTTCTGCCCGGACGGAAATATATGACACCAAGTCATACATTTATAGAAACAGAGCTGTGAAAACAGAAAGCCTGACGCAGAATTTGTGGGATTCGCTCAGGGCCTCCACCTACTGTAGGTGATGGACGAGCTGTAACCAGTAAAAATACAAAAGAAGAAGAATCTCCCTCCTTGTCCGGTGTGAACACCACCGGCTGGATGCACGCTCATGAAACCACATACCACACCCGGCAGGAGTGAATGATGCTCACACTGGACTGTTGCTACTCAACATTAGTGCATGGACCTATAGTTGGAAGAGGCTTGATGTGAAATATCCCAGGTTTCTTCTTTCACAGCTCTACTCCACTGAAAAACTTGGTGTCATAGAATTCTGGCTGGGCACAAACCACAATTATGAATTTCTCCGCCATGATCAACTTTCAAATGATTGGCGCTTCTGTTAAATAAAAAAGACACCATCACTACATCACTACCAAATCCAAGTCCCTGATGGGTCAAAGATCCGAATCCTGGTTTAACTGTTAACACATGCATCATAGGAGCGTTTTGTTCATAGAACCCAAAAATGGTCTTAAAAATGTACAAAGCTATGTGTGAACACGAGAGTTTTGAACACAGAAGCCTGAAACACGCATTTACATAGACTTTTCATTGGAAGTGGCCGCTTAAATGCGTGTTGCAGAGAGTGGTGTGACTGTAACTTGATAAATTTATGTTGATGTGTCTTCTTGCAATAAAAATAACAGAACTTAGCAATGTAATCTTTTGAAGTTTTATGGATCCAAATACACTGCATAAATATACAGTACAGCCCATGTACATATCAGGATGGTAATAGCAAACCAACCAGACATCGGAAGGTGAAGGTGACAGTGGTGTCCGTGGTAATTGGAGCACTCTGGACTGGGACCCCCAAACTGGCGGAGTGGTTACAGCAGATCCCTGGAAAGACCTCAGACATCTCAGTCCAGAAAAGTGCACTGCTAGGAGCAGCTAAGATACTGCAGGACCCTCAAGCTCCCAGGTCTCTGGTAGAGGACCGAGCTTAGAGGGGACGCCCCTCAAGGACCTCAAAACTTTCTCTCAAGAGAATAAAGTCAAAACAAATGAAAATAGGAGAATCAGAAGAGAAACAGTTTTTAATCCTTTAAAATATTCATCAAGGATTGAATCTTTTAGTTGAATTCATCTACAAAAATATCATTGGGTTTTATTCAAACAAATTTCATGTTTTTATGACGTTTTTTGAGCATTTCTGGGTTTATTTTGAAGCGTGTTTTAAAAGACAATCATGATTCACTATTTTTGTTTAGCAAAACATGGGAATATTCCTCTCGTAATGCTTCACTCTCGAAGCTGCAATGAAAATTCTTCTTTTATTTCTTCAAAGCTCAGACAAACCTTTCTTGACTTCACCCTACATGGCCATACTTAAAGATCCACTCAGATGACAGTCACACCTTTTGGGTGTTTTAACGAGTTTAAAATTGCATTTCTGAGTATTTCTTTATTGAAATCCTGGTGAATCAGGAGCAGATGACAAAATGCCATTTGAAAAAGCTTGTAGGGGAGACGTAGAAGTTACAACAGCAGGCTATGAGCTCACTGCTCCGCTCCATTCTGATGCATCCACTTGTAGATCCTTGTACATCTTTGTTTTCCTCTTCTGTTCTGCCATTTCAGACTTCATGCTGTTCAGTAACGGACTCAGAACCACTTTTATGTTGGAAGAAAAGAACATTATCCAGTCAATGCTCCTATTCTGGGCTGCACAGAGGTATAGTGGTTAGCACTGTCACCTCACACTGAGAAGACCCTGGTTTGAATGACGGCTGGGTCATTTCTGTGTAAAGCTTGCATGCTCACAAAGCACATGTGTGTTTTTTTTCCCAGGAACTCCGGTTTCCTCTGACATTCCAAAAACACGCTTCATAGATTCAGTGGTATCTTCAACGTGTCCCTAGGTACACGTGTAAGTGTGTGGCCATACAACAAACTGGTCACATGTTCAGGGTGTAATCCGCCATCACCCACCAGTAGCTGGGATAGGCTCCAGCAACTCCATGACCCCAAAGAGGATTTAGTGGATTCTGAAACCATGTGTTATCCCAAAATGATGGGAAACAGTAAACTGATGGAAAATGAAAGGATATAGTCACCTCCCTAATCCCATTGGCAAATTTCCGTTTTCTTCATAATCTGGAGTACATCTCCCAGGAAAGGGATGCCTTCTGCTTGGTTTATAAAGAGTCTTCGTGAAGAAAAGTTCCATGGTTAAAATAATCAACATGGTAAAAATAAATGGGAAAGGATTAACAACAGGTTGCCCAGCTTAGAAGTGTCTGCGGCTGTACATGCATCTAATCATTTCATCACTAATTATCCTATGTATAATACATCGCTGTATAGATATATATTTATGTTGTCTTCCTTAGTTTTATTTTTGTTTTTATTTTCTGAATTAAGCCATTTCCAAATCCATATTTATAGGGAAACATGACTCCCCTAGTGGTGACTTTCTGCAAAAATGAGCTGAGATCTAGGTTTTCTGTTGGCCACAGCACGACTGAAAAACAGATGAAAATTACTGCCAATCTGTGGTTGTTTCTGTATGAGCTTCTAATTAAAAGGACCAGTGAAGAGACATCAAATCAGTTTAAGAACTTTAGCTTAAAAACTGTTAACACTGCATAAAAAAATAAAGCATTTAAAAATATTGTGAGCATAAACCACAAAATATTCTTTATTAAATATACAAAAATTGTGAAACATTTGCATCACATAGTGTAAACGTTCCAATCTTGCTCCACAGCTGGAGCACGTTCACACAATCCAGGGAGCAAACAGTTCGAGCTCGTGTCTGAATGCTGTCCCGTGGAAGACACCAGGGCGTCCTTTCTGCCCGTCTGATCGCTGCCTGCTGTCGGCTGCTTTCAGCTGCGCAGCTTAGCAGCAGTGGTGGAGGCCAGGCTTCAGTCAGAAGTGCTGTATAACAGAGCCATAACTAAGTGCTGTTAGACTAACAAATGGTACTGCTTTGCTTCTGACAATTCAGTGCAAGAACGTCCACGAATGCTAACGGAGGCATCATGACCTGAATACTGTTTTCTTTTTTTTTTTTCTTTTTTTTTTTGGCATTTCACAGTAAAATTACTCTTTTCCTATGGGTAAGCATACACTTTATTCTGTGCATAAATCTAAAGAACAAAGAAGCAGAAAAATAAACCCTTCGGAGAACAGATGGCTTTTCCTTTTCCAACCTGCCCAGACAGGAAAATCAATTCTGGACCAGCGTCCAAACAAAGCTAAAATAAGGCAGCATTTGGCATTTCACTATGACATTAAAGATGATTCCCTTTATGACACCTGGAGCAGAAGCAGACGTGATGTGCAAGCTGGGGGAGGGAGGGGGGGTCAAGATCCAGCATGTTGCAGGGACCCCCCCCAACGTGCAGGAGTCATGTGGAGGAAGCATGTGTGATGAGGGAGGAAACTCAGAGATGCTCCAGCGTCTGCCAGGAGTGATGCCCTCTTTACCTGAAAATGCCGTGACCCGCGCCAGAGCCTTCCAGCTCAGGTGAGCATGTGTGAGATGCTAAAGGTCAGACACACTTAAGAGTGTGATTCCTAGAAAAAGATCGCGAAAGAGCAGAAGAAAGCAAAAAGATAAAACTGTCTAAGAACACTTGGAACATTTCAAAAGCTACAATCTGTTCCAGTGGCGTAACGTGGCGAGGAACTCCTTTCATTTGGTTTGTTTTTGTTTCACTTTTGTGTTGTCTGGAAAAACATCTATAAAAACGCAAGAACACACAGACGCAAACACGTGCGCGTGTGAACTCCAAACTACTTCACAATCATTTTATGGAAACCCCTTCACTGATTTTTCCCTCATCAAATCTCAACTTTAAAAATACTTTCTGCCTTCGTTAGTGAGGTTTTGTGTTTGTTGTGTTTTTTTTGTGTGAAAGTCTGTGTGTCGTGCAACAGTTGCCTGTCTTCTTTGCAATGTGACTGTGGTGTGACCATAGTGTGTAGGTTGAGTTTGATAACATGCAGGCTGTGTGACAGTTATGTGAATGTTGTCTGACCAAACTGTCCAGGTATGTGACTGTTGTGTATTGGTTGTGTGGCTGTTGAATGACTGTTGTATATTAGCTGTGATTGCCATGTTGTGTGGTGGTTGTGTTTTAGTTGGGTATCTAATGTGTGTTGTGGTTGTGTGTGGGCTGCATAATGGTTGCATGTCTGTTGTGCGACAATTATGTTGTAATTGCACAACGACTGTGCAACTGTTCATGACTGTTGTGTTTTTGTGGTGTGTCCAATGTGAGACTGTTTTGTCATTGTTGTGTAGCTGTTTTGTTACCTTTGTGTGATGGTTGTGTTGTTGTTTTGTCTGCTGCATGAGAGTTGTGTGACTGTTGTGTAGATGTTGATGGTTGTGTTTTTGTAAGTGACGGTTGTATGTGGGTTGCATTATGCTTGTGTGTCTGCCTTATGGTAGTGTGTCAGACGTGTGACACAGTTGTGTAGTTTTATAAAAAGCAGGCCCCTCCCCCTCCGGCCTGAGAACCTCAGCCGAATCTCCATGGACGCTTCAAAACCCAAACTTCTATGTAGAAACAAAAGAGGAGGGCGTGGCTTATTGAATCTGAAAACAACCTGAGGCGGAGCTACATTCAAACCCCTCAAACCATCCCGCAGTGGGCGGGGCCCAGCAGGAAACCGTAGCATCTTCTGTGTCAGTGCATCAACACTATGTAAGACAGCAGAGCAGTGAGACGACTAAAGAGCTGTTCAGAGGGTTCGAGAGTGGGTGGGGCAGGGGGCGGGGCTTGCCCCCTCCCCTGTCACTTGAGCTTGGAGCGCACTTGCAGGAGGGTGGGCTTCTGCTCCATGATGCGCACCAGCAGCGTGTCGATGTAGTCCTCCAGATCTCTGACCTGTGGCTTCAGCTTCTTAAGCTCCGCCTCCCGTTTGGCTAGCAGCAGTTTCTGACGCTTAAACTCCTCCTCATGCCTCTGAAGCTCCGCCTCCCGCTGCACTAGCAGAGCCACCAGCTGGCTGTGGGTAAGGTGGTAGTATGAGCCCGCCCCTCCTGTGAGAATCTGGGAGCACACCGCCGCAGGAGTTTAGGAGTTAGTAAGCATTCAAAGACAAAACATTGTTGTAGAAATCAGTTGTTCACATTTCTGTCACAAACCAGCAGGGTGTGGGGGGGTTGAATACCTTCTTCTTGTCCTCCTGCACCGTCAGGTGGCTTCCCCTCCCTGGGTGGATTGTGGACTTGAGCTTCTCTAGGCCGCTGGCGAGCTTTGACCGTTCGTCCTCTGGGGGGGCAGTGGTCGTCAACGGCTTCACTGGGTGGGGGCTGTGC
Organism: Oryzias celebensis; assembly: GCA_014656515.1. Lineage (NCBI taxonomy): Eukaryota > Metazoa > Chordata > Actinopteri > Beloniformes > Adrianichthyidae > Oryzias > Oryzias celebensis. The sequence goes on along the minus strand of BNCR01000005.1, from coordinate 31,850,285 downwards.
AGGAAAAGAAGGCAGGAGTAGAAAGGGACCTAGAAGCATCAGAACCCCCCCCAACAGTACGCGCTCATTCTTAGATGAGACATCATCTGTTTGTCATCCTGGAGGTCCCGTTTCTCTGTAAACGCTCTCAGGTTAAACCACTTGGTCATCCGGTGCGGTCTAAAGCAATTGTCAACGATTTGAGAGATTTTTAAAAGTGCTTGATCTCGGATGTCTGAACAAACAAACGGAGTAATAGAATAGCCGAAAATATACCTGCAATTATTCAATAATGTAAATGTCTTTGTATGGATTTAATCCTTTATGTATTATTTCTTGCTTTGATTCCTTGAAATAAACTATTTCAAATCATATCAAGTATCTGCCCATACCAAGTCCAGACCAGATACTTTTAAAGTTAAAGTCAGATAAAGTCCTATCAGTGGTCATGCACCTAGGCGTGTGAAATCTGTTCTCCACATTTGACCCATCCCCTGGGGAAGCAACGAACTGCAGTCACAGCCACACACTCGGCAACCATTTGGAGGTTTAAGCCTCAATCAAACCCCTTAATGCTGAGTGTCAAGCAGGGAGGCACTGGGTCCCATTTTTAGTCTTTGGAATGACTCGGCCTAGATTTGAACTCACGACCTTCCAGTTTCAGGGCAGACACTGAGCTGCTTTTGTAACACAATTAAAAAATAAAAATAAACAGACAAACAGATCCCATCAAGTTCCAAATAGGAAGTGCCCGCGAGTTCTAAAAATCAAAATCCTAAAGACTTCTATAGAGAAGCAGTTATTACTCAGTATCAGAATAACCATTCTTGCTCTATTTCTTTTTAATTTTCTTGCTAATTCTCATTTTTATTCACAACACTTTTCTGTAGTCCGATTAAATTGACTAATCAAATGCCTCAATGGAAGTATGTGGTCTGACGTAAAATGTTCAAAAAATCTGATTGACAGATACTCTCATAGGGTGTCGTGATTGGTGACTGTTGCCAAACGAACGATTAAACGATGAATCTGATCAACTCAGACCAATCACTGCTTACCACTGATTTCTGTCTCTAATATGGAGGAATTCATAACCTGAAAAAATAACGACTGAATTGACTTCATTGCATTGAAAAATCTATGGGTGAAATCACACTTATCATCACACCCATGATAATGAGAATAAAATAAATATGTGATCCCTGATCAGGATGCAACATCTGATTTCTATCGATTCTGAAATTACTTGGTCAGATCAGGACATCACCTAGTGAAAATATCTAACATTTTTGGTAGCATGTTTCAAGGGAGAACATCCAAGTTGAAGCAGCAGCTTCAGAGTCTTCTGAGCCTGTTTCAGGACCTCTAAGACGACAGCACAGATGAGACAACATTTAAACCCCTAACGCGCCTCTAGGATGGAGACAGAGGAGTTCTGGAAACCAGGAGACCTAAACACTTGTAAAGACGTTAGCAAAGAAGGAAGAGTCAGGTGTGCTTGGTGTGAATGGGAGGTCAAGAGGAATGAATCACACCTTTTTGTGGGTGTAAGGGGGAGGGGTGTTAGTGATCAGAGTGGAAAAAACCCTGCTAATTATAATGAGGCTTTACACACACGCACACACACGCACGAACACACACAACACTGTTACCCCAAAAGAGACACACACCTGCTGACAGTGTGTGAGAACATGTGTGCATGGGTGTTGGTGTGTGTGAAAAAACAGCCCCCATGACACAGGAAAAGCCTGCAGAAGCAGAGCTGCAGGACTGGAAGACGAGAGACCCCTCCACCTGTGGCTCCAGCACTGAGCGTGTGCCGCCTCACCTGTCCTGCTGGACGACCGCCCGCTGCTCTGTCCTGTCCAGACTTGGGTTTGAGTCACCTCGCAGCCGTACCACTGAAAGGTTCGCACAGGGAGGGAGAGCTACGGGGAAGCTAATGCTTGGAGGAGCAGGGGTGGTTAAAGAGAGGGGGTGGCTGCCTACAGGAGCCCAAGAGGACCGCCTCCCAGAACCTGGATCACTCTCAAAAGAGGGTAGGAGAGGAGCCAAAGTGCCCTCTGATCGGGAACGCTGCAGCTTCAGGTTTTTGGAGGACATGTCTGTTGAGTCAGCGTCCAGCACCTGCCCACCTCCTTCAGCAGGACTCTGCAGATCGCAGCTCATGAAGGAGTTTTGTGACTTGCTCCTCCCTGTGATGCTGGTCTCCAAACTATCAGATCCAAATCTGCCAGTCTGGTGGATTTCTCTGTCAGATCTGGATGTGATTTCAAAAAAATGATCCGAAGTCTCATCAGAGGTTGTGTGTACGTCACCTTCATCACCGCAGAGCAGGGAGTTTTTGGAGTGGATCTGGTTTGGCTCTGAATGGCTGGATGGGTTAAAGGATGTTGGAGAACGACAGGTTTGGTAATCCTGGGACTCCACACTTAGATACAAACTTGGAAACAAGCTGGTGCCGCTCTGTGTCAAAGTCTTTGAATTAGTAAAACTCTCCTGAGAATATGGGGTGGAACTGAAACCAGGAGAATGTGTCAAATCTGAATGGAGGTTTGATCCCTGCTCTCCTAAAACATTCTGACGGTGGTCCGACAGACCCTGCTGGGCACGAGGCGAGGAGGTGAAGATGTACGATGGCAGCAAAAAAAACGGGTCATCGTTTGAACCAGAAATCTTGACTCCTGAGCAGCTGTTCACAGAGGAATCCATCGTGGACTCATCCAGGACATCAATGCTCCAATCCCGGTTTTCTAGATTCCGCTGTGGTTCCTCAGGGTCTGTCTGTGTCTTTCCATGTGACCCATCAGCAGTGGCAGATCCCACTTCACAGAGACTCTGGAAAAGGAGGCCCATGGTTTTAGATTCCTTTGAGGACAATCTGTCAGGCTGGGAAAACCAGGAAAGATCATTGTCTGCCAAAATACCAGGTCCAGAAGAGCTCTCACTGACCGGTGTGCCAGTGCTGTGGGAAGGGGCTGCGCTGGTGTTAGTGCGGCTGTTGTGTTTAGTTTCAGAGCATGCAAACAGAGCATGAGTATTAGCAGGATTCAAAGCTCGGTCATCACCCCCGAAGGCTCTGTGGTCTCCTCTGGAGAACCAGGAGGTTTCACTGGCGAGGCTTCCCTGCGTTCTGAAGTCTGTGTCCGCAGGAGACTGCAGTCTTCCTGCTGCAAATGCTTCAAAAGATTCGTCCCACTGTGACTCTCCATCATCCTGTGGTAAGTCAACTCTCCTGAAAGGGTTAGACGACTTCCCGGGAGGAGGTGCTGCACTGAGAACAGGTGGAGGAGGTCCTCTGGCATCTGTAGTCATCCCCTCTGTCTGTGTGTCAGCGAAGGGGTTCTCCATGGTTGGGGAGTTGTGTGCCAAGGTGGGGTTACAGCTACTTGGCTTAGGCACAACTTGAGTCATGGGCGGGCAGGAACTGGAAAGATAGGGCAAAGGAGGCTGTGGGGGGGTTGAGGCCTTCATAGCAAGAATGTCTTCATAGAAAGGGTTCTGTTGCAGGGCGGAATAGAAAGGGTTGCAGGAGGACAGATTTGCAGGTGAGAAAGGGTTAGCGTGCTGCAGGGGAGAAAACACAGAGCTACCATCTACAGACAGACCCCCGGGAGGGAGGTTAGGTAGAAAAGGGGGTGGGTGTGAGTCAGTGATGGGCTGTAGCTTGTGCGACACCCCCAGGCTGTGAAAGAAGGACACAGTCCTCTGGATTAGTTTATTGCTTTGACAGAGACCAAAGTACAGTTCATCATTTAGGAATGATTTTTATCTTGCTCTTCCCAAATTTTGCATTTGTCTCTGTGCTGCAGCAGACGCTTCACAGAGCAAATTCACCACAGCCCTCATGCTATGTTCACACCGGGCTTGAAAACGAGCTTTCAAGTGACCACTTTCAATGACAAGTCTGTGCAAACAGAAGTAAATGCCCGATTTGGGCTTCCGTGTTCAAAACTCTCATGTTCATGCGTTACTACGCTAGTTTTAAGTCCATTTGCGGGCTCTACGTACAAAAAGTGCGTCGGTTAAACACGTACTTGAGTAGTTTAAATTTAACCAATCAGAGACCCGGATTTGGTAGCGTACTTTCAAAACACACAAGTACTAACCGTTTACAAATTGATAATGAAGAAGAAATAATTAATTGTGGTTTGTTCCCGGCTGGAATGATCTGACACCAAGTCTTTCATATATCAAAATAAAACTGTGAAAGTTAATACGTGTAAAATTAATCTAATTTCACGCTAAGTCTCTTCGAACTGCGAGTACATGCGCTCGTATCAGGAAGCGACAGACCTGTGTAAACACCTCATGCTAAAGCGTGTTCAGCACGTTCTTGTACATAGCTTCAAACTGGGATCCCGTTCTGAAATAAACATGGACGTTGAATCTGAACAAAAATAAATGTGTTGGTCACAACTGCCCTTACGGGTTAATCCCGGCTGTCTGCAGGTCATAAATGGGCAGACCTGTACGAGGCATACAGGTGAGTCCCAGGAAATTTTAAGATTGTAGACCACTCAGTGAACCCGTAGAACAAAATATTCATGCGCATTGTTTTCTACAGACATGTTGCGGGCAACAGGATTTAGTGAACAGTTCAGCAGTGTTTACACTGAATGTCATTTGTGTGTCGATGTTAAATAGATGTCCAGATGCAATCAGAGGTCCTGTGGCGCGTTTTGATCATCAGGCCTGGTGCATCGGTCTGGCAGCAGAGCGTTTTGTGTGACGCGGCGGATCCAAAGTTACATCTTAATTCAGATGAAGTATTCAGATCGTGTCAACCAATCAAAGACTCTGTTTTGTCCCATGACTTGTTGATGAGGTAATCAGTGGGTGGGGCCAAAACAAACACAGAGGTTAATCTGATAGTTCTCCTTCCAAACTTCATGATATTCTTTTTTTATTTGTATGGAGAAAGTAGAAATTAGTTTAACTTCTTAGGAGGTGACGACCACATGTGTGGACATCACATTTTGGCTTTTACTACAACAGGAGTTGAATCTGCTTTACTGGGGCTCAGTAACTACGTGTGTAAAGCGTTTGCTCAAATATTAGCTCTAGTCTAAACAGGATAATTTCATTCTTGTTTTTATTTTTTCCCTCCTTGAACTATTGCGGGACAGCAAGTCCTCAAACTGGAACAGAGACACAGAAGTACCGCTGAAAGCGCCGTCATTCAGACGCAGCTCCTGCAGTAGATGGTGAAGCTCACTGTACTGGGAGAGTCTCTGAATGATCACATGAACCCAAACATGGAGACGTAATTACTGAGGCTTTTGCAGAGTTCTATAAAATAAATAAACTTGATCTCTCAACATCACCTGTGTCTTTCATTCATTGTAAATGAGACACAGTTGATGATTCCATGTAGCGATCAGGCTAAAAACATTTAACAGTAGCTTCTCCCACACATGTCTAATGCGTTAGGTTTATGAACACATTTTTGGGACATATGTCAAGCAGAAAATGTGATGCGGGTTGAAAGAGGGGCGTCCAACACAAATTTGACAAATTTCGAATCGTGCTCGGTGTGAACGAAGCATTTTTCAATTCAGGCTCATCTGAGCACAGCAGAATAACCAAAACTCAGAATCTGAGATTATATAATACGACCCATAGGTCAAGGAAACATCTGTCCATAGAATAGAACTTAAGGATCATAATCCAGGATTATAAACTGATTGAACCCTTTAACACCAGAGCTGTTACTGGCAACATCTAAATAACACATTCTCTTAGGCCCAATCTTAATTCTTCCCTTGGCCCTACCACTTCTCCCTTCCCCTACATGTAGCCTTCCAAATGGAGAGTTATGGAAAAATAGTGTCTCTGAATTCGGACGTCACTACCACTCGATGACGTCACCAATAGGTGCCGGTTAGCTACGTTAGCGTGGAGTTTCCAGCGCTTGAATATACATAACAACAGCAGTTTGATAACTTTAAAAAGGTCACGTTAAAACAAAAAGGCATTACTTACATTTAAATGTAGGCTTCTGTGCTTTAGAGCGCACCCACGTGAAGAAAAGCGCTTCTCCTTCCCAGCATAGCACAATGCAGAATTTAAAAAAACTTTTTACGGACACCACTTTCACTACAAATGCCCCTACAAATGGAGTGGTAGGGAGAAGGGAAGAATTCGGATTGGGCGTTTGACATATCATAACTCTTCAACTGTTTAACTTTTCAAAATCACTGAGAAACAGAGGATTTTGGTTTGGAGAAAATGTAGCTTTTTACATTGGCTTTGCACTGTTACACAACATTTTACTAACATCAAGTGCTGCATAAGAAAAACAGATGTCTCTGTAGTAAAAATTAGCTGGTTTACCGTGTTTATGCAAGCACTCCTTACTGTAAAGTGCTGCATATCAGCGCAAAGCTGCATTTCTCCACTTCAGAATCCGCTGGAATTCCGTTAATTGAGTAAATTGTTGAAATGTTACATTAGTCAAAAGAATGTAATTATTGGAGCTAAAGTTTCAGTGTTAAAGGGTTAAACTTCATGCTACATCTGCATTTAGCACACAAAGAGAAACTCTGAATATTGATTTATAATCTGATGTGAATTTTCATACAGAATCTGAATGCAGCAAAGTCAATCTGGGATTATAATCTACAAATATCAGAGCAGCATGTACACAAATCAGACTAATCAAGACTCATGGCTAAGATTATAATCAAATTCAACTATCAATGTACGTAGCGGAATAACCACATTTCTGAATAAGGGAGTATAACCTGGTTTGACCATTAGCTCTGCAAGTGTGCACCACACTGTAGACTATCACATAATCCATCCGTCAGTTTATGTTTAACCCCAACAGGAAGTGGAATTATTAAGAGTCTCAGCTGCAATAGGCTGAGAGTAAGAGGTGAGGAACATCCTAAAGATGACCCTGGTTAATATGAATGTGACAAACACTCAATTAGAGTGGGTTCAAATGCTGCATTACTGATGCTGACGGATTAACTCTTTTTTGTAAATCAGAGACAACATTTAAAACTTAACTTCAAAGCAGATGTCTGCAAAACATCTCCAACACAAAGTGCAGGAGGAAGGTGGAATTGCACAGTTTCAACTCAACTTTCTGAGTAACAATGCTGTCTCCACCACCACCCCCGCCTTTTAGCCCCACCCATTAGATTTAGCAAAGCCCTGGTATCTTCAGATGAGTGAAGAGACATCATAAGTCTGAACCACACAGGGTTAATCTGCAGGAGCCCCCGCCCCCCTCCTGTATCTGCATTGCAGATACCTGCTGTAACCAGAGACCAGAGCACGCAGAGCTGGAGGCATCTTCAGAGCTTCGACGTGGGGATTCCCACAAAATGAAAACTCAACATGATGGATAGTAAGACAGGAAGTTCAGCTGCTTCAGTGTGTAAGCAGCCAGTGATGCAGACAAAAGGTCAAACATTTCCATCAACTTGTTTCAGCTGAACACAAATACATGGAGGTGGATGTGAAGAGCGTTTACAAGAGAGGAAAGATCAAACTAAAGTGGAAATAAAAAGAAGCTGATAAACAAACCCAGATTTGATTCAGAGAAAATTGTGTTCCCTTCAGTGCATCTCACCTGGGTTTTTCCTTTGATCCAAACCAGCTTCTGACCTTCTCCCCAGCGCCAGAAGAAACCTGCTCAGGCTCGTCCCGAGACGGCGTCTGACCCCTCCCAGACTCACTCCACCCAGGCGTGATCAGGTTCCTCCTCTGTTGCTTTCCCTTCAAGTCTGACTCCACCTCAGAGGAAACGTTGGCAGCTTCTGGCAGCATGTCTGGTTCTACAGGCTCTGCTTCTTTTACCCATAATGGCTCGCTTCTCTCCAGAGCCGCTGCTATGGCAGCTTTCTCTTCTGTGCCGGCTCTGTCAAATGACCAGCGGCGCCCGTCCCCCACAGGACTTTTGGGAAGGTCCGTGGACGCCCGCGTGCTGAGGTTCTGCAGAGACACGGACACGGGCAAAGACTTCTGCAGCAGACTCACACCACAAGCCGGTTTTCCAGGGCCGGGGTCCTGGGGCTGGACGAAGGGGGCATGGCTTCCATTCACAAAAATAAATTGCTGTGGCACGGCGATGCTGATCTCACCAGGCTCGTCGCCGAACTCGGCCTTGATGGAGGTCGAGTTTGGAGACGTGTTGGCCGTGTGCTCTGTCAGAAAAGAGGGAAAGGCGACAGGTCGTAGTGAACACTTATGCAACACATAAGAGTAAATAAGGCGGAAGTAGGTAAGAGGCAGCAACTTGTGTGGATTTTTCATTTTTACAACAGGGATGCCCTAAACTAAAAGTAATTTTATAGAGAGAATTTCAAGGAGCAACCAGAGGCCAAAGGAAGTTTGTTTTGGGGGAAGCGCAGGATTTCATCCATGCTTTTTGCAGATGTTGTTCTGTTGGTTTTATTGAACCAGTGCAATGGGGTTGTTGACAGTTGAGTGTGAACCAGCTGGAATGAGAACTAGCTTCTACAAGTGAAAGGACGTGGTTCTCAACAAGAAATAGGGGACTTGCCCTCCCTAGGTGGGTAAAGAGCGTCTGCTCCTAGTGGAGAAATGTATATAACTTGGGGTCAGGAGTGAGGTCAACATGGAGCATGAATTTGATAGATGGAAAGGTGCAATCCATCTGTCTGTTGAAGTGAAAAAGGAGCAGTATGCCAAAAGACAAAGTTCTGGATTTACTGGTCAATCTAGATTCATTCCCTTACCCGTGGTCATGAGCTTTGAGTCATGACTAATGCTGTCAATCAATTAAAAAAAAAATCAGATTAATCACCATGTTTTACAAGGTAAATTTGATACAATGCAGCTTATGAACCAAAAAAAAGTTCAGAGAACATTCTTTCCTTCATTTTTATTGTCTGAAATGTCTTAATTTGTAAAGTGTTAACTCAGATACCCCAGAAAAGTAATTTGAGCACAAAATACATCAACAGTAAAATAAGAAGAACTTTAAAGAACTGTAAAGACTTTTATGTCTGCAGTATTACTCCAAGAAAAAAAAGATGCTGATATACAGGGATGAGAAACAATCATTGAGTTTCTGCACGTTAAATGGTCCGGGTGAATACTCTAATCTGATTGGCTGCTGGGTGTTGATGCGCATCTATAGAAGTACTTCCGGTCACTAAGCCCAAATGTTCTATATCACTGTGCAGGCTTCTTTAAAATAAACTTTTTGCTTCATCTTCTGGACAAAAACAAGCGTTAAGAGGTGAATTTTCTCTCTGAAGTGATGCTTTACTGAACCGACCATGACCATCAGCATATGCATCACTTTCCTTTGCGGTTGCAGTCGTATTGTCGTGTTACTGTGACAACGGGTCACAGTCAATTAAAAAGTCTGCTTTTGGTGAGAAAAAACAACAATATAATATAAAAAATGGATTGAATATTTATTTCTTTTGAAAGTGACCGTGTTATAAGTGGGGTAATGCCTGAAGAGGTGTGTTTTTTCAGAAATTGACGCATGCTGTGAAAGCCTGAAGAGTCCGACGCAAAGCGGAAGACAGTCGCTTCTGACTCGTGATTAATTTGTGCTAAAGAATGTTAAAGCATTAATTTCTTTTATTAATCACGTGCGTTAACTCGCTTATGTTGACAGCCCTAATCATGACCAAAATCCCAGATAACAACGTCTGTTTCTCCTCAAGGTGGTGAAGAGATAGCTCAGTCACCTGGGAGGGGATTGCAGTAGACCCATTGCTCTTGCAAAGTGAGAGAATTCAGTTGAGGTGGCTTGGGCATTTCCTCTGATGTTTCTTGAAGGCCTTCCTGGGGAAGTATTCCTGTTGTGTCCCATGAAGGGGATGAGGGTCCCGGAAAACCAGGACACGCTAAAGGGACAACATTTTTCTGCAGGCCTGGCAGCTTAGCAGGTTTTAGAGTTTAGTTCTCATTATGAAATGTTAATCATTGTCATTTAGATGCTAACAAAATAACATTTCTTATTTGCACCTCGCTTTCACTTTGTTGTTTTTCAAGGCTATAGTGAGCAAGCCTCAGAGCAACAGTTTCACCGCAGCGTGGGCAGTCTCAATGGAAGAACCTTTATGGGGTCAGCGCTACTTGACCTACTTTTAAATCTCACGACAACCATGAGCATCACAAAACAAACACTCAGAAGGTGCAGCAACTGAGTGATATTTAGTCAAGAAAACTTCTGCGGTGTACATTAAGTGACTCTTTAATGGTGGGTGAGTGATTACTATTTAATGACTTATAAAAGCCATTTATCAACAAACGCTGTTACTGGAGTCTTGCTTTTGACTCGCCACTCAAACGGATCACTCACCACAGATCGGCACACACGTGCACCACGGATCATTTAAATTTATTTCCGATCAAACACAAAAATGAGACATTCCTGCTGCATGTGGGAGGAGTATTTATCGAACTCAAAAGAGGCGGATGATGACAGATCAGGTTTATTTATTTTGAAGAGTTCTACCAAATACATCGATAAACACATTTCCACATCCAGGTTGTTGAGGTTATTCAGAGATTTTCCTGGAATGTGGATGTCTCTCTGTCCTGCAGACAATGATGCAGAGGCGGAGAAAGACGCTGTGTGAGGATGTTATTGGACTAACAGTGTTCACAGTGACATTTTAAAGTTGTAAATTATTCAATCCATCTATCTTGTTATTTAAAGATGCAGCGCCCAACGATGCACTTTTGTTTATATGAACATCTTTTTATGAACAGGAATATTCATGAGATCAAAGGTGTTATTAGTGTGTTGTTTTTATAAACAGGCCTCAATGAGCAGTTTTTTAAATGGAATATGTGTGTGTGTGCTTGTGTTTTATAGTACTTTATATGTGTTTTATTAAATGTTTAAACTTTTCTAAAATAATTTTTTTAGTTCTAGTTATTTTGCCTTTTTTTTCCCACTTTTTACTGTTCCAAAAAATGATCCGAACCGTGACTTTAAAACCGCGACTCGATCTGAAGCGTGAGTTTTGTGATCCGTTACTCCCTTACTTTTGATCCATGCTCTGTTCTTTGGTGTCTGTAGAACATCTGATACACATTTCAGATTTTAATCCTAAACCAATTTTGTTTGGTTCAAAAATGGGTTTTCACATAACTTAAGCCTAAGGCCTGGTTCACACCGGGCGCGGACGCGCCGCAGAACGGAGTGCGCTTCCATTTGGCGCCCCGTTAACCTATGGTGTAGGTCACATCAGACGTGGAAGCGCCGCAGACCTCTGCGCCGTGCAGCTGAACGTTTCGGTGTCTGGTCTATTTTTTATTTTTTTTATTTGCTCTAGAAGAAGCCTGTTGACCGTCGCGGAAAAACACAAAAACAGACACGTACACAAACACACACAGATCAACGTAGTGGGCCGTCTACAGAGCGGGGGGGGTGGTTTGGGGTTTAAAATCAAATAGAAAAAGGCAGAAAGCAGTTGGCGACAAGTCAGGATGGGCATGTCAAATGAATTGTAGAAGTACAGGAGTACTTATGACTGCCCGTAACTTACATCATCCTTACAAATACTTCACAATCCTTTAAGGTGACTACACAAGCCTCAAGGGAACTGCAAGACACGCTGATGCTCCTCCTAAGATGTAGCCTCTCTTGTCTATGATCCTCATGGACCCAGACAAGCCAAAAACCCGAAACAGTCACATGCATGTGTCAGGGTCAAGGCCCTTCATGGGGTCCATATGTCAAAGGCTTTAAACAAAGGTGGCACTGTCATGAATATAATGACCATTTCTTATTTTACTCTAAAATCTGCATGAATCCGTTTTTTTTAAATTGTCCCTTAGGTGTGTTTCGAAGTTTTTGACCCTGAGATGAACGGTTCAGTCATCCAAGTGTCCTCCACAAAGAAATGTCATCCACAAAGCAGCGACCTTTCTGTTCAGATCCGTGCATCCCTCTTTTGGGAGAGGAGAGGACTCACCTGGACTGTTGTCTGCAGTCAGGTTGCTGCTGTTGCTGGGTGAGTTGGAGAGGTCGGACACCACCACGCTGATCCCGGCCGTGGGACTGAGGCTCCCCCCTCGCGACGAAGACTCGCTGCTCTCAGAGCCTACAGATGTGCTAGAGCGAGTGTCTGAGGTTTTCCGCAGCTTCCCCCTGAAGAAGAACGTTCTCATCTTGCTTCGTCGGGCCTCACCCCCCTCATCATCTTCATAGTCCTCCTCCCCACCTCCGTCACTTGGCAGTCTTTGGCGCAGGCGGTACAGAGAGGCATACCCCCCAGGGAGGACGGCGGACGATGTGTCGTCCTGGCTGGACCTCCTCTTTCCCTTGATGTGCTCTTTCAGCTTAGTGAAAGGGGAGGCTCCTTTCTCCTTCATGACCAGGTCATACATACTGGCTGTCAGGTTGTTCCGGGTGAACTGGATGGTGACCTGGATGTCCCCCCGCTCCTTTTCCTTCTTCCCCGACTTGGACTGGAGCCTGTACCAGCTGGAACAGAAAGACTGAGATCAGACAAGCCTTTGAACAGAGTCCAGAAGCTCCCAGTTTTAATCATTTAAACACCAGAGCTTTAGCTTCACTGTTGACATTCCTTGGACTATCGTAACTCTTCAACCGCTTATGCAATTATTGTAATTCCAGTAATTTCTGAAGCAGAGAAAAGCAGCTTTGCACTTTGATGCAACACTTTAGGTTTGTGAAAGTTTGCATATTGGTGCAATATGGCGTTGCTAAGCCATTATGAAAAGCCACTTTTCTCTGCGTCTGAATCAGCTTTTACAAGTTGATCCTGTCGAAGAGTTACGGTAGGTCAAAGAGCGTGTGTTATGCAAGTATCGCCGGCGACGGCTCCAGTGTTAAAGGGTAAATGGTAAATACTTATACAGCACTTTTCTACCTTTATTGAAGACCCAAAGCGCTTTAGAGTCACAGACCCATTTACACACACATTCACACACTGATGGAGGCTCCGCTGTTGAACACTGGCGCCAATCTTCCATCAGAGGCAATGTGGGGTTCAGAGTCATGCCCAAGGACACTTCGACGCATGGGCTGGAAAGGCGGGAATCGAACCTGCAATCTTCCCATCAGAGGCCGACTGCCCTTTCCACTGCACCACGGCCGCCCAATAGGAAATAACCCTCAACCCCAATTAAGCAACAGGAAGTTGTGAGTCTCAGGAAGAAGCAGAATTTGTTATAAATTCAGTGTCTTGCAAAAGTGTTCAAACCCCTTGAACTTCTACACATTTTTTCACATCATGACCACAAACATAAATATATTTTATTGGAATTTTATGTGAAAGACCAACACAAAGTGTCACACACTTGTGAAGTTAAAAGAACATTTTACAAGAGCCTATTTTTTTTAACAAATAAACAACTGAAAAGTGCAGTGTGCAAAAGTATTCAAACCCCCTTTTCTCTTGAATGCATCCAGTTGCCTTCAGAAGTTGCTTGATGATTGATGACTCTGGATGAACTGCAGAGATTTACAGCTCAGGTGGAGGAATCTGTCCATAGAACAACCATCAGTCATGAACTGAACACATCTGGACTTTATGGAAGAGTGGCAAGAAGAAAGCCATTGTTAAAAGAAAACCACAGGAAGTCCTGTTTGTAGTTTACCATAAACCATCTGAGTGATCCAGCAAACATGTGGAAGGAGGAGCTCTGGTCAGATGAGAACAAAATGGAACTTTTTCTTCACTCTGAACCCACCATACCCACTGTCAAACATGGGGGTGGCAGCATCATGCTCTGGGGCTGCTTCTCTTCAGCAGGAACAGGGAATCTGGTTAGAGTTGATGGGAAGATGGATGGAGCCAAATCCAGAGTAATATTGGAGGAAAACCTGTTGAAGTCTGAACAACACTTGAGACTGGAGCAGAGATTCACCTTCCAACAGGACAACCACCCTAAACATAAAGCCAAAGCTACAATGGAATGATAAAAATGAAACAGATTCATGTGTTGGAATGATCCAGTCAAAGTCCAGACCTAAATCCAATCCAGAATCTGTGGAGAGATCTGAAAACTGCTGTTCACAAACGCTCTCCATCTAATCTGACTCAGATTGGATTGTTTTTGAAATATTTCAGTCTTTAGATGTTCAAAGCTGGTAGAGACAAACCCCAAAAGTCTTTCAGCTGGAATTACAGCAAAAGCGGGTTCCACAGAGTATTGACTCAGGGGGGATGAATACTTTTCCACACTGCACTTTTCAGTTTTGTGTCTGTAAAAAAAATTGAATTCTTGTATCATTTTTTTCCGACTTCACAATTCCAATAAAATATATTTATGTTTGTGATCATAATGTGAGAAAATGTGAAGAACTTCAAGGGGTGTGAACACTTTTTCAAACCACTGTCACTTCCTGTGCTGCTTTCACAACATATCACAAGCTGAACAGTCAAACTCAATTAGGTCATGTGAATTGAAGACATTTAGAGAGTTAGCCAGCACACAAAACCCAAACCAGATCTTATAAGCTCCGCCTCATTAACATCAAAGAAAGATACTTTCCTGTTTGGCCCAAATCTTCCTTCACAAACACGAGTCAGCACAAATGTCATAGCATCAAAATCTAAAACCACAATAATGCATAAACACTGGTGAAGAAAGAGAGAAGCAATGAGATGAAAAATAATGGTTTTTTTCTTTCCAACAAGAAATACTTTCCTTTCACATTTAAGAGAAAGTTAGTGAACCTGCAGAACAACATCTGACAGCTTATCTTCTTTACAACTCGTCTATTTTGAAAGTCATGTCAAAATACTACAGCTGAATTTTACTCCGTTTGTAACTGAAGTGTAACATTTGTCTTTCCTTTATTTCATGCCAAAAAGTAAAACCCAGTCAGAGAAACATTTGATCTGAAACGTTAACAAAAAACTAGGGTGTGGGCTAACAATTTATAGTGACAAATATTTTTGAGGGCAGTAATGATCACAAATTTAGGAAAATCTAAAAACTAAAGTTCATCTCAATGCTTTTTTAATACATTTAATTGGCATTCATATTTTCTGAAGGTCTTAACAACATTCCCATACCCTGTAGCTATTATTTGGGTCCATTCTTCCTCCCAGATCTTCTCAAGAGCTGTTTTGCAATTGTTACTGGAAAACACGGACTTTGAACTGCCTCCAAAGATTTTCTATGGATTGAGATCTGGAGACTGGCTAGGCTCTTCCAGAACCTTGAAATGCTTCTTACAGAGCCACTCCTTTGTTGCCTGGGCGATGTGTTGGTGATCATTGTCACACTGAAAGACTCAACCACATTTCCTCTTCAATGCCCTTGCTGATGGAAGGTTTTCACTCAAAATCTCACCACGCATGGCCCTGTTCATTCTTCAAGATCAATCACCCTGTCCCCTTTGCAGAAAAACAGCCCCAAAGCTTGATGCTTCCGCCCCCGTGCTTCCCATTAGATATGGTGTTTTTTGGATGCAACTTAGCATTCTTTCTCCTTCAAACAATAGTGAAAGTTCCATTTCGGTTTCCTTTAACCATAGGACATTCTCTCAATCCTCTTCTGGATCATCCAAATGCTTTTTAGAAAACTTCCGACAGGCCTGGACTGACTTAAGCATGGTGACACTTTTGGCACTTTAGGGTTTGAGTCCAGAGTAGTGTAGTACTGGCAGTGCAGTGTTACTGATGGTAACCTTTGTTACTTTGGTTCCAGCTCTCTGCAGGTCATTGACTAGGCCAAGAGTTGATTTATTCACACCAAGCTGCTTACCTATCAAAGATTCAGTCTTCCCAGCCTGGTGCAGGTCAACCATTTTGTATTTGGTGTCCTTAGACAGCTCTTTGATTTTTGGCATGGTGGAGTTTGGAGTGGGATTGAGGTTGTGGATCAGTGTCTTTATATTGATTGTGAGTTCAAAAAGGTTTCATAGTTGGAGGATAGATGAGCTTTTTCAAGAAGTAACAAGTCTATTACATTACAGGATTCTTACTTGATTGAAGGTCACCAAATGCTTACTTTACCAAAGAATGTACCAATGTTTTATTAAAAAAACACACATGCAGTGTGATTTCCTAGATTCTTATTTCCAGTTTTTTTCTCATAGTTGAGGTGTTCTGTTTGTGGACTATCGGTCACTCCGGAGTTACAGCCAAAAACCAAGTAATTAAAAAGAAAAAAAACATATACAAGTCACACTTTGAGAGAAATACATTTAACAAATACTGGACATGAACAGACATTGCATCTTGAAAAGCAAATCATAATAAAAAAATAGACTGAATGTATGAACACTTCACTATTGTTACACATTATTTAGCTTCAGGAAACATAGGAGGAATTCATTATATTGGCATAAAATATGAACATTCAATAAGATAATCGCAGCATAAAAAACACGCTGACGAGTCAACTCAATTCTAAATCGCCTGTTGCTTTGGAATAATTCCGTCAAACCCGTCTAAGACTGAGCGCCACTTCTTCTGTGATGCTGTCAGTAGCAAATACTTATACACACGTACAGTGCCCTCTAGCTGTTGTTGCTATTATTTTTTTAATCACATAGAAATTACATTTAAGTATAGGTGGCACCACCAGCAAAACTACACAAAAAAAACGTAACTTATACTCTGAAAAATGCAGTACCTGTGATGAAAATTACAGACTTTTCTCGTTTTTATAAATTAGCACAATTGCTGACTAAACACTATTTTGCCCCACTGGAATCTCAAAGATTTAAAAAATAATAATTTCTTAATCTTTTCTCTCTGGCCATTCAATGGTAAACAATGTTGTCAATAAAACACATCTGAATCTTTTGTCTTAGACTTCAAGTCTGCTTCTAATACCTACTGAGCAGCAATAATGAGGGCAAATTAAGTCAGCCACCTGAACCCCTTCCTGCCCCTCCCTGAGCTGTTTGGACTGCTCTTCTGACAAAAGGGAAAGTTCCTGTTGAAGCTGAAAACACATCCCACTGCGCAGCCTCTAATGCAATCCTCCTCCTGCAGACCTCAGGCTGAGTCCAAACATGCCCATGTCCATGGGCCAACACCCAGGAACATGCCAGAAAAACACAAGCTCACTGGTTCTGCAGGATTAACCCGAGACAAAAACTTTTCAAGGCAAACATCAAACTTTGGGTACAGGTGGCGAAGGCGCATGCCGTTGAACTGATAAACTGCTAAACCACAGAAGAAAAAGCTATTAATGTGAGGAACACACCCCAAAACACGAGCTCTAATACTCCCACGCAGGTCTGGTGAGCCAGGGCGGGTCTCCCCGTTCACACAAAACCCTGAGAGCTGAAGGAGGAGGTCAAGAAGGAAAGCTGAAGCTCCACGCATTAGCCCTGAGGTTGGTTTGAAAGACATTACTGCTGAGAGAAACAGAGGCAATAGCTGCTTCATGAGAGATGAGAAAACACGAACCCCAAAGCACCCAAATATTAAGGACACGACTGCAGACATGCAGCAACACCTAAGCACAAACAACCCCCTGCAAGAGCACAAATATGCAAAATCCACCACTGAACTCGTTTGGGTGTCATGTCTTCCTGTTTCTGAGGAAATCAGAGATCCAGACTTTCATAAACATCCATTCCACATCTGCCCAAACAGGAAATCATCAACCTCCACCCTGTCCTAGTGTTACTTCCCCTGCCTCTGACATGCACGAGAAAAGCATTTTTACTTCAGTACACACTGAAGGAAAGCAAGAAGTCAAGCAGAAACCAGAGGAAGAAACTGTTCAGGAACCAGAAAACCCTTGGAGAAACCTGCGAAACACAACGACAGAAAGGATTTAACCCTTTAACTCTGGAGATGTTACCGGCAACACCTTCTGTAAATAACCCACGCTTTTGGACCTACCGTAACTCTTTGACAATTTCTGCGGTCAACGTGAAACAGCTGGTTCTGACACGGAGAAAAGCGGACTTTCATTTCATCTTTGCACCGATATGCAATACTTTATGTTGGTATCTGCTGTGATTGGCATCACGACACAAAGCTGCTTTTCTCCATGACACAATCGGCTAATTTACCATGATTGTTGTGCACATCAGCAAACGGCTGCTTTTCTCAACTAATAACAGTTGCAGAGTTACGGTAGACAAAAGATTGTGGACACTAGAGCTACAGCTCCGACTTGAAAGGGTTAAGTTCAATGCTTTTCAAAAGCAGCAGAACCAGAAAGAGGAATTACTGTAGACTCCATTTGTTAGTGGTAGAAAAACAGCAACAGCGTGAAGCTAAAGAAGAAGGAATCCTAAAAATTTGAATATGTTTGCCAGGCAATCGCGGTACAGTGAAGAGTTGCAGACGGTTATTCAGCTTTGTTTTGGACAACAGGGCCCGATAAACAGTCCATCGGCCGCCTTTGGGGCAAAAGCATCCAGCTCATCTTAACCCATCCTATTGGTTAAAAATGTGCAAAAATGGTGCAGGTTCTGGCCGTTGCCCTTCGGGCGCTGAGTCTCTCCAAAATTCCAACACTGGGTGAGCCAGGGGTTATATAACACATGCCATTTACTATGCAACAACCTTCTGTTCAATCTTTTTGATATGTGCGATCAGCCAATCGACCCCATACATACACATAAACCTCACCTCTTCCAACCTCCACAGGATGCTTCATCTGAGCTGCATCTTGCATGACGTCCAATCTGTAAACGCTGCCTGAGTAACCTTGCACCTTCAATGATTTTCCACATGAGGTTGTCATGCCTGTATTGCAATAATCTTCCAAGTGTATGATGAAGCTGGGAAGGAGTGCACGATTTCTGAGTGACTTGTTGAGTCAACATGACTGTCCACTAAAGGCTACAACGCATAGCAGCTGTTTTTTGTGTTGCCTGAAGTCAATGAACATGTTGATTTCCTCGGCAACAGGGCCTTCAGAAGCAACGTTGTTGAGAAAGTCATAACACGCGTGATGACAGCTTTTGTAGGCAATTAATCTACAATGAAGCAGAAGGCGGCACAAAGTTGTTGGTATAAAGCCCTCACCGTTCAGAGTCTAAGGTATAGATCTGAACTTGTTAGCTCAGACATTTCCCAGGAAAGCTGACCTGCAGCAACTGAGTATGCATAACCATCAGCAGCGGCTGAAACCGTCGCTCTCTGACATCTGCTTGATCTGTTTCCTGATTGGCTGACCACAGCTACTTAAGAAAGTTTAATTTCTGACTCGATGGATAAATAAAGACGTGGGGTGGAAGGAGGACAACAAACACACACATGCACAGTGACGCCTCCATGAGAGCAAGCACCACAGGCTTGTAGAAATTGACTGATTTCATGCAGGCGTGCATTTTGTGTCACGTTCCACGCTGGAATCCCCAAAGTTTTAGAAACGAGACCCCTGAACTGTCAAACACAAGACAGCTCAGTCGGTCCAAAAATATAACTTTGGGTCTTCTGATGGCTCATGGTGATTCGTTTTCCTCATCTGAGCTGGTATCTGGCTCAAAACTTCATGCCTGCATTGCTCCAACGTTGCTTGCCGTTTTTGGCGCACCGCTAATGTTAGATTGGGGGTGTGTGGGGCTGCAAACTAGCAGGAGAGTGTAAACAGATGGATGATGGGAAGTGGGGTTGGCTTACTCTGTGCCAACAATACCACCTGCAACTCAGAGGTGACTTTCTAATTAATTACTGCTGCTCTGCAAAAACTTTTTTCCAGAAATCGACAGAGGTTTTTGTAAAATGTGGCTAAAAATGATCTAATCATACTTTAAAGACTCGGGGAACGCTTTTGGAATAGATCAAAAGATGATTGGAGTGGGACTTTAATGGTTTCAAATTTAGTCTCCATTGCAACAACAGTATGTTGTCCCCAGTGCTTCATCAATCACCTACTATTTATCTAAAAATAAATTCTTTTAAGACCTTTTAGAAAAACGTGCCATTTCCTGTGCTGTCACAGTCAAAGTGAGGCGGTAGAGAAGCTGCATTTGTTTAATGCACGCCATCTTATCAATGCCAAGCACATCCCAGATGGTCACTGCGACATCAGATGCTCTGATCTCAGAGGAGACAGACTTTTTGTTTACAAATGAGTAAAAAAAACTTTCATGAACGTTCCTGTTGCTGTGCTGTTTTTGTTGTCTGGTTTATTGTTACACAACATACACTAAAACAGACTCAGGGGTCTCAATTACACTGCAGGAGCGGTTTTCAGACAACTAAAAACAAGATTGATTTGTTTTTAACTCTTGTTAATTTACAAAACAAATAACGAACTCACAGAGATCCTACATTTACTTGTTCATTTGACAGGTTGATGGTTCATCATTTACAGTTAGCTCCCTCCTTCACTGTTACAATGAAGATTTTTCTCTCCGTTTCCTCCCAGATTACAGTCAATCCATGCTGACAAGAAGCCAAAATAACTGTTTGAACTTTTGTACTTTCAGTTTCTATGTATGTGATGTGAGGCTTCACCGCCGGCTAGATGTAAAAAAATCACCAAAATGTCCTGATCTGGAAAAGTTCTGCAGCTTCTAGACGGTGACCCCGAAGTGAAAATCACACCAAATAATCACTCAACGCAAAAGTATAATAAAAGATCACAACAACAATTAAAAATGAAAAAAACAATAATAAAAAAACAACATTACATTTAAGAAATCAAAACAAAATTCAAAAAATCTGTTATTGCAGTATCAGGCCAGTGCGGTATGCATACTACAAAAGGAGGCATAAATGCAGATAAGTGGTCTCCAGTTGCAAACATGTTTAACTATTTCTTTGTAGTTTAAAGTAACAAATCAAACAAAGCCTTTTATGCATTAAACCAATGGTATGGAGCTCTTCGTGTCATTGACCAATCACTGGAGCTATCACATTTGGGATGGCTGACAGCAGCACCTCAGAGGATGTGCTAGTAGCCAAAAAAAAAGAAAAGCAGAGCGGTTTAGGTTTAATGGATCGGATCATTCGCCACGGTTCAGCACACAGGTGTACTGCGCAACCCCTACCCCATCCCCTACCCTTTTTTTATATAGGAATTTCATGAGATCAAAGATTTCATTAGTGTTTTGGTTTTAGAAATAAGCCTCAATGAGCACATTTTTGATGTAATTTACGTGTGTTTGTGTTTTAAAGTACTTTATATGTGTTTTATTAAAAAACGATTCAAAAAAATGAAATTTTAGCTTTAATCTAGTTAGTTTTCCTTTTTACCCCATTTTACTGATTTGAAAAAGGATCCGAACTGTGACTCTAAAACCTTTACACAGGCCGAACCGTGAGCTTTGTGATCTGCTACACCTTTAATGCCAGTTATTTGGAGATACTTTGGTTTCAGGACAGGCAATGTTCTCCAAACACAGATACTATGCAAAACATCCTGAAAACCATCAATTATTTAAATAAAACAGTCACAGTGAAATGGAAATGTATTAGTATATTTGTTTTTCTATTTGTACATTTATTACAAGTCATACCGTTACCACAGTTTTAAACACATTTCGCAGATTTTTCTCATATCGTGCAGGACTAATGAAAACAGAGTAGCAGAGCAGCAATGACACAGCAACTCCCTTTGCATTTGGTTGGAGAAATACAGGCTCATTAAAACAACTTTTAAAATGATCCATATTGCTTCTCACACGTTTTTACGGACAATCTACATGTGATAAACACTTATCAGCGTCCATTCCTCATTAACTGCCTTGCAGAATGCAAAGTAGCAGTAAAAAGTGATGTACCTGACATTGATGCAAGCGTTCAGAATTGACCAGAAAAATATCCTATGAACTATCCTGACAAGGACTGCAAAGTGCAGGACTTCCATTATTCTTTCTCTTGTTGCTTTGCCCCACCTTCATAATTCCTTGCCAAAGACTGAAGAAATCTTTAGACATGTGCTTTTGTTTGCAAGCTTTGGTTCAAAACAGAAATATCCGATTGACAGTCTGAATGCAGACCGAGGACGAGGTTCAGGACTCGATCTGGACCAAATTAGGCGGACTTGGTCTGGTCCAACAGACTTTTCCAGTCTTTTTTTTTCCGAAAACCTTATTTTTTTGTTTTTTAGGCATGATGGGAACAAAAAAGTGGGGGGATTTTGCAATTCTGTAATAAAGTTCATTATTTATCCCCGGATGAGGGAGCGGGCCACATGACTGAAGACCATCCATGGTAAGGATGTCTCAATTCTCAAATCAAGTCCAGTTCAAAACAAGTTAAAACACTCAAAAAAAAAGGATTTTTCATAATTTCACTTTGTTGTTGTTGTTTCGTAATAAACAAAATCACATCAAATCATTGTTAAATTTCAAAGCTTCTATTAATTATATGGTATTTCCTTTTTTACTAATCGATCCACTTTTTATTTAGCTGCAAATGACCTGTCTTTATTTCCTTGTTTTTAATAACCAAATGCTGCACTTTTTATTTTGTAAATAGCCTCTGTGAGAGGTCGTAAATGTCATCACAGTAAAATTAAATTTCTGTCTTAATGATTGAATGATGTAATGACCGTATGAGCAGTTTTTGAAATTTCTTTGTACTAGTGACAATGTCAAAATAAAGTCCGTCCATCCGTGGCTTTAGTTTGTCATTGTGACTGGAGAAGTAAATCTTCAAAAAAAAGCTCTTTGGCCATTTATATCTATGTCAAAACAAAACAAAACCGTGATCCAAAAAGTGACATTTGAACCAAACCGTGACGAAAATGAATCGTTGCATCCCTAATCCATAGTCATAGTCATTTAGCCGTTATGAGAATCTGGATTTACTTTTTACTACTTTTCCACACAATTTCTGCCAATTTTTGAATCCATCAAGACTTAACCCAGAGATCATTGAACATAATCCCAAATGCAGCCACTTTATTTTTTAATCTCATCCGCTACATGGCAACAACCGCGCTTAACCATTTCTATCCAATGACAGTTCTCAGGTTTTTTGTTGGTATTTTCTATAAAACTGTAGATATGAATGAAGTAGTCCAGATTTCTACTGTGACACATGGAAATTCACAGTCCTGATCCGAGCTTCACCTAAAACTTAAGCCTAAAGTCAGAGTGAGGAGATCCTAGTCTGCCTCTGATTTTCCATTGAAGCTTTGGTTAGCATCTCTCCTGCATGGCCTAGTTTTCCTGATAACAAACCTCTGCAGAGAATACTGAGGTCAACCAGACCTCAGGGAGGAACTATGTGTCACGGTTTCAAAGTTAGAAGCAGAATTCTTCAATTCTTGCTGTTCTTCCAACTCCCCCGGCTCAGGTGTTCAACGGTGTGACACATTCAAGCAGTGATCAAACTTTCTGAAGATCCCAGAACATCTCAGTTCCCAAAAGGAGAATACTCTATTTCCACCTAGGCATGTCTCAAATCCACCAAGAATCCCGGAACAGTGTTATACCGTCACCTGAGCAGCCGACAACCTGACACCTCTGGCTGAAAGCACAGTCCAGTATGGCCTGGTCAGATCCAGTGGGGTTAGGACTTCTGTCTTAATCACAAGCGCCCATACGGTAGTTGACTGTAGGTGTTTGGATTGTCTGGGCCTGTATTTATAGAGAAGGGACTACATCTTAAGAGGAGCACAGGTGTGTCTTGTAATTTCCTTGAGCCTCGTACCCACCTTGAAGGACGTCATGAAAATAATGCGATAAATAAATAATGCAAGCACCACATACTGATGACGTACAGGTGATGCTATGGTACAGTGCCATGTATGCAGTCCTCTGGTCATAGGAAGGTGCGCAGACTGGCTCCTTGCTGACCACATACGATGCTTTACGCACATGGGTGTGCAGGTGATACGCAAGAGTACCGTAAGATGGCCGTAGGATGAACACACACCACACTCCGTCTAATTTCCTCATTTCTAACAGTTAGGAATCAACGTACGCTTTTGCCTGACCCCTGCAGCATGCCCGAAAAAAACGTGCCTGAACATCTTCCAACTATTGGCTCATCAACTGGACAAATTTCAAAGTTTTGTGCGGGATTACCTGCGAGCCTCAATCAGTTGTATCCATTTGTTACCCGCAAAAGCCCGTGTCCTACCGTAAGGGCAGTAGTGACAAAGGAATTATGTCTGTCATCCTTTTCACCCCACAATGTTGTAAACAGGAAGTTCTCAGACAGGATAAGCGTGTGGGTGTCATCAGATTAAACCAAATCGGTTCTGGGGTTATCCCGTTTTGGTAGATGTTCCTCTCAGGCAGAAGTGGGTTGGAACAAACTATAACTCCTTCTTTTGTGGATCTACTTCAGATCAATCCAGGTTCATGTCAAGAAAACGCATATCAGAACGCAGGAGGATGCTAACATCTTCTCACAACAGCATGTCCTAAGCAGACCTGCAGATCAACTGATCCTGTCTTTTGGGACATCTTTAATCCCCTCCCCCTGAAGCAGCATAGAAGAGAGCATCAACTTTCTAGAAGTTACAGGGGGGTTTGGTCCTGGTTGAGGAGTGAGTGTCTGGTCAGAGCAGGGTTTAGTGTCTGAGAGAGGGCCTGATGAAGAAGCACAGACCCAGAAATGTTTCGCTCCAGAACCCAGCAGCGGGGCGGTGAACCTCTGGAAGAACTTACTGGTTTTTCAGGCATCTGCTCTGATGGAAGACCTCATCTAGCTGGATCACCGCCTGCCCGAGGAACACGTCCTGGACCACCAGCCCCCGGTGCATCACAGAGAGGACCAGCCGCCCGCTGTCCAGCGCGCCGGGCTGCAGCTCGAAGGTGCACTCCTCCCCCACTCCGGCGCGGTGGTCTTCTCCGCCACGCCGGTGGAGTACTTCTCCTTGCCCAGCTGGATGATGGTGTAGACGTCGCTGGTGCCGTGCTTGCTCTTGCCCTGCAAGCCTCTGCCCCTCAGCACCGTCACCAGGACGTGTGTCGGCACCCACTGCTGCTCCCCCTCCACCGATAGCGAGGACATGTCCCCCCCGCCCCCTCCTGCAGACGCTGGAATGGTGATGGCGCCGCTGCCTGCTCACACCAGCTCCGAGCGCTGCCGCATAACGGCCCGGCCCGGATGTGTCCGGTGCGCGCTTCCTGTCAGCAGGGCTGGCTCTGCGGCAGCGTCTGGGCCCGTCTGGGGGAAAGACGTCACGGGTCTCCCCCTCCTCCCCCGCCCTCAGCAGAACGCGGAAGTTGAACACATGGCTGCGCGCGCACGCTGCTACTCCCGCTCATTAGGCCCCCACCCCTGTACTAGCTCCTCCCTCCTCCTGGAAATTCAAAAAGAAAAACACAAGTTAGTCCAAACTAGGGCTTTATTGAAAGAAAACGTACTAATTCATGAATATAATTTTACACAATAAATCATTTCAATCAAACGTTACTTTAAAGTAGGCTAACTTCTAACATGTCTAGGCGAAGACAGTTTTTTGGGCGGGGTGTGTGTGTTTCCCTTAAACATTATTCATTGTTCTTCATCTAAATACATTGTCCATTTTGGATATAATTCATTTGACATTTAAAACCACAATAATCTTTTTTGGGGCATTTTTTATTTTGGATTTGACTATTCGGCGTAATTAGGGTTAAAATTATTGTATTATGCGACTTCACCAATAGAAATTGAAGCCAAGTCACTCATCCTTTTTTGGTGAGACAGACGTGGTGGAGCCAGACAACATGGTTGGTTCAAGTCAGTCTGATTCAATGCTTTCATGACAACTACTGTCGCCAGTCAGGAGTAGGCTAGTTCGAAGTAAACACCATTTCCACTGAAAGTGGACTCGGGAGAATCTGGCAATCAAACGTTTGAGGTGGTCCAATGGGCGCCACATGCTTTTTCTGAGGTATCTGATTGGCCAGTTTATAACTTGAATAACTTGCGCGACAGAAAAAATATCATAAAAAATATTAGATCAGGAAGACCATGTTAAAACACGTAGAAGAGGAAAAATGGCTATTCTAACAAAAAATAATAGCTGTTTATTTTTTAATAAAAGGCTATAGGATTTTAACTTTCTGGAGCAAGTGGTTACTTCCTATTTGGAACTTGAGGTATTAAGACGTCACTCAGTCCAGTTTTCTTATACATGCAATGGATTGGATGCCTTTTTGCTTGCATTACATGAACATAAAAGGCGAGAGTAGGTAGCAGAACAGGAAGAGATATGCTATGAACAAAGTTTACCAGAAACAGATAATTTACTCTCCAAAATATTTTATACCTTTTTACCAACATAATCTTGTTCGTAACTGTGGCTTTTAGCTGATACTGTTGTTACTCTCAAAAATAGATCAGTTTCTTTTTTCATCCTTTTCATCCCTAGTTTTTAGTTAGTTTTTATGTAAGATTTCCTTTTTTAATAATTCCTCTAAACTGATGAGCCAAGTCTTCTGTTAGGCTTTGTTGATCCAAACGCTTTTATCAAATCAAATCAAATGAACACGGACATGCTCATAGTTGGGTCCTCTTCCTCCATGAACGACCACATAGCCGGTCTAATGCAGCATCACAGGCGAAGATCCAGCCCCACCACAGCAAGGTGGCGAGGCAGGTCCCCACCTAGAGCCGCAGCAGCTGAACCATAGCTGACCCAGAGGGAGAGAACCCAGCCGAGAAGGCACTGGATTTAAAAATGATAAAATAAAATATAAATATCAATTAAAATTAAGCATTTGATAAAAGCAACAAACAAACAATAAAACATGAAAATTAAAAAATATTCAAATAAGCTATAAATCATCCAGTGTAAAATCATAAAACATTATGAAAATAATAAAAGCAAGATAAATTAACATAATAAAAACGAACTAAAAGCTAATTTAAAAAGATAGGTCTTGAGCCTTTTCTTATGCACCTCTATGTTCTCTGTGGTCCTAAGTTCCTCCGACAGACTGTTCCATAAATGGGGGCCATAGCATTGAAAAGATGCCTCTCCATAAGTTTTGGTTTTTGCAGTTGGAATGATTAGTAGACCAGTGCCAGAGGATCTCAGGGTCCAGAGGGTTCATATTTAATTAAATGATCAGACAAATAAAAAGGCGCAAGACTGTTCAGACATTTAAAAACCATTAAAAGTATCTTAAAATCAATCCTGAAGAAGATGGGGAGCCAATGAAGGGATTTTAAAATCGGAGTGATGTGAGCTCGCCCTCTGGTCTTGGTGAGAACTCTTGCAGCAGAATTTTGGAGAAGCTGAAGGTTCTTAATACTATTTTTTGGAAGACCAGCTAGAAGGGCGTTACAATAATCAACTCTACTGATTATAAAAGCATGAATCAGCGTCTCCATATTAGCAAGAGAGAGAATTGGGCGGACCCTAGCCAAATTTCTAAGATGATAAGAACCAGTTTTAATCACCCGCTTGATATGAGGGATAAATGTTAGCTTGGAGTCAAAAATAATGCCCAGGTTTCTAAAGGGTTTCTAATAGGTATTTAAATCCTGTTAGCATGACATAGGGATCAGAGGATCTGCCCTCCAGTGGTTTGGATCCTATTTATCTGATAGGTACCAGTTTGTTAAAGTAAATGGACAGTCCTCTCATTGGACTCATGTTAGCCACAGAATCCCACAGGGCTCAGTTTTAGGACCCATCCTGTTTATACTCTGCATGCTGCCTTATGGGAATAAAATCAGACAACACATTAATTTTCATTGTTATGCAGATGATACACAGTTGTATTTATCCATTAAACCTGACCAGAATGACCACATAGAGAAACTTCATGCCTGCATTAGTGACATCAAAATTTGGATGACAACTAATTACCTCCTGCTGAGCCCAGAAAATTTAGGTCATTATACTGGATCGAAAATACCTGAGAGCTACCTGCTCTATCCGATCAGATGGTCTCCCTGGATGGTATAAAAATAGCCTCCAATTCCACAGTTAGAAACCTGGGGGTTTTATTTGACCAGGATTTATCATTTAAGGCTCACATATCACAGGCTTGTAAAACTGCATTTTTTTTCACCTACGCACTATATATAGGATCAGAAATATTTTATCAAGAAGTCATGCTGAAAAGCTAATCCATGCATCCATGTCTAGGCTGGAATACTGCAACTCTTTGCTGGCAGCGTGCTCTAAAAATTCTCTAAAAAGTCTTCAGCTTGTTCAAAATGCAGCAGTTAGATTGTTAGCAGGAACCAGAAGAGAACACATTACTCCTGTGTTAGCTTCATTTCACTGGCTCCTGATTTGAATCTAGAATCACGTTCAAAATCCTCCTGCTAGCCTATAAGGCCTTGAATGGGATGGCCCCATCCTATATTAAAGATCTCATAGTGCCTTACCAACCAAACAGAACACTTCGTTCACAAAATGCAGGACTGTTTGTGGCTCCTAGAATTTCTAAAAGCATAATTGGAGGTAGAGGCTTTAGCCACGAAGCCTCTGTTTAATGGTATAAGCTCCCAGCTCATGTAAGAGAGACTGACACAGTTTCTGCATTCAAAGTAAGGCTTAAAACATTCCTCTTTGAACAGGCTTATTGCCAGGCAAGCTAGTAATCAGAGAATATTTAACTTGCTTTTCTACCTCACCTACTGTAATGAAGTTTGGAGGAATAATTATAATTTTCATTACATCTATTGCAGGTTTTTGTGTGGAGTTAAGCAGAAGAGAGACAGTTTCATAAACCAAGTCTGGCCTACCCATTTCCTTTGCTTAGCCTGTTTGGACTATTAGATTCTATTAACACTGATGTGCAAAAATGTAGACTGCCTATCTGCTATTTGCTCTTTTCTTTATCATTTACCAGTACTATGATTTATTTAGTTCATCATGCCTCTGTTTGGTGCAGTGTGATTCATATGTTGTCCCTGATTCCAGTGGATCGTCTGTGTTCCTGTCTTTCGCTGTGGCCTCGGCTCTGGCTCGTCTCGCAACCCCAGCTGTTCCACAACTTCATCTGGATGATTCCCATCTGCTACACTATTCAAACATGTAGTTGTTTATTTAAACATTTACCTGTTATGTAGCTGTTTACCTAGGCATGTGTTTGTTTATTAGACATATACTTGTTATTCAAACATGTAGTTGTAGAGTTAATTATCTCATTCTTCTTTAATAGTTCTAGCACATCACCTGTCCGTCTGGGGTTGAGGATCCCCTCTTCATGTGGGCAACCCTTCCTCACAGAGAAGGAGGGTGTAAGGGCAGGGATGTTTGTTCAGCTTAGTCTGTTTAACAACCAGCTTTTGTCTACATTTCTATGATCTTATGTTCTTTACAAATACCAGTGTAAGCTCATTGAGACGGCTATGGCTGTGATATTGAGCTATATAAATAAAATTGAATTGAATAGACAGTGTTTTCCACTTGCAGCAGGTTTATTGGTACAGTTAGGAGCAAAGCTCAGCTAAGAGTCCACAAAGCTAATCAGAGTCAGAATCCAGGCAAAAGGTTGGGGCAGGCGGCAAAGAGGCAGAGTCAGATACGAAGCAGGGTCAGGTAAACAGGTGATCAGATCAGGATGCCGGAGTTGCACATGGGGCGCTTCCATGTCTCTTCATAACTGCGGAACCAGTCATCCAGACTCAGGCACTCCACTTGGCTGTTGGACTGGGGGTGGTAGCCAGAGGTGTGACTCAGGTTGATGCCCAAGCCCCTGCACATCTCCTGCCACACTTGAAAGGTAAACTGAGGCTCTCAGTCCAAAACAATATCCTCAGAGAAACCATAGTGCCTAAAGATATGAAGCAGGAGCTGCTTAGCAGTTTTCAGAGCTGTAGGTAGCTTGGGTAGAAGAAAGCTATGGAGAACTGATCGATGACTGACTGGATCGTAGTGTTACCTTGTGAGTGGGGCAGGTCCGTGATGAAATCCACTGAAATGTGCAACCAGGGACGTTGTGGTATGGGCAGGGTTGCAGGAGACCAGCTGGCAGCTGTCGGGGTGTCTTGGCCATTTGGCAGGCCGTTCAGCCGTTTGGCTGAGGTTGTAGATGCTTCTCAGGTCCAGCTATGTGAAGAAACGTGCTGTGCAAAGCTGCAGGAACCAGAGGCAGGGGAAAGCCGTATTTAACAGTCATATCGTTCAGGCCACGGTAGTCAATACATGGTCTCAGACCGACATCATTCCTCTTGACAAAGAAGAAACCAGCTGAGGCTGGAGATGTAGATGTTCAGATGAAGCCCTTTGCCAACTCCTCTTGGATGTACGCCTGCATGGCGTCCGACTCAGGGTGGGATAGCAGGAATATCTGTCATCTGGCAGGCATAGCTCAAGTCGTCGACGTAGGTCGATGGCGCAGCCATAGAACTGGTGAGGAGGGAGCTGTGTAGCACGCTGTTTGTTGAAAGCCTCATGCAGGTCCTCGTAATCTGGCATCTCCACCTCCCCTGTCCCACTGCACCCTGCGAGGATGGTGACCACGATTGGCCAATGGTGGATACCTTTTTAACATGTATATGGCAGTCACTCCTGATTAACAGAGGGACTGCCATAGAAATGTTGACTCAGGCTATTCCTTCAGGCGAATTCCTTCACTACTCACTTTGTAGTGCTCTATATAGGTATTCCGAATCTACAATTCTAAAATTGCGTACCCTAGAAACTTCCCAGAATTCTCTCAGAAAACTAGTTTGCATCGATGCTCCCAGATTGTGTTTGAACAATTTTAGCTAAAAAAATGTATTTAAATAAATTTTTAGTCAACCTTTTCATCCTCAGAACACAGCGGATTCACAAGTAGTCTTCATAAAATGTTCGTATTGAATATGTTTTTTTATTCCTTCATTTTCTAAACCGTTTTATCCCTTTTGGGGTCACGGGCCTGCCGGAGCCTAACCCGGCCACTCATGGGCGAAGGCAGGGGACAATCCTGAACTGGTCGCCAGTCTGTCACAGGGGCCTGAACATGCTTTTACTTCGTGAAATCTGTGATACATATTCACAATTTAAAAAAAAGTAGTGAGCATAGTGGTATGGTGTAGGAATTGCTTTTAAAATGCAGGGCATTAGATAGTCCTAAACTTTATAGGTTTTTAGTAGTTAAAGAGTTGGGTGGGAATTCGGACATAGCTTCAGACTGACCTGGACAAGTCACTGGTTACTGATCATTTCTGGTTCCAACATGGCAACGTCTGTACCGCAAACAAATGGCGACTAAAGTGACTTAATTTGGTTGGAATCCGAAAAAAGTCATTTTCTATGGGTGACATCACACTCATTGGTCCAGTTCTGTTGTACAGTCAATGGGTGTTGCATTGTTGTAAATCACAAAGAGATTTATGGAGCAAAACTATTTATACTTGGTAATGTTTAGCTGTAATTCTCAACACTAAAGTAATCTGATCATAAAAATGTGTAACTGGAGTTGCTTTTTTTCTCAGAGAAAAGGCAAATATCTCAACTTTGTTCACTTTCTTGGAAGAGACAAGCATCAAATCTTCAGTTCTGCTTAATGAGGATTCATTCTAGCCTGCTAGTCTGACTCTGTCCCCCACTGACAACATCAATAGGAGTACTGAAGATCCAACAGGCTTTTTAACCAGGCGCTGAAATGTTTAGTGATATTTATTACAAAGTAATCTGTCTAGTTAGGATGTTATCTCTGCGATCATGAAGACGGCAGAGAGATTTCCACAGACAGATGAGCCTTGAACCCCGGCCCCCCCTTCAAAGAGAACTGCTTAATCTATTCTGGGGGTTGAGCTGTCAATCATATAATCAACAGGCTCCCACATTCATCCTTGTTTCAGCCACAACAGCTGGGACGGACCAGCAGATAATCCAACTGCAGGACTGAATGTAGACACTCATGGGGAGGTGGGGGGGCAGCTGCTGCACACACTCACACACACACACTCACATGCACACACAAACTGACAGTCCAGCACTGACATGGATCCTGTTTAAGCTCCAGACTGCAAATGGCCTATTAGAGTTTAAACGAAGCAATTAGAAACTTCATCAGAGCTCACTTTCTCACTCTGGAAGAAAGGCTCCTGTCCTGTCATTGACCTCCCCCCTTTGGAAGACGTGGACGGGGGTTCACAACAGCTGCATGAGCTGTCTGTGTTAGTTGCTGTCCATCCATGGTAATGTTCTGACTTCTGGTCACTGTCTGACAAGATTACAATCTGGTGCAATCCTGGTCTGACATGGTGCCGGTCTTTCTATGGTTCAGGTCTGACATGTTCCAGGTCTGACCACAGTTCAGTCGGTCCTGTGGTCCCAGTCAATCTGTTGTCCAGGTCTAACATGGTCCTGGTGTGATGTAGTCCTAATCTTCCTGCTTAATACTGGTCCTGATATGATTTCAGACTGGTCTGAAAAGGATATTACATTTATGTAGTTATGGTCTTTCTATGGTCCAAAACTGACATGGTTCTGGTCTTCTCCTTTTCCGGGTCCAACCAGAGCCTTGGTATAACGGAAATTTGCTGATGTGGTCCTTCTGTGGTCCTGGTCTTACTGAGGAGCTTGCCTCTCGTTCCTGGTCTGCTGTGATCTTGATTTGGTTTGGTTCCAGTCTGGTGTAAGCCTGGTCTGACGTGGTCTGCGGACCTGCTGCGTCCTTGGTGAGTTTTTTTATGGTCCTGGTCAAACATGGTCAGGACCATAGTCAAATATAGTTTGAGATGGTCTATGAAAAGAACATTGATCACAGTGCCTTCATGTTCATGATACAAATGTTGACACAAACTGGTCTTTCTATGGATCTGTGGTTTTTACTTGGCCCAGATTTGATGTGGTCTTGACTTGACATAGTCCCAGTGTGGTGTTATCCTGGTCTAACATGGATCACAGTTTTACTGTTGTTGTGGTGTATATTTCCCAGTTTGATGAGATCATGGTGCATCTTTGTTCAGTCAGTTAGTCCTGGTCATACATATTCGTGGTTTGATGTTGTCTTACAGTGGTCTTGGTGTATCCAGGAAGCCATCGACTAGAGACAACAAGACCACCAGGCCAAGTCTGGTGAGGTGCAGATCAGACTAGTTCCTGCTCTGATGTGGTCCCAGTCTTACTGATGTCCTGTTGTGTCTGTGGATTTGCTCTGATAAGGTGTTGATGACCTGAGTTTCAATAATGGAAAAGGTCTGAGCTGGTTCCATTCTCAGAATGTAAGCATAAGTATGTTTTCCCCTGTTGATATAATCTACATCTTTATGGGAACAGAGAAACAGAGTATTGAAATCTAAACTTTTTGTAGAAAAGCTTCAGAATCTCATTCAGGAAAGGTTGGTTTATTGTGAAGATCTGGTGGACTTTGTCTTCTGTGTGGACCTGAAAGAATACAGATACCCGTTACCATCTGCCTGAAGACTCAAACAGATTTTTTGTTTTCTATCCACTGTGAAAGTCCATCAGGACGAACGTTCCAGCTTCTCATCTTCATTCCTTCATCCGATCTTTGTCAAACTGTTTTTTTTTTGTTTGTTCTTTTTGACCTTAAGAAAATTGAAATGTAAGGCCAGTAAAGAGAAGGAGTTAAAACTGAGATCTTCAGTAAACTCTGACCCATATATTTTAGAATTCCCAGCTGTACATGAATGCAGCGTGTGAGCCCTGAACAGCTGGAGAGTGTATGTGTTAGAGGATGGCTGTAATTATCGGCTAAACTGCATTGGGGGTGTGGGGTGGGGGTGGGGGGGTGCTAAAACCATGTTTTTTTTTCTTGTTGTTTTTAAAAGGCGTATAAAAATGAAATGAACATTGACCATGGTGTCTTTGGGTTCACAATATAAACGTTGACACAAACTGGAACAAATTATTAAAACATGGATTAAATAAAATTCCACAGATTATTACGACAGATTCAATTAAACATACAAACAAGACCAGAACAAAATACGACAAGAGTGCTGAGCAAATTTTATTCATACAACAAATTCATCATTATGAATCATGTCAGTAGAGTGGATGATTAAAAATATGAAAATGTCAAGGAATAATAGGGAAAAATCTATTGTAAATGAATTAATTATTTTGATACATACAAATGTAAAAAAATAGTGACCATTGAAAGGTACAATTTTAATTGTAAAAAAAAGACAACAGATAAAAGGTAAAACAAAACTTTAAAAAGTAACAGATTATTGTAGAGGTTGGGAATTTTCTCAGATGTGGAAAAACAGATGATCCATCGTTTATGACATCCATCTGGAGAATGAAAGAAGGGAATATAGTTCTTCATTAAAACCAGCAGTTCTGAAATTAACAAAGCAGGGGGGGGGACCAAACAGGAACTGGAGAGCTGTCCGCCTTTAACAGACTGAAATGATGCAAGAGAAACAAAAGAGCCCCCCAGGTATGAGGAGGAGCTGCTCCTTTGCTGGTATTTTTTGGGGGGATGTTAAGAATCATGTTAGCCCCCTTCAATTTGCTTTGTGGTACTTTGAGACGTGGGGCGCGGGGGTCATTCCCGTGAGGGCCTTCCGTGTTTTCATGAAGTAGATTTTTTAAGCTGCTCTTGTTGACCTCTGCAGTGCGTGGTGGGGGGGTCGTGTGACCCTCACACTCTGCCTGAGACACCATGAGAGCTGTGTTTATTCAATGGGGAAGGGCTAACACCGATTTATGAAAGGTGAACAAAGCAAGATCCCCCTCCAAAAACATATGTTTTTATAAATATATACATGTATATATATATACATATATATATATATATATATATATGTATATATGTATATATACATATACATTGATGTCAAAATTCACTTTAATTACACTAGTAATTACACCATATTAAACATTCTCTTAAGGGTTAATAATGAGGTTTACTTTCAAACATTTCTTGCGGAAGTTCAATTTTTAAAATGGCAAACCTCCTTTGGTTTGCATCAGCGTGTAAATATTAAGTTAATAATATATTAAGAAATATTAAAGGAGGAGGTCTACAGCCAGCATCCAGAACACAGTGTACTGCAAAAAATAAACATTTTTTAAAAAGCCTGAAAAAATGCTTTAAAAAATGTGTGAGACTGCAAAAGATGAGGGAACACTATCATGTTTGGAAAGAACCATCAGCTCTGGAGAGTAACAAGAAACCTCTTTAACTCGATAAAACCATTCGTATCATATTGGATATAAACATGTTTGAGACCACAATCTTATTAGCATGATTCAAACGTCCCTAAAAATCACACACAGTTATAGAACTTTGGTCCATATTTTCTGGCCTATGTCATCATCATTCCACTAGGGGCAGTAGAAGGACACTTCTTGCTCATTTCAAAATGGCTTCTTTCATGAAATCTTAAAAACACTTTTGTCTGAAAACATTTTTTTAATTTTCTCAACTTTACGGTATGAATAATTCATTTATTCTTATTCGTTTTTAAACGACTACTTGCTGTTTTGAAATAATGTCAAAGTTGTTGATGGTTATTTTCTTTACACAGTTACATCATGTTAGAAAGGCGTCGATCAATTTGGATCCAGTGGGTAAAAAAGATGCTTAATTTGCATCAACACTCATACCAATAGTTTTGCATCTCAAACTAACATTGCTATGAGTAGAAACTCATCAAATCACCTAATGGATAATAACTGATACTTTTTCTATCTGATATAAAACATTTTTAAAAAATTTTTTCTTGAAAATCTTCAAAGACATTTCCTGTCACGTGTGTGATGTTGTGTGCTTTGCATTGTTTAACTATGTTTATTTGCTCTCGTTCTGTTGCTTTTTCATGTCTTTGTGTTATTAAATTCTTTTGCAGTCTTTGTTAAATATCTACTATCTGTCAAATGCTGGTATTAACCACTTTGTTTTTCCCCCGTTGTGCTTAGTTGCAGGTCCGGTTATGTTGCAGTTTTCTCTCTCTGCTGCCCTCTCCTGTCAGCCTTATTTCCTGCTTCTCTGCTGAGTTCTTCTCTGCTCCACACAGGCAGGTGCTTAGAATTAGGGCAGGGATTCTGACACACCTGCAAGTCATGAACCTGTTCAATTTTCCAGTATTCAGGAGAGGTTATTCCAGTCATGAGCAAGTGGGATTAGGATCAGCTCTGATTTCTGCATACTTGTCTTTGCTCTTTGTACCCAGGCGCTGTGATTTGGATCTCTTCCACTCCTTCACGTTTTGCTGTTCTTCAATAAAGTGTTCTTTGGATTGTTTTTCTTTGACCATGAACATTTTTTTAAGTTTGTTTCTGGTCTTTTCCAGGAAAACTTCAGAAATCCTGCTTTATCTGCAGCTGATTACCTGGATCAGGTGTGTTTAACCAATAATGAGCTTCTATGTAAAGGTTGGATGGAAGACATGTAAGACAGCGACTCTTGAGGCCTGGTGTTTGACACCTCTGGTCTATACAGTCGGTTTGGCCATTTGAGTTGATTCTGTCCCTCCTCTCATCCTGTTTTAAAGGCAGTCTTATATATTTGCTTTTTGTTTATTTTGACTCAAATTAAACCTTTCTCTTTAGAAAAGTTTTGCTGTCCTCACTTGGCTGCTACCCCCCCACCCACAACGCTCTCTCTAAATAACCAATAAAACAATAAAAGAACAACCAGTTAAGTCATACATGTATTTCTTTTGATTGTTTTCTTTCTTTTATGTTTTGTGTAAAGCACTTTGAATTGTCTTAGTACATGAAATCTGCTGTACAAATAAACTTGCCTTGAAGCCCATACACATGTGGAAATAAACTTTAGTTCTTTAGGACAGGAAGATCTTGTCAAGGAAGGGTTAAATATATATATATTTTTAGATTATTATCCTAATTGTCTTCATCTGCCTTTGTCCTCAGCTTTGTTTTCACGCTTCAGTCCACAGTAAGCTTTTTAAATCCCGTTCG
Source organism: Oryzias celebensis (assembly GCA_014656515.1). Classification (NCBI taxonomy): domain Eukaryota; kingdom Metazoa; phylum Chordata; class Actinopteri; order Beloniformes; family Adrianichthyidae; genus Oryzias; species Oryzias celebensis. The sequence continues at coordinate 31,813,706 of BNCR01000005.1, read as the reverse complement.
TGTTTATTTGTTGAACTGTAAGCTTGGTTCTCCATGTACCACCCACTCTCTTCATGAAGAATCTGGACTGATCGATGTTCTAAAAGTGTTCAATCACCTTGAAGCAGCAGCTCTGAGTCTGCAAAATGAAGAAACCTTTCTGTCTGTTAGGGCTGTTCTGAATCTGTTGCACATTGGACACGGCACACGTTTGGCCATCCAGTACAGCCCACAATGGTTATGTCCGAAATCCCTACAATCACTACTATCCCTACTATCGAAATCCTAAATACTACTTAGTGCACAATTTACGTCGTTTGCCACTTTGTTGGTGTGTACGAATCTTTGGCTAAGCTCAAATTCCCTCCCTGCTCTATAACTACTAAAAAACTATGTAGTGCCGAACTATCTAGTGATTTGGATTTTAAAAGCAATTCGCACACAATACTCTAACATCACTGATTTCCCCAAGTCATAACCTCATAAATATCAACCTTTTACAAAAACTTTCTATGAATTCACCATGTTCTGAAGATTAAAACTTTAATGTTTTATTCAAAAAAAAACCAAAATACAAATTATCTCATGACAAATTACTTAAATGCAATGCATTGTGATCTAAATTCCCCAACATAGTGACCAACGGCGCTCACTGTTTTTTCACAGAGAATCGTGGGAAATTTCAAGGGTATGGATTATGGGATTGTAAATTCTGACACCCACAAAAATAGTGAATTCACTAAATATTAAGTAGTGAAGGAATTCGCACATAACCTCCATTTCCTTTATCCATCTGGAAATGTATTTGGATGTCTGGAAATTTCCCAGAAGTCTCTGCAAACACCAGTGTGCATTGATGCCCATTAGATTGGTGAATAAAGACCACAATGCATTGGGTTGGAACAAATTTTTTTACGTGAACAAAATGTATTTAAATTAAATTTTTATTTTACTCAAGTTTTCATAATCCGAACACATTAGCTTCATAAACAACCTTTGTAAAATGTTCATATTTGTTTGGGTTTTACTTGGTGAATTCAGCCACGTCACATTTGCTGTTTAAAAACATGGAGTGAGCATGTTGTCTGAGTCACTTTAAAATCTAGGGTACCAGATAGTCTAACTCTATACAGTCTTTAAAGGTTAGGGAGGGAGTTCAGACAGAGCCAGTTCTTGGGCACATAAGGGAGAGATCTTTGGGGCCCCATGAGGTGGGGGGGTGGTCACTATAGTTCTGATAGAGACAGTAATTGTACTTTTACCACAACGGTACTGTGACAGGGGAAAATGACCATGAATAGCTTTGATGTGCTGGGGGTGGGGGACTCTGAAGTGTCACTGTCAGGATTACATCAGACTGTTTGAGCCTCAGTAACCTTAAACCTGTCCTCACTCCTCCACAGCGACCGCTGATGAGAGAGGTCACGCCCACCCCCCCGCCGTGACCTGCAGAGAGAACATGAACATTAGCATCTGCAAACAGCAGCATGTGGTTGATGATGAAGACACCATCAATGAGCTGACGGCAGATGCTTGCCTCAAAGAGTTAACCAAAAAAAAAAAGCTACAGACATCAAGATAACTTCATTCAAGATGACTAAAATCAAAGTTTGTCCAATATTTTAGATTATTGCAGCTTTTAAATGGACTGTGTCAGGGACCAGTAGATAAAATAGAGGATTTTCTTTGGTGTGATCCCTGTACCGATAAAGCAGGAGTGCAACCATGGAGAGGACAACTAAAAGAAAGTGAAAGAAACCTGCAGCAAAACCTGAATGATGTTGGATTCTGGATGTATTCAGACTGGACACATTTGGGTTTGCTTAAAGTGAACCAGAGTTTGTTTCCCCTGAAAATCTGGAACAAATTTCATTCTGAATTCACCCAAGCAGGAACCGCTCTCTGACCCATTTTTCAAAGTGGTTTCGGTTTGTTTCCAATCAGACTGAGTTTTGTTTCGGTCTGAGATTACGAGTCTGAATACAATCCGCTCTAGGAGGGCAATAACTGGACCAAAACAGCCACCGTAGATGGCAGTCATGTGATGTAAAGTAGGAATGAAACAGCAGGACAAATGTGAAGCATCAATTGTCGTGCAATCAAAGAGCAAAAAAAGCCCAACTGCTGACTGAATAGAAAGTTTATTTATTCAGAGCTGAAAACACTTCTTCCTTGCTCTCCTGTGTCTCGTTCTCTGTTATGCGCTGCTGTGACGTCATCCTGAAAGCTTTTTAACAGAAGTGTCTTCAACACGATGCCATAACACCACGATGGTGAGGCACAGCAACTCATTGAAATGTGGTTGGATCAATGCAGGCTCATTATAACGTGAAACTAACGTGAAACCAACATTAATTCTCACTGTTTTACTGACAATCTTTTTGTCACAAACACTTATAAATGTACCTTCTTAGCCGTTGTCTTGCCAGTAACCGTCTTACAGCACGCCTCCACCATACCAAAGTAGCAGTAAAAAGTGTTTCACCTCACCTTGATACAGGCGTTCAAAATTCGTCAACAAAATACAAAGTTTAATCAATGAACTATCATGACAAGCATTCCAAAGTGCAGAACTTCCATAATTTCCCCCTCAAGTTGCTTTTCCCCGCCCTTGTAATTCCTGACCAATGAGTGAAGAGATCTTTACTCATGTGGTTTCATTTACAAGCTTTGGTACAAAACAATAATGTCTGCCTGACAGCAGTCTGAACACAGACCAAACACAAGATTCAGGATTGGACTTGGATTGGACCAAATGATTTTTTCAGTCTGAATACATCCGTGGTAAAAGGGTTGATGCTGGCTCCAAGCTTTGGTTTTAGTTTGGGGCAGGAAAGAAACAGGACAGAAATAATGGGACAACTGTTACAAGACAAAATAGAAACAAGTCTTATTTGACAAGTATGACGCAGCACGGACAGTCATGGATGAGAAACAAAGCAGGTCATGTCAGAGCAACTCCCAGTAGTCTGTGGCGACGGCAGCATACCACGCAGTATGTGCGTTTGTGTGTCTTTGTTAGGTTGCATATGTGTGTCTTCATCTAATAATGTGTGTATCTGGGTGTGTCTCTTTGTGTGTATTTATGTCAATCTGAGTTTCTGTGAGTGTTGTGTTGTATGTGTGTGTTCACGCATGTATTTTTGTGGGGTTTTTTGGGTTTCTACATTAGAATCTTGGGGTGTGTGTTAATGTCTGGTTTGTTCATTTTTGAGTACATGTGTTTTTGTGTGTTAAGTATGAGTATGTCTTTGTGTACGTCTGTGTTTAAGTTTCAGTGTGTGTCTGATTGTGCTTGTCTGTGCATTCTCATGTGCATTTGTTGGGTTACAAATGTGTGTTTCTGTATCTTTATAGAGTGTGTGTCTAGATGTGTGTTTTTGTGTGTGTGTGTGTGTATTTCTATGTTAATCTGTGTGTGTGTTTGAGTATGTGTTTATGCTGTATGTAAATGTCTCTGTTTGCATGTGTGTTTTTGTGTTTCTATAAAATGTTGGCGCCCTTGTTTGTGTGGGTGTTTGTGTGTTTTAGGTTGTGCTTGCATGTGTGCATCCATGTGTGTTTGTTGGGTTGCATTTGTGTGCATTTGTATCTAAAAATGTGTGTCTCTGGGTGTGTCAATGTCAATTTGTGTTTCTGGGTGTGTTTCTGCTGTATGTAGGTTGGTGTGCGTGTATGTAGGTGTGTGCATGTGTGTGTGTGTGCGCGTGTGTGTCTGTGTTTCTGGGTAAATGTGTGTGTTTGTGCATGTGTGGGTGCCTGTGTGCCTCTGTTTGTGTTATGTCAATCTGTGTTTCTGAGTGTGTGTTTGTGCTGTATGTAAGTGTATCTGTGTGTGTTTACTTACCGGTGTGTATTTCTTGTGCTTTTGTGTGTTTGTTTGTGTGTATCTTGTCTGTTAATATTTGTGTGTGTTTTTCCCATCTTGCTTCTATGTGTGTGTTGTTGGTATTTCATTGTGTGTGTTCATGTGCAGTTGTGTTTGTCTGTTTCTTTGTGTCTGTGTGTGCGTCACTTTGTGACTGTGCGTACCCAACAGGCTGGGGGCGGAGCCTTTGACCTGCAGGTCCTTCACAGTCGTGGTTTGATAAACTCCTGCTTCTATAGGTCTCCCTGCTTCCTCTTCTTCAGAGGTTTTTCTCCACAAAGGAATGGTCCAGGGAGCCCCCCCCCCGATGGCCTGAGGGCGTTATCAGCAAACAGTCGGAGAGACAGGTTGAGGATGACACTCATTCCCATTCCTTTATGGGATTAGATTGCTGGGAAGCGCAAGAATGCCTCATTTGACATTCAAAGCAACTGTGGCTGAAAGAGGCTGTTTGGACAGGGATCAATGATCCGTCAGTCTATGAAGGGGAGGCGGATCAACAAAACTCGGAGACGTGTTGCAGAATAACCTCGCAGATCCTTTCAATGAATGCAGACAGACCCGTGCCTTTGGCTTTGACACTGACGCCTTCATCAGAGCTGCTGCCATGTGTCCATGAAACAACCGCAGCTTCACATGGAAACCAATTGTTGTTCTGTGGGATTATAGCGAGCTTCCTCTGGGCGCACACATGACCCCTTTCAACTGGGGTTTGTTAAAGACTTCTTTCTGTTGTATAAATCAGCTGATTTGAAACATTATAATCGGCAGCCTGTTCTGTGGAGTTCTACCTGTGAAAAAACTGGGGGTTGGGAAATCGGTTATTAGATGGATTGACTGTGAGCCATAAATAATCCTGTATTGTTTTGTAAATTTGAAACAATCAAGAATCATAAAACTAATGTGATTTAACTTGAAAGCATTAAGCTGAACTTAAATGCACATTTTAAAGAGCACATAAACATGTTTGCCCCTGCAGACCACATAATCCAACTGGAGCATTTTAGTTTTTTCAGTGTCAATGATCAAAGAACTTTAGACGAAGGTCATATAGAATGTGAGTTGTATCATACCAAAATTAAGTATTTAGGGAAAACAACAAACATGCAAAATGAAATCACACACTATCACACTGAATTAAAATATTAAGTTCAGTTGTTAGCTGGGCACTATTTGTGTTGTTTGACTTCAGTTAAAGAGCATCCTGTTAAAACTAAGCTATTGCTACAAAGTAGAATATTTATTTATCAGAGATTGTTGAATTAAGGGAAACATTTTTACTTGAAAATTCATCTGTTGTTGATGCTGTGAAATATTTTTGATCATCAAACAAAACATATTTCATGTTACAGTTGTATGTACTAAATAAATATGCTGATCTTGTCTGTACACACCGATACACTTTGTTGGAGAACAGTAAGTACCATTGGTCTAGTGTCTTGCTGGGAAGAGAAAACATTCCTAAAATATTCATCCAGGGTACATTGATTATTGTTTCATATTTGAATCGCGGCGTCCTGAATCCTGATTGAATCAAATTGCCTGAACATTCATATCTCTACAAAAAAACTGGTCTTCTTTATTGCCAAATTTCAGACTTATTTGAAAGTGCAACCACTGATTCTAGAAACTTTGTGACTCTCACCTTGCTGGACACCCACGAACTGCCTGTATCCACCCATAAGTGCTGTTGTGTGGGCTCTGCAGGGGCAGTTATGAGATGACAGTTGGATTTACGTGCACGTCAAGATTGGATTGGAAATGGTGGATTTCAGGAAAACAAAGCAAGAATAATGCATAAAATAGACAACCAGCAGAGGTTTATATCTATGTAAGGATATATCAAACACAGGATACTTGAGCATAAAATTGATTGGAAAAAAATCCAGAGGAAGACTTTTGTATTTGAGGGAGGGTGAAACACGAGCTCGCGGGAGCAGAGGGTCGCTCGCAGGGTGTCAGCGGGAAATGTTTGATGCATGCGTGGAGTTTTGAATAATAAATGACGCCATCATAATACGTTTACCAAGTAATAAATGTAATTATTATTTTTATCGGGACATAGACAAACTTGTTCTTTTGTAAGATTATCACAAGAGGTTCAATGGATTGCCTGAAAGGGAGTAGGAAGGAAGCAAACTTAAATAACCCCACCCCTACTCTGCCTTACTTACTATCAATTTTCTATTTTATTTTCCTAAATTATTATTGTTTTGTTCTTAACTTCTGATCAGATATTCATACCAACACAGGTTTAGGCCATTAGAATCCTCAAGAATCAATGAAACCCATGTCAAAGATGAAGAACATCATGATTATGTAGAAAGTCTCAACATTATTTCAGAAATCAGGATAACATACACAGATCAAGTACCGTAAAATAAAATGCAGGATTTTCTATTCAATGAAGTCACTCTTGTCTTATTTCAGTGACGTCAACACTTTAGTAGCACTAAACTGAGCACATGGGGGCTAAACACAGACAAACACTCACAAAAAAAAACACACAGTCACACAAAAAACATATCCAACAACACAACAGCTTACACACTAATGGACACACTCAAAATATTACGCAATGACACACACACATTCATACATGTTCAAATAAAACAAATACACACTCACAGAACACACAAACATAAAAATACACAAAAAAGAGCTACACCCAAACAACAAAGGTCATCTGATGTGGTACCGTTGAGTCTTGAAGATGCTGTTGTTCAATCCCCGCTTAAGAAACCAGGTCTGGATGATGCTGTGCAACTTTAGGCCCATCTCCAAGCTTCCTATTTTTTCAAACGTTTTGGAGAGGGTCATTTACACACAACTGTAATCTTTTCTCGCCAAAAACAATGTCCAGGAGGTTTTTCAATCTGGCTTTCAAAGCCCTCACAGTACAGAGACTCTGTTGAGGGTTTTTAATGACATCCTGTGGGCAACTCATGCAGGAGACCATGTGATTCTTGTCCTTCTAGATTTAAATGCTGCACTTGATACTGTAGGTTACATAAGATTTTTATTGTCCAGACTTATTGACCTGGTTCAGGTGATGTCTGGCAGACAGAACCGTGAATGTGATCTTATCTGGATTTACATCTGCCTCAGCTTTCTGTCTTGTGGGGTTCCTCAGGGATCAATTTTAGGATCTCTTCTCTTTTTCTTCTGCCTCCTTCCGATGGGCTCCATCATGAGAAAACATGGAGTTTCTTTCATTGTTATGCTGATGATAGTCAGTTACATGTTCCCGTTAACAAGACAGATTCATTAATAACACCACACCTGTCTTGTCTACATGACATCAGAGATTGGATGGATTGGATGGCCCTCAGCTTTTTCAGTTTTAATGACCAAAAAGCAGCAGTGATGGTGTTTGGTTCTGTGACCCCTCTAAAGTGGATTTGGGTCCCTTGGCTCCACATAAACAGTCTGTTTTAAAAGGGATAGTGATTTTAATCCTCACTCTCACATCAGCTCAGTGGTATAAACCAGTCGGGGCACTCCACTGAGGTGAAGATCCCAACAGCACTTTAAAAACAGTCATCTATGCTTTCATCACATCCCAGCTGGATTACCGTAACTCACTATACTTCAGGGTCTGCCAGTCGTTCCTCTCACATCTGCTGCTCGTGTCCTGGTGGGTTTGTGAAAGAGGGAGCACATCACTCCAGATCTGGCTTCTCTTCACTGACTGGCTGTTCATTTTTGAGTTCGCTTGAAGATACTTTAGTTTTTAAATCTTTGAGTGGTCTGGCCCCACCTTACCATACTGAGGCTTTCTCCCTACACTCCAGTAGGAGTGAATGAGCCTTGTTAGTCTGTGCTCTGAAGCTTTGGAACAAGCTGATAAATATCACACAAGCGTCTTCATTGTACATTTTTAAAACTCACATTTAAAGCCAAGCTTTTGCTCATGTATGAGATTTTACTCTGTCATTTTACATTCAAGTTTTATTGTCTTTTCTGTTTTTATCTTCAAGTTTTCATTTATGATGCTGTTATGTTTTCATTCACTTATTAAATGTCTTCTTATTATGCTCAGCTCTTATTGAATGGCGCCTTGTTCAATTGTAATTGTGTTAAAGCACTTTGTAAATAAAGATAATAATGATAAGCAAAGACAAAAAACAAACGAAAAAAAACAATCAAACAGAGAAATACATGTGCTCACTCAGACTGAATAACACAGAAAAACATTCAAACACAAAAAAGCCACACCCATAAGACAGACACACAAGTATACACATTACCGGACACACTAAAGATAGCACACAACGACACATACACACACACAGACTCAAAGAAAAACACGAAAAAGAGATTTACACACAAGCAAAAACAAAAATGAACGCACAATCAATTACACCAGTCTGCACATGGAATGGATGGATGTGTTCTTCTTTGCTTTCCTCTGACCAAGTTATCACCCATGAAACCGGTCTTTGTGCCATCAAGTTTTTCTAGAGGTTTTGAAATTCTTGAGGCCTTTTTCTTCTCGGTTTTGGTCTCTGAACATTCAGAGCCAGACATTTTTTTTCTTTCACAGGATTCTGACTCAGAGCATCTGCAGATACAAGTGGTGAGTCCAGTTCAGAAGTTGTTTCCAGAGGTCTAACGATTAACCAGCTTAATCATTTTTTAATTCCAACAATCCAACCAGATCTGTCTGAGGCATGCTATTAATCAAATCGACCATACCATTATAAAGTCATCTTAAAATTACTGATACGTTACCTCCAATCCTAGTCCCTGATTGGTCAAAGTTCAACTGGTAAATGGCGTGTACTTGTAAAGCGCTTCTCTACCTTCATTAAAGGCCCAAAGCGCTTTACAGTCACGGTCCCATTCCCACATTCACACACTGATGGAGGCTCCGCTGCTGAACACTGGCACCAACCTTCCATCAGAGGCAATGTGGGGTTCAGTGTCTTGCCCAAGGACACTTTGGCACATGAGCAGGTGAGGCGAATCAAACCTGCAATCTTCCAATCAGAGGTCAACCATCCTATACCACTGCACCACCACTGCCCCTTTGGACAGTAATGGCTGCGCGTTTTATTAGTAGAGCCCAAAAACAGACTTAATATAAGAAATGATCATTGAACAGGAGAGTTTTGAACATAGAAGCCCCCTCCAGCCCCTGTGAAGGTCACAGGGGGCTGCAGGGTGGGCATCATCAGACCTGATCATCAGACTTCCCATGGAGTTGAGTTGAAACCCGTTGAAAGTCAGGCAGTTCGCACACTTAGGGCCTGCAAAGGCTCCCGACGGTGCTCCTGCATCCTTACTGCCTCCGCCATGAAGAGGGAAGGTCAGTCAGTGATCAACTCCCCCCAGAGCAACATCCTTTTATTTGTAAGGGAATGACATTTAACTTGTTATTATTTCCTGGAAAAGATTAATGATAAATTGTCTATTATTTTTCCTTAAAAGTAAAAGATAAGGCTGCAGTCGTTGGGCCTGCAGGCAGGGAGCCCCCACTATGCAAAATGACAGCCAATTATCAGAGCCTGTTTGGGATAATGACTTTACAATGAATCCTCTTGATTGAAATGTAACTGCCACCCTCGGGCAAATAGGAGGGAGAAAAAGTTATGGAGGTGGCGAGCAGCTCGGCGTTCCTGCAGCCTGGCTGCTTTCAGCCGCACAGAAATACAAAATATGTGCAGGACAAAGGCAGAGATACACAAACGCTGATGAAAAAATTATGAAGGCGCAGAGCGCTGGCAGCAAACATAAATTAGCATATTCAGGGTAAATATGCAGACTCTTTACGATAATAAGAAGGGATTATTCAATTCAATGAATGTTAAATAGATGAGGAAAGGCTGTGTGTGTCTTATCTGCTCACAGCTTCATTTTCTCCTCACTCCTCCTTCCTGTCATCCGCCTCACCTGCTTTAAGTGCCGCTCACCTTATCCGGCCGCAAACCCACAAAGTCCACGTCACCCGAGGCCAGCATCACGATAAGCCCTTTTCATTATGCACGGGGGCCGATGGAGGACAAGATTGGGGGGCCTGCGTGCACGAGGCAAGCGCACGGATGCAGATTAAATAAACGCAGCAGAGCCGCAAAGAAAACACTTTATTCTGCAGAAAAACCTGAACGTTAAAGCAGTAAGTCTGTGAAAGCTGCAGTACCCCCAACCCGCCCAAGGCCTCACTTTAGAAAGAAAATGTCCTAAAATCACAAACTTTTAATTCATTTAGTGGCAGAACACAAACTTTTATAAGATCAGAAATGATACAACAGCTGCTTCTTAATCCTTATTACAATATGTTTACTCATTAACTTTATATGTTTGAAGGCAAAGTAAAAACCAACACAGCTCAGACTTTTTGTAACACTGCATTATTAAGAATTCCTTTTTTAACGCTGTAAAGTCCACTGCATCAAAGCATTGACAGAAGATTCCAGTTTTTTGGAAGTAAAATTAGTAAAACATTTTTAAACCTTAAACCTTTTAAACCTCAAACTTTTTAAACCTTTAAACCTTTGATGAAATCAAAAGAATGTTGCAATCTTTGCTCCAGTCTGATGCATTCACAAAAAGATCCTTTAATGTCTTCATTTTCCTGGTCAGAGTTTCCACCTGGCTTTAAACTATATGACTGAACAGCTGCGATTATGCTAGTTTTTTTTAGCTTCCCTCATGCTAGCTTGGGATTGTGAGGAAATATAAGCTAGCGGAAGAGAGTGTAAACAAAGGAATGCTGGGATTTTAACATATTTTTCCGTCAACAGTCTCACCATCGACCCAAAGGCCATTTTCTAATGAGCTCCGTCTGCTCAGAATAAAATACGTCTTAAATAACAACACAGATTTTTTTTTTTATTTTGGCAAAATCACAATTAAAAAGCCATTGGGAACGATTTTAAAATAGAAAATAGTGTAGTTAGAGTAGAATTCTAAGGAACGTTTGGATCATGCTGATGAAATAGGGGTCTCAGAAATGTGTGTATCAAATAAATATTACAAATTGTTATGTAAGGTTAAGTGTGACTTAGAACCTTTGATTTATGAAGCTTTTTTGAGTTTAAATCGAATTAAAAATACTTAACTTCACAAAAGTCAGGAAATATCCTAAAAAGGGTCAGAAAATAATCAAATCTGCCGTTAGATGAGATCATGTCGTCTGTTGTCACGGCTACATCTTATTTACATCCTTGAAATTGAAATCTGATTTTAATGTTCCCTAACTGTTATAAATCCTTTAAATTCCCATCTTTGCTGGGGAGTAAAACTTCACACACGCACGCACGCCGTTACCAAGGTGTCTGTTCTAAATCCTGTCTGGAGTCTGGAGCCCCCCCCTCAAAGAAGCAAGGCTGGGCTTTCTTTAAACTGTCATCTGCTGCCACCTGCTGTTCATCTCGGGCAGTGACAAAATCTGACCTTCAGCCTTACAGCACCCCTGTGTGCCCCCCACCCCCAGCAACAATACATTAGAAGACTAGTAGAACTCTCCATATATGTCAGTTTTTATGTGGAGGTCTCAAGCACAGCTGTCGTCACCCTTTTATGGATTCATTGTCAGCATTTTCACTTCTGTTTCACAGAAGTTAACAGTTAGGTTTGCATTCAAATATTTATTGCTTTTCTTGATTTTATATAAAAAGAGATAAAAAATAATATTCAATTCAGGCTGCATGGTGGCGCAGTGGTTAGCACTCTTGCTTCACAGTAAGCAGGTTCCCAGCTCAAGTCTTGAACCAGTGTCACCAATGGGGGACCTTTCTGTGTGGAGTTGCATGTTCTCCCCGTGCATGTGTGGGTTTTCTCTGGGGGCTCCGGCTTCCTCCCATCGTCCAAAAACATGCTTCATAGCTTAACTGGTGACTCTAAATTGTCACTAGGTGTAGATGTGAGTGTGCATGGGCGTGTGATTCCGGCCGTGCGACAGACTGGCGAGCAGTCCAGGGGTGTCCCCTGCCTTCGCCCATGAGAGGCCGGGTTAGCAGCCCTGGGACCCCGAAAGGGATAAAAGGGGTTTAGAAAATGGATGAATGAATTTAATAAATCATAGAAAATGTATGCAGATGTATAAAATACAGAAGTGAAAAAAGATAATTTTCCATTGAAAATGCTCTTACATGCACAACAACTACAATTGCCAGAGCCCCACCCATTCACATTTGGTATTATATAAAAGCCCCAAATGTCCTCTGTAGAAATCAAAAGGCCTCCATGCTGTGGTTGGGAGATATCCAGGTTAGAAGTGTCCTCTACAGATACCAAATTTGCATTGCTGGTATTCAAGAGGGTGTAAAATAATATAATTTCCCTCTGTAGAGATCACAATATAATATAATATAATATAATATAATATAATATAATATAATATAATATAATATAATATAATATAATATAATATAATATAATATAATATAATATAATATAATATAATATAATATAATATAATAGAGACAATAAAAACCCATGAAGCATGTTTTTGGACTGTGGGAGATGGCCGGTGTTCTCTGAGAAAACCTTCACATCCATGGGGAGAACATAACGTACAAATAACATAAACTCCAGACTGAACCAGACTCTTCTATATGTGAGGTGAGAGTGCTAACCACTACACTACCATACAGCCCTATGTAAAATGTGTCCATGTCATATATAAACACAATAACATGGTTAGCTCCGCCTGTGTCATATAAGTTTGAACCCTGCAAGTTTGAACCAATTCAGTTGTTGGGATAGGCTCCAGCAGCCCCATGACCCTGAAAGGCATTCAGCAGGATCTGAAGACGGATGGACATCCCTGAGCTGTTTTCCTTTTCTGCCACTTGGTGGTACTCTTTGGTAAGTCTTCCTTTCTCTCCTCCTACCCGCCCATCTGCCTGTTAGCCTCACAGCTTGCAGCCTGTAAGAAAACATTTCAGTTTCAAACGGAAACTGGAAAGAGAAAGCGCTGACAAGTGTGAGAAGGAGGGTTTAAGGCAGGAATACCAAGCTTAGCTTAGTCTGTGTTTTTTAGTTCAGTTCAGCAACCAGCTATTGTTTATATTTTATGACTGCCTTTATGTTTTTGTTCAGTTACCATGTGAAGCCCATTGAGACAGCTGGGTTGTAATATTGGACTATAAAGTTGCATTCAATTGAAAATGTGCTGAACGTGTCAAAGAGAAAAAACAAACACACTTTGCTATTTTCAATCAAACAAATTCCAGTAAAAGATTGTAAGGGTTGTGTGTAAAAATTAGAGTCCGGAGTCAGCAAATTATCCAAATCATCTGTTAGGAGTGAAGAATTAAACCAGCCATGCTATGATGCAACAGGCTTGGATATATCTGCGGTTTTATGCATTTATGATTAAAGCCTACATCCTCATCCGCTCCCCCTCCCACACTCACACTATAAAAAAGCCTGACATTAATTATTTGCTGTTTTGCAGGCGGGAGTCTGCCCTTTTGCTAAAGGAAGCCATTTATGTCTTTGCATGATGCCTGATTTTAAATGAGCCAAACGGTGATGAAGGTTCCTGCTGCTCTGAGCAGCTTTGAACCCACAGAGGAAAAGGAAAATGTGCAAAAAAAAGATGTCGCTAATTATTACTCTATAATTAGATTAAATTTAACATCTAAAATGAAAAGTTTGAAGATTGGCTATAAAAAGTATAAAAGACAAGAGCGACAAAAATATAAATATGCAAATGTACATGAAAAACAATAATACAACAGCAAGGAGCTTTGATGTTCTTGTCCACGTGAACACAGAGGGATGTGTCAGGAAGAGCATGAACACAAACCAAATCTCTAATATGAATCACAAACAGAACTTTCATACCAGATGCATCATCAACCTAAAGCCCACAATATCAAAGAATTGACAGACATTTTGAATTATTTGGAATTAAGATGTTTTTAAAACCATTTGATGAAATCCACAAACATACTTTTGAATGTCTTTTTTTATTATATATGGAGTGCCAGTTATGATACAGTAACTGAGAATTTTGTTTACAACAATAATAGTTTAAATAAAACAAAAATATTGACATGACTGTTCAGGTTTGAAACGCCTTATTTACTCAATCTCAAATGTAATCCACACATTTGTTATTCTATAGTCACAAATACATCTGCGACTGCGCGATGGGGAGGCATTGAAAGGATCTTCAACATTTCGTCCAGTTTTTTGAAAATCACTGGCAAGGTCATGAATGTAGACGGCGGCCGTCAGGCGGGTATGATGCTATTACAAAATCGGGTGACAACTGGGCAGCCACAGGCAGTGGCAGCCGGATCGCTGGCTGGCAGCAGCTCTGATTGGATAATATGTAGATGTTCATAAAAAAAACGAGTCATTTTGCACCACTGGTCATTAAAACTCAGATTTTGACCTCATAATCTTGTCAGTTTACAAGAAAGCACAATATTCTGTCTTTGCTTTTTCTCAGCATCAACCACAATCCGCCAATACACAGGTCTCGTATTCACTGTGGTGCTATCAACGCCATGATGTGTTTTGTGTGGTATCAGTGCTGCCTCCCCATTTGTACCCACGGTGGCTGGGATTGCCAGATGGACATCTGGTTATCGTCAGTCCCCCGCCACATGTCTACAGCCCTCATCGAGTGCTCGCACTGGCAGGTTAACGGCAGCACAGGAGCAGGAGGGTGACTGGAGGGTGGCAGTCTGAAATTGAAAGATCATCTGACAATTTTGAGGACCTCCTATCAGTCAATTATCACGCTGCTGCCTTCCTGCCATCCGCCTGTCTTCAGATTACCACTGCGCCACCTCCAAATGTTCCCGAGTGGCCACTGATCGATATCAACTTTTAGAGAAAAATCATCCATCCATCCATCCATCAATCCATCCATCCATCCCCTCCATCAATCCATCCCCTCCATCCATCCATCCATCCATCCATCCATCCATCCATCCATCCATCAATCCATCAATCCATCAATCCATCCATCCATCCCCTCCATCAATCCCCTCCATCCATCCATCCATCCATCCGTCCCATCCATCAATCCCCTCCATCCATCCATCCATCCATCCATCCGTCCATCCATCCATCCATCCCATCCATCCATCCATCCCATCCATCCATCCATCCATCCATCCATCCATCCATCCCCTCCATCAATCCATCCCCTCCATCCATCCATCCATCCATCCATCAATCCATCCATCCATCCATCCATCCATCAATCCATCCATCAATCCATCCCCTCCATCCATCCATCCATCCCTTCCATCCATCCATCCCCTCCATCCCCTCCATCCATCAATCCATCCCATCCATCCACCCATCTTCTTCTGCTCATCCAAGTCCGAGTCGTGGGGGCAGCAGTCTAAGCAAAGCACCCAGACTTCCCGCTCCCCGGCCACTTCCTTCAGTTCCTCTGGACTCCAAGATGTTCCCTGGCCAGCCGAGAGACATAGTCTCTGTAGTGTGTCCTGGGTCTTCCTCTGGGCCTCCGCACAGTGGAACCTGCCCAGAACATCTCTCCAGGGAGGCGTCCAGGAGGCCTCCTGACCAGATGCCTGAGCCACCTCAACTGGCTCCTCTTGATATGGAAGTTTAGTAGCTCTACTCCGAGCTCCTCACAGGTGAGCGTCCAGCCAGCCTATGGAGGAAGCTCATTTCGGCAAATCTCTAAATTTGAACTTTTTCCTAAAACCTCCCCGACCGCCGTGCAGAATGGAAAAATGCAACTGCCGTTTCCCGATTACAAATGCTGCTGTGCAGTCACCTGCTGAATTTTTCTGAAAAACTTGCAAATATGTCACCACACAGTCGCATTTGGGATGTATAGCCTATAGTCTAACATGGTGTAGCTGTACTTTAAAGAATTCATTATAAACTAATTTTGCATTATTTTAGTACAGAAAGTCTGCAAAGTCATTAAAAAATAGAAATTAGCTAAACTTTTCCCACCAAGTGTTTTTGAGATTTCATGGAAGCTGCCATTTTAAAATGAGCATGAAAGGCCCATCTACTGCCCCTAGTGGAATGATGATGAACTACAGGGCAGAACGCATGGACTAAGTTCTATACTAGGGATGGGCAACTCCAGGCCTCGAGGGCCACATTCCTGCATGGTTTCCAACACATCATGCTCTGGCATGTTCTAATTGGCTGGACATACCTGAAGCAGGTAATCAGTCAGGACTAGGGCTTGGATATCTGGAAATCATGCAGACACTGCGGCCCTCGAGGCCTGGAGTTGCCCATCCGTGTTCTATACAATGAATTTTAAGGAGAGTTTTGATCATGATAATTACATAGTTGTCCTAAAAATGCCTGTACCAAAAATATTGTGATTGGATATCTAGGGCTACCACTGGCAGCCACAGCTGCTGTTTCGATCTACATTGTTACTCTACAGACACGGTGGTTTAGTGGGGTGAGGAATTCATGTTTTAGTAAAAGACGATCACCATGAACACCAAACTGCAGGTGACTCATGAGCACAAACAGCAATGATCTCAGTGACGGCCTCTCCACTGCTCTGCCTCTGAAAGCTTCATGCATGAGAGGATGTGGGACGAACGCTCCACTGCTCTCAGGACAGGAAAGTGCTTCATCTTTGTGTCTCTTCTGGAAAATCTCTGAGGGGAACATTACTGAAGTTCCTTTAGACTTGGAGCTAGCACTGCCTTTTGTACATGTGCACCCCCCCGCCATTATGCTGTCCTTGCCTGGTTCAGTAAAAGCCTCTGAGGCAGGGGAAGGGCTGCTCGAAGAAGAAAGCAGGAAAACACGTTACAGGATCTTTTCTGACCTTTTTTTACTGAAGATTTAAAAAAATCTGAAGTCATCAAAAACGTTCACATTCCACACTTAGAAAACAAACTGATCATGATACAAAAAGACGTTCCATTTACTATTAAAACATGTTCAGCCCATTTCTGAACTCTAAACTTTAGCTTGTCACACGAGACAGTCACGGTGGTGGCATCATTTCCACTCAACAGTTCGGTACGGTTTGGTTTAGCATGGTCCGGACAACGCAGGTGAGCGAATCCACTCAAAGTTGAACCGTCATGGTACACGAGGGGTGAAGCTACCAAGAGGAACAACCATAGAGGTCAGCAGCAATGAACCAGCAGCTCATTTCTGTCCGCTTGGCTTTTGGTACTTGGTTTGGTACTTTCACCAATCAACAGGTTTCAATAGTCGCTCTGCCCTAACTGGTCCGCTCCATTTTTCTATGGACCTAGAACCAACAGAGGCTCCAAAATGGTATGCTTTGGTCTGGCTTAATGGGTAAATTAATGGGTAATGGGTAAAGTGGGAACACTCAAGTACCAGTCTGGACTGTACCAAACCGCTCAGTGGAAAAGAGGCATTACCATTTTTAGCTACTAACGTGTGCGGATTTGAAGACAGTTCTGAAAATGTGAAAATTGATTGATTTGGTTTTCAGGTGTTTTTTTTTTATTTTGGTCATGTTCTGTTTGCTGTTTTAGCCAGTCAGGCACACCAGATTTATATTACTGATTCTTAGTGTATTCAGAGACCCACTCTGATGTGTTTTTAACATGTTCTTGTAGCATTTATCTGATGATGGGAACATAGAAAGAAAATTAAGCTTACAATTGTGTTTTTTGAGTATATCTTTAGTCAAATTGTTGTGAATCTGGAGCAGACAAAAAAAATGCAGTTTGAAAAGCTTTGTTGTTATGTACAAACTACAATTAGCTCCCTGCTCCTCTCCATTCTGATACATTCACTTGTAGACGAATAGATCCATGTCTTTGTTTTCCTCAGTTGGAATCTGGATCAAATCTGTAAGACTGGGTAGCTCCAAAATTGCTCGGTATTTTTGTTGCAGCGCTAATATTATCTTGGGGTTGTGAGGGTCTGTAAGCTAGAGGTAGATTTCTGATGAACTCCTGCCACTCTTCAGAAACTATGTCAGAAAACAACACAAGTTCTTTGATTTTTGCTCAAAACTGCATAGTGAAAATTAAAAGATCCCTGGGAACACTTTGAAAAAGGAGCAAAAGATGATCTGAGTGGGACTGAGTGTCTGTTTTTTCAGTTCTTCATTGTCAGGTCGTCTGCTTTGTCACATTTTTTATTCTGTATGGGTTTTGTCATGTTAAAGTTTATTTCTTAAATGTTCGGTCTCCTGTATCTTGAGTCCGATGCCACCAGCTCCTGACAGAAAATATGTAACCATGTTAACCATCAAAACAGTTTTTTGTAATGATGTTTGGGACAGTATTTTGCACAGATCAATTGCCATTATCATCTCAAAAAGCTGGAGTTTGCCTGAAATGATTGAGTGCATAGCAGATTAGTGTAGATCATCATCTGGATCTTTGGTGGTTTCTGATTAAAAATGGTAAAATCTTCAAACTTTGTTGATATAAATTTAGTTTCTTAAGCTGGTGGTGACCTGATTAAAGGAGCTGATACACTAAACACCAGGGAGTCGATGGCATTTTGATGACGAAGTTGTTTGTGTGCAATGGTGGGGTCAAAAGCCAGATCTACAGAGAACATGAAAACAGTTTGAGTGGAGGATCAACAGCCTCAAAGATCTTGGAGATCAATCACAAATCCCTTAAGCTGCCTGGTCAGAGCAGGGAGCATGTGACTCGCCCCATTCATTTTCTACGTCAGAAATATTGCATATCTTCTAATAGTAGACCCTGCGTTTATTCCAAATATTTGGCAGCCGCCCTGGAATTTACTAGAAACCCACCACTATTGTAAGATGCAGTGGTATGGTAATCTCGTTTTCAAATGGCATTTTTCATCTCCTTCTGATTCACAATGATTTGAAAATAGAAATACTCAGATAAATATCAATATATGCCCTATATCATCAAAAAAATGACACAAGAACATATTCAAAACACAGTTTTTATCTGAGTGGGTCTTTAAAATTGTGGCGCTGGAACCTGGATGAAAAAAATGTAAGATTGTGAGTTTCAGGTGAGGGAAAAGGAGGCATGGATCTGCATGTTCTAAATAGCAGGTAGTAATTACAGGTGTCTGTGGACCGCAGTTGGGGTTGTCTGGAGTGGAGTCACTTAAAGCAGGATAATTCATGGATTTGAGCTCATGAATTCTGGTTTTCAGTGGCGATCTGATGGTGAGACCTGCTGTCCCATCACTCCAAGCACCAAATCCTCCTGCTGCACCCCATTTCTGAACTTGATCATTGGCACATTTGAAGCACACTTGAGTCCCTTTAGACCCCCCCCCCCCCCCACACACACACACACACACACACACACACACACACCCCCACACACACACACACACGCACAAACCTCATGCTTTCTCACCCCCATGCTGTGACACAGCTCCCTGTCTCCTGGCAACCAGCCCTCTTGAGGAGGTGGCAGCACTCTAGCGGCCACCCTCACTTGTGCACATTCAATCCCCCACCACCTCACATGCCCCCTGCCCCCATCCGGATGCTTCTGCAAAGAGCAAATGTTCTGCAGAGAGAAACTTTTCTCTCTTCCTTTATCGAGTCGGTAACACTTTATAATAACTACCCGAACAAATCATTATTAAACTGTTAGTTATCGAGTTATAAATGACCTGTTCAATAACAGTTAACAGTGTAAGGATTTATGAATGTAGGGTTAGAAATAAGGTTAGGTTTAATTAGAAATGTTCCTCATTTACTAACAGTTGATTAATAAGGAATAGCTACAACTTTTAAAAAACAAACAAACAAAAAAAACAGTAACATGTAT
Organism: Oryzias celebensis; assembly: GCA_014656515.1. NCBI lineage: Eukaryota > Metazoa > Chordata > Actinopteri > Beloniformes > Adrianichthyidae > Oryzias > Oryzias celebensis. Next base: position 31,794,167 of record BNCR01000005.1, on the reverse strand, counting down.
AAAATATTAACTGATTCTTAACAAGTCATAGTTAATATATATATATATATATTATATATATATATATATATATATATGCCTAAAAAGAATGAAAATCATGTTTAAATCAGACCTATGATTAGGTTTAATAATTGTTGTTTAATGATTTTTTAAGCTAAACCTCAACATAACAAAGTTGATGGCATTAAGGTAGACATATTCAGTCCACTTTAAGGAGGTTGTGTGTTCATGTGTCTGACTCACTGACCAAAACAGGAACTACAACAAAGCAAGTTACTGTCAATTTGTTAGAGGGGAGCTGAGTCTGACAGACGGGCTCATCTGCACCCCCACACTCTGAGGTGGATGCTGTGACCCAGAGCTTCCTCTGACCTGCAAAGATTTGAGAAACAAACTCCAGAACCTCCACCCCAAATAGAGCTGGCCAAAAAATAACATCTGAGTTTTTCATTCCAAATTTAATTTTTCATTTTTATCAATTATTTTCTGCCTCCTTTTACTTTCTTTAACAAAAATCCCAAATGACAGAATATTTTAACAAAAACTATTTTATTTTAGCACCTCCTTTGGAAATATGCTCAAACTGAAGCTGTCAGCGTTAATGCGTTAGTGCACGTGATTAATCTAGAAAAATTAACACTGTATTATTTATTAGCGTAGATTAATTACACGTCCGGCTTTTGTTTTGCGTCAGATGGTTCAGGATTCCACGGCTTGCGTCAATTTCTGAAAATGCACTTCATTGGGCATTACTTCACTTATGCCACAGTCACTTACAAATGAAAGAAACATTCAATCAATTTTTAGTAATTTATTCTTGTTTTTTTTTTTTTTATTTAGATCGCTTTTTTACAAAATCAGACTATTTGATTGGTGGTGCATCCTGTTGTCACTGTAACACAACAACGCGTCGCTGGACTGGCGGACCTTGACTGCAGCAGCAAAGGAAAGTGATATATATGCTGATCATCACGATAGGTTCAGTAAAGCATCAGTTCAGAGAAAATTCACCTCTTACCGCTAGTTTTTGTTTACATGACAAAGCAAAAGTTTGTTTCATAGAAGCCTGCGCTGTGATATAAAACATTTCTGCTTTGTGACCGGAAGTACTTTTTTAGGTGTGCATCAACACCCAGCAGCCAATCAGATTTGCACCACGTGCACACAAATTACATTTCTGTGATATCTGAGTTACCACTTTACAAAGTAAAAACATTTCAGACAATAAAAATGAAGGAAAGTTGTTCTCTCTGGCCTTTTAAGCCTCATATTGTCATATAAAGTATAACTGGTAAAGCATTGTGATTAATCTTCTCCATTGGACGGACTCTCCTCTATAGTAGCCTGGCATGGACTTTCCTGGGGAGGCTAAGGAGTGTGATTCCCCGGTAGTTGGAACACACTCTCCAGTCCCCTTTCTTGAAAAGGAAAACCATCTGTCAACCATCCGTCTGTCAGTCCAGTGGTACAGTGTCAGCCAAGACACTCCCACAGCATCCAGAGACTTGAGGTATTTGAGGAACCTCATGAACCTCATCCACCTCCTGTGCCTCGCCACCAAGGAGTTCATCAATTACCGTGGTGACTTCAGCCGAAGTGACGGACAGCCCCACCTCAAAGTCCTCAGTCTCTGCGTCTTCAAGAGAAGGATTGAGGAGATCTTTGAAGTTTTCCTTGCACCGCCCGAGAATGTCTCCAGTTGAAGTCTGTAGCTCCTCACCTGCACTGAAAACGGTGCCGAAAACAGTGCAGAAAACTGCTTCCTCCATCTGAGGCGCCGGACGGGTTCCCCGAATTTCTTCTAGGCCAAGTGATAGTCCTTCTCCTTTGTCTCACCGAACTCCTCGCAAGATCGAGTTTTTGCCTCCACAACAGCCTGGGCTGCAGCTCGCTTAGACTGCTGGTACCTGTCAGCTGCCTCTGGAGTCCCACAAGCCAGCCAGACCTGATAGGACTCCTTCTTCAGCTTGACAGAATCGCTTCCTTCCCTTACTTATATTAATATAAGTGTAAATACATTCTTCTTGATGAATAATCTGCACTTGAACTGAAAAAGTAGTAATAGATGCGAAGAACCAGATTATAACTATGTAAACTATGTATGGGGGGGGGTATGGTTTGGTACTGTTTAATGAATTCATTTTTCAATGGAAACACTCAAAATACCTGACTGTACCGTACTGGACAGCTCAGTGGAAACGAGGCTTTAGATATTATAAATCATGGCTAATTCAAAGCTTACAGCTATAGATATGCATTATGCATCTGATAGAGATCTACTGTAAATCTCAGTTTAGATCTCTAACAGACGACTTTCCCACAGGTAATTTATTTGCGGTTCCATTATGCCTTGTGCATCATAAAGAAGCTGCTTGGGTCGTTTTTCCCACCTGAAACATGAGGTCCATTAGTTATCTAATAAACATCTACAGTAGATGTCCATTACATATTACTATTGTACATCGACAATATCTATTAGTTATCTGACAGACATCAATGTCTCTTAGATGACTAATATGCATCTGTTGTTGTCGTCTATTGGACATCTCAGGAAAATTCTATTACGTTCCTTTATTTGTTACAAACAGGCAGGCAGACAGCTGGATCCAACCGCAGTAGGTTTATTGGACAGACTGGGTTGACAGAGCAGGAGTCAGACACCACTATAAGTCAGTAAAGCTAAGGCAGAGTTGGTTAGGCAGAGGTCAAAAAGGAGCATAAGAGTTTTAGCGATCAGACTTCGGATAGCATAGTTTAGGCGTGGGTCGGGGCATCGAGTTTGAGCTCTGACTGCTGACACTATTACTACTATAATAGTAACCATTACTACACTATTACTATCAAAAGTGTTCTGCAAGATATCTGCTTATAGAGGTCCACTACACATCTACCTCTAGACATCTAATCTCTGGATTCTGTTAGGATACTTTTTTAAACATTTATCAGATGCAAAATAGAAAAGCCAAGTCAAACATGTTTCCATCGACGTGATTCTAGGGTGGCGTCATCTTTTTTCTCTTTTTAATATCAAATATTGATATGACAACATTTGAGTGGAGTCCACTTTTTTCTTAATCTATAAATGTAAATGCAAGTCTTTACTTTGAGCACTTTGAACAACTAGACACTGATGTGCAGCAGAAGATAAGAAAATGTGCTTTAGGCTCTTGTTTTTGATTGATTGATTGATTGATTGATTGATTGATTGATTGATTGATTGATTGATTGATTGGTTGATTGATTGATTGATTGATTGATTGATTGATTGATTGATTGATTGATTGAGTGATTGATTGAGTGAGTGAGTGCGTGATTTCAAACATTAGTTTTAGACAATACAAGGGAAAAAAATCATGCAGATTTATCAAACTCATTACAGAAATAATGAAATGCATTGATTAAAAAACCAAACAAAGACAGAATTGAGTCACATTGATTCATTAAACACATTGACTATTAACTAAAGTCGAGGAGAGCTTGATTTATTGCTTTAAAAAGAGTTGGAAGAAGCAAATTTACATAATCCCACTCTGACTGAGTTATTTCATTTTGTAGTTTTTAATAGTTTTTGTAACCTGGTTCTGATCAGATCAAGGGAAGATTTTTTTCAAGTAACAAAATCGAGTGCTTATTGGTTGCTGATTATTCTTAAGAAAACTTTCTATTGTGATTTCAGTAAACTGTGATGACATGAACCAGACATCATGTAACAGATGTGCAATACTCATTGATTATAATCAGAAAACAATGTCATATTAATCCAGAAATCATCTATACATTGCAGATCGAGTTTTCAAGTAACAAAAGGGTGCTTATTGATTATCCCCTGAGATAATTCTTATAGTGCCAGTAAACAGGGATGGTTAACAATATGTAATAATCATTGATTATCATTATAACACATCACATTAATCCAGTAATCACTGCTACAAACTGAAGGTCAAGTCAAGAAAATCAATAGCTTATTAATTTTAATTTAAGTGTTTCAGTAATTATTCTAATAAAAATCCACTCTGACAATAGATTTAACGTTTTACCACCATTTTGTTCAGTTGCATGACAAGTTAAAATTTAGGCAGAAATATATTTGTTGGATTGTTGTTTTGATGCAAGTTTCTGAGACCTTTAATTTCAATAGAAATGTTTGCAACTTCTTGGAATGTAGAACTTTGAATGTAGATTACTAGTTCTCTGTGAACAAACAGGCTGCACAGTGGTGTAGCGGTTAGATTTTTCACCTTTCAATGAGTAGAATCTGGTTCAAATCCCACCTGGGTAATTTCTGTACAAAGTTTACATGTTCTCCCTCTACAGGTTTGGATTTTCTCATGCTTTTCCAACACTTTAACAAGCATATTTCATAGGTTTACGGATGTCTGCGAATTGCTCCTGTGAGTTTGTGTGGCCCTGTGACAAACTGGTGACCGTTTTAGAGTGTACCCCACCTTCAACAGTAACTGGATTGGAATCAACAAACCCGTGACCCCATGAAGATGAATGGAAAGACGTCAAATTGGAGTACTTATTTTATATCAAGTCAATGTTTAAAAAGTACTCTTATAGACATCTAAAAATATCCCCAGATTAGATGTCTACAGGTATGTGTGTAGTAGAGCTATATCAGTAGGTATCTCTCAGAACACTATTGGTAGACGTCTAATAGAAGAATAAAATTGAGTTTTCAGAGATGTGCGGAAGACATCAACAGTAAAGGATGACATTTGTTTCGGGATTCCTGTGGGATAGAAGTCATCTCTGCATTGATCACTGGACCAGGACAGGACCAAGTTCTTACGGGAGCGGGACCCAATGAAACGGCTCTCAGGGCATCTCTTCAGAGTGAACGACACGTCTTCCTATGAGCATTTTTTTAAAGTCACCCTCTTGCGTTTTCCTCTTCAAGCCGCATCAATGCATATGGGCTTTTGCCTATGGTTTGCCAGAGCGGGTAGTGTTTGCTCTATGGCAATCGAAAGGGGTCAATAATCTTGCGCTGAGCAGAGGCGGGGTGGGGGGTGGGGGGCATTACAGGAACAGCAGCCCATGAACAAGGTATGATCAAGATGCAACAAACTACAGCAACACCAAAACGTAAAGAAAATGACGGAGAGCAAGAAAAGAAGCAAAATCAAGAAGCAGTTAATTGTATTGATACTACAAAGGAAGAGTGTAGTGTCTGCAGTAAGTCATGTAATCTAGAACAGGCTCCCCAACCAACCTGTTGAGGAGAACCTTCTTTAAATATGTATTTCTAAATGCAAACCTTTGTATGTGAATAAAAGCATTTTTTTCTGGTTGTGCACATTTTAATTTGTATTTTGTGTTGTGATTGCAGTGTTTTCTGTTGTTTTACTTCAAATTTGTTTAAAAGGAAAAAAACAAAAAATCTGTTTAGATAAAAGTTGAATTGTAAATACTTGTTTTTATTTATCATTTATTTTGTACATTTTATCTGGAAGAAGTAAATAACAGCCGATATATATTATACACTTCTATGAATAAAAACACTTTTTTACATTAGTTAATCATTTTGTGCATAATTTTATAAAGCTGTTGATAATAAATTAAATAAAGCAACAAAGAAACCTAAAGAGCTGTTTGGGAGCCGAAAGAGTCGGCTAACGTCCACTAACGAGGACAGAAAAAGTAAAGGCTGAACAAGTTTGTAGTTTTCTAATAATATGCCTATAATGTAACTCATTTGAAAATATAACATTACCCAGAAGCCATCAGTGTTCCTAGTGTTCCAGTTTCCTGCTTAAATCTAAAGTGTATTGATGGCAGCGATGGAGAGAATTACAACCATGGCGAGTTTCATGACAGAAAAATGACATCCAGAAAAGAGTAAAGATGAAAGACTCTTCAGTTAAATTCAGAAAGCTGGTAGGAAATTCAGACGGAATAAATAAATGTATGAGAGCTGAGTGTGATGGTGATGTAACGTCATATGCAGCTTTTAAATAAAAATTACAATTTAATTTGCCTTACAAATTAAAACCCAAAACGTCACAATAAAATTACAATTTCATATAATGTTTTACATATCAAAACAAGACAAAAATATAAGGGAGCGGGATTATTTTGAACGGGAGTGGGAGTCAGATTATCGGGAGTGAGGCGGGACAGGAGTGAAACTCTACTCCCGTCATCCTCTAATCTACAGTATATTAGGTCATCTAATAGACATCCTGTGCCTGGTTGGGAATAAATCAATCAATACACTTAGATTTAAAAAGAAAACTTGTGAAAACTAAGTAGTTTACAGATTGTTTGTTTTTGATTATTTTGTTTAATGTTCTCAGGTTTTATATTTGGTTTGAAGAAAAACTATTTAAAATAATTGTCTTAATTCTGAACTTTATCTCTGGACTCTGCTCAGTTTCTGCGCCTTCTCTTCCTGTGTGTGTGGGGGGTGTGCGTACCTGTGCGTGTCTCAGCGTGTGGGCGCTAGCGCGTGTGTGCGCGCATATGCATATCATGTCTCTAAATGTGTGTGCGCGCACGCGCGCGTGGATGATGCGCGTGTAAACGCAGTAGTCAGTTTGACAGGGACACGCGGTTGACACCAGCCGCGCGTGCTGTGAGCTTGCTGCGCTCACATTTGCCGCGCTGATGAAGTGACGTGAGTCGTTGACGAAGCTCCATAGCAGCTCCTGAAATAGCCTGTACCTGCCCCCCCCCAAAGCCTGAGCAGCAGAAGCGCTTCAGCACCACGGCTCTCTGGACAGCTCCTTCCACAGCGACTCTTCTTGGCTGAAACTTGACGGGGGGTGATGGATGCTGACCGACCTGCAAATGTTTCCTTTCTTGATTTCGTGGGGGGGGTCCAGCTTCTCCAGGGGGAGGACACCAGGACTGTCATGCCGGTTATCCTGGTTGCAATCTGCGTTTCTGGAGCGGTGGGGAACTTACTCGTCCTGCTGATTTTTGTGCGTGATTTCAGGAGCGGGAAGGGCTCGGAGGTGAAGGCGCTGCTCGCCTCTTTGGCCTCCACGGACTTGGCGATTCTGCTGCTGTGCGCGCCCGTGCGCGCAATCACCTACTACAAGCAGTCCTGGATCCTGGGGAGTTTTGTGTGCCGCACCACAGACTGGTTCCAACACTCGTGCGTTGTTGCAAAAACTTTCATCATGGCCGTGACCACCAGAGCTAAGCACACGGTGGTGCCACGCACGGCCACGGGGTCCTTTTACAACCCCACGTGGATCCACGGAGCTTTGGCGTTCATTGGTGGGGTGTCCATGATATTTCCAACCCCCAGCTGCTGTTCGCCGCGCTGTTGCCGCGCGGCCACGGCGCAATCTGCGTCTCCGAGATGCCGGTGTGCGCCTCCGACTTCATGAGCTTGTTCTACAAGTTCTACCCCACCGCCGCCTTCGTTCTTCCGGTCACCTTTACGCTTGCCTACTACATCAAGACGCTGTACACCGCGGTGAACCACGCGCCCAGCGCGAACCACCAAAGCAAAGTCATCCTGGTCCTGCTGTGTCTGAGCGGCTCCATCGGGCTGATGCTGCTGCCGGAGTGGGGGGCGTTCACCTGGATCAGACTCGGGTACAACACCCCCCCCGTGGGTCTGATGATGTTTACGCAGGCTCTCCTGTACGCCTGCAGCTCCCTGTCGCCGGTCATCTTAATGACCATGTATGACGACGTGCGTCTGGGGCTGGTCACCCTTTGGTTCACCGCCACCTGCAGGAGCAGGAAGGCTCCCAGCAAATGCCCCAAGAAGGAGGGGAACGGGTCAGAGGTCACAGCAAACGCCGTCGCCAACGCGCTGTCCCAGCAGAAGGAAAAGACCTTCCCGGACGTGGAGCACTTCTGGACGGGGCGCAGGAACACGCACGTGGACGACGAGCACGATCCAGTTCCGTGGGAGAAGGAGGAGAAAATGCTGTGACCCAGCGAGATGAGACGTCCGTTGTCGAGTTGGTTTTTGTGACTGTAGAGGCCCGCGTGCTTAGATTTAAAGAAACTTGTAGAGATGTTTTGATGTCATCCGTGTTTCTGAGTTTCTCTCTCTTTCCTGCGCGTTTTCTGCAAACGTCTTTCTAAGAAATTGTAAATATGATGCAGTGATTGTTTCTGTGATAAAAAAACATTCTATTCAAACAAACCTGGACTCTTTTTTTTCTTGCTGATCACCCCTCCACAAATGTAATGGCAGATTAAACACACATCCATCAAATCACTAATCATTTCTCAAAATTGCAATGTAATCCACATCATTTAGGTCAGCGTATATTTTCAGAGCAAGCTGCATGTTTCTAAAGCTTTTGTTTAATATATGATGATGCTTTTCCTTTATAATCCAGCTAAGTCCATCAGGTCAGACATGTTCTTGATTCATCAAAGTCAAACCTCCTGCTTCAACTCAGGGAAGATGCAGCCTTTTCTACTTTTGATGTCCACAGACGGACGGTGGACCTATTACTTCACAGACCCTCGAGTAGCAGCAAAAAAAGTGTGAGGAGGGGTTTGTGTGCCAGTCATTAAACACACGCGTTCCTTATTTTCTTGTTCCTGACCTCCTCTTTATTGGTAATTCCACTGAAGTTCACTTTTAAATGTATTTAATGGTTTGTATCAGCTAATAACCTGCTTAAGATGCATTACAGCTCTAAGTTGACAGCTGATTGTTTGTTTGCTACTAATTAGGGGTTAACTGACTTAATTGATGAATCCATTTATATTCCTATGACCAGATTGTTGTTAATCTAGTTGACAAACACCATTATAAAATCATTTGAAAGTGAAATAAATGGATTGTATCGACCTGCACTGTTCAGCGTCCAGGTATTTATCTTTGAGTCAAACTCAGGCTAAAGCTGAATTGCTTCCCTACCAGCCTCTGGCTCTTCCCTTTTGTTCCAGTTGTAGGGCATTTGAAGCTGTAGTGGCGTCTTTTTAAGGAGGAGCCATAGCAACTTAAGGTCAGATATCTCTTTGTCATTTGGGGGATCCCCCTCCAAACTTGTCAGTGGAGGAGAAACGCATTTCTTACCGTGGATGTGCTCTGAAGCACAAAAATTTACATTTAAATGTAATCATTTTATTCATCAATGCGACACATAAAGGGGTTTTTGTTTTTGCGTGACTTTTTAAAGTTGTAAAACTGATGTGTATTTTCTGAGCGCTGGCAGCTACGTGCAAATGTAGACAACCTGCAACTATGATGACATCATTGAGTGGACGTAACGTCTGAATGTGAAGACAGTTTTTTTCCGTGTTTAAATGTAAGGATGGGGAGAAGTCATAGGGGCAGGGGAGCAATTTTATATAAAAATGTCCTGAACTGATTTCAGATCAGTGAATTGTGTCAAATTAGATTGTTCAAAAATACCCAATATGGACTATGAGTCATATCATCAACCACAAATGATGACACGAATCGAATTGTTGTTAAAATGAATCTAATTGTTTGTTTACATTTTTGTTTTTCATCTTTCCCAGCATGCTTTGCTCTTTTTGTCTTCTTGTTTTTCTCATTAGTTTTTTGGTGTGTTACATGTATCTCTTGGATTTCTGTGTCATATTTAAGTTTTGTTTTCCCCAAAATGCATCTGAGACCTCTTTAGCATTGACTTACACCTGAAGTTTGATTTGCTTCATAATTAAACTAATTTCAGTCATCAATCTTCAACTTAAGATATAAAATGGTAGATAGTGTACACTTAAATAGAACTTTCTCAGAAGGCCCAAAGCAGTGTACAGTCAGTCACAGTTCCATGATGGAGGCTGACACCAACCTGCAACCACCAGGAGCGATGCAGGGCCCAGTGTCCTGCCCAGGGACACCCCAGCACATGGGCGGGAGAGCGGGACCCAAACCTGTGATCTCATGATTAAGAGTTTGACCACTCTACCTCAGCACCACGCCCGCCCATAAAGATCCTTTTGTCATTTTGTTAGACGTCAATAATAAATCTAAATGTAAAAGCAGCCTGGACCAAATCAGGAGAGCCTATGCCCAGGACAAATGCGTTTATTTTCCTCAATGAATTACTTATGTGCGGGGGTCAGGCAGGAGCTATTACCAGGCGTCCCCCCGCCCTCAATCTTGTAACCTTTCCTTTTACCGAGGCAGACTAAAATGTCAAATCTACAGGGGTGTCAGAACCATGGGCGGCTGCGGCTTTGCTCATAAACAGACCCAGACAGAGAGCAGCTTCTTCTGACGAGCGATAAAAAGGTGGCGTGATTGACATAGAGGCATGTGTGAATGGTGGCAGGGGGGAGCACTCACCCCAACCCGCAATCATTTACTCATTCAGAAGAAAAAGTGAGGCAGGCATTTTTAAAAAGGTCAGCTCTGACTTTTTGAAAGTGATGATGTTGGTGTGAAAATGCTGCTGGTCTGCTGTTCATACTTTGGCTGTTTGTCTCCAAAAGCCATTTCAGCAGAGCTGCAGACTGCAGTGGAGGACATAAGTATTTGACCCCTTATTGGTTTTGTAGGCTTGCCCATTTAAAACTAAATGGACATTCTGTCATCGTAATGGTAGGTTCATTTGAACAGTGAGATAGAAAATCACAAACAAAATCAAGAAATCCACAGGAGGAATGTTGGTCCACTGTTCTTTGCAAATGACTTACAAATCATTCAGATTTGATGACTGTGGAAACTCTGAGCTTCAGATCTCTCCATAGGTTTTGTAAAGGACTGAGTTCTGGAGACTGGCTGCACCACTCCACGAGCTTGATATGCGGCTTCTTCAGTCATGCCTTGGTTGCTGTGGCTGGATGTTTTGGGTCATTATCCTGTTGGATCACAAAAGAGCCAATCAGTTCTACACCTGACACAGTGCTTGAGGATCTATTGGAGAATTCAAATCCAATTCAGATGTGTTTTGTGGATTTGAACAAAGGTCTCAATCTTGTCCCTTGTGCCCACAAAGCGTGAAAGGACGTGCTTCAGAGTTTGAGTCGTCTTACTTGCGGATAGGAAAAGGAGCTTGTGAAAATACCTACTTGATTAAAAAAATGTGTTCTTTAGTGTGCCAAACGTAATATATGATCATATATAAGGATATACGCTAGTTTACTCTGAAAGGTTTAAGAATACCATGATATAGGCCCTTTGAAGGGCTGCAGGATTCCAACTTTCCTTTTGCAGATGGTGTTACTCTGTTGGCTTCACTGAACCGGGACATTTATTGTTCACTGGGGTGGTTGGTTCACAGTTCAGTTTGAAGCAACTGGAATGAAATTTGGCACCTCTGAGTCAGAGGCCTCAGTTCTTAAAAACCCATTCTGATGAAAATTGTTCTTGGAGTTTTCATCATGTTTTTCCAGTATTTTTTCTTTCATGATGGAGGATATATGCGCAGAAATTATGATGACATTTGCATTTCCAAGTATTTATTCGAATCCTGGTGAATCAGGAGCAGATGCAAACATGCTATTGGACAAAGTCTGTGGAGGTGACATGGGTGGTAGAGTGAGCAGGCCCCAAGCTCCCTATAATGTTAGGTTGGGAGTGTGAGTAAGCTAGTGGGAGAGTGTGTAAATAAAGGGATGATGGGAAATGAGGGCGGCCTTACTCCACCCCAAAAGTCCCACTCACAACCCAGAGGTGAATTTCTAATGACCTACTGCTGCTCTCCAGAAACTGTCCCAGAAAATGACACAATCTATGGGCTAAAAACAGCTTAATTGTAACCAGGAAACCACTGAGAACACTTTCAATAGATCACAAGTCGACTGAAAGTGGATACCGGTATTTAACTAGAAAATAAAAATTTGCTCCTTAGGCAGAGTTCTCCTGCATTGAGGAGTTTAACCTTTTGATACCAGAGATGTTGCTGGCGCCATCTAAATAACAAACTCTGGACTGTAATGTCTACTGGAATCAGCTAAATCTGACGCAGAGATAAGCAGTTTTGGATTTTGAACTTGCATCGATATCCAACATTTTACACTTTGCTTTATATTAGTAAAGTGTTGCTTAGCAAGCTAAAGACGCTTTTGGCTGCAACATAATCACCCTACTGGGAGGGGGAGCCTTAAGTCGCTACGGCTCCCCCTTAAGAAAACAAGTTTGGCCACCACTGAAACTCCAAATGTCCCTACATTTGGAGCAAAAGGAAGGAGCCGTAGAGGTAGGAGAATGAATTCCCATTCAGCCTAAGACAATGTATGCACATTCAAGAATGCATTAAAACTGCCTTCTTGAACACACTTTTAGCATACAGTGTTCTCACTGGACTGCCGTAACCTGATTTCAGTGCACGCATCCCCAGTTGGAAAAGGATTGGTGAAAAACGTTGCAAATTTCTGATTTTGTTCCAGGCTTTATCTTTTCACAGCTCTATTCCGTTATATGAAAGACTCACAAACCGCAGTTACTAATTTGACCTTCATAATCCATTTTTAAATGGTGGGTTCTTCCATGTTTTGAAAGTCTATGTAAACATGCATATACGCACGTTTACATAGACTTTTTATTGTGAGCCTGGTGTGAACATAACAGGCAGTTAGGTGCAGCAGCTGCTGCATTGCAGTGGCTGTAAACACCCACTTTGGTGAAGAGGGAACAGAACCTCCTTTGAACTTTAAAGAGTTTTGTATAGGCTTTTGACTGAAATTTTCCTCTGTGTTGCTTCTTGAACCCACCCCTTTGGATTGTATTGTATGTATGTTGCTCTCTAGCTGTATGTAATAACATATGATGACATCATCTCATGTCATGTTTAATTCGGGTCAGCTTTTTTGTAACGCAACCAATGTTGTCTCAGGCATCACACAACAAAAGCAAGAAGCATCAGACAGAGCTTAATGAAGGATGATCGTTATGATCCAGTTCAGTCCAGATCATTCCAATAACGCCAGATTATCTTAACTGTATAATGACAGTCATTTCAAGTGACTGACAGATCACATGGAAGGATTTTTGATGTAATCCTTGTACTCAGCCAGTGAGAGGCAAAAGCAGAGGAAAACTTCCTCTAAATGGAAGATTAAGAAGAAACCGCCAGCAGAACCAGACTCAAAAAAACGCAGGGAGGGGGACATTTGCCGTGGCTGATGGGTGTCTGAATCCAGCACACTCGTGAAAAACAAGCAGGCCATAAATAGCTTTGTAAACATGAACACCGATAAGCTTTCACAGTCTGACGGCTCTCCGTTTTGAGTTTGTCAGAGCATGCTCTGTGCTGATGCCCAAATGTCCTGATGTGGGTGGGGCATGAAACAGGTATTCAGCAACTGTTTCAAAAAGCACAAGCTCTACAGAATAAACAGAATCGCTGTAGAAAACAAATGACTGAGTGTTGACATGCTGTCGGAGTGCAGAGTCCTGTGTGTTGAGAGGCTTTTGCCCCACCAGGTAAATGATGGCACAGATTTGGAATTTCACGCTGACGCTACGCTCACTCTGGGCATGTTATGTGTGTTCAAGAAAGTGCTTTAGCGAGTTTAGAATATGGCGTTCACACAGGACTGTTGCTACCCGATACTAGCGCATGTCCGCAACCTGCAGTTGAAAGAGGATTAGAGTGAAATGTCAAAGCGGGGCAAAATCTGGTGAATCTTGCTGCAGGCTGTTTCTTTCACAGCTCGTCCCAATATATGAAAGACTTGGTGTCCTATAATTCCAGCTGGGAATTCCAGTTGTTAATTCCTCCTCATATAATCAGTTTTCAAATGGTTTGTATGTGAATTAAAAGGGACACCATCAAAGCGTGTCTACAAAAGCCACCCTCCATGGAGTTGCCACATATTTTGCATGTAGAGCCCAAAAACGATAGTAGAAACTTGAGTAGTGACGCATGAATGCGAGAGTTTTAAACCTGAAAGCCCAAAACCCACATTTACATGTGTCAATCAAACGTTTTGAATGTTTGACATGAGACAACATACTTTTATTGAGGCATCTGGTTGGTCACTTTTTTATTGCTATTTTGAAAGTTTATCGATTCTTGAGATAACTGTTACAAGTCTTGATTTGAAGCTGGCATTGCCCTGGTTCTTTCAGTCATGGAGTCCTGCAGGATCCAGGAGAATTTTTTGATGGACACTTTCAGCCCAAATTCTGCATGTCTCTCTTTATTATCTACCAAATAACTTTCTGGGCCTGTCCGCCCACACATGCTCTGTGAATGCAGCGTCTGTTATTGCAGAGCAAAAATATGGACTGATGAAGACTTGTGCCTGGGGGGTTTGTGTGCATTTTGTCATGTTTGACTCCTTTAGCTAGTGTGTTACAGTCCTCTGTTGCAGGCACTCTTTTTCCACTTGCATAACTCCTGAAAACCCACCAAGAGTAAACTGAAGAGTCACAAAAACACTCATAAAGTTCAAACATGATGAGAGTCTGGTCGGAAAAAAATCTGTCCACATGGAAGTATTTATGCCGCTGCAAAAGCTGCAGATAAATAAATAAATAAATAAATAACAGCCTTGCTTTTTTTCTGGGATGTGCTGAGTTCCATTCAGCCATGATGCATTGGTAACGCTGCCCCCGGCTCTGTCGGCTTTGTTGCTCTCTACATCCTTGCTGCAGAGCGAGGATCAGCACACAGTCTAAAAGGGTCTGCCAGCCTCTGCAAAAGCTGTGATGATAGAAGGCTCCTCAGAAGCTAAAACAGAAATTTCCACATTGAGAACTTTACCACCGGACGTGTTTGTCCACTTCCTGAGGTTGACATTCTTCATCAAAATATTGGCATTCAACAGAATTTCCGGATTATCAAGAGGGTAAAAATTCAGACTGTTTCACATTCATTTGTCAGAGTTGAACGCATACAGAGTTTGGATGCAATAAAAACCTGTCACATTTGCACACAAACACACATCCGTTTGTCCCCAACACAGCCGATTAAACACAGCTGTGTTTCAACCTACTTCCAGTTTTCCCCTCTTCCTCCAGGGAGCAGAAAAGTGTTGTCTCTGACCTGGTTTTTCATTCACACATCACGTCTTCAACACCAACACTTGGATCTGTGCTGGACAGAAAGACAGCGCCACCTACATTCAGACAGAAGAGGTGACAAGGTCAGAGACCAGTGGATGGCACCATAAGAGATTAATGTGTAGAAAAGTTATACTTCTGACAAATTGGAGAAAAAAAACGGACTCTAACGATAAAACATTAAGACAAAACACACTACTCACAATAAGTTAGGGATACAGTGAAAAACTCAGTGGATGTGGTCAACACTGTGTTTGTTTTACTTCCGAGATTTCCAGGGTAAGGAAACAATAGCATTGGGGTGATAAACACACCTCATTTAGTGCTTTCCACATGATGGCCACGCTGTCTTACTTATTGGAGCCAAAACCAAAACATTCTAAAAGAAAAAAACCTTTTCAATGTGGCATCAACATTCTGTGGGTCTAAAAAGTTGATTTAACCAGTAAGTCATTCCAAGTTCATCATTCAAACAGCCATGAACACATGACGATGCATAAGAGACAAGCAGCACCGCCTGACCATAGCGCCTTCAGGTTGGTAGACAGTCAGATGTTGCAGGTGAACTTAAAGTCTTCAAGTGTCATCAATGGACTTACATAAAGACACAGAACTACTGTTGGTTTGTGACTGATCCAGGAGTGGAGCTTCGCCAGTCACAGACGTCAACCACGACCAGTACCTAAAGACCTCTACATTCAGACATGCTTTAACAAATGCCACACAGCTGCAGGACCGTTTACCAGATGAGAGGGTACTAGGGTTTCCAGACAAACCATTCACAACCGACTCCACCGCTTTGACTTGAATGACAGACGACTGTTGCAAGTGACTCCAATGACACCAGGACACCGCCATGAACGTTTGCAGTACAAGACCATGTGACCTGACAGTGGAGCAATGGTCTACGGTCCAGTTCAATGATGAGTGTTTGGTCACCTTGTACAGAAATTATGGTTGTCAGCATTGCTGGAGAAGGCGCCAAAGTCAACATGGTCATCAGGGTCAGCTTTGGTGAAGGAGGGGCAAAAGTTTGGACAGGCATCACCAATCAGAACAAAGACGTTTTGGTTATTGTAGATGGTCCAGTCACTGTACATTCTTACCTCAGGGACATCATAAAACCATCATCATTCCCCAATTCCACCAGAACATCACCAACTTTCTGATATGGATGATAATGCTCCACCACATAGTGTCAGAATTGTCACAACTGAACTTCAGCAAGTGGGAGTAGCTGGTATGACCACCAATGACCTCTGACCCGAACCCTATAGATCATGGCTGTGTCCTAATTCCCTCCCTACTCCCTAACTGATAAAAAAAACTATATAGTGGGGGACTACATAGTGCCTCGGATTTTAAAAGCAATTCGGACACCATGCTCACTACTTCTTGTTGTCGTTCTTTGGGTGTTGTTTAAAAGGAAGGTGACCAACAACAGAATGGTTCCAACACCACAGCCTACCTGAGTATTGTTGCTGACCATGCCCATCCCTTTATCCCCACAATGTACCATTCTCTGATGATACTTCCACCAGGATAAGATACCATGTCACAAAGCTGGAATCATCTCAGACTGGTTTATTGAACATGATAAAAAGTTCAATTGCCTCACATAACCTCCACAGTCACAAGATCTCAACCCAATAGAACACTTTGGGATGTGGTGGAACGGGAGATTGACATCATGGTTGGGCAGCCGACAAACTGCAGCAACGACATGATGCCGTCATGTCAATATGAACCAAACTCTGTGATGAATGTTTCCAGTACCTTATTGAATCTATGACATCAAGGATTAAGGCAGTTCCAAAGACCAAATGGGGTTCAACCTGGTACTAGCAAGGTGGACCTATTAAAGTAGCCACTGAGTGTCTTTTGCTATTCCTTGATAAGATAATTTTTCTTGTTATTTCTTGTTTTCTTATTACATGTTAAAAAACAGATTTTGCAGTGTAATAATAAATGAAATAAGAAAAACCTCCATCCAGAAAGATGCCAATACTTTTACAGTATCCTTTTATTATTTTATTTCTGTAACCTGCACATTTTTGTTAGCACAGCAGTGCAAATGCCTTTGTCTCCAGGAGCATTTTACAACTTAAGCAGACCCCTGTTTCTGAAAGTCAAAGGAAATCCTATCTCTACACGTCATAAACAAACACTTTCACGATCCACTGGCAACATCTACTGGTCAGAAATGGAACTTTTTTCAAAATGTTTTGGACAGCTTAATGCCCACATGTTGTTGTTGTTTACCTTTTGTCACATCCCATCAGGGGTCGCCAGTCCAAATCAGCTTGCATTGATTCACACAGGTGGTTTTGACAGAGTTTTTATGCTGGATGCCCTTCCTGACACAACCCTGTATTTTCAACACACAGAAATACCCGGTTAGGCTGTAGTGCGAAGGTTCTTGCCTAAGGACCCACGCTGGATTAAGTTCATTTCATTGCACCCCCATGTAAATGTTTTTTATACAAAAACTCCAATGGATTCAATGCTTTTATTACTGTCCAATTGACCTCAGACAAAAACAGAGAACGAAACAGAGAGTTGGGTTTAATTACAAGAAACTTCAGTTTATCAGTTTGATCAGTCAGTCAATGGTTGTGAGCCAAACAACCCTCCATAAATATTCCTTTAATTTGTCTCTAAAGAGATGAATCAAACAACTGGATCTATGGGACTTTAGTTCCTTGGAGCCATCAGGTACTTCCTGTTTGAAATGCCAGGGGGGGAGGGTCAATCAGTCCAGTTTTCATAGCTGGATAGCAGTTAGTTAAGTGCGGGTCTGGCATGCGGGAGATCAGGGTTTGATTCCCACGGTGAGCAATGAGCTTCATCCAGTGGGTCCTTGGGAAAGACCCTTTGTACTACTGCCTAACTATGTCACTATGTAACCCAAATCCGAGTCTCCCTGTGCTAGTCCTCAGTCCAGATAAAATACAGAATTGTTTCAGGAAGGGCATCCAGCGCAAAAAATCTGTGCCAAACCATCCATGCAAATCAGTGAAAATGAAATAGCAATGGCAACCCCTGAAGGAATAAGCCAAAAGGTGAAGAAATCTCATACGACAGTCAATGGTTTCACATCGATAATGTTCATGATCAATTGTTTGTAAAACCAGAGCTGAAAACTCTATATGAAGTGTTGAGAATGTCATCATCAATGTCATTTTTTAAAGAATTAAAATGCAATTGTCAAGTGTTTTTTTCTTCCTTCCTGCTCATCAACGGTTTCAGTCCTTCCAATTTATAATTCCAGATTAAACAGACTAGGACTGGTGCAATGGTGACGTTTTATTTATCTGTTTATCTTTGTTTAGACACAAGTCAACATGCAAAAAATACATAACAGAACCAAACATGGGGCTAAGAAAATAACTTCAGGAAAGTAGAGTTCAAACACTAAAGCACGTAAAGAAGACAGTCAGTAATGTTTCAGCAGTTGTAGGATCTGGTTGTGAGGAAAAACTAAAACGTGGAAAAATGGGTCCTGAATTCAGGCAGAATATTACAAATCAACATTCTTCCTAAATCTGTGATTAAAAAATATGTATTTCTGGTTAGAATCAATTACCTTTATTATTTCATTTATTTCTATATAATATCCAGCTTTTTCCACAGCTTGCTGTGAATCATTCTGTTCTGTAAAGTGATGATTGGGGAAAGTGGACAGAAATGAGGCGGGAACCGGCCACAGCGCGAGCGCAACCTCAGTGACGGTCAGGGTCAGACCCGCCTCCAGGCCGCACCGACGCCTGCTCCTATTGGTCGAGCGTTTGATTGATGTGTGCTGTCCAGCAGGGGGCGCGGGCGGGGTTGATGCGTCTGCGCAGATGTGAAGCAGAGCAGACAGGATCCGCTGCAGGGACTCGACCTCTGGATCAATCAAGACGTAAGGTGATTGTCGGATCTGATCGATAGTTATGAATGTATGCTCGTTTGTGTTTACGTGGATAACTTTAGTTAGAACGTTTTTATTCGCTAAAAGTTTGTAGAATAAAAAGTCTGATAGACGTTTTATTCCGTGTCCTACTTTGATCTTAGTTTCAGTTTACTGTTTCTTTACTTTTTAGCTACCCCTCCCCCAATGTTAACATTGACAGTTTATGCTAACTTCGATGGGACTTCGCTCTCCTCGCTTCCTGACGTCAGAGCAACTTTGAATGCGCGTGAATGCGCAGAGGTCACCCCCCACCCCCACAGGTGCAGGCTCACAGACACGCGGAAAGGTGTGTGTCCTTCAGGGCGGGGTGGGGCAGGTTGGTGTGCAAACAACAGTTCCAGAAGGTCCATCCAATGCTCTCTGTCTGACCCTCAGCGGCTTGCCATTCCACCGGAGCGCAGACGCTGATCCACAGCCGCAGATGATTAATCAGTGACTAGTTGCGGCCTGCTCGGCTCCTACAGGCCTCAGCCGTGACCTTGAGAATAATCGCTTTTCTTCTTCCTGCACTTCTGCAGCTTCCTGACGTTTTCCTGCTCCCTACTGTCTGTTTTACTTTCGCTTTCAGTTTCGTTTGGCAGAAGCTGTTCGGTTCCATCACTTTGTCTTCATCCTCACTTCCGTTTGTTTTTACGCCTGTATAACCCAAATTGACCATCAGCAGATAGATCTGAAGAAGCCTGGATTCTACTACATGAATGTTCTAGGTTAACTCTTGAAAGTCCAACTGTCCTGAAGAACAGCATCCTGTGATCCATCCTCTCATCACCGTCACTGCTTTGACCTTCCAGATGTCATTCGCCAGTGACCGACTCTACAACACCTACATCAGGAGAAACCTGCCTACCATCGCCAGCAGGGTGAAAGTACGAGAAGTGATCGTCCATCTTCCCTGCCTGACGTCCCATGACCGGGTGGGTAACCGGATGCAGTCAGGGCCCTCCATCTCGCTGGTTTTGAGTAATTACAGCCATTACAGATTTAAAGTCATGTTAACACAAAGACAGTTGAAAAATCCCACTCCAACTGTCTTTTGATCTGTTGTAAAAGTGTCCCCAGTGGTCTTTTAGTCGTGATTATGCCATTTTAGCCCAAACCTGTGTGGTTTTCCGGGACATCGTTTCTGAAGAAGGGCAGTAGTTCATCAGAAATTCACTTGAGTTGTGTGTGGGATTGTTGGGGCAGAGTAAGCCTGCCGCTACTTCCCGACATCTGTTTACACGCCCTCCCGCTAGCTTAGAGCCCCTCACAACCCCATCCGAGCATTACCATCAAAAATAGCGAGCAATATTGTAGCTATCTAACCGTACAGTTTGGACCCAGATACCAGCTCACATGAGGAAAATGAAGACATTTGTCTGCAAGTGGATGTGTCATAATGTAGCAAAGCACAGAGCCTGAAGCTTCTACATGGTTTTTTTTGTCTGCTCAAGATTCACTGTGATTTGAGTGAAGAAGACTCAAAAATGCAATTTTAAATGTAATTTTCTTCATTTGTATATATATATAATTCTCCATCTTAAGAAAAATGCTACAGAACATGTTAAAAACAAAAACTAGGGCTGCACCAAGAAATGAGGTTAATGAATGTGCATTTCTATATCACTGTGTCTTCAAAAGCAGTGTCACTGAGAGGTGGTGGAGGACCCAAAATGTAGGAGACCAGGCTGGTGTCAGAAACTTGAAAAGTTTAATAAATACATTGAAACATGACAAAACCATGGCAAAGCAAAGATGGCAAAGCAGAGCAGAATAGATGACCTGACAAGGATGCGCTGAAAACCAGACACTTAAATAGGCTGAAGGTAATCAACAGAAATGCAGACGGCGGTGGATCATGATCCTGAAACGTGACTGAGGGACAATTCAAAACAGACCATGATCCAAAAAGTCACCACAAAATCCAAACCAAAGTTCACAATCCCCACAACCACACTCATCTCGTTCTAGTGAAGGTAAGTAAGGTTTTGCTGAGGGCTTTGCTTCGTCCTTACTTCAGGAAAACATTGAAGCCAAACGGGACAACAATGGGAACCATGATGCCATGGTGCTGCTGATGGAATGCCTGAAGAGACGGGAGAACTGGCCGGAGCAGCTCATCCAGGCTCTGGAGGCGTGTGAGCACATCAGCTTGGCAGCAGAGGTCAGGGGGGCATATAGGGCCCTGACTGGAACCAGCGGTAAGTCGTCTGCGTGGTTTTTCTTTTTTTTTTTGCAGCATGCCCTTGTAAATGTACAGCTGGATAAAAATGTCTCTGCGCTGCAGAATCTGCTGCTTTCCTTGACTGAAACAGACCACACAACTGTCCATGTGGCTTATCACCTCCACATTAATGAACCTTATGACTTTCACCCCTGGCATAAGACTACTGAGCAGTTTAGGAGGCCTCGCCCTTGACATGAACCCATTTGTCCACAGAAGAAGACTTTGTGCCGGAAACTACTTGTCAGGAGCTGAAGCCTCTGCAGAAGTCTGCTTTATCTGTGACTGCTTTACTGCAGCAAATTTCATGCTGCCGTACTGCAGAGGTAGAGCTGTCGTGTCGACCTCTGATCGGAAGATCGTACGATTAGCAACTGTCTTGCCTGTCCATGTGTTGAAGTGCCCTTGGGCAGGACACTGAACCCCTCATTGCTCCTGTAGTTATAGGTTGACACCAGTGTTTGGCAGCACAGCCACCTTCAGTGTGTGAATGTGTGTGTGCATGGGTGAATGGAACCGTGACTGTAAAGCACTTTGGGCCTTCAAGGAAGCTAGAGAAGCTCAATGTATGCATACACCATTTAGCATTTCACGCAAGTGAATATTTCTCCAAGTATTCCCTTATTTGGGCATAAATAAATGTCAGCCAAAGGACTGCCATTAACGTGGACCTTCATAAATGTGCAGCAAAAGCCATGAGCTACGAAGAGGGAGATGTGTCACATGTGACTTTGCATGTGTGCTTTCAGCTCAGCTGAGTTTATAGCACAGGATCAGACAGACTGACCTTCAGAGGCTCATGTAGGGAGAACAGGAACCTTCAACATGTGCGGGACTCAAGCCTGTTCCTGGCTTATGCCTTAGTCACAACCGCCCTTACGGCTGGAAGTGAGCTGTCGAACAATGGGCAAACCTGTATGGGGCAGGTCGTAGCGAACACTTCTGCCTGATTTACACGGGTCCGTCTGCGGCGCATCTCCATTGCATTGATACAACAAAATAGACAGTTTATTAATCAATCGGAATCTTCACATCGCCTTTGTCATGAATGCATCTGACATCCATCCCTCTGCATTTTTTCTCCATCTTTACACAGGAGTCCTATTTTCACTTTGTTGACAAGCTGGAGAAACCAGATATGGGTTCAGGTTTCAAAATAAAATGTCAACTGTACTTTCAAAATAAATGTCTATAAAATGTAATTTGAAATTTCAAGTGAAGTGCCAAAGGCCTGCACTGTGGGGCTGTGGTTAGCGCTTTCACCTCCCAGAGAGGGTCCTGGTTGAAATCCCAGCTGGGACTTTTCTATGTGGAGTTTGCATTATCTCCCTGAGCCGGAGCAGGCGCCAGCCACCTTGTGAACCCTAAAGGGTTATAGCAGGTTAAGAAAAATGGATGAATAGGTGATGTGCCCATGCAATAAAAAACGTTAACACCATGGAAAACTCTGTCATCTTTCATGGACTACGAAAGATAAATTATGGAGGTAGAAAAACACAACATCAGTTACGGCACGAAACATTAATTTTACAAGTTCTCAGTGAGGACAGAAAGGGCACCTGACTGCTTCTGTTTTTGATGAACTACTCGACATGAGGACAAACCACTCCTATAGGAGCAAGAAGGGAGTGAGAACGGACCAGAAACGCAACGGAAAGACATAACTGACTGTCATGAGAGGACTCCCCGCGCAACACAAGGTAGACGAGCCGCAGAAAGACTAGTGTAAATCAGGGATTACAGTGGCGTCATACAGATTTATCTGGGTTTTTTTAACCCCCCTGAACTTTGAGCAAGAAGCACGTTAGTGCTGTGAGCTTCTTCCTTCTTGCTTGCAGTCCTAATTGTGGGAAATTAAGTAGTAACAATCAGAGGGTAGTTTGTGTGGACATCTTACAGGTGTCCTACAGTCACTTGGGAATCACCTGCACACCCTGTGTATCCAGCTTTAGCGTGGAGATGCATCCAGCTGCAGTCACAATGGCGAATGGAGCACCCCTCCATCCCAAAAGTGGAAGTTGGTCTTTTCCAAAACGGGAATTGTTTGTATGTATGGCAGAGGGAAAAAGTGTTTTAATACATTTAAACAGCAGAGGAGAGATGACAGAAAGTAGCAACATCAGAGAGAAACTGTTGTAATCATTTAGAAATTGCAAACAAGATTGAGAAATTAGGACTTTGTGTCAGATGTCATGTGACATTTCAAGCACAACTTCTGTGCTTAGCAACTTTTTCTGAATATGATAATAGAAAATGTTATTTGGATTCATAAAACATTGTTTCTGCACTAAATCTCGGTTCATCTTTCCCAGTCTCGCTGTTTCCTGGATTTTTTCAGCGCGATTTTAGACGCTTTTTTTATGAGACGTTGTCAATCTCTGTGCTGTGTCTCTCTTTCTGAATGTTTCATTTGACTATAGTTACATAAACCTCTGATAGTGAGCAGGTTGGCAGGTTGGCATTCTGTTGTACTGGACTTAATTTTAATGAAGGTTTGAACTTTTGAGAGTTTAAACCTTCATAGAAAACTTGTAAATGTTTTAATGGCTGTCTGATGAATGTGAATGAAGTGCGTAGTGAGAAGTTTTACCGCCTTTTCTGTCATCCTCATGCAGGTTATTTTTTTAATGTAACCACCACGATAAACAAGGGAACTCTTGTACCTAAAAATGACATGAGATGATGGCGATTTAAAAAAAATAAATAAATAAACCATTTTCACCTACAACGGATATGATCAGTTGGAAGCAGGACAAGAATACTGACCAGGTATAAGGCTTTATTTACAGTTTCTTTACAAATTGTCACACAGTGAGTCTTTAAATTTATTCTGAATCAAGTCCAAGGCTTTACCAATCAGGAAGAGTCCTCTGTCCATTTAAGATCAAATTTAAGATGTCTTTCTCCTGCAGTCTCCAGAACTAGCGTTGCGTTCTCTCTGGAGGAGGATTCCTTTTTCTCATCATCCTCTCCAGACGGGAGAACTCGCACACCCTGTTGTGGCACAGACCCGCGGAGCGGCTAACCCTTGTCCTGGTCTCCTCTCTTGTCTTGGTGCTCTCCCCATTCTGTTTTTGTCCTGGTTTCTTATAAAAGCCAAACGGTGTCAGATCCCTGTCGCCTGCTCTGCAATTGCGTCCATTTGGAGTTTGGGTTTCTCTGATTTTCCGCTGACGGTGTCACAGTCCAGAGCAAGGAGCCCAGAAATAACACAATAAAAAACACACCCATCACAATTACTGGAGCTTATAGAGTTTTATTTTACATTGCAGCTTTGCTAATCCAGCATCACCTTTAAAATAAAAAAAAAAACTACAACTTTCGTTTTGGAAAACACCGATTTCCTGTTTTGGCATAGAGTTGAGCGCCATCCGCCAATTTCTCTGCCGCTGGGTACTTTTGTTAGCATGCGGTCAGTGCACCATCACTAGAGTGTGGCATGAAGACCTCATACGACAGAAGCACCTAGACATCAGTGCGAGCCACTTGCATTATTCTTACAAATACTTCACCATACACTTGTCACATGCTGAACAATGGTGCCTTCCACACCAGCGCTCCCCTTATAATGTTGCTGCTCCTATTGACAACGTTTTACGGCTGCAGACAACTCAAAAACCTGCGGCACCTGTACGGATCAACCCTTGCATGGGTGCATGTGACGGGGGCAATAGGCTGCCTTCTGCCTGCATGCTTCTTCACTGTGCCAATGATGTTGGTTTATTTGGAGTTGAAGAAATGTGCCACAACCGCGACTCGCTGGGACAAGGTTGGTCCCTCAGGGTTCACCACAGATCTTTGCTTCCTTTCAGACTCCAGTGGTAGCTCCCCTCCATCAACAGTTGTCAAAGCGCACGTCCATCCGGCACCAGCTGCCAGTCCCCCTTCCATCCCAGACGCCGGAGCAAGACACCCCGCTGCAGTTGCTCCTGAGGTTTCTCCAGTCCCTGCAGAGCTAGCCATCCAGGCTCCATCCCCTCTGCAGAACACTGTGGAACCCCAGGCTCCTGAAGCTCAGCTGTCAACTCCAACTAAAGTTCCATCTACTGTAACACCTCCACCTTCTCCTGAGACCCCCCATGCTCAGCAGGCAGCTGTTGTGCTGCAGGAAGAAAGGCAGCGAATGCCAGAGGAGAACTGTGAGTGCCAAGATGAGGTGGGTGACAATGCCAACCTGCAAAACAAAGAGGAAGCTGCACCTCAATCGCCAGGCAGCAGGAACGGCGACACTACGGTGAGTCCCACCGCCACCCAGGAACAACTGGGAGCCAGCCAGGGATCCACTGTTCCCACAGTGACTCCAGAGAAGCGCCCGGTCCAGGACTCCTCCCCTCCAGCCATCCAAACACCCACCTCCAAGGTTTCCGAAACTGTCCAGGTGAGCATCTGCAGTCACTCCTTAGCTGATGCTTTGCAGATGTTTCTGCAGCCTGCCCCCTCACCATCAGTGCTCTGACCCAAACAGTCTCACCAATGATTATGCTACCTAACTGGTTTGATGATTTTAACCTGGTTTACCATCTTTCTCAGGAGGGGATAGTGAGCTGATCACTTTTTTTCATGGCAGTGGTTCTTCAACTCTTTCACAAGTTCCTGTGTAGCCACAATTTTGCAAATCTATCTCCAGACCTCTGAATCACTTTTCTTAACTTTAATTAATGTAAGATTTAATGCTAAACAGTATTGCAAAACCTAAGAGGGAACTTTAATGCAAATTTTAGCAGTAAACTTTTCGACATATATAATGCAAAATCAACATTTTTGAGCTTTTAAGTGTATTGTAACTACTCGTAGTTCTGATTTAAATTTACATTTAAATATTGTCTGAAATGTTTTCATTTGTAAAGTGTTAACTCAGATATCCCAGAAATGTAATTTGTGCACAAAACACATCAACAGTAAGATAAGCAGAACTCTAAAGAACTGTAAAGACTTTAATGTCTGCAGTATTACTCCACAAAAACAGAGATGCTAATATACAGTCATAAGAAACAAACATTGTTTTTTTGCACTGTATAGAACGCGGGTGAATACTAAAATCTGATTGGCTGCTGAGTGTTGATGCGCACCATAAGAAGTATTTCCGGTCACAAAGCCCAAATGTTCTATATCACTCCGCAGGCTTCTTTAAAACAAACTTTGTTTGATGATCAGCATATATATCGCTTTCCTTTGTCGCTGCAGTTGAGGTCTGCCAGCCCAGCGACGCGTTCTCGTGTTACCGTGACAGCATGCCACATCATGTATGAAGGAGTTTGCTTTATGTGAAAAATGTTGATTGAATATTTATTTCTTTTGTAAGTGACTGTGGTATAAGTAAAATAATGCCCAACGCTACGTGGAAGACAGGGGTGGTGGCCCCCCTCTTCAAGAAGGGGGACCGGAGGGTGTGTTCCAATTACCGGGGAATCACACTCCTCAGCCTCCCTGGGAAAGTCTATGCCAGGGTACTGGAGAGGAGAGTCCGGCCAATAGTCGAACCTCAGATTCAAGAACAGCAATGCGGTTTCCGTCCTGGCCGTGGAACTGTGGATCAGCTCTACACCCTGTCTAGGGTACTGGAGGGTTCGTGGGAGTTCGCTCATCCTGTCCATATGTGTTTTGTGGATTTGGAGAAGGCGTTCGACCGTGTGCCCCGAGGTGTCCTGTGGAGGGTTCTTTGGGAGTATGGGATCCGGGGAGCCTTACTCAAGGCTGTCCGGTCTCTGTATGACCAGAGCAGGAGCTTGGTCCGCATAGCTGGCACTAAGTCAGACCTGTTCCCGGTGCATGTTGGACTCCGGCAGGGCTGCCCTTTGTCACCGGTTCTGTTCATAGTCTTTATGGACAGAATTTCTAGGTGCAGCCAGGGTCCGGAGGGGGTCTGGTTTGGGAACCACAGGATTTCCTCTCTGCTCTTTGCAGATGATGTTGTCCTGTTGGCTTCATCAAGCCAGGACCTCCAGCATGCATTGGAACGGTTTGCAGCCAAGTGTGAAGCGGCTGGGATGAGGGTCAGCACCGCTAAGTCTGAGGCCATGGTTCTCGACCGGAGAAAGGTGGTTTGCCCTCTTTGGGTGGGTGGAGTGCTCCTTCCCCAGGTGGAGGAGTTTAAGTATCTTGGGGTCTTGTTCACGAGTGAGGGAAAATCGGAGCGTGAGATCGACAGACGGATTGGTGCTGCGTCCACCGTCATGCGGTCGCTGTACCGGTCCGTCGTGGTGAAGAGAGAGCTAAGCCAGAAAGCAAGGCTCTCAATTTACCGGTCGATCTACGCCCCAATACTCACCTATGGTCATGAGCTCTGGGTTATGACCGAAAGAACAAGGTCCCGGATCCAAGCGGCTGAAATGAGCTTCCTCCGTGGGGTGGCTGGGCGCTCACTCAGAGATAGGGTGAGAAGCTCGGTCACCCGGGAGGAGCTCGGAGTAGAGCCGCTTCTCCTCCACATCGAGAGGAGCCAGTTGAGGTGGCTTGGGCATCTGGTTCGGATGCCCCCTGGACGCCTCCCTAGGGAGGTGTTCCAGGCATGTCCCACTGGGAAGAGGCCCCGGGGAAGACCCAGGACACGCTGGAGAGACTACGTCTCTCGGCTGGCCTGGGAACGACTCGGGGTCCCCCCAGAGGAGCTGGAGGAAGTGGCCGGGGAGCGGGAAGTCTGGGCATCTCTGCTTAGACTGCTGCCCCCGCGACCCGGTCCCGGATAAGCGGAAGAAGATGGATGGATGGATGGATGGATGGCTACGTGGAAGACAGTCGTTTCTTATGTGTAATTACTCTGCGTTAATAAATAACAGCGCGTTAATTTTTAAAAAATTAATTGCGTGAGTTAACGCGTTTACGTTGAAAGCTGTATTTATAGTGTTAATTCCTCATGAAAAACAACCTCAAATTGGTATTTTGCTGTATTTGCATTTCTGAGCAGTCCTCTAAAACCAGCTCTATACGCATCATCCCTCCCAATCCAGGAGAACAAGCGGTCCTTACGTCGTGACATAGATAAGAGAACAGCCCCTTTCCAGGACGAGTCTGCGCTGCCAGCACCGCCCCCCCAAGCTAGCACAAACACCCACCTGTCTGCGGCGCCGACAGTGCTCGGCAAAGCACTTTCATTTTATACGCACAATATGCACATCTATCTTTGCAAAAGTTCAGATGACGAAGCCGGCTCTAGGATGACATCATGAAATGAACATCCACAAGGAGTGAAAGGCGGAGCCTTGGAGATCAAGTTCTCTTACTTCTGGGTAGGAAAAGAGCTCCTGAAAATAACTCATATTTCATAAATAATTCATTCTTAGTATTACAAAGGTAAATATACCATCATATGTATGGATATAGTATACTCTGAAAGGCTTACCAATAGCATGAGATAAAATATTTTACTAAAAAATGTAATGCTAAATTTATTGCTAAACTTTAACTCTAAACATTTAACTCAAAGATGTATGCAGAACTTAATTACAAAATTCATGCTAAACAGTAACACAAAACCTAACAGAACTTTAACTCAAAAATGTAATGCAAAACTTAACTCTAAACTTTAAGGCAAAACTTGATCCGTAAGCTTCAACCTAAAACTTAATGCCAGAATTTGACCCTAAAACTTTGACTCAAAATTCAGTGCAAAACTCAGCAATAAAACTTTAAGCTAAAATTTAAACCCATAATTTATTGCAAAACTTAACTTAAAAATTGAATTTAAAACTAAACTCTAAATATTAATGCCAAAATGTAATGCTCAAATTTAAGTGTAAATAAAATATGTGTAAAAAGATGTGGTTTTTATGTTTGCTTTTCTTTTTATATGTTGTCTTTTTACTGCTATAGAACCGGGGTTGAAACTGCACAGGTTTACAGCAGACTTCCATACGTTTGATTTAAAAAAACATCTACTATTTCACACTGGCAGGAAACTTTATGTACAAACATTTCCACACAGGTTCATGTAGCCCCCAGCACACCTCCTCGAGTAACCGTGTGCACTGAAACATGTGGGTATATTGAAGCTGGGTCCTGGTTTTTCAAGATAAAAGCATTGAAGTAACAATGAAAGTATCATTAAAGAAGAGCTATCAGAACTGTGCTAAATAACAGTTGAACCTTCTCTTCCCTCTTTCTGGCAGGCTGCTGACAAAAGCCCACAGACAAAACCTGCAGCCTCTGTTGGGACGCCCCCCCCTCTTGATGATGTGTGCCTTAGCAAACCAGGCCAACTGGTCAGCATCCCACCACAAAGCAGGCCTAACGCCCTCCCCGCCAGCCCGGATCAACCCTACAGTGGCGACAGCGACCGTCTGGAATACAGTCAGGCTGCCCCGGACGCTGTGACCCCCTCCCAGACACCTGCCTGCTCAGCTATCAGCTCCACTGCTGGGGTGTCAGTCGTGGAACGTCCATGCCAGGAGAATGGCATTGCTGTTGACCTTCACGAACCTGAAGAGAGCCATTACGAGTCACTGTGTCCAAGCATGGAGGTGCTAGAGAATGTGGTACATGTGTCCCAAGAGCCCCCCATCCCTAATTTGGACGGGCAGACCTACAGCTCCCCCCCTCAAATGAAAGAAACAGGAAAAGAAGTCCCCTCTGCAGCTGACGAGGCTTTTTCTGATTCAGACAAGTCAGACCCCCCCAAGGCTAAAGTTTCTCTTAAACTCACTCCACAGCAGACAGGAGAACCCCACCAGGCCCCCGTCACTTGGGCAGCTTCTGGGGGGTACGTGCTGGCTGCAGGCGTGTGTGCATTTGCTCTGCTGGTGGCCTGGAAGTTAAAGAAAATGTGAAAAACAAAAGTAAGGTGGGGGTCTAAAGTTAGCCTTACCTGTAAAGCTACATTCACACCAGCATCGACAACGCGCGTTCAGGTGGCCACTTCCAATGAAAAATCCCTAAAAATGTGTGTTCCGGGCTTCTCTGTTGAAAACTTGTGTTCGTGTTTATTTCAACAAGTTTTTAACGTCCATTTTCAGTCTCTTTGTACAAAATGCGTGGCCATTTAGCGCACATTGAACGTTAAAGCAGGTCAAACTTTCACCCATAAGGGACTTGAATTTGGAAGTGATGTATGGATTTGGTTTATCTGGTGAACCCAGACACGGTGAGGAACGTGACATGGTCATTGTTTGATTTTCAGTTAAAGATAAACCATATCCACCATTGCAAGGACGCCAACTATGAACCAAGCTGTTTCCATTTCATGGCCAAATTGTGAGATTTGACATTTCACACCAAACTTCTTCCGATTGGAGGTGGCGGACATGCGCTAGTAAACAATAGAAACAGAAGAAGACCCTCCCCGTTTGTCCAGTGGGACCACTGTGGGCTAAACAAGCATTCAAGAACGCACATCAAATGGCTGTTGTGTACGTAGCTCCAGGGTGAAATAAAACTAAATACCTGTACCAGGGGCACCCCTTATTCATTCTCTCTTAAAGTCTTTAAGCCAACTTTTGTTTTGTAGGGAGACGGGGGCTTTGTTGATCCTTCCTGTAACTGTGGGATCTCCACTAAAACTGAATTGATGTCTTTGTGGGCTACCATATTTATTTGTACATAGGCATTCACTTTCTTCTATTTAATTCCACAGCAACATCTGTAATGAATTTTGCCTTCAAACCCCCCCTGTTTGTTTTTTATGTGGGTGTCTGTCATGTGGGAGCTTTGAGAACAGCTTGTTCAAAGGGACTTCTGAATTTGAATGTTTTACCATTGACCCTATATGGGAACTGTAGCAAGTGTGATGTCATCCGTAGAAAATTACTTACTTCCTTCTTCAACAAAATTCAGTTCATTCCATGTTTTTTATATGGACACCACCATGTTGGAACCAGAAATCGTCAGTAAGCAGTGATTGGTCCAAGTTGATGTTTCTATGACAACCACTCTCACCAATCAGGAATGAGCTTGCTGGATCTTCACACCCCTACCACTTGAGTACAAACTGCAAGAAAACTGTCCACCAGATTTTTCCACCAATGGATGTGGGGGGGCAGTAAGCACCACATAGGAATAACTTGTGCTACAGAAACATATTTTTAAAATTTGGATCAGCAGGAACATTGAAAAAAAGTCGTTTGCAAAGCAAGAATGGTTACTCTGACAAATACAATGCCTGAGAAAGGTTTGATTTTGGCTTTCTGGGACCAGTGAGTACTTCCTGTTTGAAGCATCAGTTGGGAGAGGTCACTCCTTCCATTTCTCACATACAGACAATGAGTTTAAAGCTAGACATTTCTTAAACAGCTTTGTTAGAAGAACAATTTAAACATTTGTATGCCTGAGGTGGGGTGTTGTCAGTCACAACCTTTGTGAAACCTTTATTGAAATAGTTTGCACTTTTTAGCCATGGACTATCAAACGCCTCAGATTTTTATTGTTAATCAAATAAATAAAAGAAATATGAATAAATATCTTTTTTCGTGAAAACCTTTCCCAAGAACATGAAGAATACACTGTAAGGCTTTACTTACACATTTATTGAGATCAAAGTATGTTCATACTAGAAATATGACGGAGTCGGTTCTTTTGACTGAAGCGCGCTGATTGGTTTTCCCTTCCTTCAATCACGTTGAAGCCCCGCCCACAGGACGTGCGGCTGTGAATCGAGTCCGGCTCCGAGCTTGTAAACTCCGCCGGAAATCTTCATTCTGTCATGAATCAAAGGCACTGGTCCCTGTCGGACATTTATGCGGCCGTGCGGTGAATTCCATGGCGTTTAACGGCCATCAGCCCGATGACACCGCGGACGAAGACGAGACGCCCTCGAAGCAGCCGAGGTCCGGCTGCTTCGGACAAGAGCCCCAGAAAGAAGCTGCCGCGCCCGCTGGAAGGGCGACAACAGAGCGGCGGGCGTCAAACCTGACGGCGAGGCATCGGAAAGACTCGGTTAAGAAGACAAGGCCGCGTATGTGTTCCCGTTTGTAGAATGGGCTCCGTCTATTTACTGGGGGCGAGCCGGTTGTACATATCCGGAGCCCCCTCCCCTGCACACACATCCACACAAAGATGTCAGTGTTCGTGAGGCAAACATTCTGCTCCTTATGCGGGGGAAGCTGCGTGTGTTTAACCCATAAGATGAAGTTTCAGGGCTGCGCGCCATACGTAAAGGCGGCGTCTAAATTCCGCGTTACACCGGTGATATGACTGAAAGCAGAACTGAGAATATGAAGACCGTTTTCACAAGATGGCGTTGGCGGTACACGGTGTTCTGCTGGAGGGAAAGCAGCCGCGGACGCCCCCCCGCGCGCGCGCGCATGCTTCATGACACGTGCGCGTTTGCATGTCGGCTCATTTTCTGTCTCTGCGCCTCCTCCTCCAGCGTTTCCCTGGTTTGGGATGGACATTGGAGGCACTCTGGTGAAGCTGGTGTACTTCGAACCCAAAGACATCACAGCAGAGGAGGAGCAGGAGGAGGTGGAGAACCTGAAGAGCATCCGCCGCTACCTCACCTCCAACACCGCGTACGGAAAGAGCGGCATCCGGGACGTCCACCTGCAGCTGCGGGAGCTGACGCTGGACGGCAGGACTGGAAACCTGCACTTCATCCGCTTCCCCACCCACGACCTCCCCGCCTTCCTGCAGATGGGCAGAGACAAGCACTTCTCCAGCCTCCACACCGCCCTGTGCGCCACAGGAGGGGGGGCCTACAAGTTTGAGTCGGATTTCCGCACGGTGGGTGTCCAGAGTCTTGGGGGATTTTCTGTATTTTCACCTTGAATGTTCCAGGTTTGGTGTATTCTGTAAAATCCGTTGACTTTAAATGAGAACTGGACTCGGTGACCCCTCCCCCCAGGCCAGATCCAAACAGGAAGTACCTGCTAATGGCAGAAAGCAGAAATCCCACAGACTCCTTTAGAGAAATAATCATCTGTTATTCATTCTAACATGAACTTGCTAATCAAAGTTTTTCAAGTTCTGAACTAACCAATGACTGCTTACAAACAATGTCACATGGTGGCATCCAAGGGATGAGTTTGGTGGAAGGAGTTTCTGTTTTTCTTTTTTAAAAGTTTACTAGCATGTCCGCCACATACAGTTAGAAGAAGTTTAAAGTAAAATGTCAAAGTGGTGCAAATGTCATGTTACTTTTTGTTCCAGCTCCATTTTGATATATAAAAGACTTTGTGTTTTATCATTCCAGCCAGACACAAACCACAATTATTAATTGATCCTTCTTGATCATTTTTCAGACGGTTGGTGCTTCTGTAAAGGAACGAAGGAACGCCATCCATACGTCACTACTAAATCGGAGTCCATGATTTGTCAAAGTTCAACCGTGTTTCCATTTGCATTCAGTAGACGTGCTTTCTGTCTGTAGAGCCTGAAAAACGTGTTCAAATTTGCTTAGCAACACGTGAACACAGGTTTTAAACACAGAAGCCCGAAATGCACACGAACGTGCATTTACATCGACTTTCAATTGGAAGTGGTGGATCGAACGTTTCAGAGGGGAGTGTGAACGTAGCTTTTTTCAGTCAATGGTTTGAATCTGACGCTGTTTTGCAAACAAATGACTGAAAAACTAGCAGGCAGTGTAATCTGGATAATCTTATCTGAATCCTAGATTTAGTCTAAAAGCAGCCTCCTCTAACCACAGCCTCTTGGTTCCGGTGTGACCCCCTGCTGTTTGTCTCTCATACAAAGATGGCAGACCTGGAGCTTCACAAGTTGGACGAGCTGGACTGCCTGGTCCGTGGGGTGCTGTACATTGACTCGGTGGTGTCCTGGGGGCCATCGGAGTGCTATTACTTTGAGAACCCCACAGATCCGGAACAGTGTGTGCAAAAGCCCTACACTCTGGAGAACCCCTATCCTCTGCTGCTGGTGAACATCGGCTCCGGGGTCAGCATCCTCGCTGTGTACTCAGAGAACAACTACAAACGTGTCACTGGGACCAGGTGAGAGCGCCCCCCCTCCTGTTTTGCACACCCTTACAACTTGAATGAGGGGATTTGGGGGCTGATGTGACTTTGGCAGATGTTTTTGAAGGGGGATATTCCAGCACCACAAATCAAATTCTGCTTTGAGCTCAGCCTTAAAGACCCACTTTGATGATAATCATGTTTCTGATGTTTTAACGTGTTCTTGTAGCACTGTTCTGATGATGGAGGACTTTTATAAAGAAAACTAAGCTGCATTTCAGAGTATTTCTTGTTACAAATCATTGTGAATCAGGAGGAGACCAGAAAAATGCTGTTTGAAAAAGACTGTATTTGTTACATAGAAAATATGGCGGGCGAGCTACAAGCTCCCTGCTCTGAACTCTCAGTAACGGGGAGGGAAAGAGGGGGCAGAGTTGCTCCGCATCCGTGGTCCCACCCACAACTCAAAAGGGTTTTTCTAAATTTAGGTTCATAGCACAACTACTTTCAATAAAAAGCCTGTAAACGTGCGTAAACTTGCATTTCGGGCTTCTGTGTTCAAACTTTTGTGTTCACGCCACGACCAATGTTTGGGCTCTATGTACAAAACACATGGCCATTGAACCAGGTCGAACTTTGATCAATCAGGGACTCTGATTGGTAATGCCACGTGGGAAGCGTCATTTTCAAAACACAGAAGGGTCAACTAGTTTGAAGATTTGCTGTTTGTCCCCGGCAGCAATTCTATGCACCAAGTCTTTCGTGTTTCGGAATAGAACTGTGAAAGAAAAAGCCTGGAGCAAGAGACTTGATTTGATTCATGAGATTTGTACTACTTTTACATTTCACACCAAGCCTCTTCCAACTGTAGGCGGCGGACATGTGCTAGTAAACAGGAACAAAACAAAAGAAGAAGAAGCCCTCCTTGCTTGTTCAGTGTGAACATTGTGGACTAAATGTGCGTCCAGGAACACGCCAAATGTGGGTTCTTGACCGCACATTCCACATGTCCAGTTTGTGCTGAGCTTAATAAACTCCTGCTGCTTTGCAGAAATTAAGTCCATGAGATGACACAGGTTTTTTGATTTTGGCTAAAAATGTCATTCTCATAATGAAAAGACCACATAGAAGGCTTTTACAATAGATCATGAGATGATTGTTGTGGGTCTATAAGTCAGGGACTTCTTTGTTTCAATCAGTGCACCATGTCCCTTTGCACACCTGCGCTGGATTTCTCACGTGCATGACGGCATCTACTTCAGCACTTTCTTCAGGGGCGAGTCACAAGTAGGAAAAACTAGCACCAGAACTTGCCGTGCTCTGCAGCATTACAGCAGTATCTGCTGGAAAAGGGACTGGGGGGGTTGTGTGTGGACTTACCACTCTCTTGATGGGAGCATAAACTGAAAGTTTGCTGCGTCTCCGCTGTGCTACAGCCTTGGCGGTGGGACCTTCCTTGGCCTTTGCTGCCTGTTGACCGGCTGCTCCACGTTTGAGGAAGCCCTTCAGATGGCCTCTGAGGGGGAGAGCACCCGCGTGGACAAGCTGGTCCGGGACATCTACGGAGGAGACTATGAGAGGTTTGGACTGCCGGGCTGGGCTGTGGCATCAAGGTGCGGTTCCCAGCTGTTTCCTCCCGTTACTGTTGGACAGCCATGCCAGCGAACTAGATTGCTTTGTTTCTGCTTCTGTAAAGTAGTTACTGTAACAGAGATTAGATTACAGTTTTTCATAATCCTCCAAACAATGTGCTGGGGATTCCTCTCCCAAGAATAAACTCCCTTTCCTTTGGTAGCTTTGGCAATATGATGTCCAAAGAAAAGAGGGAGTTGGTGTCCAAAGAGGACCTGGCCAGGGCAACTCTTGTTACCATCACCAACAACATCGGCTCCATCACCAGAATGTGTGCTCTGAACGAGGTGAGTGTGTGTGTGGAGAAGGGGCGGCTGTCCTCCCTGTAGCCGCCAGTGGACCAAGCTGCTGCCTTGTTCCCTCTTTGCCTTCAGCCTCTTTATGATGCTGCCTTGTGGCGTCTTGATCAAGCAGCATTGTACAGGGCTATGAAAGCGTGGAGGAGTTTCTCTCCGCCCACAGTGGGAGGAGTTTTATGGCTGGATCCCTGTCCTTTATAGCAATGGTCCCCAACCCCCGGCCCACAAAAAATAAAGTCCCCACCAAACTTTTCTCCCTCTTTTTCTAACCTGAATATGAAGGAAGTTTTATTTTGGAAATCTGCTAGATTCTCTCTACCATATCTGATCCATTCTTGATACACATCAAGTCGCTTGGCCCCTTGTTGAAAATCCAACTGCGACTTCCTCAAAGCAAACATCAAGTTCTTTACATATTGGAATAGAGCTGTAAAAAAAAAAAAACACTTGGATCAAGACTTATAAAATTTGCACTGTTTTGACATTTAGTGCCAAGCCTCTTTCAACTGTGAGAACATGAGACTAGTTAGGATCAGACAGCAACAGATTTGTGTGAACACCATATATATACTAAAAGTGCGTTCAGGAACAAACATCACATGTCCGGTGTGTACGGAGCATTAGGATTCTGCTAAAAAGGGGTTCAAATGGTGGATTCATGTTTATTGAAACATATAGAAAATACAGTTTTAGGGACTCTTTTTATTCAATTGTCGTACCTTTAAAGTTGAAAGAGGCTGAAGTTGGCATCTGATTTTGTGATAGTTATGGGTTCGTATTGCAGTAAAATTTGGTCACAAAATGCAGACAACAACACCAGATGAACATTACAGGATTTATTGAAATTAGAAGAACGTTGTATTCTGTTCTGATCAGCACTGGCTGTGAACATTTATTTTTCTGTGAACAATCATCAATCTCCGTATCAAAAATCTTCTTGGCTTTCATGCCGATCATTTTCCTGGAGACACGAGCACCTTTCTGTCTTTGCTCAGGAATCCATGTTCAAACAAGTTCTTTTTATTTGTCGATCACGTTTGATGGCTCCTCCACCAGGAAATCGTTGCTTGTTGACCCTTTTTTTCTGCAGCCGTCTTCTCCATATCACCCATCTGCTTGCGCCAGTTTCAGATATGTTTAGGATCCACCCCAAAATGTGGTGCAGATTCCTCACCAGAATGTTCTTTGGCGAATACCAGCTACAATGAATGAGTGTTTTCTTTTGGCCATCAATGGTCTACAATGGCTTACGACACAAATACCACAAACTCCTGGCTTCTGCGGGACTGTGCGTGAGGGGGGGGGGTGTCTTAAAGGAGCCCTGCTACTATTAGAACGAACACCTGTTAGACCCCAAAGCTTTTAGAGACCGGCTAGTATTGGAAGATATACGGTACATAACGTTTTAATGGACAAAGTTTAAAGCAGAGATTAGATATTTTTACAGAGGATGAAGATAAACTTTACCCTCAAAAGTTAAAGAAAACTGGAGACTTAAAAAAAAGGATTCCCTCTTTAGCCTTGCACAGACAGCCTGTGAAAATATTGTCTGGCATTAAAGTTCCACTCCAATCATTTCAGTTCCCAGTGGTGTTTTAATTATTATGCCGTTTTTAGCCAAATCAAGAAACCTTTTTCATTTTTTAGACCATGGTTTCTGCAGAGCCGCAGGAGTTCATTAGACATTGTGGGCGAGACGGTTGGCGCAGAACAACCCCACTTCCCCTTTCTGTGACCTACATCTGAGAGCTCCCTGTTTACACGCTCTCCTGCTAGCTTACTGTCCCTCACAATCCCCAGCTTACATTATTGGTGCAACAAAAATGGCGAGCAATATTGGAGCCATTCAGACATACAATTTTGATCCAGATCCCAGCTCAGACGAGAAAAACAAAAACATACATGGATCTGATTGTCTGCAAGCGGTTGCTTCAGAATGAAAATGAAATTTTCAGCTTAGTTTTTATAATACTGTGGGAATCAAAATTGCCACTCCAGGCAAAATGTTATATAATTGTGCATAAAGAACCCAAGAAAAGACTGAAAAATCTTCTGAAAGCATCAGTTTACATATGAGACATTCTGCAGAACGTAGCATGCATCGTCCTCTTTGGAAAAGCTCAGACCTGACAGTGTCATGGATTGTTCATTATCATTGTTTGCAAAGACCAGGTGATTTTAATCTCAAAGACTGTAAATAATCTGAGTCATGTGACCTCGCCCCAACAATCAGCATCATGGGTTCTTCCAGCAGTTGTCCAGAACAATGAAACTGAAAATAGTTGATGCTCACAAAGCAGGAGAAGCTAGAAGAAGATAGCAAAGCCTTTTCAGATGCTATTATCCTCTGTTCAGAATGTCATTAAGAAATCTCAGACAGAGCAGCTCGCAGGATTGTGAGAAAATCAAGTCCAAACCCACGTTTGACTGCAGGATCCTTCCAGAAAGACCTGCAGACTCTGGAGTTGTGCTGTTCTACTGTCAACAGATACTTGTACAAATATGGTCTTCATGGAAGAGTCATCAGAAGAAAACCTCTTCTACGTCCTCAACACAAAATTAAAAGTTTGAAATTCACGAATGAACATAAACAAGTCTGATGGATTTTGGAAACAAGTTCTGTGGACCGACCCGGTTCAGATGGAACTTTGTGTCCGTAATGAGCAAAGGTCCGTTTGGAGAAGAAACGGTCCAGAGTTTAATGAAAAGAACCTCTGTCCAGCTGTTAAGCATGGGGGTGGATTAATCATGCTTTGGGCTTGTATTGCAGCCAGCAGGACAGGAAACATTTCATGAGTAAAAGGAAGAATGAATTCCACAAGATTCAGCAAATTTTGGACACTAACTTGATGCCATCAGTGAAAAAGTTGCAGTTGAAGAGAGGATGACTTCTACAACTGGATAATGATCCTAAACACACCTCCAAATCCATGATGTCTTACAGTAAGAGACAGAAACTGAAGGTTTATCAATCACATGACCTCAACATCATTGAAAATCTATGGATAGACCTGAAAAGAGCCGTGAGGAACAGACATCCCAGAAATCTGAAAGAACCGGAAGACTTTTGGAAAGAAGAAGGGATGAAGATTCCTCAAACAAGAATTCAGAGACTCTTTGCTGCAAACAAAAAATGTTTACAAGCTGTGATACCTGCCAAGGGGGGCAGAACTTTTGCACACACCATTATTTTGTTTTCTGTTATTTTGAAAGGGTAAATGATGGAAATAAAGCCTCATTTTTTGACATATTAAAAGAATGTCTCATCTGTGAACTGATGCCTTTAGAAGGTGGACTATTTGATATGTAATACGGCCTGTTGTCATAGTAACACAATGAGTCTCTGGGCCGGCAGACCTCGACAGGAGCAGCAAGGGGAAGCGATATATGTGCTGATCGTAGCAATAAGATCAATGAAGCATCAGTTCAGAGAGAAAGTTCACATCTTATTGCTTGTTTTTGTCCAGAAGATGAAGCAAAAAGTTTACTTTGAAGAAGCCTGCGCATGTAGAACCTGGATCACCTAAAGTGTAGAAACAATATTTGTTTCTTATGGCTGTAGATCAGCATCTTTGTTTTCTTGGAGTAACACTGCAGACATGAAACTCTTTACAGTTCTGCTTATCTTACTGGTGATGTGATTTGTTCACACAAATTAAACTCCTGAGTTAACACTTCAGAAATGTCAGCATTTCAGACAATAAATATGAAGGGAAAATGTTCAAATGTTCACTCTGGCCTTTTTTTTGGGGTTCAGAAGCTGCTTATTGTCCCATTAAATTGAATTTGTAAAACATTGTGGTTATTCATTCATTTTCCGAACCGCTTTATCCCTTTCGGGGTCACGGGGTTGCCGGAGCCTAACCCGGCTACTCATGCGTGAAGGCAGGGGACACCCCTGGACTGGTCGCCAGTCTGTCGCAGGGGCCACAGCCACACACTCATGCACACTCACATCCACACCAGAGACAATAACATATGAACCTATGAAGCATGTTTTTGGATGGTGGGAGGAAGCCGGAGTCCCCGGAGAAAACCCACGCATGCACGGAGAGAACATGCACACTCCGCGCAGAAAGTACCCCATTGTGGTTAATCATGATCATTTACAATCCACAAGTGTGATTAATCTGATTATTTCTTTAACCAGTTGACATCACTAATGCATACACACACACACACACATATTTTTTTTATTTCACTCCAAAATGTGTTTGATGATTCCAAAAGATATAAAAGGGGTAGAAAAACCAATTTTCTTCTTCTTGTTCCTTTTAATTTCCTTTGAAAAAAAACTTTGCCAGGTCTTAAGTTTTTGTTGTTTTGTGAAAATGTTAAGAAAAATAGGGGGAAAACTGAGTGTATGTTTTCTGCTGACTTTCTGTTCTTTTCCTTCACAGAACATTGAGAGGGTGGTGTTTGTAGGGAACTTCCTCCGTGTCAACACTCTCTCCATGAAGCTGCTGGCCTACGCCATGGACTACTGGTCTAAAGGCCAGCTGAAGGCGCTCTTCCTGCGGCACGAGGTAGCTGCTGATGCTGTGAGTGCGTGTCCTGGGGTCATGACCCCTCTCAAAGCTCATCCTGGTTCTTGTTGTTTTTAGGGTTACTTCGGTGCAGTGGGGGCATTGCTTGAGCTGCTGCATCCAACCTAATCCATCCCACCGTCATCCAAAGAGAAGACTGAATCTGCTGCTCTAGACCCACACTCCTCTGCAGGGGCTGTCGCCCTCCTTCCACTGGTTCCTGTGGAGGTCATGAAGTGGGCCATAAAACGTTCCTCAGGGGAACGTTCCGTACTGCTTCGTCTGCATCTTGGAGTTTTGGGCCTGGAGTTTTGCACCGGTCCCTGATCTTTTCGCCTGAACCGCAACGTTTTGGACTGATTTTATAAAGACTTTATAACTTCCGAGCTCCTGAGCATTAATGTCCCAGTGTTGGGGGGGGCATTCTGTTCCCGGGATGGTCTCGGGTTATACTGGGGGAGGGAACTTAAAGGTCTGCAGTTCTAGTTCGGACTCCTGAAGAGACGGATGTTCATGTGAACCCCACCTTTTCAGCAGAGACGCTGAAGGGTCATCTCCCATGGGGGGCGGGGTCTTCACAGTTTGCTGTCAGATTGTCCAGCAGCGTTCACAGGGACCACCAGGAGGCACCAGCCGTTCCTAAAGTGCCTCCTGCTTCAGACAGACATGGGTCTTTTCAGTGTTCTCAAAGGTTCTTCTCTGAAAACTTTTGTCTGAGCTGTAACGTTTGGCACCTTTGAAAATAAAGTTTGTTAAGCCTCGTGTCTGACTATGAAATCTGTGGCATCAAAGGCGTCTCGTCATCTGATGGAGGAAGCAGAAATGTTCTGCAGAAGTCGTCCGTTTGTCAGCTCGGTGCTGCAGACTTTTTTTGGAATGGCTGGGTTGGTCTATTTGAGGAAAAGTCTCTGATGGTCCTCTGGGGGAGGGCCCGGCTCTCCGTTGGGCCCCGGTCGCCTGCAGCTCCTGCTCAGTGTTCACCGGAAGTCCGACAGCAGCTCCTCTGCGTTGATGAGGAGGTGGTTTCCATGGCAACAATCCAGAGAGTCCCTAGACAGCTGTTTGTTTAAAGTTTTCATTCCGGGATGTGCAGAGCTGGCTTTTCAGGCGCGCGGGAAGTGGGGGGGGGGGGGGGGGGGGGTCACCTCATGCGCGCGGACTCACCCACACCCCCCACCCCCACCGCAGATGAGGCCAGCAAAAGGAGCGACATTCATCGGTTTCAAGCGCGAAACCGGCAGGAGAGCCGGAACCAGCCGTGAAAAGGGTCAGTGTCCGCGCTGGGCGGGTCCAGCCCCTTCCTCCTCCCCCTCCGGCGAAAGCTGCACAGCTGGCAGCCGCGATCATCTGGAGCTGGTGGGGGGCATCTACGCACAGAGCGAGCTCGGTTTGATGGACGACGCCAGTTAAAGCGGATCAGGGGATATTTCTGCTTTTTCTGTGAGAGGGGGCCACTTTATTCCACCCGGACTCCCCCATCCATCCACTGAAACAGCTCCTCATACGGGGATCAGAAGGTGAGACACTAAACTGCTCCACTGGAATCAGGAGAAAAGTGGCTTTAAAGTAACATTCCAGATCAGGAGAGGGCCTTAATCTGGATTAAACTGGACTAAATGTGAACGCTGCAAATCAGATTGTAGTATTTATGAACAGATACTTTGCATTTAATCAAGAGAAAATATCAGATGGTTTCATTGTACCAAAGTGTGAGGAATGAAATGATGAGGGTTTCCACTGGCCAATCATTTTCATTTAATTACAGAAAGTTGAACTGTAATTTGTTACTGTATTTATGCTTTACCCCCAACATTGTCCAAACAGAACCAGTAGTTTTTATGATCGTTTAGAGGGTACATTTGAAAACAGCGGTTTTACAGGATGAGGACCAGAACTCTGGACCCACATCTGCACATGACGTTTTCTGAAGTCAACAGGTGTTTAGTTTATCCAATAAAACATCTGAGGCAGAAAAACATTTGTGTTTCTTTAAGGCTGAGGAGCAGTCACCTCAGATTCATCCGACTGCGTGAAAGTGCAGACCTCTGGAAGTGATTTCTGTGAGAGAGCATGTGAGCGGGAAGGAATGTGAGCCCACGCTTCTCACTGCATGTGTGAGTGTGGGGGGGGGGTTTACTGAGAACCTGATCTGTGAGAGCGCCGGCGTGGAGCATCATGTCTAGGCTGATAGAAGGGGAAGTCTGAGGATCGGGGTTCAACTCTACCAGGAGAGTTTCCTCTGATCTGCTGGACTCTGTTTCTGAGGTCAGCAGGTCAATCAGAGGTCTCAGGTTTTAGTATGCACGCACATTTCCTGTGGTCATAGTTAGACATTGTTGTACAAAGGCGACATGAAGCCACTCACCAGTAAGACAAAAACAAAGGTCAGGCTGGA
The DNA here is from genome assembly GCA_014656515.1 of Oryzias celebensis. Classification (NCBI taxonomy): domain Eukaryota; kingdom Metazoa; phylum Chordata; class Actinopteri; order Beloniformes; family Adrianichthyidae; genus Oryzias; species Oryzias celebensis. The sequence goes on along the minus strand of BNCR01000005.1, from coordinate 31,751,407 downwards.
ATTTGGTTTAAAAAAAGTACAGAACTTAGAAAGTTGGGTTTTATGGATTGGTAGACCAATTTAAAGTATTAAAGACACTTAACCAACCAATGGAATAATTTGGCAAATTTAACCAACTTTAGCTATTTTTCTAAATAAAGAAGCGTATTCATTATAAACTTCCAAAGACGCTGTTCAAAGAGATTAAACAACATTAAAAGTAAGCATTTCAAATCTGAGGAACCAAAGGAATACAAAAACAGATTCAATAATTACAGTTTTACAGAAAAAGCAGTTTTGAACAAATGAAACAAAAGACCATGGAAAGGCAGCTCCAGGCCTTGAGGGCCGCATTCCTGTATGTCTTCCAACATACCATGCTCCGGCATGTTCTAATTGACTGGACAGGCCTGCACCAGGTAATCAGTCATAAGTAAGTCTTGGATATCTGGAAATCACACAGACACAACAGGCCTCGAGGCCTAGAGATCTATGCAACAGGATGAATGATGAATTTATCCAGCTGTGAACGTTCTCACGTGGTTAGACTCTGGAACACAGCCTGGCAGCCTGAAGATCAGGCTCAGAACGTTAGGAGAAGATCACACAGTCTGGAGCCAATGAGGCCTTCCAGGGGGCAGAATTGATGAGAGGAAAGTTTATGTAATGAAAAGTGGAGAGACTGACTGTGACTCAAAGAAAAAGAAGCAGACATTGTCTGGAAAAACGTGCACAGCAGTTAGAATAGAACGGAGAAAGTGACAACACCCCAAGGTGCTTATCTGTGGGCATTCACGGATCTTCCCTGAAGATCCACTCCAATGAAAACTGTTGTTGTTTTACTTCTTGGCACGTCCTCTCAGGGGTCGCCACAGCAAAACAGCTCTCACTGATCTGCACATTTGGTTTGGCGGAGAGGTTAATGCCAGATGCCATTCCTGACACAAGTTTGTATTTTATCCGGGATGGGGTCCAGCATGGAACCCCCCCGGTTTCATAGTTAGGCGGTTTTTGCAGCATTCTTCTCATGGAGAACATATATAAAGAAAATGGATCTCAAAAGTTGCATTTCTGAATATTTCTTTATTGAGATTATTGTGAATGAGGAGCAGACGAAAAAATGCGGTTGGAAAAAAAACGTATTTGTGACATGAAAAATAGCCTGTGTGGGTTACAAGCTCCCTGCTCCATTCTGATGTATCCACTTCAAACAGACAGATCCATCCCAGTGGGCAATTAATGTTGAAATGTCAAATCATCAAAGCTCAACATCAAATTGATGTCAAAAACAAGCTTAATGTGCAAATCACATTGACGTCATAACTTTGACATCAGTTTAACATCAGGATATTTACACCTTTTTGATGTTGTGTGAATTTTAGATTTGGACCAATACATTATTAAAACTAATAACAGAAGTAGAAAACATACAATAAATATTTTATTGGAATAGAGATACTCCAAAAAATAATTTCTTGGGTGAACATAACATTTTGGAAAGTATTTCTATCTAAATCAACTGTGTTATTATAACAAACGTTTGTGTTGGGAGATTTGAATGCATTTATGTTGGTGCAACAGAAGGAAATGGTGGAGAAGAACCCAAAATGCAGGAGACCAGGCTTGGTGGCAGAAACTAAGACATTTATTTATTTATATATAAATAAATAAATAAATAAATAAATAAATGATGATTAACCTGAAACTGGTGTGACTTAGAACATGACCACAGAACAAAACCCAAACAAAACCACAGAATCCTCACAATTGTGCTCTTAAATAATTGGTTGAAGTCCTCGTAATGGTTTTTGTGGTTTCGTCATTTCTATGACAGGTAAAAAAAGTGATGCAAATAAAGAAAAATGTAAAGATCTCAGAACTGGTGATTCTCTCAAAGTGGGATCTAATCATTTTAAAAAACCTGTGGACCCACCCCGCTCCCAGCATAGCGATCACAAGATTTTAAACATTTGTATTTAAGTTGACTTAGTGTTATTTCTGGCTGGTTTGTATTTTCTCTTAGAACTGGACTTGTGTTTAAATGACTAAATATCAATTATTTCATGAATGTTTTTCACATTGAAGTACTAAGGAAACCTAAACAATTTCAGATTTTTATATCAACTTGGTTTTTGCTGGGTCAGCATGAATTATTTCAATTTTGAGAAATGCCCTATGAAATTAAGTAAAACCTAACATTATAATTTATATACAATTTACAATGTAAATATAAGATTATGTCAGATTATATCTATCTTTGTTACCATAACTTCTGCAAATTTATTTAAACTGCACATTTAATGAGGGATGTTCATTTGACATCATTTCAACATCAATTGTCCACTGGGAACATCTGGGATATTTCTAGCCTCACTGCTGTGACTGCTGGATGTGCACCAGCGTTGAATTATAGGATCCATTCTAATTCCTTTTGAATTGATAAGAAATGATCAAATATGATTTTAAGAAATATGCTGAGATTAGTGATTTTTTTTTCTGAGATTTTTTAATTAAGCCTAAATTAATTTAACTAACCCTAAATCCTTCAGAAACAGAAGAAGCATGAAAGTCAATTTGATATTAAAATGACGTCCGTAACAAGCAGCCATTGAAGTGATATCAAATGAACATCAACTATATTACCCAGCTTTCTTAATTTTGTTTTTTCAAGAGAGATAGAATTTCTACTGTTCACGTATTTCCCACACTAAAACAATGGTATGAAAACAAAAGTTAAAATAACTTTGTCCACTAATTGGATCAAATATCAACTCAATTTTGACATCTAGCCGACATCAAGGTGCCCACAGGGATGTACGGCTTTGTTTTCTGAGCTGGAATCTGACTCAAAACTGTCCGGCTCAATAGCTTCAATATCGTTTTTTTAATGCTAGGTTGGGGGTGTGAGAGGCTGTAAGCTATCAGGAGAGCACGTAAACAGAGAGCTCTCAGCACCAGGGAGCAGGTTTTAGTCCACCAGTCTTATTTGAGACGGTGTCTCCCTGCTTGACTCCCACTATTTCAAATGTTTCTGACTGCAACCACCTGATCACCCAGGGAGGGGGATTGCATGCAGAGAGCAAGCTTCCCACACCCGGGTGTGTGACAGCCAAAGGGATTTTAACTATCATTCCTCTTGTTTGTTTTGTCTTTTCTGCTTCTGCAGCAAAACCATGGAAACATCAGAACGCAGGAAGCAGCTAGCATTCAGCTTGTTTTTTGGGTTGTGGTTTCCTTGTTGTTTGGCTCAGACTACAACCCCAGCTCCAGCCAGAGACACCTCCACACCACCTTCTCAGGGCAAGGTCAAGGTCCGACTGGCTGGCTACCCTCGTAAACACAACGAAGGGCGCGTTGAGCTCTTCTACAGAGGAGAGTGGGGAACCATCTGTGACGATGACTTCTCTTTGGCAAATGCCAACGTGCTCTGCCGCCAGCTAGGCTTCGTCTCTGCCACGGGATGGACCCACAGTGCCAAGTACGGAAAAGGCCAGGGTAAGGGATGTTACCTGAAACAGTATGCTCCCTGTTTCAGGTGGAATCAACCCAGTTTCAGTCCAGTAGTAGTTGTGAACAACAATCAAAACTGATGGGCTCTTTGAAAGTTAGCCTTTCCTACAGCAGCAGACTCCTGCAGTATCATGCAAGACACAAAGTCCCTCTCCTCCTAAACTCAGCATGATGCGTTCATACAGTTATTGTCCCTCTGTAGCTGTGTTTTGAACTGTCACTCTGAGCTATGAAAAAGAAATTAAGAGAAATCTGGACTCTGAAAATGGTCTTCTAAGAGTAATGTCTTCAGTGAGTAAGAAACAAGTGCGTTCTAAAATGGATTAAGCAGGTTTGGAAAACGGATGAATTGATGTGTTATGAAAGGCAGACATGTCAGAAACTGCAACACATAAATCCACATTCATGAAAAAGAAAGAGAGCAGGAGGAAGAAAAGCATCCAGAGAGAAAGATGATAAAAACACCTAATTTATTCTAAGAGAGCTTTAAAAACTTTCCCTCCTTCTCCACATTAACGTCTGCTCATCTGCAGGTAAAATCTGGCTGGACAACGTTCTTTGTAACGGAGGAGAAAAGAGCATTGACTCCTGCAAGTCTCGCGGTTGGGGCAACAGTGACTGCACTCACGATGAAGATGCTGGTGTCATCTGTAAAGATGAGAGGATTCCTGGCTTTGTGGATTCCAATATTATCGATGTAAGTCACTAAAGTAAATGGAACAGATTTCCATTGGTTTTCTTTGAACAGAGCGAGGTTCTCATGAAAAATGTAAAACCAACGTACATGTTGTTGTAGCAGGGGGTTTAAAGGCGGACATTGAAATGTAAAGGCTAAAGCTTCAGTCACAGCTGCCAGGAGAAAAATGGGCAAATGAGAAAAATGCATGAAACTGCATGAAACACCATGAAATGTTCATGGACACTTTTTCAACAGGCATTCTATGACTTTAGTCACAAGCACCAATAAGGGGATTGAAAAAGAGGGGAGTTGCTGCCTCTTAAAGGGAGCACAAGTGTGTCTTGCAGTTCCCTTGAGGCTCATACAGCTACAGTACCTCAAAGGACACCATGAAAATGGAACGTAGTGTTGATATGTGTGGGATAAATATCATAAGTATTGTAAAGCATTTGGAAGGATACTGTCATTTACATGCTCTTGACACATGAGTGATGCTGTCATATGGTGTCGTTATGCCACACTCTAGTTGTTAGTAAGGTTTGAGTTCAGGATCTTCCCTGACCACACACAAATGATGCACACAACAGGTGCACAGATGATACATGAGTGATCGTAGGATGCCATACAAACTACATTCTGTCTAATTTCCTTTTTTCTAACAGTCAGGCTGCACTAAATGAACATCCAGGGTGCGTACAGGGAGCTCGCACTTATCACTCAAACATCACTAATGGGCTCCTTGCACAGTGTGAAGGATAAGAGCAGAGTAAAAAAAACAAAAGAAAAATTGGTACGACACGCCTCCGTCTCACCTACTTTACCTTTACTTGCCCTTACGTGATGTACTAGCACGCCCGTAGAAGAAAATGTGCTTTAATATTTTCTCTTTACAGACTCATGGATGTCTACAATTTAAAAAATGTTGTGTATTTCGTACCGGTTTGACCATATCCACCCGTAAGGACAATTGTGACTAAGGTTTTAGCTGCTGTAGATGTTGCTCCAAGGACCAGTTTTACAGAAGGTTGTCTGGATGTGTGGATGTGTTGATGTGTGTTTTCTTACCTTTAAGGTTTAAGTTGGAGCAGAAGTCTCTGAAAAGTCAGACCACTGTCTGCAGACAGTGTGCAACCGAATTATGACTTATGCAGTTAATAACTGCTTGGAAATGTTTGATACTCAGAGAAGTTCATCTAATCCACATTTCACTGTTGCAGGCACAGGTGGATGAGTTTAAAGTGGAGGAGGTGCGACTCCGGCCTGTTGTGGCCACAGCCCGCAAGAAGATGCCCGTCACTGAAGGGGTGGTGGAGGTGAAGCACAGGAATGGCTGGGCTCATTTCTGCGACCTGGGCTGGACCGTCCAAAACACCAGAGTCATCTGCGGCATGCTTGGGTTCCCACATGAGCGGAAGGTCAACAAAAACTTTTACAAGTGAGTTTCTGACATTCTATGTGGCTTTTGTAAACTGGAAACTTTGTCAGCTGCTCGACCTCAAGAAAAGACAAGCTAAGTGGAAAACAAAATGTCTGACGGCTCAAGTGGACTTCTTAGAACAGCTGAGAATGGCCTCACCAGTTGCAGCAACTTATTGAGGTGATACTTGACAGAGGTGAATGAGAATGAGGTTGACGATAGGGTCAGGAAAAGGGATTGAAGTTCAGAAGAACTGTGGATCGATTCACCTCATTGGAGGTGTATTCTACCCGCTGATCGAGTCACTGAAAGCATCAAGTGCCCAAAACTGAGTCACTGATTGGTTAACGCGCTGTGGCGACCTCACCAAAGTTCAAATATTTGAACTCTGGTCGCGCCACCCAAATCCCGCTGCACACGTTGCTCAAATTGTGCCGTAGGACCTCAGATCGCATCTGTACCTTTGACTTTACATCGAAACTGGCCTCCTCTGCCGCAGTGATTGCATTCGGTGTGAACGCATCATGACAAACATTGATTCATCGAAGCAATAATCCAAACCAAGCTGAAGAAACTTGGTCAGGGCAGAAGCAGGCCGACTTGAAAACAGACAAGTAAACAACTCAAAGAGAAACAAGCTTTGACTTGGACTGAAAAGACACATGATCTGACAAAGACTGAATGAATGCAGGCTGTAGATGAAGCTCATCTTCCAGGTATGGTCAATGACCATGATTACCTAAACCTGAACCAGCTGGTGAGGAGGAGCAGTAAGGCAAGACAAACCTCAAACAGTTCCCCATCAATGAACAAGTACCATAAAACCAGCAGCCAACTCTGGTGAATAAAGCTTGGCACAGTTTAGCATTCATTAGAATGACATATTCCAGCTGCTGACAGCATCTACTGGGGGACATCATCGACTCTTATGTAATAAAAACACCAATTCCAATGATTAACAGCTACATTAACCACTATGCTGATCACAAAGCCACTGTTGGCACTCCCACCTCACAGCAAGAAGGCTCTGGTTCAAATCCTAGTTGGGTCCTTTCAGTGCTTGCATGTTCTCCTCGTACATGTGTGGGTTTTCTCCAGGCACTTTGGCTGCCTCCCACAGTCTAAAAATGTGCTTTATGTGTTATTTACAAGTTTATTGGTTAATTGGTGATTTAAATTGCTCCTAAGTATGAATGTGATCGTGTGGCCTGGCAACAAACTGGTCCCTGCCTTCGCCCAACGGTAGCTGGGTTGGCTCCATCAACCCTGTGACCCCAAAAGGTGCTCAGTGGGGTCGGAAGATGGATGGATAAGTGAATATCCCATTTCCTTATTGAATCTATTCAGCATAAGTTGCAGTAATGTCATTTCACAGACCCTTTAGCTGTGGAATTCCTGCTGTTTTCTAATGTCTTAAAAGCAAACTGTTGTTCCACCCACTGAGGTTATGTTTGTTATTCTAGGAAGCTGAGATTTAAGATGAAATATATGCCATAATAAGCCAAAATCTTCATAAATCATCACCCACAGATTTAATTCTATGCAAGTGTAAAATAATAACTGTGTAATACATTCTACTGTCCAAGTTTACTCCTTTTCACATATTTATCACAATTAATAGGTGTTACTTATTCTTCCCAACCTACATATTAATATCTTTTAGCCAACCTTTATTTAACAGAATTGAAATAAGAGTTTGCAAGTTAATAACATTTTAAAGTGAAAGATTAATTTATTCTGCCACCACGTCATCTCCAATACTGTATGGCCTTTAAAAATTACAACATCTTATTTGCAAACAGTTCCCTATTCTATAATTTAGCATGGTCTTTTCCCACCAAACTAACTTACTGCAACAACTTATCATATGTGACACAAAGAGGCGGAGACGTGTGGATCCATATGCAACCGGTTTAATGATTTAGAGCATGAGCAAGACATGGACGTAGTCAAAATCCAGGCAAGGGTCAAAACACAAAGGCGAGGCAGGATGGATGGTGAGAGACAGGCAAGGGTCAAGGCACAGTAGATCAAACCTGAAATATAAACACTCAGACTGTCTGCAAAGCAAAAACAAGACTTTGCGAGGAGTACAATGTTGAACAGGCTAATAAACACAACACTGATGAGCAGGAATGAGAACCAGCTGGTGAGGTCAAGTGAAGCAGTAAGTACTCGGGATGGAGCTCCCTCTGGTGGTCAGAGGTGGAGCTGGATGGCTGAATCCAGACAATATAACAAAAGCATCCTTTTTCCAAATAAAATTGTTAAAGGGCCTATACCATGCTATAGTGGTAGTTCCTTATTTTATAAAGAATCTTCTCCACCACAGATGGACACATGACTTCCAAGGAAGCATTGCCTGTGTTTGCGTCAGTTGATGAAATATCCAAAGCTCTTTGAAGTCGACTGTGGCTTGTTTAATACTGATAAAATACCAGGAGCTTTTAACAATAAATCATTTTTAAACCCCCCCACTCATCTGTTTCTAGGCTGTGCTCCAACTGCTAGAACTTCTAAGATAATAAACAACTGTGGACTTGTGCGGATTCATAATTCAAAGTATTATGCAATTCTCAATTGACAATTCAATTTGCAGTTTGAAAATGCATTTTTCAATTGACAATTCAATATGCAATTCAGGCTTTTAATATGAACATATATCCTGTAATTTAGAATTCAGTATTAAAATGTACAGTTCAATATGACAACTTTAAAAATCTAATATTGAATGAAAATAAAAACCAGTTGCATTTTAAATTGTCATAGGTTTTTGATGTCATACTTCAAATGGCTGCATTTTGCAATTTACAATTCAATTTTCAATTTGACCTTTCATTTTGAAATTGCATTTTGCAATTTACTTTACAATATTTAAAAATGACTTTCAATACACCGTTTGCTTTACATTAATTTTAAAGTAACTTAAAATCTATTGCATTGTAAAATGCCATACTGTTTTTGTGTCAGAATTCATTGAAATTGCAAACAGTTCCCTCCTGGTGTATTGCATTTTCATTTGCATAACATTGCACTTTATGTAGGTCAAAATTCAATTTGAAAGGCAAACTGTCAGACGCTCATCAAGGCGGAGCCTATCACCTATCAAAATTTGCTCAATCCTCCACTTCCTTTGGTCAACTAACCAATGGAATTAATTGGCGTCTGAGGCTAGAGAAGAGAATGTGCTGACTGCTAATGAATTAGCTTCTATGCTAATGACTGCAACTCCAACTGCTGTGTTGCAGCTTTTAAAGAGATTCTTCGGAGCACATCTCCAAGGCTGTTGTGTCCTTTAAGACAGTGGTCTCCAATCCTGGTCTTTGGGTCACTTGGTACAGAGCCACAGACAGAAAACAAGTAAATATAAATATTAACAGATTATTTCCATTTTGGTTATTTTCTGATCCTGAAGAAAGTTTTAATAAAAAAAAAACTCCCGGATCCTGTTCTCCACATCTGTCTTGGTCCCATAACTTAAAGTAGCTGACTGCTAAGTTAATAGCCCAAAACTAACAAGAAACAAACAATAAAATGTGTTTAGAATGTTTCTTTTGAGCAGAACAGAGCCAGTGAGGAAACTGAAGCAGAGCCTTCAACTTCAAAGAAAAATGCAGCTGCTGTTTACAGACAAAACCAGAAGTCGTCCTCGACATACGGATTTATGGAGACAATTGTTCTCACGTAGCAAAAACCACTCTCTGTAAGAATATGTGGCGACTGATTCTCCATTGTTTCACAGACGTAGTTAATAAAAATGCAGACACAGTGGATTCATGCTTATTATTATCTTTAGAAAATACAGGTTTTACGACGGTTGGTTCATTGTATTCTGCTTTATTTGTCATCACACCTTAAAATTCAGATGCGGCTAAAGTTAGCGTCCGGTTGTTAGCATTCACTTTGACATTAAAGGGAAAAACCTCGTCACATGGAGTAAGTTTAAACTATTAGATTTATTCAAACAATTACACTAGCCCTCATATGTTTTTGTTATGCTGTATATGTATGTGTGTACCGGTATTTATTTATCTGTTTAGATCTAGATGGATACATTCTGGGCGTACTATGAACTCCTACAGAATGCTTAAAAAGGCACCCTCATGAGCTAACGTGTATAAGACAAGAAAGATGTTGGGTTTCTACAACAGCCATGTTGGAGCTGAGAGGAGGAAAGTTCTTTCACCTTCTGAGATAGGATTTAAACACAATCTTATTTGACAGATCTGAAGTAAGAAGTTTTTTTCTTTCTTATTTTAATGTTATTTTAAGGGATTTAGCAAATTTATGAAGGTAGTAAGCCCCACCTTGTTGAGAGTCTGACAGTTTGCATTTCAAATTGAATTTTGACCTACTTAAAGCAGGATATTATGCAAATGGCAATGCATTACACCAGGGGGCGCTGTTTGCAGTTTCATTTGAATTCTGACACGAAAACAGCATGGCATTTTACAATGCAATAGATTTAAAGCTGCTTTAAAATGAATTTAAAGCAAACTGTGTATAAAAATGTCATTTTTAAATAATGTATAGTACATTCCAAAATGCATTTTCATAATGAAAGGTCAAATTTTATGTTGAATTGCAAATTGCAAAAATTAAAAATTAAATTATATTGCATTTTCATTTGAATTGTGGAATCAAAAACTCATTACAATTTTGATGTACATTTGATTTTGTTTTCATTTAATATTTTGTCTAAAAAATTGACATATGGAATTGTAAGTTCTTATTATTGAATTGTAAATTAGAAAAATGCATTGTCATTTGAATAATGACATCAAAAACCCATGACATTTTTGTTTAACTTGTCCTGTCCAACAGCTGAGCAATCAGGTATTAGCTGGGGGCCTTTTGTGTTGGACAGATTTCACTGTTGCAATCGGGGGTTATAAATCTTTGGACACACGAGGTGTATATTCATCTAAACCCCTTTTGTAATTTAAACAAAACTTTATTTATATTGATTATGTTTGTGTTCTTTTTTTGTTGGATCGAACAGAAAAAGGAAGGGGGAAGAAGAGAGAGGGGTTAGAGAGGTGGGTAATGGCATAAAAGACAGGTAAAAAAGGTGGGGTTAAAGAGATTGGAGGATGATTACAGAGAAGCGAGGAAGTATCATAAAACAACAGCCAACAAGATACTGAGAGTTTATAATCATTATATAGTCTAAAATGAGCTCAGATGTAACAAAAATACCTGTTGGCTAAGAGAGTCTTCACATACAAACTTGTCAACATGCACACAACCACAGCTCACACACTTGTGCAAACAAACCTACACATGTACAAGCATTTCATTCCGTCAGGTGAACCAATTGTGCAAAGCTGAGCAGACACCTGTGTTCAGGTGAATGTTTATGTTTAGCTGAAGTGGATGATGAAAAGTAAAAAAAAGAAATAAGAAGGGAGAGTTCTGTTATATTTTGTTATATATGTAATATGTGTTATGTTATATTTTTGTCTGCTCCTGATTCACAATGATTTAAACAAAAAAAAAACACTCAGAAATACTATATTGAACATAATTTCAAGTCAGAATGTAAACCTAATTATTAATCTAGAGATAAAACCTGTAACTCTTTTTAAAAATGTATTCATGAAGATTTTCTGGTGCAGGACCTACAGTGCCCAACAGTGCAGAAGACCAATATTGGTGGCAGAAACTTAAATATTTGATAAATGAACTTAAATGAACTATTTTTTAATCTAGCAAAAAATCCTCTAATGCTCTTAAGAAATGTCTTGTATAATTTATTTTCAACCAGAGAGGGTTTTTCTTCGTGACGTGTTTTTCATTTCCACTTCTCCTTCGCTGACTTCTCTGTAACTGTTGGGGCTTCAACTTTATGGTTTGAAGCTTTGTTAATGGTCCATGCCATTTTTGATGCTCTTTTCTCAGCTTCCTCAATACCAGTTGCAGATATGTTCTCTTTTTTTCTTGAGTTTTCTTTTGGTCCATTTACTGGTGTTTTAGAATTTTCCACAGTTGTAAGAGGTGGAATCTCTTCAACAAAGACAGGTTTATTTTGTTTTTGTAGGAGTCTTGAGTTGACTCTACTTCTGTTGACCCTACTAGATGTTGGTAATTTGTCAACTACACCTTTTGGGGCACCGTTTTTGGTTTTAACCTCCATGGTTGGTGATCCTTTGTCAGTTTTCCCATCAACTGGACAATCAGGCTTCAGAGCAACAGTTACACGTGTTTTCTGTTGTTGTTTTGAGGCTTTCTTAGGTGACTTTTTTTGTTTCTCAGTTGTCTGAGAAGAAATTTCTTTAGAAGACGCATGCTCTGTTTTATTTGAACATTTTGTCTTCACTTTGACTCTTTTCTACTGACCTTTGTACAAGTTGTGACTCTGAGTCTTTGCTTTTGGTTTTATATCCCATCTTGAGTGGTATCCCACAATGAAGCTTCTCTTCTGAAACAGTTACACAAGTCGTCTTTTTGTTATTAAGGTACATGCTTTTCTGCAGGAGAACAATATTTAAACCTTTCAGTAAAAATGGTTTTAACTCTAGGAGACCATCTCTCTTCCAAGGGTTCATATGTATTCTGCTTTTCAATAGAACTTTGTACAGGGGTACATACCGGGTGTGCTTCATTTTCCCTCTTTATGAAAGATTTACTAGCAACAGGTGGAATACAAGTAATGGGTTCACACGCATTCATGAACTGCTGTGCTGAGATTAGATAAGGATCATTTGCTCTTTCTGAAAGGTGCTTCATGGTGATGAAGTTATGGAAATTGATTTGTTTTCATAGCTCAAAAACAACAGTTAATAATTAAAAAAAACTTATAATTCAATTGGTTGGTTTCGTCTTTTATATTTTTAATTGGTCAACCAAAAAAGTGGAGACAGGATTTAGCAATTTTAGGGAGGTAAAATGAACCTTGTTGAGAGTCTGACAGTTTGCATTTCAAATTGAATTTTGACCTTTGCAATGCCATGCAAGTATAAATGCATTACATCAGGCGGACGCTGTTTGGTAATTTTATTCGAATTCCGACACCAAAACAGCTTGGCATTTTACAATGCAATAGATTTTTCCATCCACTCATCCATCCATCCATACATTCATTCATTTTCTCCCACTAATCCGGGACTGGGTCGCAGCAGACTTCCCTCTCCCCGGCCGCTTCCTCCAGCTCCTCTGGGGGGACCCCGAGGCGTTCCCAGGCCAGCTGAGAGACGTAGTCTCTCCAGCTCTCCTGGGCCTTTCCACGGGTCTCCGACCAGTGAGAACATTCCCGGAAGATCTAGAGCAGTGGCTCTACTCCAAGCTCCTCTCGGGTGACCGAGCTTCTCACCCTATCTCTATCCAGCCACCCTACAGAGGAAGCTCATTTAGGCCGCTTGTGTCTGGGACCTCGTTCTTTGTCAAACCAGCTCCAGTTTTGTCGCAGAAGCTGCACTGAGGGGCTGAGGGGTCCTCTCAGGCATGTGTGAGACTCCAGGAATGACCTCTGAGAAGGTCAGACAGAACAGATTTGTGTGATCTGGATGGTTCTGTGAAATGGGGAATTTCAGAAGTGTGGTGCAATGTTTGTTCCTGTCTGTGTGATTGATCTCACTGTTGCAGATTGATGAAAAGGCGAGTAGCGGAGATGGTCTCTGGTCCAAAGTGGTTCACCTTACCCAATGGAAGGTACCTGAGTAATGGGACAACCCATTGCTGCTGTTGTCACAGTGGGTTTCCTGAGGCTGAAGTTCCTGCTGTAGCTGGATGAACCCCTCCCTTAGGTTTTCCTCTTTTCTTGTAACAATTTCACCTTCCTGGCACTGATTGAAACTCAGCCTTAAGAACGTTATATTTTCCTTTACATAGGACAACAATTTACTCCCACGTCCTTGTTTACATTAAAGTCCAACTCTGACCATCTTTTGATCTTTTTTTAAAAGTGTTACCAGTGCTCTTTCAATTATAACTATGGATCTATGGAAAAGGTTCTGCAGAGCTGCAGCAGTGCATTGTGGGTTGGACTGTTGGCAAGAAGCAACCTTGCCCCTCCTTCCTGTCACCCACAATTGAGATCTCTAACTACGTGATCTCCTGCTATCTTACAGCTCCTCACACCCGCCAGTCTAACATCACAACAACGTCACTGTCTTTGTCTCTTCTGATAGATCTGAAAATGCCTGTTTCTGTTTAATGAGATGTTTGCCGGCTAGAGAATTAGCTCAGGAGTGTGTTTGCTTTAAACCTTGTCAATAAAGTTTAGAACAAACATCGTCCTACTTCCTAACCCCTAAACATATAGTGTGGGACTATCTAGTGCCCTGGATTTTACAACAGTTCAGACACTTGTTCACTACTCTTTTTTTCTAAATGACAAACATGACGTCTCTCATCTGGAAAAAATAAAAACCTAATAAATATGAACATTTTTGAAGACTGTTTATAAATCCACTGATGATGAGAACTTGGATGATTTATTAAAAAGTATTGTACATGCATTTTTTTCAAATGACAAATTGCTTAAACGCAATGCATTGTGGTCTATAGTCACCCATTCAGTGAGCATTGACCAATGAGTGTATACGAGAACTGTACAGACTAAGTGTGACATCCATCCATCTTCCTCCGCTCATCCGGGACTGAGTCGCGAGGGCAGCATTCTAAGCAAAGATGTCCAGACTTCCCTCTCCCCAGCCACTTCCTCCAGCTCCTCTGGGGGGACCCCGAGGCAGTCTCAGGCCAGCCGAGAGACGTAATCTCTCTTGCGCGTAATGGGTCTTCCCCGGGGCCTCCGCCCTGTAGGATATGCCCAGAACACCTCCCCAGGTAGGCATCCAAACCAGATGCCTGAGCCATCTCAACTTCCTTCTCACAATGTGGAGGAGCAGCGGCTCTAATCCAAACTCCTCCCAGGTGACCGAGCTTATCACCTATGAGACCACTCAGCCACCCTACGGAGGAAGCTCATTTCGGCCGCTTGTATCCGGGACCTCATTCTTTCGGTCATGACCCAGAGCTCATGACCATAGGTGAGTACTGGAGAGTAGATCAACCGGTAAAAATATGCTTTCTGGCTCAGCTCTCTCTTCACCACAACCCTAACTCTAACCTCATGACGGTGGACACTGCACTGATCCACCTGTCATTCTCACGCTCCAATCTTCCCTTCTTTCTGGGAAAGGAACACTTCACTCACCAAGACAGAGCAAACTACCTTTCTCTGGTCGAGAACCATGGCCTCAGACTTAGCAGTGCTGACCCTCATTCCAGCCGCTTCACAACTGGCTGCAAACCATTCCAGTGCATGCTGAAGGTCCTGGCTTGATGAAGCCAACAGGACAACATCATCTGCAAAGAGCAGAGAGGAAATCCTGTGGTTCCCACACTAGACCTTCTCCGGCCCCTGGCTGTGCCTAGAAATTGTGCACATAAAGGCTATGAACAGAACCGGTGATAAAGGGCAGCTCTGCCGGAGTCCAACACGCACTGGGAACAGTGTGACTTATTGCCGACTGTGCAAACCAAGCTCCTGGTCCAGTCAAACAGAGACTGGACAGCCCTCAGTAAGGCTCCCGGACCCCAATACTCCCAGAGCACCCTCCACAGCACTCTTTCTTCAGCTTGAAGGCATTTTTTTCTTCCGGTGTCCACTACCAGGTTGGCGCCGCAACAGGCACCAGAGACCTTGCTATCGCAGCTCCGGATAGCAGCAGAGACAATGCAGGTGGAGAACATGGTTCAAACTCAATGTTACCAACCTCCCTCAGTCCCTACTTGAAGCTCTCCTGGATGTGGGAGTTAAAGATTTTCCTGACAGAGGGCTCAGAAAAATGTTCCCAGCAGACCCTCACAGTACATTTGGGTCTGCCAAGTCTCTCCGGCTTGAGAGGATAGCTTTGCCCCTCTCTTTAGTTGTGTGTCCAAGACATACAGCCGAAGGTCACCTGAAATGACTACAAAGTCGATCATCAATCTCCTGCCAAGGGTGTCATGATACCAAGTACATTGATGGACATCCTTGTGCTCAAACACGGCGTTTGTTATGGACAAACTATGATGAGCACAGAAGTCCAACAACAAATTACAGCTCAGGTTCAGATCAGGGAAGTTGCTCCTTTCGAGAGACACCAAGAAAGCCTGGTACTCCGAATTGCTGTTCAGCTTGTAAGCTGAAACCACAGTCAGATATCTGTCCAGGGTGAACTCCAACACGTGGCAGCCGCGAGCTCACGAGTACGCCCACCCAAGTCCACCGCCTCTCATTATGTGCAACTCCAGAATGGTAAAGTCCAACCCCTCTCAAAGGACTGAGTTTTAGAGCCCAGACTGCGTATAGAGGTGAGCCCAACTTTATCTAGCAAGTACCTCTCGACCTCTTGCATAATCTCAGAATCCTTCCCTCCCAGAGAAGTGACGTTCTATGTCCCAAAAGTTAAGTTCCATGACCGGGGTTTAGATCACCGAGGTACTCTCCTTCGACTGCCACCCAAACCACATTGCACCAGCCTCTTCTGAGCTCTGCTGCAGGTGGTGGGCCCACTGGAGAGTGATCCCACCTTGATCCTTCTGGCTTTACCTGACTGGGGCCCATGGGAGGAGCCCCGGCCACCAGGTGCTTGACGGCGAGCCCCAACCCCTGGCCTGGCTCCATGGTGGAATAACTCCTGAGATCACTTGATCACTCATACTCCTTCACGACGTTGAGGTGGCTTGAAAATGACCAAATGAGTCACTATTTTTTCACAATATTTCTCACAATATGGGCGCTGCTATGTTGGAGCCAGACTATGTCAGTAAGTAGTGAGTGGTCGGAGTCATTCAGAGTCAACATTTCTATGGTGACCGCTCTCACCAATTAGGAATAAGCTTGTTGGAACCCCAAACCCGTACCATTTGAAAGCAGGCTCGGGAGAATTTCTCAATCAAATGTTTTGAACATTGGGTCTGAGACTGTAATGTTGTATTGAGGCATCTGATTGGTCAGTGTATAACTTGAATGACTTGCAATAAAGAAAAAATATAATGAAAAATTAGGATTATCAAGAAAATGTTAAAAAAATGTATCAGAGCAAGAATGGTTATTCTGACAAATAGAATGACTGAATAATACTTCTCTATGGAAGTCTATGGGGTTTTGGAGCCAGTGTGTACTTCCTGTTTTGAATACAAGGGGGGAGGGGTCACTCAGTCCAGTTCTCTTATTCTGTCAATGTTTACCTTGACTGTGTACACTGTGTACTGGGAGTCAAGCAGGAACCGATTGGATCTTTTTTTGAGTCTTTAGTCTTTAAAGAAGACTCTACCCCCACTAGGATGCTGAGCTGGCACAGCCTTTAATCAGCATGGTATTCATCATGATCATTGAAGCACTGTAGCTAGTGTCCTTGAAGCCAAAGCTCCTCTCAAATTTACCCCCTCCTCATATATTGGTGGAAAAAATGTGAACAATTACAAAAACTGCTAATAGACCAGCAAACATTTGCTAACATCTTCCCTTTTCAAAATAACAACGAAATGAACATAATCAACAAATGCTGAGATGAACATGATGCCTTTTTAAAGCAGGGGTGTCCACTTCCACCCCATGAAGCCCACTGTCCTGCAGCTTTTCCAGGTACACCTGTCCTTCCTGTTGCTGCTCATCTGGACCAGTTGTGTCCAGTCAATCAGAAGCTGGGAGGACAAGTGTCCTCCAGATCCCCCCTGCTTTAAACCGTGCTACCTCAAATGGCTTTTACATGACTGTTGTCACTACAATTCAACAACTTTCCTCTGTGCCCTCTCCCCAACACTGAAGACTAACCTGTATTTACCTTGCAGGCAGACAACTAAAGCTAAAGCTAATTCTGTGCAGAGCCGTCCAGGACAAAGGTAACCTGAAAGGGTTATAGAAGCAGCATGGATGAGTGCACACATTCACACAATCATAGCCAGCAGTTTAGGATGTTGGAGCCACGTCTGCATACATCTGCCCCACACATGTGAATGACTGCTATGATAAGTCGCTTGCTTCCTGGAAAAGTCAGTCCAGCTAACAATTAATCTCTCATTCATCACCACGTTTTTCTTTGCTTTATTTTCATGATTCAAACATCAAACAAGTGTTTTACAAAGGTATCCTGTGCAAACATGAAGACAGTTTTTAAACAATTAGTTCACGGGTTTAGAATACATGTTCCAGACTCACCTGGCTCTGTTCCTCATTATCTTCTGATAAACAGCAGCCAAATTATTTATTCTACCGACCTGTTTGAATTCAGACATCCTATAAGATACATGTTGGCTCAAATCAGCAACAAGACTAGGTCCAGGCTTAAACCAAGACACTCATTTTGACCATTCCAAGGTGGATCTGCTACTGGTTGGATTTTTATTTCGCTGTGGAGCCAAAGTTTTTGTGAACTAATGGATAACATTCACACACACCCTACCACCACCATCACACTCACACCTCCATGTCTGACTCTTCCTGGAAATCTCTATTATCTGACCTGATCTGAGTCTACGCCCTTATTCGTTCTTTGATTGTCCAATGAGTTTCTGGACAAGACCTCCTTTCGGTTGTTTGCTCCTAAAAGGTTTTCAGCTTTCAGTTTTCTTTTTGTGTGGACGATTGCTCAGATATGCAGATTAAGAGGTTTCGTTTAGATCTTTCAGTTGTTTCAAACTGTAAGGTAGATTCGGTTTTGTGATTGAAGAGTGAAAAAGAGTGTAAAGAGTGCAGGGACAGCAACTACAGCGATCAATCTATCCCTACAACAATACATCCATTTCTACAACCACCTGTCCATTTATGTATCCATCCATTTATCAATCCTTCATTTGCTACATAATTTCATCCATTTATTAATCCATCTATATATCTTTCTTTCTATCAATACATACTTAATTCTTCTACCCTTTCATTCGTGTTTACATCATTCAGTGTGTTCCTTCATCAATTCCCCTTTTCTAAATCCATGCACACAAACAAAACATGATCATCCATCTTCTGTCCATTACTCCATTCATATCTACATTGATCAAAACATTCCTTCATTAAACTATCCATCAAAACATCTATCCATTCATGCCCACATTAGTTTATCTATCCCTTCATCCATGTGGTATTCCTTCCATCTATCTACCCACTAATCTGTTCCTCTGCCACCCCCACCCCCCACCCCCAGGCTGTACCTGGAGCGTCAGAAGAACCATATTCTCGTCCACTCTGTGTCTTGTACTGGCACAGAGGTCCACCTGGCTGCCTGCCCCCTGGAGTACTCCAAGTCCAACAGCACGTCGTCCTGCTTAGGGGGCATGCCGGCTGTGGTCAGCTGCATGCCGGGGCCGCTGTTTCTGCAAAATAGCAGCCTGAAAAAGAAAGTAAAATTTTCGGTAAAATCATACACCTATGGCAGAAGTTTTTCCAAAGATGAGTGTTTCATGTCATTGTTCTTGACAGTCTGTATGTTTTTAGACCAATGTGAGACTGAAGGGAGGATCCAGGGTGGGAGAGGGCCGAGTGGAAGTGCTGAAAGACCGTGACTGGGGAACAGTGTGTGATGACCGTTGGAACCTGCAGTCAGCCAGTGTGGTCTGCAGGGAGCTGGGCTTTGGCACCGCCAAGGAGGCTCTTACGGGGGCCCGTATGGGACAGGGTGAGCCATGACACCAGATCAGATATACTTGTTCTATTTCCTCATTAGTCTAATGTGAATCTTTCAACAAATCACAAAAAGTTAGTGGACAGCCTGGTTCTATAGATAGGGGTTATCTGTCAGCTTTGACAGTGTCTTTGTGAACAGATATGCACCACACAAACAGTGTGTGTGTTTCTGTGTGTCCTTGTATTAGCACATCTGCTCCCTTTCTGAACTCTTCAACAGAAGCTGTGAGTCTGTTAAAGCTCACATTTGTGTTAGCATGAAAGAGGTCATTTGAAAGAACTAGATAACATAACTAGAAATAAGAAAGTTTACCCTGAAGAGCTTGAGGAGGCAGTTCAACAGTCTAGAAAGTTGATGTTAAAAACTTATTTATCTTCCCCTCAACTAGTCAGAGGATTCCTTCAAAAAATGTGTTTTGTAAAGAGGTGAAGCTGAGCCTGATCTGTGTGTTCAGGAATTGGTCCCATCCACATGAACGAGGTGAAATGCTTGGGTCATGAAAGGTCTATCTGGATGTGCCCCTACAAGAACATCACAGCCGAGGACTGCCAGCATACGGAGGACGCTGCTGTTCGCTGCAACGTGCCCTACATGGGCCTGGAGAATTCGGTCAGACCTGCCATTCTTCTGATCACAGATGTGCTTTTTCTAAATATGTTTATGGGTGAAAACTCTTCCTCATGTCTGATCTAAGGACAGAAATATGTAGATATGATTTTCTTCAGTGCTGTTTGCTACTCTGACTCTTTGCGGAAGCTGTGCTTCAACATAGAAGCTTCTTCTCAGGCTGACTGCTATTTTTCTGACTTTGCTTTTGTTTCTTTTTGCTTGAATGGACACATGGATCTCTGTGCCTTCTCCTGGCATTAACCTATGAAGGATTAGGGCCTTCATGGTGACTATTTTCTGAGAAACTCCTGCCTCAGCTCAGCTGGAGTTTCCCTCTGCTCTGCCGCCTAACCTGCTGCTCTCATACAGATCCGAATCACTGGAGGGCGGACCCGTTATGAGGGCCGAGTGGAACTACTGATCCCGGACTCAAACGGGACTCAGAGGTGGGGTCTGATCTGTGGTGAGACCTGGACCACCAAGGAGGCCACGGTGGCCTGCAGACAGCTGGGCCTGGGTTACTCTAACCAGGGCTTGCAAGTAGGTCACTAAGCCGACTGTGCAGTAGCCGTGCAACAGAGCGAGCGCTGATGTTCATTTTTCTTATAAAAATGTAGCTGGCTCCGCCCCCATCACAACTGGTCTCTTGATGTGTTTCCCAGACTCTGGACCTCTTTTCTTTGTCTGATGGCAGCGGCTCCAAGTTCCGCTCCCTTGTTCAGACAGACCACCCTGCCATACTTTGAAGATTTCTCAGCAATTACTCGGTAAATCTCTCAAAGCTGTGAGGGTGAAGCGACGGAACATGAGTCCTTTCCTGACATAAAATGATCGTTTCCATATGCAAGAGACTTTTCCTGCTCACGCTCCTCCATCTGAGCAGTTCTCCTTCTAACAACTTCAGAGCCCCTAAGACCCCCTATCCAAAGTGCTGCTTTACCAGTCCTTAGGACTGCAGTCTAACATGCAGCTCAGACCATGCAGACGGGACACTGACTCCCAGTAGGACCTCTCTACAGATCCGTATTGTGGGTGGCCGGAGCAGTTATGAGGGCCGAGTGGAAGTTCAGGTGGGGTCCAAGTGGGGCACAGTATGCAGCTCAGGCTGGACCACCAAGGAGGCCATGGTGGTGTGCAGACAGTTGGGGCTGGGCTACTCCATGCATGCCATCAATGTGAGTAAGAGCCTTGGATGAAATGATTACATCACTGAAGTTTGAGGATCCTAATGCATAGTTCATTTGTTGAGCACGTGCACTGTACATGGTGAGAGCCTGCACCTGTGGCATGAAGATGAAACAGAGTCCTGGAACTTTGTCTTCTGAGCTGTGAGGTGATGGGGTGTCCATCCTTGTAAAAGTGCAGTGGCGTGTCACGGCCTGCCGGTGGCTGGAATGCAACAGAAAACATCTGTTAATCGTGAATCTGGAGTGAAGAATGCTGAGCTGTGATTCTTCTGTAGT
Organism: Oryzias celebensis; assembly: GCA_014656515.1. Classification (NCBI taxonomy): domain Eukaryota; kingdom Metazoa; phylum Chordata; class Actinopteri; order Beloniformes; family Adrianichthyidae; genus Oryzias; species Oryzias celebensis. The sequence continues at coordinate 31,730,140 of BNCR01000005.1, read as the reverse complement.
GGCAGAAAACAGCTGTCATACCATGTTTGAACAGACCATAATACACTCACCGGACACTTTATTAGGATTACCTTGCTAGTACTGGGTTGGATCCCCTATTGCTTTCAGAACTGCCTTCATCCTTGGTGGTATAGATCCAACAAGGTACAGGAAACATTCCTCAGAGTTCGTTCATATTTACATCACAGCATCACACAGTTGCTGTAGATTTGTCGGCTGCACATCAATGATGTCAATCTCCAGTTCCACACATCCCAAAGGTGATCTATTGGGCTGAGATCTGGTGACTGTGGAGATCATTTGAGTCCAGTGAACTCATTGTCATGTTCAGTAAACCAGTCTGAGATGATTCCAGCTTTATGACATGGAGCCTTTTCCTGCTGGAAGTATCATCAGAAGATGGAACACTGTGGTCATAAAGGGATGGACATGGTCAGCAACAACACTCAGGTAGGCTGTGGTGTTGTAACCATCCAACCATCAGTTGGTTTAAAGGGGCCCAAAATGTGCCAAGAAAATATCCCCCCCACCATTATACCACCACCACCAGCCTGAACCGTTGGTACAAGGCAGGATGGATCCATACTTTCATGTTGTTGACGCCTAATTCTGACCCCACCATCAGAATGTTGCAGCAGAAATGGAGACTCATCAGACCAGACAACATCATTCCAGTTGTCCAGCTTTGGTGATCCAGTGTGAATTGTAGCCTCAGTTTCCTGTTCTCAGCTGACAGGAGTGGTACCTGCTGTGGTTTCTGCTGCTGTAGTCCATCTGCATCAAGGTTGGACATGTTGTGCTTTCAGAGATGCTCTTCTGCAGTTCTTGGTTGTAACCAGTGTTTGAGTTAATGTTGTCTTTCTGTCAGCTGGAACCAGTCTGGTTATTCTCCTCTGATCTCTGAGATCAACGAGGCATTTCCACCAAAAGAACTGCTGCTCACTGGATATTTTCTCTTTTTCTGACCATTCTCTGTAAACCCTGGAAATGGTTGTGGGTGAAAATCCCAGTAGGTCAGCAGAAACACTAACACCAGATCGTCTGGCACCAACAACCATGCGACATTCAAAGTCACTTCCTTCACCTTTCTTCCACAATCTGGTGCTTGCTTTGAACTACAGCAGATTGTCCTGATCATGTCTACATGCATAAAAGCATCGAGTTGCTGCCATGTGATTGGCTGACTAGAATTTTTTGTTAATGAGCATTTGGACAGGTGTGTCTAATAAAGTGTCCAGTGAGTGTACAGGGTTTATCCTGCAGTGGCTGATGGCTAATGATGCAGGATCTGAGAGTTAGCTTGTGTGTGAACTGTAGCTGAGATAACACCTGACCCACGTTTGGTTCTCTCTTCTGGTTCTGTCCCGCCCTCCAAGGAAACCTGGTACTGGGACAGCAGCAATGTGACCCAGATGGTGCTGAGCGGGGTGAGGTGCACAGGGGAGGAGATGTCTCTTAGCCAGTGCCAGCACCACAAAACTGTCAGCTGCCAGAAATCTGCGGCAAAGTTTGCAGCCGGAGTCATCTGCTCTGAGAGTGAGTCATTGCCATGGAAACCAGAGGATACACTGGGGCTGTCCACACTGTCTGAGCATTATCCACAGTCCGTCTCATAAATCCTCCCGCACACAACAAACCTGACGTGGGTCAGGACTCGCCAACAGCACACCGGTCCATGCGCAGGAACACAAACAGCAGAAGCCGTCCTTTACTTTAGCAGATTTGTGCTGAATTCTTTTTTAAATCCTAAAAGGGTCCGTGTGCCGCTTGAGCTCCAGACACTTCCAGCCTTCCAAGGTTCAGGCATTAAACATACAGCAGAAAAAGCAGCTCAGGAATGTTCTGGAAAACCATCTAAATGAAGAGGTTTGCCTTCAAGTTAACAAATGTGTTTTAGTTAGAATCTTTAACAACATTTTTAATTAGTTTAAGAAAGAAGGATCACTTTTCCATCAGTGTAGGTTTTGGTTTAAGCTAATGACTCCTGTTGTTGAAATTGATCTGAACTGTTATGTCTCAGCGGTGAGGAGATTTTCCAATTTTCTGGAATCTTGACAAGATAAGTGCACAAAGAGCAAAGAAGTCTGAATAGTGAGTGTCATTCATCCTCTGAAGGGTAGACACTCCGATTAAAATGATGTATTTGGTGTTTTTCTTGTGATTGAGGACACATTTAAAGAAAATTCCGCTTAAAATTGCATTTCTGAGTTTATCTTTTTCCAAATGTCCCCTGCCTTTGCACATGAATGGCTGGGTTAGGCTCCAGCAGCCCAGTGACCCCAGAAGGAAAAAAACAGGTATAGAAAATGAATGAATGAATGAATCTTTATTCAAATGGTTGTGAATTGGGAGCAGGCAAAAAAATTCTGTTTAAAAAAGATGGTGACATTGAAAAAACGGTGGGCGGAGGCACAAGCTCTCAGCAGCAGGGAGGGAAAGGTGGACAGGGTCGCTCTGGACCAACGGTCCCATCCACAACTCAGAGGTGAATTTCTAAAGAACTACTGCTGCTCTGCAGAAACTATGTCCTAGAAAATTGCACAAGTTTATTTGATTTTGGCTAAAATCAACATAATCATAATTAGGAGACCACTGGGAACAATTTGAAAGTTCAAAGATGATCAGAGTTGGACTGTAATGAGGTTTGAATGGAAGCAATTTCTTGAAAGATCAGACTCTCTTCCCGTCTGTGCAGCTGCCTCTGATCTGGTCCTGAACGCACCCATGGTCCAGCAGACGGTCTACATTGAGGACCGCCCTCTGCACATGCTCTACTGTGCCGCCGAGGAGGACTGCCTGTCCAAATCTGCTGCCAAGGCCAACTGGCCGTATGGACACCGGCGCCTGCTGCGCTTCTCCTCAGAGATCCACAACATTGGCCGGGCAGACTTCAAGCCAAAGGCTGGCCGCCACTCATGGGTGTGGCACGCCTGTCATGGGTACGCTGGAGTCTGGATACCTTATAGAACAAATGAGCTAAACCCAACCAGGTTTTACTAAAATCTGACCAAATGTATCAGGCCAAGGAAGCTGCAGTTCACTGTTCTGACCTTACTGGTGGGGACAGCTGGGAAGGAGAATCTACTCTGTGCTCACGTGCAGCTTCTGTTTCTGCAGCCACTATCATAGCATGGACATCTTCACGCACTACGACCTGCTTAACGCCAACGGCACCAAAGTGGCCGAGGGCCACAAGGCCAGTTTCTGCCTGGAGGACACTGACTGTCAGGAGGGTGAGTGACGCTTCAGTTCAGAGAGAGGCGGCGGGCGCCGTGCTTCATAAATGTCTCATGATGGTCTCATTGGTCCAGGCGTCTCCAAACGGTATGAGTGTGCCAACTTTGGAGATCAGGGCATCACTGTGGGCTGCTGGGATTTGTATCGCCATGACATTGACTGCCAGTGGATTGACATCACAGACGTCAAGCCTGGAAACTACATCTTTCAGGTGTGTGTGAGTGTGTGTCGGATGGGAGGGCCACACAACAAGTTATTGTCAGGACTTCAGACTTTCCTGTGCATCGCACACAACCTTGTTAGCATTAAGCCATTGCAGTGGAAGGACTGAGGACTCATAAAAGCAGACAGTACAGAAACGCCCTGAAAGCAGGCTGGGTTCAGCTAAACCCACAATCTTTTTTCTTATTTGTTATATAACACAAAGGCTGTGAAATCCTCCACTTTCTGACCCCTAAAGCAACAGATCTGTTAAGAAACACTTCAAAAATAAAACGAGGAAAATCTTAGGTTTGCCCCCTTTGAAAACTCACAATGTTACACCAAGAAACAGTGCAATCCCAACCCAGTGTTGAAACATCCGTGTTTCCAAGGAAACCAGAACCCATGTGACGCTACGATTTCTTTTTCTGTTCTTAGGTCATCTTATCAACTCCTTCCATGAACAGATAAGGAGATGAAAAACATACATCCATCAGTTGTTTTAACATCCTCACTGAGGTCTTTTTAGAGGTCACAATTGGAAAGTTGTGGACAGTTGTGGCCACACCCCTAAATTGAAAGAAGAAGGTGTTTATTGTCAATGCGACATGTTACATCATATTTGAAGGGTCAATCCGTCAGTGGAGTCCTTGATACAGTAAAAATACAAACGAAATTCAATGTGAGAAAAACGAAACAAATTCAGTCACAATATGAATACTTATTGCACATGCTTTTCGAAGCAGTAATTTGTTGGTTGGTTAAGGCAGTTTTGGTTGTTGGATAAATTCCTTCACTATTCCCAATAGCAAAGGAAAGACTAACTAGTTTCCTGGATTTTAACGCGATTCGGACAGATGCTCTCTACTTTTTTTTGCTGATTATCTCACCCATTTGTTGAAGTAAAAGCCCATTGTCTGTATATGAAACTGGACTGAGTGACTCTCCCCGTGGCGTTCCAAGCAGGAATTAGCTGCTGACTCTAAGAAACCAAAATTACACAGACTTCTATAGAGAAATAAACAGTCATTACTCAGTCATTCTATTGGTCAGATTAATTATTCTTACTCTGATACCTTTTTTTTGCCATGATATTTTATCACCTCTTGTCTGTGCTTTGTATAAAGCTGTTCAATCACCATCAGCTCTTAAGTTTCTGCATTTGTTTGTTGCAACTCCAGGCCTCGAGGGCCGCATTCCTGCATGCTTTCCAACATACCATGCTCTGGCATGTTCTAATTGGCCGGACACACCTGAACCAGGTAATCAGTCATGAGTAGGGGTTGGACATCTGGAAATCATGCAGACACTGCGGCCCTCGAGGCCTGAAGCTGCCCATCCGTGATTTAAATAGACTAAAACCTCCCCAATTCTTCAAAATCTACTCACCAAAATGAGAGAAGACATTGAGGCGCAGCACATTTTTGTTTATTATAACTTCTATGTACAAGTTAGATCTTTCTACATGTCAGTGAGCAGCGCCCCCTCATGGTAACAAGGAGATGTCCCGACTTATTATTTCAAATGAATCAATCAAGGCTGCTTCTCTTTTCCGACTGCTTCCTGAATAATTTTTTAGGGCAGGAGAGGGCGTTGGACATTGCATGAACTCTGAATTCCGTCTGCGTTTACTTAAATGTGTTCATGTTGATTTCCAGCCTCCACATCAAAGCATCAGCTTTCTGTGTTTCCATAGTAACCACTTTGTTTTCTATTACTTCAAGGAAAGCCATTTCCTGTCAGGGCGGAGCCTCACTGCCAAAGTACTGAAAATGTTTATCATGAATCTATCAAATTCCTACATTTTTGTTTGGTGATGAAAAACTAATTGTATCACCAAATATGACAGACTAAACGTTGCTTTTTACATTTTCATTTTTATTTTAAAAAGAACAGAAAACCATTTTCCTCTGGAAAAAATGATTTTTTTTAAAGGAAAGTGATACTTTAATTCTGATTTTATTTGAGATATTTTTCCTTCTCTGGTTTCTGTCATTGTGGCCTTCCTCTGACATTTTAAGACATTTAAGCCAGTCAGACAACGTCATAGGTTTCTGGTCTTGACAATAAGACCCAGACAAACAGAAGCAGAACATCGACTCTATGTGAGAACTGGACTGAGGGGGTGTGACACCATTCATGGATGCATAACTAGCATCCAGCACCAATGAAGTCAACTCAGTCGCCATTGTTCTCTACATGGATCCCACCGTATTGGTACCACAAATCATCAGTAAGCAGTGATTGGATCTGAGTCATTGTTTCTATGGCAACCACTCTCAAATCAGGAGTGAGCTTGTTGATAGTACACACACCTGTCAATCAAACATTTTGAATGTTCAACTTGAGACCACATTCTTTCATTGAGCCATCTGATTGGTCAGTTTTTTTTTCTTGAATAACTTGCAATAAAGAAAAAAATTATGAAAAAAAAAAGGTTTATCAAGAACATGTTAAAAAGAGATACCAGAGCAAGAGTGGTTATTCTGACAAAAATGATGACTGACTGATGAGGATTTTGGCTTTCTGGGGCCAGCAGGTACTTCCTGTAACTTGAAAGGTTAGGCGATAATCAGTCCAGTTCTCTCTATACACTGTCTGTGGTTCTTCCTCTGATAGAAGTTTCAGCAGCTTGAGGTCGCAGCTTCTTGTCTGTGAAAACCTGAGAAGTTTAGAATCAGAACTGAACCGAAAGCAGTTCATGGTTGCCGGGAAGGTGTGTGTGAGAGGGGGTCAGGTTTGAGTCCACGAGCGCTGTGGTTTGTGGGTTCTGACCTTCAGCCGTGTCAGTGGTGTGCGGACCATGACTCAGCAGCAGTTTTTCTACCAGCTCCTTCACCTCGTCTGGCTTCTGCTCCTGAACTGAACCTCTGTGCCCCTCAGGTGGTCATTAATCCCAACTATGAAGTGGCTGAGAGCGACTTCTCCAACAACGCCATGAAATGCAACTGCAAATACGACGGCCATCGGATCTGGCTCCATAACTGCCACCTGGGTGAGCAGAAGTCTGAGGTGTCTGGAGGAAGGGGAGGAGCCTGCTCTGACGTCTGTCCTTTTCTACAGGTGGTGCTCTCAGCGAGGAGGCGGAGAGGTTATTTGAGAAATACCCCGGACAGCTCAACAACAAGGTTTCTTAACCAGCGCCGTAGGCCCGAACATACCGCTCCACGCTGAGCGTTTGTCTTTCCAGTTAAAAGCCTGGCTTCCCTTTAAAGCTTTTATAACCACGTCTGCTTCCAGTAACCGTCAGATGAAGCCTGGCTCGCTTTTCAATAGAACTGTACTCGAGTGCTGAGCAGGTCTGGGACAGATCTGCAGAGGCGCCCCTCCCCAGTGGAAACTCCTCCCTGCATCATCTGCTCCTCCGAGTTTCTGAAAACAAACAGCAGCATTTTTCTGAAGTATTTATTTTCCATGTGAAGGTGCAGGGGGGGGGGGCTTTTCAGAAACTGCAGCTCACTCGTGAAGCCTGTGTGTGTGCAGATGTAATCACAAATAAACCTCTGGGGGGGACGACTCAGCATCTGAGAGGCTGATCTTTGTGTCTCAGAGTTTTACTTCTCCAGATCCTCAAGAAGCTGCTTTCACCCCCTCCCTGACCCAAACCCCCCCACCTTAACCACTGCAGCCGTCTGTTTGCATTTCTCCTCATGAGGATCGCCCTTCAAGCTGATTTTTGAGGAAAAGACTTCAAAAAGTTTGAGGAATTTGTGTCAGAAAAGGTTCAAATCTTTTAAGTTATTAGTTTTTAATGTTATAAAAAGCTAAATTATGGACAGGATCCTGTGATCACAGCAGGCCCTGAGCTGGACCCGGTTCTGTTGGACAAGACTGTCCCCAATCAGGGTTATGATGGGTCAGAATCCTGACAATCTGATGATAATCCCAGCTCTCCATGAAATGAAAGCAATCCTGTTAATCCCAACAATGTGTTGCAGCTTGTTCCATCTGAAGAGGAACCCTGCAGGACAGACACGAGTCCCTCTCCCCATCAGCTCCAAGGCCGATCCAGTCTCAACGCACATCCAGGTCTTACAAGTCACAACTTTATTGATCTGACGCTGTAGTCATTTATGTCAAACGGGTGAAGGCAGTTTGATGGTTTGATGATTTAAAACAGAGGGCTTTCTTCAGCGTGAACAGATGATCCAATGTCTGAGCACCACAGGTTCTCCCCCCACAGGACCTCGGTGCTCCCATCATGGATCAAGCAGAGTAAAACTTTCAAAAGCCCCTCCCCTAGAGTGAAGATCTGCGGCCCTCAAGGACACCTCACTGCAGCACAGTTTGCCGGACCACCCTTCCCTCTTTGTCCACAGCAAAGTTGTAGTTCTTCGGTTGGTCCAGCGCCTCTTCGATCCGCTGATCCAAGTTCTCCATGGTGATGAAGTTTTTCGCCTCCTCCTGGTAGAAAGAAACCAACGATCAATGTAAAGATCCCAGATTTTCCCCGACACCCCCCGATGGCATTTGAGAGCTTCATACCTGCAGCTGTAAAACCTGCTTCTCCTTCAGCTTAATGAACTCCTGCTGCTGCAGTTCCAGCTTCATCACAGCCTCCAGCTTGATGCGCTGAGCCTCCTCCTCCTCTTTCTGGATCCTCAGCACCCTGAAAGCAGGGAACCCAGGGTATGTAACAGAGGCCAAGGTGTCCCCCTCCTCGGTGAGAGGTTTGGGCTCACCTGGCCTTCAGCAGGCGCAGATTCTCCTCCTGGTTCCAGAGCATCAGAGTGCGGTGCTCCTCTGCATCCTGTCTTGCCCTCTCCTCTGCCAGCGAGCCCGTCTCCTCTTCAAACTTCTTTCGAAGAACCTCCTCCTTAAACTCCAGACTGACGGAGACATTCAGGTTTTAGCTTGAAACATTTTTGAAAACGTAAGGGGGGGGGCAGTGAAACTACTGACAGCAGCAGATGACAGGCCCCTCCTCTACAGGTGAGCGTCAAGTCCTGTCATTTACCCATTGGTACCTAAAGGCTGTCTGTCACTCCTGTTGTCATGACAACCCTATGAAGACCTTATAGTCAGGAGGTCCAAGAGCTTGTAGTTTGTGAATAAAAGGAGGGTCCTGATTTAAGCCTCATCTAGAGCTGGGGTCCCTGATACATCGATTGTAAAGAAAGTGTGGGATTACTCTGAGTGCTACGCTAACAGATGTGGAGTTTTTCTTCCTCTGGAACTTCACAAAGGTGTGAGCGTTCAGCATCAGACTCCTAACCGTAGATGTAGCAACTACTGTGCCTATTATCTTATCCACTGACGTCAGTCACTCAAAATAAACTCGAGCAAAATGCACATGGAACGTTTCTGTTGTCGTCACCCCGTGTGCTGCAGTGCCGTTGACGTGACAACTACAAACACACAGGTCTAATTCAACAAGCTGTTGAAGAATAAGTGAAAAAAGAACTTCATGTAATCTCACATGTTCATCTAGATTATACATTTAACTCGGAATAATTGTCTGATTCACTTCAAAATCTGCTTTTCATAATAATTGTTTAAGTACCTATACCAGTATGAAAAAAGTCTAAATATGGTTCTATAATGGTGGCACAGTGGTGCAGTGGTTAGCACTCTCGCCTCACAGTAAGAAGGCCGTGGTTCTGATCCCAGCTGGGACCTTCTCCTCGTGGATGTGTGGGTTTTCTCTGGCACTCCAGCTTGCTCTTACATTCCAAAAACATGCTTCAAAGGTTCATTGGTTACTCTAAAGTGTCCATTGGTGTGTACGTTTGTATGGGTGTTATAGTGTGCCCTGGCGACCTGCCTAGGATGTACCCCGCCATCGCCCAACAGTAGCTGGGACAAGCTCCAGCAACCCCATGACCTTGAAAGGGATGTAGCGCGTAAAGAAAAGTAGCTTGCATGTTGTAAAAGAGTGAGAATTCCTGATCTAAACGGATTATTAAACACTTTAATCCAAAAATGCATAGACTATTATGAGCGGTAATGTGGATTTCAAATGAGGGAGAGATACATCATTTGCAGAGACTCTACAGCAGTTACGATGAGTCCACAGAAACATTCAATTTACATTTGAATTGCTCAGTCTATGTTATCTGAAAGGTTAACTGAATACAATGAAACAACAATGGTGCAGAAATCTAACAAAGTGTACATGAAGAAGAAAAATTAAACAATCCGCCTATATCAACCCGCTGTGGACCGGAAGAACACAGTAGCGTGGAAACCATATTAATCTAATCTGATCTGCTTTGTGCATCTAAGACTTGGATAGTTCAATTATAGGTTATAATACAGTCGGCTTGTGATCAACGGATTGCAGGTTCGATTCCCGCCTTGCCCGCCCGTGTGTTGAAGTGTCCTTGGGCAAGACACTGAACCCCACATTGCCTCTGATGGAAGGTTGGCGCCAGTGTTCGGCAGCGGAGCCACCATCAGTGTGTGAATGTGTGTGTGGATGGTTTAGTGGGTCTGTGACTGTAAAGCGCTTTGGGTCTTCAATGAAGGTAGAAAAGCGCTATAGAAGTACACGCCATTTACCATTTACCATTTACATTTATAAATGTACAATCACAGCAAAGGAGTACATTTAGTTTGTCATAATTGATCTTTGGTGGAAAGAAATTGTTAAATTTAGAGAGGATTTCTGAAAAATCCCGTTTTGATCCCTGATTACAGTTCCGACTAAAATAATTTTGTGAGCTTCATAAAAAAATCACGTCTCGTGACTCAAAGTTCTGTCAATCTATTCAGGAATCAAATAACCGGAAGTCAAGTTTTGCCTCTTAGCCTGTTAAAAGTTTTTCACAATAAGAGCCCACTTTTACAACCGGCGGGATCAAAGCTTCAAACACAACTATAGAGTTTTGTTATCGCAGGACCTGAACTGAACTCTAGACCAAAGAACTGCACCCAGAACCGAGTCTGCACGTACCGCAGCGCCCTCAGAATCAGCTGGTACTCCGTGTATCTGTCCTTCAGGACCACCATCTCCTTTGGGTCAACCGGAGGAGGCACTTTTATTCGCCCCTCTTTGGATTTGGCTACTGGGTCACCGCGGGACTTCCGTCCGCGGACACTCTCCACGAGCACGGCGCCGCGCGGCGTAAGGAGCCAGGTCACCGGCGCGCTCCTCCGAGCGATGACGTGGAACATTTCCGGTCCAAATGAATCAGCAAAAGCTTTTGGAGAACCGGGAGGTGCAAGTTACTGAGTAGTCAGGACTTCGTGAGTCCTTTACCCGCTCACCGTTTCACCATCTGTGACATGAGTGACCTCTGACCTGCGGAAGTGACGCAGCACGTACGACAGTCAGAAACTAGCCTTCACCGCCCCCTACTGGTGAACAGATGTCAGTCACATGTGAACTGGGGTCTGAATTATTTCAAATATTAGTTTAAGTATTTGAACACCCTGTGAATTTGAAGTTTGAAGATCTCTCACTTAGAAATCATGGAAGAGTCTGACATTTTCACTTCAGGTGAAAGTCCACTGTGAGAGACATAATCTAAAAAACACACGTTCCATTATTTTTTCCATTATTTGTTAAATGGAACTGCTGGAAATAAGGATTAATACAGCTTTCTATTAGCTAGAATTCTGACCCTCAAAGAGCTGTTTGTCCACCTTCCATCTGTTAGACTTCAACTGCTAACATGGCCAAAAACCAAAGAGCTGTCCAAAGACACCAGAGTAGAGATAGAGCTTCACATGTCTGGAAAGAGGTACGGGGCAATTGACAAACAGCTTGATGGAAAAAAATCCCCTGTTGGAGCAATTATTAGAAAATGGAGGAAGCTAAACATAACTGTCAATCTCCCTCGGACAGTGGTCCATGGCTCAGGATTTCACCTCATGGGGTCTCAATGATCCTAAGAAAGGTGAGGACTCAGCCCAGAACTGCATGGGAGGAGCTGGTCAATGGCCTGAAAAGAGCTGAGACCACAGTTTCCACGGTTACTGTTAATAATACACTAAGATGTCATGGTTTGAAATCCTGCATGGCACTGAAGGTTTCCCTGCTTAAACCACCACATGTCCAGACCCGTCTTAAGTCTGCCAGTGATGATGATCCAGACGAGTCATGGGAGAAAGTCATGAGGTCAGATGAGTCCAAAATTTGAACATTTTGGTCTTAACTCCACTTGCCGACACCATGTTTGGAGTAAGAAGAATGATGAGTATCATGCTATGGAGGAATTCATTCTGCACACAGGACAAGACGACTTCACTGTATTGAGGAGAGGATAACCAGAGCCATGTATTGTGAGATTTTGGCGAACAACCTCCTTCCATCAGTTAGAGGACTGAAGATGGGTCATGTCTGGGTCTTCCAACAAGACAATGACCCGCAGCACACAGCCAGGAGAACCAAGAAGTGGCTCCATAAGAAACATATCAAAGTTCTTTAGTTGCCTAGTCAGTCTCAAGACCTAAACCCAAAAGAAGATATTTGGAGGGAGCTAAAAGAGAGATCTGTGTGCAGGAGTCGGACAAAATCTCTCCTGCAGTGTGTAAACTTGGTGAAAAGCTACAGGTAACATTTGACCTGTGTAGCAGCAAACACAGGTTACACCAGCTCGCAAAAGTATTCACACCCCTTGAACTTCTCCACATTTTCTCACATTATCACCACAAACATAAATATATTTTATTGTAATGTTATTTGAAAGACCAACACAAAGTGTCACACACTTGTGAAGTAGAAAGAAAATCACGGTATACAAGAATTCAATTTATTTTTTTACAAATCAAAAACTGAAAAGTGCCATGTGCAAAAGTATTCAGCCGTCTCTCTGAGTGCATCCAGTTGTCTTCAGAAGTTGCTTGATGATTGGTGACTGATCAAATGTTGACTTAATGACTCATTAGAGTCCAAATGTGTGTAATTTAATCTCAGTATACAAATCCACTTGTTTTGTGACAGTTTATGTTGTTTGTCAAGAGAATATTGGGGAGAAAACAGCATCATGAAGTGGAAGGAACACACCAGACAGGTCAGGGAGAAAGTTGTAGAGAAATTTAAAGCAGAGTTAGGATAGAAAGATTTACCAAACTTTGAACATCCACGAACCACTGTTCAGTCCATCATCTGCAAATGGAAAGAGTATGACTCAACTGCAAACCTACCTAGACATGGTCGTCCACCTAAACTAACAGACTGAACAAGGAGACACTGATCAGAGATGCAGCCAGGAGTCCATGATGACTCTGGATGAACTGCAGAGATCTACAGCTCAGGTGGAGGAATCTGTCCATAGAACAACCATCAGTCATGAACTGAACACATCTGGACTTTATGGAAGAGTGGTAAGAAGAAAACCATTGTTAAAAGAAAACCACAGGAAGTCCTGTTTGCAGTTTGACATAAACCATGAGAAAGACCCAGTAAACGTGTGGAAGGAGGACCTCTGGTCAGATGAGACCAAAATGGAACTTTTTCTTCACTCTGAACACACCATACCCACTGTCAAACATGGTGGTGGCAGCATCATGCTCTGGGGCTGCTTCTCTTCAGCAGGAACAGGGAATCTGGTTGGAGTTGATGGGAAGATGGATGGAGCCAAATCCAGAGCAATATTGGAGGAAAACCTGTTGAAGTCTGAACAACACTTGAGACTGGAGCAGAGATTCACCTTCCAACAGGACAACCACCCTAAACATAAAGAGAAAGCTACAATGAAATGATAAAAATGAAACGGATTCATGTGTTGGAATGATCCAGTCAAAGTCCAGACCTAAATCCAATCCAGAATCTGTGGAGAGATCTGAACACTGCTGTTCACAAACGCTCTCCATCTAATCTGACTCAGATTGAATTGTTTTGGAAGGAAGAATGAACAAAGATTTCAGTCTGTAGATGTGTAAAGCTGGTAGAGACACACCCCAAAAGAAATGCAGCAAATGGGGGTTCCACAGAGAATTGAGTCAGGGGGGATGAATACTTTTCCACACTGCACTTTTCAGTTTTCTATTTGTAAAAATAAACTCCTGTATAATTTTCTTTCTACTTGACAAGTGTGTTCCACTTTGTGTTGGTCTTTCACATAAAATTCCAACAAAATATTTTTATATTTGTGGTCATAAATGTGAAAAAATGTGGAGAACTTCAAGGGGTGTGAATAGTTTGTATTGTACCAAACGTTAACACTGATTCTCTCAGGTGTTCAAACATTTATTTGCCTCTCTGTTTTTCCTTTCCTAAAAAAAAAAAATATGTATATATATATATATGTTAGCAGGTAGCAGTGTTTGCTGTGTTTCAAATTCTCTCTTCACTGAGAACACACTTTAGCCTTTTACACATAAGAAGGTTGAAACCAGGGTCATGTTTCTTGTCATGACTTTCACATAGTTGTTGTTTTCTCCACCAAAACACAAACATCAAAACTTCTGTCTAATTTTCAGTAATTATGCATCACATAATCAGTTTTAATATGTTTGGTATGAGAACTTTATCTGGAGAATTGTACTCTTTTCATTAACATCTTAGCAGAAAGCATGAATCTGATAACATAGCAGATCCCTCTCAGCTAGTGGTCTGCAGGCTTATTGTTGCTCAGTATTTAACTTGAGGTTTGTCTCTAAAGCGTATTCAATAGAAACTCCAACCACAGAAATTAGTTTCAGGTATAATTTTATTAGGACTGGAGACAGAAGAGGAACCAGCAACAATAAATCTTCCACAGCTTGGAGATGAGCAGGTTTAGGATGTGCATGTTTACTCAAATCTGAAACTCTTTTGAGTCACAGTGTTGTGTATTGGACGTGAAATGCTGTGGAAGAGTAGGTTAAGGAGAAGAAAAACTGAAAGTTTAGGGTTGCTGGTTCACTAAACTGCTCTGCAGAAGCAAGACATGAGAAGTTACATAAGACAGAGTTTCTGCTAAAGGTGGTGCAGATGAAGTCCTCATACTGAGAGAAAGCAGAAATCTTTCAGTCCTACACAAACACTTGCTTAAATGTTTGCATGGGACAGCCTCCTCTGCTGCATGGATCTTGACCTGCACCACAGGCAAACCAGAGCGTTCCCCGCCACTCTTCTGGGTAACTAATGCAGTGCAGACCACAGCTTTCTGAGTGAGGGGAGCGTGTGTAGAATAAGGGGGACTTCTGGTGGACCTCTTGCTTGGAACAAGGGCGCTGGTGTCTTGCTGAAGATGAGTTCATGTTTAATTTGATTCTTCTTAGGAGTGAATGGAAGTGGGATGAATGTTTATGAAAAATACAGGTTTATTCCAGCAAGTTTTAGATCAGAGCAGGAATGGATGGGTAGGTCAGCCGAATCTCTTCCCCCTCCAGAAGTTTCCTGAGAAGAAAGACAAATGAATCTGTCAGCCCTTATGAGGCTGTTTATAGAAATGTTGCTTTTCTTCCTACCTATATGCAGCAATTTCTATGTCCAGGGCCATCTTCACATTCAGCAGGTCCTGGTACTCCTTCAGGTAGCAGGCCATCTCCTGCTTTGCTTTGGTGATGTCCCGCTCCAGCTCACCAATCCTAATCTACAAAAACAAAATCTGTGTTGGCGCGACTGGCTGAGAGGTTTCCAAAAGTTTGTTTCTAGAGAAATGGATCCTCTCTCTGACTGGAAACCTGCAGATTTCACAGAACTCGGATCTTGATGAGAGATGAACTCACCGAAGCACAATGCACTTACAGCACACACACCTGAACACACACAAATGTACATAAATGCTTTAAACACACTTGGAAACACTTAAATGCACTGTATAGTTTCTGAACGTATTGAAACAGATCTGAAGGGATCAGAGTGAACATATCTTAGTGCACTTAAACACACTCGAATGCCCCTGAACACACCCAAATGCTGTTGCACACACCTGAAAGCACCTGAACATTCCTGACCGCAACTGAACACTCCTGAATGCACCATAACACACAGGAACGCTCCTGAATGCACCATAACACACCAGAACGCTCCTGAATGCACCATAACACACCGGAACGCTCCTGAATGCACCATAACACACCGGAACGCTCCTGAATGCACCATAACACACCGGAACGCTCCTGAATGCACCATAACACACCGGAACGCTCCTGAATGCACCATAACACATCGGAACGCTCCTGAATGCACCATAACACACCGGAACGCTCCTGAATGCACCATAACACACCGGAACGCTCCTGAATGCACCATAACACACCGGAACGCTCCTGAATGCACCATAACACACAGGAACGCTCCTGAATGCACCATAACACACAGGAACGCTCCTGAATGCACCATAACACACAGGAACGCTCCTGAATGCACCTGAATTTTATTGAAGAAACCTGAACGCACCTTAGCACACCTGAATGCTCCTGAATCTACCTTAACAATCCTAACTTCACCTGAACACACCTGAGCACTCCTGAATGCACCTGAGCATTCGTTGTCACAACTGAATACTCCTTAGCGCCTTAACACACTTTTCTGCACCTGAACACAGCTTAATCTACCTGAATACAGCTGCGTGGACCTTAATTCACCCGTATACATCTAAATGCACCTGAACACTCCTGACTGCATCTAAACACTTCTGCACACTTCCAAATGTACCTGAAGATGCCTGAATGAAACACACTTGTGAGCACCTGAAAACAACTAAATGCATCTGAAGAAATCTCAAGGAAACACTCCGGATATCACCTTAACCCCTCTGACAGAAAACTAGAGTTAAGGCTCAAGTTTTAAAACTGAAAGACAAATATACTGTATATCTTCCAATAGTAGCCTGGGTGTTTATTTAAAAAATTGTCGGCCGACCCAGTGTTTATTACAGACCATCATCTTTTGGAGACCAACATTTATTCCATCACAGCCAAAATGGTGATGGTTAATTGGTTCATTTTGCAGTGAAATTAGGTCACAAAATGCAGAAAACAACAGATGAACATTTCAGGATTTATTGAAATGATGAGAACATTGTAATCTGGTCTGATTAGCGCTGGCTGTAAACGTTTCTTTCCTCTTTGAGTCATCAATCTCGTATCAAAAATCCTCTTCGCTTTCGTGACGATCATTTTCCTGAAGACATGAGCACCTTTCTCTGTGCTCAGTAATCCCTGTTCAAACCAGTTCTTCTAATTTGTTGCTGGATTTCTCTGCTCATCAGGAAACCAGGTTTGCTCCTTTTCTTTCTGCATCCGTCTCCGCCCTTTCACCCATCTGCATGTGTCCTTCTCAGATACGTTTATGATTCACCCAAGAATTTTTACATGGAGCTAGCAGCTAATGCTTTTAGCCAGTTAGCTACATGGAGCGATGTCTTATTAAGAGAATTTAGCATCACTCCGATTTGTGGGTGTGTAAATCTTGATTTGCGCATAACTTTGGATTTGTGCGTGCAAATCGGAGTGATACTTATTTCTCTCCATAGTGTCTATGTTTATCTCATTTACTATACATGAAAGACATGGATGATGTTAAGAAATCAGGTTGATTTATTTCGAAGAGCTCTACAAAAACATCGGTGATCAAGTCTCCATGTTTGGGTTCATGAAAACATTTAGAGTCTCCCACAAGCTACAGAGAGCTACTCTCCCACTGTATCTGTTTCGCTGTGTTTCCGTCTCTCTTTTACAGAGTTTGACGGCTCTCTGTCCCGCATTAACCCAAGAGGGCAAAAATAAAAACAAGAATAAAATGAGGGTATCGTTTTTATTATTGTCTCAATGAAAATAAAGTTCAGGAGGCCCGAGCAGACTGCTTTCCCATCCCGCACCGGCTCTCTGTCTGGCTGCGAACTCCTTTCCCGGTAGACGGTATAGTAAGTATATCTGCTCCAGCTCCATAGGTCCAGCAGCAGACTGGACGGGCTCCAGAAACCTCGCTGCCCCGACAGGAATCCAGTGTGGTAAGAAAATTAATTAAAGTTCAGAAGAACTACGGATTGATCCCCTATAAGCACTGGGTTGCTCCTTTTCTTTCTGCAGCCGTATCCGCCGTTTCATCCATCTGCTTACACCATTCTCGGATATGGTGAGGATTCATCCCAAAATGTGGTGCAGATTCCTGACCAGAGTGTTCTTTGGCAAATTCTACCACAAAAAGTTTAAACAAAATGGAATGAGCCATGCTGTACTGGCTCATAACATAAATGCCACAGACACCCAGTCCCCAATGGGGGTCTGAAAGGAGCCCGGCCACTATTAGAGACCAGTCCTAGAGTTGACTGCAATGTCATGAAGTTAAAAGTTGAGACAACAAGTGACAAACAAGTGAACATTCTTCAGAAATCTAAAAGTAGTACTCCCAAGTCTTTAAGGTTAAATCTCAAGACACGTCTAAGGTGTCTACATGTGATACTTAAGTGTTCATCAAGTCCTTGTCTCAAGTCCAAGATCCCATATTTGGGACCTGAAAACACAAAAATGTATCTAAACACACATGAATGAAACTGTGAGCATCTGAACACACTGCAACTCACCTGAAAACTTTTGAAATCACTTAAACACGCAGAGAACCACCTATACACATCTGATCACACCTTAATGCATCTAAAGTATTTAAAACCCCTAAAAGCACCTCAACACCACTGAATACACATGAACTCACCTAAAATCCCAGAGTATTTCCCTAAAATAGTGAAAACAGCCCCATCTGTCATTCAAGGACCCCCAATCCACCTACCCCATAGCACTAGAATACATCTAAACTATAAAAAAATAATCAGATTAATCACTTTGTTTTACTCCGTAAATTTTAAACGCCAATACGTGGCTTCTGAACCAAAAAAGGCTGGAGAGAACTCTTTAGAACTGTAAAGACATTAATGTCTGCAGTATTACTCCAAGAAAACAAAGATGCTGGTATACAGCCAAAAGAAACAAACATTGTGTTTCTGCACTTTAAATATCTGTCGTCCGGGTGAATATTCAAATCTGATTGGGTCGGGTGTGGCTTTGGTGTTGATGACCTGAAATAGCGGTTCCAGTCACAAAGCCCAAATGTTCTATATCAATGCGCAAAATAAAAAATAAACTTGAAATCTTCTGGACAAAAACAAGCGGTAAGAGGTGAATGTTCTCTCTGAACTGATGCTTTATTAACCTATTGTGATGATCAGCACATATATCCCTTTCCGCTGTCGCTGCAATGGCAGCCGCATTCTTGTGTAACCGTGACACACAGGCCACATCATCAAATAGTCCTCTTTTTGTGATAAAGTGATCTAAACCCAAAAAGAGACCATGGTATAAGTGGGATAATAAGAGGAAGTGTATAATTTCAGAAATTAATGAACCCCAAGGAAGACATAGCAGTCTGACACAAAGTGGAAGACGGTCACTTTTGACGTGTGGTTAATCTGCATTAAAGCCTTCATGTTTTTAAATCATTTGTGTACGTTAATGTGTTAACGTTGTCAGTCCTAATCTAAACACATCTAACCAATGGACATGTCCTGTAGTGGAAAAACAGAAAGGTTTGTATTGTTTGCCTGTTTTTCACTGTTGTTTTTATACTCTGACAATGTGTTGCCCCTTTTCTTCATGTAAAGCCTTAGTCTCATGCATCTTAATGGAAGCGCAGGTGTGTTTTGCACGTCTTTTGAGGATCATATGGCCACCTCGAGGGGCGTCATGAAAACAGAATGAACCTTGTCATGCGTATGGTAAGTGTATTGTGAAGTGTTTGAAAGGATAATAGAAGTTACACACACTTCTGACATATGGGTGATGCTTTCGTTTTGTGACCTTACACCACACTCTAGTCCAGGGGTGTCCAAATCCAGGCCTCGAGGGCCAGAGATCTACATGTTTTCCAACCAACCTGCTTTAAAGCTTCTTGTTGCCTAAACACACCAGATCTGGGTAGTTAGCAGCAGATAAAGCAGGATTTCTGGAAAAACCTGCAGGAGGCTGGTCCTTGAGGCCTGGATTTGAACACCTTTTCTCTAGTTGTTAGTAAGGTTTACATACTGGCTCCAGACTGATCGCTCACCAGTGCTGCATGCATGGGGTGTGTTCCATCTAATTTATGAACTTGCTGCATCCCTTTCGGGGCAGCGGGGTTTCTGAAACCCGTCCCGGCTACTGTTGGGTGACGGCGGGTATAGGTCTTGCGACAGGAATAGGCAACTTCAGTCTTCGAGGGCCGTATTCATGCATGTTACCAACATACTATGCTCTGGCGTGTTCTGATTGGCTGGACACACCTGAACCAGGTAATCAGTCATGAATAGGCCTTTAATATCTGGAAATCATGCAGACAAAGCGGCCCTCGAAGCCTGGAGTTGCATATTCCTGCTCTAGACTGACTCCTGCAGGGCCCCCAAGCCTTCAAACTTGGTCAGAGAGACAAAAACACCACAAAAGTGTTCATCTGTCCCGATACAGATCTTGAAGCAGAAGTAGAGCTCTGTGTACCGATAGAATCTCTGAATAATCTCATGAACCCAAACATGGAGGTGTGATCACTGATGTTGTTGAAGAGATCTTCAAAACAAATAAATCTGATCTCTCATCATCATCCGTGTCTTCCATCCATTATGAATAAGATAAACACAGACATCGCTCCATGGAGCGAATCAGGCTGAAAACATTAGCTGGTAGCTCCTCCCACACACGGGCCCGGGGGGGGGGTGAAAATTCAAGGAACACAATTGCCAACCAACCTGCCATTGAAGTTCCTTGTTGGCTAAACTCACTGAATCCAGGTATCTATACGATGTTCCTGCGTCTCACCTACTTCCCCCTTACTTATCCTCACATGTTGTATAATTGTTCACTACAAGAACTCATGTGTACATAAACATTTTCACTCTACAGGCTCACCGAGCGGTCCATGACCTTGATGTTTTGTGCGGTCCACCTGCGTGACCCTTCCAGGTTTACCCACATCCAGTTCATTGCACCCGTAAGAGCAGTTGTTACAAAGGCATCACGACAGCCCATACATATGGACAGTTCATCTGCACCTTCAGTTCTCCTGGTATTTCTTTTCTTTTCACTTCTTGTCTAAAACTTTTGCACTTTTAACCTGAAACTTTTACAACTTTCACTTCTGAACGTTAGGGATCTCCACCTCATATTTTTGAACCTCTTGACCCTTAAACAAGTTCCTCTCAACCTCTCACCTGGTACTTATCCACTTCTTTGGCCTGCACCTCCCCCAGATCCTCCAGCTGCTTGTTCAAGGAGTCGATGACATTTCGTAGAGCCTGGATCTCACAGGAGCGGGACTGCAGCTGTTTCCGGTACTCCATGGTCTCCTGCCGGATGGCGTGCACGGCCTCGTTGTTTTTGCTGGCCATCTCTGCCACGTTTGCAAATTTGCTGTGGTACCACTCTTCAGCGGCCTGCATGTTCTTGTTTGCCAGCCGCTCATACTGCACCCGTATGTCTCGCAGGGCGGAGGAGAGGTCTGGCCTGGACACCTCCACGTCCACGCTGATACTGGCCACCTGCACCTGAGCCTCCAGCTCCACCTGCTCCTCAGCAAAGACCCTCTTGAGAAAAACCACCTCGTTACATAGGGAGGCCACTGTGGCCTCGGCGTCACAGGTGGACACAGCAGCCCTGCCTGCCTCTTCTTTGGCCCTCTGCAGCGCCTCCTCCGCCTCCAGCCGCCGCTGCACCTCCTCCTCATGCCGCTCTTTCATCTGCTCAAATACATTCTGCAGGTAGTCCCTCTCCTCCTCCATCCTCATTTTCTCACCCTTCTCGGAGTCAATCATGGCTCTCAGACTTCGCACCTCCCCTTCGTAAAGCAGCTGCAGACGGGATGGGTCATTCTTCTGCCTCCTCAGTGCCTCCAATTCTGCCAGCAGGGCTCGGTTCTGCAGCTCCAGGTTCCTGACCTTCTCAATGTAGGAGGCGAAGCGGTCATTCAGGTCCACCAGCTGCTCCCTCTCCTGGGAGCGCAAGCCCAGCAGCTCTGTGTTGAGAGAGCTGGCCTGAGCCAGGTCCATCCTCTGGGAGGCATCTGAAAGGGGGGAGGAGACCAACCTGAAGATCTTCTTTCCAGCTGGAGGAGCACGAAACGAGGAGAGCAGAGATGCGGACATGGATGTCTTCGATGTCCGTGAGCTCTTGTACCCATCCCAGGGGCGTCGGTTGGAATAAAAGGAATCGAAGCTCATGATGAGTTTTTAGCGGTGGATGTTTTTCAAGAAAGGATGTTGTTGGTTTTTTTATGTCCCCCTTGTTCTGCACACCATCAGTGAGGATGACGAGTGCTTTTGCACTGCACCAGTTCAGCAATGCTGCAGATCTGCAGCTTTTATAGAGCAGGCTGCTCCCCTTCACAGGGACATTCAGGCTGTCAGCATTTGTCTGACCAATAGCAAACCTCTGCAGCGCTGATTCAGGGAGGGGGGGTGCTCAGGCTGTCTGAGCTGCCAGAGTCAGTGCAGTGCAGCATGCCGACCATCATATGGCTGTGAGAGAATGTATTTTCTGTGAATGTTATGCAGCACACCCGCAGGCTCTGAGGTAAACCCACAATTACATACATGCATGACTCAGCATTCTAAACATGCAAGATTTAGCATCACAAACATGCATGACTCAGCATTCTAAACATGCAAGATTTAGCATCACAAACATGCATGACTCAGCATTCTAAACATGCAAGATTTAGCATCACAAACATGCATGACTCAGCATTCTAAACATGCAAGATTTAGCATCACAAACATGCATGACTCAGCATTCTAAACATGCAAGATTTAGCATCACAAACATGCATGACTCAGCATTCTAAACATGCAAGATTTAGCATCACAAACATGCATGACTCAGCACTCTAAAGAAGGGAGATTTAGCATCACAAACTTTCATGATATAGTGTCAGAAATGCACATGACTCAGCATTTTAAACAACCGGGATTTAGCATAGCAAACATGCATGACTCAGCTTTCTAAATGAGAGTGATTTAGCATCTTGGACATACATGACTCAGCATGCACGTGGTAAATAGTTGCTGGCATATACTTGTATAGTGGTTTTCTATCTTCTTAGCAGGCCCGAAGTGCCTTACAGTAACAGACCCATTCACAGCCTGATGTCTCTGCTGTTAAACACTGACACCAACCTATAGGCAGAGGACAAGTGGGGTTCAGTGCCTTGCTCAAGGACATTTCGACTCATGGCAGGCAAAGTGAGAACTGAACCTGCAATTTTCTGATCAGTGGTCGACCGCTCTACGGCATCACAGCTGCCGCATGACACAGAATCACAAATATGCATGATTCAGTAATACATGTGGGCATGATTACCGTCCCAAAAAAGCATGACTCTGCAACACATACATGCATGACTCAGCATTCTAGACGAGCATGATTTAGCGTCTCATACACACATGACTCAGAAACACAGACACAGAGAGTTTAGTGACATGCAACCTACATGCATAAATAGGATCCCAAACAAGAATGATTCTGCATCAAAAACATGCATGATTCAGCATCACAAACATACATGACTCAATGTCACAAACATACATGATTCAGCATCACAAACATACATGACTCAATATCACAAACATGTGTGACTCAATGTCACAAACATGCATGATTCTGCATCACAAACATACATGACTCAATGTCACAAACATGCATGATTCAGCATCACAAACATACATGACTCAATATCACAAACATGCGTGACTCAATGTCACAAACATGCATGATTCAGCATCACAAACATACATGACTCAATGTCACAAACATACATGATTCAGCATCACAAACATACATGACTCAATGTCACAAACATACATGATTCAGCATCACAAACATACATGACTCAATGTCACAAACATACATGATTCAGCATCACAAACATACATGACTCAATGTCACAAACATACATGATTCAGCATCACAAACATACATGACTCAATGTCACAAACATGCATGATTCTGCATCACAAACATACATGACTCAATATCACAAACATGCGTGACTCAATGTCACAAACATACATGACTCAATATCACAAACATGCATGATTCAGCATCACAAACATACATGACTCAATGTCACAAACATGCATGATTCTGCATCACAAACATACATGACTCAATATCACAAACATGCGTGACTCAATGTCACAAACATACATGACTCAATATCACAAACATGCATGATTCAGCATCACAAACATACATGACTCAATGTCACAAACATACATGATTCAGCATCACAAACATACATGACTCATCCTCTCTTTCATGCGTGACTCAATTTCACAAACATGCATGATTCAGCACGGCACAAGCACACTGCCTTGTGGAGGTTTAGGTTGGGGTTTTTTTTTGTGCAAAAACTGCTCAACTTAGCATCCATTTTCTGCAAACTGCTGTCATGTTCTCCTAACCTCTATTTGGTCCAAAAGACCCAACCTCCCCTAAATCTGGTGCTGCTAGAGGTTTCTAATTTTCTATGATGGGGATTTTTTTCCTCCACTGTCACATTACCTGAAAGGATTTTCATGTAGCTTAATGGTCATTTAAATAGGATGTTTGTAAAACAGTTCGGGAGAAAGTGACTTTATTCTTGATAAAAATGTTTCCAAAGTTGTCTTTCAGACAATCAGCTGGTGCTTTATAAATAAACTGAAGTGAATTAACATGAATCTTCTGTCCAAACGTTCATGGGAGAGTGACATGTCTGCTGACTCTGAACCATTCCTGCCCTCCAGCATCCATGGTTGAAGTGAACCCTGAAGTATTGTCCAGTGAAGCGTCTGAATCCAGATCTCCATAAGTGGTGCACGTGAGCTCTGATCCTGCGTCCTACATGTGTATCTGCAGGGTGGATCAGGAGATTTTCACAATAATATCAATAATAATGATGTTGTTTTTACAGCTGAAGCTGGACATCAGGACTGAAGGTCTGTGGCGGAGCATTCAGAAACACAAAGTGTTTATGATATATGATGAAACCTTCAATTCCTCTGCTGTTAGGCTCAATTAAAACAATTTCAGTGTAAAAATGTGCAGCTCTGCGGATAAACAGACAAAAAATGAATCCATTTTGAATGTCAGATCTTGTTTTTGCTTGTTTTTTATGAATTTGGTGTGACAGCACACAGCAGAGGGGATGTTGAGGATCCCCCTGCCGTCCTGTCCGTTCGGTTCGGTGACAGAAGGAAGATTCAGAATTAGTTTCAGCTTCAAAGTTGGGTTCTTTTGCTCCTGAGCTTCCAGGAAGAACGTGAAACTCTGATTTCACGACAGAGAAGACCTCAGACCATTTTTTCTGATGAAGTTCATCAAAACGAGAAACTCCGATTAAACACTTTGACCACAAGATGGTGATAAAGCTTTTGTTCCATAAGGATGGAGAGTCCTCCTCAGTGCAGATGATCACAAGATTTTATTTCACAAATCCTTTACAGTCAAATATGTTTGCAGTAAAAAATAAACTATAATAAGAACCTTTATGTTGTCATGGAAACGCTCAGTAGTAAACCAACCGAATATTTACAAGAACAGCAGGACCCCCCCCCCCCCCCCCCCCCCCCCCCGTTTGTTTACATTCTTCTGAAGAAATCAGTCCAACAAACAAACCTTCATACACTAAAGTCTTTTCGTAGGAAGCTGAGCTTCACTCAGGGAGGGGCTGCTTAGGAAGCCTTCAGGGGTGCGTGGGGGCATTGCTGGCTCGATCTGGACTTTGGTTTTCTGTCAGTGACCTGCTGGGGGGTGAGAGGGCTCACTTAGAGGATCGTCAGCCGCTTGCCCGTAACTCTGCCCCCCCGTGGTCTCTGGTCCCTGGACAGCGGGCAGTACTTGATGGTGTGCGCGTTGTCTCCGTTGGCGCTGCACAGGGGGCACGTGTACGCGCGCAGGATGGGGCACAGCACCCTGCCTTCCCCCGTCTTCAGGATGTGCGTCCCGTAGACCTCCTCCGGCGCGCCGTTGTTCCTGCAGAACACGCACACCCGCGGCTCCGGTTTGTCCCTCTGCACATGTTTGCGTCTGCCCTCCGTGGACAGGAGGTCCTGCTGGGCCCCCGTGCTCCCCCCGTACAGGGCAGAGTCTCTGCTCGCTGGGTGCAGGTCGTCAGGGAGGTGGGAGATGCCGGGGGCCGCGCAGCAGCAGTCGGGGGGCCCGTCCTGCAGGCCCAGGCTCGCTTTGATGGACTCCGTGATGGAGTTGGGGCCGCAGGCCGGGATGTGGAGTCTGTTCCTGGACACCAGAGAGGACAGACCCAGGTAGTCGTTCCAAAAGTCAAAGGTGTAATCACAAGGAGCTTGCACGCGCGTCCGCAGATCCATGATGCGCGCGGGGTTCTCAGGGCTGCAGGTCTGTCAGCATGGGGGAGTGGGGTGCACACGCACTGCTCCTCTTTGCTGTCCTGTTTGCACAGTCTCCATCACGAGGGGTGGGCAGATAAACTCCCCAGAGTGACAGATGTGGGAGTGGTTTGTTTTCTAATGGTGCGCAGGTTTGGGGGCGTGGCCCCGCGGCAGAACACTACAGGAGGAAGAAATGAGGAAAAACAAAAACCCCATTGTGCTCCAGAAAGAAAGAAGATTCCTTTGAGGGTTTGGACTTCAATCTGACACACTGAGGATCCACCTGCACGTGGAGGATTCATAACAGTATTCCATTTATACATGGAGATTACTGTGGAAAAACTGGTTCCAAATACAGTTTTAAACCCAGCCCGGCCCATGCATGAAGCTACAGGAGAACTCTGGTGATTTTTTAGGTGAATGTTTTGTCTCTGTTCCATGCAGGGCGACTCTTGACTGCTTGGTGGTGAAGCGCTTAGCGCTCCTGTCTGCTAGAGAGGACGCTCAGGTTCAAATCCCACCTGGTTTCTGTCTCTGTCTGTGTTTGGGCTTTCTTCATGTCTGTGGGGGTTTTCTCTGGGCACCCCAGCTTCCTCCCACAGTCCAGAGCCATGCTTCACAGGTTGTTAGATAAATCTGTGACAGTTTTCCAGAGTGTACCTCATCTTCACCCAACGGTAGCTGGGTTGGGCTTCTGTAGATGGATGACTAACCGTGGATTCACAGTGTAAACCGCTTTCCCTGCTGACAAATTTACTCAGATTTGAGCAAAAGCCAAATTTAGGCTCTGAAACTTCAGATTGGTTTGTTTGAATTATTTTTTTAACACATTTTATTTTTTATACCAATTCTTTTGTAGTACTATTATTTTTACTGTTTTTATTTCTTATTTTCTTTTTAATCTTAATTATCTTGTGCAACACACACAAAAAAGTAACAAAAAGAAAACCGCCACCACACATGAACATGATCCTTGCTTGTGTTGTACATTGCAGATGGATCACAAGCTAGGAGCTCTAAAGACAAACAAACACACACCCCAGTCTCGACTGCATACGCTGGCTGCTGCATAACGAGCTTCAGCTCATTCTGGATCACCTTACAGCTCTGGACCCATGGTTTGGGGTGAGGGGAGGGGGGTTGACCCTTGACCTCTTTTCCTCCCCCTAAGAATAAATGAATGTTTCCTAACCGTCGTCCATCTGCACACATCCTCAGTTCCCTTCAGACCCAGGAATCAACCCAACCCCAGACACGTGTCACTGTGGCCAACAACAATGGGGACGCCAAACGAGCCAAGGTCAATGGTAAACAGGGGGAGGTCCTTCTGCGGGTCCAGAGCTTTGTCCCGACCACTGAATGCAGAAACCCCTACCCCCTACACGGAGGGGCCACACACGCACAAAACACACACTCAGCATCATATTGACAAGGTCAAGGTGGGAAGAGTGACAGCAGAGTCAGACTGCTGAAGGGGTTCCATGAAGAGGAACCTGAAAATGGAACAGCAGAGGAAGCTGGGTCGGCACACAAACTACACTCTGATCGCCTAATTTTCTCATTTGTAACAGTCAGGCAGCATGTAAACAGCAGACGAAGCTGAAAAAGAACAGTAAAGCACAGCTAAAATGGAACTGAAGATAAACACGAAGATGAACCTGAAAGTGAAAGCAAAAGAGAATACATGAACATGAAACTGAAACTCAGGCTGAAGACAGAGGCCAGCATAAAAGTGAACATGAAGCTGAAGGAAGGATGAGAGATGACAAATAGAGCTAAAGATTATTTAAAGAAGAAGCTGAAGCAGAAAATGAGCAAACTGCTGAAGCTTTTACATGAACATGAAACTGAAAGAGTTAGTAATAAACATGAAGCTTAAAATGTACACAAAAAAGAAGCTGTGTGTACACGTGAACGTGACGATAAACCTGAAGCCAACAAAAACATGAAGCTGAAGATAAATAGAATTCTGAAGCTGAGAAGAAACATCAAGCTGAAAGCTAAAGATGAAGATGAACCTGAAGCTAAGACGTACATGAACATGAAGCTGAGAACAAACCTGAAGCTAAACATGAAAGTGAACAAGAAGCTGAACGTTTGCATGAATTTAAAGCTAAAGATGATCCTCAATCAGAAAATGACAAAACAAAACATTCTCACTGGAACTAATAAAGTGTTGAAGATCTGTCATAAATCGGATTTCATCTGAACTGAACTGAATGTTTTTGTTGGTTAAAATCATTTTAGGAACAAAAACTTGATGAACACAAGTGATGATATCAGGTATGTAAAAAAATAGATAAAAGAATGAATCAGATCAGAACACACAAACCACTCAGGCTTGATGAATCTATTTTATTGGTAATTTTATTCAGCTGTTATACATTTTTTCCACATATTTGAATAAAAACTAACATCTTTGCTTAAAAACACTAACTGCTAAAAAGCACCGGAATGAGAAGCTTTAGTGAATGTGTGTTTGGTTGGTTTAGCTAAAGGCAATTTAGGAGCTAAACCTTTTCCTAAAAAAGAGCAGAGAAAGGAGGGGGGCCCTCATTGGCCCCCAGATCAGAAACTTGTTTAACTCTGCCGAGATTAGCGCTGGAAGTATTCAGGGGGCTCAAAGTGTTTGGGCACAATGGACCCAAGAGGATTAGAGGCTGATTCAGTGAACTCCTGCCATGCTCTTCATCTCTGGGGGGCCACAGCTGGGGCACCCTTGTTGGGTTGACTAACGGCACTTCCCATGAACGCGGTGAACACACCAATCCCTTTTTAATGATGAAGGGAGAATTCCTTTGGCCCTGATAATTTACCACGGTGCTTTGAGAGCCGCTTTGTCCCACACACCATGTCAGGTTTTTCCAGTGTGCAGTGGGGCAAGAAATCTTAGAGCTTGAAGTGTTTTGTCCTGACAGAAACACTCTGGACTGAAAGAGTTTGGGTTTGAGGATAAAGTTTATAGTTCAAGGTAAAGCTAACAGTAGCTCTCACAGGACTACTGTTAAATGATTTTTTACAACCTCATAGCCACCTGTCTAAAATAAATGCAGTAACATTGAGTTTAGCTTGTTGCACAGGTTGTTTGTGGAGCTGTGGAGAGCACTCATGCCTCACAGTGGGAAGCCCTGGTTCAAATCCCAGCTGGATTGTTCCTGTGGGGAGTTGTATCTTCTCCTTCTGCTTGTGTGGGTTTTTCTGAGAACTCCAGCTTCCTCACAGTCCAAAAACACGCTTCATAGGGTAACTGGTGTCTTTAAATTGTCCCTAGGAGTGAATATTTGTGTGTGTACTCCTGCTACAGACTGACAACCATTTCAGGGGGATCTTCACCCAACAGCTGTTAGTTTGGCTCCAGCAACCCTGTGACCCTGAAAGAGATTCAATGGTGAGTGCTGGGGTCCCTGAAGGTCACTGCTGGGGTCCCTGAAGGTGAGTACGGTGGTACCCATAGGGGAGTACGGTGGTCCCTGAAGATCAGTGCGGTGGTCCCTATAGGGCGAGTGCAGTGGTACCTGAAGGGGAGTACGGTGGTCCCTATAGGGGAGTGCAGTGGTCCCTGAAGTTCAGTGCAGTGGTCCCTATAGGGGAGTGCAGTGGTCCCTGAAGTTCAGTGCAGTGGTCCCTGAAGGCGAGTGCAGTGGTCCCTATAGGGGAGTGCGGTGGTCCCTGAAGGGGAGTGCAGTGGCCCTATAGGGGAGTACGGTGGTACCCAAAGGGGAGTACGGTGGTACCCGAAGGGGAGTACGGTGGTCCCTATAGGGCGAGTGCAGTGGTCCCTATAGGGGAGTACGGTGGTACCCAAAGGGGAGTACGGTGGTACCCGAAGGGGAGTACGGTGGTCCCTGAAGGGGAGTGTGGTGGTACCCTTAGGGGAGTGCAGTGGTCCCTGAAGTTCAGTGCGGTGGTCCCTATAGGGGAGTGCAGTGGTCCCTGAAGGGGAGTGTGGTGGTACCCATAGGGGAGTGCGGGGGTCCCTGAAGGTCAGTGCGATGGTCCCTGTAGGGGAGTTCTCTTATACTCCTCCTTAAAGCTCAGCTTTTTCATCCTCTCACTCTTTTGACTGTCTTTCACAGAGGAAGA
Organism: Oryzias celebensis; assembly: GCA_014656515.1. Classification (NCBI taxonomy): domain Eukaryota; kingdom Metazoa; phylum Chordata; class Actinopteri; order Beloniformes; family Adrianichthyidae; genus Oryzias; species Oryzias celebensis. Next base: position 31,700,396 of record BNCR01000005.1, on the reverse strand, counting down.
GCTGCAACATACACTGGGATGATCATCCTTCCACCAAGCAGGTGTATGGAAAATCCTCAGATTTACTCAATGAAATGGATTCTTGTTTTTAAAGTAATATGGCTTATTCCTGCATCCAGCCAGCTTCACCATTTTTACAATAGTTTTGGTTCATTCTCAAACCTTTAAACACTCACTTCAGTCATCTTTTGATCTATTGTAAAAGTGATCCAATGGTCTTTTAATCCAGATTATCCTGTTTTTAGACAAAAACAAAAACCTTGTGTTGTTTTCCAGGACATAGTTTCTACAGAGCGGCAAGAGTTCATCAAAAATTCACTTCCGAGTTGTGGGCGTGACCATTGGTGCTGAGCAACCCCGCCTACCCAATCCGCTCCTCGTTGGTGAGAGCTTGGAACAGGAAGCTGTTTGTCCAACGCATTTTCAGCTTCACAAATACACTCTTTTTCAAGCTGAATATTTTGTCTGCTTCTGATTCACAATGATTTGAATGAAAACAATACTCAGAAATGCAATTTCAAGATTAATTTTCTTGATATCAGTCCTCCATCATGAGAAAGATGCCACATTATATTTAAACACCAAAAAACACAATTTTCATTAGAGTGGGTCTTTTAAGCAAAAATCTTTTTTCAGTTGGAGTAAAAAAAATAGAATTCCCAACAGAAAGTTGTGAAAAGTTGTTTAAATAACCTTTTAGTAAAGAGAAAATCTGTAAAGAATACACTTGATGAATAAAGTAAGTGTGGTCAGTGTTGCATGAGGTGGCAGGCAGTAAAGGGCATCTAGAGACGGGCTCTTTTTTCTGTAAGATTTGAGATATGGGCAGAAATAAAATAATTATGTTATTTTTCTTATGTTGTGTATTGAAAATATTTATGTTTTGTGGTACTTCTTGTGAAATGAAGCAATAAACAGAACAGAAAAAAACTCATCCACTGAGACTTATCTCACTTGCACTTAGTTACTATAGTAATCTGAAGAACCAAAACACATCTGACTTTAATCTGTTTGTTAAAGCTATGCAGGTCTGATCAACAAACAAGTAAAACATCTGTGGACACAGATCCTGATGGAGGTGTGCAGGATAATGCCAGAGGGCACTGCAGATGGGTCCCTGTGGCCAGCAGCTGCTGCTGGGTTCGGGCCAGATGGGCCACCCTGTGAGAAGTTCATTTCTTCAAAGTCAAGCTGATCTTATTACTTGAGACCATGACGGGAGTCTGTTATCAAGCCTGTGCTGTTTCAGATTTATTCCACAGTCATTAAAGGTACAAACAGCTGTATGTGTCCTGGTTCATCTTCCTCTGGATCACTGAGGGGCGTGGAGCCTCCTTTACAGAGTAGTTTTGATAGCTAACACCCCCACTGAGCAGCAGAGAAGAACCTGCTGCCAAATAATCTCCACATTAATCCTGTTGTCAGTTTTAAACAAACATTGATGAGGTCTGTAGGTCCAGAGAAGTGAAACTGTTTTTAATCCAGCATGTGACTGCAGCACTGAATTGCCATCCACAGAGAATCTGAGTAACAGCCATGTTTCAGTCCAGATGGAGTCCTATCTGTTTTCACATAATAGCTCGGCTACATGAGGGTCCGGTGGTTTTATGTTCTGCACCACCTCCTGTGGCGCTCCAGCCATGCGGGCTGCATGCTGGCAGGTCGGAAATGGCAGCCTTTAGTTCAGGCTGATACTCAGCATTCATGAGGGAACTTTCTCTCTGATATTCAATGTTTCTGCTTCCCAGAGGTTTTGTATCAGAGATATTTGCCCATCAAAGCCAAAATACATTTTAAAGAGTTTATTTTTGAGAGAAATCCTCATCTTCTGCACCAGAATCTGACCCAAATCTAAACTACCAAACGTTGCAGTTCCTAAAACGACCACTGGAAGCTGGTTTCTGGAATGCTCAATTTCCTGTTGAATGTTGAATAGAAAGTCATATTTTACACCAAAGATAAACTCTTTACAGCCAGACTTCAACTCTTCACCATTCCCTCGTTTATCAGAGGAATTACGTTCTAAAACCTATCTGCAATAGGTGAAATCTGCAAGGTAGAATAATAGATGTTTTTAAACTCTTCACTACACTCCTTATCCACTTGTCTCAGACACCCATGGACATTTTCACACTTTTCTCTTTCAACTTTCAAAGTTTAAACTTCATAGAAAAATAAGTCCAGAATTATAGAATGAAAACAAAGATCTTATCTCAATCAAAGATGTGTGTCAACCTGAACGCATTCTGTACATGAAACAGAGCTCTGAGAAGATTGATCGACAGGGTCAACAACCAATCAGGATGCAGAACACAATGTAATAAAAAATACAACAAAACCAAAAATGCAAAGTTGCACTGAAAAAAATCTACAAAACAGTGGGACTGCAAAAGGTGAATTGTGTTATAGCGAGGGAACGCTGAATCATATTTTTTATATATATTGCTTAGTTTTGTAATAATTACAAATGTGCAGCCAAGACCTTTCACAGGAACACTGACATACATTAGATGCACCACACCACATTGTAAAAACAATGGACAGCGCAACCCCTCCCCTCTCGTGTTTCCACATAGGAAGTACCTGCTGGTTCCAATTAAAATCCCATAGACTTTTATATAAAAATAGACAGTTAGATAGACAATTTATTATATTTGTCAGAACAGTCATTCTTGCTCTAATACATTATTATTAAAATCTTCTTTTCAATCCAATTATTTTTAAAGATTTTTTTTCTTTATTGCAAGTTATTGAAGTCATAAACTGATATAATCAGATGTCTCAGTAAAAGCATGTGGTCCCCGCTGGCCCCACCTGGAACGTTTGATTGACAGCTTTTCCCGAGCTGCTTTTAGTGGAAGGCGGGTGGGACTCGCTCATGACTGGCAACTGTAGTTCCTCTAAAAATGTGACTTAGACTGACTTGGACCAATCACTGTTGACTGGATTCAAAATGGCGGCGCAGGTATCAGGACGCACTGAAGACGGATTTGGCCACATTTCGCGAGAGCTGGAGGTTCGGCATTTTCTTTGGGTGACGTCAACGCCTCTATTCGTCCATTGCTTCTATGTCAATGGTAGCAGCGAACACCCTTAGATCTACAGCGGGAACCTCTGCAAGAAGCAAACATAGAGTGGAGAGGAGATGATAGTAAGGAGGGTCTTTGATACACACTAACAATGCTGTATCATCTGACAGTTTTTTACATGTGTTACAAATCTGAGATACTGTATACTGGAAGTCTGAAGTTTTCAGGAGAAAGGATGTAGAGAAGCATCCTCTGTGAAGTCAGGTTTGATGGAAGAATGAGAGACGTTCACCAGGCGTTATACCGCCAACTCTTTTGTTTGCTGGGATCCAGGTTACCATGACGACATACTCATCTAAATATCCCTCATTATCTATGGAAATGAAAGGCTTAACAACAACAACCCCCCCTCCCCTCCCCACTGTCTGCAGCATCACCTCACTTCAGATATTGTGAACTCGGCTCCTGGCGTGACTGAATCGAGTCTCTGTGAGCTTCTACAGTCCCCTCTGTTTTTGGGGGGTGGTAGTGGGGTCCTACGTCCTTTTTGACAAACGGCCCGGCGCAGAAAACCATCTTTATCATCTTGATTCTTCGTTCAGTGTCCCTCCTTAAAACACAGTGGGTTTAGGAGGAGGGGCTCGGTTGAGACAGTTATCCCATCAGCCCCCTGTGAGACGGGGGTTGGGGGCCCAAATGAATCCGAGGGCTCTGAATAATGTATGAAATTACGTAAATGGCAGTCAGGACCTGAGGCTGAATCAGAGCAGTGAGAGGGTGTGGGAGTTGGGGGTGCGGTCTCCAGAGTCAAGGGGCTGTACCTGTTTGGGGAAAGGTCACCAAGTTATCGTAACTGCAGGGTGCTCACAGCTCATGATCCCTCCAATAAAAATCTGTCTGAGACTCTTTCCTGATTGGCCGAGGCTAACCAGTTGATAACCACCACAACCCCCCAGCACCCCCGTCTGGGGTGCTTAGCATTTATTGCTCCCCAAGTTGATGGGCAGATGGAAGTGAGGCCGTCTGGTGTAGAACAAGAGGGCCAGCAGGGATGGCTGGCAGGCGTCACCCACATGTGCATGAACACCCCCATCTATTTCTTCTGGGAGGTGTCGCCTCTTTGCCTGTGTGTTGAAGTGAAACTTCCGTTCTAGAGTGCAGCTTAACTTCCCCTTTTGACATACAGGGAACTAATGGGTCCACTAACCAGGGGGACATAAATCTGTTTCAGGGTCAGTATAGAACTTGATGGAAGAGATGAATAAATGAGGTTTCTGTTGCTCCCCCCTCCCTTTTTTGGCCAAACCCATCCGCCACCCCACAGATTCCTGTTTTTGGTTGTGGAGGGACCACTTTCTCAGCCTGACCCCCCCTGCTCCGTTTAGAACAACAGCAGGCACATTCCAGCTCTCAGAGAATATCAGGCTGAACATGAGAAGGGAAGTATCGGGAGCTTGAAGGGGCGGATCTGGGTGATATAGTTCTAGGAGAAAAATGCTTTACAGTGTGAGGCTTTCTTTGTGGGGGGTGGAGCTTAGAGTTCTTCCACTGCCCCGCCCCATCCCTCTGCTCCAATCACCATCCAATCACCAAAGTTTGTCTTGTTTAAAATTTTAGTAAGGTTTGAAAGTCTTGAAAGTTCCATGTTGTTCACTTATGTAAACTCAACTTAACTCTTTAACATCTGAGCTTTAGCTCCAGCGTTTCAATTCTTTCAACTACTGTCACAATTCAACCATTACCGCAGTGAACTTAATAGCAGTGGATTCTGGAGAAGACTAAAGCTTTGCCTTGATATGCAACTCTTTACAGCATGTAGGTGTTTACACAATCAACGTAAATCAACTGATTCTAATGTGTAGAAAAGCGGCTCTGTGGCGTTGTGTGCCGTTACTTCACATTAGTAAACGCTGTAAAGCCGATGTAAATGGGCTGATTTTCTCTGGATCAGAATCAGCTGATTTATGTTGATCATGAAAACAGTCAAAGATTTACAGTTTGTTATTTAGGTGTCGCCGGTGACACCTCCGATGTTTTAGGGATCATTATAGATCATTTAGTTGCTTAGTTGTTTGTGACCTGCTTCACCAGGTTACCAGGTTTAGACAGATTTTTTATACATTTGAGCAGGGTTTGAACAGGCTTAAACCAGACTCAAAAGGCTGAGGCTATCTGGAATAGATTTAGACTGATTTGGACAAGTTTTAGGTCATATTGACCAGTGCTTTAAGTGGGCCGGTACTCTCCACAGTACCGGCACTGCTCTTTATTAGCTCTTTAAAGTACTGCTACTTCCCCACACCAGAAGTATTCCTCGGTACTCAGTATCTGCTAGAAGTACTCCAGAATATTCAAACTGGATTCCACATATTCAGTGGGACAATTCTTGCAAGATCAGAAGAACATAATGACATTTATGACAATTGAAGTTTGTCTATGTCCACCAGTTTGTAGGATCAAGCATTTATTGTCAACATTCACAATCAGGAAGTGTGTTAAAATTCATATTAGCTTCCTCTACATGTCAATCACCATAAAAATATCAGGAAAAAGGGGCCGGGGCCAAGGCCCCTACTTAGCTCTACTAGAAAACTACAAAAGAATGCATTGTGGGAAACAGTGTCCTGAGAGTTCTTATATTTCAACGTGATGCTGATCAGAAACAGCTGGAGCTCAATGAAGGAAATCTGTGTATTGTATTACTCTTTCTGCAACATTTAGTTGATACATATAGTTATGTTAGTTTATCTATTGATAATCGTTTAGGTTTCACTGCTAAAAATCAGACACACATTTGCGTTTATGCAACAACAGTAACTCAAGTGCAAGAAAAGTGGACCCTAAGATCTGTTGGAGCCTATACTAAAAAGAAATGATTGTTATTGTGTTTTTAACTGGCATGGTCTGGTTCATTTTTTATATATTTAGAATCTTTTACAGGACAGAAGAAATGTACTTGGAATTTGTCTTAGATGTTCTATGTATGTTTAAATGAGTTTAACAAAAGTGAAACTAATCTAGCTCTCCTGAATAAAAACATGTTGACCTGGGATTGAAACACTCAACAGAGTCAATGTTTGTGTGCGCAACACTTTTACAACAAGATAAGCAGAACTCTTAAGAACTATAAAGACTTTAATGTCTGCAGTATTACTTCAAGAAAACAAAGATGCTGATTTACGGTCATAAGAAACAAACATCGTGTTTCTGCACTTTAAATGGTCCAGGTGAATCCTCTATTCTGATTGGCTGCTGGGTGTTGATGCGCACCTTAAAAAAGCTCAAATGTTCTATAGGACTCCGCAGGTTTCTTTGAAAACAAACTTTTAGTTTCATCTTCTGCAGAAAAGTAACTGAACTTTCTCTCTGAAATGAGGCTTTATTGAACCTATGGTGACGATCAGCACATTTATCACTGTGTCGATGCAGTCGTATTGTCATGTTACCGTAACAAGGGACCGCACCGCCAAATAAATAAACCACTTTTCGGGAGAAAATAACAAGAATGAAATACTTAAAATCGATTACATTTTTATTTCTTTTGTAAGTGACCGTGTTATAAGCGGCATAGTGCCAGACGAAGTGTGTATTTTCAGAAACTGATGGATTATGTGGAAGCCTGAACCGTCCAACGCAAAGCAGAAGACAGTTACTTCTGAGGTGTTAATTCGTGTTGAAGAATATATTATTTTTTTTAATTAATTGCATGCGTTAACGCAGTAACATTGACTGCCCTAATATATATACAGTGGGGATCAAAAGTTATATTATTGTACAGAAAGAACTTAAGAAAAGGTTGAAAATCTCCTAAAGACATTAGTTTACAGATGAGACATTCTTTTAATGTGTCAAAAAATAGGCTTTATTTCCATCAATTACTCTCTCAAAACAAGAGAAAAGAAAAGAAATGATGTGTCCAAAAGTTTAGGCACCCTGTAGAGTTACTACCTAGACAAGTATCACAGCTTCTAAAATCTTTTTGTAACCAGCCAAGAGTTCCGTTTTTTCCTAGTTGGCCACTCTTTCATGCTTGTATGTTTCTCTCAGAAGCTTTGCCACATGTTTGCCTAAACTGCCCCATCAGCTTTCAGGTAACTGGCTCATGTATTTCATTATGAGTTTGGTCCACTTGAGGTTGACCTCTACTTTGTCTGACCCATCCATCTGGGTCTTATCTAAAGGTCAACTGGTTGTCGATGAAGGCTCAAACGTTTCTTCCCTGCTCTCTGAGGGAGCTGATGGCCGTATCAGAGCCTTTGTGGGTCATTGGTGGAATTTCTGATGATCTTCTATGTTCCCATCAAATCTCTTGGTGTACGCTGTTTGTGTAAACTTTTCTGCAGGGTTGTCTGTTTTCTAAACATTCGTCCTCTTTTTGCTGGATGAGAACGTCTTTGCCTTATGAGCTCGTCCCTCAAATGGTTTCTGTGATGTTTATTGAACTGCACAGGTTAAAGCATCTGAAAACCATCATACATGTCAGTAAGTAGGGGCAGAGCCGATAAGAGGTGTCGCAAAAACAGTGGGACTGTTGGGAGGGGTCGTTTGAAAGATGATTAACTGTAATCATGTCAAGAGGCAGCCAAGATTAACGAGACTGAAAAGGGAAGAAAGCTCCAATTTCCCAGGTAATGAATTGCTCTGTCACAAAGCCTTCTCAAGGAAAGCAGGGCCCCTGGGGGGGTGTGGTGGCAGCATTGTGAGGCGCGCAGGAAGAAGTCTTAAATCCTCACAGACATCATGGTTCCTGCTTCATAACCAGAACAGAGATAAGGAACCGGCTTCTGTGCCGGGGTGTCAACACTTCTTCATTACAGAGCATTCAAACACAGAAAATAGGCGCTCAAGAAGAGGATGAAGTAAAATAACAATAAAACAGCATTGAATTATGATCCAATTAATATTCTAACTTATGGAGATGACACCCCCCCCTCGCGTTATCTGCATTGAAGGAAGCAGCTCTCAGGGTTCAGTTTATTAAAACCTGCAGGCTCAATTTTATTACTCGTGTCTCCTGTTGTAAATCACAGCCTCAGATCTAACCAGTAAATTAACGGCCATGTTACTCTTGGGGGTGGGGGGAAACAGGTCTTTCCAGGGTCAAGGTAACATGAATAAAAGAGGCCTCAATCACTCATGGAGGACTTCAACATATTTCTGTCCAAATGAAAGGTAGCGTGGGCGGGGCTTCAGCTGTCCCATGGGTAAAGGGGGCGGGGTCCAGAGTTGTGAACACAAAGTCTTTTATTTTGCTTGTTTACTATAGCAGAATGAAAGACCGTGTGTCAAGCCACATCAACGTTCTTACGACGTGGAGGAGCACCAGTTCTACCACGAGCGCCCCTCAGGGACAGTCAGAGCTAACTCTACTTCAAATGCAAGATCATCGTAATGGAATTGCCCAATTGCTGGAAAATTTGTGACAAACGCTGATTAAATCATCTGGGAATGGAATTTTTTGCCTGTTGTGCTATCACAGGCCAATCGTGCTATTTAACCAGAATTTACTTTGAGCGATGAGAGTACGCCATGACGGAGCATAGTCTGTTAAAAAAAAGGTCATTTTATCATGCAGATGATGAAAACTTAATTAAAAATGATAGGAAAGACATAACTTCACACATGGACACAGAGAGAGAGAGACAGAGACAGAGAGAGAGCAGACAACTCAACAGAATATAGAACACTTTACTGGAAAGATGTCTGATATCTTTTACTGGAGAATCCAACTAGCCTCTTTTGTTCCGCCTCTGTATTGCCTGCTTCTGTTCATTGGACAACAACTTCACTTCCTCCTCCACCTCACCTGTCCCTGCACGCTCACAGACACAGCAGGTGTACAGGACAGATGCTCTTCATGTTAAAAACAAATGCTGAAGACAATCCCATCGCTGGAAAAGAACGCTACAAACGCTACTTAGAAGTTTGATAGTCGCAAGTAACGCCAGCCAACATTAGTATAAACCAGGCCATGCAATTGTGGATATGATTGATGCAAATGCAGACTGCTGTGAAGTATAACCTGGGCTTCAGGTAGAGCCCAGCAAAATGTCCTCCAGCAGGCTACAAATGTGCAGTGTCTGTTCAAACCGTTAGACTCCATGAGGGTGGTATGAGGGCCCAACTTCCATGGGTGGGAGTTGTGCAAAAATGTTAACCATTTTCTAGAGAACACCAACAATGGCACATTTACCACCAGTGTCCTGTGCTCTTCACAGATGAAACAGGCTGGAGACGTGGAGAATGTTGTACTGCCTTCAACATTGTCCAACATTTTGCAGTAATAGTTTGGATCGGCATTACTGTGGAGGGCCGCAGAGCTCTATGTGTTTACCAGAGGAAGCCTGACTGTCTTTAGGTACCAAGATGACGTTCTCAGACCCTTTGTAAGACAATATACTGGTGCCATTGGCCCTGGATTCCTCCTAATGCAAGACAATGCTAGACCTCAAGTAAGTGTGTCAACAGTTTCTGTTAGATGAAGGTATTGCTGTAACAAACTGGCCCGTTCCTCAGACCGGAACCCAATTGAACACATCTGGGCCATCATGTCTCGGTTCATCCACCAATGCCAGGTTGCATCAGTGACTCTCCAGGAGTTGACAGATGCTTTGGTCCAGGTGTGGAAGGAGATCCCCCAGGACACTATCTGCCTCATCAGAAGCATACCCAGGCGGTGCTGGAAAGTCATACGGGTCATTAGAGGCCACACCCACATTACTGAGCCTCCTTTTGCCTTGTTTCAAACACACTACGTCAGCCTTTAGTGTTTACCACTGTAATTCTGAGTATAATTCCACAACACCTCCATGGAGGAATACATTTAATTCCCATTAATAACGTTTGTGTGGTTGTGTTGTCAGCACATGAAACTATGCAAAGAACAAAGCATTTAAAAGATTTCTTTCGTTCGTGAATCCAAACGTGTGCTTCATAGTATTTCCTTTATTCTTTTAAATAGAACATGACTGATCAAACTGAGGATTTTTGTAAGCAGGTGCAGGAGGTGACAAGCAGTTTTTCAGTTTTTACATACTTTCTGCTCCCCTGAAACTTCTCCAGAATTTTACTTAAACATTTCAGGCTTTTTTCTTTCTGCTCAACACAATGAACATAAACAAGCAGCAGACGCTACAGCTTATAATATCCTCTGGAGGTCGTTTACAAATGTCAACTTCATTTGAGTTTTATGACAACTTGAGCCATTGTTTTTATTTTTAATCTTAACATAGAATCATCTTACATAATCATTAAAGGCCAACGAAAACAGTCCTGAGAACTTTAGGCTTAAACAGAAAAAAAATCAACAGCGCCACCTGTCGGTGACTGCAAGCTCAGTTTTTTTCTAACCATTTAAGCGTGAAAAGCTAAAAATGAAACCTTGAGGCACATGCTTTGCATTAAGGCACAGTAATATGACTGTAGTAGCAGAAGAGCAGCTCATATGTGGCTTTGCTCATGCAGCTGTGATGGCCATGCACATCTGCAAAGTAGTCTTCTGTTGCTGCATAGTAAACAGGAGGAGGTTCTGCATGCAAGTCCTCATTGGTGGGCCCCTGTGTGCCCTCCCTGTCCCAGCCGGCTGGTGAACTTGTCTCTGTCAATGTTCTTGTGCTCAGGGATGTGCTTGAAGGTGCAGTCTGGCCTCATGCAGCCCGTTGTCCTCCAGAAGAAGCACTCCTTCTTTTGCAGACTGCAGAAAAATAGATTTAAAAAAAAAGATGAAAAATAGATTCTATTTTTGGGGGGGTTGGGGGCACTGGGGGTTAGCTTACCTTGAACGTGCATCAGCAGAGCCGGGTTTGACACCATTAGTGTTAAAGGAATCCCGTACGGTCAGAGGAGCCCCCTCCACCATCATCCCCTAAACAAAAATAGATATTTTTGATGCAATCGATGATGGTGAGACCCCAGCGTCCCCACTCTGGAAGGTCAGCAGGTACGTACATGAAGGCAGTGGATGGCTCGTTCACAATCTTCTCTCTTAGTGTAGTAAATGAAGGCACACTGGTGCTCCAGCAACATCTTGATGCTGTAGACAGTTCCAGCTCTGAGGAAAACAAACATAAAATCTACAGTCAACTTAAGGACATAATGGAGTTGTTTCGAAGTTAAAGGTAAACTATATATACTCATATATAGTGAACCAAGTTTCAGAGGATGTTTGGGATCTTTAAACACAGAACCTCTCTCTCAGATTATTCCAGATTATTGATGTATTTTAGGATTGGCTGTTTCGCCAGGTCCTTTGTTTCCGGTGATCACTGCCCTCTTCAAAGAAGGTGGGCGTTTTTCTTTCTTTACCTGCTGAAGAGTTCGTGGAGTTTCACGTAGGTCATGGAAGGGGCCAACGTTCCCACCCACACAGAGAAGAGGTCACTGTGAAAAGGAGAAAAAACAGAAGTAAAGAGAATCCGTTGACAGTCAAAAACAAAAAAAAAAAGTTTGAAACAAAGACACACTCTTTGGTAAATCTCCTGCTGTGAGGGGACTTTGATTTGGGTCTGGTTTGGTCTGGAGTATCAGACATGCGACTCTGCGGAGACCGAGAAGAACGTCCCTGCAGGACCACCCACTCCCCCTCATCATCCTCTTCCTCCTGCTGAGCAGGGCTCTCGGTTCTGACCCGGGCTGATGGCACTGATGAGGGAAGAAGAGGTGAACCAAAGCCAACTCCACAGAGGCCATCAGCTCATCGCCATGTTTACCTGCAGGATCCGGACTGTCTTCTGCAAACAGAGCCTCAACGGCCTCCTCCAGGGACGGGTGAGCCTTCAAGGCCTCAGAGCTCTTTGCCCAGGAGAAACCCATCTCCTGAAACGCAGTAAACACATTTGGCATTGACCCTTTAGAGCCGTCCTGACGCATGGCTATGAGGTCAGCGAAGTAAAACTACATCAAAAATTAAACGTCCACTTGTTTTAATACCTTGTGATTGAGATTTTATTGAATGAAAGAAAGAATAGGGTGATTATTTGTAGTTTCTGGACAAAAGCGATGTAATTAAAATTTAAAAAATGAGGCAGAGGATGAATGATGCTCCAGCTGACTTCTCAGTTGGAGGAGGAACAGGTGCCGGCTTCAGAGCCGTCATATAAGGATGACACCCCTATGCAGGGGGTAAGCTGTTCCTGGAGTACAGGGGAGGAGCCAGTGCGCTCAAATGAACACAAACTGTTTATAAATGTGGCACAGCAAAATCTGGGAATTTCACCTGGAATTTTTTTCTTGAATTTCAATTCAAAACATGTTGTTTTTTTTTTTTATTACAATTGAAACTTTCGTTCTATGTCATGAAAACTGTTTGTTGAAGGATTTTGGTGGTTCCACAGCTAAATAAAACACTTTTCTCCTGCTGGAATTTTCTATCCTGCTGATTTCCTGCTGATTCATGTCTAGTGTGTGAATACAACATGGAAAAATAACAAAATAAAGTTGGTGCCACACAGGTGAGGTTGTGCTGATTAAAAGGATACCAGCTAAGCAAGCTAGCAGTCTTTCAAATGAAAAATACAGAGGGAAATTTAAAAGTAGACAAAAATATGTATACCGTAGGTTTTTAAAAACCCATTTTGAGGAAAATTGTGTTTTTAACATGTTCTTGTAGATTTTTTTTCTGATGAGCTTAAAACTGTATTTCTGAGTATTTTTTATTCAAATGGTTGTGAATGAGGAGCGGATGAAAAAAAACAAGGTTTGAAAAAGATCTCAGTCGTGATGTAAAAAATACACTGGGCGAGCAAAAGTCTCCCTGCTCTGCTCCATTCTGATTCATCCACTTGCAGGTGACTAGATCCATGTAGATCTTTGTTTTCCTTCTTTGAGCTGGTGTCTGGCTCTAAACTGTAGGGCTGGATGGCTCTGATATTGTTTGCCATTTGTACCATTGGTAATGTTAGGTTGGGGGTGTGAGGGTGTCAACAACGAGCTCTCAGCAAAGGAAGGTGGTCCTGGCCACAACACAGAGGGGAATTTCTAATGAACTCCTGCTGCTCTGCAGAAACCATGTCCTAGTTTTGAAGGCAGGTTTATAAAATGTTGGCTAAAAACAACATAATTATAATTAAAAGACCACTGGAAACACTTTTAAAGTACATCAATGATTGGACAGGGATTTTAAAGTGAGACTGTGAGGCTTTGGGGTGCAGGGATCCCCTCCTACCATAAGGTGCAGGGTCTGCGCCTTCTTCAGCTCCTGCACAGCATCAGTACTCGTACTGTCCAGCTTTAGAACCTCCTTGTAGACCAGCGAGGCTTCGTAGTATCTCTGATAAGGAGACGACACAGAAAACAGATTTTCGATAAAGATCTCATCAAAATGAGACAGGAAGAGCTTCAGCTCTCAGCTCCCAGCTTCTGCAGCAACTGGCATGTGTTTCTGGGCTCTCAGCATTATTTTCAGCTGCTTCAGACTCTGGCACGCAGCTTTAGCCTTTGGCGTGCACTTTCAGCCCACAACACTATCTGCTTCCACGCAGCTTCAGCTGTTAGAAGGTTGCCTCCAATCAAACTTTAGTGCATTTCTGACACTCAGACAAAATGCAAAGACATCTGGAAACACTAAAACAGTTTGGGGGGGTGGGAGTTTGATCACCTTGAGGCCACAGAGAGCTTTTCCTTTACGGAACAGACCCTTGATCCAGTTCGGTTCCAGAGAGAGTGCCAGCTCAGCATCCCGAAGGGCATTTCCATACTGCTGCAGCCGCTCGAAGCACAGGGAGCGATTTCCAAACAACCTGAAACAAGCCCCCCCAACACCCAAGTGTTAATGAATGACGCCTGAAGCTGCTCGCCTGACAAGAAGAGAGTGTGTTCTCACTTGAACTCCATGGGGTTGTATCTAATGGCATCACTGAAACATTTGACAGCCAGCTCAAACTGTCCAGAGGCCGCTAAGCGATTCCCTGCATCTGTGGGAAGGTGTGTGTCAGTGATTCCTCCAACAATGTCTGTGAGACACAATCTGGAAGTGTGAGCGTTACTCACTGGCAAGATCTACGCTCCTTTTTGCAAACTCCTCTGCTGGACGGTCCACAGCAGTCTGTGGGGGTTCAAACATGAGAGATAACTGACTGCTTCAAAATAAAAGCCTTCAGAACAAACAGGAACTGAAGTCCTGTCTCTACCTACAACCGTTCATTGTGACACGAATTTGATGCACAAACTGTGTTCAGTGTGAACACAGCTAAAGGTTGGTTCTCGGGACTGCTCACAACCCTCACACTTTGGCCAACTGTTATAGGGTGGAAGAGTTCCTTCATGAAGTCCAGCTGTTCTCTATGTAAGCTGTGAAAAATGAACTTCAAGATGTGATCTGACCATAGAGTTTGACCATACCTTCATGCACATCCTTGTTCCCAAAGCAAAGTGATGTGACCCCCCCCACCACCACAAAAAAAAGTAAAGATTCTTTGTAGACTTATGAAATCCATTATGAATCATTTCCTTTTTTCTTATAAATTATCAGGTAGAACTGTAAGGATTCAGGATTATGGAAGTGATTCCATCCTCACCTTTGGAGAGGAGTCCTGCTCCTTCTTTACCCGCGTGTGTTTGTTCGGCGACGAATGCAGAGCTTCATCTTCTTCTTTGGTCGTTTTCTGATCAGGCGTCTCCTCAAGAGAAGATTCAGCAAAAAGTGTCCATAAATCCTCCACATCTAAATACTGGGTAGTGGGTGGATGAAAGAACGATGGTAAACATACTGTGAAATGCAGCTACTGTTAGAAAGACAACCAGCACGCTTCAACTGACACATTTGGAAAACACGAGTATTGAACGAGTATTTTTGAACAGGATAGAACACAGTAAGACAAACATAAGTGACATGTTATTTTGATGGTCACTATTCTGTTCTTTACAGCATTTTTCTGGTGTTTTATCAGACCCTGATTTAGCCAGTCAGTGCGGGACACTGGGTTGTGTCCTGTTGGGGCTGCATTTCTTGTTTGTTTGGGTTTTTCTGGGCATGGTAAACCCCCTACAATGATGACATCACAGCAGGAGAAACTCTTGTCAGATTTTTTGCTTATCACAAAAAAAAATGATGATCGTTTTAAGTTTTTAATGTATTAAAAATATAATCTTCAATTTTATTTTTCCGTGTATTACCAAAAAAGAAAAAAAAGAGAAAAGGGTCATGGGCCGTGTTAGTCAGTGAGAATGGGTCCAAAGCAGGTAGCGAGGGCAAAAGTACCCGCAGGCCATAAAAATATGTAATCATTGTGTGGCTTTAATTTTGTTTAGATTTTGTTTTTAACCAACCTTATTCATTTATTTATTTATATATTTCTTTTTTTGCCTTGTGCTTTTGTTCACCTACTGTGTGTAATGGTGACCTTTTTTATTTATCTTTAGATCCATCTATAGATCTAGATATATCTATATTTTAGTACTTCAAATGTATTTTCTCTTTTAATTAGCTGTCAAAACAGCTGCGCTTCTATGCTGTAATTCTGCTTGCGACAGCGAGTAACTAAATAACTGAATTTCTTTAGGATTAAAACAGTGTAGCAGCCCTTTCTAAACCATCTTACTGAGACCTAGGTTCAGTCTTCAAAGGGCAGATCAAGAACCAAGTATGTGATCCTGCATCAAAGGTCAAGCTCTCTACTTCTGTCACACAATCCTGATACAGAACCGGAACAGCTTTATTTTGGCACGTGTGAAAACATGCTGCAGCAGAAAACACGCGTTCTCCTGAAGAACAAACCTCTTCATGGTTGTGTGCAGTCTTTGGCCGTTCCTCCACACCTCTGCCTTTGTTTCTGGGAGCCCTCTGTGTTTCATCAGGCGCTGCTGAAGCAGCTGAACTCTGGAAGTCCAGATCCTGCGAGTCCAGTGAAAAACATGCATGTCAGATTGATCTGTGCATGTTGGTCGACCTGATGCTGCGTTCACACCCAGCATGGAAACGCGCGTTCAAGCAACCACTTTCTTTAAAAAGCCTTTGTAAAGGAACGTTTGGGGCTTGTCCGGTCCTGAAGCGGGACTCGCCAGTTACCCCTGGCTGCAGTGTGCAGTGTGTGTTTTATGGGGCAAAACTGTGTGGAAGGAGCTAACGTCCCCTCGTCTCTTCCTGGGTGTGGAAGGAGCTCATGCAGCCTGCTCCACTGTATTGGGGTGGGGGGCTGTTCAGCCGCCACAAGGGCTGCGATGGGGTCCATGAGCTCTACTTCCGGCTTTTCAGGGCAAGCAGGCAGAAAGCCAACGGAGACACCCAGTTTTCCCAAAAAAACCACGCACTGCCCGCAGCAGCAGGAGTAATTGGCGAGTCCCGCTTCAGGACAAGCGCCAAACGTTCATAAGGAAGTAGGTGGAGGAGGCGCAGAGATCACGTGAACGTGGACGGAGAAGTGACCCTCACAAAAGATCTACGCTTCACCAAAACAATGTTTTCTTTTTTTGCTGAACACCGATGGCTCCACAGGGAAAAGGAGTTGTTTGTGTTAGCTTGGGGGCGGTGCTGGCAGCGCAGACCCTCCAGCCATCACCTCCACCTGTCGGATCCTGAATATAGCTTAGGTGATGTCTGCTTCAAACAGAAAATGAGCTATGACTGCTCGTCAGGAGCCCCTTCCAGTTCTAACTTCATCTTATTCTGCTCTAACACACCCAATTCCTCAGTCAAATGAATCAGGTGAGCTGGTGGAAGGTAAAACGCCATGCAGGGAGTCTGTGCCCACACAGTCCTTCCTGACCCTGATCAAAGCTTTTAACACAGACTTTTTTGTGTGCGTTTCTTTTTCTGCAAGAATTTAAAGAGAAACTTGCAGGTTCCTGAGCTCCAACATCTGTCTGAGCTTGTGCAAGTTAATGCAGGCTCTTAAAGCTTTAGTCACAGCTGCCCTTACTGGTGGATACAAGCTGTTTGCAGGTGAAATTTTGGCAGATCGGTGTGGGGCACACAGGTGGCTTGCAGGAAATTTTCAGATCAAGAACAACCCTGTGAGCCCAAAAAGCCAAAATGTTGATGCACATGTTTTCTACAAGCATGCTGCGGGTGACAGGCTGACCACTTATGCAACATGTAAAGGTTAAGTTAGGGTGAAGTAGGTCAGATACTGGTGTGTCCCACAAATACCCCTGCGCTCGATCAGTAAGGAGCCAGCGTGTGCACCTTACTAATGACTTTAGTGCTGCGCATAGAGCACTGTGCAACAACATCACCCATCAACATTATTAGTATGCACCTTATGTAATATTTCACAATGGACTTACCACACCCGCGACAATGGTATGCTCCACTTTCATGAGGTCGATGCACAAGCCTCAAAGAAGAAAATGCCAGATCGTGTAAGATCAACCTGCACCCCTCTGAAGATGCAGCTGCTCCTCTCTACAACCCTCTACGGACCCAGACAATCTAAAAACCCACAACACCATGCCTCAACTCTCAGCAGGTCCCTGACAAGTTAACCCTTTAACAGCGGAGCTTTAGCTACAGTGTTGACATTCTTTCGACCTCCGTAACTCTTGAACCGTTTCCACAATTAACGTAATTCCAGTGGATACTGAAGCAGAAAAAAGCAGTCGAAGAGATACTGTAGGCCAAAGAGCGCGTGTTATTTAGGTGTTGCAGATGACCTCTCCGGTTTTATAGGATTAATAGAGGTTCTTGAACTTCTGTAGGTTCCTGAGCCTGGAAAGATTTCCAAACTTCTGCAGATTCCTGATCTTCAGTAGGTTCCCAAGCCTCTGATAATTCATACAGGTTCCAAACCTACTATAGTTTCCTTAACTTCAGAGGGTTATGAGCCTTTGCAAGTTCCAGCTATATTTTGTTTGTGCAGAATCACTTTAAGGATGTAATAAGAAATAACGGAGCTGAGGGCAATCGAGACCTCAACAGAACAATCAAACTAGGAGCAACCAGTTTCTTCCAACCAACAAGTTTAAACGTAATAAATCTTTGGTAGTGTTTTGTAAACCTTCTGTGTTCCGCAGACAGACAGACCTTTGACAGATGGTTTTTCTTCTTCTTTGCTCTCACATCCTCTTTGCCAACTTCATCACTTCCTGCTGCTTCAGCAGTCCTCTGAGAGTCTGAGAAATCATTTGTCTGGGAGTTTTCATAAAGTTTAAAAGGTGACTCTTGATTTTCTCTGTCTTTGTTGTTGTTATTTTCCTCCTGAAAGTGCAAAAATGGATTTTAATCAACATAAAGGCGGAAATGCTTTTCTGCATCACTGAAACTAAAATGCTTCACATCAACTCACAAGTGAAATGTCTCTTAGTGCATTTTCTTTTTCCAAACGTTTCTTTGCTTTTTTGCGCTGCAACAGTAAAACACACACAAGTCAACAAGCATAAGGAAATGAAACAACTTTTCCCAGGCTGGTTTTGCAGATTCCCACCATTTTTTTACGCTTGTTCTTCTCAGTTTTGTCCCTGCGGCGAACGTCCTCATCCATCTCCTCTTTGATAAATGAAGCCTCTTCCTGCACAGAAGAGTGTGGAGAAAAACAATGCAAAATGATAAACACCATCAAAGTAGCAAGTGGCGTTAAACAGCCCGGTGATGCTACCCTGCCGCGGCCCCTTTTGACCCGTCCTCACAGTCTGAGCGGAAGCAACACGCCCCTCACTCTCTTCTTCTGCCCATGGTGAGGACTGCATGTGTCAAATTCATTAAAAATACTTTTATCAAAATGCTCTTTTCTGTTCATATTATCTCCATAGCAACTCTTTTATGTTTTGGTCGCTTAGAAGTAACAAACAGTACCACGTAATTTTTAGATTACTCTGCAAGAGTATATTTTTGGATTTCCCTTAGCAACTGATGCTTTTTGTTAACCTCATCCACAGTCCTAATAGGTTCATATCATACGGTCTTGTTCAGCTGAGCCAGGGATTTATGCATGAAATGTTCACAATGTTCAGTTGAAATTGGTGTAACAGGTAAATGAGGCTTTCATGAGCTCACCTTGCTAATGCCTTTAAAAATCTAAAAACCTTAAAATCAACGTTTTGATCATAGTAGCTTTAAAATGATGCTCAAGGCATAAGAAAACGATAGATTGAAATCCCTAGAAGGAGCTTAAATTTGCAGATGGTAGTTAAGGTCATTTATTTTTTTAATTCAAGATGACTAGTTCATCCCAAGGTCAAAGTTCAAAACATTTTTTGTTGTGGTCATAGACTTAACCTGGTCGCATTTGTGTGAACATTTCTGAAGATTGCTAGCCAGGGCAAAATGTTTCGTTTCTTATATTGTCTAAAAATGTTTAAAAAAAAAAAAAAATCGCAACATTTCACATCTTGCCACCAAGGTCTTTTGGTGAATAATTTTAGGTTCAGGTTTTGGTTATGTATTTGGAAATATTCTTTTTGAGCCCCAAACCACATTTTGACCCCATTAATTGTTTGACAGTTTCTCCAGCTGTGATGTCATCATTTTTGGGAGGAGTTGTTTAAGTTGTCAAAATTTATTTTCGCAGGTACCAGGTGCGCGCAAATTTTGGTGCGAGTATGTGGTGGGGGTGAATTAGGAAAGAAGATTTGGAAAAACAATCTGGTCCTTGCTGTTCAGGCCTGCTACAGGTTATAACTAACGTTCACGTTCTACTTCAAATGTCATGTAATTCTCAGTTCAGTCTGAAAGTCTTCTGCTCCTAAGACAGCATCCAAGGTCACATTTGTAGAGAAGAAGAATGTATTTGGGTCCCTGATGTAAAGATGAAACGCAAGGAAGGAAAATGAAACGAAGACACTGACCCTGAGAGCCAGAATGGAACCACCCAGCCCTGGTTAGACAGACAAATGAGTCCTTCTGTCAGACAGAAGAAACCGAGCATCTTACCTCATCAGTCAGCTCCTTGAGTTGTGGATGTGGCTCTAAAGAGGTGAAGAGATGGGACGGCAGACCCTCGTCCTCCTCGTCTGAATAGATCAGGTCATCCCCAAACGTCTCAAAAACATTTAACCCTGTGAGATTTTAAAGCACAAAGTGTAGAAGAAGAAGTCTGCAGAAAAGAGTAAGAGTTGACGGTGCCTCACCGAAGAAAGAGGGAGCGAGCATGTGCATGAAGGCACCGCAAGAGGAGCGTCCGGTCAGGTAATCCACCATGGACTCCTACAAGACAGGAGACCAGAATGTGAAGCTTGTGAGAAATCATTTAAAGTACATTGTAGCGGCT
Source organism: Oryzias celebensis (assembly GCA_014656515.1). Taxonomy (NCBI): domain Eukaryota; kingdom Metazoa; phylum Chordata; class Actinopteri; order Beloniformes; family Adrianichthyidae; genus Oryzias; species Oryzias celebensis. The sequence goes on along the minus strand of BNCR01000005.1, from coordinate 31,680,229 downwards.
GCTGTGCATGGGCAGGTGCGCTGGCTTGGTTTGAGCAGAACTAAACTATACTAGCCACCGCTAGCAACTGGTGTCCAAACAACTTTAAACCAAAGGTGTTTCATACGTTGAGTCCAATGGCTTTAGAGAAACTACAAAACTCACAATTAGTTAAGGATATTGTTATTTAAAAGAGTACTTTTCCTATTTGATCTGAATTTTAATAAAAATGTAGAAATTCCCTGATATTACTATTAATGAATTACACCATTTTCATTAGTTTGAAATTTGAGGCGTTCTACTCTTCCACAAGTGCTACACGCTGCTATGTCAGGTCACTTGGGGTGGTGGTAGGATCATCCAGTCTTTGCTTCAGCTGGTTGTGCTCTATGGGATTCAGGTCAGAGGTCATTGCTAGCCATTCCAAATGAGCCACTCCCACTTCCTGAAGTTCAGCTGTGACAGTTCTGTACCATGTGATGGAGCATTTTCATCCATGAGCAGGAAGTTGGTGATGTTCTGGTGGAATTGGGGAATGATGATGGTTCTGTGATGTCTCTGATGTAAGAACATGCAGTGACTGGACCGTCTACAAGAACCAAATCAGTTTTGTTCTGACTGAGGATGCCTGTCCAGACTGTTGCCCCTCCTCCACCAAAGCTGACCCTGATGACTATGTTGACCTCTGCGCATTGCTCACCTCACATTCTCCAGCAACGCTGACGTCCATTTCTGTACAAGGTGACATAACACTTATAAGTGAACAGGACTGTAGACCACCGTTCCATTCTCCAGGTCACATGGTCCTGTGTCCACTGCAGTGTCTTGGTGTCAGTGGACTCACAACGGTCGTCTGTCATTCCAGTCAGAGGTGGAGTCGGTTGTGAATTGTTTGTGTCTGGAAACCCTAGTGCCGTCTCATCTGGAAAACGATTCTGCAGCTGCAACATCTGACTGTCTAACACCCCCCTGAAGGCGCTATGGTCAGGCGGTGCTGCTCGCCTCCTAAGCATCGTCATGTGTTCATGGCTGTTTGAATGATGAACTTGAAATGACGTACTGGTAAAATCCGCTTTTTATACCACAGAATGTTGACATTGGTGCTAACAGGGGGACCTTTCTGCGTGGAGTTTGCATGTTCTCCCCGTGCATGTGTGGGGTTTCTCCAGGAACTCCGGCTTCCTCCTACCATCCAACAACAAGTTTCATAGGTTCATTGGTTACTCTAAACTGTCTCTAGGTGTGGATGTGAGTGTGCATGAGTGTGTGATTGTGGCCCCTGCGACAGACTGGCGACCTGTCCAGGGGTGTCCGCTGCCTTCTCCTATGAGTGGCCGGGTTTGTCTCTGGCAACCCCGTGACCCCAAAAGGGATAAAACGGTGTAGAAAATGAATGAATGAGTGAAACAAACACTCTGTTTGTGATATCAGCGGACTTCTTCACAAAATCATAATTTCTTGTGTGTAGTGTATTCATGTGGCCATATATGGTTGTATAATCAAACACAACAGTTATTACCAGCTCATAGTGTTCAGTAAAACAGACCCACTAACCTATGGTTCAACTGGACAACAACACAAACTTTACTTCCCATAATGCCCTCTGTTCACAGTAGATTGACCAGACATTGCAATGTGACGTTGGTGTTCATTTAGTTCAACAGCGAAAGTTCCAATATGTTGAATGTGTATATATATATATATTAAACATAATTTCATTTTAATTGATGTTTATTTTGGCGTTTTGTTGTTGTTTTTTGAGTGTGGTTGACCACAGCTGGACAGGTTAGCTAAAGGCGAATCGTGGAATGACGCGTCGCAGGAAGTGTCTTACGTGCATGCGCATGAGTCTGGATCCGTCGCGGATTCTGGGGACTGGAGGTCCAACTGTGGAGACAGAGGAGTAAGTTATCACACACCAGCGAGTCCGGTTAGGGCACATAACTCCTACAGGAACTGCGGCAGAGCGGATCGCTCCAATATCTGTGGAAACGAAACTGACGCGAAGAAGCCGAAACCCCGCGAACCTCACCTGTGCGGTCTCTCTGGGACATGACGCTCATCGAGGTCTTTACGCCGATTAGAAACTGAACTTTAGTGTTTAGTTGAGTAAAAGTCGAGAAGAGAGTGCGCCACTACTCTTCCTCCTCCGTTGTGGTTCTTCTTCGCTGACCCTCAGCAGCGTTTTGTTGTTTTTCTTGTTGCAACACTGCCCCCTTCTGGATGTCTCCCAAAAACATGTTAATTTAAAAGTAAAAATAAAAACTCAAATACATGGAAACGACGGGAGTTTTATGTAGTCAAAATTCAAACTAATGTGCAATTTTCGATTGATAATTCAATTTGCACCTTCATCATGTCATTAGCAAACTGCATTTCTATTCTAACGATAGAAACTCTAAACAGGATATTTTACGCACAACCGCATTTATGCACAAATCTGATGTGAGACTCTCCACGTCTCCCAGGTCCGTGCGTCAGTGATCCGTTTAAATGCTGCTAGAATGCTGGGTCATTAGAGTATCTCATCAGACGCTTTCAACTTAGATTGTGAATAATATCTGGTGAAACTGGACCGCATCCCACTGTCCTAAACAGATATTAATTTATACTAATTCTAATTAATACAAAAAAGTCTAAATAAGGATTTTTAAAAACATGTATCCCTTTAAAAATATATATATTTTCCAGAACCTATTGTTTTCTCTGCCCTGACAGCACAACATTTCCAGCTGCAGGTGCTGCTGGACCCTTCTGACCCTTCCCCGCTGTCCGGTGGGCTGATCAACCATAGACAATAATAATAATAATAATAATCTTTATTAATGTCTATGTGATCAACCCTCTCCGCTCTCTGGCTGTTTGGAAAAACCTCGCACGAATCCACAGTTACAATCAAGAATTACACGAATCAGATGGGATGATTTTCCCTCTGTACTGATGCTGCAACAGTATGTCTGTCAGAGCTCTGATTTTGACATTATTCATGATTATAAACCGTTTAATCTAATTTATTGACTCTCTTGCTTTCGTCCTCATCAACCAGTCTGGGCGAGACGACTTCTGGTTGGGGGATTTTCGTCTCAACAGTTTTTAATCATTTTATTGAATTCCACCTGTTTTGAGTTAGGATGCTGATGGCTGCAGGTTCAGTTGAGGTTCTGCTCCTCCACAGTGTTTAGCCACCATCTACAGACTTTAATGGAGGAAGAACAGTGGTCTTTTTGAAATATATAACTCAATATCAAAAAATAACTTTCATAGAATATAGATTCAGGGCCCACAGTTTGATTGGTTTCCAATATTCAATGTTTGGTTTGACATAATGTGGGGTTCCAGCTCATGAAACCCACACAAACAGGATTTCACAAAATGTGGATACTGTGGAGAAATCTGCCCTTCATTTCTCGGGACCTGAAAGTTTTAAACTGAATTTCATCAACTATTCATGTATTAAAAAGATCGTGCACAGGTTCCCTAACAAGCAAATACTTTAAAATCAATTCAGCTGTGAACCCTGAATTGCTATTTTATGAAAGAGTCATATTTTTGAATAGAATTATGGAGATGAATGCACATTTTCATGATATTGTAAACATATGTTCCTCAGCATGTTCAGGTTTACTGGACAGTTTGCTTTGTTAATTGGTCTGTTCATGTTCATCAATCTATCCATTTTCTAAACCATCCGAGTGCCTTTCAGTGACGTGGTTGCTGGAGCTTATCCTAGGTACAGTTGAGTGAAGGAGGGGTACACTCTGAATGAGTCACCAGCTGCAGATTTGAAACAGCTAAATGCTGTTAATTTGGCCCTGAGAGGGCTAAATATGGACTCCAAAAACATGAAAGTAGATCATCTCTGCAGGAGCATCCATGAACACCTGTTAACAGCTGCTGCTGTGGTCCAGCTTTGATCAGGATCACTTTGAACTGCTGATGCAGCATGAAGGACCTCCATTCACCGTAACTGATGTTCCATCAAACCTTGTGGTTCGTCCAGGTATCAAAATGCAGACATGTGTCCAGGCCAGGGCATCAGTTCTTGTTCTTTCACTTACAAAACACACAAAATAAGAAGAAATAACCCACAGTTGGGAATCTACAAGGACATCTTCCTGGTGTTTCCAGCGTGTTCGATTCTGGACTCTTTCAGCAGATCAGACCCAAATGGAAATGCGTGGCTGTCCAACAGCAGCTGAAGCATTTCAAAGCTTCAGGATGGTCAAAGCCATAACACATTTAGCAAAAAGCAATGACTGGTAATTGAGCATCTGTTCAATGTGCCCCAGAAACACTATTTTCTGACATTTGGAATGTTTAAACATTTTATTTACCTTTTTTGTCTTTTTACAGACAATATTTAGAACATTTTTGAGACTAAAAGACAACTTGAAGCCTGAAGTAAACACTGCAGGCCTCAGACACAGAGAAGGCAGGTGCTAATGGAAAAATACAAAAAAAAGAAACCCAGAAATCTGTAGTAATCTGCTGCTTCTTTCTGTCTTACACTGTCATTTTCTTGTCTTTCAGTTCTTGTGCAAAATGAAAAAGAGATCATTTAGATGTTTGAATGGGATACATGAGGGAGAGGAAAAAGCTGACGGGGTTTCATGCCGAGGGATTCTGGATGACGATCAGGAAGTAGTCCTTATCTGTGGAGGTAAAAAGATAAACGGGTCAGGACATGGAACCAGAGAACAACAAACAAACCGCTTTTTCAAAATAAGATCACTTAGCAAAAATTCTAAAATGACTGAAAAGAAAAAATGAATTAAAAAAGACCTCACAAGGCCTTAAAATAGAGTTTTAGTTAAACTTTGTAAATGGAAAACATCAGCATCACCTCTGATTTGTGTCAGACTATAGGGTCAATTGCCGTCCCTTACCTGGAGCAATCATGATCTCATTCTTTTTGGAGCGGACACGCAGGAAGGTCAGATCGTTCTGGGGGTCGAGCTCTCGCACCGTGCTCCTGGCCATCAGCACCAGCTGCTGGATGAGTCCGGCATACTGAACTGTGCTGGTGTTGTCCAGAGTCGTTTTGATGGGGATTCCTGCAGAATAAAATGCTGCTTTATTTACAGGCTGAGGACAAAACAATCCTCCAGGTAACAATTCTATCAAACATTTAGAGTCAGACAGGCAGTCAATCCAAGAGGGCGACATGCTGACTGTGATTTTTAACCATAAGAGGCAAATGTTACTTAGACTGGACAGACTGCAAACAGCGGTCCAGTTAACCTTAAAGCGCAGTCCTCTTTTAATGAGGATTTTGTCATGTTTAGCCAAAGTCAAATAACCTGTTTTGCTTTCTAAAACATAGTTTCTGCAGAGTGACAGGAGTTCATTAGAAATTCACCTCTGAGTTGTGGGTGGGACGGTCGACATGGAGCAGTAAATTCCCATCACCCACCTCTTTATATGCTCTCCTGCTAGCTTGTAGCTCGTCAAACCCTCAACCTAACAATAGTGGTGGAACAAAAATGGCGAGCAATATCAGAGCCATCCAGTTGAACGAGCCATTTTGAGCAAGATGTACATGGCTCTTTGTGTTTGCAAGTAGATGCATCAGAATGCAGCGGTGCAGGGAGCTCGAGGCCCACCCAGCATTGTTTCTATGTAACAAATAAGCTGCAATTGTTTTCATCTGCTCCTGATTCACAACAATCTGAATAAAGAAATACTCAAATGAAATTTTAAGCTTAAATTTCCTAATTTATGTCCACAACCATCAGAAAAGCCAATAACATCTTACAAGTTTTTTTCCCTTTTTTAAAAATTGAATCCCTCTTTTAAACTTGATCTCTTATCTTTGGGATATTTTCCCCCTCCCTACCTTTTCCCATGAATAATACATGGTTAGCTTGCTTTGCAGATTACTGTAGATGAAATGAAGTAGGACTCCTCTCTCATCCTGGATACAACCTACTGAAAAGAGCCCTTCAGAGGGTATGGCTTGGTATGGCTTCAGGAGCCCAGACGAACAGCAGACAGTGAAATACCATAAAACCGCCTGAGGGACAAAACAAGGTTCTCGCTTTTAGAAAATCACGGCTTTATATTTTGTATGTCAGATTTTAAAAAATCCTAAAATGTGTCAGTTTCCTAATTATTTGATAGCACTTTTTTACTGACCTCCAGTTCCACTGCTGTATCTACTGAGAAGGAACGAGAATCATGTGATGCTGCTCCTCGTGACTGTACCGGCATCAGACTCTGAACAACACTCTGCTTTTCTACACAAGTCCAAAGAAAGTAAGACATCCTGCAGCTACACACAGAAACAAGGCTTCCTTAGGACTTTCTCACCAGTGAATCTGTTCAAGAGACTTCATGTAACCTGCTGGCCTTCCTTAGCGAAAACTAGTACACCTGAAGTTGATTTCATTAAAGACCCGCTCCAATAAGTTTAACAAGTTCTTGTAGACTTTTTTTCTCCCTTGATGGAGGACATGTATAAAAGAATTTAAGATTAAAACTGTGTTTCTGAGCATTATTTTTATTTAAATCAGGAGCTGATAAAAACCTGCGGTTTGAAAAAGCTCTCAGTTGTGACACAGCTACTGAAATGGGGGGGCCTCAAGCTCCCTGCTACGCTCCATTCTAATGCATTCACTTGTAGACAAGTAGTACGTAGTAAACAAATGGTAAGTCTTCATCTTCCTCGTCTAAACTGGCTAATCTGGCTCAAAACTGTACGGCCAGATAGCTCCAATATTGATGGCAGTTTTTGTTGTACCGCTAATATTAGCATGGGGTCATGAGGGGCAGCATGCCAGTGGGAGAGAGTGTAAACACAGGGATGATGGGATATCAGTGGAGGGTTGGTTCTGTACCAACACTCCCACCTCCAACTCAGAAGCAAATTTCAGATGAACTCCTGTCAGGCTGCAGAAAGTATGTCTTAAAAAAAAACAGAACGTTTTTTTGATTTTGGCTAAAAAATACGGCATCATCATAACTAAAAGGGCACTGGGAAAGGTCTAACAAAAGGGACTGGAGTATAAGTATTAATACTAGACTATAGACCATGTATGTGTACTGTAGGAAGTAACCAAATACTTCTTCAGACTACATTGGAACATTTTTAGTTTACAATGTATAGATAGTAATTAAAAAGTGATCTTCAAGTATACTGTGTCACTTATAGTATTGACTACTTGTAATAGTAATCGATTACTTTTAGATAAGGGTGGAAGAGACATTGACCCCATCCGTGAGATTCAGGAAAATTACTGGATTTTGGTTAATATAGACAATGACCCTTATTTAATGACCGCAGGTTTTAATGCATAACTACCATTGTTAGAGACACTACTTTACAGAGAAACGGGGGGTTAAGTTGGTTAGTTAATCGTGTATGTAAACAGGAGCAGCGGTTTGTACCTTCAGAGTTCACGATGATGACTCCCTGAACGCCTTTCTGGCTCTGAATCCTCTTCAGAGTTTCCTCCACATCAGCCTGACGAACAGAAAGATGTTACAACATCCAGAAAACCAGCGGCTTTGACGCCTCGCACCCGTTCGGGTCTTCCTTTAATTTAATGACAACGCCCGATGATAACAACACAGCCAGTCAGCGTTCAAGTAAACCCATCCAAGGCAGACGGGAAGTAAACTCACGGTGAAAATAGTCGTGAATGTATCAGATGAAACTGCAACTTCTTACCATTTTACCCTTAAACTGGTGTTTTATCGGGGAATTTAGGGCGTTGCCAAGCGACACAGACACAATGCTAGCAACTAGCAACTGCTAACTAATGAGAGACAAGAGCTCTTGTTCGAGGTCGCGTGTTGGTTGGAATGAAGTTTATTTACCGCCACCTAGTGGATAGGATGAGTTCCGCAACAAACGCAGTAGAAAAACGCTGCAGAAAACATTTTCTGACTTAAACCGGGTTATTTATTTATTTATTTTTTACTAACTTTTGACTATAAATTTAGAGAAAACAAATCATACTATTACGACGGAGTGTAAGGACCACAAGGAAAAAAAAAAAAAATCTGAAAATAAAGACGTAAAACTATGAGAAAAAAAGTCAACATTTCACTAGAATATAAGAAAGAAGTTATGCAATAATTTATAAATTCACGAGAATAAAGTCATAAATATATGCTTCATAAAGTCAGTCTCTTTCTTGAAACCAAAATTTACCTTCATTCAGTCATTTTCCTAACCGTTTTATCCCTTTTGGAGGCCGGAGCCTAACCTGGCCACTCATAAGCGAAGGCAGGAGAGACCCCTGGACAGGTTACCATTCTGTTTCAGGGTCACACACAAAAAGGTAAGTGCAATCCAGAATCACCAATGACGCATGCTGTAGGAGCAATCTGGAGAAAACCCAGACATGTACAGAGAGAACATGCAAACCCCACACTGAAAGATCCCAGCTGGGGCTTGAACCAGGGCCTTCTCACTGTGATGTGAGAGGGTCAACCGCTACACCACTATGCTACCTGTCAACATTAAACATTATTTACACATTTAAACAGAGTAGGTGACATTACAAACACTCAACAAACCATAAATTGTACATACAGTATATTGATCATTTTAAACACTTAGATTACTATAGAAAACAATAGCATCATAAAAAGGTGCAAAGCAGGTCTTTGTTTACTACATTTACATTTATGAAAGTGATATTTTACAATTTTGATCAGAAATTGTATTATAAAAAATAAAATTTTTAAAATTGTTTTCTAAAGAAACAACATCATTTTAAAGAGAAGTTCTTATGAAGAAGATCCGTTTTTCCATAAAGTCCTTGAATGTGATCAGATCCAGAAATAGTGATGACCTGTCTTTAAGTGGTCTCCACAAAATAACAGGAAACATCAATGTCTCTTCTAAATTTGGTCCTATAGTGATTAGCAGGATAAAAGTTGTGGATAATATTGAATGAAACATTTAGATTTTAAAATGTCTCAGCAAAGACGATCGAACATTATGTTTAGTTTATGTTACAGACAATTCAGAGATATCAGCTGGACATCACTCCAACTGTACAATTTTATTTTCAGAAGATAACAACTTTAATTTTGAAAAACAAAGACTTTTTTCAATAAAATTGCAACTTTTTATAAAATGTAAGATTTTTATTTTTGTGAAACGTTGACATTTTTCTAATATTTGTACAGTGTTTTTCTCGCAAATTTTTTATTAAATTTTTTCTCACAATTTTGCAACTTATTTCTCAAAATGTAACAACTTTATTACCATATTTCTTTTTTATTTATGGTGGCCCTAATACTCCATCGTATTAATCCTTTTTGCTCAAATCCGATAATAATAGTAGAAATTTAAACAACAATAAAAGTAATTCTGATTTTTATAACAATATACAGTTTTGTTGTTGTAGTCGAAATCATTACGTATCATCATAATTAACATTTATCCTAATGTCATTCATACCAAAGGTGTATTTAGACCTTGGGAGCACTGTTAATGTCTTTAGCTTTAACTTTACAAAACACTATACGTCTGATGAATTTGAAGGGTTTCCTCTCAGGTTTATAAGTATTGATATTGCCAATGTTTGCAGTTGGTTTGACAAAGAGTTACTTTCAAATTCTTACGCTAAAAACTATAAATAATAAGCACAAAAATCCAACCTTTTTTTAAAAAAAACACATTGATCTTTATTTCTAAATCTCTCAATTTACAGACACACTATTCTGTTTGACTCAAACGTAGATATAAAGAGAAATAACAGAAAGAGATTGAAAAATCAAATTTGAATTCAAGTAAAATATGGGCACCACTGAAATTATGGCCTCTGAATCTTAATCATTAATTGGAAGGATTGAAATCGGCGTCGTTTTTCCAGAAGGATTTCCTCCGGGGACAAAGTCTTTTGGTAAGTTAGTTTGAGTTTTTGGTTTGGATCCTGAAATTTAAATCTGTTACTGTAAGATCCACAAAGATAAACAAAGAGATTATGTTGTTGAGAAATAGCAGTTTTTACTGCGAATAGTGAGTCCATCCCAGATTGTGCTCCAATGATGTCAAATCTGGGAAAGCAGTGAACGACTGAGCTATTATAAATGAGAGCGGAGGACATATGAGGGCCAAGGAAACTGGTCATTTCAGAGTTTTTAAAAGTGAAGGATGAACAGGATGAAGATTGGTAGCCAGACTAACCTGTTCATTAATCTGATGGAGTCTCTTAAAAAAATAGCTTAAAATTGCATTTTTGAGAATTTCTTTATTAAAACTATATTGAATCAGCAGCAGAAGAACAAAGGCAGTTTGAAAGAGAGCTGGCTTGACCGCAAGCTCCCTGCTTAGCTCCATTCCGATCCACTTGCAGATTAAAAAAAAGCCAAACGGTATTAATTGCAGTTTTAACTGCTGCTACAAAATGTGTGCCATTTTAATGCAAACTGAAACCTTAAAAGAAAACTTAAAGTATACTGCCTCACTTTTACAATCTTTCACTATTTGTAGTACTCCTAAACAGACTGGGCCCACTTTTTTTTTACAAGAGTTGAAAATGTTTCAAACATAACAGAAGTTATGATGACTTCCGTTTCTTTATTGAAAAGTCCCGCTTTAGTAAAACGTTCTACAAACATGAATTCCAGTAAACATGATAAAAAATAATGTAATGATGGGATTTCGCTCTTTTTCCCTTCAGTCTTTAATATTAAATGCTGTTGTGCACGGAATTCGGCCAATCAGTTTCTCAGAATTTGAATTGTTTTTTTTTTCTGTTTCCGGTTACTTTAATCGCACTTCCTGGAAACGGTCCCTAGAAACAGGGGGGAGTAGGCGCGTACCGCTTTAAAACAAAATGGACCTCCAAAAGGTAATTTCTGAGACTTTCCTATAAAGTTGTAGGTTCCACATGGAGAATTGATCGATGGTCATTTTTGTTTTTAATTATTACGTTTTTTTGGCGCCGACTCAACTTATCAGCAAACTGCTACATTAGTCTGTTAGCTAACGTTAGCTTAGCGCCTCTGTGCGTAGCCCTGTGCTCAGGAAAGTGACAGCGAGCTAAACAGGAAAAGCCTTTGCGAGTCCAAGCGCACGAATGACTGGTACTCGTTTTAGAATCCGACCAAACACATTTTTTATTTAACAAAAATATGGCTATAAAACCTAGAAAAGGATTCAGTGATATGGTTGTAGTTTTTTCAAAATAAGAGTCTGAAGCCTGTGGTTTGTTAGCTCTATAAACACACAAAAGTCATTCTTTAAAATATTTTCCAACTTATAACAGCAAAAACACGTTTAATCTGTACAGATACACTGCTGCTAAAAAGAAAATTACACAGAGAAAATTAATGGATAAAAAAAGTAATCAGATTAGATTTTAGATGTTATTGCTGCATTACATTAACAGGATTGCTTGTAAAACAAATTATTTATTTTTTTGCAGTTGATGCAGACACAAATAAGTCTTACAGGTATAGCAAATCTTTAAATAAACAGAAGACGAAGCAGATGACGTTTCCTGTCTCTACTCCCAGGTCATATTGCTGTCCATGGTTCAAAATGTAGATAGACAAAACTGATCACTTTCATCAGACACAAAATGTAATTTATTAGTTTTAAATATCAGAAATTGTTTTGTAATGTAATGGATTTCAGTAGGTATTTTTCTTATGCCCCAAACCACACAAGTGTTTAATTTGAATTATGGAAATCAATTTGTTCCTTTCCTAAATGAAAGCAGGTTGTCTATGTCTGAGGGCCATTCTCCTGCAACCATCATTGCTTCTGACTTACTTGGGTTAACCTTGTATCCTGAGGCACATCTCTGTTCATTTAGGCATCATAGAAGTGCAGGGATGGAGGTGGCCAGGTTTTCAAGAAACAGTAAGATGTCATCTGCCAGGAGCACAAGCTTATTTTGGAGATTATATCATCCCATATTCCCTGAGCACAAGTGTCAACTCTTAGTTCTGCCAGCAGCTCAATGCTTGTTTATTGTTTTTAAAGATGAAAAAAGGGTTTTTGCTACGCTGATGTTTGCTTGGGCTTGTGGGCAATAAGCTAACTGGACAGAGAGAGTGTAAAGTCTGGGTTAATGGGAATTTAGTTGAGGCTAACTTCTGTGTCAACAGTCCCGACCACAACCTGAGGCAAATTTCTGATGAACTGTCGCTCTGCAGAAAATATGTCTTAAAACGACACAGGTTATTATTTATTTTAGCTAAAAACTGCCACTATAGTTAAAAGACCAATGGTAAGCATTTTATAATAGAAAATAATATAGATGGAGTGGGACGTGTGGTTTTTTAAATTATGCTGCAGAACAGATTAATTTTACTAAGGAAAACACATCAAACTTTTATTTAAAAGAATTCAGAAAAACGTTTTTTGTGCATGTAAACTTTGCATGAATGTTGTTTATTCATTGTTTTGCTCACTTTTTCCCTACAATGTTTAGTGCAGTGAGGTGCTCTCCTGAAAGCTTGGGGGGGTGATCTCTGTTTGAGATCATAGTTGACTTAAAGCATGCAGGAGGAAGGGTTGACTTTGTGGCTCTGGTTCAGAAGGTGGGAGCAGGAGATGGAAGTCAGGAGTTAAGTCGCCCAGGGACTCCTAGTCACAGCATCGGGAACCAGGACCAGACCCAGTCTCCACTGGGAACAGGAGGCACTCGGCCTGTTGATCCACAGTTCGGTACGTTCATGAATAAGCTGCTTTTTTATACAAAAGAAAAAAGGAGTTAAAGGAATAAAAAACATACATTATATGACAGTCCTGCTTTTACTGCTTAAATTCTGAAATTGTTTCCCTCATTTTGAGTCAAAAGCAACAATCCCAGCATGACTCACATCTCATTTGTTGATAGTTTTTCTATGAAATGTGAGACTCATATGTAATAAGAAAAATAAATGAGGTAGTGAAGTAATGCTCCTGAATTTGCAGTGTGCTCAGATTTTCAGGACAGCAGCCTCTCTCCGGCGCTTTGCCTTCTGCCTGCAGCCTCTGGGATGGAGCCCAGCTTCACAGACCTCTCTTTGCACCAGCAGACACATGCAGAGTTTGCTCCTTTGAGGTGAGGACAGTTTTCACATGCTTTTCAGAAAACCATGAACGCATTGTGATTTCCCAAAGATGTTATCAGCAGAATAGAAAGTGGAATGAAGCCCTCCCGAATATTTCTTTGATTTGTTTAAATGTTGACACCAAAGAATGACTCGGCTCTTCCATCAGTCATGACGTAATGAGGCTCAGAGATCACCCCGCATGACTTCTGCCGAAGCTCATTCAGTCCAGTTCTCATATTCAGTCAATGATCACACCATTTCCATATGGGGGGGCTTGTTGTGAAGTGGGGACCCCTCCTCCTAAATAAAATTCCTTGCAGATGAAAAGGAGGGACTGAGTGAAAAACGAGTGACTGTGATTCTTTTTTCCCTCTTAAGGGCGTATCCTGACTTTTCAATGACATCACAGGACGGCAGCACACAACAGGTTGGGAGCCGTTTAGTCCAAACAACAGTCCTGTCTGACGGGGGTCAGAACAGCTGCTGCTCTCTTTCGGAGCACAGTTTGTCCCCACCAACCAGTACAAGCTGAAGGAACTCTCCCCCCAGACAAGACTGCTGGTGCTAACAGAGACAGCAGCTCAGGAGAATCAGACCAGCACGAACGGGGGGCTACTGAGGATAAAATCTACTTGCAGAGTCAGAGGGAGGCTGGCATTCAAAGTCCAGTGCCCCCCCCTGACAGCCTTACAAAGGAGGCCAGGAGAACCAGACCTGCTCCAGGACGAGAAGCTCTCCCCCTGCACCAGAAACGAGGACCTGGAGAATCAGAGCCTGAGCAGTCCAGAGCTCTCTTGAAAGCCAGCGGGGGGGTCGATAGCTCTCGTTCCTATGACGCTTGGGGGAGGTTCAACAGAGAGATGCTCAGCAGCCTTCATCAGCCTCCAGCATCGTCTGCTCATGCCCTCAACCCGTCTTCAGGAGGAGAGGCTGGACCGGGGAGGTCAGAGCCAGTAAGGGGGAGCATCTTTAGCTGACCTCTGGTCCACTGGGAACCCAAAACCCTTTCTGGGTTTCCTTCCACAGTCTCAGTCCACTCCAGGGGTGGTCATTTACCCATCTGGGTCCAGAGTCCAAGCAGGAGTGGGTCACACTCCCTCACAAGTCCCGCCTTTGCCAAGTCTCAGCTATGTAGAGAAAGTGGATGCTTGGAGGGCAGGTCAGAGTATTGGGCTAGAGGGGCTCTCTGGGACAATTTCAGAGCCCAATCCCCCAACCGGTGTCCTCCCCCCTAGATCCTCCCATTTTGCTGCTGACCCTGATAATTTTTCTGGGCTTCAATTGGGGCCTTCTGTCGATACGTCTTCAGTCCCCAGCATAGACCTGGAACATTTCTCCCCCTACTTGACTTCGAAAGGATCATCGCCCCCACCCTCTCCAAAGCCCCTGCAGCTCCACCTTGATAAAGAGAGTTCTGTGAGTGAACATTTTACATATAATGAAGTTTTTGAGTATGAAGGTGCAAAAGGTTCAGATCCAATCTAACCTGTTTTTGTAGACATGTAACCTGAGGATAGACCACCCCCCCTCAACTATCCTGACTCCATTAAGACCCGGAGAACCAAACGAAGACCCAAAATTCTCCCCAGCAGTTAAAGGATCCACTGCTCCCCCCATGGAAAGCTCTCAGCCATCTGAAGGTAAACTCAGTGAATCTGCTTCACAGAAAATATTTTTATTTAAGCAAATCCCCCAACCTTAAAGTTCAGTTTCTTCTAAAAAAAATCTCCCCAAATAAAAGGGAGTGTCAGCTTTATCACTTGTTTTATCCAGGAACATTTGTCTTAACCACATATGCTTGACACTCCAAGCAGGTTTGTCTTGTTTAATTAAAGTCTGAGCATTAGGGATGTAAACAGAACAGATACAAGTAAAAAAAAAAGATCTAGTACTGAGAGTAACAACAGTATTGGTTAAAAACCACCGATATGAAGAAGATTATGTTGGTTAAAAAGTCTAAAACCAACTCCAAAGAAAATAATCGTTTTCTGGTAAACTTTGTCAGTTTCTCTTCTTGTTGTGTCTCTACTGTCTTTACCTTTTTGTGTACATGTGATGTAAACAAAAAAACATTCAATCACAAGCTTACTTCTACCAAATTAGATCCGTTCCAGTTGGCTGAAGGTGAACCACAGCGATGGATGTTTGCTGTGTGCACTAATCATATGATTATACTTTTTTTCACAGCACTTAAAACAGCCTAAAAGAACCAAAATATCAGGTTTGAATGTTTGAAGCTGTTATGTGCAATTGACCTTTTGTTTTTAGTTGTTTAAAATAAAATATGCTGGAAAGAAAAAGAATTTCTCTGTTAAAAGACATTTTTATTTATGGTTTTAAATCCTAAATGACTTCCCCAAAGGGAAGTCTGGGCATCTCTGCCTACACTGCTGCCCTCGCAACCCGGTCCTAGATGACCAGAAGAACATGGATGGAAGAGAAACATCTAGATTTCATCCATTTAGTTCCAAGAATTGTACTGTATCGTTTCGTCACAAGATTAATGGAATCTTTTATGTATCGATTATGTTTGGAGATGTGTTTTAAATCATGTGAGAGGATAAGATCTATTAACTTAATCAAATTGATTTATACTCGTACGATCCAACCAGATCAATCTGTCTGAAACAAGTTCTTAATTGAATCAACCTAAACTTTTTTTATTGTTTAAGTTTCCATCACAGCAGACAACATACATGTGATGCAGCAAAAAAGTGATCAACCATCATTCTAGTCCAATGTGTGGAAACACTTTGAATTTAGCAAAGACATGTGACTATACAGTATGGTACAATGTTCTAATAATGTTCTCTTTGGATTATCTACGTTTAGAAAAACAACGGTGGGCTGAACTTTATCAAACTAAAATATGAATGGATTTGACATGAATTCTTGTTTGTACACATATTTTATTTACTCTTGTGTATCTTGTAAGAAATACAAGGAATCTGGAAGAGTTCATCTGCACGGTTCAGTACCAGGTATTTACCTTTGAGTCACACTGGTTGAAGTTTTGGATAAAAATGTCCAGGATCCATTTTAGATGAGTGAATGGGACTGTTCAAAATGAACCAATATTCACCATGAATTGTATCTGCAACCATAAATTATGATATGAACCAAATCCTCGTAAAAATGAATCCTTATTCTCCTATAGAGATTCTCAATCCTACGGATCAAGTTTGTCTTCTCCAGGGACTATTCTTGTCTGTGCACGTCTTCTACCCCCGTGTTTGTCTCGTTCGTGCACTCATCTGCATTGGCTTTTGCCAGCGTGTAGCAGGAGGACAAAAAGTAAATGATCCTCATCTGAATGTTTTTACTTTTCAGGGGGAAGTCTCTTCAAAGAGGACTTTTCTAGATCATGTGACGCCACTGAGCGTCCCCTTGTTGCTGCAGACTGTCATTGTCCAGCTCTGTCAGAGGCAGGCCAGCTCAGAGCGAGGACCCCCCCACCGCAAACAGAAGCAAAGCGGGCCCCTGAATCCATGGTGGAAGTGGATCAGGGATCCTCAGTTCCCCGTCACATCCACAGAGGGGGTGGAGAGGAGTCTGCCGTTAGTTCCACAGCAAGGTCAGGGCTGCAGGGGCTCTTGTCCGATGCGGAAAATGAGATATGGACAGGCTTGCCTGCAGCCTCTTCAGCCCCCCTCCTCTCAGAAGACATGCCTGCCTTTCTGGAGATGGAAGCAAGACAGCTGCAAGGTTCTTCTGCCCCCCCATTTTCTACTGCTGCAAGGAGGATGGGGACCAGGTCCCACTCAGAGCCTGCGCTGAGGCAGAGTTACGCAAGACAACACCCCCCTACTCCATCTCTATACCCCAGTCACCCAATTACCGCTGCCCCCACCGGTCTGTCACACCACAAGGCTGTGGGCAAAGCTGCTGGGGGGTCCCACGTCCTCTGTGATGCAGCCCAGCGGACAGAGCCTGAGGGTTGCAGCGCCGCCCCTCCTAAAAAAGTCTTAACATCGCAGGTCTCTGGGCCTCTGTCAGCAAGCACACAGCAGCTCTTAGACCAGGGGGGGTTCCCGAGGGATGACGAGGAGTCTGGACAGGTTGAGTCCCCCTCCCTCACTACCTCTGACGCTGATCTGCTGAGTGACAGGAGCAGTGACAGCTCCCTGACTGTCCGGGTGGCCAAGCTATTGCAGGATGACCCCGCCTCCACCACACTGTCCAGCCCCCCCAGCACCACAGAGCAGGACAGCAAAGGTAAAGCGATGCCACATCCACATCCTGTGTCCAGCAGAATTTCTGACCGTGTGTGGGGAGGGGGCAGATAACACACATATTTGTCTGTTTTAGAGAGGAACCCGCTGAAGGTGTGGGCTTGGTGCCGCCAGCCTCTGCAGCTAAATGAAGAGGACAGGAGGGGGGTGGAGGAGGTGAAGAGGGAGCTGCTGCTGAAGGTGCGTCTGCCAGTTAAGACTGGTATTTAACGCAGCCCCCCCACCGCCGATCCCTGGAACCAATGAAGGAGGTGCAGGAGCCTCTGTGCCTCCCCATAACTGTTTGTGTCTCTAAATTTTTGCAGGGAGAAGGCAGCACGGACACTGGGGGCAGCTCAGACCCTGGGGGGGCCACGACCATCAGTCCAGCAGACAGCCATATTAGCTTTAGTGTGCCCCCACCAGATAACCTCTTCAAACCAGTTCCAAAGTGCTTTCCCTCCACGTCCCCTGCTTCTCCCCCCTCTGCAGAAGTCTCCATGGCAACACATAGTCCGTCGGTGGAGAAAAGGCAACATGCATCAGCAGAGTCAATCAAAAATTCAGGTTTTGACCCCCCCTGGAGCCAAAGTGTGACCTCTCTGAGTCAGAAAAGGGTCGAAACTGTGGTGGGGCAGGACAAAGAGCCCCCCTTGTCCTTGATCGGGGGGGTTACCTGTGGAACCAGCTCTGATATCAGTCGTGAGGGGGGCAGTCTTCTGTTGCTGGGACACAGCGCGTCCTGACCCCAAAACCTCTGCTCACAACCTCCCTACAGTCAGCACCGCCTTCAGGCAGTCCTCTGTCTGCAGTCCTGATCAAAGTGTGGGATCCTCCAGACCCGCGGGGGGGTGGGACCTCAGAGAGCAGCAGATACCTGAGAGCTGCAGGTTTGAGACCCACGGCAGAGACGCTACAGCTCCTTCACCCTTATTTGAGCAGGCTCCAGGTGAGTTTGGGGGGCGGGGCTTATTCTTCTTTTCAGCAGACTTGCTCTTGTCAAACATTTCAAAGTGGGAGGGGTTGATATGTGAAAGGCTCTAAACACTTGTTGACTAGTTTAAAAGTTTCATGAGTTTCAAACTCTTCCACGAAGACCGACTTGAACTAAAGTTACAAAGGACCGAATGTAAAGGATGCTACTCTGTAAAAGGCTGTGCCCCCCTCCCCACAGCAGCTCCGGTGCTGCGTCCCTACAAACCTCCCGGCAGCGACGAGCTCTTCTACATCCCTGATAGAGACTCCAGCTCCTCACCTGCTAGCACCATGGAGAGCTCCCACCCAGGTAAACAAGAGTCAATGCGCTTCCTCCTGTAACCACCAGAGGGCCGTCTTTCAATGCAAAACTTTTAACCTCTTTAATACCGGAGATGTGTCCTGGGACACCTAGATAACATGCCCCTTGAAATATCCTAGTTCTTCACTTGTTCATGAGATCGATGTGAATCCGCTCATTTTGATGCAGAGGATGTGGCTTTTCATATCAGCAACACAAAATGCAACTCATTACTAACATGAATTGAAGCAGATCAAAATCCAATGCGTTAGTAATGTAGAGTGTTGGATAACGCAACAAATTGCATCACGTCACTGAAATAAAGTCAATGCAAGATGGCGCAAACTAAAATTACTAATGTAAAGGGTTGCGTAATGGAGCAAAGCTGCTATTTACCACGCAGAACCAACAGATTTAGGTTAATTGTGTACAGTTGAAGAGTTACAGTAGTCAAAACAATGTCAACACTAGAGCTATAGAAGGGTTAAACCTTAGAGAGACTGTGGCTCCGCCCTTTTTTTCTCCCTTTACTTATGTGTTTACTGTCTGTCAAAACTCTGAACTGTACTCAGACCAGGCTTCAGCCGACCCCCCCAACTGGAAGAGCAGCTCTGACCTGATAATGTCCTACCAGCGCCTGTTTCAAAAACGGACTGTAGAAGAGGGTTAAGTCTCGGTTTAACTGGTTAATTAACCACGGGTGGTTTAACCCTAACCAGGCTCGGATGACGCCGTCCCCCCTCCCTTCAGCAGTGACGTCCTCGGGCAACAGGAGCCTGGGCTGGAGGCTGGGGTGACATTCAGACACACTGAGGGCATCTACAGCAAGAGGATGAACCCCGTCTACATGCAGACAGGAGGAGCCACAGGTGAGCTCCGCCCCCAAACAAGGGGAGTGTCCTAACGGAGGGAGGGTTGTTCTTTTAAATGTGTTCTTCTCGACAGACACCCCTGCAGCTCACACCAGCCCTCCAAAATCTCAGTTGCCCCTTTCCACAAACAAGCAGGTCCTCACGAGAGAACAGAGGACCAGCCTGCAGCACGCCCCCCACCCTGAGCAGACTCAGTCCAGGGTCCAGCCTGACCATGCGGTCCACTGCCTGGACCTGCTGTGGCAGAAGTTCTGTGAGAGCTTGGGCGGGTCAGATCCGGCCTGTGACAGAGAGGCTTCACTAGTGGAGCGTCTGCAGCGCCTGTCCCAGCTCATTCACAGCATGGAGGGGCACAATGGGGGGGGCCTTCAGAAGGTCAGTGGAGCACAGAAGAACGGAGGAGAGCGGTGGGGTCATGGTGCAGAACCTCAGAGGAGAGCATGGGGCAGCAGAGAGGACAGAGCTCCAACCTACCTTCAAGCTGAGGAGGTTCTGCATGGGGAGGATAGCATCCGGTCCATGTCCTCCTGGAGCTCCTCATTGGGTCACACAGAGAGGACAGAGACCCCCTCCCCTACGTCTGACTCCAGCATCGATACACAGCGCCTGATCCGGGTCTACGGAGCCCACAGAGTCCGGAAGCTGAAAAACCTCCCAGGGCCCGGGAAGGTGCACGCAGCCATCCATGGGCAGAAAAGGGGGGGTACGCATCGCACAGACCCTCCGTCTGCCCCCTCTCCATTAGGATCCACAGAGGACAGGGTAGGAGTTTTCCCCGCCTTGCCTCTGCTGGTTCTGTTCAAAAGTGCTGAGTCATGGGAACATAACTGACTTCATCTCTTCTCCAGGTGCCTGCACCGAGCATGCCACACCGAGCATGCTCCACCTCAGAGGGGAGGAGCCAAAGCATCCGTGCAAGTCAGTGGAGCCTCACACACGTGTCCATGTTTTACTCTGTCACACTCTATCAACTTTTATCTGAAACAAACAAGCTTGTTTATGGACTGAAGTGGGCAAACTCTGATCAAGATCACTGACCGACATCAACCCTGTTTAGTCTGTGCAGAATTTGGGTCGGACAGTCCTGTTTTGCTCTGAATTTGATCAAAGTTGCATCTTTTCCTCCCACAGGTCATCTGGAAATTATCCACAGCAGAGCCCACCCACTCACCAGAGACGTTGGAACCACCTTTCCTTCTCCAGGAAACGCCAGAGGCTTTGGACAGACCTCATGTTCTTCATCCACCACAGTGAGAGGAGGAGGAGGGACGCCCCCCAAGTTTCAGACTCACTCAAAACGGGGCAAAAGCAGAAGGAGCCCCCCACAGTCTCATCCTGGAGGTGAGACGATGTTTGATTCACTGCAGCGTCTCTGTGGACCTCAGTACCAGCAGGTCTCCTCCTCTTTCAGGGGTGTCCTGGTTCATCTCTGCTGACACTTTAAGGTCAGAGGAGCGGAAGGAGAACCGGTCCGAGTCTGCCGCCTGGTTCCAGTGTTGGTCCCGGGTTGAACCACAGAGAGAGCCGCTGCGACCAAGACAAGTCCACCAGGTCCAAAGACAGCAGCAGACTGACCTTGAACCAGAGCTTAAGGACAGACTGCTCACCTCCACTGGGGGGCACATTTCTCTGCAGGTCATTGTAGTTCTTGCTCTTTTTGAGATCAAATACTTGTTTCTCTTAGTTTTCATTCATTTTACCTCTGTCCTGCAGGAGGCGCTCCGGGTGCATCGCCCTGACTTCATTTTACAGTCCAGACAGAGGATGAGACGTCTGGCTTTACAGGCCCAGGAGAGGAGGCTGCTCAGCATGGGGGGGGTGTTCTGCTGCCAGACGGGGGCTCCACTGAGGCTGAGGACGCCTGCAGGTAAGACACCCCCCACCCCTCACTCAAAAGAGAAGCTTGTACCAGAACCTGTTGTTGCTTTAAGCTGCTGTCTTAGACTGATGTTCTGTGTGAAGGTCCGCTTTTAAGAAGGGCGGTTCCGAGGAAGGAGATGATCCAGAGGTCCAAACGGTGAGTCCTCGGGAGCACTGACCCAGCTCCACTGACAAGAGCACACTGGGAGGGAATTTCCAAAGTAAAACTAAGAACCCAAAGGATGTTTGTTGAGAAAAACGCCTGATTAACGCTGGTCCTTCTGCTGTGCGTCTCCCTTGAGTTTCTTGGGGAGTCTATCTAGTTTACATGGTCTCTGTTACGTCTCTGGTCCGTCCCCCCTCCCCCTGGCACCTCTGTGACAGTAGTTCCTCTATGGGCTCAATATAAGGCCTTAAAGATTCAAAACCACAACTGAATGGATTTGTAACTGCAACTGCATGTTCCCACACAAACCAAGTGTCATTAAACCGCATAATCAATCTGCCCAAAAAATGTAGGTTTGCAAATGTGTAAAAAGAGATCTGCTTGCCCGTAAAAAGATTTGCATTTGTGAAATAATTTTTACTTTTTTTGTTCGAGCATTTTTCTTTTTGTTTTTGTAGATGCAAAGCAAAAAACTGCTCCTGAAGTTGTGAATTCTGTCCCTGTCTTTTATACGTCTTTATGATTGGATGGTCACAAATCAAAACTGTCCAATCAGAGAGCAGGGTGCTTCATCTCATTTAAAAAAAATGTAAACAGATTTTCTTTGTCGCAGACAAATACAACAGAAACGGTTGACTCCTGTTTAAATTGTGAAAAATCTCTGGGTGAACAAATCTTTCAACCTCTCAAATTTTCTTTGTCACAGACAATCTGTTTTCATATTTTTAGATTTTAATAATGCTGTAATACATACTCGAGAGAACAAAAAAGGAAAAGAAGAGCAAAAAAACCAAAAGAAACACTATTTACAATCAAAATAGTACTGTTGCTAATGGTCAGCAAAAGAAAAAGAAAGAAAACATGGAAAAACCGCTGTGTAACACTGGGGACTCAAACTCACAATCCCGCCTTACAAAGTGCTAATGCGCCACTGACAAATCGAAAGTGACACAATTAAACGCCACAAAAAACACAACACTGTGTTAGCATGATCCTCTGGATCATGTGCATTATTGCATGGGCACATCACTTTAAGTATAAAATCTTGAAAGTTTTATCTTGAAACCCAGACCTGTTTCTCCAGAAACACACAGACCAGTGGAAATCAGGCGTAAGATGCAAAATCTTGTAATTGTCGTTTTGAGAATCTTGTAGTTTATAGTAATTTAATTCTGTGTTAAAAAAAAGGTGTTCATCCTCTGCAGGTTCATCTGTTGTGTCTAACATCTGACCTTCAGTTTGTGAGATAAATCCCTGATCTAACATTACAATCTGTGGAGAAGAGGAAGAGTTCAGCAGAGCTGCTCCTCATTTATCGACTGTGACGTTTCAGGATTTATGAGAATCTGCCGGAGGTGCAGAGAAGGAGGGAGGAGGAGAGGAGGAAGGCAGAATATCGCTCCTACAGACTGAATGCACAGCTCTATAACAAGGTATACACTACTGGACCATTATGGGATTGTCATGAGATTTGTTCCAGATTATTGTGACATTATCATCAAAATATCATCTGGGGTCAGTTAAATCCTGACGGTGCATAGCTGTCAGTCTGAGTTTGTTGCCATGGTGACCCAGTGGTGCAAATCAGGTTTACGTGCAGAACTCTGAGCTCAGTTTAGCCCCTCTCCCCTCTGTCACTCATGAGGTGATGATGAGAGTGAGCTTTCTTTAGAATCTCATCACAGATCTCTGTTTCTGATGCAGAAGTTCCTGCAGATTAAATGATCAGACACTAGAATATTATGATTTCTCCTCTGTATTTGATAGATGATCATATGTTAGAACAAAAGATTTGCATGTTACACATAATCCCGCTGGATGTCTGCTTGCTCCTGATTGTCTTTCAGAGGGTTACGGAGCGCGTACTTGGACGTAGATCTGCATGGAGGTGACCTCAGACTCCAAAGCAGCAGCAGTTTTTTTAAAACTTAGGTTTGTGTGGTATACAGACTATGTTGTGACGTTTTTGTCAAAAATATTTGATGTTTTAAAGTTCAAATAAACATTTTTACTGTTTTTCCTAAAGGCAAGTCTGAGTTATTGGAGAAACATTTACAAACAGCCGTGTGTTTGGTTTGATTAGTTTATTGATCAGGTAGTGACAACTGACAATGTGGCAGATTACAACATCCTGCAGATTATTTGGACACTTGTGCGCTGAGCCTTCTACAGTGTAAATAAATAAAACTATAAGTTAATGACATGTAAACAAACACGACATGAAAAATGCCTTAATAGTCGATTCATTCTTAACCGTTAATCCTCCACTTCCTAAAGTTATAAATTATTCAAACTTCTATGAAAACAATCCATTTTAGGGATTTTAATCCTTTAAATGGCAGATTCATCTTTTATAATCTACTTATCCATATTTGATCGCATGGCTGCGGGGGCCTATCCCAGCTACTGTTAAGTGAAGGTGGGGTACACCATCACACACATTCACACTATTTTAGATTCACCTATGAATCTATGCAGCATGTTTTTAGACTTTAGAGGGAAGCTAAGGTTCCCAGAGAAAATCCACACATGCACAGGAAGAACATGCAAACTCCACACAGAAATGTCAGAATTGGAACCAGGGCCTTCTCGCTGTGAGGTGAGAGTGCTAACCACAACATCACAGTGCAGTTCATACTAATAATACTAATGTAAAGTCAGTTTTCTACCTTCTTGCTAATGCACTTGTTAAGTGAAGTGGCATTTAAAGTGTTAAAACTCCATTAAAACGGTTGTTTTGATGCGTTTTTCCTAATGTTACCACAAAGGCTCAGCCTCACTTAAATATCGAAGCCACATGAGAGTAAACTGCAGAGACAAAGAATAACATCTCTGCAGGGCAGACGCATCCATGCAGACGCAGGCGATGCATGAATGCAGATGCTTCATTCAGCAAATGCAAGCAGTGCATCAACACAGACGCAGACGTACTGTATGAACGCAGATGCATACAGCCAGTGTCTAAATGCAGACATAGATGCTGCATGAATGCAGACGCAGCAGCGTTACATCAGTAATGTTGGATTCAAAGAGAAACCCTAAACATCAGGATCTGCTTCAGGAACTTTCAGGAGCCTCAACATTTCATCCAGAGATTCTGCATCTTCTTCTCTGAGGCTCCTGATGTCCTTCCTGGTGTGGGGCGTTCAGGCCTGCAGCAGACTGTGAACCCTCTGCAGCTGCCGCTGGGACAGGACGAGGCGGTGGACCTGCTCCTGACCACGGGGGCATGGAACCATAAGTCGCCCCACCAGCACTGTGTCTCCCCCTCTTTCCTCTTTGGCCTGCAGGCAGAGTTTAGATTTTTAAAATGTTGGAGAAGAAGTTCAAACCCAAAGTAGACACGAACCCACCTTCACAAAGGGGGGGGAGGGGAAAGTGGCGAAGTCTGATGGGACTCGAGCTCCAGGCTGTTGGCTGACCACGTGTTCCGCCACCTCGTCCTGGCATAAGGCGGGGGCACGTATGTTACTGCATGAAGGAACAAGCATTAAAGATTTTTACCTCCTTAGTGAGGGTGGGGGGCGTTCACACCTTCAGCCGTTCCAAAGTCTCTCTAAGGGACTGCAGTCGAGCCGTCTGCTCCAGCAGCTGAGCGGCGGGGGTCACTGTGGGAAAAACAGAGCTGTTTGAGTGGGGGGCCCCTGTCTGGCCCATTGACTGTATCAGAGAACAGGACTGAGTGACCCCGCCCCCCTCGCATTCCAAACAGGAAGTACCCGCTGGTTCCAAGAAGCCAAAATCCTCTAGACTTCTATGGAGAAATGAACAGCTGTTGCTCATTCTGTTGGTCAGAATAACTATTCTTACTCTGGTATCTCTTAATCTGTTCTTGATAATCCTAATTTATTTCATGATATTTTTCTTCCAAGTTATTCAAGTTTTAATTGATCAATCACATGCCTCCAGAAAAGCATGTGGGGCCAATTCACCCCCACCTCAAATGTTCAAAATGTATGATTGACAGATTCTCCGAGTTCTCCCCCTTCAGTGAAAAGGGTGTGACTTTCCAACAAGCTCTCTGCTGATTGGCAACAGCAGTTGCCATAGAAACGCTGACACTGACTCAGACTAATCACTGCTTCCTGTCTCCAAATGGTAGAGTCAGTATTTTAGAAAACTGGCCATTGGATTGACTTTATTGGGTTGGAGCTGGAAGTAAACCATTTTCTATTGGTGACATAACTCACTGGGTCCAGTTGTCACCTCTAAACAGAAGCTTTGCTGTCAGTAAGCGTTTCAGTTCTGAGCAGACAGGCCAATATTATGGGAAGTTGCACACCTGGGCACTTTCCTGTCACGTCCACCACCTTCACGTTGGCGCTCATCTGCAGCAGTGTCTCCAGCAGCTGCTCGGTCTTGCGGTAGAGGGCAGTGGAGAGCACATGGGGAGGGCCATCTGTGGAGGGCAGTTTAGGGACATGCAGGGGGGGCAGGGAAGCCAGCTGAGCACGAATCTGTTCGGCCTGCAGGAGCAGACATGGGAGCAGCACGTCAGTCTTCGTGAACTCTGTGGGGGTGCTCAGGCAGGTGGGGGGGTGTCCTCACCTTCAGCCTGTTGTTGTCGTTCTTCAGCTGTTTGATGCAGAGACGTTGAGCTTCAATCTGCTGAGTCAGCAGAGGCGAGTCAATCACCTGAAGGCCGGCTGATACGGGGCTGCCTGTGGAGGAGAGAAAAGGGTCACGGCCCCGCACCTCCAGGACAGGTACAGGCTGAGGGGGGGTCTAGCAAAATAAGGCCTCACAGGAGAACTCAGTCGGTAAATCTCAATAAAAGCAGAACTTTTTTAAATGTGGCTTTAATAAAGAGGAACATCTGACCTCCTGCTGTTCCCACTACTATGGAAACCGATCCCGTTGGACCGCCTCCTCCCATGTCGGTGCTCATCTTGGACTGGCTGTTGAGGCGCTGCTTTAGCTCTGTCTTCTCCGACTCCAGCTGGTCAATATCGGCCTGTAAGGCGTCCATGGTCTCCTCAAAGTCCCTGCAGACGAGGATAGCATCACACAACTGCAGCGCTGTGTGTATGTGTGTGTTTGTGGGTGGGTGTGCGTGTGTGTGTGTAATGCAACCACAAGGAGTCACAATCCAGTGAACACTTGTGTCGGTCCCAAGTCCGGATAAATGCAGAGGGGTTGTGTGAGAGTTAAAAACAAAATGAACATGTAAATCACAGAACTATAGATAGATAGACGGATGGATAGATAGATGTATGTGTGTACGTGTGTCTTTGTGTTTGTGAGTGTCTACGTGCGTGTTTGTGTCTACGTGCATGTGGATGTTTTTGTGTGTTTTTAAGTGCATGTAAGTGTATGTGTGTCTTTGTGTTTGTGAGTGTCTATGCGCGTGTGTGTTGTGTGTGTGTGTTTGTGAGTGTCTGCGTGAGTGTGTGTGGGTGTGTGTGCGTGGGTGGGTGTGTGTGTGTGTGTGTGTGTGAGTGTGTGTGTGTGTGTGTAATGAACCACAAGGAGTCACAATCCAGTGAACACTTGTGTCGGTCCCAAGTCCGGATAAATGCAGAGGGGTTGTGTGAGAGTTAAAAACAAAATGAACATGTAAATCACAGAAATATAGATAGATAGACGGATGGATAGATAGATATGAACTGGAAACCTCAAATGAAAGTGGTAGAGAACAAGAGAGCAAAGATCCTTAGATTCCTGTATACTATTTCAGCCACTTGGTTATGGCGCTCCAAGTATGCTTTCCCGGCCAGCATCTTCCACCCTGCAGTTATGTGCTGGATTGTTTCAGGCGCCTCTTTACACAGCCTACACCTTTGGTCTTGTCTGGTGTGGTAGATCTAAGCCTCTATTGCTTTGGTGATCAGGGTTTGTTCCTGAGCTGCCAGGATGAGCGCTTCTGTGCGGTCCTGTAGGTCAGCCCTTTCTCGCCATTGGTTGGACTTGTTGATATCAGCCACTTCAGTTATGGTTCAGTGGTACATCCCATCCAGGGGCTTGTCCTCCCATGAGGATCTGTCCTCCAGCACCTCATCCTCTGTTGTCCATTGCCTGAGACATTCACTGTCAGTTGGGGCCTTGAGCTTGATGTATTCATGCATCTTGGATGTTTCATCCTGGATAGTGGCTTCAACACTCACTAGTCCTCAGCCTCCTTCCTTGTAGCTAGTATACAGTCTCAGGGTGCTGGATTTGGAATGGAACCCTCCATGTATGGTGAGGAGCATCCGTGTCTTATCATCCATGGTCTGCATCTCGTCCTTGAGGCTTGGAGTTTCCTACCCCAGCTGTGGTGGGACAGGATGAAAAGCAAACTGTTTGCCAAAAATCGCCAGGACATCATTTCCGGGTGAGCGTAACCACTGTTTGGTCTTTGTCTTCGCTGCTCCTGTCATTGAGTGTCCATTTTGCTAATGTCTAACTTAGTGTTCTCTGGTTTGGTTTTAAACATCCTAAGTATCTTACTGACATGCTGTCCATTAGACTTGATTCGTACAAATTCCAGATCATTACGGTTAACGGAAGTAAAATAAAACTAAATCAAAGAATATTTCGTTTGAAAAACTGGTATTTTTGAAAGAAAAAAAAGTCCTGCATTTGTAAAAAGTGAGCGTTTCATGAAAAAACTTCAGTTTTTTTTATGGTTCTGATTTTTGTTTTATAAACCCACTCAAAAATAAACCCCTCCAGACTTTTTGTTGGCATATTCCGACATTTGGTTTTCCAACTAGAGATTGTTTGTCACATCCTTCTGCCTTTAAGCCCCTTTCACTACAAAAACACAACATCCTCACATCAGATTTGAGTCCCCGTGACTTTATTGTGCTTCCTATTTAAATGACATACCATTTTAGGCAGGGCGACATGATAGCGCCTCCCTCCCTGCTTTCCTGTACTCTTCATTTAAGCCTTCCAGTTGGAATATTTTATCATATTTTCCTAACAGTCATAGTTTGAATTATATGTCCACCAATGGAGAAACTGCAATTAGAATTCCACCTGAAAGACAGAAGGGGTTTGTTTAACCTGACATCAAATTAACCCAAGAAGGAGTTTACTTAATCGTTTAAGACCAAAGATAACCCGTGAGTCTTCGACCGTTTACGCAATCAATGTGAATGATTCAGGTGCAGCTGTTTACCGACATGCAATAATACAAACACAAAATGTGAATAACCACGCAAACTTGCTTTTCTGCGCTTCAGAATCAGCTGATTTACGTGGATTCCGTAAACACTTCACTATTAGAAAGTGTTGCATGTCTGCACAAGGCAGATGTTCTCTGCTTCAGATTCCATTGGAATAACGTGAGTTGCTCAAAAGGTCAAAGCTTACGACAGAAAGTGCGATAACTCCTTTTCTCCAACGCAATGAGACACTGAGGTTCTCATCTGAACAGAACACTCCATGAGTCTGCCATGCCCTCTCTGGGTGGGTGGAGTGCTCCTTCCCCAAGTGGAGGAGTTGAACTATGTTGGGTATTGTTCTCGAGTTAGGGAAGATTGGCGTGTGAGATGGAAAGGCGGATTGAGGCTCCAAAACTCTGCTATGGTCATGAGCTCTGGGTCATGACCGAAAGAACGAGGTCTCAGATACAAGCAGCTGAAATGAGCTTCCTCTGTAGGGTTGCTGGGCGCTCACTCAGAGATATTTTGAGAAGCTCTGTCATCTGGAGGGAGCTCGGACTAGCACCCCCACTCCTCCTCATCGAGAGGATGTAGTTGAGGTGGCTCTGGCATCTGGTCCGGAATAAACACTACTGTCTTTGAACTACAGAGTTTTCTCCAGGTGCTCTGTTTTTTTCTTTCTGGCCCCCCCAAAAAACTCTTAAAAGTAAAAGTAGAAAGCAATTAAACAAACATTAAAGAATTATTACTAAAAAAAAGTTCCCCCTTTTATATTTGCCACCTTATCGCGGTGGAGGGGTTTGCTAACCTAAGAAAATCCTACATTAGTTGTGTTTCCATTTTTGAATTAAAGAGTAACATGACCTTCTGCTCTACTTGGTAGGAACTGGTTGCCTCGGTCATTGCACAGAAAATAAACATAGAATGCCTCTGACATTAATAATTGCTTCAGTTTTTTTGAATATAGTTTATGATGTCATTGATGACATCACAGTGACCTCTGATGTCATCACAACTCCTAAAAATCAGAATGACAACTGATGACATCCTTACAAAAGTGCCCTTCTGATGACTTCAAATGACATCTCAACTTGATAATGGCATCAAATGACATCATCAAGCTGAATCCATAAATACAGGTCTGAGCAGAGTAAATAAATCCTCACATCGAAGAAAGAAACGTTCTACAAGCAAGCTCAAGTATCACAGCACAAAGTTCTGTTGATTTCATCGTTTGAACGACTTGCAAGAACTTCAGCATGACTTCCAAACCTGTTGGGAAATTGGAATCAGACTCTTCAATGAATTCCAAACCTGTTGTTACCAAACGCTTTGTCCTTCCTCGTCGTAGAACGACAATTCAATATGGTACCTTGGAAATGGAATTCAGCGAAGACGATGACGACATTTACTTGGATCAATTAAATCCACCCATCACCAAAGCAAACCAGAACCAGGAAATGGTACGTCCTGAATTCAAAGAGGAAACCTCTCAAGACAAAGTGACCTCGGACTGTCCTAAAGTCGTCCAGAAGCCTGTCCCGACCGTCTTCCCAACCAGCTTTAGAGACGTTGTCCTGGGAAAACAGAAGGGACCGTCTCCTGTTGTGATTGGGAAGCCCAAACCACACAGGCAGGCAAAAGCCAAAGAGGCAACAAACCAGGATAAAAAAGTACGTGAACCATCTCCTGTTGTGTTTGTGGAACCCAAGCCACAAAGGCCAGCAACAGCCAAAGAGCCGACCTCGGACTGTCCTAAAGTCTTCCAGAAGCCTGTCCCAGCTGCTGTCCCAATCAGCTTTAGAGACGTTGTCCTGGGAAAACAGAAGGGACCGTCTCCTGTTGTGTTTGTGGAGCCCAAGCCACGAAGGCCAGCAACAGCTAGACGTGGTGAAAAGAAGAGGAAGCCGATTCCTGTTGTTCCTGAAAAGACACAGCAGAGTGTGTTGAATGAAGAACCACCGGCACAAACAGGTACAGGAACAACTGTAAAGGAAAATGAAGCCTCCTCTTTCCAAGAACAACCTGCAGAAATAAAGACTCCAACCCCTCCAGAAGAAGCTCAGAAACCCTCTGCAGTCCCTGCTGAGAACACCGACCTGCAGCCTGCAGACTCATGCTCTGAGGACAACATGATGAATGGAAAGTTTGCAGAGACAGAGGAAAACACTGCTGCACTTCAAGAGGAGAATCTTGCTCTGAAGTTAGAAGTGATGCACCTCAAAAATCTTCTTCAGCAGAAAAAAATGGTCCTTTCAGAGCCTCATGGGAACGCTGACCAAACTGAAAAAGAGTTAAGCCACTGGAGAACCCTGGCAGAAGAAGCCCAAAGCTCACTGATCCAGATGCAGCATCTAAAGAGTGAAACTGAAGCTGCGTTGGTTCAGTCTCAGAGACTGTTCAAGGAGAAGGAGGAGGAACACTTTAAAGAAACTACGTCTTTAAAGTACAGTGTAGAACAGCTCAAACAGAAGCTTGAGGTTGAACGTTCTGTCACGGAAAAGGAGAAAATATTAATCTACAAAGGACTCCGTGAAAATACCCAGGAAAATTTGGAACTCACCCAAAAAGTCCACCAACTAGAAAATCTTCAGGAGTCCTTAAAGAAGACAGAAGCAACGCAGGAAGAGATGAGACTGCAATGGCAGAAAAAAATGTCCACCTCTCTCCAAGAAATCGCTCATTTCAAAAAGCTTGTCCAGGAAAAAGACCTTAAATTGAGAACGTCTGAAGCAGAACGCCAAAAAACACTGAACCAACTACATCAGGCGATGGACAAGCTAAAGGAAAAGACGCAGGAAAATTCCAACCTCACCAGCAAAATGATGAACCTGGAAACAGCTCTCTGCACAGAAAAGACAAAGACCAGAGATGCTTTAACGGAGACAAAAAATCAGCAGGCAGAGGACAAACAGAAGTGGGACGAAGAGAAGTCTTCCCTTTCCCAAGAAATCTCTCAACTAAAAGAGGTTATCAAAGGAAAGGATGACAAACTCAACCACTGCCAAGAAGTCTTCATGACAAAGCTCAAACAACTGCAGGAGCAGGTGGACCACATTAAAAAAGAGAAGACGAGAAAAAAATCAAGCAGGGGTTTTCTGTGTTGTTTCAAGAGGTCAGGAACTAAAGATTAGAATTCCTGACCACAACTGATGCGAAAACCCCTCCTCCTAAAAAATGGCTCTGTTTGTCTCGTTCTTTACTTTTTCTGTTCATTTTTCAAATTTTTTTTTGTTTGTGTGTATTTACTTACGTAGGCATTAGAAATTTACAATGTTAAAAATGTATATATGTGTATTTTTATTTATCCATATATATGTGTGTATTTACTTACGTAGGCATTAGAAATTTACAATATTAAAAATGTATATATGTGTAGTTTTATTTATCCATATATATGTGTGTATTTACTTACGTAGGATTTAGAAATTTACAATGTTAAAAATGTATATATGTGTATTTTATTTATCCATTTATATGTGTGTATTTACTTACGTAGGATTTAGAAATTTACAATGTTAAAAATGTATATATGTGTATTTTTATTTATCCATTTATATGTGTGTATTTACTTATGTAGGATTTAGAAATGTAAAATGTTAAAAATGTATATATGTGTTTTTATATCTAAAAGAAAAGACGAGAAAAAAAATCAAGCAGGGGTTTTCTGTGTTGTTTCAAGAGGTCAGGAACTAAAGATTAGAATTCCTGACCACAACTGATGCGAAAAACCCTCCTCCTAAAAAATGGCTCTGTTTGTCTCGTTCTTTACTTTTTCTGTTCATTTTTCAATTTTTTTTTTGTCTGTGTGTATTTACTTACGTAGGCATTAGAAATTTACAATGTTAAAAATGTATATATGTGTATTTTTATTCATCCATATATATGTGTGTATTTACTTACGTAGGCATTAGAAATTTACAATATTAAAAATGTATATATGTGTATTTTTATTCATCCATATATATGTGTGTATTTACTTACGTAGGATTTAGAAATTTACAATGTTAAAAATGTATATATGTGTTTTTATATCTAAAAGAAAAGACGAGAAAAAAAATCAAGCAGGGGTTTTCTGTGTTGTTTTAAGAGGTCTGGAACAAAATATTAGAATTCCTGACCACTACTGACGTGAAAACCTCTCCTTATGAAAAAAAATACCATTTGTCTTGTTTTTCAGTCATTCTTTTTTTTAAAGTAATTTTATTTTTTCATTTTACTATATATATGTGTTTCTATATGCCTATGTTTATCTATAAATGTATGTGTGTCTACGTGCGTGTGTGTGTGTACGTCTGTCTTTGTGTTTGTGAGTGTCTACGTGCGTGTTTGTGTCTACGTGCATGTGGATGTTTTTGTGTGTGTCTAAGTGCATGTAAGTGTATGTGTGTCTTTGTGTTTGTGAGTGTCTATGCGCGTGTGTGTTGTGTGTGTGTGTTTGCGAGTGTCTGCGTGAGTGTGTGTGGGTGTGTGTGCGTGGGTGGGTGTGTGTGTGTGTGTGTGTGTGTAATGCAACCACAAGGAGTCACAATCCAGTGAACACTTGTGTCGGTCCCAAGTCCGAATAAATGCAGAGGGGTTGTGTGAGAGTTAAAAACAAAATGAACATGTAAATCACAGAAATATAGATAGATAGACGGATGGATAGATAGATATGAACTGGAAACCTCAAATGAAAGTGGTAGAGAACAAGAGAGCAAAGATCCTTAGATTCCTGTATACTATTTCAGCCACTTGGTTATGGCGCTCCAAGTATGCTTTCCCGGCCAGCATCTTACACCCAGCAGTTATGTGCTGGATTGTTTCAGGCGCTTCTTTACACAGTCTACACCTTTGGTCTTGACTGGTGTGGTAGATCTAAGCCTCTATTGCTCTGGTGATCAGGGTTTGTTCCTGAGCTGCCAGGATGAGCGCTTCTGTGCGGTCCTGTAGGTCAGCCCTTTCTCGCCATTGGTTGGACTTGTTGATATCAGCCACTTCAGTTATGGTTCAGTGGTACATCCCATCCAGGGGCTTGTCCTCCCATGAGGATCTGTCCTCCAGCACCTCATCCTCTGTTGTCCATTGCCTGAGACATTCACTGTCAGTTGGGGCCTTGAGCTTGATGTATTCATGCATCTTGGATGTTTCATCCTGGATAGTGGCTTCAACACTCACTAGTCCTCAGCCTCCTTCCTTGTAGCTAGTATACAGTCTCAGGGTGCTGGATTTGGAATGGAACCCTCCATGTATGGTGAGGAGCATCCGTGTCTTATCATCCATGGTCTGCATCTCGTCCTTGAGGCTTGGAGTTTCCTACCCCAGCTGTGGTGGGACAGGATGAAAAGCAAACTGTTTGCCAAAAATCGCCAGGACATCATTTCCGGGTGAGCGTAACCACTGTTTGGTCTTTGTCTTCGCTGCTCCTGTCATTGAGTGTCCATTTTGCTAATGTCTAACTTAGTGTTCTCTGGTTTGGTTTTAAACATCCTAAGTATCTTACTGACATGCTGTCCATTAGACTTGATTCGTACAAATTCCAGATCATTACGGTTTACGGAAGTAAATAAAACTAAATCAAGAATATTTTGATTGAAAAACTGGTATTTTTGAAAGAAAAAAAAGTCCTGCATTTGTAAAAAGTGAGCGTTTCATGAAAAAACTTCAGTTTTTTTTATGGTTCTGATTTTTGTTTTATAAACCCACTCAAAAATAAACCCCTCCAGACTTTTTGTTGGCATATTCCGACATTTGGTTTTCCAACTAGAGATTGTTTGTCACATCTTTCTGCCTTTAAGCCCCTTTCACTACAAAAACACAACATCCTCACATCAGATTTGAGTCCCCGTGACTTTATTGTGCTTCCTATTTAAATGACATACCATTTTAGCCAGGGCGACATGATAGCGCCTCCCTCCCTGCTTTCCTGTACTCTTCATTTAAGCCTTCCAGTTGGAATATTTTATCATATTTTCCTAACAGTCATAGTTTGAATTATATGTCCACCAATGGAGAAACTGCAATTAGAATTCCACCTGAAAGACAGAAGGGGTTTGTTTAACCTGACATCAAATTAACCCAAGAAGGAGTTTACTTAATCGTTTAAGACCAAAGATAACCCGTGAGTCTTCGACCGTTTACGCAATCAATGTGAATGATTCAGGTGCAGCTGTTTACCGACATGCAATAATACAAACACAAAATGTGAATAACCACGCAAACTTGCTTTTCTGCGCTTCAGAATCAGCTGATTTACGTGGATTCCGTAAACACTTCACTATTAGAAAGTGTTGCATGTCTGCACAAGGCAGATGTTCTCTGCTTCAGATTCCATTGGAATAACGTGAGTTGCTCAAAAGGTCAAAGCTTACGACAGAAAGTGCTCCAACACAATGAGACACTGAGGTTCTCATCTGAACAGAACACTCCATGAGTCTGCCATGCCCTCTCTGGGTGGTCTGCGTGAGTGTGTGTGTGTGTATGTGTGTCTGTGTGTGTGTATGTGTGTGTGTGTATGTGTGTATGTGTATGTGTGCGTTTGTGTGTGTGTATGTGTATGTGTGCGTGTGTGTGTATGTGTATGTGTGCGTGTGTGTGTGTGTATGTGTGTGTGCGGGTGTGTATGTGTGTGTGTGTGTGTGTGTGTGTGTGTGTGTGGTGTATGTGTGTGTATGTGTGTGTATGTGTGTGTGTGGTGTATGTGTGTGTGTATGTGTGTCTGTGTGTGTGTATGTGTGTGTGTGTATGTGTGTATGTGTATGTGTGCGTTTGTGTGTGTGTATGTGTATGTGTGCGTGTGTGTGTGTGTGTATGTGTATGTGTGTGTGTGTGTGTGTGTGTGTGTGTGCGTGTGTGTGTGTGTGTGTGTGGGGGGGGTGTACGTGTGTGTGTATGTGTATGTCTGTGTGTGTGTGTGTGAATGTGTGTGTGTGTGTGAATGTGTGTGTGTGTGTGAATGTGTGTGTGTGTGTGTGTGTGAATGTGTGTGTGAATGTGTGTGTGTGTGTGTATCTGTGTGTGTGTGTGTGTGTGTGTGTGTGGTGTATGTATGTGTGTGTGTGTGTATGTGTGTGTATGTGTGTGTGTGTGTGTGGGTGTGTATGTGTGTGTGTGTGTGTGTGTGTGTGGTGTATGTGTGTGTGTGTGTGGGGGGGGTGTCTTACTTTTCTTTCTTCTTCAGCAGAGTCTGGGCTTCGTCCAGTCGCGTCTGGATCTTCTCGACACGCTCGTCTGCATCTTTGGACGAACTGTCCAGCTTCTTTTCCAGGAGGCTGAGACGGACACTTGCCTCACTCAGCTCCTCCCCCTAGAGTTTCAAAACTATTTTAATGCTTTGCTGAAGTTCTCAGCTCCTGAAAGTTTGAAGTGTGTGTTTGTTTTAATGGACAGCTGCTGCACATGCTCACTTTGATCTTTAGAGACTTCTTCAGCTCCTTGATGACCGTCTCTCTGTCCTCCAGCTTCAGGCCCAGTCCCTCTGCATCTGTGATTTCTGCTCGCAGGGCGGCGGCTTGCAGCTCCACGGGGGGCGGCTTCTGGTGAGCATCGTCTCATATGAGTTCAAACGTGACAGGGTGAAGATCACAGGGTGGGCGGGAGATCTGCATTACACCTCACCGTCATCTGAGGCTTCTCTGAGTCGTACTCGCCTTCCTGCATGGCTGTGGCCATCTTGTTCATGGTTGCTATGACGATGTTACAGGACTGCCGCAGACACTCGTAGGTGCTGGCGCCCTGAGATCCGTACACCTGAAAGTGAAGGAGGGATCATTTTATAAGACGTGTGAAACAACTCTGGAATCAAAGCACCCCCACCACTCTACAAGGAGCATTAAGTTGTGTGTGTTCTTTATGTGCGTACACATGAATTTTTAAATGATGATCCTGGATGATCTAACGTGCACGTATTGCCGTCAGTCGTGCACGTGTGTACCTGCTCTGTGGCCTTGAGGGCCACGTCCTCCAGTTTGATGGCTGACAGCCCCTCCTGCTCCCCTAGCGGTGACATCATCTGCGCTCCTGCCGCTGCCACCTCCTGCAGCACAGCCACCACCCAGGTCAGGTGTTTCCTGCAGTCTGAGAGCGCGTCCGACACCTGTAGAAAGCGGGGGCTCTATCAGCATTTTTTTAGGGTGGTTTCCGGCTGGCAGAGGGAGTCATTGCCATTCCACCTGCGTCCCAAAGTTGAGCGCTGCTGGAATGCCTGGAGCGTCAGTTCCTGGCATCCTGCGGCGAATCTTCTTGCAGAACTGCCTGATGTCACTGCAGGACGTCTCCAGGTCCTTCAACAGCACAGCTAGCTCCGCCTTCTCTTGACCGGCGTGCAAGAAGGCTCGAAGACGCCCCACCTCCACCGCCATGCAGTTCAGAGCACTCTGAGTAAACTGTAGAGCAGCAGACGTTAGCCTCAGAGCACACGTATATTTCCCAGACTGCAGTGCAGCTCCTACCCTGATGTGGTCGGCCAGCTGCATGGTGCAGTCCTCTGTCTGATCTGCCAGGTGTATACTGTACAGGTGCTGCAGAGGGACACATGTCAGGAACAACACTTCCATCTGTGTGTATGTGGCGGGTCTGTGTACCTGGTAGTACTTAATGGCCTTGGTGAGCGGCTCCACGTGCACCGTTTCATCCAGCTGGTCTTTGTGCAGCAGGTCGATCAGGAAGTCCAGGGAGCGCTCGTGCACACTCATCTCAGGGTACAGAGAGCCCACCTTTTTGTAGACATCTACACTGCACTGAGACAGAGCTCTGATGCAAGCACACAAACACACACAAACATACACAAACACACACACACATATACGTTCATAGTTTGCACTTTAAATTTAGATCGATTCCAAAACAATACAACCGCAATTAACAATTTTAACTGCACCTTTTATTACACAATTACACACAC
Source organism: Oryzias celebensis (assembly GCA_014656515.1). NCBI lineage: Eukaryota > Metazoa > Chordata > Actinopteri > Beloniformes > Adrianichthyidae > Oryzias > Oryzias celebensis. The sequence continues at coordinate 31,642,885 of BNCR01000005.1, read as the reverse complement.
CCTTTACACCTCAGCAAATACATCCCAACACACACACACACACACACACACACACACACACACATTACAGAAGGAAGGTGGGACCTCTGATCTTCTGTCCCTTACTCCATCCTGGCGGAGGGAACAAGGCCCTCAGCAACAGCGGCCATGTCTCTTGGGTGCAGGCCTACGGATCCCTTAGTCCTCTGGCAAGACCATGAGCAGGGGATCACATCCTATCAGAGCCTGGGGGTGTCCATGGCTCTATGGTGCAGGTTCTGGTCCTTGCCTTTGGGCGCCGGGCCTCTCCAAAATTCAACCATTGGGTGAGCCCGATCCGGCTGTGTTAACAACACTCTTCAGGGCCCCCACTTCTCTTGGTTGTCCCTCTCCAAGGTGGGGTGGCTGGCCCCTGCCGGGCGCTCTACTGGATCTCCAGCGGGGTGGGTGAGCGGTTGCCTAGAGCTTGAGGGTGGGTCTCCCATGGGGGGGCCCTGGCTGGTACCCAGTCTGGGGTGGGGATGTTCAGAGCTCCTGGGTGGTGATGGGTTGCTTGTCTGGGGTGGGGGTGCTTTCGGGGGGGGTCTGCTCTAGCCTAAGCTACAAAAGGTCTAACACAAGAGGCTCTCAGTTCATATGTTTGCTCAGCGGTTGGAGAGGACAAGTTTAAAAAAAAACAATATAGCTGAGCATCACAAGTCACAGAAACATGAAAAACAAACTCAACATGAATGTGTCAATTGATGCACTTCAACCTGGAAGGGCTTTCATTTTACAAAAAAGGTGTGTGTGTTTGTACAGTAAGTGTGTGCGTGTGTGCTTAGTGTGTGTTGGATCTTACAGCTCATATTTGTGCAGCGTGGCCTGCAGCAGACTCAGAGAGTAGACCAGACCTGCAGCAAAACTCAGCTGCTCCCCAACAGATCCTCTCATGCCGACCCGCTCCACACATCCTTCACTTAGATCGAACTTCTCCTCAGCCTGTTTACTGATCAGCTCCGCCTACGCACACACACAAACACACACAGACAAGCATATGCAGAAGTTTCACTCATGTCTTACTCACACAGACACACAAAGACCAAGCCTCTGCCTCAGAGAGCTGATTTGAAAGGATTGTTACACTTTTTTAATCCTAAAGGAATCAGCTGGTGGTTCACAGCATCACAGTCATAAGCAGAATTACAGATTAAAAACAGCTGTTAATAAAACAGGTAGAAGATGCAGTTTAAGTTGTGGTCACATGCACCCGTATTGGTGCTGTGGGCTTTGTGGTTGTGCTGGTCCATGGAGGGTCATAGAGAGGAGTGGCTGCACCTTAAGCGGAGCACAGGTGTGTCTTGCAGTTCCCTTGATATTCATGCAGCCATCCCAACGGAAATAAGGAAAATGTACCGTTCCACTGTTGTGTGTGTGGTAAGTGTACGTGAAGTATCTGTAAGGCAAAAGTAAGTTACTAATGCTTGCTTGCTTGCGACGTCATCATTTACACGTGATACTGTCGCCACAATCTAATCAGGGCAAGTACAGACCCCCTATTGACTGCTCGCAAATGCTGCATGCATAGGGTATACATGTGATACATAGGTGCACACTCTGTGTGCATAAACTACACTCTGTCTAATTTCTTCATTTCTATCAGTCAGACTGCACACAAGGAGCAAGCACTTCTCACATGAACATAACTAACAGGTTCCTTGTGCAGTGTGCAGGGTCTGGGAGGGTTAAAAGTGAAAAATCTGTCTGCGTCTTTCTTACTTTGCCCTTACTTACCCCTGTGTTAAGTGTTCACAGCAACCTGTCACCCACAGCATGCCTGTAGAAAACATGTGCATGAATAGTTTCACTCTCTAGGTACATGAAGCGGTCTACGACCTTTATATTTGGTGCAGGTCGCCGTCTGCCCACAGACAGCCGTATCCACCTGTAAGGGCATTTGGGACGAAGGCTTTGGACACAGAAACGTTTGGCTCACTCAAACATTTAAACACTCAAAGAGGAGGTGTAGTGTGTGACCATGTCAAATAAAAGAGTAGCTCAAAGGGTGAAGGCAGGAGGACCAGCTGCACACCAAAGCTGCCATTTACTTTAGGGGGAGAGGGCTGACATGAGTGTGCTCATCCTCACAGCTGCAGAGAAAAACTGAGTCTGACTGGAGAAAGGAAGCAGCTGGGAAGCAGGAACAAAGGTCTTCTGTTCAGCTCTTCTGGTCAGGTGGGGTGCAGGCTACCTCTGCTTACCTTGCAGGTGAGTCTCGGGATGAGCAGCAGCACCAGGATGCAGTCGTGATCTCCTCCGTGACGCAGGAAGGACTCGGGCATGAAGGAAGTCAGAAGAGAGACCTGCCTGTTGGCCTGAGCCACTTCCATCTTCCTCAGCTCCATCTCAATGGCCTGAAAACACACACAGAGCCCATTAAAGCTGCTGTGGATCCCACATCTTTAAATCAAAGCAACCTCTGACAAGTGCGGTTGGCTCACCTTTGCGTAGGCCTTGGTCTCTGCAAACTTGATCTTGAAGTCAAACATGTCAGCAGGCGGCTGCTGCTGCAGCTCCGCTGAAGCCTCCTGCTGGCTGGTCAGCTCCCGGTTCAGCTCCTGCACAGACAGGGTTTCCTATCAGAACCGACTCCTGCACTGGAACGGGGCAGAGGGAGCAGCGAGGGTCAAAGGGGCACCTGTAGGTGAGCCGTGAGCTCGCGGTACTTGTTGATGGTCTGCTGGTAATCAGCCACTGTCTCCTGTGCGGCCTCCACCCGTTTCTCCGCCTCCCGGACCCGAGCCGCCCCCAGATCCAGCATCTCCCTGAGCTCCAGCTCTGTCTCTCTGGCGTTTTCCTGCAGCTCGTCGTTCATCTCGTTTATAGCTTCCTGTCACATGTGACAATGAGATTGACTAAAACCTCGGTTTTTCTTTTTCTGGTGGAACCACAGTTTTCCAGCTCCTGGTCTGACTTTACAAACACTAAATCATGGTCTTGCAGAAAACCTCCTTCACTGTTTCTGCCATTCACAACCCTTTTGTCTGCTTCAGCATTTCTGTGCCGTAAGGTTCCAGCTGAAGAAAACGCTGGTGTGATGGTTTACCAGTTTGTCTCCCGGTCACTAGAGGGCGGCGTGCACATACTGAGAGAACAGCAGAATGATTCTTCAAATGGGTTCTCTATGAGGGAAGATGATTGTCAACATGAAACGTATTTAAAAGACAAAGTTGTCTTCATGAAGACAAAGTTGTCTTCATGAAGACAAAGTTGAGACAACCTCAAAATGCTTCACAAAATTAAAAAAAAATCAGACTGAGCTTTGTTAGTTATGATTGTTAAATTCTTCTTCAGTCCAGGTTAGTTTACAGTCAGATTACTTTAACAACTTTATGACAGTTTCTATAAGACCAGCAGACTTCATAGAAGTGTGTACCGTTTATCTATTTATATTCATGTGTGTGTAAATTCTCACCAGGTCGGTCACCGTCTCCCTCAGCTCCCTGACCTTCTCCTCCAGGTCCAGGCTCCTCTCAGTCAGTGTCTCCACCATCTCCTCAGCACCCAAAGCTGCATCCACCTGGAAGACCAGAGCTCCTCAAATGTTCTGCTTTCAGAATGATTTGATTATTTGTTGTGGAACACGGACACCGACTCTGACCTGTTCCTTCAGCTCATCAATGGTCTTCTCGGCTGCACTCATCTCCTCCTGCAGCTTTTCTTTCTGCCCCCTCAGAGAGTCAAGCTCCATGTTCTTCTTCTCCATCTGCTTCTGCAGCTTGACGTGTTCCTGCTTCTCTGAGGCGGATAAGTCTCGCATCCTGACCCACAGCAGAGAACCAGAGCACGCTCGAGCACCAAAGCCAGAGTTTTCCAAGAGTCCACAGTGCAGCAGAGACCCACCTGACCAGAGCTTCCTTCAGCCGGCCATTTTGCTCCTCCAGCTGCTTGACGTGGAAACTGGAGGCTGCTCCATCCGACCCTGACACAAACACAAGTGAGCTGTGCTGTGGGGTGGAGCTTGGTTTGGAACATCTGTGAATCTCTCAGCACCCTCCCCTTGCCCAGGTTTCTTACCTTTCTCTTCAATTTCATGTTTCAGGATCTCCAGGTCCATTGTGAGCTCCTCCACTCGCTCCTTTAGGGAGTCCACCTCTAGCTGCAGAGACTCCGCCCTCTCCTCTGCCATCTCCTTGTCCAGTGTGGCCATCTCGATGGCGTCTGCCGTGTCGGACATCTCCTCCGTGTAGCGTTCTTTGGCCTCAAGAGCTTCTTTAGCCTCCTGCAGTACAGGGGCTCTTGATCTTCATCTTGTTTGTTACCCTGACCTTTATCTTCACTCATCATCCAGCAACCCTGAACCTTCAACTACTTACCCTCTTGGCCTCCTTCAGCTGTTTCTGCAGCTCGGCCTGCTGTTCCTGCATCTTGGTCTTCCACTCCTGCAGCTGCTCCAACTGGATCTTGTGCTTCTCCAACTCCTTCAGCTTGGCCTTGTCCTCAGTCCGCTTCATCTTCAGTGTCTCCAGCTTCTCCTCCAGGTCCTTCACTTGAGCTCGCAGTGTCTCTTCCTCCTGGACAGGAAGAAATCATAAAATACTTGGTGAAGAGAACATGTGATGTTTAGGACATTTCTGCACATCAGAAATCATGCAAACACACATCAGTGTGAAACACTTTATTTATACACTTTTATTAATACACTGCAACACACATCAGTAAGGCCCCTCCCTCTTTGTGACAGTCCCATCAACAGGCTTTAACGGGGAGGAAAGCTGGTGACTACATTGTGTTAAATTGTCATGCTGTGTTATTTTGCTTGCTTAGTATTGTTGCTGCTTATCATTTTGTATAGTTGTTGTGCAGAATGGTACTGAAGTGTCATATTGCTGTGAAGTAGTTTTGTGTTGTATTGTGCTGTGTAGTATTGTGGTGTCGTTTTGTTGTGTTGGGCAGTATTTTTATGCTGTATTGTTGTGCTGTCGGGTTGGCGTGCTCCGTTGCATTGTTGCATAGTGCTGTGATGTTGGGCTGTCATCATCAGGTCAGCTGACCTTGCTGGGGGGACTGCTGTGTTTCCTGGAGAGTGCAGGGTGGGGATGAGCGGAGCCACCAGGGGAGTCTGCGCGGGTGTGCTGGCCTCACTGCTGCTCATCTCCCCTGTGGAGGCTGAAGCCGAGCCGGATGCAGCTCCCCTTCCTGTGCCTCCTGTGGGCCGGCTGGGCTGCTGGTAGAACCAGAAAAGTCACATCTGGAGCAAAGGCCCACACAGACATTAGTGATGGAGGTTGGGTTGGTGGAATGGACTGAACCATATTTTCTGCACTACAGAGCGCACCGGATAATAAGGCACATTGTCAATGGATGTTTTATTTTAGAACTTATGTCATGTATAAGACGCATTAAACAAAGCAAAGAGTCAGAGATAAGTTCATGAGTCAGTCAGACTTTAATAACTGCATTCACAGTAAGTATGACGCTTGTTTGTAACACGCTACACGTTAGCCATGTTAGAAACGTTAGCTGCGTTAGTGTATTGAAAATACCAGTAACTCCCAACCTTGTTAGTAACGTAACAAACCACACCGCTACACATTAGAGTATCTGCAATAACACAAAACCTTTTATCGGAGTAGAATTAGTCCATATATAAGGCGCTCCAGATTATAAGGCACACTGTCATTTAATGAAAAAAATGAGGGCTTTTCAGTGCACCTTACACTGAAGAAAATACAGTACATGAGAAATGGACCGAGTGAGTGTTACGTCACCCACAGGAACTGGTTGACCTCTGGCTCCAGTCTAATGAAGTCCATTCAGTTGTAATTTTATTTGCATTATGGACATCGCCATCTTCAGAAATCAACAGTAGTAGTGATTGGTTCGGATCGGTCTGAGTCAATGCTTCTATGGCAACTGTTCTCGCCAATCAGGAGTCAGCTTGTTGGAAGGCCACACCCCTGCCACTGAAAGCAGGCTGCAAAAAATCTGTCACACAAACGTTTTGAATGTTTGAGGTGGGGGCAGCAAGCACCACATTCTTTCATTGAGGCATCTGATTGGTCAGGTAATAACTTGAAGAACTTGAAAAACAGAAAATATATATCATGAAAAAAATGAGGATTATCAAGAACGTGTTAAGAAAAGGTGTCAGTGATGATCATTCTGACAAACAGAATGACTGAGTAATAGCTGTTTATTCTTCTATAAACGTCTATGGGATTTCCTGTTTGGAATGCCAGGAGGGCGGGGCCACTCAGTCCAGTTCTCATATACAGTCATTGGTTTAGGGTTAGATTCTGGAATGGAACTCTGTGAGGATTTGACTTTGACATGAAGTCAATGGAAACAGAGAAAGCGCATGTGCAAAAATAAAAAGTGTGAAAACATTTTTATAAGTGCCAGACTGAATCAACACCCAGATGGTCACACAGAGGTACATGTGGACTGGACCCGGGCTCACCTTAGGCCTCCTGGCCGTGGTCTAAGGAGTGAGGAAGAGAAATGAAGGAGCACGGGCAGCAGGAGGGGTCAAAGGGCCGGACAGAGGAGGCGGAAAAAGGAAACAAGGAGAAGGAGTTAGAAGTTCAACGTGATGGTAGATCACTTAGCAAAGAAACCCGCCATGAGTAAAGCAGCATGAGCAAGCCTCCCTGAAAATGTTTCTAGAACAAGAAAACCAAAGTCTCTCAATGTAACAACAGCTGCCTCTGGTGCTGTGACCATGACTGGTACCACCACCAAGACCCCAATCTCCTCTCTGTGTCTGGATCCAGTCTAGCTCTGCTTCACTCAGGATGGAGATTCCAGATGACAAACACTTCCTGACTCTGAGGTAGAAGCACGTGCAGGACACCTTTAAAAAACTACTTATTTTTACTAAAGAATCAAATTTTTACATAAATGTTAGGGGTGTAACAATGAATTCATTTATTTTCCTACGATCCAATCAGATCGATCTGTCTGAGGCAAGTAGTTGATTGAATCAAATTGAGCTGACCCATATCATTATAAAATCATTTCAAAATGTAATAAATCGATTTTGATGATAACTGGAAAATATCACGAGGACAAGGTAAAATATACCAAGTCCATCACAGTGGACAACACGCAAAAGATCAACCATCATTACAGTCTAGTGTGTGGAAACAGTGAATTTAGCAAAGTCATGTGACCATACAGTATATAATGTTCTAATATATGGAAAACAACTGAGCTGAACTTTATCAAACTAAAATGTAGTGAACGGATTTGACATTCATTCTTGTCAACCTGTTTGTTTGTAGACTTTTAAATTACCGTTGACAATATTGCAAGAAATACAAGGAATCTGGAAAACGTCCCCTGCACTGTCAGTACCAGGTATTTATTTCTGAGTCACACTGGTTGAAGTTTTGGCTAAAGATGCCCTTGGATCAGTTTTAGGTCAGTGACTCGGATCGTTTAAAATGAACCAATATTGACTATGAATCGTATCAGCAACCTCAGATTATGATATGAATTGAATCACTAAAATGAATTCTAACACTCTCAGTAAATGTGTTGATCAAACCCTACAAGGGTCCATTTTAAAGGTGTGCTTTATTCATTTTATGAAAGAGAAAACACAAATAACTTAACTGCAACAGAGTCTGCCTTAGTCTAATTCTGGGACAAACTTGACTCTTGTATCTTCTGATTCAGGTAACTACAACCAGATAGAGCAAAGCTCAACACCTGCCGTGAAGGCTTGACATTTCCCACCTCCGGCCTACATTCCTCGTTTAAATCTCTTGGCTTTAGTTCTCACCAAAGCAAATTATTCATCTCCATCTACAGCTCCCCTCTGCATCTTACTCACTCCATCCACTCTCATGTCCTTCTTCTCTACATCCATGAACCTCCTCTTTGATTTTCTTCTCTTTCCTAGTAGCTCTCAGCTCAACATCCGTTTACCAACATCGTCACTGTTCCTCTCAAACCATCTCAATCTGTTCCTCTGATGGATTCATTCCTGATGCATCCTCATCACCAAAGAGAACCTCAACATCTTCATCTCTGCTTCCTCCAGCTCTCTCTCCTGTCTCTCCATCAGAGTCTCTAACCAACAGCATGGCTACTCTCTCCACAGTCTTCAACACCTTTCCTTTCATTCTTGATGACACATTTTAGTCACACATAACACACCTTTCCAGCTCTTTTCCCAAACTCTCTGTTGTTCTTAAAGTCCTCCATCTTATTCCCCTCAGCTCCCTGTCACCTCACTATTCCTCTTGAGTTCCTCTCATATACACACAAATACTCTCACCGTCCTTTTTCTTCTTTCCAGAGCAAACTCCCACCTTTCTAGATGTTCCTCCACCTGCTCACTACAGGCCACAATGTCATCTGCAAACATCATGATCCATGGAGATTCCTGTTTAACCTTGACTGTCAGTCTGTCCATCACCACAGAAACAAAAAGGAGCTCAAAGATAATCCTTGATGTTATCCCACCTCCACCTTCAACTCCTCTGTCACACCTACAGAACATCTCACCAATCATGATATTCACTATGATAGGTATTATAGGGTTCTGTGTGTGAGCAGACTTTTTCTGTTGAAAATGTTGATCTGCAATGTTTCCTCCTTCTTTTCCTCTGCTGTTCATCTAAGTAGTTATTGTTCCTGATTGGATCAGAGCCAGACCAGAGTAAGCAGATGGATCCAATAAGAGCAGAGACCCAAATAAAGCCAAATACTGTGCTACCAGAGCAGACACGTTTCTGCCACATCTGAAGCCGCGGTTCCGGTGATGAGGGCAAACAAATACTACAGCTCCATTCACAGCAAACCATAGAAGAGAAATCATGAATTTAAATCAAATAAACATGAAGGAAAGCGGAGCCGAGGCGTTCAAGTGTCATAGAGGAGAGGAAAAACGGCCATTCCAGATAAAAAAAAGAAGGAAGCACTAAGCATTAGCATAACAACAGCTGCAACAGCAAGTCATGACAGAGTAGAAGAAGAAGCCAGCAGCAAAGCAGGATCACAGGGAGTTCTGTACCTTCCGGGGGACTGGAGTCTGTCTCATCATGTTTGTAGGAGAGAATGTACACACACACAGAGGAAACAGGTAAAACGGTCCGTACAGACAGACAGAATCAAGCAGGAAGACCCTCAGCTGGGGGGCTCCAGTGATGCAAATGGCTACAATGAGTCCCAATCCCCCCTCCCTGTCAGTCTCCTCGTTGCACTGTCGTCTTCCTTCACATCCCGTTTTTCTCAGAATCCGTCCCTCAGTCTTCGTCTGGTTCATCCAGCATCAGGTCTGCTGCAGGAGACGCCTCAGCTGCCTGACCTGCCCCCCCCGCCTCATGATTGTGTAGTGTCAGCCCAGCCAAAGCCCTGCTCTTGCATTACATCACTGCGCGCCCTCCCCGCCTCCGTGCTGCTCATCCACAGATAGGGAGGGAGAGGCGGCGGCGCGTGGACCAAGAGACTGAGAGACGGAACATGGTGGTGCTGTGAACCGCGGGGTGGGGGGGTGAGCGGCAACACTGATGCGAGGTCTGGTCTCCTAGCAACCCTGGATTCCTTAAAAATGAGCGTGCACGTTTGTGATGCAGCTGCACAGACACAGACTAAAGCGACCAAAGCTGTCGGGGAAGTCTGTGACAGACACGTGGGGGCGCCTTTAAATGTGTGTGTGTGTGTGGGGGGGGGCACTCAGCTGTGAAATGCTGAACATATCAGCTGTGTACACATCTGCTGTCAGGAAATGTTCATTTACAGTTGATGGTAGCTCATGATCCCCCCTGCTCCTCCTCATGTTGCAGCAGCAGCCCCCCCACCCCAATTGACACCCACACTGCAATCCCCCAGATTAATATAAGTGATTGAAGAAGTGAAAGCTTTGAGTCACAGCGGAGGGGGATCCATTACAGAGAAATGCTGGGAAATCTGTCCTGATCAATTAATAATCCCATCTTTGAGTGATATCCCTGTGCGCCCCCACCTCACAGACTAAATGATGCTCTGGGAACAGTGGAGCCAGCGAGGAAGAGGAAGGAGAAGAAAGTGAGGATGAAGAAGAGAATACAAAAGGGTTGATAAATGGAGGATTGTTGGGTGGTGGTGGATCTGGTTTCTCAGTACAGCATTGTTTGTTTCTGCAACTCCAGGAGCACAAAAACGATCACATTTCAGGTCAGGAGGCATTGGACTTTATGAGTAATGTAGTCACAACTGCCCCTACGGGTAGATATGAGCTGTCTGTGGGTAAAAATGGGCAAATCTGTGCAGGGCACACAGGAAATCTTAAGTGTAGACCGCTTGGTGAGTCCACAGAGCAAAAATGTTCATGCACATTTTTCTATGGGTATGCTGCAGGTATCAGGTTAAAGTGAAAACTTAAGCAACACATCAGAGTAAAGTAGGTGAAGCGCAGGCATGTCTTGCATTTTTTTTTCATTTTTCTACCCCCCAAATGCTGCGCACTGCAAAGGACCCTGTTAGTGCAGTTGAAGAGCAAGATGCGTGCTCTTCACATGGCTACTGCGTGCAGCCTGACTGTTAGAAATGAAAAAAAAATTAGACAATCAGAGCATGATTTGTGTGCGTCCTACAGGCATTTACGTATCACGTGCACATCCTGTATGTGCAGCATTTGCGTGTGGTCAGTCACATCACTCACATCTTACTCGTGACTAGACTGTAACGTAAGGACACTGAAAAAGGCCATCACCCTCAGCTCATAAGTGTGTGTAACTTCCAATAATTTATTCTTACAAATATTTCATGAAACACTTACCACACTCACTACAATTGTACATTCCATCTTCTCTACTTCCCTTGCAGCAGCCTTAAGGAAACAGTAAACCACACCTGCAATCTCTCTAAGAGCCGGAAACCCCCAAAACCTGCAGCACCCATATGGGCTAACCCTCCCATATGGGTGCATGTGAATGAGGCATAAGGAATCCGAGCTCGCACAGCTTTGGGAATCCAGCAAAGGAGCTCTTCTAGCTACTGCATAAACAAAGCTACATGCCTACTTCTACATCAGTTATGGGCAAAGTGTTACCAGGTCACAAATCAGATTGTATTGAGTCCCTTTTAATAAGTTTAGCTCAGGGGTTGGCAACCCCTAGTGCTCAAAGAGCCATTTGAACCGGCTTCTGACAGACCAAAACCCAATTAGAACTGCAAAGTTCCACTTCACCATTTGCAGAAATACACTTTTTTGTTTTTGGCCAATAAGCCTTATATATGTAAAATGTTGATTTTAAATATTTACAATATGAATTACAACAGTATTTTATTTTTCTATTTTTATAATAATTGTATTATATTTAACTTTAGACAGCAGCACATAAAAGTTCCTTTCAAATTGAAATATATCTTGTGTCAAATAACTAGCTAACCTATACATTTTTAAAACATTTTCTTTAAAACAGAGAGCCACAATAGAGGGATAAAAGACCGCCACGTTGCTCTGGAGCCTTAGGATGCAAACTCCTGGTTTAGCTACAAAACTCAAGAACGTTTAAATTCCACTGCATACATTTTATTTCTGATAAAGGAAAGAGTAATCCAGGAACACTGTCTGTTGAGTCACTAAAAATAAAGGGCAGAAAGCTAGAGTGAAGATGGCGGCAAAGCTTTCTCATGATCAATGGTGAGATGTAGAAAGAGGTGCCTCACAACAGGAACTCTGAAGCAACTAAGACTGAAGTTCTCAGCAGCACGTCTCCTACTTTCTTATCTCCCAACTCAGTAAAAAAGTGTGTTCAAACTCTTTATGTATTAGTCTTAACTGTAAATTGATTTGGTGCCTGTCTTGATAATCAGACGTATGTCTTAAACTTCTGCTTGAGCCTAGATAATTAAATGCACTATTATAACACACTGGTTTTAATACTATGAAACATGAAATCATTGGACCATCAAGTTCAGTCCATACTTGGGTCAGATCTTTTCTTGAAGGGGGGACATTCCACTAATGGTAATAAATCTTAAAGAGTTGCAATGTTCTGTGAAGTACCCATTTGACTTCATATGAGAACAGGACTGAGCGAACCCTTTCCCCTAGCATTCCAAATAGGAAGTATCCGCTGGCTCCAAGAAGCCAAAATTCCATGGACTTGTTTAGAGAAATAAACAGCTATTACTCATTCTATTTATCAGAATAATCATTCTTGCTCTGATACCTTTTTTAACATTTTCCTGATAATTCAATTTTTTTTCGTCACAACATTTTTTTCTGGAGTTCAAGCTATTAAAGTTATAAACTGACAAATCAGATAATTAAATAAAAGTATGTGGTCTTACATCCAACGTTTGAAAAGTTTAAAATGAAAGATTTAGTCTGCTTTCAAGTGTTAGAAGTGTGGCCTTCCAAAAAACTCACTCCTGACTGGATAGATTGGTTGCCATAGAAACATTGACTCAGACCAACTTAAACCAATCACTGCACACCAACATTTGGCTCCAACATGGCAGTGTCTGTACCCCAGAAAATGATGACCAAGTTGACTTAATTTGGTTGGAGATGGAAGTAAGTCATTTTCTATGGGTGACATCACACTCACTCTGTCCAGTTCTCTTACACAGTCCGTCAGAGTACCTCAGATTTCAATTTATGGACCTCTGCTGTTTAACTTGTGATGTTTCCAGATGGATGAATGCTTTTTGACGCCACCTACACTCAGCTGGATCTTTGTTTTATAGTGATACAATAATGTTTGGTGCCAATGCTGCAAAAACCTTTTTGAGCCTCTGAAAAGCTCCTTGGTTGACCTCCGAAAGCTTACGTACAGTTATTGCAGCCTCCAGCTTCATGTTCAAAGCCCCTCATGATGATTGAATACAAGAGTCAAATAGGATCTGACAAAAAAATCAATACTGTACAGCCTCACTTCAGCTAAGTCTGACATTTACCAAAGGGAAAAATGCCTGCATTCACAATGGCCACATGTGATCATCGTTGAAAATGTAACTTGTTGCTGCTGAAAGCTCTCTAAGGGCTATTAAAAAAAAATGGTTCAAGTAAGCATTTTGTTGAAAATTTCTGATGTCGTTTTCCTGCTCTCTTTCATTCTTAGGTTCATATTTGTCTCCTAACATATCAGGCTTTCGTCAAAGAGCTTGCTCCAAGTTCACGTTTCCATTTCTCCCTTTATTTTCTTTGTTCTGCAACAAACCTTCAGCAATTCAGTTTAGTCAATTTGTTTCCCCGAACCACACAACATCACCTCCTGATTTAACCCAGGAAATTATATAACACAACTGAGTGACGCTGTGGGGCATGTTTGCAACAGAAGACAACTGAGTGAGGATGGACCTAACACGACTGCTTATGTGATCGCAGACATAAGCCTGGACATGAACTCTGAAATTATGTGGATGTAAGTGCTGGCGTAAAAGTGAACATGGATGGACATGAATTGAAACATGAGTTGGTCAGACTTACAGTAAGGCAAAATATATTTGTCAGTCAATGACTCTTCAAGTTGTACCACTTAAAAAAGAGGTGTGTAATGTTCATCTTAGATAGACTTCAACTGTTAGTGACTGAATGTAAAAATATAGACCCAGGTAACCAATTTTTTTTTTTTATTTACAAAGAATTTATATGTACAACAGAGCAGAAAATAAGTTTTTATTCTACAAACAAACAGTAATTCTGTTCCTCACAGACCTGTTACTTCTTCTATGAAAAGTTCTTATATTTTCTCCACTGTAATCTGTATTAATGGTTCCTGATTGAACTGGTTATCTGTATAGTATAGTTTCAGGTGTGCTCCAAAGTTGCCCTTGCTTGAAACAGTAAACATTCATTGTCCACCATCCAGCTCCACCTCCAACCACCAGAGGGAGCTCTCGCTGGAGTACTAAGTGCATCTGCTTCCTCACTCCAATTCCTATCAGACCTTGCTCTGTGATCACTTCCTCACCGGCTGCTTTCCTTCATCATCATCACCACATTGTACATACAGACCACAGACCTCTGCTCCATCCAAAGTCTGCCTGGTTTTTGACCACACCTTGCCTTGCTCTTGTCTGTTTTGATTATCCTTCAGTTTTTTTGCACATGGATCCAAACCTCTCTGCCTCCTCATCATGTTCATACCCGTCTAAAGTTTGTCAGAGACCATCTAGATGATCCAGAGGAGGATTGGAATAATGCCATATGGTCAGATGAAACCAAAATAGAACTCTATGGTATAAATGCCACTCACCGTGTTTGAGGGAGAAGAATACTGAGGTGCATCCTAAAAACATTATACCCACTATGAAGCACAGGGGTGGAAGCATCATGCTTTGCGGAGCTGCTTTTCAGCAAAGGGGACAGGACAACTGATCCATGCAAAGAAAAGGATGAATGTATGAGGAGGCAAAATCTCCTTCCACCCTTCCTCATTTCATCATTGGAGATGAAATGCGGCTGAATCTTCTGGCATGACATTGATAATTAACACGTCTTCCACAATAGGAAGGAGCAGCAACGTCAAAAAAGAAAATCAAGTGTTGTAGCCAATGTCTGTCCTCAGTCCAATTCAGAATCTGTGGAGGAAGTTGAAATGATTGGTTTTTCAGGGACAGCTTATAAACACTGCAGCTCTGGAGAAGATCAGCATGGAAGAATGGACCGAAATAGCAGCTATTGTGGAAACCTGGATAAAGACCTACGGGAAATGCTTGACCTCTGTCATTGCCGGCTACGGTTACATTACAACGCACTCGGGAAACTTTTTTTTTTTTTTTTTTTTACCAAATACTTATTTTCTCTTTAAAAATAAAACAATGCGATTTCCTGGATTCTTTTTTACATTCTGTCTCTCACAGTCAGAGTGTACTGTATTTATGATGAACGTTACAGAACAAACTCATGTTGTTAAGTGAAACAACAAGCAGAATCCGTGACTGATAAATACTTCTTTGCTGTACTGAAAGTGCCAACATGAATTTTGCCATAAGGGCGGACATGAACAGGGTTGTGAGATGAATTCTGACAGGATCGCTGACTTCAATGCTAACATAAACACTAACATAAGGGCTGACATGAGCGTAGCACTTAGGCAGACAGTTGCACAGACTTGAGCATTTTACATTAACACAGAAACAAGCTTACAGGAACACAGAATTTAGCGAGTTGACAGCAGAGCAAGCTAAAAAACCTTGATGACGTCATCTTTGACACAAAGACCTGAGCACCGAGGAATCGTTGGTAAATGCAGATGCAGGCCTGTTGCCATGCAGCGCGCAACCAAACACTTTAATGTGATTACCATAACATTAAAACAGAACTAAGGTGAGAGAAACATGCAGCACCTTTTTGAGCTTCACTCCTCGCTGCGTGGTCAAGGGGGTGGAGGATAGGAGGAAGGGGGAAAGTCTGTCAGAGACATGCTGGATAGGATAGGGGGTGGTGGGGGGTTCTCCGTGAATGTTTTAGCTAAATCAGGGCTGCTCAGTTCTGGTCCTTAAGATGTATCACCTTGCCTGTTTTCAACTTGTCCCGACTCCTGCTGCTGATTACCTGGATCAGGTGTGCTTTGTCAATCAGAATCTGAATCAGGGTAAAGGGAGCACTAGAAAACGGGAAGGGTGGTAAATCTTAAGAAGCAGAATCAAGAAGCCCTAAGAAATGAAACCAGTAGTCATTACGTTTACATATTTTTCTAAAGTTGACATTTATGCTTTCTCTTGATTTTCGTTATACAGTTGAGTCACACAGCAGTAGTTATTGTTAGTAAACACTGTCCTCTGCTGGACAATCCACAAACTACTATTACTATTAGAATATGATCTGATTAAATTTAAGGATTTTTTAAGGGCATAAACTTGACAAAACATGAGTAAGAATTTATTGATCTAATTACTGAACATGTCCAAATGATGTCTGCATATCATGTAATTCAAACATTGAAAGAAATATCAAACTTTGATTTAGATAACAAATAATTCACATTAACTTTTCCTCTGACAGCAGGTAACATGTCCTTGTTTTCATACATGTGTGTTGGTGTTTAAATGTTGCAAAATACAATGCATAGCGCCTGATATCCCACTCACCAGTTTAGTAGACTTGGTCGTCTCCAGGATCTCTGAACACAAGAGAGACAAAGACAAGTGGATGCAGTTATGTGTCCTGTTTGTTCGGGTTGTTTAGCTCTTAGAGCTGTAAGCTGTGTTTGTTAAAAATGTTTGCTGTTAATTTCAGTCTTTCGTTCTAATTGTTAGCTGTTAGATTGAGTTGGTGGCAGTTGGTTTTAGTTCGTAGTTGCTGGAGTAATCAGCTGCTAATTGAGTTCTCTTTGTTGGAGCTGTTGGATGTTAGTTAAAATGTTAATTAGCTTGATTATTTAGCTGCTAACTTGAGTTCTTTTCTGTTAGTTGACATTTTTCAGCTGTTATAGTTGTTTGCTATAAGAATATAAAAAGTCCATCAAATAAGTGTCAAATAAGAATCTGTATATTTAAATGGAGTTGACGGACATTTACGATTCTATCCTTACTTTGGTTTATACCAGGCTATCCTTACGCCTTCTATAATAAACAATATCAATATTTGTGCAAAATATCAATGTAATGATAATATATTACCTTTGGCACAAAAAGAACATATTTTTTAATTAAATACGAATTATTTTCGTGAGCTTTTTTCCAACCCCACAAAAAAGTAAGAAGACTCAATCTCTGAGGCTCCGCCTTTCGCTCCTTGTGGGGGTCGTCCATTCATGACATCATCCTAAAGCCGGCCTTGGCAGCGTGTCTGCGTTTAGTCCATGAAAACAAACAACATCCAAACTTTTACAAAGATGGATGTGCATATTGTAAATAAACTGAAATAATTTTGCTGTTCACTGATAGCTCCAAGGAGAAAGTGGGTGTGTGTCAGCCTGGAGGGGGTCCTGGTCATGGAAAGGGCTGTTCACACCTGTCTAAGTCCCAATGTTAGGACCCGCTCATTTTTGTGGATTGGGATGGCCTGGAGTTTAGAGCGCAGGTTTTTAGAGGAATTCTCAGAAATGTGAGAATGAATCAAAACACCGGTTTGGGGTTGTTATAGTGAGTAATGAGCATATATTACACTTCAAACTCAAAATATGATTTTGCACGATATAGGCCCTTTAAGTATGTATTTTTATTTTTCCCTTCCATGTTGGACATGCAGCAAACAATCCAAACCTTTGACACTGAAACCACTTATTAGGATAATTTTTAAAATGTCATCTGTGATGTCCCTAAATCTGTGAGTTACAGTCATGTGATAGATACTGTGCATTGCAAAGGTAATCGTACCCCTTGAACTTTTTCAAATGTTCTCACATTATGACCACAATCATAAAAATATTTTATTTGAATTTTATATGAAAGAACAACAC
This sequence comes from Oryzias celebensis, assembly GCA_014656515.1. NCBI lineage: Eukaryota > Metazoa > Chordata > Actinopteri > Beloniformes > Adrianichthyidae > Oryzias > Oryzias celebensis. The sequence goes on along the minus strand of BNCR01000005.1, from coordinate 31,625,576 downwards.
AAAGTGGCACACGCTTGTGAAGGGGAAAGAAAATTATACAAGAGTTCAATTTTTTACGAATAAAAAACAAAAAAATGCAGTGCGCAAAAGTATTCATTCCCTGAGTCAAAACTTGGTGGAACCCTTTTTGTGAGAAAATGTGGAGAAGCTCAAGGGGAATGAATACTTTTGCAAGACACTGTAGATCTGAAATAGATTCAAACAAAGTGGTCTTAAAGATCATCGATTATGTGATCTGATGATTTAAGAATATGCCTTTTTTCTTTTTCAGTTCTCATGTCTGGGTTGATATTTTCAGCAGTAAAATGTGACCAGTAAACATTCAAATTGGGCAGACTTCTCATCTGAATCAAGAGTCACATTATTGCATCAGCGCTCTCACCTTTTTTGGGGACCCTGCTGTAGCTGGGTTCAGGTGTTTCTGGAGATGTAGTGTCAGCAGTGTCTTCCACCAGCTGGATCTGACACACAGCAGATATGTACTATAAATAAAAAGTCACTACAAACTTGCGGACAGACTCCGGCTCAATGATTATTCAGTTCATGACCATGTATGAGTACTGGACGAGGTGAACACCTCCCCACCCTCACCCCCTCTCCAAACAGGAAGTACCCACTGGTTCCAAAAAGGCAAAACCCTTAAGTTGCAATCACACCGGACACAATTCGCAAAGCAGGGGCATCAAGTTTTAATGTTCAGTCAATGTACAGACACAAGCAGAGGTCCTGCAGTGCGATTCCAGTGGTGGACATAGCGCAACAGTGCGGCTGCAATACGATTGCTGCGATTTTGGTGAGTTTTTTTTGCGAGTTTAAAATTTTAACTTTGGCAAAGTTCACATGAACTCAGCTTTGAACACGTGACATTTATAAGTGACTCGATCAAAACAAATCCAATGTGACTGATCGATGCAAGGGCTTTTGTCCTGAACTTCAATACAGTTTTTTACCTGCTGGGGCTGCTCAGTTGCAGAAGACTTCCCCCCCTACTGTCAGGCGAAGACGGGATACACTCTGGACTTCGCCAGCCTGTTGCAGGGTCCACTGGGGTGGAGTGATCGCACCCAATAAGCCAGGCAGACAGCACAGTGCGGCCCACACACTGAGCCCTGAGTCTGGCCGGCAGACGGGGAGTCGCTGCGGGATGGGGAGGCAGTCTGCTCTGGCCTCCCCATCCTTGTGATTTTTCAATTTATTTTCATAAATGCAATAACAAAATGATCCTCTAGTTTGATTCTTGCTTTTATTTTTCCCCTCTGACTCGTCTAGGAGAGAAAGTAATCAAACGGAGTCATAGAAGCACGGAACTAGTAGCCGTCATTCAGACCAGCTCCTGCAGCTGGATCACCATACCAGGAGACACCCGGAATGTTTTCATGTACCAAGACATGGAAGCATGATTACCAATGTTTTTGTAGAGCTTTGTAAAATAAATAAATCTCATTTCTAAACATCCTCCGACACTGCTCCACGTTGCAAAAATATTTGGTGGTCGCTCTTCCCACACGTAGCTGGGGCGTCAAAGCGTCAGACACATTTGAAGACTTTTTTTCGACATGCGGCGAAAGAGGGCAGCCATCTTGAATTTGATACTTGGGTTTCATTTGGTGTAAATGCAGCATTCCAGTTCTATTAGGAAATAAACAAAGATTTTTAGTTCTTTATATGTACGTATGTGGTCCCTGCTGGCCCATGTGTCCAATGTTCAAAATGTTGGCAGATTTTCCAGTGCCCCCTTTCAACAACCTAACTCTGGAATGGTGTGAATGTTTGCCATAAAAACATTGACTCAGTCTGGCTCAGACCAAACCCTGCTTACTGACGTCGTCTGGCTTCAATATGGCGACGTTCGTATTGTGAAAACATGGCAACTGAATTTACTTAATTTGGTCGGTCGTTTTCTTTGACATCTCACTAGCTTATCACTACCTCCATATTTCACCTTCATGATTTTACAACTAAATAAAGCTTTGAAAACTCACTCTGATTAAAATTGTGGTGTTTTTTTTAACATGTTATTTTGGCATTTTTCTGAGGATGGAGGAGATATATTAAGAAAATTAAGCTAAAAAATGCATTCCAGAGTATTTTGTTCTTCAAATCATTCTGAATCAGGAGCAGACAAAAAAATGCTTTAATGCAGCTGTTCCGATTAAATTAGGGGTCCAGTTGTTTTGTCGGATGCAGTACCGAACGCGGACTGAACCTCGGGACCCTAGCCTAGTCCGCGCCTGGACGCGTCCAGTACCGGTACCCTAGCTCGGTCTGCGTCCGGAACCGGTACTGCTTCCGGAACCACTACCAATCCGCGTTTGGTACCAGGTTATTGTTAGGGTTGGGAGCACCTGGATACGGTTAGGTCCGGTACCAGACCTCATCGGTACCAGTTTGCATCCTCGAGGTTGGGGAAACTTGATTTAATTGGATAAGCCAGCGCGTCAAAAAGACGAGTTATGTATACCATAAGCGTCCATTTTTGATGCAGAGGGCTCCTAACCATGGGTCAATATGTGACAACTTGGGAGTGAGAACGGGTTGTTTATATAATTGTTGCAGTCACTAACTTTTAAATCTTCTGTCTTTACAGAGAAGCTTTGATGTTTTAGTGTCTATTTGTCTATTTCTGGCCTGCTAGTTATGCTAACTATGTCAATGTTGTCAAAAAGGCTACCATTGGGCTCATCAACTATCACGGAAAAATAAATTGCTTAAGATGTTAATTATTCTAACAATATTTATAAACAATGCAAACAGCAAAAAAATTACAGTCCTTGCTGTCTGACTACAGCATGCCATCATTATTTTATCTTGATGGACATAATGATGGTTTGAGATTTTGTCAGCCTCGACCTGTTTAGTGTCAGTTTATAGCATATAAATAAATCTGTTGGCAGATTTATATGAAAAATAGAAATAAACATAAGATGTGAGAAATCGAACCGTCACAAGAGCATATTTAGAGCTAAGCTATCAACATTAATTCAAGTTTTTTCCCCTTTTTTTTAACTAATCGAGATCTTTGACATGTCCTGTTTTAACAGCTGATTTTGCCTGAATAATAAACGAAACATAAAGAATTCTTCTGCAGTGAAAAGCATTGCTGCTCTGTATCTCTTTCTCAAGTGTTGGTCTCTCATAAAGACAGACTTAGGGCGACGTATGCGAAAATCACCTGGGACTGTCGGACAAAGATGCCGTGATTCTCCTCACAGGTGAAGTAGCGTTTGCCCTGCACCGTGCCGTCGTTCTTTCCTTTGGCCTCGTCCAGGATGACCCCCACCCATTTCCCAGAAGCAAAGAGGGTGGTGCCGATGTAGGCCACCATTCCGTGCTGGCTCTTCCCAATCACCTCCACCAGAGAGCCCACTTTGACGGGCCGCCCGCCCCCGTCTGAGCTCATTCTGCTGCTCCCACTGCTGGTGGTCTGCAAATATATGAAAACTTTGTTTAACCACAAACGTAAGAAAACATAACAAACCAACCTTAATGCATATGCTTGGTATTTGTGCAAAATATTAATCTTCCTTGCAGATGTTGTGAGGGTCCCTTTTGCTCTCAGTTTGCCATATCTTAAGCTGCTTTTGTAGTAAGTCATCTTAAACCTAGCTGTGCACGTCACCCTTTTATCATTAAGTAGTGTCATGTTTATGCAATGACTGAGTAAGGGACAGTGAGATTTATCTCATGTCAGTTTTTTGTCCTCCTTTTTCTCTGTGCCTACCACTCTCCATTACCTGTTTACATTTGAACCCCGGACTTTTTGCACACCAAGCAAGAACCATAGACAACATGATAACAATGACAACCCTGGACGAAAACAATATAACAATGTTTTGCTTGAGTTTCAGTTAAACTACAGCTGACTTTCTTTCTAGGGTTTTGGGTGAACATGTCTTCTCCTGTTCTGAAGTGTTTGTTTAAGAGAACACAAGATACAAGTGATATACACAGAAGGGCATTTAAACACTGAGAGCTAAGGCACTGCTGCCCCTTCTGTGTGCCTGGCAAGGCTTCCTGAAGCTGGAGTGATGCTTGAAGTAAAAATGTAGTTTAAAATATTCATTCATTCTGTACTTGATGCAGCATCTACTGGCTTAATATTCTGCTTAACCTAATTTAGAGCATGATGTCCAAAAAGTGACTCAGCAGAAAAACCCTGGGAAAACGAGGCGTCACTATGGGCTCTCAAAAATAAACCTATGAAGATTGCAGCAGCACAGAGACAGAAAGCATCATTAAATATTAAAATATGAATCATTTTAAGGAAAGATCATTATAATTTCAATTTGAACATGTCTGAGGAACAAACTTCTCAAACATAGCAAATATGTGCTAAACAGCTAATCCAATCCAAGAGCAAAATCCATCAAATCCATCTTTGCAAGTCAAATCAGAAGTCATTACTTTTATATTCAAGTCAAATCTGAAGTCTATGGTAACAAATCCAGGTCTCGTGTTTTGAAACATATGGTTAAAATAAATATTTCTCTACTTTTTCTTTTATTAAACTACTTTATATAACTTTGGAGACACAAACAGCTGTTAGTGTTTCTGCTTTTCCAAAGTATATTTTTATTTTATACCTGCAGCGATGCCCTGAATAATAAATAAAAAACTTAAAACTAGACAGGATTGACAAGTTCCAAACCTCAAGTTTGAAGACAAGTCTCCAAAGGAGAGTCAAGTCTGAGTCTCAAGTATAAGTCCCCTTCTTAAGGTGCATTAACACCGAAAGCGATTCGCGTGGTGGAGCCGGCCAGTTTCAATGTTAAGTCAATGGCGCAATTAAGCGGCTGGCGCGACACGAATGTCTGGCAACAGCCCGATTTGAGCGGCAAAGTGAGAACTGAGCGGCGTGGCGTGAACTGAGCGGCGGGCGTAGCAGGCCAGAGCAAACCAAAATCTATACTCTGGGGAAATCGCTGTATCACATCAACCAATCAGGGACTCAACTTTGGGCATGTGACTTTTTCAGTTACAGCAGGTAGAAAACACATTCGATATGGTGGATCCCATCTCCTGAACTTCCGTTAATTTTCTTAACGGCTGTCTCCCTTTCGGGGCAGCGGGGTTTCCGGAGCCCGTCCCGGCTACCGTTGGGTGAAGGCAGGTACATCTTAGACAGTCTGTCGCAGGGCCCATGGAGCTGGAGCTGGGCTACCGGGAGACTCCTGCGGGATGGAGAGACAGCCTGCTCGGGCCTCCTGAACTTTCTTATGTATTTTCTTATTTTTATCAAGACAATTATAAATCAAAGGTCTTGTAATTTTATTCTTGTTTTTATTTTTGCGCTCTGTTAATGCAGGACAGCGAGCCTTCAAACATGGTCAGAGAGAGACCAAAACACAGCGGAAGAAGCATCCAGCGTGATCCAGACACAGTGGGACTGAAGCTCATTTTACCAAAAGAACCTCTAAATCAGAGGTGCTCACATGGAGACGTGATCATCAATGTTTTTGTAGAGCTCTTCGAAAAAAAGAAAACTGCAACATAATTCGTTTTTTCCATGCATTGTAAATTATATAAACACTGATCATTTTTCCACAACAAACACATCAGGCCAGTGAGAAGACATTCTTTCAGTGATCATTAGGTTTTTTTTCTTTTTACAGCGCTGAGGCACAGATGTAACCTTAGCTTGAACCATCAGTACAAAAGAGACATTTAAAAATAGCAGACTCGTCTCTGTCCTCACTAGTTTCTACAAGCAAAGTTCTGCACTGAAAAATTAAAGGCACTGGAACCAGGTTAGTTCGTTAGGCTATTACTAGGTGGCATGTAAAAGAATCAAGCAGCTTCTATTCACTCTAATATAGAAGGACCCAACTTTAAAGTCCCACTTGAAAGCAGGCTACTACATTTTTTTTCTATTGTAAAATGGTTCCCACTGGTCTTTTAATTAGACATTCGCCTCTGGGTAGTAGGTGAGACTATTGGTGCAGAAGTAAACCTAAGGTAAAATCCAAGCATTCCTTTGTTTACACAATCTCCCGTTAGCTTACAGCTTCGCTCAACCCCAAGCTAACATTAGAATGTCAAAAAAATGGCAAGGAATATCGAAGCTATCCAGCTATGAAGTTTTAAGACCGGATGGCAGCTCAGAGAAGAAAAATTAAGACATTAATGGATTGATTTGTCTCCGGATGAGAATTGTAGCAGGGAAGAGAGACTTTGGCCAGTTGCTGGATCACAGTTGAGAGCTTTTTCAAACAGCCAGTTTTCATCTGCTCCTGATCCAACATGATTTGAATGAAGAAATACTTAGATGTGCAGTTTTAGTCTTAAATTATTTTATATATGTGCTACATCATGAGAAAAATGCAAGAACAGGTTAAAACGCCAAAAACCTGTTTTTATTAGAGTAAGTCTTTAAAGAAAATTGTTTTGAAGCATCAATTTGAAGACTAAAATATACATAGAGTCTTTATTTTTCTCGTCTGAGCTGCCATCTGGCTCAAAACTGTACAGCTGGATAGCTGTTGTTTGCCATTTTTGTTGTACCAGTAATGTTAACTTGGGGGTGTGCGGGGCTAGAAACTAGCAGGCAAGAGAGAAACAAGGGGATGATGGGACATCAGAGAAGGCTTACTTTCATGACAATGATCCCACCCTCAACTCCTGCCGCTCTGCAATTTCCTAGAAAATGTCACAGGTTTTTTAAAAAAAAAAAAACATCACTGTGAACAGTTTGACAATAGATAATATGATGATAGGAGTGGGACTTTAAAACCAAAAACAAACCCAAAGTATAATTTTAAAGCTTTTAAACACCTCTGTGTGGGTAGATTTTGTCTCCATTACAACTTTAAAGCAGGTTTAACCCTGAAAATGTGAGAAGATGGCACCACGGTTCATTGAACTCCATCTCTACTGCAACCTGAGTTCGCACATTCCAACCACGGCTCTGTATGTTCCTAAACTAAACGAAACCTTCCTTCAAATGAGCCCTTGAGAAGACTGGTGTTTTGTGGTTTTATGTTCTTACCACTGACTGTCGAGGGCCGCATTCCTGCATGTTTTCCAACATACCATGCTCTGGCATGTTCTAAATGGCTGGACACATCTGAACCAGATAATCAGTCGTGAGTAGCGCTGTGATTTTTGGAAATCATATAGACACTGCGGCCCTCGAGGCCTGGAGTTGCCTATCCCTGGTATATGAGAACTGGACGGAGTAAATGTGACGTCACAAAAGGACTTACTTCAGGCTCCAATCAAATGAAGTCAATTCAGTTGCCATTTTTTCACAATAAATACAGACACTACTATGTTGGAGCCAGACGTCAGTAAGCAGTGACTGATTTGAGTCAGCGTTTCAATGCCAACCACTCTTACCAATCAGGAGTAAGGATGTTGAAAGTCCAGATGCCTACTACTTGAAAGCGGGCTACACAAAATCTGTCAAACGTTTTAAAAGTTGAATGTGAGACCACATACTTTCATTGAGGCATCTGATTGGCCCGTTTATGACTTGAACAACTTGAACTACAGAAAAAAATATCATAAAATAAAAGGATTAACAAGAACACGTTAGAGCAAAGATGGTTATTCTGACAAATAGAATGACTGAATAATAGCGGTTTATTTCTCTATAGAAGTCTATGGGATTTTGGTTTCATGGAACCAGCGGGTACTTCCTGTTTAGAGGTGAGGAGGTCACTCAGAGTCTAGTTCTCCTATACAGTAAATGGTTCCAACAATGCTGGTTTGTTCACATAAGTGCCGGTGATGGAATTTGAGGATTAAGTCTGCACAACATCAGAATACAAAATATTTCATGTTTTGTATACATATTACTTCCATCTTTCAAAATAAAAAAAGGAATAAACTTAAATAAGTAAAACCTTTTCAGCATTCACTGATCTGCAGGCAAAATGATAGACTGAACATGTTTCCATGGCAACATGGCAACAACACTTTACAAACAGCCATGGAGTCATTTTCAGACCATTTTAGGTTTGGTGAAAGAGCATGCACCGAAAACCCCTGCATGCATTAACCAAAGAACCCTAGATAACCACAGCAGAACTTTGTGGCAGTCCTAACAGAATTAAGTTGAAAAACAGAGTTTAAATGTTTGGACAAACCACAGGAAAAAAAGAGAAAACTTCATCAAAGGCAGAGTCTTTTTTTATTTTACTTGAAGGGAAATACAATTAAAATAAGACAGAATCTAACCTTAACCAGTCCTTACTACAATTAAATGTTTTTACTGTCCACTACTTTTAAATATTTACAAATAACCCATCATTTTGGAATTTTAATGGATAAAATCTGAACAGACTTCTCAAATATTTCTGTATAAGAGAACTGGACGCAGTGACCCCTCTCCCCTGGTGTTCCAAACAGGACGTACCTGCTGGCTCCAAGAAGCCAAAGTCACATAGACTTCTACAGAGAAATAAATAGATATCACTCTTCTTGCTAATCTGAATTTTTTTTCTTGTTACTTTTTCTGTAGTGCAAGTTAATTAAGCTATAAACGGACCAATCAGACACCTTAATAAAAGTATTTCATCTTATGTTCGGTGTTTTAGGTCTTTGATGTGACAGATTTTGTGTAGCCCACCTGGAAGGTGTGTGGACGTTCCAAAAGCTGACTTCTGATTTGCTAGAATGGTTGCAATAGAAATGAGGACTCAGACCAATTCAGAGCAATCACTGCTTACTGACGATTTCCAGTGATCAATTTATTAGATTAGATTTAGATTTTTACAAGGTTTTTCAAACGGCATGTCCTACAGCAAAGAAACACCATTTTCATTGGAATGGATCTTTAATGATGTGGCTGACAGTTTTACAAAACTAATTCTTTCAATATTAGAAACTGTTGCTTTAATTAAGAAAAAAAATCATCACACAGAGTAGACTAACTCATTAGTTCTACTTTCAGTTGAGAGAACTGATATCATCAAACTAATTCAGACAAAGGTGAAGCCAGTAAACACAAAATACTAAACTATGGAATATCACAAAGTGCAGTTCAGGATCTTTATTCACACTCTGCCCTGATCCCTTTCTCACTTCTTTTTGTCAAAAAATTTTCCCAACTGAACCTCCTGAAAAAAGTGATCTCGAGTACAGCGACGCCCCCTCCAGGAGGTCAGAAAAGACAAACAATATCATCACAAATCTGTAGGCCTCACATGCTCTTGTAAGTTCGGGGTTCAGGCTATGTCCACCCAAGTTACTGAATATAAGAACTGGACCAATTGAGTGTGACATCACCCACTTTTCAAAGATACGGATGCCATCATGCTAAAGCCAGTAAGTAAGTAAGTGAATGGTCCAAGCGGGTCTGAGTCAACGTTTCTATGGCAACCACCCTCCCAATTGGGAGTGAGCTTGATTGAAGGCCACAACCCTACCACTTGAAAACAGGCTACACAAAATTTGTCAATCAAAACTTTTGAATATTCAGTGTGAGATCAAATACTGTTATTGAGACATCTGACTGGTCAGCTTATAATTTGAATAACTTTCCGTACAGAAAAATATCCTAAATAAAAATGTAGGATTATAAAGAAGATGTTAAAAAAAGTATCAGAGCAAGAATGGTTGTTCTGACAAATAGAATTACTGAGTAACAGCTGTTTATTTCTCTATAGAAGTCTATGGGATTTCGGTTTCGTGGAACCAGAACTTTCTGTTTGGAATGTGAGCAGGGTCGGGTCACTCAGAGTCTAGCTCACTAATACAGTCAATGGTCCTCCAAAAGAAACTGGACACAAATGTCCTGCATGTGCAAGACCAAAACAGAAAGCCTCTGAATGATCCTTAAGAGTTTGGGGAAATCTCTGTGGGCTGAAAAGACAAAGTTTCTACAAAGCTATGTTCTGTTACAAACAGTCAAACATGGTGGTGGTGGTGTAATGGTATGAGCATGAAGGGGCAACCAAGCATTAGCTTTTAGGGACAGTTACTGCTTTATGGATTTTTTTTTTCTTTATAACAAAACCTTTAATTTCAAAACTGCGCTTAGTGTTCATTTGTGCCATTTGTGGCACAAAACATTTAAATAAGTTTGATTTGAAAATTCAAAAATAGAAGAAACATGGAAAAGTGCAACCACTCCTTACAGCCTGGTACAAACATCAACGTCCAGTAGAGTCATCATTACAGTCCTGTGATGGTGAGGGAACAGTCTATGTCCTGGTTTTTCCCTGTGTGCCACGTGCTGCCAGACCTGATGAGAAGCTGAATTATTCAGAGCCGCTCTGCTCTCACAAAGCACCGTCAGACTTCATGTAACTGTGAAACCAAATCCAAAGGTGACTGACGCTGTGTCGCTGGAAACTAAACCTTCACCAGTAAAAAGCTCCAACGTCTGTGTTGGCCTGAAGGTTAATGTAGGATGTGGAGGGAGAAAGCAATGACTTTGAAGGCCAAGTGTATCTGAGGAAAAGGATCATCAGGAAAGTAGAAGGTCTCATAGACAAACTAGAACTTCTCACGATCCAAAGTCTGCTGGACAATAAAACTAAGTACTGAGACATAGTTCCCCTCCTGACAATACCTCCTCTACGGTTGCAGCCTAAATTCAAACATCTCAGCAGTAAGGTGTAGCTCAAAGGAGCCTCTGAAGCAAACAAAGAACCCCCCCCCATAAATAAATAAATAAATTAATAAATAAAATCAGGGACAGCCTGAGATGACTCAGTGAAACCAGCAGAAATAAAAGATCCCTGATGAGGACCAGCTCAGCCCCACTATCTGCTCATTCATCCTGATGTCTACAAACTTACCCGGCTGTGGGGGCTCCTCCGGGACAGGGACATGATTCCTGGTGGTTGAGCCCCCCCACACTGCCGATCCCAAGTATGTTAACGAGAACGTCCCCGAGACAGCAGAGGGGCGAGAAGAGAAGGACTCTCCCTTCGTGTCTTCTTACAGGACCGCACCATCCCTCTTCTGAGCCCCTCTCCCTCCTGTCAGCAGCTGACAACCCCCCCGGAGACCTCAGCTGGAAGTTCTGCGAGGTGGGGGTGTTGACTCAACCCTCTGATCAATGAATCAGAGGCGTACGATGGTGCAAAGATGAGAAAAAGAGCAGAGCTGGGTGTGCAGTGAGAGCATGATCCTCGCAGCAGCACTGCCTTCTGCTTCTGTCTGCACCTGCTTTTGCTGGGGGGGGGGCTGCTGGGTCCTAAAACCCGCACCTCTAAACACAGACAGGTTTTACCCCCATCAAACACCCCACCCCAAACCTGGATGAAGAACCAGTGATGAGGATGTTGAATTTGTTTGTGCCTTCCAGCAGACACAAAGCCAATGTGCTAATGCTAATGCTAACACAGAGAATCCAGAGAACACCCACCAGAAGAAGAGGCTCGTTTCAAACCTTTTCGTCTGGTTCTGCCTCTCTGAGAGCGCACCAGCCGGGATGGGGTGTGTTTGTGTGTGTGTTTGTGTGTGTGTACAGAGCTGGGATTTGCTCCTTTATTGGCAAAATGAATAGAGCTTTTAAACCTCCGGTCCCCTTTTCTGCACAGTCATCTTTTTTCAGAGCTAGCAAATTCTTGGGGAGGGGTTTTCATCTGCAAAAAGGCCTTCAGCCCCGGCACCAAACATATAAGGGAAGAATGCAGACAATTCCCATCCACAATGAACTATTGGCTGTATAATAGAACTGGACAGAGCGACTGTGACGTCGCTCAGCTCAGACCTAATGGAGTCAATTCAGCTTATTCCGCGGTACGGACGCCACCATGTTGAAGCCAGAATTCGTCAGTAAGCCGAGTCAATATTTTATGGCAATCACTCTAGCAAATCAGGAGTGAGCTTGTTGGACGTCCACCTACTATTGAAGCAGGTTACATGAAATCTGTCATAAATACTTTGAACGTTCAGCGTGAGTCCACCTACTTTCAATGAAGCATCTGATTGGCCAGTTTAGAATTTGAAAAACATACATTACATCCAAAATAGGACAAAAATGGTTCATCAAGAACATGTTAAAAAAGGTATCGGATCAAGAAAATACGGTGGCCCAGAAGGGTCGCAACACAACACATTACAATCAGTTACAACACGAAATAAATCAACTCTCCTGGATGCTTGTCCAAACGTGTGTGGAAATGTTTGCATGTTTTGAAGCATTCATGTTTTAAAGCATATACATACATATAAATATATATATATATATATATATATATGTTTTTAAAACATAAATTGTAAGCTTTTATCTTGTTATTTTTTACCTGTTTTTTTTTTCTTTTATTAATTCCAAAAATGATCCAAACCGTGAGATTTGTGTTTCGTTACTTTGTAGACATTTCTTGTAGAACTGAACTTAAAAGAGAAGAGAGGACAGAGTGGGATCTTAGAGATGGGGGGAAAAGGGCAACAAAAAAGGGCAGAAAAAAGGGGGTTGAAGAAGTTGGAGTATGATGAGGAGGGGAGAGCAGAATTTTAAAAAAAGAGAAAACAGGTTGTTGGAGATTTATCAATGTTACTGTCAAATGTAGATGTTAGTCAACGAAAAGTTTAAAATGACTTCCTGTTGACTACAGGAAGTATTTAAACAGAAAGAGTAACGGGACATAATCAAAAACAATTAGAATATTGCAGTTGCATGGTGGCAATAGCACTCTCACCTCACAGCAATATGGTTCTGGTTCAAATCCCAGCTGGGTTGTTTCTGAGTGGAGTTTACATGTTCTCCATAAACCTGTGATTACCTCCCACAGTCCAAAAACCTGCTTCACAGGTTAATGGCTTTCTCTTAAGTGTGACTGTGTGTCCCTGGAACAATCTGGTGACTTGTTAAGCGTGTACCCCACCTTTACCCAACAGTAGCTCTGGGATCAGCCCATGACCTCAAAACCTAAACATTATTTGCATGGATATGTCATGAAATCTTTTTATATAAGACCCACTCTGAAACGGGCAGATCAAAGTGACGTTTATTTAATTACCAATTCCTACAGGAAGTGTTAGGGAAACTTTTCTGCAGGATTCCTGAAAAAAAATCTGCTTTCATGAAGAAACTTTGCCTCCAACAGGGAAACCGATTTTTACAGAATTTCTTATAGGTTTCTTAGAAAAAGACTGCTTTATAAATAACAACTACTTCCGGCTAAGTGTAACCTGAACCGGAAGACACGGTGACCTGAATTATCCTGCTGGGGTGAAGGCTGACATTCAAGAGGAGTTCACAGAAGATCCACATTAGACCAGATGGTGACAAATAAGAATAAACAACAGCCAGTTCCATGAAACATGTCGACGCATTTGAACGTCTGTGGAGTTCTTAAAAAGACGCTGCTGTTACAGATGTTTGGTTTTTTAGGGATGAGATGTAACTGCGGGGCGCGAGGCTGTGTGGGGGCTAGCTGTGTTAGCTCTTCTGAAGAACTTCCGGGTCCTAAAGAACCCGAAAACCGCCACCAACCCGCGCTCGCCTCGTCTTACCCGTCCTGAGTTCAATGTCCGACTTCCGGCGTTGGTCCAGGCGGTGCCACCCCCGTCCGTCCACAGAGGTCTGGACCGAACCGGTCTGAGGAGTCCGGGCCGTCAGGAGCCCGTAGAACCCCGCGCAGGCTCACAGGGAAACCACAGAAAATGTCTTTTATTCACGTTTATTTCATTGAACGGATTTCCCCACAAATATATGTTTATGCTGGATGTTTTAACGACAGTAATCAGAACCAAAGCCGTTCAGACTGCAGAACTCTCAGCACAGGAGCCTGCGGTCCAATGAGACCAGATTCAAAATATCTTTAAAGAAAACGAGACATTCTCAATGGGGATCAAACGTCAACCTGCTTTCTTTAACATAAAAACAACTTTATTTTACACATTTACAGAACGCAAAGGCCAATGCATCCAAATCAAAGCAATTATCATAAAAAGTAACAATTACAGCAGAAAACATGTGATTAAGACATGATAAGTTAGCAAATGGTAAGCAGAGAATATGAACAATAACAAGAGAAAATATTCATTGATTCATATGTACGGTTAATTAAGTATTCATATTTTTAAGAATTTATACAATAATATATATAATAATTTATATTCTTTATATATATATACAAATATATATATAAAATTCAGTTGTAGATAAAGAAGGAGAACTCTGCCTGATTAATGTATATACATTTTAGTTTAAAGAAAAAATAATTTTAACAGTTTTCTTTAGACTGCGGGAGTCAGGCTGTCTACATGGATGTCAGAGTTCCAGGACCCATCAGCACAAATCATCCCAAACTTCCATGAAGAAATTCCACATCTGAGGTTTCCATCAACATGCCTTGTGCTCGGGTTGGATCAAACTTGGTAACAGAAGAGAATGTTTGTGGAAAAGCTGACGTTAGTTAAGGACCTTCATCAAAAGAAGACGTCACCATCATAGGGATGTTTGCTTCTTTCGTCATATTGTCTCAGCACATTTTTAAATTCTGATGCACAACACAAAATCATCAGGAGTTTATGACTTTTTATTTTTGTTAATACAGGCTTGTATAACTTCTAGAATAGATCATTGCAATACCCCTTTTTCTAGTGTTAACAAAAACACTATGATCTGGATGCAGCTTGCTCAGAACACAGCAGCATGCCTCCAAACCAGGAAATCAATTCATAGGACAGTCATAAAAACTGCATTTGAGAAATATATAAACAGGCAGGAATTCACTGTGTATGGAACTTTATCTCGGTAACATTATAGAGCCTGTGTCGAGCTGAAAAAGCCCCACCCACACACAAACACCACCACCACCCTCGCAAGAGCCCTACATCTTAGCAAGAATCGTTTTTTGGATATTTTTGTTTTGATTTCAAATAAAAATGAATCACTTGGAGGCAGAAATAGGGAAAAAAAGTACATTTTTTGTCATTCTGCTTCCCTTTCTGTCAGTGTTTTATCAGCATGTTTGAATTTGAGTTTACAGTAAGATGACTCAAACACGTTCATACCATTTAACCAAACTACTTTATGCAACTGAATTTTCTAAAAAAATGTATCATTCTTTTCAGCCGGTTCAGACAACAGGTGACTGACTGACTGACTGACTGACTGACTGATCGACTGACTGAAACCCCTCTTCTCATGAGGGTGTTTTTCAGCAAGAAAACAGAAGCAACTTATTTGTGATAGAATGAGTTGCGACCGAGTGTGAAGACGTCAAAAGCAAATACTGATTAGAAATCAGTACAGGAGTTCCTGAGAAAAACTTTTTTTTTTAATCTACCGACATATTTGGCTGGTGAGTCAAAAATAGGATGTTGTTCAGGTGTTGAGACTTCAAACTTGGAGGATCAAACCACACAGCAAAATCAGATTGGAGGTTGTTGAATTGCTCTGCAGAGTGCATGTAGTTCTTGTCTTTAAGAGAGCTCAAGCTATCAATAACTCACAAAACACCTACTGCATTGTTCTACAAACATTTTTACAGATTGTATTTAGTTTCACTTTGTATTAGAGCCAATTAGAGCCAATTCCAAAGAAAATGTGAAAATAATACATTTTTTGTTAAATCTTTTCTGTCATTTGTCATTTTTGTTAAAGAAAGTCAAAGCAGAGAGAAAATCAGAAATGAGATTTTTTGGCCGTATCGCCCAGGATTGATGAGGATCAAAGAGGAGAAGAAAGAGATGACTGACTGCTGCTATGTAAATAGTTTGGATAATTTCTAATGCCAACTCAACATAGACAGAGGTCACGGTTTCTTATAAACATACAGTATATTTCATTTTAACAAAATTGTTACTGTGAAGAGAGAAGCACTGGATTCAACCAAGAAGAGGGAAAGAAACTTGGATGAGAGAAACGACGAACATGGATGCAGCCTCAATGACCAGTAAAGGAGGAGATCAATAGAGTCAGAATCAAACGTAGTCGTCTGAGGTAAGAATAGAATTTAAATCTCCAAAGTGGTAGAATTTCTTCCTAGACAGCGTTCCATGTTGACAACTGTTTTCTCCGTTAATCCAGTGTTAGTCAAAACAGGCACGGACTCACGAAACAATCACCCATTATTATGACAAGACAGAAGGGAGAACGAAAACTCACGAGTGACATCCTCCTTAAAGAGTGGAAATCACCCCATGTTCAGCAGGTTAAGGGGGGATTCCCTCCCATTTAACAAAGTTAATGTCATGCTTGAAGTAAGGGCCATGATGGAGGAGCTGTCACCTTGATGCTTCAGTTTGTCCGTCTCTGTCCCCCTCCCCGCACAGATCCAGTCTGTACTGATACAGCGTGAAGTTCAAGACTTTGGCAGAGGCTTCCGGTAGAACAAACTCCCTGATCTTCTTGAAGCCCATGTTCTCGTACAGCTTCTGGGCTTCTGTCTGCACCATGGAGGTTTGGAGGACCACAGCGGCATAACCCCTGTCCCGGGTGAAGTCGGTCACCGTCCTACACAGAGCCTTAGCGATGCCCCGGCCGCGGTGACTGCGCCGCACTGACATGCGCTTCAGCTCCAAGCAGCCGGGCGCGTTCTCTGCAGGCAGACAGGCCACCGTGCCCACCACCCGGCCCTCGCTCTCAGCCACCCAGAAGCAGGAGTCCTGGCTCCTCAGGTAGCTGTTAGTCACATCCCGGAGATCGCTGCTGAGCGTGGCCTCGATGTACTGGTTGAAAATGTAGATGACACCCAGCCGGGCCCCCGCCAGCATGAGGGTGACAGCCAGGACGGGCAGCAGGAAGGACTTGGAGCTGGTGATCAGCGCACAGAAGGTGCACATCAGCACCATCTGGGTCAGAGGCTGTTTGAGAAAGTGCATAAATGTGGATGGGATGTGCTCGCTCATGCCCAATGTGAACACTTCCTTCACGCTCTCCGCGTCCTCCTCCTGGTATTTTCGGATCTGAACGCCGGACATGCCTCTGCTTTTTCATGAAACGACAAGAAAGGAGGAGTGACAGATGATGACCCAGAACCAGGCTTTTCAGACAGTTCAGCGGGTTCGCCGGCAATCAGCAAAAGCAGGACTTTTGTGGAGAATGTTTTGAAAGCTCCCAACAATTAGATTTCATTTAACATATGTCTATCTTCATATTCCTAACTTCACATTCACACAATTTGTTGCAGGGACACACACAGTCACACAATTTGTTGCAGGGACACACACATTCACACAGTTTGTTGCAGGGACACACACATTCACACAGTTTGTTGCAGGGACACACACATTCACACAGTTTGTTGCAGGGACACACACATTCACACACGTGCACTCAGGGGAAATGAACCCACACATGCAAACCCCATACAGAAAGGACTCATCCAAGATTCGAACGAAGGCTTTCTATCTGTAAGGCAAAGGTGTAAACATTGAAACCTTAAAAGGTGCTGCTGGGATTACAAATCCTAGGTGTTGTTACCAATTTAGTAAATAGATTTGATTTATTCAGATAAGTTATGTATTCGGTTTGAACATTTTTTTTTATTTACGGTGGAAATTGAGATAATTTCAGTCTGCATTATACATCAGTACCTCACTCATATTTCCCCAGTTCGTCATAAACCTGTTTTAGATAACGACGAAGCAGGACTGGAATGTTTTAAATAAATCTATTAATTATTACATTCAAAACTAATTGAGAATCTAATTAGTTTGGATTGGAAAATTGCTTAAAGGAGAACAGATGAGTTGCAGTTACTGAGAATTGTTTCAAGGACCTTTGATCACGGAGTGGAACCGTTCCTGACATGCTCGCTACTAAAGACGTTTGCAGCTAAAAGCATGAAGGAAACAACAGACTGGAACTAACCTCCCTGCAGGCGGAAGTTTGGTTGGAGATAATCTGCCTACTTTGACCACAGAAGACACGGATGACGCCTCAGGCTGCCGAGCATTCATCTGTTCTCATAATGTCGCTTCCACAGAGGCTAGCTTTAGCTCCATTTAGCCCGAGGCTGCCGCTTGGTCATGTGATCAATGTTAGAGAAGACTAAAAGGTCAGAAACAAACGACACATACACAAAATAACATCTACATCCGGAGTACAGTCTTATCAATAAAGTTTTACATTTTTGAAAGAAAAAGTACCGTCCTTCCGCTCTTCATGCTGCTTTCACTGACACTGGGAAATCCGACAACAAATCGTCAGTTTGTTCACAGATTTTTCTGTCCGTCAAACCTTCCGCGCGGTTTCCTCAGCTTGAAAAGCACATTCGACAAAGGCTTAACAAATAATATTCGCATGCACGGCTGATGATGCGTAAATATCTGCTTTTGATTTGGTTGATGAGAAAGTCGTAATTAACTGATATGTTAACAGCCTGGGCCTGGTTTTGCCTTAAAATGGTTTTGGGGTTTAAGACTTTTAATCAATTC
This sequence comes from Oryzias celebensis, assembly GCA_014656515.1. Taxonomy (NCBI): domain Eukaryota; kingdom Metazoa; phylum Chordata; class Actinopteri; order Beloniformes; family Adrianichthyidae; genus Oryzias; species Oryzias celebensis. Next base: position 31,607,288 of record BNCR01000005.1, on the reverse strand, counting down.
CACAATGATAGGTTATGTTTGTATTAATCTGCAACGTGTGAATTTGGTTTTAAATTGAGATGTATTTGCAATATCATTTCATTTTAACCCTTTTTGTAAAACACTTTCAGATTTTAAGCTTTGAAAGACTTAAATTGACAAATATTAATTTACAGACACACAGATATTTAGAAAACCCAGAGTTGTGGCAGAAAAGACAGCAGAACTTTACAAACTTAGCATAAATAAGACACAAAAATAAAGGATTTCTACTTTGCAATGTTTCATACTGTAAGACAACGCAGTTAAAAAAATATTGAAATACAACTTTATTATTTTTTAGCCATGTTTAGGTGAAGATGCTGTTTTTTTGGCTTTTACATGAACCTCTCCACTTTCAATCACTTTGTCTGTTCGGCTGGAGAACAAGTCTGAACTCAATCAAAGTGAAGTTGATGATTTTACCAACAAAGTCTGGCAAAACAAACTCCCTGATCTTCTTGAAGCCCATGTTCTCGTACAGTTTCTGAGCGTCTGTTGCCACCATGGAGGTTTGGAGGACCACAGCGGCATAACCCCTGTCCCGGGTGAAGTCGGTCACCGTCCTACACAGAGCCTTAGCGATGCCCCGGCCGCGGTGACTGCGCCGCACTGACATGCGCTTCAGCTCCAAGCAGCCGGGCGCGTTCTCTGCAGGCAGACAGGCCACCGTGCCCACCACCCGGCCCTCGCTCTCAGCCACCCAGAAGCAGGAGTCCTGGCTCCTCAGGTAGCTGTTAGTCACATCCCGGAGATCGCTGCTGAGCGTGGCCTCGATGTACTGGTTGAAAATGTAGATGACACCCAGCCGGGCCCCCGCCAGCATGAGGGTGACAGCCAGGACGGGCAGCAGGAAGGACTTGGAGCTGGTGATCAGCGCACAGAAGGTGCACATCAGCACCATCTGGGTCAGAGGCTGTTTGAGAAAGTGCATAAATGTGGATGGGATGTGCTCGTTCATGCCCAATGTGAACACTTCCTTCACGCTCTCCGCGTCCTCCTCCTGGTATTTTCGGATCTGAACGCCGGACATGCCTCTGCTTTTTCATGAAACGACAAGAAAGGAGGAGTGACAGATGATGACCCACAACCCACAACTTTCATGAAAATCTTGGACCAGTGGTCTCCAACTCCCTGGCCGTGGATCAGTACTGGTCCCTGGAACAGTTGGTACAAGACCGCAGTTTTCAGTTTTATGATCGGATTCCGAAAGAAGTTTTATTTTGAAAAACTTACTGACGGAATGACATAGAAAATAGACTCCCCTGCCCTAATTCCTCTTCCAGGAGATAAATCACTTGTCTAAAAACCATCCGTTAATTCCTTAAATAAAGAACCAATAAACTGAAATCCCCAAGCTAGCAAATATAAAAAAAACAAACATGTTTTGAAGATTTCTTTTGGCAGAAAATAGCCAGAGAGGAAACAGAAGGAGAGCCGTTGACTTCAAAATAAAACAAACCTGCATTTAACAAACAAAAACCAGGAGTTTTAAAGACAAATGTGGATTTATTGTGACAGTTGTTTCCACAGATCCTGATAATAATAATACAGAATATTCAGAAACTGGCTGTTTAATGTTACGAGGATGCTGCTAATAAAGTTGTTCAAACGCTCATATGTCATATTTTCATGGTTCCTACATGGAGTCTTACGGTGAATTTGATTTGCACTTCAGGGCCACCATACAGTGTAGTGTATGAATAAAGCTTAAAGCAGCAGCAAATATTTTACAGAGGATGAAGACGAACTTTACCCTCAAAAGTTAAAGAGAAAATGGAGATTATAATAAATGAGCCATCTGCTTCAGCCTCATACAGTAAACATACTGTCTGACATTAAACCAAATTTTATTTTTCTTTTATTTTGTACACTATTTCTTCTTTGTTTTTTTTTACTTTTTACTTCTTTTTTTTTAACAAGTTTGGCATTTACTCAACTATTTTAAGATGAGTTTTATTTTATAGTCAACAAAATTTTTAAACAAAAATCATCTCTCAAGTTAGTTTCTATTTTGCTTTTAAAGAAAAATCAACAAAATCGCAGACATTTTTACAAGAAATTTCGTTTTTTTTTTTATTGTCAGTAAGCTTGGATGAGAGACCCAAGTAACCCGGTTAATGAGAAGCAGACCCGTGAAGGTCATATGACTCACTGGAGCGGCTCAATTTAACAAAATCAAAAGTCATTAACCCCACACAGACAGTAATGGTTTGCCCCACAGTTGTGTCACCTGCACAGGTGCGCAATCAAATCTAAAACCCATTTATCGGCAGAAAAAAGGCGCGTCTCCTTTAAGAAATAAACGGGATTGATTAGCTGGCAGCTGCTAGCATCGATGCCTTTCAAGACTGTGGGGAAGTCAAGTTTGGATTTCCCGTCGTCATAAAGGCATAAACATTGGGCTAAACGACGAACCTGCTCTCTTCTCCCCGGGGGGCTGGAATAGAAGTCCGTCGCCGAAGACTTTCTTAGTCCGTCACGAAGCAACGAAGCATGCTAGCTTCTCCGCAGTGCTGCGTTCACGTGCCTCGGAAAGACGCAGATTAAAAAAAACGGACTTAGTTGCGATCCTTGGGTTGCCGTGACGCGGTCGTTCGTAACTTTCTTCGTTATACGACGCAGGATTTTTGTGTTGACGTAAAACAACACTTACATTTACAAACACTTCTTTATTTGTTCTTTGAGCGTTTTTACTAGGTTTTAAAGGACATTTAGAAATAACCATGCCCATGGAACGCACCAAATGCGACCTGCCGTGTGCATTTAACGCTGATTGGATACCTAAACGTAAACACTAATTTCACTGGATTGATTAACCTGTCCAGAAATGTGTAAGAATGTGACAGCTTATAGTCTTACTTTGGAATGAACCTGTTATGTGAGGTCGCAGTGACGTCACGGGGTTGATACCGTTTATAAACTGTATTTGAGAACTGGACTGACCCTTCCCTCCCTCCCTCACGTTCCAAAGAGCCCAACCTTCTGTTCGGATAAAATACATCCAAACTTTCTGTAAAACGAATAGATTTATTTTTCTTTATGGACAGAACTCAACTTTTTACTGCTCTGTTGTGACCAGACTGACAAAGCGCTTTCGTCGTTTTAAAAGCAGATGCTGTTGGCGCTGTCCAAGACTTATGACCATAAATCTGGTTCCAACAGTGGTTTAACAATAATTAAAATGTTCAGTCAGATACGTAACCACTGGGGGTTCTGTTAAATTCATTCAGCACAATCGAGCTGCTGTCTCAGTGAAGAACTTTTGTTGTTTTTGATGCTGTTCCTCTGAATCCACTGCATCTCTTTAAAGCTCGTGTTGTCAGACTCCAGGCTTTGAGGGCCGGCATGCAGGTTTTTCAGAAAGCCCTGCCCCTATCTGCTGCTGATTACCTGGACCAGGTGTGTTTTGCCATAAAAAGCTACAAAAGCAGGTTTGTTTGAAAACATGGAACAGATGACCGGGTCCAGCAGCTGCATTCATAAAGATTTGTTCCTATGATGTTTCTGAACCAGTGAGAACTGGACTGAGAGAGTGTGATATCACACAGAGAACATGGCTAACATCAGGCTCCAATGAAGTAAAAAGAAAAAAGGTGGTATGGGTGAACTAGAAAATGTCAGTAAACTGCAATCAGTCTGTGTTGGCCTGAGTCATCCTTTCTATGGCAACGACTCAGTAGTCAGGAGGGAGCTTGTTGGAAGGCCACACTCCAGCTCAGAAGAATCTGTCAAAGGTTTTGTGGGACCACTTATTTTTATTGGAGCATCTGATTGGTTAGTTTATAACTAGAATAACTTTCACTACAGAAAAAAAATCCTCATCAAGAACATGTAAAAAACAAATAGACTGAATAGTAGCTTTTTATTTCTAACTAAATGGGATTTTGGCTTCATAGAACGAGCAGATACTTCCTGTTTGGAACACCAGGTGGGAGGAGTCACTCAGTGCAGTTCTCTTATACAGTCAAAGGTATGAACTGAATGCCCTTTTGGCCCACACTCCTCAGACAGATCTGTTGGAAAAAGTCTGGCTTTTGTCAAACAAATTTATTATCTAAAAAAAAGATTACAAATATGTCACTTGAAATACTTTATATGCAACAAACCACAAATATGCAGAGGTTTAATAAAAGATCTCTAGGAAATCAATGCAAGTTGTAACCACACTGAGAAGTTTTCTGGAAACCAATATTCATTTGCTATATAAATAAAATTGAATTGAATTTGGAACAAGTTTTGCCATTTTGTCTTAGATAACATTTTCACATCATATTTATTTGGAATTAATATGATTTTATGACTCTTTATTTCCAGAAAATTCTATGAGGCAAAAACTCTATAATTCTCTGACCAAACTGCTGACGTTTTTGTAATTCCCCCCTCTTTTGTATAGTCTTTTATTATTTTTAGTTTTGCAAACCTTGGTTTTATTTTTCTTTATTGTTCCAATGTCAGTCTTAAAGTGTTTTAAATAAGGGTTGATGTTCTTAAAAGAACAGCAGATTTCTCAGTATGTTTATCACCCAAGAAGGTTGTGTTTGGATTAAAAAGTACATGTATTTGAAGACTTTAAAAATAATTTATTGTCTCCTTAAAATAATATGATTAAACAACAATCATGATGCTTCTCAGTTTGTAAACATTTCTCTAGATTTTGAGTCCAAAGGTATAAAAGCCTAAAGTCTTCCCTTTTTAGAGTTTGTTGCTGCAGGAGGTGCAGCCGCTCCGTGACGTCTGCCTCCTCAGCCGAGGTTGATGTTGCCGGCAAACAGCGTGATGAGCAGGATGATGGTGAAGCCGCTGAGCAGGCCGGCATTCTGGATCAGAAAGAAAATGATCTTGCTGGAGGTCTGCTGCTGTTCCCTTGCTATGCTGTCCATCTCTGGAAACTGAAGCACAGACCATTAGAACCAGCAGCACGACCCGCCTTTAAATGGAGTTTCTTTGGTTGAACCACGTCTCACAAAGGAACCTTGATTTAAAAACATCTATATTTTTAAAAAATGATTTTTTGAAATTTCCTGTAAACATTTTTTTCCAGAAAGCATCTAGTATTTAAAGCTACCAGGTAACAAAAGCTCAAAGTGAAATGTTTATGAAGCACTGAAGCATAAAAGGATATTTTTCATAGATTCTGGACTGTAGCTGTAACATTCTGTCATTTTGTTTCAATACTTTCAAAGCAAAACCTCATTTTAGGCATTTTAAAATGAAGACTGAGACTGTTTCATGAGATGTGGACTGCTGTGTTAGCGTGAGGTAGCTTCTGGTTCTCCAAAACCACGTTTATTTTTAAAGAGCAAAAATGCCTGAAACTTTCCAGCAGGAAAACTCTTCCTTACGGAGTCAGCTTTGGAGAATCAGATGTTCACTGCTCACCATGTCTGCCAGCGCAATGTACAGAAACATCCCTCCAGCAATGGCAAAGATGGCGTTGGGGGCAAAGCTGCTTCCGAGCAGGATGCCGAACACGAGGCCGATGTAGCAGGACATGGCAGACAGCAGGTTGAAGAACACAGCCTGTGGGACACTCATGCCCGAGTTCAGCAGGATCACAAAGTCACCTGGAGGAGGAAAACACGTCAAGAATCACGGTGCATCATTCTGCTCAAAAGAAAGTCCAGACAAGCAGCAGACAAACACCAAGAAGCAGACCAGCAGGTCAGAAACCGAGTATGAATCAGGGACGTGAGGTCAGGGGAGGCACCAAGTCATTAATTATCTTCACCTGCCACCATGAGACATAATCATAAAATAAATATGTATCCACTAATGTGTGCTTTAAATGCAACTTTTTATGTATGATTCTAATCAGTTTATTCATTTTTAGAGTCAAAATCTCTGCCTTATTGTGCTATGAGCGAGTGACTTTATTTACTCAGTGTATGCTAACACACAACAGTTGGTGTACGCTAATATGCCAAGTATTAGCATGCTATACTCAGCTGATTTGCTATTAATAATGTAAGCATATTAACAAATACAATAAAAATGTTTGTACGCATTTTTTACATTTTTCTGACATGTCATCTCTTTCCATTTAATGAAAAATGTATTTTAATGTTTGTCTATCATTTATTTAGTGTTAACTGAAGGGTTGCTAGTAAAGTTCAATAGGAATATGTTTTAATAATGTTTTATTCTGACTGACTGAAAATATGACAGATAAAATATCATTAAAAAATGTCACAAATTTAGACTCTTAATCAGAACATTCAGTAATAACTAATGAATAGTTCATTGTTTGAGTTCCTTTATTTATGTGGCCTCTTAAAATGACTGCAGTCAAACAAGGCGCCATACGTTAAAAGCCCTGAATCATCAAAAACAACAACTAAGAGGTTAAAAAACAATTCTGGGCGACTGTGGTGCAGTGGAAAGGGCGGTCAAGCTCTGACCGGAAGATTGCAGGTTTGATTCCCACCTTGCCCCCCCATCTGTTGAAGTGTCCTTGGGCAAGACACTGAACCCCACGTTGTCTCTGATGGAAGGTTGGCGCCAGTGTTTGGCAGCGGAACCACCATCAGTGTGTGAATGGGGCCGTAACTGTAAAGTGCTTCGGGCCTTCAATGAAGGTAGAAAAGCGCTAAATAAGTATACGTCATTTACAGTTGGTAAAAAGTATAAATAAGTGTCATCAAAACAGAAGAAAAAAAGTGAAACACACCAGCAGAGCAGAGTCTCATGCAGTGCCAAAAGCCTGGCCTGTAGGTTTTGAGGCGTTTTTAAAAAATGCACAGTGAGGATGCCTGCTGAATGTTCAGTGGTAAATCCTTCCACAGATTCGGTGCACAGATTGAAAACGCTGGTTCCCCTCTGAGCTTCCTCCTCCACAGTACCTCAAGGAGAAGCTGATCAGCAGACTAGAGACTCCTGCTTGGGGTGTTACGACAAAGAAGCTCAAAGAGGTATGGTGGTGCACGGCTTTTTAAAGATTTAGAAACAAATAAAAGATCTAAAAAAACGAACGATCAATGCCGGACCAACACATTTTTACTGAGACTGAGAGACTTCAAGAACAAAAAGTACATAAGGAGGAGTTTTGACTAAGGTTTCTGAGAATTGTGTTCAGAAAGAGAAACAAAAGGACTTTCTTTAAAGATTTGACCTGTGTATGTACGCTCTGTGGTGTTGTCTCCGTGTTCTAGTTTGTCTGAAGCATTCCCCACAGGGTTTTTATGGGTATCATACTATTTACATTCTTCCTCAGTCCAATATGAACCTGTTACGTTGATAAAAAAAAATGCTGATATGAAACACAGTCAGTAGTTGGCAAATATATTGGGTTTGTAAGTTTGTGAATCTGACTCAGAGTCAAGAGTTAAGAGTCAGTGCCCCACAGCCATCACCCTCACCGCACGTCACTGGCATGAAGGTACACAAGCCGTCCTGGTTAAACTCCCCAGCCCTTAAGAACATGAGGGGACATTTCCTTGAAAGAAAGACTGATTTACAGAGAATATGTGAAAAGTTGTTCATCCCAAACTGCTCTGCTAATAGAAAAAATAAACCATTCCGGTTCAAAAAGGGCCCCTTTCTCAGGAAAAGTTTCCTGTTCCACTGAGGTCAAAGATTCCTCTGCTGTTCTAGAGGGAAACCCTCTGAAGGCAACAGAACCCACACTACAGTTTTATCTTCAAATCACTCCATTGCTTCAAGGTGGGGATTAAAATATGCAAAGAATCCAAAAAAGAAAGGGTCACTCCAGTCTTCCCGAATTCACAATATAATGACAGAATGAGAACAAATGTGTGGCTTTTTTGTGACCCCAGCCCCTCATTCGATCCATTTTACAGTTTTTGATGTTCCTTGATAGTTGTTGAGTTATAAATGATTTGTGTGATCTTGTGTTTGTGTTTTATGTGCATTCAAGAGTGTGTCTCTGTGTTCTTGTGCTTTTCTGAAAGCATGCACATAAATACCAAATATTTTTGGAGTATAACTTGCAGTTTTTTCCATAGTTTGCCCAGGGATACGACTTATACTCAGTAGCGACTAATGTGTGGTTTCAAAAAATAAATATGGGCTCATGTAGTTGCTAGTGGTTACAACAGCTGGTTACAACAACCACTAAAGTGCACTGTAGGTGTGTGCTGCTGACAGCAACGCAGAAGAAGCACCATCCAGGCTCTGTTTGGTCAGGTGAAGTTTAAAGCTAACATGGACTAGATTCTGATTGTTCTCCTCCTGAACTTTATATTTTTCTTATTTGCATCAAGATAATTCTATTCTTATTTTTTCCTTATAATGCTGAGAGAGTCACAGAGAGACAGAGGTACCGCTGAAAGCGGCGTCATTCAGAAGCAGCTCCTGGAGTAGATGGTGAAGCTCACTGCACTGGAAGAGGCTCTGAACGATCTCATGAACCCAAACATTGAGACGTGATTATCGATGTTTTTGTAGAGCTCTTCAAAATAAATCAACCTGATCTGTCATCATCACCTGTTTTCCGTGCATTGTAAACAAGATATACAGTCAATGTTCCTACAAATATCTGACAGAAGCTTCTCCTCGGGATGGGTTGATGTCCTTTTTTCAGACTGATACAGATAACCAATGTTTAACCTGCTGCGACTGTGGCTCATATTTGTGTCATCATGTCTGTTTCTGCTTGTGTGTGTGTGTCTGTCTTTGTATTGTGTGTGTGTTCGTCTGTGTGAATGTGTGTGTGTCTTGGACTAACCAAGCTCATGGGGAAACTCCTCACAGAAGATTGCGGTGGACGTGCTGAATCCCGTCAGCACGGACACGGTGAAGGAGGCGCCAATGGCCAGACCGTCAATGAAGTTGTGCAGAGCGTCGCCCAGCGTTATCATCCACGCCACTGTCTTAATGTTGGTAATACGTTGCCCCCTCAGCCAGTGGCACATTGTCCCGGATACCTGCACCTCCTGGGGGCAGGTCAGAGATGGCATTGTTACTAATGAAAATCGTCCCCACATGTTCCACATGAAATAAACACAAACATTTCTGGAAGTTTTATTTCAATCTTTACTCAAATGAAGCATTTTTTTTTTCAGACATCAAGTTTAAAATGTCGTTGAGCAGGAAAAGGTTTTTCATCCTGAACAGAAACGTATCACCTGCTTTGTGTTACCCACCTCCAACCCTCCTTCATCCATGTTTGTGTAAGTGTGTGTTCCTTTGTGTGAGAGTTCACGTGTGTTTGAATGATTGTGTATGTAGGTGTTGAATAAGTGAATATTTGTGTGAATGGGTGTTAGTTTTTGTGAACGTGCATAAGATGTGTTAGTTTGTGTATGAATCTGTGTGTGTGAATGGGTGGTAATTTGCGTGAATGTGTTAATGTGGGTGTGACTGTGCGTATGTAAACGTGTGTTTTAATGCATGTGTTCATGTGTAAATATGTGAGTGAATGTTTTGTCGTTGTGTGAGTTCATTTAAATGTGTAGTGTTTCTTTAAATAAAGGCCTTTCTCTGAAACTTTTTACTTTTACTCAAATAATACTATAAAGTAAAGTTTCTTGTCACCTTTTTGGCAGAAAAAACATTCAGTGTTTTTATGTGACAGCAAGTTAGACTTTAAAGAATCTTTACTTTGTTGATCCTGAAAGGGGAACAGATATTTTCCCTTATTGGCCTATGAGACAATTCTTGAGTCCTCATCCCTGTCTTATTCCTTTTTATTGATATAAAAATTCAGGTTGTGGTTGAACATAAAGACAGGTAAATATCAGACATGTAGAAATGTTTTCTTTATCTTTAAACTAAAGTTTAAGTCCCTAGATAAGATCTGAGCAGAGAGTATCCAAAATAAAATCCACTTATCGAAAGTTTATGTTAGAGTTCAGTTACTTCATAATATCATTTAAGAAGAACAAAAAGTAGAAAATACATAATAAAATAACTATTAAAGGACTGAGTGTTATCTTAACTTCCAATTTATTACTTAAACAAAAAGATTTACGACAAAAAGTATTCATTAAGGGAGAAAGCTCCAAATACTGAAGTGAAAAGTTTAATAAAAATGTTGTTAAAACACTCTTGACAAAAGGACAGCCAGTACAAATACATTCAGGTTAAAGGAAAAAACATGAAACAGGAAAAAGTTTTTTCTCACTCCTTACTCTGATGATTGTAACTAAGTAACTCATTACTACTTGCTTCTGCATAGCTCCTGGAATCCCCCCTTATCTGTGTCCTCAAAGCTAACATCAAATCTGCTGAAATACTCCTGCAGAGATCTTTGCATCTGACCACACAGGGGAGGGGGGGCACTGCAGACAAAACCCAGCTTCTCCTCTCCACCACAAACAAGGATCCTTTGTGAGGGAGCCAGGCATTTACCATGAAGGGAGAGGCTGTGCCCCCTCCCTCGATTTGCCTTTACTCCGGCCGCCGCAGAAACGCAAAACATGAACGTCAAAGAACAACTCAGAGTTTCCCTTTAGGAGACAGAGTCCTCAACCTGAGTGGGAGTCTGCGGGGGTTCCGGGTAGCTTTTGTCTGTGGTGATCCGAGTCAGCACCAACGAGTCCTTTTTCTCCGGGACGCCGCAATTCTGCAGGTAGGCCTCTGTGGGGGGTCTGCAGGCAGGGAGTGGCTGTGTCCGTGCTGAGGATACAAACTGCACACATCATTTCCAGAACCGCAAACATCCTAAATTGGGTCAAAGTCTGATATTCAGGAAATAAAGATGCCCTCTGACCCGGTTCAGGATGTGAACATATTAGACTAAACTCAAGCTCAGATCTTTGTTCCACATGAAGACACAGGCTGTGTCCACATTCCCGCACTGCTCCCAAACCCCTAAAAACTATGGAGCGCTGGATTATCCAGTATGGAAACAGTATTGGAAACATGTTCACAACTGTATTTTTATGAAAACCAAATATGACATCGCCCATAAGCCAAAGTAAAAACATAAAAAACATGACAATGTATGAATCCGCTGTATTCTGATGGTGAAAACTACAGCAACTGTGTGATGCTGTCATGTAAATATGAACCAAACTCTCTGAGGAATGTTTCCTGTACCTTGTTGGATCTATACCACCAAGAATGAAGACAAAAGCAAAGGGATCTAACCCAGTACTACTAAGGTGGACCTAATGTAGTGGTTAATTAGTTTATATTTGTCAATTTACTTAGCATCAATGCACATTAGTTTTTTGCAGAGACTTCTGGGAAATTTCCAGGGCACTGGAGTTTGTAACAGCAGAATTGAGTGTAGCAGAACAAAAATGCACAGTAAAAGGATTTAACGACAAAAAAAATAAAATTCACTGGTTAAACTACCCAATTCATTCATTTTTAATTTAAAAAAAATGTAAAGGATGGTTTTAAAAATCATTATAACCATAATTTATTGATCCAAACATAAAAGAAAATATCCAGAGTTTGAATTTACTGCATTTTGAAAAAGAACATAAGGGCTTAAAGCAGAAGGTGCCCAAATTCAGGCCTCGAGGGCCGGTGTCCTACATGTTTTCCAATCAACTTGCCGTTGAAGCTCCTTATTGGCTAAATACATCTGATCCAGGTAATCAGCAGCAAATTCAGCAGGATTTCTGGAAAACCAGCAGGAGGTCGGCCCTCGAGGCCTGAATGTGGGAACCCCTGGTGATTACAGGGTTAATAAAATCCAGCAGGTGATCCTGTTTCTCTCTCGCGGCTGTGTTACCCCAGCCCAAAATGATGACATGTTTTTCTATCGGACAGGAAACAAAGATCAAGGAAGTTTTTAGAAGCCTTTCACCATGTTGGACTTTGACTTTTGTGGATAAAACCAACAAGCCTATAACCACTCAAACCTGCGGTTTCAACCTCCAGCTCATCAACTCATTAATAATCTGTCTGACTCCAACTTTTTACCTGATGTTTTACCTCCAGAGATTCCTGCCTGCACTGATGATTCCTCGCGTTATCTGGAATACTCAGCTGACTGTGGTTAGTTTGGGTCTCAAAGCTTAAATATGGGCTTGGTTGAAATTAAAGTGCATCTACAGAAACAGACCACAACTCAATCATCACAGCACTGACCAATACAAGACATTTTCCCAGAAACCAGAGAGTAGAAATATTCTGGTTGAGGGAGAAGAAAAGCCATTCATGAGTAAACTTCTCCTGATTCGTATTTCCTTAATCCTTCTTTGAAGTGTTGTAACATCAGTCGATATTTTTTGCTTCAGCAGCTTTAAAGGGCCTCTCATCCGATCTGTGACAGACTGGAAAACTGTCCTGTGTGCATCCTGCTTTCACCCAACAGTGGCTGGGACAGATTCTAGAAACCCCTAACCACAAAAGAGGAACCAGCGGGTAAGGAAAATGGATGATGAACTCACTCACCTCGCCATCCAAGCCCAGAGACATCTTCAGGACCTTCTCTACAAAAAAAAGGAGGTAAAATCCTCCAAAAATGGCCACGGCGTTTTCCACGTAGCTGTCAGCTTTAGGATCGAAGCCCAGCGCCTGCAGATGGGAGACGGTTCAGAGGTTTCATTGTTCTGGTGTCAGACTGCTCTACAGAGACCCACCTCTGGAATGAGCTGCAGCACGGCATTGGAGAAGAGCGTCCCGATGGCCAGCCCGATAAAGTAGCTCAGCACTTTGGGGAAGTAGGACTTTTTTGTGAAAGGGATCAGTAAGAGCCCAAGCAAGGACGCCAGGTTGATGACAGTGACAGCCAGGAAACCGTACCCCCACACTGCCGGGGCAGAAGGAATGACAAACAGGAGCAGGGGGGTTATCAAACACTTCCTCTGGGTCTTCTCCTGCCCCCCGCCCCTTAATGCTTGCCAAACACAAACTTTGTTTTTGTGTATTATGGAGCACATAGCATCAGAGAATATCGAACAATCAACAGCCTCAGGACCAGTTCAGTTGACTGTATTTGAAAACTGGACTGAGTGACCCCCTCCCCCTGGGGTTCCAAACAGGAAGTACCCACAGGCTCCAAGAAGCCAAAACCCCATAGACTTCTATAGAGAAGTAAACAGCTAGTATTCAGTCATTCTATTGGTCAGAATAACCATTCTTACTCTGATACCTTTTTAACATGTTCTTGATAATCCTCCTTTTACTATATTTTGCTGTAGTTCAAGTGATAAACTGACCAATCAGATGTCACAACAACAGGATGTGGCCTCATACCCACTGCTCGAAATGTTTAATGGACAGATTTGGTGTATCCCGCTGCCAATGGTAGGGCTGTGGTCTTCCAACAAGATCTCTCCTGATTGGTGAGAGCAGTTCCCACAGAAATATTGACTCAGATCAACTCGGACCAATCACTGCTTACTGACGATTTCTGGTCCCAACATGACGATGTCCGTACTAGAAAAACTGAATGGACTTCATTACCTTGGATCTGGAGGTAAATCATTGCCAGTGGATGATGTCACACTAACTGGGTACAGTTCTCATATACAGTCAATGCTCACGACTTAGTGGGCTACATTTGGTGTTCACCATTTATTCCAGGTTGTCCACACTTATAACTCTAAAATCCAAAGCCTTCGCAATTTTCAAGAAGTCTGAAAAACCCACAGTGCTTTGCTGCTCTCAATTGGCGAGTACAGACCACAATGCATTGCGTTTGAACAATTTGTTGTTGAAAAAAATCCTTTGCATGTATTTTCATCTAAGTTTTCATAACAAGAATCCAGTGGATTAACAAATCCCTTCCATAAAGTGTTCATATTTATTGGGTTTTACAAATGTGTGACATCGTATCTGGCGTTTTAAGAACATACATAGTTAACATGCGTCTAACCTGCATTCAACTCTAGAGCGAATTTGGACACAGCTGATATCACGTAAACCAACTCACGCCTGAAAGACATGACTCTGGGCTGGGCGCTCTGCAGTTGCAGCTCAGTAAAGAAAAAAAGAAGACTAGTGGATGTTTGTGGAGGCCAGCGTGATCTGTGAGACGTAGACATCAGCAGCCTTTAGGAAAATCCTTGAAAGTGTGGGACTTAATGCAGGAGGCGGGGCTTACAGCAGGAAGTTTAAACTTCACTCACATACCAATAACACTATGAAAAAAGAGGCAACTAAAAATGTCAAAATAGAGGCCTGAAAGCCAGACATTCACGGATAATGATCAACTTCACTGAAGACAGCTGTGGATACGTATCTAATGAAACAGGTGAGACTGTCACAACGACAAAAATCCACAAAACCTAAAAAAAAAAACACAACATGAACCAAGAAAACAGAACTGAGATCAAGCAAAAGAGAACAATCCTATGAAGTTAGATTTGTTATCAAAGGTTTTTTCTGTCCATGAAAATAAATGGAATAAAATAAAGAAATACAAACATAAATTTGACTAACCTATTGAATTTAAATAGAACAGAAAAATCTGTTGGTGAAAACTCATGGATGATGATGATGATGGACTACCATCATCATCCAACTTCACTTTTTTCCTTTTTTTCCTACATTTTGGTCTCTGGAATGTTGTTCTGTTTTCTAAAATATATTGCTGTTTTTATTTAATATTTGTTTTGCTTTTTACATTTTTGTTGTGATCTTCTTTCTACGCCGGGGGTGTCCTATTCTTAAATTTCATTTTTGGGTTCTAGGTGTGCGCACATTTCGTTGAGTTTTTGAGTATCATCACATGGGAAAAATCTTTGCTCAAATGTGCTAAAACAAAGATTGTAAAAACAATGTGGTCCTTCCAGTCCAGAACCACTGCGGCTCATAAAAATGAAGCAACAAACATTTAGGGGAAAAGAGAGTGGGCCTCAGACACCCAATCTTCACCCACTCTGACGAGGACGATCAGGTGAAACAACTGTTGGTGTTTGACCTCATAGATGAAGTGAAAGATCCCAGAAAATGGGATTATTTCACAGATTAGATTAAATGATCACTTATTAGTCTCCCCTGATAAAGAACCAGAAACTTCAGACTGGGTTCAGAGAGCTTGACCCACATCAGTCTGAACTCTCTGTAATCCATGCTCACCTGTCAGCTGATATTTTCAGAATTCATGTTATTAATCCTAATTCATCTGGAAACGCTTCAATCCCACCCCCACGTTACAAAGGAAACGGTCTCTCTTCTGTAAACTAATCTGATGTCTCTCAGCTCTCCACCTGGACAGGTGGGTTCTGCAGGACCCCAGACGGGAAGGGCCCACGCGCTCCCGGTCCAGTCAAACAAGCGGATCCGGCATGAAGCAACTCACCAGAGTAGTCCAGGGGCAGCTGGGGCGAGGGGGCGGTGTAGGGGCAGGAGGGCAGCAGCACCTGGGTCAACACGGCGGGACAGATCCTCCCCAGATGCTCCACAGTCAGCTCCGTGACATTGGTGAAGTTGAAGTGGGACATGATCTGCTGTGCAGAGGGACACTGGGGGCCGGGAGGGGGGCACATGTTTCAGCAGAGATTTTTAGGACAATTTTCAGGAATGTGGGTCAAAATTCAAAGCAATCCTGGTTTCAGATGAAGCTTCTGAAACCAACAAACTGCATGAATGAGGAAGAGGAACTTTCTGACGTCACAGATTTCTGATCTAAAGATGTTTTTAAGCTGCGATCATTCGAGGCTGATGACCCCCCAGGAAGAACCAAACAAACCTCCAGGTCCTCCAGCGGGTTTTCCACAGAGACGACCTCGGATCTTCTGGCTGAAACCAGCAGCAGCAGATTCTCCAGATCCTCCGTGCTGATAGAGTCATTTTGTCCAAAAAAACGGAGAATATTTTCCAGAAACTCGGGTCCGTCCCGGACCCCCGCCCGCGCGCTCTGCGCCGCCAGAGCCAGCGCGCACGAGAGGAGCAGCTGCAGGCCGAGCATGTTCTGAGGCTGAAGTCCGGGTTTGGTCTGAGCCCGGACCTGCAGCTCAGGGGGCGGGCGGGCTGCCTGGCAGGTGCACAATCCAGTTCCGTTCGGGTCTCACACTCTGGTTCCGGTGTGCCGCAAAAATCTGAGGTTCAAAGATCACATCGGTGACCTGTGCGCGCTCACGCACGCTGTTCACGTGTGATGGACTTAGTAACGCCTGTGCGCGCGTACAAATACCCCGTGGGTCGAGGCGCGCGCGTGTAAGTCGCGGTTTTTTAATTATGTGAAACAAACCCAAACTGCTTTACTTGAACATGAACCGTGATTTTGTCGACCCCTTGCGGCAGCTTTCAGAAGTGCAGATTAAACTCCTGATCTCCCAGAAAATTGTTTTTGCTTTTTTAACCTGTTCGCGAGGTATTTTTCTGATGATGGAGAACATATATAAAACAAATTCAGATCAAATTGCATTCCTGAGTATTTCTTTATTCTATTTGTTGTGAATCAGGAGCTGACATAAAGATGCAGTTTGAATAAGACTGTAATTATGACAGAAATACAATGGAATGGAAAATACAATACAAACTCCCAGCTCCTCCTTTTTGCATCCACTTGCAGATGACCAGATTCATGTTCGTCTTTGTTTTCCTTTTCTGAGCTGGTATCTAGCTCAAAACGGCACTTCTGGATAGCCCCAAAATTGCTTGCCATCTTTGTTTCACAGCTAAAACGTGACCCTTTAGGATAAAAAGTCTCTCATTACATTATAATACAAAAGTGACATGAGAATAATCATAATCACATATTCAAGCATGTTTGACATGCAAAACCAGCAGTATTATTCTTCATGTGTCAGTGGATGGCAGACTCAGTTTCTGTCTCCATCAAAAATATACTTCAATAATCGTATCAAGTTTCTATCTTCAAATATTCATTAAAATGTATCTTCTTAGGAGGATCACAGCTATGTTCTGGATGAGCTGAATTATCTCCACTTTAGAACTAAAACATTTGTTTTCATAGGTTTCAAAGAAGGGATGGTGTTTAGTCTGTCAAAGAGCATGGTGCACCATCATGACCAAACCTGCAGACTGAACTAACTTCTTTTGTGACTTCAGTTCTGATGAACTGATGAGAAAAGTGTAGAGCGCAGAACACCCCTCCAACACTTCTGCTGGAGACTTTCAGGAGAACATCTACAACATTTCTGAGTCGCAGCTTTTATTTTCTGGAAACGCTCAGAACTTCCAGCAGCATCCTGGTTCAGGTCTTTCAGTCTGCAACAACCCACTCCCCCACGAGTGCAAGGCTTGGTCAGTAAACATCCCTCAGAGTGACGACGGTCAGCGATCGGGACAGTTCTGCAGCACTGGTGGGGCGCCACGGCTCAAAGCCAACAGTCATGTTCCTGGAAACCATCAAGAAGCCGTTGGAGCTGAAGCGGCCCGGGATGTTTCCCACGTCGAGCCACACAAAAGCTGCCACGGAGGAAGACTGGAGGGTCACGGTGAATCCACCACCATCCTGCTGCACCTTCACCTGTGGGTAGAGGGGGGCAGCATGTGATCAGAAGGAAACTGTGTCTCACTACCAAGATGGGTCACATGACCTTCTGCAGGAATGGATCTTAAACGTGTGAGACAGTTACTGAGATGTTGGCTCTCTGCAGCCCCTCAGCCTCCCTGGGAGAGGACAGGAAGTGGTAATTGTTTGAGCCCTGCTGGCCGCCAGCGCCGTCTTCCAGATGAAAGGTGAGCAGGCAGGTGGGACGGGTGCAGCGCCCACACCCTGCCAGCAGGGTGGCAACAGGCTGTTTGTAGAGAACCACAGCACTGCTTCCAGGAACCACCTGCAGGTCCGAAGTCCTGCTGCACACTGGATCCAGATTAGCCCAGGAGTGCACGGTCACCTGACACAGAAAGCGGTGCACGTCAGCAAGGGCCAAGCCACGCTAACAAAAACCTGAAAATGAAGGCAGCTCAGAAAGCTCAACGTGGCTACAGTCAAAGGTTAACCCATGTGTGCACGTGCAGCCTGACTCCATACACGCACCCCACTGTGAAGGGGGCGGAGTCACTGTTCTGCTGCCTCAGTGATAAATACCTGCTTATGGAGAGAATTCCTGACATTTAGACTGATTTTGATTTTATTTTGTTTTTACTTTACAGAAAAGCATAATATATGCACCAAAAGAGTTATTTTTCAGCCACATGTGATGGAGATAATTTATAAAATACATTTGAAGACTTTAGGAACAAAACCCAGAAGTAAAAAAAACTTAAAATAAACTTTCATGTTCCGACCCCCCCCGGTAATATATTCAGTTTTTCTCTTTATTTTTGATAACTTGTTCTTTCCAGCAGCTGAGAAAACAAATGAGAGCTGTAGGCCTCTTGTGTTCGACACATTTTAATGTTACGATCATTTGACAAGAGTGGTTGTTGCAGAAATGATGATAAAGACCAACTCGGACCAATCACTGTTTACTGATGTATGACGGCGCCCTAAAAGCAAAAAAAAAAAAAAAAAAGCGGCTAAATTAACTTTTTTTTGTGCTACACAGTGGTTAGCCAACCATATAACCAACAAAGACCCACACTTCAACTTGAGAATGAAATTATGACGTTTAAAGTATATGTTCAGAATAAAGGATTATTTTACAGTTTTGTTTGAAAATCACTTGGTTTAAATGTTTCAACATTAGAGTTGAGAAATTTAACCAAGAAAAAAGCAGACATTAACAACTTTCAAGGATGTTTTCTGCAGATTCTACATGGAAGTGTACAGAGAACGTACCACCGCTCTGAGCTTCAGGTCAGCACTCAGGTCTGAGACTGCATAGAGGATCAGGATGCCGTCGTCCTCCACAGAAATGGGAAGAAGGGGGGCGAAGAAGCTTCTTGCAAAGTAATGCAGCATCTTCCACTTCCCTCCGAACTCTGCGTTCAGAGGAACAGGGCGGTGTCATGGTTCACGCTACGACGCCTGCAGCATCTAAGTGGCAGACACTCACCCAAAGACGACCAGGATGGCGCCGGCCAGATGTTGTTCAGCTGCCAGTAGAGGGCGCCCATAGTGTGACCTTTGCCCTCCACAATTTGGCTGCGGCTGCTCCGGTAAAACTCTGTCTGAGCCTTTACGCATTGCGCTTGCATGGCCTGCACATTCAGCAGCACAGCAGCTCAGGAGCTAAAGTAATCCCTCTGCTGAGGCGCTAAGTACTCAAGTATTTTTGTGAAACCAAAACCACAGCAGTAACAGACACAGAGGTGTACTTTTACAACTGTACCCATCTGGATTTCTGATTCTGTGAAGTTTAAAAATGTGGAAATAAACATTCATGCTTCTGCATCTTTACTAACCCAAACATGACTGACAAAACCTCTGATTGTTACCCATAAATAACGACATTTTAACCAAACATTTTTAATAATCAGGACATTTTTAAGACGTTAGTCAAAGAAAAAAACACCTGAAGGATCAAGATGTTATGAAATTGCAATTCAAACACACAGCATCACAAATGGTCCAGGAGGACAACTACCATCACCCACATTTGCAAAGGGTCTCTTGTTAGCAGTAAGAGCAAGTAAAATGAAAGTCAGAAGCGACGCTGTGAGCACGACACGGCCCCGCCTTCGCCGCCCATCTTTTCTCCTACAAACTTTATCTATAAAAAGCACTTCTCATTTCTGGCAAAACTCGAAGCGCTTTACATTTATAAATTAAACAAAAACACAATAAAACCCAACCCAACCCTTAAATGATTTTAGCAAATGGCTGCAATATAACAAAGAATGAAACATTTAAGGGAGTCTGAATACTTCCCATACAGACTGACCCACCCATGACCCCAAACACAATAAGAAGGCTACTTATAAAATCATTTCTAAAAGAAACTTTGACCTGCCTTAAGTGGCTGAGCAGCTGGTACACCTGCCATGCTCTTCCCCTCAGCCACTGGTTCTCTGATCAAAGCTCCACATGACAAACATTGAAAAAAAGATTTTTTCAAAACGGAAGATTTTCTGTCGGTTTCATCCCCATAGCAACTATTTTAAGTTTTGGTTACCAAGGGTTAGCGAACAAGTCTATGATACTTTTAGAAGAATCAACAAAAATAATGTTTTGGATTTCCTTGACAACGGAGGTCTTATGTTAACCACATTCCAAATACGTTCATTTTGTATGTAGTAGCATTTAATTCAGCTGGAGCCAACGGTATACATTTTTTTACATACAAAATGCGCAAGCAACAGGGGAACATCACTTTTGCTGGCTTGCCACGCTAACAATCATTAAATATTTACAACTTCTTAGTCTTAAGTTTTTTTTCCCAATAAAGCTCCCAATGGTGCTTGAGAAGTTAAGAGGTGAAAGATCAAAAGATCAAATTTGTAGAAAGCTGTATAGATGATTTGCTTGGAAAATTCAAGATGGCGGCTTCTCCCTGAAATCAAAGGTCAACGAACTTTGGTCATGGACATTTTTAGAGAGGAGACATTTTTAGAGATGAGACATTTTTTAGAGATGAGACATTTTTAGAGAGGAGACATATTTAGAGATGATACATTTTTAGAGAGGAGACATATTTAGAGATGAGACATTTTTAGAGATGAGACATTTTTAGAGATGATACATTTTTAGAGAGCAGACATATTTAGAGAGGAGACATATTTAGAGAGGAGACATATTTAGAGAGGAGACATTTTTAGAGATGATACATTTTTAGAGATGATACATTTTTAGAGATGATACATTTTTAGAGAGGAGACATATTTAGAGAGGAGACATTTTTAGAGATGAGACATTTTTAGAGATGAGACATTTTTTAGAGATGAGACATTTTTAGAGATGATACATTTTTAGAGAGGAGACATATTTAGAGAGGAGACATTTTTAGAGATGAGACATTTTTAGAAATGAGACATTTTTTAGAGATGAGACATTTTTTAGAGATGAGACATTTTTAGAGATGATACATTTTTAGAGATGATACATTTTTAGAGAGGAGACATTTTTAGAAATGAGACATTTTTTAGAGATGAGACATTTTTAGAGAGGAGACATTTTTAGAGATGATACATTTTTTAGAGATGAGACATTTTAAGAGATGATACATTTTTTAGAGATGAGACATTTTTAGAGGGGAGACATTTTTAGAGATGAGACATTTTAAGAGATGATACATTTTTAGAGAGGAGACATATTTAGAGAGGAGACATATTTAGAGAGGAGACATTTTTAGAAAGGAGACATTTTTAGAGATGAGACATTTTTTAGAAATGAGACATTTTTAGAGATGATACATTTTTAGAGATGATACATTTTTAGAGAGGAGACATTTTTAGAAATGAGACATTTTTTAGAGATGAGACATTTTTAGAGAGGAGACATTTTTAGAGATGATACATTTTTTAGAGATGAGACATTTTAAGAGATGATACATTTTTTAGAGATGAGACATTTTTAGAGGGGAGACATTTTTAGAGATGAGACATTTTTAGAGATGAGACATTTTTAGAGATGAGACATTTTTAGAGATGATACATTTTTAGAGAGGAGACATATTTAGAGAGGAGACATATTTAGAGAGGAGACATTTTTAGAAAGGAGACATTTTTTAGAGATGAGACATTTTTAGAGATGAGATATTTTGAGAGATGAGATATTTTGAGAGATGAGACATTTTTAGAGAGGAGACATTTTTTAGAGATGAGACATTTTTTAGAGATGATACATTTTTAGAGAGGATACATTTTTAGAGAGGAGACATATTTAGAGAGGAGACATATTTAGAAAGGAGACATTTTTAGAGATGAGACATTTTTTAGAAATGAGACATTTTTTAGAGATGAGACATTTTTTAGAGATGAGACATTTTTAGAGAGGAGACATTTTTAGAGAGGAGACATTTTTAGAGATGAGACATTTTTAGAGATGAGACATTTTTAGAGAGGAGACATTTTTTAGAGATGAGACATTTTTTAGAGATGAGACATTTTTAGAGAGGAGACATTTTTAGAGATGAGACATTTTTAGAGATGAGACATTTTTTAGAGATGAGACATTTTTAGAGGGGAGACATTTTTAGAGATGAGACATTTTTTAGAGATGAGACATTTTTAGAGAGGAGACATTTTAAGAGATGAGACATTTTTTAGAGATGAGACATTTCTTAGAGATGAGACATTTTTAGAGAGGAGATATTTTTAGAGATGAGACATTTTTAGAGATGAGACATTTTTTAGAGATGAGACATTTTTAGAGGGGAGACATTTTTAGAGATGAGACATTTTTTAGAGATGAGACATTTTTAGAGATGAGACATTTTTAGAGAGGAGACATTTTTAGAGATGAGACATTTTTTAGAGATGAGACATTTTTTAGAGATGAGATATTTTGAGAGATGAGATATTTTGAGAGATGAGATATTTTGAGAGATTAGACATTTTTAGAGAGGAGACATTTTTAGAGATGAGACATTTTTAGAGATGAGACATTTTTAGAGATGAGACATTTTTAGAGATTAGATATTTTTAGAGATGAGACATTTTTTAGAGGGGTCAATAGAGATTTTGACCCCATTCATTTTTTTGAGGGTTTTTCCTGCTGAGATGTCATCCTTTTCAGGGGGAAGTTCATTCACTATGCTCAAAATTCAGTATCAATTTCAAGTGCTAGGTGTCTGCAAAATTTGGTAAATTTCTGATTATATAGCGGGGACAAAACTTTTGTTCAAACATGCAGTTTGCAGAAGAAATGTGAAAACAATCTGAAATTGCAGCCCAGGACTGATGAGTTCATAACAAGTTTCACTATTTTCTACATTAACTGACAGTCAGGTTATATTAGCTTTATACTAATTAATGGACCCAGTTATAAAAATAAATAATCCTGCATTTTGTGGTACAAGCACCAAATTTGGTATGGATGTATTTTAGGATTCCCTCTTTCAGAAAAATATATTCATAATGAGAAAACTCAGATTATTTTTTTATAACTGGGTCCTTTAATTAGTATTTGTAGTAATTTGTCTGACATATCAACCCAACTGTCTCTGGTAAATAGGAATTTATCTCCTCCACAACACAGTCTAAGGCATACTTCCCTGAATACGGTTTTAAAATGTATATTTGAAGTTTCAACATTCATGACAGTGTAAACAGTGGGTGTGGGACGGTAACGCAAAAATATACAGTTTATTGTGGGGACATTCATTAAGATGTTTTCTGCATGTCAGTAAGGTCTTATTGAAATGGCAGAATTGTCCCACATAATATAAAAAGAATGTTTATTGCATTTAACGTATTTATATAACTTCACCACCCAAAACATCAAAGTATTGGTAGATAGCATTAGCAATTAGCACTTTTTCTCTTTACAGCATTGTTGACACCCCCAGTCAAACGATGCTCACAAATGTCTGCACTTTCGTACTGTCATCTCCTGCGTAGTCTCAGGTGTGACCTTTACCAGGTAGATGCAAACATCACTGAAGTCCTGCTCTGTCTGAAGAGAGTTTGATGACTTTAGGTGTGCAGGAATTAACAGGAACCTTTTTGTGTGGAGTTTGCATATTCTCCTCGTGGGCTCTATGGTTTCCTCATGTAGAACATGTTTCTTAGGTTAACTGGTGTGTCTACATTGCCCTAGGTGTTACGATGAGTGTGTATCCCTGCAAAAGGCTGGTGACCTGAAAATGACTGGCTTTTGTATGTTTTGGGGTACAAAGTCCACTGTGGGTTTCTGTCTTGGAATGCCGTTTTGCCCTTTTCAATCACATGACTGAAAACCACCGATTGGCTGGTACATTTTTGAATACTTGTACAGAAACCAAGTACGATCCCAAGATCCAAACTCACAAGTTTGGAAGTGCCTTAGACTGAAAAAACAGATGCAGTTAACAGCAGAGGAACAGCACAAATTCACATTTGAACAGAACAGATCTGAACACCTACACCTGGGGACAATTTAGACTCACCAATTTACCTATGAAACGCGTTTTTTGGACTGCGGGAGGAAGCTGGAGAACACTCACACATACATAAGCAGAACACGCAAACTTCTAACAGAAAGGTCCTAGAGCTGGGATTTCAACCAGGTTCTTTTCACTGTGATGTGAGAGCGCTGATGACTCTGCTACCTATTGACTACTTATGAGAACTGGAGTGAGTCAGTGTGACGCCATCCATAGAAAGTGACTTACCAGTACTTCAAACTCCGTAGAAGTGATGTCAATTCAGTCGCCATTTTTTCCTCGATACATAAATGATTGAGTCATGTTGGAGCCACATAATGTCAGTAAGCAGTGATTGGTCCGAGGCGGTCTGAGTTAATGTTTCTATGGTAACCACTCTCACCAATCAGGATTGAAGACCACACGCCTACGACTCGAAAGCGGGCTACACAAAATCTGTTAAATGTTTCAAGCATGTGACGTGGGATCACAGACTATTATTGAGGCATCTGATTGGTCAGTTTATAACTCGCAATAAAGAAAAGAAATCATGAAAAAAACTGGATTATCAATAACACATTAAAAAAACATCGAGCAAGAATATTTATTCTGACAAATCGAATGACTGAGTAAAAGCTGTTTATGTCTCTATAGAAGCCTATGGGTTTTAGCTTCTTGGAACCAGCAGGTACTTCCTGTTTGGAACGCCAGGTGGGAGGGGTCACAAGTCCAGTTCTCATATGCAGTCAATGGTGCAACAGTGCAGCTCGTGAAAAACGTTGAAGATAAAATGTTGTGGTGTATTTGATGTTCAGTGCAATTTTTATGTTTTTATGGATCCATAATTAGCTTTTCTTTATCACTAAACTGCAGGAACTGTGATAAAAGTAAACACAGATGAAAGTCCACAAATCACAGTAAAAGGATTTGGACTATTTCATGCAAGTCACCAGCAAATATTTACTGATCCGTTCAAACTAATATTTGTAACTAATTCTGCCGTTATTTGATTGCACCCTAACCCAGGTGGGATTGTGAAAATCCATAATTTGACAAATCAACACACATAAACCCATCCTGGAGCTCAGACACAAAGATCTGAAACCTTCAACAGACTTGAAGGCTAAAAGCATTTTAGTACAGAATTGATGAAAGAAAACATGAAAAACTAAGAAGTGGGACATTTACCTGCGTGATGTAGAGGGTATCGGTGAATCTCCTCTGAGGGTCAGTGGAGTTTGGGAGGTGAAAGTGCAGCGCCGCCTGCTGCAGCATTTGTTGGTTGCCTCTCTCGTGGTGCTGACGATGCGACGTGAAGTTACTATCAAAACTCCAGTCCTCTTTCACAGAAACCTGCAGCAGAGAGGAGACAAAGGTGGTAAATAGTTTTGCTCTTATGGTTTCAAAAGCAAATAGAACAACCGTCACTTCTTTTTTCCGCTTTTTCAAAGTTTTAATTGTTTTTGCATGTTTGTCATTTTTTTGGACTGCTGTGGTTATTTCTTATGTTTGGATTGATGTTCTGTGTTTTATTGCTGCTTTTTGTTTATTGATGTCATGTTTAGATCATGTTATGTTCATTATGCCATGTTCTAATTGTTGACAGATTTGTTTGCTGTGTACAGTATGTTTCATGTGATTTATAGTCATGTTTATTTTGTTTTCTTTGGATTTTGTGTCCTGTTTTCAGATGTGTTTACGGTTGTTTTGATTTTTCGGTTGTTGGTTTGTTTGTTCCAGTGCCATATTTGAATTTCTGTTTTATTTGTTTGTTCTAAATTTGTTGTCATGTTAGAATTTTTGTCATAAAAAATCGTCATATTTGATTTGTTGTTTTTTGTAGCCATAATGCTTGTTTTATAATCATGTTTGCATTGCTGCGTTTGTTTTTGTACCTTTTTGCTGTTGTGTTGGGACTATCGTCTCATCTAAATTACGTTTCTGTTTTTTTTTGTGCTTGGATCATTGTTGGTTATTTTATTTTCCTATGTTTGTGTTTTGTTGTCATTTTTTTTTCATGATGGAGTATCAGGGCCAAAACGTAAAAATAAAATAAATATATACATTTATGGAAATAAAGTCATAAAATTCTGAGAAAAAGTCATAATTTTCTAGAATATATTGACAAATATATTTATTAATAATTTGTTTTACATATTTAGAAACAAAAACAAAAAGGAACTGATATTGTGTTTCATAGGCCTAAAGCACATGGTCAGCGGCTACTTCCGCATTGGTTTCACAAATAGGGAAATATTAAGTCTTGTAGCGCATTAAGATTGTTTTATTATAACTATAAATAATAAATGACATAAACTTAAATTGCACTTTAGCCTTCTTAGAAGGTCCAAAAAGCTTCACAGTCCCATTCACCCATATACACACATTCACACACTGATGCTTTACGCTGGTCTCAACCTATAAGCAGCAAGAGTAACGTGCGGTTCAGTGTCTTGCCCAAGGGCACTTTGACACATGGGCGAACAGAGTGAGAACCTTACCTGACTTCTGATCAGCCCACTGCACCACTGCTGCCACACTGTCCTTATTAATCAAAGACATTAAAAATTATTTGCAGAGAATTGGGTCTCCTCAGAAGAAGATTCTTGACCAGCGAGGAGTAGATTTCTGACGGGTGTACCGTTTACGCCAGTATAGTTGCAGAGGTCCAAATGCATGATGGCAGGGGGTAGGGGAAGTATTCAGACCCCCTTAAATGTTTTACTCTTTGTTATATTGCAGTCATTTGCTAAAATCATTTAAGTTCATTTTTTCCTCATTAATGAACCCCATATTGACCAAAAACCACTGACAAAAGAAAAACTGAAATATCACATGGTCCAAAGTATTCAGACCCTGTGATTCTTTGATGAACTTAATGATTTTAGTAAATGGCTGCAATATAAGAAAGAGTTAAGGGGGTCTGAATACTTTCCGTAGCCACTGTAGATTCCTATGATAAACTATAGACTTCTGGTGTCACCATTAAAGACACATGGATGGATTTAGTCTGCACGTAATGTTGATTGAGGCTTACACTAAACTAATGAGCCTATAACTTCAAAAAACAGCAAAAAAAGAAGGTTTCCTTGCAAAAAAACAAAAAAACACTTTTTTGCCATAATTTTACAGGTTTATTTTCATAAAATTTTGACTTTTACTCTTGATTTTACGAGTTTAAATGACAACTTTTTTTCACATAAATTTACAAATGTATTTTGGTAAAATTACAACCTTGTAAGATTAATTATTATTTTTACTTCATTCTCACAAAAATGTTATTCTTGTAAAATTATGACTTTTCTCATAATTTTATGCGTTCATTTTCATAGAATTACAATTTTTTTCTCATAAATTGACAGATTTATTCTCAAAATTAAGACTTTATTATTGTAAGATTACAACTTTTTTCTCATAATTCTACGACTTTATTCGCGTAAAATGACAACTTTTTTGTCGTAAATGTATTCATTTATTTATTTTTTGGGTGGCCCCAATACTCCGTCATAGTTTGGAGTAATTTCAGAGTCAATTTCATTGGGTTTTTTTGTTCTGTTTGCCATTTTGCCGTGATTGTTGATGTTTTAGATTGTGCTGGTGTTGGTATAGATCATAAATCCCTGCTCTTGTGAGCAGGATGGGGAGCTGTGCTTTCGTCTGAGGAGTGTGAATGAAGACGAGGAGCAAAGCTCACTCACAGGCTGCAGGGTGGAAAATGAAGGCCAGGACTGGAAGCCGTATTCAGAAGCAAACCGGGTCCGAGGAAACGTGGTCCAGTCCCAGCAGTCTGAGAGGTAGCTGTAGAAATGGACGTCTCCGTAATGAGGGTCATACGGATCTGCAGCCACCCACCCCTCCTGCTCTGACTCCACGCCGTTAGTGGGGCTGGAGACAAGAAACGGACGGCTGGGGTCCTCCTGAAGGCGACACTTGTCATCAGTAAGACTGTGATTTCCAACAGATTCCTCATTACAAACGAAGTTCCTCTACAGTCACTACATCTGATAAGTCCTCGTGCCCGTGCCCTAAAGTCACCTTCTGTACGATCTTTTTGATGTTGTCCACATAAAGCGTCACATAGTCTTTGACATACACTGGCCGCTGGGGGGTGGGTATGTTGAACCAGTTTGTTGCCAGAGCAGCTTCGTTTTCATTGTTCCCGCTCCAAATTATGATGGAAGGGTGAGACTTCAGGCGCCCCACCTGAAAGGAGAGCGTTCAAAGTAAGAGAAAGATTCCTTATGAGTGTCAGAAAAACACCTTAAATTATGATTGTGCTGTTTTAGCCCAAATCAAAACCTGTTGTTTACTAGGACATCGTTTTTCCATAGCGGTAGGAGCAGTGTGTCCAGATTAGGTGATTTCCCACCCAATGGGGCAGTTTGGTTCTGAATTTGTGGGCAAACATAGCTTTGGGCGGCTTGACATAATTTGGGCAGGTTTGGGGTCAGTGCGGGGGTTTTAATTCCTTTTCAACCAAGGCCCAAAGAAAAAGCAAGACACATCTGACATTGCTGACCTCAGAAATGCGATTGATTTTTAACACTTGGTTTTTGTTAATTAGATTTTGATTTTTCCAATAAAAAAAGAATCTGTGTATATTTTTATGTTTGATACTTGCTTTACATTAATGACTCTCCCAATGAAAAATAATCTACATATATACATATATATTACATATATATTGCTATTTTCTAATACTTGATTAAATTAACGATTTTTTTTAAATGAAAAATATCCTCCACATTTTTTCTGAATTTTGATCATTGGTCTGTATATGCTATGATGAAGTCTGAAATAGTGTTATATCTACTTTCATAGCCGTGTGATTTAATGCTACCTAATGACCTGAATCTATGTTAGAAAGGTATGAATATCTGATCATAAGTTATGAACCAGATTTTTATAATTCATGTAAAGAAAATGGTAAGGTAAGGCCTGGATAGGGATTGTAGAAGTTTGTTCCTCCCACTCCCTCTCAAGCAATCTATCATTTGGTGTCTAGTTATCCTATGTTTGACATTGCTTGAAATAAAACTATTTTTATTTTTATTTCTAAACAGAAACAAAGGGCGTATTGCATTCTGAAGTGCTGCTAAGACATTTCTTTTAAATTACTTTCTCTATTTTCTATCTAGTTGTCTGCTCTCTCTGTCTGAAGTTTGGCATTTCCTAACTTCTTCTGTAAGGTTTTGTCATTTCAGTGTTAAGAATACATTTTTCTGGACATTTTCCTCCGTAATTGCTGAAACAACTTCAAGTTAAATGACGCGGTTGCACTCTGTCACATTCTGCAGCGTGATTGTGCTCTGATGGCCGTGCAGTGGTCACTGATGATGCTAATAATGCAATGATTTATTCTTTTTTAATACATTGTTGTCATTTTCTATTACATATCCTCACTTTTCATTCATATGTTGTTTGACGTTCATTTAGTGTTCAGATCAGACATAAAGCTGCACTGAAAAGACAAAGTGAGGAAACCAGCAGTGCTTTTGTGATAAAGAAACAATAGATAATTCATTTCTACATGGATAAAGTTTCTGGGAGGATTTTTACCGTTGGTGTTGCATAATACTAGGAAAATACCAAATAGTTTCTGGAGGCATCTCCGGTGACATTTGATTTAGTTTTAAATGTTTTATCAATAGGTGACTTAAAAAAACATATTCACAAGAACAGGTTTGTAAAAATCCAACCATTCTTTAATACGTTTCACAGACATTTGCTTATATTTTACTTCACTTAAATTCACAAAAAGTAAAAATGCAGGAAAAATGTCCACTTGTGATAATGATTAATGAAAACATTACTAATGAGTTTATGGCTGTTTTTTCTTTTAACTCTTTTTTATTTCTTACTGTTCTTAATGTTTAAGGGAAAAAAAAAGGGGGGGGGTAACGCAAGCTCACATTGATCTTCTGTTGATGAAGTTTAATGGGATTCAGCTATTTTAGATTTAAAATGTCAAACGGCATTTTTTCATCTGCTCCTGATTCACAACGAAACACTCATATGTCCTCCATCATCAGAAAAGGATGATGTTAAAACCACACTGTTCATAGGAGTGGGTCTGGAAAGACAGCTCACGCAAATCGACAGAAGGAAAATAATACGGACTCACCTGCTGGACGACCTCCTCTCTGACCGTCTGGATAAAGTCAGCCTCAGTGGGGTACATGGCACAGGCAAACATGAAGTCTTGCCAGACCTGAGCAGCAAGGACACCATTAAACAGCATGCTCACAGTTACATGGCCTTCTGTCCAAAAATGTCCTTGCTGGTTTCAATTATGGGACATCTGAGCCAAAAAACACCAGATTTTGATCAAACAGATTCAAATACTTTGTAATGTTTAATATTTTCATCACTCAGGTGATTTAAAGAAAAGCGTGGGTGGACGTGGCATAATCTGACCTTTTGATGATTCTTTTTTTTTTTTTTTTACTGAGAGATATTCACAATTATTATGATCATTATGCACTGCATTTACCATGCAGCTGCAATAGAGTCAGTGTGTTCTTCTGCTTTTATACGCTGTTTCCTTAAGACGGCTTTTATAAAATGTGAGTCACCTTCCAGGATCTTCGCACTGAGGTTCTGTTTTCCTAAATTCAGACACGATGCTTTTCAATCCTCTCTCAGTTCCTTGAAAGAGAACTAACTGCTGGCTGCTTACCATGATCCCCATGTCATCGCACATGTCGTAGAACAGATCCTGTTCATAAACTCCGCCCCCCCAGACCCGGAGAGCGTTCATGTTTGCTTCTACAGCCGACTGGAGCAGGTTCTTCAAGCTGCAGCACAAACACATCATTATACACAAACAAACAGAGACTGTCTGATCTATTCACAATTCATCAAATTATCGTTCAATAAACCAAAGCAAATATAGACATTTACGGCTTCGTTGTTTTTCATAAGGACCTGCACTCACACAGCGGGGGTAACTTGGTCCTGGAAGGCGTGCGATGGAATCCAGTTAGAGCCTTTCAGGAATATTGGCTTCCCGTTAATTTGAAAGTAAAAGCTTAAGCCTGCAGATCCAGGGATGGGCTCCTGGATGAGCTCCACGGTGCGGAAAAAGACCTGCAAAGACTATGGTCAGACCTTCACACTGACAGAGTGGCGAGAAGAGACAGGAGCCTCAGACTTAGTCTGGGTCTGTACTTGCATGACATTCCATAACCAGAAATGTATAATCTGGAACAGAAACTCCAGACTGGGGTTTGTAAAAGCATCTTTCTAACCAAATGAACTTCACCACAGCTTGGGAATCAGTAACAATCTATGAGCTGTGATGATACGAGAAGAATAAATTCATGATGTGAGCCTGACCTTAACCTCTCTGTTCAGCATCAAAAAACCATCCCCAAATACTCTGACAGAGAGCGTGTAAGAGGGCTGGTCCCCATGTCCACTTGGCCACCAGAGCTTCAGCATGCTGCTCTGTTTAAAGGAAAACTTGGTTTTAATTCACAAAAACTCTACTGGAAATAAAAACAAACTCTGCGTGATTAAACTCAGCACCTTCTTGATGTTAAAAGTGAAAATTTTCTTTGTCCTTCCTGAAAGAAACTGGGTCTGGAAGACCTGCTCCAAACCCAACTCTGAGATGGAGAAGCCAACCTGAACCCCTGAGGTCCGAACCGCATCAATGAGCAGCTCCACCTGCAGCCCCCACTGAGACCTGCTTGCATCTGCATGAACATAAAGACTTTTAGATTAGAGCCAAAAAGCAAGATCAGGATCAACAAATCCAGAGGAAATCCAGGTCCGAGAAGAATTCAGCTCATTTGATCTCATCACTGAGATCAGATCAAACTGTGATGAACTGTCTGCATGGGAAATGGATTGCAGCATCAGTTTCTACTGAATATTCTAACCAGGCTTATTTTGATACCAAGAACTAGACAAACTGTGTTTCTTTCTGGGGAGATCTTTGAGGCAGACTCCCATACAGCAGTGAACACTCTGAAACAGTAGTGTGGAGGCGGAGCTGATATGCTCATCGCTGCGGCATTTGGCTGCACTTGCTTCACTGATGCTGAAGAAGTTTCGAGTTTCATGACTGCTTGTACATTCTGTGCTAACTTTTTCTGGCAAGCTTTAGCATTTTCAGTGATGCCAAACTTCCCATTGACTGTAACCATTTCTGGGTAATCATTGGGAGTGATCTTGCATATTTTGACCCCAACAGCCCTGAGTTCAGGGTCAAATAATCTCAAAACAACAGGGTTTCTGGGGCAAAGAAACTTCTACTTCGGGAGAAGCTCTCAAACCAGAAGCAGCTGAAACTAAAACTTTCCAAAAACCATAAACATCCTCCAAACAAATCTTTACAGGACCCAGTTTTTAAGTTACAAGAAAACCACTCTTAGATTACTTACAAAAAACATCATGTGTGTTTGTGTTTTTAACCATCCTGTTCAGAAGTGTTTCATGTGATGAAGAGAAGCACATCAAACCTACTGTGCAGAGGAAGATAAGAGAGCTGCTGAAGCTGCAGAGCATCAAACGCCTCCAGCCGCACGTTTCTCCACAGCCCCATGGTGGGAAAGGAAGGGCCCCAGTCCCAACTGAACGAGCTCTGTTCCTAAAAGAAAGATTGTAAAACCCATCGGTGAATAGAGACGTGTAAGCAGGTTGGAGAGAGTGGAGGAAGGTTTCAAGTGGGATGTGTGTGACAAAAGAGCGTCTTCAAGAATGAAAGTAAAGGTGTTGAAGACTGTGGTGAGAGCAGCCATGCTTTTGGTTTAGAGACTCTGATGTAGAGACATGAGGCACAGCTGGAGGCAGCCGAGATAAAGATGTTGAGGTTCTCTTTGAGAATGATGAGGATGGAGCAGGAATGAATCTATCAGGGGAACAGAACATGTAGATGCAGAGAAGCAGAAGGAAATGGTCTGAAAACTTTGACAGAAGGAACAGTACTGATGGTAAAAGGAGGCTGAGGTTGCAGCTACCAGGAAAAATAGAAAGATCAAAGAGGAAGTTCATGGATTTATGAGTCTAGATTACAGAAGAGATGGTTGGATGGAGGTGATAATCTGTTGCAACATCCACTTAAGGGAGCAGCCAGAAGAAGATGCACCGTTTTAGTCTTAATATCAACAGTAGGATGTTTGAAACATGTTAAAGTGATTTAAGCCAATCTTTGAAATAAAAAATATTAAATCAAAGGAAAAAAATTATTGAAAGAAGTTTTTGTTTATTTTTTTAAATATACAGAAACGACTTTTCTTTCTAAATGGAGATTTCATCTGTGTTCAGTTTATAACACTTGGGGACTATATGAAGTGTTTCAAGAACAAATCAAAAAGACTTTCAGAGACAATGGAGTGATCCAACCATTGACTGTAAATGAGAACTGGACTTTTTTTTAAATAAATCTGCAAAAAATGATGTGCTTTTTTGTCAGTATGTGGTGCTGTGTGTACATTACTGAGGAAAAATGGATTTAAATGATTTGAGCAAATAGCTGCAATATAACAAAGAGTGACAAATTTAAGGGGGTCTGAATACTTTCCGCACCCACTGTGTTTTCGACAGGTTGTTCACAGGAGAAATTTGCATTCAAGAAAAAGAAAAGTTCTATTCAAAAGAGACGTATGAAACATTAAACTAAATGTTGTACTCAGATTTTTTTCCTGTAAAGTGTTGCACAAAATACCAACGTGTATTTATGAATACGACTTTGTCTTTATGAATAAGTTTCTTACTGACAGCTGCCTTACCTCAAACCCCAGCCTGTGTCTGACTGAGTGCCTGGGGCGTGCGCAGGGAGGTTGGGGGAGTAAATAAAATAACTCAAAGTTTGGTCCATAACTTTTTCCAGTGCAGCGCCCCTCCTTACATGACAGTTTGTGCTTCTTTAAAACTTTAAGGATGGAAAAGCAGCAAAACACGGCCTCAGGGACAGCTTTAAGGTCAAAAAGGGAAGCAAGAGGAAGAACAACAAGCGGGGTTTGTTTGTTTTGTTTACATTCAATTGCTTGAAAATTCAACCCCTTACCCCTACCCTGCATTTCAGTCCAACAATACTCTCGTTTCTTGTCGAAAAAGACAAATTATCTGGCGATCTATTTTTTTTTCATAATGTTTAATCTTTAACAACCAAGATCCTTAAACCTGTCCCACTGGAGATGCTTCTATTAAAACCTACCATATTTCTTATTAGGATTCATGTGCTGGAGCTATGGGTATCACTCCCACCTCCCAATACACACATCACCGCATTGAGTCCCGCTCAGGCATTGGTTGTTTTAAACAATAATCATAAGTGACTTTTATTTAAGTTTTGATCATTCTTATTGCCACTTATTCCCGTCAGTTATATTGTTTTTGTTCTGTACAGTGGTCGTGGGGTTTTGGGGATGTGTGTGAAAAATCCTTTTGGCCTACAGCCCCATGCAGCCCGGGGCCAGGCCTGTTCATAAGATTAGAATTGACTTCCTTTTGTTGTTATACAGTCGATGGATCTAATGCAAAGACATTCTGATGCAGCAGAAGAGCGGAGGCCTCCTCACCTTTCGGATAAAGTTAACGTGACATTCGCCCTTCTGAACGTCTGGAGGACACTCAGGAGGGACTTTATAGGAGTGATGTGCTCTGCTGCGCTCAGAGGCATACACAACCGGAGACAGGAACTGGACCTGCAGCAGATTGTCAGTCTCCTTCAGCATCTCCCGGATGGAGAAGTCCTACTCCAGGAGAAAAGAGCCTTACAAAAAGGAGGATCACAGACATGCAAATGTGGAAACGTGCTCAGTGGATGTACATATCTACGAAACATGTTGTCTGTCTTCCCAACTAAGTTCCCATTCAGGGTTATGGATGCCACAGTGTCCACACCGTCAAAGACAAGTTCCACCTCCTGCCTGCCCCTGAAAGTCAGAAGAATGTCAGCTGCAAACCCTAGAAATACTGAGAAATGAAAAAGTCCTCATCTGACCTGAGCTGGGCGGACACTGCAAACGTAGTCGAGTACGTCCAGTTTTCCAGAGCGATCCAGCGGTACGACACGTCATTAAACCTAAAATATGGATCCTGAAAGGGGGGAGAAGTTTTCAGGTTTTTAATGTTTTAGTTGCACCATAGAAGATCAAAGAGTTATCATCCCTGCAGCAGAAACCTTCTCTCTCAAACACATCACAGAAACCTGATCTAAGATGAGGGACGTCAAGTCTGGCCTGTCGGCCGAATGCGGCCCCCATTCAAATGTCCACCGGCCTGCAGGCTTCCATGAAATCAATAATATTTGGCTGCCAGGACTTTCTAAAAACTGTTGGTATGGTTTCTTGATTGTGATTGACTAAATTATGTTACGAGCCATTGTAAACCTGTGGCAACAACTTGTAGTTACTTGATCTTCAAAACTTTAAAGGGCCAAACGAGAAGAAGAGACTGTCTTTATTTTATCTCTGCTTTTTAAATATATTTCTGTTTTATGTGAAGAAATATCCTTTAACAATTCATCCATCAATCCATTTTCTTAACCCACTGTATCCCTTTTGAGGTCATGGGGCTGCTGAAGCCCAACTGTTCTACTGTTGGGTGAAGACGGGGTACACACGTGGACAGGTCACCAATCTGACGCAGCGCCACACAATCACAGACACTTCCAGTTATACCTATAGACAATTTAGAATCATCCATTCACTAATGAAGCATGTTTTTGGACTGTGGGAGGAAGCCGGCGTGCCCGGAGAAAACCCACACATGCACGAGGAGAACATGCAAACTCCACACAGAAAGGTGCCGGACAGCATTTGAACTGGGGCCTCCTCTCTGTGAGGTGAAGCACTAACCACTGCGCCACCAGTTCATTTGCATCCATGTTACATTTAGGGTTCAAAGAATGCTGGCCAAAAAGTTTGGACATCCCTGATCTAATCCAACTCGGTGACCCAGTGGTAGACTGTCCATGCTGAAACTGCTTGGCTGTGGGTTCAAATCCACAAGCTTGAAGACGGGATCTGGTGGTTCTGTCACAAAAAACCTTTTTAAAACTGTTTTTTTCCCATCTGTTCCTCATTCACAACCAGGGCTGGCCCTGGGCATAGGTGACCTAGGCACCTGGCTAGGGCGCCATCACCTGGAGGGGGCACAAAATGACATTAATTAGGCTAAGGTTTTTTTTCTTTTTCATTTTTTATGATTTTTTGCACTAGTTTATAACAGTTGGACACACCACTCATTAGACAAACCGTTAATTTAGTTTAAAAATTAAAAACTGATTAAAACATAAATAAAATAACTCAAAAGTTTGACGTAATCAATAACTTTTCCTGGTGCAGCGTCCCTCCTTCCCTGAAGCTGCCGCTGTCTAAGCTGGGGGGAGGCCTTAAAACTTTAAGCAGCAAAACAAGCCCTCAGGGACAGCTTTAAGGGGAAAAGGTAAGGAGGAGGAGAAAAAGCGGGCTCAAAGCAGAGGTTTGTCTGTTTTAATTGTCTGTTGCAAAACCTAACATTCCTCATCTGGTGAGTTCTGTGGTGGTTAGTGCCCCAACGCCCAGCATGAAGGCTAAAGTGAGTCCTGCTTGGAAAGCAATTTATTTAAAAACAGCAACAATCACTAGTGGTTATTATTTAGGTTTTCAGAGTTTCAAATGAATAGAAATGATTTTGCCACATATTCCAGGAAGTTACATTGTTTTTGTTTTCTGTTTTTGTTCCGGACAGTGGTGGGGTGTGTGTGTGCGTGTGCGTGTGCGCAAAAGCCCCTTTTCGCCCAGGGAGCCATTCAGTCCAGGGCCGGGCCTCGGATCCGAATTAAGAAATATTCTGAAAGGCAATTTAAAGATTAATTTTCTTATAAGAGTATATTTATATAAGTTCTCCATCATCAGGAAAACCCCCATCGGAGAGGGTCTTCTTCACTTTCTGTCTGAGGGGTCATACTTCATAACCACTTGTGGCCCCGCCCCCAAGCACGAGTCCCCGACTTTTGATCGTTTTTCTAGACATGTAAAAACATTCAAACACTTTTGGTCCAGAACAACATCTCGTTTTGGGTCTCACCTGGATGAGCCCCTCCCGCAGCAGGGCGGAGTGCACGCAGCCCGGTACCACCGCGGGCAGAACCAGGGCTCCATCGTGGCTGGACAGCGTCCACGTCCCGCTTAAACTGAGCTGGTCCGGAACCGGAGGAGAGTCCGACCAAACCCCAGAGAACAGCAGCGCGCACGCGCACCAATACATGCTGCTGGCGGACACGGACCCTGCGTCAAACCGGAACCGAGCGCGTGAAAGCACGCTTCCTCACGTGACCTGTAAGTCAGCTGACCACAACGCGGAAGTGGAAAGACGAAAACATTGACAGATTCCCATCTGCGGAAGAAGTGGGGAAAAATAAAATGCTCTAATGATTTGTAAAATTTGACAATGTAAAATATACATATAAAAATCCAGGAAAGCACGTGTTTGGTTTTAAAAATATATATTTGTACAATAGAGCAGAAAACACATTCTTGGTCAATACCAGAAGTTGACCTGAACACTTTGTAATGCATCCCTGGTTGTCAATGACAGAGGTCAAAGGTTTCCTGCAGGTCTTTAGCATGTTTGCAGTGTAACTGTTTATTTTTTTTTTGGTTTCTTCTTTCATGCAGATCTTCTCCAGAGCTGTAATTATTTGGGGATGTTGCTGGATAATGCAGACTTTAAACTCCCTCCTCGGGTTCTTGATTGGATTGAGATTCAGAGACTAGATCACTCCTAAACCTTGAAATTCGTTTTACTCAGTTGCTGCTTTATTAATCAGGCGTCTGCATCTCATGAGCTACTGTCCTGCTTGTTTTGCAGCTAACCCCACTTCTTTAGATGTCAATTAGCTGGTTTGGTTGAACCCAGTTTCTGATTGACTGAGCATTCCCGATCCAGATGACTAGTAATTACTGAAGCAGGATTAGCTGCAAAATTAGCAGAGCAGTAGCTCACTATGAACGGGGTTGGAAAGGTCAAGCTGGGAGATCCTGCCTTGTTTCCTCGTTAGCGATAGAGGTTTTTCAATTTATCCTTTTCTTTACACGGATCAGTCTCTCTGCCCCCCATGATATAAAGTGAGTTTGACATTCCCGGGTTAGAACTCAACATTCTGATCCTGAAAATAAAAAAAACAAAGAAAAGAAAGCAAAACATAGCAAAACGTGATGGAATAAGCAGGGTTTTTTTTGAAGCTGTATAAGTTTCAAATCCACAACAATGCGGTCTGTTACTAGAGTAGTTACTGTCGCCCTAGCTCTTTTTAAGGTTGTCAATTCCCCCATTTCCTCACCATTCTCTAGATTATTTATATTCTGCCAGGTGAGATCTTGCTCCAGGTGGAGGGAGGCTGTCAGCGATCTTTTTATTTCTTCAGTTTTCTAATAATTAACAGTTGATTTCATCTCAAGCTGCTTGGTATTCCATTCCTGTTCAGGTCTACGATCTTGTCCCTGGTGTTCTGACAGCTCTTTGGTCACGGGGAAACTGCAGTCAGGTTGTTATAGGGTGCAGAAAGATTTTTTTTAAAAATTCAGATAACCAGTTCAAACAGTAATAATACAGGAAACATGGAGGATAGAAGAAATTATAGTAAAAGTTCTGGGAGGATCAAAATTTGCTTGTAGGAGATACTTATCTTCTGCATCATTAAATTCTTTTTGGAACCATATTCAATTCAGTTTGTTTAAATATAGCCTAATGTAACAACACAGTTGTCTTAATGGGCTTCACACCAGTAATTGTATAGTTGAGTCTCAAAAAATATTAGATACTAACAAGGCATCATGTTAAAGAAGCCCTCTATCCAAGCTCAGCACCTTTCCTCCACGTTTCAGGAGCACAGACTACCTACATTTAAGATTAAAACATTAAATTAACGGGAGGATTTAAATTTCATTTACCAACATTAATCTTTGCTGCCATTTCAAAAAGCCATTAAAGTGAATGTTATGGAATGGACAAAAAAATAAAATAAAAAAAGAGCCAAAGCAGTTATAGTTGAAGTATCTTTATTGAAGGATAATCAAAAAGTAACAGAGCAGGATTGAGTATCGGCATTCACCTTGACTGAATTATTTTGGACTACGAGAAGACAGTGTTTAAAATAAAATAAAATAGAAAAAAAAAAACCAAAAAAAAAAAAAACGTGAACGTTTCTGAAGGGAATCATGATTGATGTAAACTGCACTTCACCTTAATCTATATCATAAACACATAGGAAACAGCTCCTAGTGCATCTCTGGAACTCTGATAGATTCTGCTGTACTTCCTCCTCTGACCATGGGGGAGGGAGAGACAAAAATGGTCATTTTTCAGCCCTACTCTAAAGAAAATGCTTTAATGATTTAACGTTAGAGAGGGTTGCCAAAACAAAGGCAGTCTTCAGTGGGGAGGGTGCAGTTACTGTCGGTCCAGTTAAAGGGATCGACAGGTGAGAAATCAATAACATTAATTAGATTCTGAGTACGCTCAGACCAAACAGCTGATTTTGGATTTGCTTTCCCACAAAACAAAGATGATATTTTGTTTTACAGAGTGTGGATTAGGGGGGGCTAGGAGAGAACTCTATTTCTCTCATGAGCAGGAAAACAAAGAAAATGGGGGGTGGGGGGTTGATTAACAAAAAGTGAAAAAGAAACCCAAACTTTAATTTTAAACGAATAGTTTCAGCAGCTTCCAATGAACGCTGTCACATTGCGTACTTTTGTGTCCATTCTTTTGCCATTTTGGTGTATCTGTAGAAAAAAAGCAGAACAGCAGATTTTTAGAGAGAGGGGCAGCATTTTCAATCCAACCTGTAACACCTTCTGTGCCTCACCACCTTTATTTTTGGGATGAGACTGCGTACTGGGAGGAGCTACAACAGCAGCTGCAACCTCGAGCAGTGCAGCTTGCATTCAGCCAGCGCCACAAGATACAAAAAGCGAAAACCAAACCTCAAACCTGGATTATGACGTTAGTAAATATGTTTATGTGTACCTTTCACCTGGATATGTTGAACTTTTTTTTTTAATACCCACTCTGAGGAAAATGGTGTTTTGAGAAAGGATGATGCTGGCATCTGGCCTAAAACTGTACAGCTGGATAGCTCCTATATTGCTCACCATTTTGTTGCACAGCTAAAGTTATGTTAAGGATGTGAAGGGCTGTAAGCTAGCAGGAGAGGGTGTAAATGGGAAGCACTCAGTATTGGAAGGAGAAATTGTTGCTCTGCACTAATGGTACCGCCCACAACTCACAGGTACAATTCTAATCAACTCCTGCCACAATGCAGAAACCATGTCCTAGAAAATGTCACAGGTTTTTAGATTTTGGCTAAAAACAGCATAATTATAATTAAGGGATTACTGGGAGGGCTTTTAAAATAGATCGAAACATGGTCTGAATGGGTCTTTTAACACACCAGAAACATTTGTACATGCCCAACAGACAAACTACTGTAAAACCCTTAGCTGGACACGACAAATTAAACTTTCGTTCCACTGTCATGCAGCCGGCTCATTTTTCAAACAAAGTCATCACGTTCAGGACTTCTTTCAGAAATAACAGAACAAATCTGAAGCTGAAGGGAGACACTGGTGTGTGCGCGCACAGATTAGTGCAACAGTTAGATCTTTTCCAAAGTCCAGCCTGAGGTTATGCTGGTGAGAACATCCAGGAATATCAGTCAAAATGCAGCACAGCTGGTTAGCCTTACCCTACAGCATGGCATACTTTGCTGTCCACTCCTGAGCTAGTTTATTGTACCTAACAAAGTGAAACTGGGTTACAAAATCCATCCGCATGTAACAATCGAACACGAGGTGAGGGTGAGGTCATGTCACGTGTAAGAGTGGCTTTTACCAAAACAAAAATGAATATAATTACAATAATTGGAAAATTTCACTCACTTCTGCGAATCTGTTTTGTAGATTCGTGCAATCTCTGGCACTAGTGGGTCATCAGGGTTTGGGTCACATAGGAGTGAGCAAATGGACAGAAGAACTACAAGAGAAAGGTTGACATTTGAATGCAAACTTTTCCAAAACAATAGAAGGTAGTTCTTATTAGAAAACATCAAAGATCACCTTCCTACCTTTAGAAATAGTAAGTGCAGGAGACCACTGTGATCTGAGAATATCCAGACAGATACTGCCATTACTGTTAATATTTGGGTGGTAAATTCTTGTTGTGAATGCCACCTGAGGGAGAGATGCAACAAACATTTGAGTTATGCAATCCAGCTTCTTTGGCAGAGCCGGCTGGACCGGCAGACGAGGCTTCACGTAAACAACAAAAAAAAAAAAAAAAAAGAGAGTGATAGTTTCGCTTTATTCTGAAATCAAACGCTTCTTCTAAATCAAAAGACAGCACCACTTCCTGTCTTTACTTATTACTATGGAAACACACAGAAGACAGCCGCCATGGCAGCTCACCTTGGGGGGTTTGAAGGGGTAGTCTGTTGGAAAATGAATTGTCAGGAAGAAAACACCTCCCTGATATGGACTGTCACTCTGAGAGGAGAAGTTTAAATGGAGTTAGGAACTCACAGATGCAGCATAAACGTTCGACTTTATATGGAAAAAGTTTAAACAACACACACACACACACACACACACACACACACACACACACACACACACACACAACACAACAGGAAGGTCATAAAGTACTTACAGGTCCCATGATGGTAGCCTGCCAGTGAAACACTGCAGAGGAAAGACATGAAACATAAGAAAAATGCTCACAGGTACCAGGCCTGTCAGGAAAGCCATTTCCTGTTCACAGCATCCACACATATTCAGCTTATGTGTTTTTTAGATCTGGATCAGCTCGTTCAGACTTACTGTCGTCTCCCACCGGGCCCGCAGAGCACTGAGCTGGGGGGTCACGAGCCAGGTCATTCAGTTCCTGTCAGGAGATGAGCTTCAGTCAATCGTAATACAGGAGAACTAGAACGTCTCGTAGGATGAGTGTGTGAGGAACAACGTCCTCCTCGGGTTAAGGTTACCCCCTCATCCTCCCTCCGCCCGGACAGGCCCGCACATCCCAGTTTTGATCTCTGCTGTAAACATAAAGCCTGTCCGTATAAAGTTATTTTTAGATGAACGTCTATTTTAGAGCGCAGGAGCTGGGCCCCACCCCGGCCTTTCCTCATTGAGACACCGGCAAGCCGCGAGCGGCCTGCCGGGACTCCAGGGCTGCCCGATTCCCGTCTGTGCCGGAGCTTTCACAACCTGAAGCGCACACTCGCACCGAGGCCCATGGTGACGTTAGCCCTGACCGGTTCCGTCAGATGTGAATCACGGAGAACCGAACAAAAACACACCGTAACCGACCAGCCCTGAAAAGACGTCAGCTACAATAAGTTCTGCCGCAAATCGAAACTGCTAATGACGGGCAGTTAGCTAGCTGCGTGTGGGCCGGCTGCGTTACGATCCTGACACAAAATTTCGCGACTTAATTCAAGTCTGACCGCCACCAGGCAGAGCGGAGCCACACGTTTCAACCTCGAAGCGGCACTTCCTCGTTAGCCTTTACGGAGAATAGTCAGAGAGGCTAGCAGGGAAAGCTAACGCCGTTAGCGCACAGTTCCGCCGTTCTCCTACCTTGTGGATCCTTTTAAGGGCCATCCTCCCTCCGTGATTGGGCTTTTCGTATTATTGATGCGGAAAGTGAGCACAAAGGCGGGCGGTGATGTTCCAGGATGACTGCTTCGGTTAGATAATTCACGCTGGCTCAGCTCACGGCCTGTCTGCTAAAGCTAGCTGATATGGTATAGCGGGATAAAACTACGTATACGATTAAGAATGCAGGAAACTCCCGTCGATGTTCCTCAGGAAACTTCTTTCTTCTGGATTTATCCTGGATTATCTGTGTTCCTCAGGGAATTGACTAATTGCGAACGCCAGGTGGAAAACCCCGGCCTAATATAATTGCCCCTCTTTTAGGTTTCGGTCGATGCTGTTAGCTAACTAGCCGCTGTCCACATACAGATGGAGCTTTATGCCATAAGGGCGGAGCCAGATTCTTATGAGGGCGGAGTCAGTGAGTGGGAATGCGCCGTCATCGTGCTGGGAGGGCGTGGTCAGTCCGCCGTCAGGGTGGATGAGATGGCAGAATGGTAATAAACACTAGAAAAGTGCTGTCAACAGTTTTATACTTCCGGTTCAGACCTGTGCTCCATTACAAAAACAAAAACCCCGATCTCACATTTGTATACAGAATTATTGTTCTTTTTATGCATTTATTTAATGTATGAATTTTAATATTTAATTTTTGTGATTTACTTAGCTTTTAAATATGCACAGTTTTTAAAGACACTTTCAAATAAAATGAAGCCATTATTTGAACTGGATGACACTAAATCTAACTATAATTTTAAATTATTCATAAAAGAGACTGGGTTCAAATGGTTAAATCTTCCCTTTTTTAATGGCATACAGATTGTGTATTTTAGTGTTTCTGACTTTACAACCTGTTAGTCCCGGTTGCTCTCTCTTCAGATCTTGCTTTTTCTGTTTCTCTTTTTCCGTGGAGAGTTCTCTAGAAGTTTTAAATATATATTGTTAATGGTAGATGAAGTCTTGTCTTTTCAGCTGAAAGGTGTCCCAGAAGGTCATGCCAGAATTACAGTTTGGGAATATTGTACTGTACTGTTTATCTCTGATCAGTTTCCACATTTTTCACTAAGTGTGCAATAACAAAAAAAGTCACACATTCTTTTCGTGACACAAAATCTTTTGATTGTTCCTCAACTAAACCCTTTTTTTCTTCTAACTTTTCTCTGACTCGTCTGTCCTGTTCTTTTTATTTTACAATGGATGTTTCAGAAATTATAATGCTGTTCAATATATCAGGAAAAACAGACCAAAATAACTATCTTCATTTTTTCTCTTTATGTCCTTGGTCTCATAACTTTCAATTTCTAATAGGAATTCAACTGCAGCCAGTGTGTGTTGTTTTACTAAAGTAAAGAAAATGTGGAAAAACAGGAATAGCATGCATGTTGCGGCACATCAACTTAATTATCAAACACTTTTCATTATTATTTTTTTGCTACGTTGCTTTTAAATCCATTGTTTTTAATCAAAAAGAAGAAAGTGTCTTTGAGCTCCAACAGTCTTCATAAAACACAGGATGCAGATCAGAAACACTCATATCAAACAGTGTTTTAGGACTGAAAATAACGTAGAAACATCACCAACATGTTCGAAATGAATTTGCTTGAAATTTGAATGTTTGTATTTCTCACAGCCGGCGGTGACGCAGAGACAAACAGGAACTTGCTGTTCCAGGAAACCACAGCCTGTATTTCTGTCCTCAACTGTTTGTTGTTGGACCTAAAGTTCATCAACCTTCTCTCCAGACACTTTGTCTGTTGGGCAAAATCTCACTTAGAAACTCGAGTAATACAAAAGGAAATCACCAATAAAATAAAATAAAAAGGCTCATAATAGAAAGAACTTATTTTAATTCACCTACTGTTAAACTTCTGGGTTGTATCTGCTGACACACACAGCAACTATTGCCGAGAACGTCTGTTACAGATTGAAT
Source organism: Oryzias celebensis (assembly GCA_014656515.1). NCBI lineage: Eukaryota > Metazoa > Chordata > Actinopteri > Beloniformes > Adrianichthyidae > Oryzias > Oryzias celebensis. The sequence continues at coordinate 31,563,024 of BNCR01000005.1, read as the reverse complement.
TGGTTTAAACCTGCAGCTTCATTCAACTAGTTAACAGACCAGGAGGCACACCAGATTAAAAAAATACTTAAAGAAGGATTCATTCAGAAGAAAACATTGTGTTTGATCAGCTGTCACATTATTTTAAAACTTTGTAAGAAAAAAACCCCCAAAATTTCAGAAAATTGAAAAATAAACAGAAATATTTCACATTAATGATCAGACACAGGCTCCAGACCCCCCAAATGTTACAGATCCAGGCTCAGAAAGTTCCTTAGCATCAAATATGAAAGAAAAATGAGTTTAGAAAGTCCTTTTGACGTAAATGTCATCTGAAAACAGCAAATTCAGCTTTATGCTTCATGGTTTTATTCGTTATTTACAGCTTCAAAACCAGCTCAAGGTTCAGATCCAAAGCAATTTTGTCTGGAATGAAGAATGTTCACTGATATTTCTGATAAAATAAGCTTTTATCCCCGCCCTCCTGTGGAGAGTCGCCGTTTCGCACCCCTGCAGGCACTGATACAGGGCTTCTGCTGCAGCCTCTGGGTGGAACAGCTGGAGGGGCTGCTGATTATCTGACATCAGAGTTCACTCCAGAGGGGCGGGTCCATCTGGTTTATGATGGTTGGGTCTTCCTGTGCTGGATCTGAGCTGCATGATCCGAGAGCCCCTTCACAGCTAGAGGGGAAAGCATGAATATTTCTGAGGCTGGACAGTTGGGTGTCCCATTGGTTCAGGGCTATGTCCCCAGCTCCAGGTGGAGGAGTGGGAGGAAAGTCTGTTCTGGTCACCCCATCCTGACTGTGCATGTCAGGAAGAGAGGTGTGACCTTGTGGAACATTGGAGGATGAAGGAACTGGATCGGTAAACCCACAAAAGTCTCCGGCTGATTGGAAGCAAAGACTGGGAGCATCTTCAGATGGATGCTCCTCCTCTTTGTTCTCTATGCTCCGCCCCATCTCCTCATGCTCAGTGGGATTAGCGGGGACCTCTTCAGCTGGTGTCTCATTTGACACGGAGCTATCAGAGTTCTGTTCTGCATCTTTCTGAGGAGCAGGTGCGGGTTGTACGGGTTGGTGACACATTGGGCACGTTTCCTGCACATACAGCCACTTTCGGAGGCAGTTTCCATGGAAGAAATGTCCACAGGGTGTGACCACAGCAGTGCTCATGTCCTGGGAAGAGACAGAGGTTCGACATGAAGGTCTATTGGCCAGAACCTGGCTGTTGGTACCAAAGAAACAAAAACTTAATTCCACTGTCAAATATTCAATATAATACATAAAATACAGAGGTCCGGATTCCTTTCATCCATTGTAAAAGCGATCCCAGTAGTCTTTTAATTATTTTTTTTAGACTAAAACCTGTGCTCTTTTCTAGGACATAGTTTCTGCAGAGCAGAAGGAGTTCATAAGAAATTCACCTCTGAGTTGAGGGCGGGACTGTTGGTATGGAGCAACCTCGTCCCCATTTCCTCCGATCACTAACTGAGAGGTCTCTGCTTACACCCTCTTCCATCTTACAGTGCCTTATACCCCCAACCTAACATTACCGGTGCAACAAAAATGGTGAGCAATATTGGAGCTATCCAGACGTACAGTTTAGAGCCAGAGGCCAGCTCAGACGAAGTAAACGAACACTTACAGTGTGGATCGAAAGTTTAGGCACCCCAGGTATAATGTTTATTGTGCATAAAGAACCCAAGGAAAGATTGAAAAATCTCCTAATTATTTCCATCATTTACCCTTTCAAAATAACAGAAAAAATAATGATGTGTACAAAAGTTTGGTCACTCTGCAGAACGTAGCATGCATCGTCCTCTTTGGAAAAGCTCAGACCTGACAGTGTCATGGATTGTTCATTATCATTGTTTGCAAAGACCAGGTGATTTTAATCTCAAAGACTGTAAATAATCTGAGTCATGTGACCTCGCTCCAACAATCAGCATCATGGGTTCTTCCAGCAGTTGTTCAGAACAATGAAACTGAAAATAGTTGATGCTCACAAAGCAGGAGAAGCTAGAAGAAGATAGCAAAGCCTTTTCAGATGCTATTATCCTCTGTTCAGAATGTCATTAAGAAATCTCAGACAGAGCAGCTCGCAGGATTGTGAGAAAATCAAGTCCAAACCCACGTTTGACTGCAGGATCCTTCCAGAAAGACCTGCAGACTCTGGAGTTGTGCTGTTCTACTGTCAACAGATACTTGTACAAATATGGTCTTCATGGAAGAGTCATCAGAAGAAAACCTCTTCTACGTCCTCAACACAAAATTAAAAGTTTGAAATTCACGAATGAACATAAACAAGTCTGATGGATTTTAGAAACAAGTTCTGTGGACCGACCCGGTTCAGATGGAACTTTGTGTCCATAATGAGCAAAGGTCCGTTTGGAGAAGAAACGGTCCAGAGTTTAATGAAAAGAACCTCTGTCCAGCTGTTAAGCATGGGGGTGGATTAATCATGCTTTGGGTTTGTATTGCAGCCAGCAGGACAGGAAACATTTCATGAGTAAAAGGAAGAATGAATTCAACAAAATTCAGCAAATTTTGGACACTAACTTGATGCCATCAGTGAAAAAGTTGCAGTTGAAGAGAGGATGACTTCTACAACTGGATAATGATCCTAAACACACCTCCAAATCCATGATGTCTTACAGTAAGAGACAGAAACTGAAGGTTTATCAATCACATGACCTCAACATCATTGAAAATCTATGGATAGACCTGAAAAGAGCCGTGAGGAACAGACATCCCAGAAACCTGAAAGAACCGGAAGACTTTTGGAAAGAAGAAGGGATGAAGATTCCTCAAACAAGAATTCAGAGACTCTTTGCTGCAAACAAAAATGTTTACAAGCTGTGATACCTGCCAAGGGGGGCAGTATTAACTCTGCAGGCTGCCCAAACTTTTGCACACATCATTATTTGGCTTTCTAGTGTTTTGAAAGGGTAAATGATGGAAATAAAGCCTTTTTTTTACATATTAAAAGACTGTCTCGTCTGTAAACTGATGCCTTTAGAAGATTTTTCAATCTTCTCTTGGGTTCTTTATGCTCAAAAACATAACATTACTTTGGATCCCCACTGTACACAGATCTATCAGATTTGAGCGGAGAAGAGAGTTTGTGGCCCATCAGAAAATTTCCATTAGAACATGTTGAAAACACTATTTTGATTGGAGTAGGTTAGCTGCTATGAATCTGTCTTAAATATGATCTCACACAACTAATTCCTTAAATAGCTCCTTATTCATGGCTTAGGTACTCCATGTTTTCAAACTACATTTCTAAATTCACAGGTTTCTTGTCTGCCAACAAACAAAGACATCACTTATTTTTCACATCCAACCTTATGTCACACTCTAGTCGTTGGTAGGATGAGAGTACTGGCTTCCTTACTGATCATGTGCAAACACTGCAGGTGATATGTAGGATACCTGTAGGATAAAAACACAAACCCCTCTGATTGTCTAATTTCCTCATTTCAACAGGCTCCATGTGCAAGGCACAGGTTTCAGGGGTTGAAAAAAACCTGTACGACATGTCTGTGTCTTCTCTACTTCACCCTGTCTTCCTTTAAGTGTTTGTTATAAGCTGCTGCTCACAGCATGCCGGGTTCACAGAGCGGTGTGAAACCTTGATCTTTCAAGTGGGTCAACTACGTTCCCTGTATAGGTTTTCCCATTTTTCACCTGCAAAGAACCCATATCCAGCTCTGACTACAGCTCAACTATGACAAATGGTTTCTGTTAACATTTATTCCAGTAATCTTCCTAATAGTACTTTAGGAAGCAAGTCAGAACAAACTAAAGTCAATAGACTGATTGATTCTTCTTTTTTCCCCCAGAGTAAATGCTGTGTTTTTATGGGTAAAAACATGTAATTTGAAAACATTTTGGCTCTAAGCATTATGAAAACACCACAAAGGAAGTGCTTATTAGGTCTGCTTCTTATTTTCAAATGGAACTTGGAAGTGAAGCTCCTTTTGTGCACTGGTGGTGTCACAGGTGAACAGGTGCCGCCTGACTGACCTGAAAGCAGATGGAGCAGACGTCGTCGTGCTGCTGCAGCTGCTGCTCTGAGGCTGCAGGGAGAGAGCTGATCTTCTTGGCTGCTGCCCGTCTGAGCAGGAAGCTCCTCCATCCAGACTGAGCTCTCAGCCACACGTTGAAGTAGGAGTGGATGATGATGACAGATGCTCCCATCCAGCTCCACTCGCCAAACAAAGACTCCCAGGTGCCGTAAGCCACCACACAGAGCGCCACCACAAACTCCAGAACCCGGCTGACAGCGTGAACCCAGTAGATCACCTCATCCAGACTCTCAATGGGGTCGCTGCGAAACAGCTCCACCATGAAGAGCAGGTAGATCAGCATGGTTCCCGTCACCTGGAGAGATGAAGCTCACAGTTGGTTTTCCTTCTAGCATGTAAGCCTGGAAATGTTCATGTAGATGAGGAACCACGACAAACGATGTTGAAAACCTGTAGTGTTCATGAGAACAAATGTGTTAAACATCTAAAAGCATGGAAGACAACTGAAGTCACTGCTGACAGCCTTAAAGCCAGCCAGAACAACCCCACAAGAAGAACCAGCCAAGAAGGACGACAAAAGGGAGATAGAAAACCATCTGACTGACAACCAGCTGAATGTGGCCCGCTCAAAGCAGGTTGGAGGAGAATAATGACTCCGTCTTGGTGGGAGCCACTTCTTCATCCCCTTTCTACATTAAACTGAAACAGCATCAGATGGAAGAACTCTGAACACCATACCACCAAACAAAGCAGCCGGCCCGGCTGAAGTTCTGGAGTCAGTACTAACGGCCTGCATTGACTGGCTGTCAGGGTCCAGACCAGGTTTTTCAACACCTCCAAACAGTTTATCCAGATTAGCACATTTCAAATTCCAAGTAATTCAAAAATAATTTACAGAAAAAGACAAAGGAGTACAAAGACAGTTCATGATTAAAACAGTCCAATCAAAAACCCAAGTTAAAATCCCTTTAAAACCAGAATAACATCCATCCATAAGACTTTCAGGTGTCACACCGATCTAAATAGAACAGTTTCTACTCTGGACTTGAAGATGGTTAGAATTGAAATTGTCCAACATCAGGAAGACTGGTCTAAACTGAAACTTCACTGTGTTTAATCTTACATCTGGGAACCTGCAAGCGGGTCTGTCCCTGAGCTCCAGCTGGTTTATGTGGAACCAACATGTCAGAGATGTACTCTGGTGCTAACCATAGAGAAACTTGAACACAGATCTTTTTAAAACTCTATTCTCTGAGAGAAAGGAAGCAAAGACCTGAGAACAAGACTGATGTGATCCTGCTTCCCGGTTTTAGTCAGAACCTGAACAGCAGCTGCTTTACTGAACCTTTACTGAGTCCAGATCATGGACTGTATAAGAGAACTGAACTGAGTGATCCCTTCCCCGCTGGTGTTCCAAACAGGAAGTACCACTGGCTCCAGGAAGCCAAAATCCCATAGACTTCTATAGAGAAACAAACAGCTATTACTCATTCTATTTGCCAGAGTAACTATTCTTGAGCCGATACAGTTTTTTAAACATGTTCATGATAATCCTATTTTTTTTCCCATAAAAACTTTTATGTTGTGAAAGTTTTAAAAGTTTATTAAGATTTTAAGTGCGCCTTAAGGTTACATTTTTTGGCCTATATCCTGTTCAATGACATTCCAACTGTTAACTTCAGTCGTCTTTACCTGCAGAGATGTGAGCATGCAGCTGGACACCAGTATCAGAAGCCAGAAGTCCATGTGGAAGAACTGGGATATTCTACAAGCCATGAACACTGGAAAAACCAACAGGAAAAGACACATACTGAGCCCTCTGATGTGTTTCCACAGACTCCTGTAAGCACAGAGAACACAAAAATGACAAATGATAAATGAAAAAATGCTAAATTAAAAACGACCACAAAAAACATTCTCCTGCTGCTCTGGTCACCTGTTTCTGGAGGCGCCCAGCGCCAGGATGATAGGGTCTGTTATTTCAATCATTGACTGCAGAGTGGACGTAGTCACAATGAAGAGGATGATGCTGAGGAGGAAGGTGCGCTGCAGAGCCTGCATGTCCAGCAGGCCAGTCTGAAGAGCGAGTAGCAGTAGAGTCACGCCTTCCGTCACGCCCCTGACAATCCACATGGAAAAAAACAAAACAAAAATACATGAACGGAAAAAAGTGAGTTAAAATAACTGAAACAAAAGCCCTGTTTAACAAAAGACACCTTTAGATGAAATACAAAATTAATCAATAAAACCATTTAAAAAAATTATTTCAACTATTATTCACAAAAAATGACAACTGCAGATTTTTATGATTATACAGAAACACCTAAAGAAATAAACACGTGAATATGAATCATATTCTGACAGAGTTACAAAGGCTGCAATATTTTTTAGTAATATCTGCATGTTTTTAAAAAAACAGTTCTGCCTTTAGTGAATCCTACAATAACGAGGATTACTTTCATTGTCCGGTCACCACCATCCAGACTTCTTTGGCCACATGTCAGTTAGGGGCTGAACTGCAGTCTCAAGCCTCCTTCCAAAGCAAAGTTTACTTTTCTTTATATAAGCCCTCTATCATCAGAAAAATGCCACATAAACATATTCAAAACACTAAAAACACAATAGTCATTGGAGTGGGTCTTTAATCCCATTCGGGAGGAGGTGTTGCCAGGGCTCTCTGGGTGTTTTTTCCTCTTAGTATTGAAATCTTTGTGATTAAAGCAAAGTTCAAGTGAAAGAGATGAATGTCTGCAGAGGTGTTTAAAGTGTTTAAAACTGATGAAACCATGACAGAGTTCAGAGTAATGGACTGCAGGTGATGGCCTCTCACCTGTGCATGACGTTCTCATTCTGAACGGCTGCAAATCCTCCCAGGTAGAACTTGCACAAGTTGAGCAGGCCAAGAGCCAGGTAGGACACGACGAAAGTCAGACCCAGAAGAGAGTAGGGCGTGGCGCAACACTCTGACACACTGCACAGAGCAGTAGCCCATTATCAGACAGGAACAAGCCTGAGCGAAGGAGGAGAACAGCGTGAAGTCCCACCTCGTCAGCAGGAGGAAGATGATCCCTGAATGGGCTGCAGAGGCCCCGGCAGAGAGGACATCTGAGCACAGCTGGACCATGAACAGAACACACCAGAAGAGACAGAAGAGTGCTGGGACGGCAAACTGGTTCCACAGGGAGATTCCAACAGCAAGGAACCTGTAAAGCTCATTGAGCTGGGGCAGAAAACAACGTTTTTCAATCAGTCAGGAAAAGCCAAGTGTGACGGAGCGGTTCTGTCCCATTGATGCTACAGACACACCAGTTATGTGATGTGCATTCAAAAAAACCCGCTGAATGTGGGTTCTTGAATCCATGATCAACTTTGAAACAGTTGACACTTCTATGAATTTTTTAAAATGTCACCCGCTCGTCATTACCAAATCTGACTCCCTGATAGGTCAAAGTTCAACTGGTTTAACTGTGCGTTCAATGGTCATGCATTTTGTAGGTAGAGCCCAAAAATTTGGGTAGTGACACATGAAAGTGAGAGTTTTAAACACGTAGCCCAAAACAGACATCGGCGCCTTTACATAAACTTTTCATTTGAAGTGGTTGCTTGAACATGCGTTTTTGGGTAAGGTGTGAACGTAGCATTAGTCACATGCACCCATAGTAGTGCTGAGGTTTTTTGGGTTGTCTGGATCCGCGGAAGATTGTAGGAAGGAGTGTCCCCATCTTAAGATGAGTGCACATGTCTTGCACTTTCCTCAAGGCTCGTAAGACCACTTGAAAGAACGTCAGGAAAATAGAACGTACTACCATTGTTGTCCGTGCGGTAAGTGTATCGCAAAGTATTTGTCAGAATAATGAAATTTGCACACACCAATGACATAGAAATGATGCTGTCATATGGTGTCCTTCCGCCACACTCTAGTCGTTGGTAAGGTGAGTACACTGGCTCCTTGCTGCACGCATGGGGTGTGCAGGTGATACATGTTTGATCCTAATGTCATGAGAACTAGCTGCATGCCATGTACAGATTTGACCATTATTCGCCCGCAGACAACCCGTATGCACCAGCACAGACGAAGACTTAAGATGCACAAGCCTCATCATCACATGTGAAACAAGCTCGTTCAGGAAGTTTCTGTTCTAGGTAATGGGATTTTGACTGACCTTATAGATGAAATGCTTCTTGAACGCATTTTAAAAGCAAAGAAGGACTTTTCGAATAACATAATATCTAGTTAAGCTTCATGTTAACTGAAGTAGACTAAGGATCTTTGTCTTTGGTGCTAGTAAGTCACAGAGGGACTCAAGTGTGTTTCCTGTACCCTTAATTTTAACATCAACACATTTCTCTTCAAGTTTCTTTTTTTGCAGGGAGAAAGACAAAAGCAGGTAAACATCAACTCTGCTATTTTTCCTTGGCTTGTCCAAATCCTTCTGGACTCAATCGAGTCACCCACAAGTCAGGGAAGAACCCAGAGCCGCTCGTAAATCTGATTACCTCAAACTGAGTCAGCTGAGAGAAGGCTGCTCTTGCCAGGCGATACGGCACAAAGAGGTTTGAGAGGAGGAAGATTGCCACCCCAGCAGCCGTCAGCCCCACAGACAGAGAGCTGATGGTCAGGAGGGCAGGGTGTGGAGGAGACCAGAGCCGAACCAGCAGGGGGAGCACGTGAGCAGAAAACAACCACACCTTCCTGGTCTTCATCAGGAAAGCACACAGTGTGCTGAGGATAATCTGACCTGAGCAAGGAGGAGTGTCAGTGGAGTGTAGCTATGATCATAAAACTGTATTTTCTGCTTTTGTTCTTTTAAGGAAACTAGAATGATTTGGACTCAAATGACTGAGTTGCCAGTCCTGCTCAGACCTACACTTTTGTTAGCTTTACAAACCCTGGTTAGTTAACCTTTACAGTCAATCATGTGGACTAATGTGACTCAACAAGTAGAAAAAAAACAGAATGTGAAATAAGTGCAAGAGATTCCTAAATTGTTAATGTCTGCTTCTGTACTTAATTCAATTAACTCCAATGTAATACACTTCTGTCATGCGTTACAATTCTAAGACAATAATCTTGCAATACAAACAGGTACTTTTAAATAACAGGAAGTAGGGATCCGTCTTATTTTACGGTGTGGAGGGTGACTCTCACTTGTCATGGCAGAGACCAATCTGCTGAAGGCTGAAGCGTTCAGGTGAGCTGCAGCATGGTAGCCGTACGTCAGCTCCTCGTGGATGTAATCCCTGAAAGAACATGAGCACATGCACGAGCAGTTTTCAATCTGTGGTCAGAAGAGATTATGTCAATTTTCCTCTTAATTTTCTTTTTCATGTCCTCTATCATAAGAAAAATGTCACAAGAACATGTTAAAAACCCCAAAAACGTGTTTTTCAGAGTGAGTCTTTAAGTCACACCAAAACATGTATGTTGTATTAAGTGCAGTTATGTCACTCAAGAACATTTGTAAATTGTTTGAATGCAGCAATCACACTAACAAAAAACATATCTGCCGATTCATGTCATGACGGCCCGTCAGCTGTTTGTCATTTGTTTTTCAGCAGCAGATTATACGAGGTCAAAGTATGGTTCACTTCTTAGGTATATTTAAATCTAAAAAATTGAAAAGGATTCCACTTTTTATCTTTTTCTTCTAACAAAAATATAAAACAAAACCAAACAGAAGCAGCTGCAAATCTAATATTTTCTTATTTTGAAAAACATTTTTTTCATTTATATTCTATTTAAATGCAGACCTCCATCTAAAAAAATAGTTTTAGCTTTTAAAAAAAATCTGTCGGTCAACATGATATATTTTATATATTCACAAAGATCAACTTACAAACAGATTGATGCAATGAAAAGCTGCTGAAGTGCTTTTTAAAAAAATAATTTATTGTGTTAGCCACAGGACGTATATGAGAGCATCATGTCAGAGTGAGAGGTCTGTTTGAAGTGAGCAGGTGTTTGTGGTTTATGTAGGAGCTCTTCTGCTCCTGAAGCAGATGGACGCTTTTGCGTGCAGAGGAACTGTCTAAGCTGCAGCACATCACAGAGCTGCACAACTTCCTGATGAAGCCGCAGAGTGCAATTCCTCCTGAACATACAGACATTTCTGTATGTGCAGTGCATTCTGGGAACTCAGCTCTATGCATTAAAATGCTCAAGCTGCAAACAAACTGCCTGCATTTGTAGGAGTTTGGGCTGTTGACAGAGAGGTTTAATGACAGAAGCTCTCCGTAGTATCAGTACCTGCACATTCACATAGACACTCAACGTGCACGCAGTACCGCGTTGGTGAAGTTTAGTTAGTCAATGATCACACGCTCACTGGAAGGCTAACTTACACTGAAGATGACCCGTTTTACCCAATTCATAGTTGAAAAAATGAAAATAAAACTTTATTAAAACTGTAACTGAAAAGTAACTTTAATATAAATGTATTTTATTTTAATTGTATCTGTAATTAAATAAACTAAAAAGCAACTAAACTCAGTATTTGAGTTGGTCACTGCCTAAAATCGGTTTTGGTGACAGATATTTACTTAAAAAGTACTGACTGGTAATAGAATGTAAAATAGAAAGATATAGTAATATTAAAGTTAGTCAACCAAGAACAACATTTTATTTCCCCATCTGTAGTGCTCTTTTGGATACAGTATTTTTTATTTGTAATAGGAGGCATGTGAAACACTAGAAAAAGGTGTTTACAAAAAAGTGACTAGAGCTGATGAAACAATAAAGAAGATATATTGGAGCATTACAGTGTCAGTCACCAATTCTGCAAGTTGTCCCATTTAAATAGCTGAGTTTGGTCTGTAAAGTTCATCAGATAAACTTTGGCCTATCCCTACTGCTTCTCCCTACCCCAACCACTAGCCCCCCAAGTGGATATCTATATCTATCTATCGATCGATCGATCGATCGATAGATAGATATAGATAGATAGATATATACATCTATAAATTCGATAAATTCAGCATTTTGCTCAGAAAAAGGAGAGGTAGGGAGCAGCTAATAAGGGGGGTAAAGAATGAATTTGGATTCTGCCTTTAGCTGTTTGATTGTTTGACTACTAGAAAAAAATATTTGTATAACTGTTTCTTTGTAATGTAATCCTGGTAGTCAATGACAGAGGTCAAAGGTTTCCTGTAGGTCTTTATCAGGTTTCCACAAACTGTAGCTGTTATTTTGGTCCATTCCTTCATGCAGATCTTCTCAAGAGCTGTGATTTTGGGGGTTGGTGCTGGAGGACAGACTTTTAACTTCCTCCACAGACAGCCTATCAGATTTGACCAGAGTTCCATCTTGGTTTCATCTGACCGTATGATACCGATCCAATCCTCCTCTGGATCATCTGGTTGGTGTGGACAGGTGTCTTTTATACAGACAACCAGTTCAAAGTGTTACAAGTTACAAGGTTACAAGTGGAGCATAGAAAAACTTCTTAGAGAAGAAACATGGCTGTGAGGGACAGCATTCTTGTTTGTCTGTGGGAGATAAATGATTAGCCTTTGCCATTATAAATAAATACATTCTCATAAAAATCACAGCAGGTGATTTCCGGGATTCTTTTATACAATCTCAGTTGGAAGTTTACCTACGACGAACACTACAGATCTCAGCTTTTTAAGTGGGACAACTTGCAGAATCAGTAAGTCACAAATATTTTTGTCTTGCTATACAAGAATGAATTTTCAAGCGATACCAACTTAATCACTGAACCAAGGTTGATGTTATCCAAATTTTTTGAGTTGGATCAACCTTTAGCCTGTGTCAGATTATGGCTGTTATAAACTCATTAGAAGCATCTACTCACAAACCTGCTAATTCCAAGTGAAATCTGTCCTGAGTAGAACATGCAGATGTCTCAAAAGTGTAAAACAAAAACACATAAACTCACTTGGAAATTTGATGCCCCATGTAGAGAAGAAGGCCGACCAGGATGTGGAGGTAGAGCGTCACAATATGTCTCAAAGGCAGAACTAAAACCACCAAGTTTATGAAATGTCCTGGAAGACAAAAAAAAAAAGACTCACACTGATGTCCACCCACACAAGTACAAAGGATTCATATCAGATCCAAACAAAAACAGAAAAAGAGAAACAATTTCACAAAGCTTTAAAACACTGAAAAGTTTTCAAGACTTTAAAAGCAGTAGCAGAAACACTTTTAATCAAATTAAATACATACAAACTGCTTTAGAAGCAGATCTGGCATCTTTGAGGCTTATAGAAGGTTCAGAGAGGCAATTCCTGCAGTTTACACTCATGTTTTTCTATCAGCTGGAACCAGGCTGGACATTCTCCTCTGGCATCAATAAGGCATTTCCGCCAACAGGACTGCCGCTCATATATATTTTCTCTTTTCTGACCATTCTCTGTAAACCCTAGAGATGGTTGTGGGTGAAAACCCCAGTAGATCAGCAGTTGCTGAAATAATCCTGTCTCAGAGACACCATCTGCAGGTAAAATGGCGGATGGATCTGACATGGCAGCAGGACATCTGCTGAACGTCCAGAAGCGGAAATAGTTCTTCGTGTGTATTTTGTTTAGGGAAGACACCTTGGCTCGAGGAGAGATGACCACCCAAGTTAAAGAATGTGTTAACAATTCACTATATAAAAACTTGTATTTTGTCACTGAAACATTATATGAAGATGTCAATTTAAAGGACTAGAGGCCTCATAAACTTCTGTCTTTTTTCCGCGAAGTTCTTTTATCTGAATGATCCCATGTTAGCGTTAGCTTAGCTAAAGAATAGTCAGTTTTCAGCAATAGACACATTATCACTTTATTTTTTTACAGTTAATGTTTTCCCCACTCAAACTTCTCAACCTTTAATTTTTAATCTTACTAATCCATCTTACAGAGTAGGGAAATTACCTAATACTCTTTACTATTAATAATAATTATACTATATTAAAATATCATCAGTCGTCTCTGTGTGCGTGTTTACACATCATTTGTTCCGATTTTTGCCTATTTTTTCAGATTCTTTTCAGCTACTTAGGTCCATTGAGGAAGCCACAGGAGTCGGGGCTTTGATGAGAAAAGAGGAGATCCAGCTCCTGGATTTTGCTTAAGATGTTATGCTCCCAGAGGTGTGATTTGTGAAATTTGACTCATTTATTTTGAATACATTTTTTTATACGGTTAGGGATAAACCATCACATGGTTCCTTACCGCTCCTCCGGGAGATGGATCATATGTGGAGAACACATTTCACACACCTAGGTGTGTAACAGCTAGTAGGATTTTAACTAAGCCTTTAGTACGCGCAACTAACGACAAAATTGGACACAGTTAAAATACGTGCAGGCAATGAGAATCACTTTTTCTGCTGATTGACTGTAATAAAAATAAAATAATCAAAAAAAAAAAAAAAACAGAAAAGTACAACTTCTGTTTTTGAGATTCCCCAACACCCGGCCTTTACATAAAGTACAACTTCCATTGGACATCCATCGGGTCAATCCGAAATATTAATAGGCCAAAGGAGCCAATAAGTGTACCCACCAGAAGAGATGTAAAAGTTTTGCAGTTTTGAGAGAAAATTCTAATTCAAAGTGAAATAACTGCATTCACGCTCACCTAGATAATAAATGTTCCAGATGACATATTTGTATTTGAAGAGCATGTTGTCGTTTTTTGGCTTTCAGCTGCTCCGTCAGACCTTCTATATCATATTTGTACAACAAGTCCAGGACCAACATGCTGGGCACCCTCAGGGCGATGTTGGCCAGCTCCTCCAGACGACTCATGGTGTTTGAAGAAGCTTCAGGGTCACATGCTGGTCCAAACGAACATTTTCCTTTCTACAGCTGCAACCATGCTGCTGTCAGCTGCAGAAACAGGAAGAAAACTGCTTCAAGTAACTCAAAAAAACAAACAATTTCTGAAGTAAGATAAACAAGGTATGCAAAGACACTGTGGACCCTTAAACACACCCAATTGCAGACGACTATATTTCTGTTCATATTTGTTTTCCTCGTCTGAACTGCCGTCTGGCTCAAAACTGTTGTTAAACCTGTAATGTTAGGTTGGGGGTGTGAGGGGTGAGAGAAGAAGAGAGTGGGATGTTAGAGATGGGGACAAGGGTAAAAACGAAAAGGGAGAAAAAAAAGGGAGTGAGTTTGAGGATGAAAAAGGAAATGTGGTGAGGTAGAATCACAGGGCCTGTCCACAGAGCAGAGGGGCACAGGTGCACAGAGTATACAAGTTCCTGGCCAGCCAGATGAATAATCCTCCAACACGGCCAGGGGGCCAGCACAGGGTGAGGTCCCATCCCTAGAGAACCCCCTTCCCCAGACAGGCATCCCACCACCACCAGGAAGTTCTGAGCATGCCCCCACTCCAGCCCCAGACATGAGCCAGAGCCCCCCAAGGGAGACCTGCCCACACTCCAGGCAACTACTCTCACCGCTGGAGAGCGAGTGGGTCCCTCATTCCACACAAGGACACAAAGAGAGAGGAGCGAGTAGGGGTGGAAAATAATCGATTATTATGTGCATCAATTACGATCCATAAGAGACTCTGAATTGGTTTATAAATTTTAAATGATCAATAATCTAAAAAAATTCATTCATCGTTCATTTTCCAAACCGCTTTATCCCTTTAGGGTCACAGGGTTGCTGGAGCCAACCCGGATACTAATACGTGAAGGCAGGGGACACCCCTGGACTGGTCGCCAGTCTGTCGCAGGGCCACAGTAAAACACCCATGCACATCTAGGGACAATTTAGAGTAACCAATTAACCTACAAAGCATGTTTTTGGACGGTGGGAGGAAGCCGGAGTCCCGGAGAAAACCCACGCATGCACGGTTCTATTTCTAAAAATATTTGAATTTAATTTCAAGTAATAGTAACAAGCAGAACTAACTAAGCAGATCGCGTCATACGACCGGCCTGACTTTAGTGTTGACGGTCAATTGACCTTGAATAAAAGTCTTACAGTGTGTAGGTTATGTCACACACAGCAAAATGACAAAATCACATTGTATGGTTCATCCGGAGGAGGACGAGGGCAGACACGGTTCTTCTAACAGCGTTTGTGTGGCTTTAACGAGTTCTGCTGCAAGCACTTTCAACGGTCAAAAAAACATATTGGATGTCCTAAAGAAACTTCTACCTCCTTCAGAAAAGGCTACTCTAACAACAAAGTCAATCAGATCTTTTATCTCAAAGGACTTGAGACCATATTCTGTGGTGGAGAATGAGGGCTTCCAAACATGGCTCCACATGTTAGAGTCGAGATACAATGTTCCTTTCCAACACTTCTTCACCGACACAGTCAACGCAGCACTAAATCCTGAGACAAAAGCTGAAGTCATGGCAGCAGATGTAAAAGCTGATAGGACAGCATTAACGTGTGACGCTTAGACTTCAATCGCTACTGAATCAACCTCGCAATAACTGCTCATTTAATAACCGAAAACTGACAGCTAAATCTCATGCCCCCCAAAATCTGATAATGACTGGAGGCCAGACTGAAAGCTGCCTTGATAATTGTTTCACAACTGAATTGCTGCCTCCTGAATTAATCATATCGAATCATGAGGTGCCAAGTGATTTCAACCCTTGGGCAAGCCAGGCCCAAGCCCTCAAGTCGCCCAGAGGTGAATTTCTAATGAATTCCTGCCACTTTGCAGAAATTCTTTCCTAGAAAACGTCACAGGTTTTTTCATTTTGGCTAACAGCAAAATCTAATTTAAAGACAACTGGGAACGCTTTTACAGCAGATGAAAAGATGATGGAGTGGGACTGTAGTGTAAGCATGTAGTGGTCAGCAGGGCAGCAAACACTTTCAATTGTTACACTAGAAAGTCAATCTAAATGAGTCACAACTTTGGCCCCAGATCCACCAGTAATGTCCCAATATCTAAAAAAAAAGAAATAATTCAACTTTATTTTGTAGTTGTATTTTTTTTTTATTTTCATTTGCATTCAAATATAAAGAAAATAATAAATTCCAACCATGAGTTGCAAACTCCAACATGAAAAAAATGAAAGGGGATAGAAAGAAGAACATGATGCCATTTAGATGATGGGATGCCTCAGAAGGAGTAAAAGTTCAGGACAGATCTGTACTTTATCACCGACAAACACACTAAATCTGAGGGCTTGAAAATATGCTGTCACTGAATCCACGATAAAACCAGTAAGGATATACATCTACAGCTCAAATTACTTGTGTTAAAAAGAACTGTTAACAGACAGGAAAGAGGCTCGTTAAGACTGTTAAACTAGACTAAGGTCGGGGAGCCTGCATGATGCATCTCCTCTCAGCTGCAGCAGACCAGCACAGCAGCACAGCTCCACATTTCAAGCATGTGGGCAGTGCCTGATGATCGCATCAGTGGAAGCAGTCTGGCATGCATAGAGCTTTCAGATGAGCTTTTCAGTTAGCTCTCATTGGAACTAGAACAGCTCCCGTCTGTGACAGAACATAATTAAGCTGCAAAGCAAATTGTTAGCGCGACCATTAATTTTCAAACCCACAGCTGTTAACTAATTTATAAACTAAGTTCTCGACATTACATTAAACTTAGCAACAGACTAAGCTTTTAAATCGGTAGCATCTATCGCTCTATTTATTTTTACCAAGTAGTGAATTAAATGATAAACTCGGTTGCTAGCTAGGACGTTAACTCAGCTTTGAACTTGCCTAAGTTGTTTAAATCATTTTAACTCACTCCTCCAGACTTCCGGTTAGCAGTCATTAGCCGCGGCTGCTGCAGGTTAGCAGTCTCCTCGTTTCAGTCACTGCCTTTCTCCCGCTCTTCGACTGGTTCCGGAAAACAAACTCCAGCTACTAAAATGTTCTTAGCAACTTTTCCTCAAAGACAGAAAACGAAGCACTGACGTGACATTTTAGCATTTTAGAAAAAGAAAGCGACTTCAAGCGTACTGTTTTGACTCCAGAAGCTGGCACGAACACTTCCGGTCCATACGTCATATCGCAGTTGACCAATCAGATAGTACATTTCAATCTTAAAGGAATGAAATTTCCGGCTAATTCCGCGTTGATCTTATTTATGTAGTTATTCGTGGGGTGAAGCTCACGTTTGATTTTCCACAAGGAAATCTGACAATTTGCATGTAAATTTAGCAATAGATGTGTCGTCAGGCAAATAAAATAATCACCAACTTTTAGGCTACCATGCCGTTGTTTCTCTCAGAAGAATATTCATAAAAATGGAGCATCTTAAGCAAAATAGTATTATAGCACAAACTCCAATTATATTTCATTTATTTTCATAAATTAACTTTGTTTAACTGTTTAAAACTCATTCATCTGCTTAACGCTGCCTCACATAAATATAAACATAGGCAAACTATAGTACTTTGTATACAGCAGGGGAGTCCAAAACCAGGCCTCAAGGCCCAGTGTCCAATGTGATTTTTAACCAACATGTCATTGAAGCTACTTTATGGCTAAACACACCTCATCCTGGTAATCAACAGCAGATTAGGCAGGATTTCTGGGAAATTAGCAGGAGCAGGATCCCATGCAAAACCAACATTTTTGAGCCTTTAAGTCTATTCTAATGTTAACTCATGAAAAACAGCCCCAAAGCTGTATTTTGATTCATTCACGCATCTCTGAGCACTCCTCTAAAAGCCTGCTCTCTGAGCACCAGCCTCTCCCAATCAACAAAAACCAGCGTTTCACGTCACAAGGTGGGTAACAGCCTCTTCCAGGAAGAGTCTGCGCTGCCAGCTCCGCACCCAGGCTAACACACACACATTTTCTACAGTGGAGCTAGCAGTGATCTGCAATATGCTTTCATTTTAAATGCACATCTATCTTTACAAAAGTTTGAATGTTGTTTGTTTTTGTGGGTAAACGCAGACACGCTGTTGAATCCATCTCTAGGATGACGGGACCCACAAGAAGCAAATGGCAGAGCCTCAGAAATCGAGTGGTCTTACTTCCAAAAAGGAAAAGAGTTAACAAAAATAATTCATTTTTCTTAAATAATTCGTTCTTTTGTAAGACAAAGGTATAATATTATTTTATACATGGACATAGTTTACTCTAAAATTTTTAGGAAAAGGATGACATAGTCCCTTTAAGGTAGGGTTGTAACCTGTTAACCACAAGGACCACTAGCCACAGTTTGGCAAACATGCGTCAACATGCATCAAAGTCGCTGATCAGTAATTGACCAAAAGGGTTTCAGGGCTTGTTAAATCCAACGCTCATGCCGTATGTGGAAGGAGCTACTGTCAAAAGTTGTTCTCACCCTCATAATGGAAGACACGGACAATAATGAAGAGTCAGGTGCATGAGCAGTGCACGTCTCTGTCTGGGTCCATGAGATCATTCAGAGACAAAAGCAGCAGGTAAGTCTAAATTGACGCTTTCAGCCACAATGTGGGACTCTGCACTAAAGTAAGAGACTGAGAAACTAGAGGACTAAAACAGGGGAGTGAATGTGGCATGCATGCATACAGTGACGATCAAAAGTTTGGGCACCCCAGGTAAAACGTTATATTATTGTGCATAAAGAACCCAAGGAAAGATTGAAAAATCTCCGAAATGCATCAGTTTACAGATAAGACTTTTTTTCCATCATTTACCTTTTCAAACTAAAGAAAAAATAATGACGTGTACAATAGTATGGGCACCCTGCAGAATTCATAGTATGAACCGCCTTCTTTGGAAAGGCTCAGACCTGACAGTGTCATGGATTGTTCAAAATCATCGTTTGCAAAGACCAGGTGATTTTAATCTCAAAGATTTGAAATAATCTGAGTCATCTGACAGCAAAGCCTTTTCAGATGCTATTATCCTCTGTTCAGAATGTCATTAAGAAATGACAGTCAACAGGAACATTGGAAGTTAAAGCAAAATCTGGAAAACCAAGAAAAATCTCAGACAGAGCAGCTCGCAGGATTGTGAGAAAATCAAGTCCAAACCCACGTTTGACTGCAGGATCCTTCCAGAAAGACCTGCAGACTCTGGAGTTGTGCTGTTCTACTGTCAACAGATACTTGTACAAATATGGTCTTCATGGAAGAGTCATCAGAAGAAAACCTCTTCTACGTCCTCAACACAAAATTAAACATTTGAAATTTACAAATGAACATAAACAAGTCTGATGGATTTTAGAAACAAGTTCTGTGGACCGACCCGGTTCAGATGGAACTTTGTGTCCGTAATGAGCAAAGGTCCGTTTGGAGAAGAAACGGTCCAGAGTTTAACGAAAAGAACCTCTGTCCAGCTGTTAAGCATGGGGGTGGATTAATCATGCTTTGGGCTTGTATTGCAGCCAGCAGCACAGGAAACATTTCATGAGTAAAAGGAAGAATGAATTCACAAAATTCAGCAAATTTTGGACACTAACTTGATGCCATCAGTGAAAAAGTTGCAGTTGAAGAGAGGATGACTTCTACAACTGGATAATGATCCTAAACACACCTCCAAATCCATGATGTCTTACAGTAAGAGACAGAAACTGAAGGTTTATCAATCACATGACCTCAACATCATTGAAAATCTATGGATAGACCTGAAAAGAGCCGTGAGGAACAGACATCCCAGAAATCTGAAAGAACCGGAAGACTTTTGGAAAAAAGAAGGGATGAAGATTCCTCAAACAGAATTCAGACTCTTTGCTGCAAAAAGAGTTAACAAGCTGTGATAAAGTTAAGTAAGCAGCAGGTGCAGAGTAGCGGCCTCTGATTGAACTATCACAAGCTCGGTTCCCCCTTGCCCGCTCATGTGTGGAAGTGTTCTTGGGCAAGATACATTGCTGCTGGTGGTTATAGGATGGCACCGGGGTTTGGCTATAGAGCCACAAGCTCCATTTATGTGTAAGAACATCCAGATTCACCGCAGACTGGTAGTGCAAACCTCCAGCATGTTTTCTATTTAATTACAGCTGCAGTTTCCTTAAAGGCTCTTTGGGAGGAAAAAAGAAAACAAAGAAAGCCTCAAAATAGATGTGTCATGTCTAAAAATATGTGGCGCTAAATTCTTTGGGGGGGAAGCAAAAACTCACTCTGGGCCCTCCAATCAGCTGATTTCTTCTTTTTTATTTGCAAGAATCCCATTTTACTTCAGGAGCCTCTGAGCCAAACTTTTTACAAATGATAAAGTTACAGAAATTCTCAATAGCGGTTCAGTAATAATAATATTAGATTAGTCAGTCAGTTGTTCAACCAACACCAGATCCATGTCTCTGAAGGACTTTTCAGTCGTCTTTGACACTCTTCCTCTTCATCTCACGTATCTGTTTAAAGGAACAGCTGCATCTGACCAGCAGCAGCAGCTTCAAGCGACAAACACAACTATAAATCGTCTTTTCTACAGTTTAAAAAAAAAGAAAAAATCAAAATAAAGCCATCCGAAGACAGTTCCAGCAAGAGCTTTGAACTCAATCTCCAGCTGTAACTTTTTGGACTCACCTTCACGGACAGGTTTGTTGGGAATAAATTTGGCTTCTTCCAAACAAAACTTTTTGAATGAAAAGTTCATAAAGGTGTTTTTAAAATCTAACGAACAAATCAGTTCATGGAATGGTTGAAGAAAGACCTAAAAAAATCGTACAGTCTGTAAACAATGTGAAGAAACATTATGCAGATGTTATGGACCTGTAAGTAGTTTGGATATCATACCATGATTCAAATCTATCCCCATTTCTTCCTTATTTATAAGAACGTTCTGTTTGGTTTTACTAATTATGATAATAAGCTATTTCACAATTCCATCTGTCAAACCTCATCATTTTATTAACAAAAGATTGTACTCATAAAACTACATTTATCAATAAAACTAAAAATTTCTTTCAAATAATTGCTCAAATCAGACATTATTAACACACTATTTCTCCCAGTAAACAACAAAAAGCAGCAAAAGCAACCAACAAAAAACAATGAAAACACACTGTCTATCTCAGCTTTACAGAATAATGCTATTTTTATTTTCCCTTGGCGATTTTTTGAAAAATGGATCTACATTTGATTGTTCTTTACATTCTTAGATGTCATGTGAACGTTCTGGATAAAGTTAATTGGAAAAGTTACAGAAATTCTCATTGTATCTTGTTTACAAATCCCTGTCTGTAGGAGGAGCTCATGTTCTGCTTCCCCATAGACTGAATCCAGTCTATGTCCTGTCCAGGACAGAGGGGGGAGAGTCATGCCGTTTTCTTTCTCTCTTTTCCAATTTTACACTTTATTGAAACTTTTACATTTTTGTATTTATTTGAGTCCAGTTGCTTTTGCAATTTTTATGAAAAATCAGAGGATTGAACTGGTCAGTTGTTATGTGGATGGATGATGGATCATTCAAACTTGGAGCATCAAACTTAAACTTTTCTCAGAGAAAATTTATGGCACTTTTGACATTTTGTGGTCATTTAAATTGTGAACAAAAACATAAAGCGATATGTAATTAAACCATTTAGTAGGCTAATAATAATGTCTCTTAATTGTTTTTCTTCAGCTCATAGTTTGAAGTCGACAAAAGGTCTAAAAAGCAAAACCATGTTGGTAGATAATATTCACACAGCCCTGACGCACCTCCCCTCTCTGGTATTCCACCAGGCTCAGTTTCATGTGGGGTGGGGCCAGAAGGAGATCATAAGCAGACCAGGATCAGGATGGAGAAGTGCTCCCTGCTGCTGCCTGCTCCTCCTCTCATGGTCCTCCTCCTCCTCGCAGCCCTCACCCTCGGGGACACAGACCCTCAGATATTCCCTTCAAACCTGACCAGCTCACCAACACTGAAGACTGCTGAAGCTGCAGCTGGAGCCCACCCGGCAGCAGGAGGACGGACCGAGGAGAAGCAGGAAGAACATCTAGGTTTGGAAAAAAGGGTTGTTGGCTACTTTAACTAGTCTTAAATCAGAACTTAAGTTAGCTGGGTCAGAGGGACTTGAACCAAACTGGGCTGTGACTTTACAAAGGAATTCCAACTATGATGCTTTCAGGAACACACTGGACATCTGACTTACCGCTCATGTGTCTTTGATAAAACTGAGGAAAACATCTGGTTCCCATTTAGAAATAAACATTAGTTGAAATGGAAACAGACCAGTTTAACTGTTCCACTACTGTCTGTCTGATCAGAGAATAAAGTCATCTGTTTTATTTTCAGAAGATCAGACTAATATGATTTTAGAAACGCATTTATCACTCCATTTGCTGTACAGTTGTATGTTTTTACCATCAGAACAAACTCCACTGCACACTTATTTGTCAATATATTTTGAGCAGCACCACAAACCACTTCTGATTCTGAGTTTGATCCTCAGTGCGATCCGGAGTCGGTCAATTCTGAGTTCGAGTGAGTGTTCAAACTAACAATTTATTCTGAATTTGAAGCTAAATTTGGTCTTGTTTGACTCTAACTTTCATCTTGAGTCTGATCCTGAGTTTGATACTGATTTTGATCATATTTTTAAAACTGACTTCAATACGGATTTGAACCCGATTTGATTCTGAGTTTCATTGTTTGTTTGATCCTGTGTCTGATACTGAGTTTAAAGCTGACTTCGATCTGGTGTTTGTCATTTCTGATTTTAATCCTAATTTAGTTTCAGAGTTTGTCCTCACTTTGATGCTGTGCTTTACAGTGACTTTGATCAAATCCTGAATTTGCTTCTGAATTTATTTCTGAATTTGATCCCAAGTTTGATTCTGAATTTGATCTGGTGTGCTTGACCCTGACTTGATGCAGACTTTGAATCAGAGTTTTTTTTGTCTTTAAATCTTTGACTTTGATCCTGACTTTCACTCAGTATTTTTTCTGTTTTTTACTCTAAATTTGATCCTGAATTATAATCTGACTTTGATTGTGAAATTTTGATTTTGTGTTTGATAATGAATGTGAAGTTAAGCGTGATCTCAATATAACGTAGTTAACTCCTGATTTTAATTTTCTACTTTGATCTTGAGTTTCCATTCTGTGTTTGATCCTAACATTTTACGCGGGACTTTGATCTTGTTTTGATCCAATATTTTTCTTTCTGATTTTCACTCAGATTTCTATTCTGACTTTAATCCTGTATTTGATTGTGACTTTCATATAAATTAGATTCTAAATTTGTTTTTGAATTTGAATCTGACTTTGATCCAGAATTTGTTTTTGTGTTTGAACCAGACTTTGAATCATAGTTTTATTCTGGATTCAATGTCTTGTTTGATTGTAACTAAATTTGATCCTGAAGTCAGAGTCGACTTGATCCTGTGTTTTGATCCCACAGAATCCTGTATCTGATCTTTATTTGAGCATGATCTTTTTCCGGACTTTGATCCTAACTTAAATGGTAAATGGCCTTTATTCTATAGCGCTTCTCTACCTTCTTTAAGGCCCAAGCGCTTTACAGTCACATTCTATTCATTCCCATCACTGATGAAATTCCACTGTTTAATTACTGGCGCCAACCTGTAATCACCAGGAGCAATGTTGGGTTCAGTGCCTTGCTCAAGGACACTTCAACACATTGGCAAACAATCTGGTTAACTGAATCAGGGATCCTTTGATCAGAGGTCGGCCGCTCTAAACCTCTGCATCACAGCTGCAATTTAAAGCCTGGCTGTGATTCTGACTTGGAGGTACATTTGTCCTAGAGGTGATCAGAGCTGTGAATTAAACCATAAATGGTTAGCAGCTCCAAAACTGAAGGTTTAACTTTATTTTAGATCAAATCCAGCCTCCTTGCCTGGCCCCCTCCAAAACCCACGGATAGCAGGACTGACTCAGCATGGTTAGGATTGTTCCACAAAAGCAGATTTGAGTTACCCCTGAGGCGTTAACCCCTTTAGGCCTAAATGTTTTTGTCATGCTGACCTGCTCACTCCCATCTCCTCTTGCTGTTCTCACAGATGCCCTCCTCTTGGTTTGGAGTCCTGCGGGTCGATGACAGCCAGATCCGAGCTTCCTCCTCTCAGCGCTCCGGTCTGGTCCACAAAGAGGGAGGCTCAACATTCAGGTCAGCCCTTCTTTGTAAATTCTTAGAACTTAAACAGGTTGAAATTGATTCACGTAAAGTAGTTTTTATTTTACCAACTTAGGAAAAATGGCTGCATGATCATTTCACACAACTTTTAATGTTCTGTAGCTGCTCCAGCTCCTGTGATGAGTGTGAAATATGTTCTCTGACATGCTTCATTAAAAGGTAGATGGTACCCAGAAACAGCAGAACAGTAGCAACAATGAAAGGTAACCTTTTAAAGACCCACAGCTATCGTCTTAGATCAATTTAAAAGTGTTCCCAGTGGCCTTTCGAATATAAATCTGTCATTTTTAACCAAAATTTTAAAAAACCTGTGTTGTTTTCTAGGAAAAAGTTCTGCAGAGCAGCAAGAGTTCATTAGAAATTTTACCTCTGAGTTGTGGCTGGGACGGTTGGCAGGGAGTAAGCCAGTGCTGATTTCCCATCATCCTTTGTTTACACTCTCGCTAGCTTACAGGCCCTAGCACCCCCAACCTAACATAAGCGGTAAAACAAAAATGGCGAGCGACATTGGGGCTGGCCAGCCATACATTTTGAGGCAGAACCTTTCTAATGGAAATCATTCTGCATATTTATATATTTTATTTGATAATCGACAACTAATTGTTCACTACTTTGATTATTGATCTGGATGTGCTATGATAAAGTCTGAAAAAAGTGTTATGTCTACTTACATAGTCATGTGATTTATTGTTACTTAAGGATTCTTAATGACCTGAATCTATGTTAGTAAGGTATAAATATTTGATAAAAAGTTACGAACCAGAAACGATCATTTCATGTTAAGGACACGGTGAGGGTGATCCGAGGTAGGATTATATAAATTCACTTTCTCCACTCCTTTCAAGCAATCTAACATTTGATGCCTATTTGATCTATGTTTGACATGTTTTTATGGATGTAAACCTCTGTTGATTGATTGTATTACATTTGTATTAGTCTTGCCTGATTGCTTGAAATAAACCATTTGAATTCAATACCAGCTAAGACGAGAAAAAACGACAGATGTGGATCTATTTGTCTACAGGTGGATGCATCAGAATGGAGTAAAACAGGGAGTTTGTGGCCCACCCGGCTTATTTCCAGCGTCACAAATAAGCTCTTTTCAAATTGCATTTTTCATCTGCTCCTGATTAACACAACAACAATTTGAATAAAGACATTTTAAGAAATGCAATTTTAAGCTAAATTTTCTTCGTGTATGTCCTCCATCATCAAACATAGGAACGTGGTAAAAACCCAGTTTATAACAGATTGGGTCTTTCACCCTAAAGACACCTGTTATCTATTTTGGTCTACTTTCTGAAGAAAAGAGGAGGTCTGCAGAGACAATCACAGGGCAAAAGCAGACAGCACAGTCTGATAAAAGATCAGAACACAAACGACAAGAAATGTTTAAAAAATCATTTGAAACTAGTATTAATGCTGCAGGAGAGATGAATAGAAGAAGTCTGCCCTGGACAGCAAGACTTGCTGAAGAAGAGGGACATTTTCCCAGTGACTGGTTAACACTTCAACCAGCTGTAGGACTAGTTCATGAGGATTCTGTTTTATATATGATGACTTATTACCACGGATTATTTGTCCAACGATCATGTTTCTGTTTTCTTACATTTCTGTGAAAATGCACATGGAAGCAGGTCTTGACTCTGGATTTTGTGACAGAGGACCTTCTGTGACTCTCTTTGTGTTCGTGGTCAGTCTGGCATTCAGGACGGAGATCTGTATGATGGAGCCTGGTGTGCTGAGTTCAAGGACCAGCAGCAGTGGCTGGAGGTGGACGCAGTTCATCCCACCCTGTTCACTGGGGTCATCCTGCAGGGTCGAAACTCCATCTGGAGGTCAGTGATAAAGACCCCCCAGGAATGAGCAAGAGTCTGTCTGACCCCTGTGTGTGCTCTGTTGCAGCTGGGACTGGGTGGAAACATACAAAGTCCAACTGAGCAACGACTCTGTGCGCTGGCAGACCTGCATGAACGGGACCACGGAGATGGTAAGAACTGCTTCAGGTTCTGGTTTTGATCCAACATCAGCAGCATCAGGGCATCCAGACCAAAGTGTGGCAGTGAATGGAGCTGTTGCAATGTCTACATGATGGATAATTTCCCTGTATGTTCATCATGGGGAACACATTTCTGCTGACTGTTCAGTTTCTCATGTGAAACATGTTCTGCAGAGCGGCAGGAGTTCATCAGAAGTTTTAGGTCTAGTGGGCGAGCAACCCACCCTCTTTTCACCTTTACGTTGCTGATCACCTCTGTTTATACTCACTCCTGCTTGCTTACAGCCCCTCACATCTCCAGCCTAACATTTAAAGATGCAGAAGAAATGTTGAGCAATACTAGAGCCATCCAGCCATCCAGTTTGGAACCAGATTCCAGCTGAGACGAGGAAAACGAAGACATCCATGGATTTATTAGTCTGCAAGTGGATGCATCAGAATTGAGCGGAGCAGGGAGCTTGTGGCTCACCCAGTGTATCTTTATGCCACAAATAGGCTCTTATACAAACAGTTTTTTTGGTCCCAATTAAAAAATTTTAATAAAGAAATGCAATTTTAGTCTTAAAGTCTTTTAAATATGTCCTCCATCTATCCTCATGACAAAAAGGCTACAAGAACATGTTAAGAACACAAAAACACGATTTTCCTTGACTTTAATGAAAGTCCTTCTGTACTTGTGTTCTTTAGGTTTTGCAGAAATATGCTTCGTGGTTGTGATTCACGCTTTTGTTGTTGTTCTTCAGCCTTTTGAGAATCTTTCAATAGAAAATGCAAAAACTATGAATGTGTTCAGATATTTGGGGGGAACCGGGATCCAGAGACTTCCGTTCTTGGACTTCTTCCAACTCCCACTGTGGCCCGGTTCATCCGCATCAATCCACAGAGCTGGTTCTCTAATGGCAGCATTTGCTTAAGGCAGAGGTGCTCGGCTGTCGGGTTCAGGGTTGGTACATGTAGGATTTTCTGATACATGTCTGCAGCAAATTCTGTGTGGTGGATCTGAAGGTCCCTGTTTGTTCTTGCAGATCCGGCTGACAGCTCTGAGCATGACCTACAATCAAAGGATGATCTGGACTTCAGACACCACAGCTACATGGAAATGAGAAAGGTCAGTCCAGGTCAAGTCCTCCTCACACCTTGAAGAAGCAGCAGACTGGTACAAAGATGCCTTCTTTTGGAGCTTCTTTAGTTCGTCTGTTTGATCTTGCAGCTCATGAAGTCTGTGAGGGAGGAGTGTCCAAACATCACCCGCATCTACACCATCGGAAGAAGCTACATGGGGCTTAAACTCTATGTTATGGAGTTTTCAGACAACCCTGGCAAACACGAGCTCGGTGAGGGAACCTGATTATTTCCTACTGATGAACAAAAAAAAAATGACTGACCCTGATTCTTCAAACAGTTGGATGCATTGATTGATGACGAGAAGGTGAGGCTTGAGGTCACAACAGAGTCTTTTAGATCGACTGAAAGCTTTTTACTCCACACATTACATCAGTCAGAAAGCAAAGCTCTCAATTTACCAGTCGCTCTTTGCTCCAATACTCACCTGTGGTCATGAGTTCTGGGTCATGACTGAAAGAACAAGGTCATGAATACAAGCGGCTGAAACAAGCTTCCTCTGCAGGATGTCTGGGTGCTCCCTCAGAGATAGAGTGAGAAGCTCAATCAGCTGGAGAGAACTCAGAGTAGAGCTGCTGATCCTTCATATCGAGAGGAGCCAGTTGAGGTGGCTCAGGCATCTGGTCTGGATGCCTCCTGGACGCCTCCTTGGAGAGATGTTCCAGGCATGTCACACTGGGCGGAGGCTCCGTGGAAGACCCAGGAACGCTGGAGAGACTATGCCTCTCAGCTTGATGGTTGGATGGATGGATGGATGGATGGATGGATGGATGACATCGTAGTGGGTTTTCAGTCAAAGTTGGTCAGATGTGAAATGAGTGAACCTTTTTTTTACTTTTTAATATACATTTAGGAATGGAAAACAATGTGTGATAATAATTGACATTGTTTAAACATAAAAAGGTTCTCTGCAGCGTTCCACAGGGATCAGTGATTTGTAAAAATCATATTTGTAAAGTTACAAAGGTTTTAACCTTTGAAATAGATATGCATGAAATAATTCTGTTGTAAAATGGGTAACAAGTTCCATGAATAATAACGCAAGGTATTCTAATTAAACAAATACATTGTTAAAATGTCTTATTTTGGTTTTCCTTAAAATACTGTAGAATTACCATCTTTTTTATGTGTTCTTGATGGAAATATGATTAAAGATCTGTTGCTTTCAGATCAGAATTTTTCGTCGATCAGTTTAAAGCCTATGAATGCTCCATCTACTCTAGAAAGTTAACAGGAAAGATTATAACCACATATTGTCTGATGTTTGTTAAGCAATATTTGGTGGACAGTTTATTTTGAAAGATTGTAACAGTACAGGCCGATGCTTCTGCCTGTACTTTTGCAATTTCAGTTCAGCACGTCTGTGGTTTCCTGATCCAGAGGCCCGGTTCAGAGCTCCTTAATGTTTACACAGCCTTTTTTTGGAGGGGGTGGGGGGCAGCAGCCTCAACTCCCTGAGAGGGCCTCTCTACTGCAGGCAAACTTTTGTGTCAAATCCTGGCTTTTGCATCAAAGTGAGCCCATCCTCTACGGAGTTAGGAGGATGCAGCTGCAGGAAAATCAAGAGATATAAGATCTGAACAGAAAGATCAGCCTGGGGGGCTCCAACAAGGACCTGCATGGAGAACATAATGTCAGGCTTTTCCTGAACAGTTTCTCTGCCATCAGAAATGAGGAATGATTCCAGAGCTTTCATGAATAATGTTTTTCTCCCAGCCGCTGGTCTGGTGCAGATCTTGGACGTTTGCAGCCTCCACACTTAGGAATGTCTTATCAGAGTATGAACACTTGAGGAGTTTTAACCTATGAGTTGGAGAAAATGTAAATGGCTAATCCTGCATGTGTTTCTAATCAAGCTGAAAATGTTTGCTTTTAGGTGAACCTGAGTTTCGATACGTGGCGGGCATGCACGGGAACGAGGCCCTGGGGCGAGAACTTCTTCTGAACCTCATGCAGTTTCTGTGCAAAGAGTATCTGAAGGGGAACCAGCGCGTGGTGCGTCTGGTCACAGAGACTCGGATCCACCTCCTTCCCTCCATGAACCCAGACGGATACGAAGTGGCTTATGAGAAGGTGCACGAGCAAAACTGACTTCTATTAGAACTATCTGGTTGTGGTCAGATTAAGAAAAATGCTTTCTAGAACAGAAGCAAAGGAGGAAACATTTGAGTTAAACGGTGTATTCAAGAGTAATCAGCAGTCTGCCAACAAAGTAAGAGTAACATTTTTCAGTATCATTTTTCTGCTTCATTATGTCCTAATTAAAGTGTAAAAAGAAACCAGATTTTTTTTGTGCTGTGTTAAAAAGTTTGTCCTGGTTCTGACCCGTCCCTCATCCGGCTGCTGATGCGCTGCAGGGTTCAGAGTTGGCTGGATGGGCAGACGGACGCTACAACTTCGAGGGAATCGACCTAAATCACAACTTTCCAGACCTGAACAACATCATGTGGGACGCTCAGGAGAGGGCTGCAGACGCCTCCAAAGTGCCCAACCACTACATCCCCATTCCAGAGTATTACACCCGTGAGGACGCCACGGTGAGACTCCATCCACTTCATTCACTGCTGCGATTTGGAGCCTGACGCAGATTGTGGACGCCTAAAAGGAGCTGTAAAAGACAAGTCGCAGAAAAGATCTTGTTAGTCCTAAAGATTGCATTTTGATGGGTGCGCCCCACCCCCTGTGCTCAGGTGGCTCCGGAGACCCGCGCCGTCATCAACTGGATGCAGGACATTCCTTTTGTTCTCGGCGCAAACCTCCACGGGGGGGAACTGGTCGTCACCTATCCATTTGACTGCACCCGTAATTGGGCCCCCCAGGAAAACACCCCCACTGCAGATGACACCTTCTTCCGCTGGCTGGCCTCCGTCTACGCTTCCACCCACCTGGTGTTGTCCAACCCCGACCGCCGTGTTTGTCACTACGAGGACTTCCAGACCCACAACAACATCATCAATGGGGGGGCCTGGCACACCGTCCCTGGCAGTGAGTCCGACTCATTCAAAGCCTTTGAAGAGAAACTGACCTGTTTAATGTTCTGATAGAATGACGAACAGTTCTTGAAGTTCTGGCTCTTGTCTTCAGGTATGAATGACTTTAGCTACCTGCACACCAACTGTCTGGAGGTGACAGTGGAGCTGTCCTGTGACAAGTTCCCCCACGCCAGCGAGCTCCCCGCAGAGTGGGAGAACAACAAAGAGTCCCTGCTGGTTTACCTGGAGCAGGTGGGTATGTAACGCTAGTGTGTGTGTGTCCACTGTAGGCCTCAGCTCAGCTTGTCCTGCTACTTTAGGTTCACAGAGGGATCATAGGTGTGGTAAAGGACAAAGTCAGCAGACAGGGAATCGCAGACGCCATCATCAAAGTGGAGGGGCATGACCACGATGTTCGCTCAGGTGAGACACTCGGTTGCTGTCCGCTCCGTTATTATATATACACTGTATTAGGTCCACCTTGCTAGTACCGGGTTGAACCTCTTTAATCCTTGGTGGCATAGAATCAATAAAGTACAGGAAACATTCCTCAGAGAGTTTGGTTCATATTTATATCACAGCATCACACAGTTGCTGTAGATTTGTCGGCTGCACATCAATGATGTCAATCTCCCGTTTCATCACATCCCAAAGGTGATCTATTGGGCTGAGATCTGGTGACTGTGGAGCTCATTTGAGTCCAGTGAACTCATTGTCATGTTCAGTAAACCAGTCTGAGATGATTCCAGCTTTATGACATGGAGCCTTTTCCTGCTGGAAGTATCATCAGAAGATGGAACACTGTGGTCATAAAGGGATGGACATGGTCAGCAACAACACTCAGGTAGGCTGTGGTGTTGTAACCATCCAACCATCAGTTGGTTTAAAGGGGCCCAAAATGTGCCAAGAAAATACCCCCCCCACCATTATACCACCACCACCAGCCTGAACCGTTGGTACAAGGCAGGAGGGATCCATACTTTCATGTTGTTGACGCCAAACTATCGGTTGCTGACCCTACCATCAGAATGTTGCAGCAGAAATGGAGACTCATCATGTATTTATGACTGACTTTATGTTCTTTGCATAAATAACGGTGTGAAGTCCATTTAGACGGCTATGGTTGGGATGTTGGACAGCATACAGTGCATTCAGAAAGTATTCCCAGCGCCTCACTTCTTCCACATTTTATGTCACAGCCTTATTTCTAAATGAATTAAATCAGTTTTCTTCCTGAAAAAATATCGGAAAACACTCCATAATGACAATGTTGAAAAAGTTCTTTTGAAATCGTTGCAAATGTATTAAAAATGAAAAACCTGGAAAATGATATGTACAGAAGTATTCTCCGCCTTTGGTCAATACTTAGTTGCTGAACCTTTGGCAGAATTACAGCCTCAAGTTGTTCTGAATATGACGCCACAAGCTTGGAACACCTTTCTCTGGACAGTTTGGTCCATTCCTCTTTGCAGTATCGCTCAAGCTCCATCAGGGTGATGGAAGTGTGGGTGCACGGCCATTTTCAGATCTCTCCATAGATGTTCAATGGGATTCAGGTCTGGGGTCTGGCTGGTCCGCTCAATGACATTGACAGAGTTGTTCTGAAGCCGCTCCTTCCAGATCTTGGTGGTTTGCTTTGGATCATGGTTCTGCTGAAAGATGAACCGTCGCCCCCGTCTGAGGTCAAGAGCGCTCTGGAGCAGATTTTCATCAGGATGTCTCTGTACATCGTTGCAGTCAGCTTTCCCTCTATCCTGACCAGTCTGAGGGTCATTCAGGTGCCTTTTGGCAAACTCCAGATGGACTTCCATGTGCTTTTTAGTAAGAAGAAGCTTCTGTCTGGCCGCTCCACCATACAGGCCTGATTGGTGTAGTGCTGCAGAGATGGTTGTCCTTCTGGAAGGTTCTCCTCTTTCCACAGAGGAACGCTCTGACAGAGTGACCGTTGGGTTATTGGTCACCTCCCTGATCAGGGCCCTTCTCACCTGATCACTCAGCTTAGATGACCGGTCAGATCTAGGAAAAGTCCTGGTGGTTCCAAACTTCTTACTTACAGATGATGGAGGTCACTGTGCTCATTGGAACCTTCAAGGCAGCAGAAATGTTTCTGGACCCTTCCTCAGCCTTCTGCCTTAAGACAATCCTGTCTCTGAGGTCTGCAGACAATTCCATTTCTTTCATGCTTGATTTGTGCTTTGATATCACCGTCAACCCAGGACTTCATGCAGACGGGGTCGTCCCTTTCCAAATCCTGTCCAATCCACTGGATTTACCACAGGTCGACTTCAATGAAGCCACAGAAACATCTTTAGGCTCATCAGTGGAAACAGAATAAACCTCAACTCACTTTGGAGCTTCACAGCAAAAGCTGTGAACACTTTCCAGATGCACTGTAAATTAAATTGAATTGAATCAGACCAAACAACATTTTCCAACCTTCTTTTGTCCAATTTTGGTCAGTCTGTGTGAATTCTAGCCTCAGTTTTCTGTTCTTAGCTGACAGGAGTGGTATTAGAGTGTGATCCCAATTATAGTTTTCTTTGTTTTTCTTGTGTGTATTTTATCGTGAAATATGTTCCAATGATTTTTGATCCTGTTTGTTTTGATCCAGATGCGAATCATTTGATTTGGGTGTGTCATAATAAATGGGACAACTGCCCTCAGCTGTGTCTGTGGATGAGAGTGGAGTCAGGAAAAGAAGGCGATGGTGCAGAGAGTGATTTTGTCAGTCACAGAGAACTAATGCAGTGTTTGACACAGAGCAGTCTGGACTACACGCAATACTGTTACGTATTACCAAACCTGCCAACAAGTGGCATCCACTGTGTTCTTCTGCTGTTGAAGTCCATCTGCCTCAAGGTTTGATGTGTTGTGTGTGCAGAGATGCTCCTCTGCAGACCTCAGATGTAACCAGTGGTTATATGAGTTACTGTTGTCTTTCTATCAGATGGAACTAAACTGACCATTCTCCTCTGACCTCTGGCATCAACAAGGCATTTCTGCCCACAGAACTGGATATTTTCTCTTTTTCTGACCATTCTCTGTAAACCCTATAGATGGTTGTTGGTGAAAATCCCAGTAGATCAGCAGTTTCTGAAAAACTCAGATCAGTTCTGGTACCAACAACATGACATGTTCAAAGTCACTTCAATCACTTTTCTTCTTCATTCTGATGCTCAGTTTGAACTGCAGCAGATCCTCCTGATGATGTCTACATGCCGAAATACATTGAGTTGCTACCATGTGATCGGCTGATTAGAAATGGGTGTAATTGAGCAGGTGGACAGGTGTGTTTAATAAAGTGTCCTGTGAGTGTAAATATACTCACAGGGATTTGTCTAAAATGTTTCTTCCATAAGAAATTTCTTAAATGCCACTTTATTGTGTTTTTACAAATTAGAAACTGTTTTTTTAAACTTTTCTCCACAGGAACACCTGAGTCTGGGTTAAGTTTTGTCTCTGTGTTGTGGTTTGATCACAGGACTAAGGTGGCGCTCTATCTAAAAAAGTTTTCTCATAAGTAGAATTAAAACCTGGTCTCCTGGCTGAAAGATTAAGATTTTTCTAGTTATAAAATCAGTTAGTTTTTTTTCATGTGGTGAATATTTTATTCAAATTTAAAACAATCTGTAGTTTCTCATGATTCTTTAAGATTTTTTGAGTTTCAGATTACCTTTAGCTCGTGTAATGTCTGGCATCGAACATGGCACCTTTTCCAGTAACATCAGGTTTTGGATTGTTCAACTTTATGATGGTGTTCCACTCTTTTTTTATTTAACTAATTTTTATGTAACTCAATTTTTATTAAATATTTTTGGACTTTTTTTTATTAACTTGAATACATTAGCTGTCATCCCTGCCTTATTGCAGGGGCAGCTTCAGTTGAGCTCATAAGTTTACAAACTGTACCCTGAAAGAAATCGAGATTTCTTGGTCATTTTTCACAGAATATAAATGATAGTTCACAAACATTACTTCCACTCATAGTTAGTGGTTTGATGAAGCAATGCATTATCAAAAGTTCTATTTACCCTTTTTAAATCATAATGACAACAGAAACTTCCCAAATGACCCTGTTCTAAATTTTACATTCCCTGATGACTGTTCTGAAAACATTCACATAAGCTAATACAAAAGGGTTTGAATGACAGTTAAAGATAATCATCCTCACTTGTGACTCATTAGATTGTGCCAATTGGTGTATCTGCACAAAAGGTCTTGGAGTTTCTGGATTCCTAACAAACCCTTGTATCCTTCATCCAGTGCTGCACTTTTCTGCACATTTCTGGATCCTGAGTCATAGGGAAAGCTAAAGAGCTGTCAAAAGATCTATGGGAAAAGCTAACTGAACTGTAAAAAAAAACAGTAAAAGGGATATAAGAACATATCCAAGGAACTGAGAATGCCAGTCAGCAGTTTTCAAACTTTGATCAAGAAATGGTAAATTCAGGATTCTGTTGAAACCAAACCAGGTAACAAAAATTTCTGCCACAACTGCCAGAAACATTGTTAGAGGTGGAAAGAAAAACCCACAAATAACTTTTACTGTAATCCAGGAGTCTCTAAAAAATTGTTTTGGATGTTTTAAGACGTACAATAAGGAGACATCTGAAGAAAAATGGGCTGCATGGTCGAGTTGCCAGAAAAAAAAGCCTTTTTTGTGAAAATGCTGCAAAATAGCTTAAATACAGCTTAAAATAGCTTAAAATACACCAAACACCAAAGAGACAAGCCTCCAAACTTCTGGACCAAAGTCATTTGGATGATTGATGATTTTTTATCAAAACCATTAATGCTGCATTTGGAGAGGAGGCAACAAAACTATAATGAAAATAAGACTATTCCTACTGTGAAACACGGAGGCGGGTCGCTGATGGTTTGGGGATGTATGAGCTGTACAGATACAGGTGACTGGCAAATTAATGGCAAGATGAATGCAGCACATTATAAGACTATAATGGAGGAAAACGTGCGCTCTTCGGCTCGAAGGCTGTGCACGGGGCGTACTCGGACATTTTAACAAAACACAAGGCCAAGTCCGCCTGTCATTGGTTCCAACAGAATAAGGTGAAGGTTCTGGAGTGGCCGTCTGAGTCTCTTGATCTTAGTATCATTGAGCCACTATGGGGAGAGCTCAAACAGGCAGTTCAAGCAGGAAAGACCAAGAATTTAAAGGGACTTCAGGTTTTCTGCCAAAAAGAATGGGCTGCTTTACCATTAGAGAATATAAAGAACCTCGTCCACAACGACCACAAGAGACCAGATTGTTATTGATGCAAAAGGAGGCGATACCAGGTCTTAGGAACTGGGCAACGTAAACTTTTGAACAGGGTCAATTGGGAAGTTTCTGTTGTCATCACGATGTGTAAAGTGTTAACATTGTTTCACAATAAATGGCTTAATCCAACCACTAACCCATAAGTAGAACTTTTTTTTTGTTATGATTCATATTCTCTGAAAAATAGCCTGTAATTCATCATTTTTCCGGGGTATGTAAACTTATATGAGCACAACTGTATGCTCCTGTCACCTTTCCTCACTTAGCAGATAGTTTTCTACAAAGATGTTTCACCTTTCAGCTGCTGATGGCGACTTCTGGCGCCTGCTAAACCCTGGAGAGTACAAGGTGGTGGTTTGGGCCAAAGATTACTTCCCATCCATGCGTCGCTGCTCCGTTGGCATGGAGCCTCATCCCACAGTCTGTGACTTCACCCTCACCAAAATCCCTGCCCAAAGGCTGAAGGAGATTCAAGCAAAAGGGGGGAGGATCCCACAGGACAGGCAGCTGCGAGTTCGAGCTCTGAGGCTGCGGAAGCTGCGAGCCAGCACCAAAGCCATCAACCGCCGCAGAGAGAAGCAGCAGCTGGAGACCAGGAGAGACTCCTGAACCAGGAGGGAGTCTTTGAAGAACTGATGAAGGCTCCTGATGATGACTACCTGATCACAAAGATGTTCAGATCTAGCAGAAACTGTGAGATAACATCTGTGTCCTGGCCCTTTAAACCAGACGTCTATGGGGTCAAATCAGGATCAGCTTGAAGTGAGTAAAAAGAAAGATTGTAAATTTGAAAACATTTTAACTTGAAAGTGTAAAAAGAAGTACAGAAAATTTTACCAAACTAAAATTGTAAAATTGAAGAAAAAATTTTTTTTAAAGAAATATTCCAAATTTAAAAAAATTAAAGATATTAAACTAAATTTCAAAAAAGGAACTATTTTCATTCACTCTAAGCTGATCCTGATCTGATCCTATAGACGGCCTCTTACACTCAAATCCCAGAAACAGGACCAGACTTTAACTTTTAGGGACACTAAGCAGGTTTAGCTTTTCGGTCAGCTGGTCTGATGCTTTTACACACCTTCTCTTTTTTGCAACTGTCAATGAACATTTTCATCCTGAAGGACAAGGCTAAAAGGACTTTTATCAGCTGTACATCCTCAGTGTCTTTTAACCGCTTATTGATAATTTCCTTTCAATAAAAATAAGTTCAGATATTGTAACCTCTTCCTTAATGTACAGGTTTATTGTTTAAAGCCTCTTTTTTTGAGTAAAAGATTTCCTCAGATTTGTGTTCTTTCTACAGGACACACTGATCCAGGATCTATAGCTCAGAGGCAGAGGTCAACCTCTGTACACTCTGACCTCCTATCTGTACCAAAGCATCCTTAGGGAAGACACTGCATCCCACTTTACCCCTACTGACCTGGCTAGCACCTTGTATGGCAGCTCTGCCACATTCACCAGCTGTACATGAGAACTGGACTGAGTGATGCCTCCCTCCTCACATTCCAAACAGGAAGTAGCTGCTGGTTCCAAGAAGCCAAAATCCAAAAAGAAAAAAGAGAAGGAAAAAAAACAAGCCAAAATCCCAAAGATTTCTAGAGAAATAAACAGCAATTACAGCTATTGGTCAGAATAACCATGCTACTATTTTAACATGTTCTTGATGCTCCTTTACTGTTAGTTATTCAAGTAATAAACAGACCAATCAGATGCTTCAATTAAAGTATGTGGTCTCATGTCAAACAGATTCTCACAGGATTCAAACAGGTTGCCATTGAAATGTCTCAGAATAACTCAGGCTAATCACTACTTACTGATGTCTGGTTCCGACACAGCAGTGTCTGTATCGCAAAAAAATGGCGATTGAATTGACTATTTGGTTGGAGCTGGAAGTAAACTATTTTCTATGGGAGACGTTCGTGCGAGCTCATTCCAGTTTGCATATACAGCCAATGGTAAAAACAGTGTTTCACTGTGAAGCAGTAACGTAATTACACATTTGAGGTCAGGGAGCTGGGGAACAGCAAGGTGGTGGATGAGGGCAGATTTCCTTGCAGCACATCATGAAAGACTGAACACTTCACTAACTAGCTCACCTCTCACGCGCTCTCCTGCATTTTTAAGACCTTCCCAATTTGAAATGAACAGGTGGAGCTGAGAACAGGGCTTTGATCCTGGTTAATGGTGGGTAAGGCAGCCCAATTTTCAGCAGCTTTAACAGATGCTCGTTGATGACCTTCTCCGATAAAATTTGTGCTTCTGGCGCTTTTAACAATTCCTTGTGGCCTTTTTCTGATGAAAGACAAAGAAAATTAAGCTTTAAGTTGCATTTCCTTAAACTGAATGCTGACAACTAGATCTATGTACATCTTCGCTTCCCATCTGAGCTGGAATCTGACTTAAAACTGCACAGCTTGATAGCTCCAATATTGCTTTCCATTTTTATTGCAGCAGTGATGTTAGGTTGGGGTTGTGAGGGGCTGTAAGCTAGAAGGAGAACAAGTAAACAGATGAACGATGGAAAGCGGGGGCAGACTTACTGTGTGCCAACGGTCCCACCTACAACTTAGAGGCAAATTTCAAGTAGACTACTGCCGGTCTTCAAAAACTATGTCCTAAAAACGACAAGGGTTTGGTTTTGGCTAAAAACTGCAGAATCATATTTTAAAAAACAGGAATTAAAAGATGACTGGAGTGGGAATTAAAAGCAGAACTGGGAAGCAAAAGTTTACATTGTGCAGTCCAACTTCATGACAGTCTTTTTGTGCACTCCAGGTTTCAGTTTGTCTGCAGGAGACATCAGCCTGTCACTCAAAAAGAAGCTGAGCATTTATTCCTGTGATGGGGAGGAGACCCCCTGCTGGAGGGTCCTCAACAGTGCACACACCAAAACACAGCAGCACTCATTACACCCACAAAGAACATGTTAAAAACAGCACCACAAAAATAAAAGCATGATGATGATGAACATTACAGACAACCCCTCCCCAACTGTGAGATCCATTTAAAAAGCTGCAGCTCCCTTTAATGAGGTTGTTCTTTTAAAACGCAGCTGCAGCGATGGTGACCAACCAAGCACAGGACATACCATCTCCAGGAGGATCATGGGAACTACAAGACCATGTCTGACAGCCTCAGGCCTACAGGAAAGTTAGCTTTGAACCTGTTGTTTACATCAGTGCAGAAGTGCACCCTCCCCCCAGTTTAAAAACATGCTTCCCAAAGTTTTTCCAAAGCAGCATCAGTTCATCTACGTTCACGATTCAGAGGAGTGTAGGCAGGTGTGGCAGCAGACAGAACCAGAGCAGAGACACGTGGTTATAACACCTCCTGCAGAGGGTGTTAACCCATTAGAAGAACAAGTACAGATCTTCCTGCACCTCCACACTCTGCTGCCTTAAAAATGACCCCAGCTGTAATGTTCAGGAACAGCGGTGTGGTCCTTGAAGACCACACAGGTGGGAGGTGCTCCAGAACACCTGCATGGAGTGTAGCAGCACATAGCGCAGGTGAATGCTGTCCTTCAGTGTCTTTAGGTGGGTGGAGTTGCAGTTCAGTCTGAGTAGCACCTGTGGAGAGAAGAGGACTGTAGAGACCGTCAGGACCGGGATCGGCTCCCGTTTCCTCCTGTGACCCTCATAGAAAAATGAGGGTCACTTGCACCTCTTTCTTAGAGTTTGTGGCTCCATAGACAGCTATCACGCTCACTGATAATGATGAAGGCTGTAGAGGCCTTCACACATAATGAATCAAGTCTGAAGCTTTAGAAAGGCTCCGAAGGCGTGACTGAAAGCACTGCAGCCCAGGCCTGTAGCGCTCCGCCTCCTAAAACTTGGGCTGGTAAAGGGCCACGCGTCCGCTCAGGCAGCCTGAGGCCAGCTGGCAGTGTGTCGGGGAGAACTTGGTGGTGAGCACCACGTCGCTGTGCGAGTAGATGGAGCGGACCTCCCTGAGGCAGCTGGTCTGCACGGGCAGGCAGTCAGCCAGCTCGCTGCAGCCCTCGTCAAATGCCAGCAGCCGCACGCCATAGCCGTACGGCGAGCAGATGAGCCGCCCATCCGGACTGAAGCACAACTCCTTGATGTAGCCCCGCCCAACGTTGGCCTCCTCGATGTAGTGGGTGAGGCGGAGGGAGCAGCGAGGGGAAACCAGCGGCCTGGTGGGGGCTCCCTCCTGGAACTCATACACACAGGTCCACTGCAGAGAGAACAGGAGTGTCACTGCAGTGGAGCAACCCCTCCCGCCATAATCTGATATCATCATTCTCCCGCCACCGTGCAGCTCAGCTGCTGCTGATGGTTTCTCTTTTTTAAAGACCCAACAGGAAGTAAACCCATAAACAAACCCGAGTGTTTTTGTTTCATCAGCCTGAACTTCACCGTCAGAGAAAAATAAAAGCT
This sequence comes from Oryzias celebensis, assembly GCA_014656515.1. Taxonomy (NCBI): domain Eukaryota; kingdom Metazoa; phylum Chordata; class Actinopteri; order Beloniformes; family Adrianichthyidae; genus Oryzias; species Oryzias celebensis. Next base: position 31,523,267 of record BNCR01000005.1, on the reverse strand, counting down.
CATATAAGAGCTGCAGAAGACTTCCAGGTTGAAACACCTTTAAAAACTGCAGCCAGGTCAGTTCACCAAATGACCACTAGACTAATCACACATCAAAAATATTTGCACTTCAGCAAAACCAGTTAGAAGTTCATTTATTTAAACTTATCAGAGCTCAAGATTCTGGTTTTCTCTTTGCCAGGTGGCATCAATCCTCTACAACAGTGATCCCCAAGTCCCCATATCAGTCTGTGAGACAGTTGGTACTCACTCTAGACGAATGTCAAGTCGCTCAGTCACATGTCTAAAATCCATCCGCTACTTTCTCAAAGCAGCTGCAGCAACAGCTATATCGAAACCCCCAAGTTAGCAAAGTAAAAGAAAAAAACATTTGGAAAGTGATTTTTTTACAGAAAAGATCCAGAGAGGAAACAGAAGGAGGGCCTTTGACTTGATTATCTTCCGTAAAAAAACCTGCAGCTGCTTTTAAACTTTATCTGTTCTTTAGAATTCATGTAGGAACCATTAAAACGTGACAGATTTTCCCTCAACCCCTAAATGTCAACGTGGAATCTAAAAAAATCAGACGCCAACTTGAGCATCGTACGACTTTTAAGATTCAACAATCAAATACAAAAAAAGGTCACAACAATTGGTATTTTCTAAACATGATAATAAACATGAATCCATCATTTTGAACAACTTTATTAGCAGCATGCTTATAACATTAACGGGCTCGTTGCTGAATATTATGCATTATTATTATGGTCTGTGGGAACAACTGTCACAATAAATTTATAATTGAAGAAATGACTCCTGGTTTTTGTCTGCTAAATGCAGTTCTCTTTTATTTTGAAGTCAAAGGCTATTCTGTTTCCTCAATGGCTCTTCTCTACCAAAATAAACATTGCAAATATGTTTGTTTTTTGTTAACTTGGCTAGCTTGGAAGTTTCAACTTAGCGGTCTGTGCAGCCGCTTTAAGAAAATATAATCAAGAATGAGTCGGGTGTAGTTGAGAGAATCAGTTTTCAAAAATAAAACTTCCTTGAGAATCAGATTATAAATAAAACAAAAAAAACTTTTTTTCTCCCCTCTGCGGTCCAGTACCATCTGTACCACTGACCAGTACCAATCTGAAGCCTGGGGCTTTGAGACCACTGCTCGACACCATTCTCAATTTAGTGACATCACTTCCTGCCAAGATGCCGGAGCTGAACACTGGCTCAGGAGAAGCTGATGGGTCAAACTAGAGGACATGTAAGGAGCTTTCAGAGGGCTGTATTTGTGCAGACCAGTTTTGGTTTCAAATGTGGACCCTTCAGGGCTAACAGTTCGTCCAGCACTCCAACAGATGCACCTCAGTGTGTTCAAATGCAGATGTGAATCCAAACAGAGAACATTGTTTCTTCTATCCAGCTGTTGTGTAGTTCTAGCAGCAGCTCTGACGAGAGCTTCCGGTGATGCTCAAAAACAGCAGTTTTTGTTGCTTTTCTAAGAAGAGAATGTGTAAAGAGGAAACCAAAGACCCCACCGACCTGGTTTTCCCAGGCAGATGTACTCACCTCCTGGTCATCCATGTTGCTGGAGCAGCGGATGAGTGTGGCCCATCCTTTGGGATGCAGCTGTAGGGAAGTGATGCAGTTTCCCCGGTCCCTCTCTCCAGGGATTTCTGGAGTTAAAACCTCCAGGCTGTTCCTGGGAGAAAGGCCTGTGAGGAGGAAGAGTAGAGCAGGTAAACATCATCCTCAAGAGCCACAGGTGACTGTGCTTCTGGGGGACGCTGGGTGACCTTCTCTGTGAGGGTGAATCTTGCTGGAGTCGTTGCCCTGGCGTGGAGCAGCCGATCTGGACGCTGATGTGCCTCCATCTGCAAAACAGCAGATCTTTAGAGGAGTTCATCATTCTCAATCAGCAGAGAAAAAAAGATTCATTTTAATTCCATGAGAAAAGATTTAAATCTGGAATGAAAAAAATGTACTGCAGGTCTGACAAGAACATGAACGTGCAGAAAGCAGCTGCAGAAAGTGTGTTGTTGTAGTGATGGGGGTGAGGATCTGATCACCTTTGTTCTTCATGGAGCCTCACTCCAATCATCTCTTGATCTTTTGTAAAGGTGTTCCCAGTGGTCTTTTAATTATGATTATGATGTTTCTTCTAGCTAAGATTTTTGTTTGAAGTGTGTTTTTTTAGGACACAGTTTTAGGAGTTCATTAGAAATTCATCTCTTGACCGCACCCCCCACCCCCACCCCGATGCCGAGAGCTTTCTGTTGGCCTCCACTTTGACGTTATAGGGAAAATCTTCTTCACAAAGTGTAATAAGTTTAAACAAGCCGCAAATATTCTATGAAGATTGAAGATTCAATCAAATAAATTTGCTGATTTGTGGAAACTTGTAAAAGGGACATTTAGGAATGATCCGACAGGAAGAGCGAATGTGGCAGGAATCTGTTTAGCACAGGAAATATTTCTTTGTGTTGAAAGATGTACACAATGAATTAGGATTCATGAAAGAACACAATATGAATAATCTTTTTGCCCTGAAAGATAATCTGAGCCTGGTTTAAGTTCTCATTGTTATGGTATTCTATGGAAAAGAAAAAAACCTGTAAAGTTGTTCTTGTTGAATACATAGAAGACATGGATGATGTTGAGAGATCAGGGTTATTTATTTTGAAGAGTTCTACAAAAACATCAGTAATCACGTCTGCCTGTCTGGGTTCATGAGATCATTCTTCCAGTTTGGTGATCTTCACCATCTTCACCAGGAGCTGTGTCTTAATAGCTGCTTTCAGCACTACTTCTGCCTTTCTGTGACCCAGTTTGATGACTTTCTGTTCTGCATTAGTCAGAAAGGGGAAAATAAGAATACAATTATAGATTTTTTTGCTACTGTCTCAATTTAAACAAAAAAGAAAAGTAAAATATCAAAGTTTTGTTATTTTAGTTTGGAGTTGGACCTTGAAATTTGAGGGCTTTGTTTGTTTTCAGTGGTTCGATTTGGTTAGGCAGCCATTAGCAGAGAGCTGCTGACTCCGACAGTCGACATGCCTGGGTCAGCTGTCTCCCTGATTTATTTTATGTTTGGCCAAGGTCGCAATCCTTTTGTTTGCCCCAGCATTCTAGTTTCATTTTTGTTCTTTATTTCCAGGACACAGAGTTTACTTTATTTAATAAACTGTGTTCCCTTTACTCTTGGTGTCCAGTTTTTTTATGTTAGAGTCCTTTTTTTTGGTGCTTTCCTCTAGACTTTGTACAGGTTTACCTGTTGAGGCCGTAACAATCTCAGAATAACACTGGTTGAAGTTTTTGCTGGATCCATTTCAAGTCAGTAAATTGGTTCATTCAAAATGAACCAATTTCGAAGATGAATCAGATCAGCAAACAAATTATGATATGAATGGAATTTATGTTAAAATGTATCATTACACGTAAATGTGAATATTTGATTATATTTGTAACATAGAAACTAAAAAGCGTGGGCCACAAGCTCCCTGCACTGCTCCATCCTGATGCATCCACTTGTAGACAAATAGATCCATATTTGCCCTTTTTTTTCCTCATCAGAGCTGGTATCTGACTCAGAGCTGCATGGCTGCATAGCTTCAATGTTGCTCAACATTTTTGTTATATTGGGCAGTCAGGAGCTATAAGCTAGCAGGAGCATGTAAACACTGCAAGCAGAAGCTAAGTTTGACCAAAAAGAACAATAAAGTGACACAGCCGGCATAAAACTAGAATAATCTAAATATAATAATGAACACGAATCCACGGTGTAAAGCCGCTTTTAGTCACATGATGCATCAAGACGGACAATGTGGGGAACAAAATCTGGTAGTTTTCCAAAATAAAACTTTCATCAGAATCAGAAAATAAACAAAATGAAAATAATATAAGTTAGACTATGCTGTAAATGAGATATACAGTCAATGCTTCCACTTAGTGATCATGCTAAAAACCTTTGACAGTAGCTCCTCCCAAACATGTTTGGAGTGTTAAGCTTAACACATTTTTGATTAAACAATTTTGAGATTCGTGTTCGGTTTGAACACAGCATAGGAAAAACAAAGCCAACCACCAGCCCCAATTGCTTAAGGACAAATAGTAGTCTGTTCCAGGCTCTGAGGTGTTCAGGGCCATCGTGGTCATTGGTTTTGCAGGAACATCTACATTCTGATATGACATTTCTGTGATTTTCTTCTTACCATCCAGCATATTTACCTGAATATTTGCCAAAAATAAAAACAACCTTTTAATTTGGTCATTTAATTAGGCTTAAAGTCCCATCAGCTGTTATGCTTCCAGGTGTGTGAAATGTGTTCCTATCATCTGAGCTACAGAAACAGCCGAGCTCAGGAACCGTTTAGTGGTTTAACTCTAACCGTAACACATTATCCTCACCATAACTCTTTCTCTGGGTTTGTGCGTCAAAGAAAAAAGTTACATGCAAATAGTCACTTTTTTAAGGTAAGCAGAGCATACTGACCTGAGCTGAGGGGAGTCCGTCGTGCTCGCAGCATGCGGTAGCTGCCCACCTCTAGAGATTGTGTGAGGTCCAAATCGTGAAGGATCAGCAAGTACCCTGAGGACGTGGAGATGAGCATCTTGGAGCAGTCAGGCGTCAGACGCATTCTCATTAGGTAGCGAGTGTGGAAGAACTTTTTATGCGGGAAGCCGTCCTCTGTGAACCTGCAGGGGAGAAAGATGCTGGTTTGACTAAATCCTCTGCTCTGGATGGAATCACAAAAGTCAAACTTTCTTTTCTGGTTTGAATTGTAGCCCAAAACAACCTGAACTTTGGAGAGAAATTAGAATCACTCCGATTTGTGCGTGCGTAATCCTTGATTTGTGCGTAACTTTAGGTTTGTGCGTGCGTAATCCTTTATTTGTAACTCATAAAATACATTTTGTGCATGAGTACAATATTAAAAAAATACAAAGTACTAGATTGAAACTAACTACACGCACAAATCTTTAAAAAATATGCACGAATCACTTGTTACGCACACACAAAACCGGATTTACACGCAAATCTCATGTAAGACTATTTTCACGTCTCCCAGATTCGTGCATAAGTGATGTGTTCAAATGTTAGTGGAATGCTGGGTCATTCAGGTTACGCACAAAGCAAGAATTATGCACGCACAAACCTAAAGTTACCCACAAATCAAGAATTATGCACGCACAAACCTAAAGTTACGCACAAATCAAGAATTATGCACGCACAAACCTAAAGTTACGCACAAATCAAGAATTATGCACGCACAAACCTAAAGTTACGCACAAATCAAGAATTATGCACGCACAAACCTAAAGTTACGCACAAATCAAGAACTATGCATGCACAAACCTAAAGTTACGCACAAATCAAGAATTATGCACGCACAAACCTAAAGTTACGCACAAATCAAGAATTATGCACGCACAAACCTAAAGTTACGCACAAATCAAGAACTATGCATGCACAAACCTAAAGTTACGCACAAATCAAGAATTATCCACGCACAAACCTAAAGTTACGCACAAATCAAGAACTATGCATGCACAAACCTAAAGTTACGCACAAAGCAAGAATTATGCACGCACAAACCTAAAGTTACCCACAAATCAAGAATTATGCACGCACAAACCTAAAGTTACGCACAAATCAAGAATTATGCACGCACAAACCTAAAGTTACGCACAAATCAAGAATTATACACGCACAAACCTAAAGTTACGCACAAAGCAAGAATTATGCACGCACAAACCTAAAGTTACCCACAAATCAAGAATTATGCACGCACAAACCTAAAGTTACGCACAAATCAAGAATTATGCACGCACAAACCTAAAGTTACGCACAAATCAAGAACTATGCATGCACAAACCTAAAGTTACGCACAAATCAAGAATTATCCACGCACAAACCTAAAGTTACGCACAAATCAAGAACTATGCATGCACAAACCTAAAGTTACGCACAAATCAAGAATTATCCACGCACAAACCTAAAGTTACGCACAAATCCAGAATTATGCACGCACAAACCTAAAGTTACACACAAATCCAAAATTACGCACGCACAAACTTAAAGTTACGCACAAATCAAGAATTATGCACGCACAAACCTAAAGTTACCCACAAATCAAGAATTATGCACGCACAAACCTAAAGTTACGCACAAATCCAGAATTACGCACGCACAAACCTAAGGTTACGCACAAATCAAGGATTATGCACGCTCAAATCGAAAGTTACGCACAAATCAACATTTTGCACGTACAAATCGGAGTGATACTAATTTCTCTCCATACTGAACTGTCTGTTGTAGTTGCATGAATCTCTGCTCTGTAAAAAGCAGAACATCACTGACGCTGAGGATGAGCAGCAAACACAAGACCTACCTGTTGGTGTCCCACGTGATGACGTTACCGTCAAAGCCGGAGGTGACCAGTAGGCGGGTGTTTGTGTCATACTCGATGTTCTTCACCCAGCTGGCATGTCCGTGCAGTGTGCACACCTTGATTTTCAGGTTTCGCAAGTCCCACAGCGCGATGGTGGTGTCGTCAGAGCAGGTGGCAAACAAACGATTGTCCAGAAACCTACAGAAAAGCATGTTAGCCAACATCTTAACAGCTAGATCTGCTCCGTAGCTAAATTAGACAAACAGGAGAGGCAGTTTTACAGGAAACTTCAAGAACCTGATGTTGTTGACGCAATCCTCGTGGGCCTCCGCCAGCGTTTTGATGTGCCGCGAGGAGATGGGGTCGAAAAGCAGCACCTCTGTCTGCTCGCAGGCCACCGTGAGCACAGACCTGGGGGAGCAAAAGCAAACACAGTGCATCAACAGGGGAGGAAGAGGAGAAAACGCGCTCCCTCCAGTATCATCATATTGTGTGAAGATTCCACTTTTACACAGATGACAATATTCATCCAACAGATCAATCCAACCTGTTCTCAGAAAAGTGAGTCTGCAACTCTCCAGGGTGGGGTGGGACCCCCAAAACACATGAGTGCGACAAATATTAAGCTCTTCAGAAAAGAGAAACCTGGGAGTTACATCTGAGGGTACTTCCTGTGGGTCATTCCTGTTTGGAATGCCAGTGGGAGGAGTCAATCAGTCCACTTCTGTTCTATGAAAAATGCTGAAACTGATGGCGAACAACGCTGAAACTGATGGCGAACAACACTGAAACTGATGGCGAAAAACACTGAAACTGATGGCGAAAAACACTGAAACTGATGGCGAAAAACACTGAAACTGATGGCGAACAACACTGAAACTGATGGCGAACAACACTGAAACTGATGGCGAAAAATCACTGAAACTGATGGCGAACAACGCTGAAACTGATGGCGAAAAACACTGAAACTGATGGCGAACAACACTGAAACTGATGGCGAAAATCACTGAAACTGATGGCGAACAACGCTGAAACTGATGGCGAACAACGCTGAAACTGATGGCGAACAACGCTGAAACTGATGGCGAACAACGCTGAAACTGATGGCGAACAACGCTGAAACTGATGGCGAACAACGCTGAAACTGATGGCGAACAACGCTGAAACTGATGGCGAACAACGCTGAAACTGATGGCGAACAACGCTGAAACTGATGGCGAACAACGCTGAAACTGATGGCGAACAACGCTGAAACTGATGGCGAACAACGCTGAAACTGATGGCGAACAACGCTGAAACTGATGGCGAACAACGCTGAAACTGATGGCGAACAACGCTGAAACTGATGGCGAACAACGCTGAAACTGATGGCGAAAAACGCTGAAACTGATGGCGAACAACGCTGAAACTGATGGCGAACAACGCTGAAACTGATGGCGAACAACGCTGAAACTGATGGCGAACAACGCTGAAACTGATGGCGAACAACGCTGAAACTGATGGCGAACAACGCTGAAACTGATGGCGAACAACGCTGAAACTGATGGCGAACAACGCTGAAACTGATGGCGAACAACGCTGAAACTGATGGCGAACAACGCTGAAACTGATGGCGAACAACGCTGAAACTGATGGCGAACAACGCTGAAACTGATGGCGAACAACGCTGAAACTGATGCGAACAACACTGAAACTGATGGCGAACAACACTGAAACTGATGGCGAACAACGCTGAAACTGATGCGAACAACGCTGAAACTGATGGCGAACAACGCTGAAACTGATGGCGAACAACGCTGAAACTGATGGCGAACAACGCTGAAACTGATGGCGAACAACGCTGAAACTGATGGCGAACAACGCTGAAACTGATGGCGAACAACGCTGAAACTGATGGCGAACAACGCTGAAACTGATGCGAACAACACTAAAACTGATGGCGAACAACACTGAAACTGATGGCGAACAACGCTGAAACTGATGCGAACAACACTGAAACTGATGCGAACAACACTGAAACTGATGCGAACAACACTGAAACTGATGGGGAACAACACTGAAACTGATGGCGAATAACACTGAAACTGATGGCGAACAACGCTGAAACTGATGGCGAACAACGCTGAAACTGATGGCGAACAACGCTGAAACTGATGGCAAACAACGCTGAAACTGATGGCAAACAACGCTGAAACTGATGGCGAACAACGCTGAAACTGATGGCGAACAACGCTGAAACTGATGGCGAACAACGCTGAAACTGATGGCGAACAACGCTGAAACTGATGCGAACAACACTAAAACTGATGGCGAACAACACTGAAACTGATGGCGAACAACGCTGAAACTGATGCGAACAACACTGAAACTGATGCGAACAACACTGAAACTGATGGGGAACAACACTGAAACTGATGGCGAATAACACTGAAACCCAAAATAGTTAAAATAATTCTAAAATATTAGCTAAACTCTAAATTAGCTTTAAAAACTGGAAAAATGTCTAATTTATCCAAGCCAACTAGCATGTTGCCAAAATATTATCTAAATGTCAAATTGCCTAAAAAACATCAATAGATACCAAATTAGCCAAAAGAACTTGCATGATACTAAAAAAGTAGCTCAATGCCAAATTTGCATAAAAAACACAGTTCATGCCAAATGAAAAAAAAAGTTAGCATGTTTCAAAAATATTAGCTACACTCAGAATTAGCCCAAAAATAATCCTCAGTGGAGGCCAATTTACATGAAAAACTGTAAAAAAGTTCAATACTCTAATACAAACTTAATTTAGAGCAGATATTTGTAATTACGTGGATTTGCTATGGATTTTAAGATAAAAAGTAAAAGCTCATTTGTTGTCATGCTCCTAACTGCATGAAATATGTTCTCCAAGTTTGACCCATGCCCTGAGGGAGCTGTGAGCTGCAGGCACAACCACACTGTGTCAAAGAGCCACTGAACTCGCCTTTAAAGGATACAGTGAAAAAGGAACATTGCCTCGTCATTGAAAGGGTCAGAAGAACTGTGGAATCAGTCTTGCAGTGCGTACGTGTCTGTGGCCTCGCCTGTTTTAGAAAGTCCCGTAGTCGCCATAGAAAGATTTCATAGATTTCATAGAGGAAGAGAAGGAGGGGGGCGTAAGCTTTTCCTAACTGTTACTTTTTGAAAGTAACAGTTCTGTATGAAGTGATTTTTGTGCCACCATATTGCAAGCAAAAAAAAAAATAAAAAAATCACAGATTTGAGATCAAAATGTCCTAACTTGCAAGAAAAATTTAAAGTTTTAAGAATAAACTATAATTATTTGCAAATGTGCAAAAACTTTGCTTTACTTCAAAAAATTTTTTGGGTTTCAAAAAAAAAAATTTTTGCGTTTGCAACAAAAATGTTTTAAGATGCCATGCCTCTGATTTTGCTTTCGCCCCATCATTGATGTTGCTTTCATTAGTTTCGGTTCAGTGTGACATGTGTGCCACCAAACAGCCTGCGGATCGGTCGAGATTCTATCAAATCAAATTGCCGTATTTATTTAACATGGTGACTGTTGCCGAGGCTCGAACAATAAAAAAAGCTATTTTATCCTCAATTTATGAATATCACCCTCTATGCATGAAGAAAAATGATTTTTTATTCATTTAAAAAACAATTCATACCTTTTTACTTTACCTTATTTAATCTGATTAGTGAATTTATGGCTGAGGGTCTCCTGAAACTGTTAAGTAAACTGTAAAGTTTATCTGCTGACATTACACTGAAGTTTTCTTTAAGATCTGTAAAAACATACAAACATACAATACAGAATCGTTTTTGTTGCGTCTATGTTGCTCCTTCTGGGTTTTACTCAAAGAGAAACGGACCAAAGCGGCTGGAGACTGCAGAATCCTGCTGAAAAAGAACCAATACAAAGCCCAAAGTGCGTTTCTGCCTCCAAACACCGTCAATGTGAGGCAGAGACACTCAACTGGATAGAATCTGGACCAATCAGCATGAACCCTCTTGTCTGTGATTGGCTGTTTGGTGTGGCACAATTATTATGCTAAACTGAAAAGCAAAATCAAAGATGGAGAAAAAGCGAGATAAGAGACAATGCATCTGAAAATAAGTGTGTTGCAAATGTAAAAATAATTTTAAATGCTGCACACCTAGGGGCTGCACAGTGGCACAGTGGTCAGCGCTCTTGCCTCACAGCAAGAAGCTTCCCGGTTCAAGTCCTGGCTGGGGGACTTGAAACAGTGTCACCAATGGGGGGGCCTGTCTGTGTGGAGTTTGCATGTTCTCCCCGTGCATGCATGGGTTTTCTCCGGGGACTCCGGCTTCCTCCCACCATCCAAAAACATGTTTCATAGGTTAATTGGATAATCTAAATTCTCCCTAGGTGTGGATGTGAGTGTGTACGTGTGTGACTGTGGCCCCTGCGACAGACTGGCGACCAGTCCAGGGGTGTCCCCTGCCTTCGCCCATAAGTAGCCGGGTTAGGCTCCGGCAGCCCCGTGACCCGGTTTGGAAAATGAATGAATGAATGATGAATGAATTTTAAATGCAAAAAAACGTTTTTAGAGCAAATATTTAATATTTTCATTTGCAAATTATGAAGTTTTATTCTTAAAACTTTACATTCTTCTTGCAAGTTAGGAAATTTTGATCTAAAAACTGTGATTTTTGCAATGTGGTGGCACAAAAATCACTCCATATTTTTGACATGGCTCAAATAAAAGCTCATTTCTTCAAAACCATTGGTGCTCTGATTTTTTTGGCATGCGAGCTACTATTTTGTATATTTTTAAATTTAAAAAAAGCCTATATTTTGATGTAAGAACTTCTTCTGTGAGGGATATTTCAAAAACTGTAGAGTTTTAAAAAGAAAAATACAAGTTCATTGAGATTTGAAGATTTTGTAGGCCATTTTTTAATGGAGTTTAAAAAACATTAGCTGGTTGAATAGTTTAAAAAGTTGAAGAGTTATGAAGTTATCCTAAGAGCTGAATATTTTGATAGCCGACTGAAGGAGCTATGAAGGAGCGGAAGAGCTACGGACGTCCAAAAAGTGTAAGTGTACGAAAGAAAAATGGATCTATGGTGTGAATGTTACACAGCATACAGACTATTACAGAATTGAACTACCATGTTTTCAGTCTGCAGAGCAGCTTGATCTGAAACTCTGCTTGTCAGTCATTTAAAGGGCCTATGTCATGCTCTTCATAAGCCTTAAGCCAACAGTCCTGCTCACAATCCACAGGTGAATTTCTAATGAACCACTGCCGCTCTGCAGAAGCTATGTCCTAGAAAACTACACTTTTAGGGGTGATTATTATTTTGCCTATAAACCACTGGGAACACCTTTAGATCAAAAGATGATCGGAGTGAGACTTCAACAATACATAAAAACAATGGCCGTCACATGCACACATTAAAGACCCCCAGGTATCCAGTCCAACAGCAGTGTCTGCGCAGTGCACGCGCGGACACTGCACTGCGCAGACAGCGACGTCCATTCACGCAAACAAAGATGACCCAGACTGCTCAGCCTGACCTGCTTTGGCTGCAAGATTTACCTCCCGATCAGCTGACCTCTAGCTGTGCTCGTCTGGGTGTCCACGTAACTTAGTTCCCTTGATCAGTTCGTGTTCGCGCTCAGGCATGTACGTGCACTTTACTCAAACAGTCGTAAAACACGGAGCACGCCAACCTGTAAGAAAACACGCAACCCGCCCCAGTTCTGGTCTTACCCGTCCGGGGAGTACTCCAGGTTAAACACGGCTCCGTGGGTCTGGGTACTCAGGTTGACCGACTCAACTGCCGGATTCATGGAGCAGTACAGGCTGGTCATTGTCCTGAAATTGTCCCTGGCGGGGTCCACAAAGAGCCCCCGCCTCACAACCCTTCTCTGCAGCCAGGAGAACAGGCTGCCACCGCCGCCATCCGAGCCCGAGCTCGGACCGCTCGCTGTCCGCGACGGGGCCGAAGGCGTGCCGCGTGCCTCCCGCTCCCCGCGTCCCGGAGGCCCGGCTGCACCCCTCGGACACTCCTCGCTGCTGCGCCTCGCGGGGGAACGAACACTGCTGGCAGTGTCGAGCTCCTCGTGCGGGGCGTCGACGTGCGGCTCTTCGTCTTTGTTGGAGCTGTTCCCGGGCCTGTCCTGCGGCGCGCCGGCGTCCTCTCCGCCGGGCTCCGAGCTCATTGTGGCGGCCGCTGCTGCGTCGAGTCAACGGCGAAAAACGAACCGAGCCCAGTCACCCACCGAACATAGATCCGCATCCGCACTCTCAGGCTGCTCAGACAGACGGTCTCATCTGGATCGGAACCGCTGTCTGAAGGTCCGGTTTCACAGACTCCCGCTGCGCCGGGAACGAGCATTGGGATTGTGACCGGAACACAAAAAACATCCCTTCAAAATAAAGGCCGGGTGCTAGCGTAAAACATCGGTAGAATTTAGGAAAATGATATCAGGAAATTTCTGCCAGTTTTCAAAGACATAAATTGTATACTAACAGTTTATATTAGAGTTCACAAACTCAAGACCTTAAAGATGTCGTTACCCATCTGAGTAAATCTGTCAAGTAAACGAAAACGTGCTTGCTATTACAAACACTTCTGCAGGAGGGCTTAAAAACATTTTTAGTACTTGTGCATTAACATACTTAACATGCAAAGCAAGTTAAACTATTGTAATAAAAAATTGTCTTATTTTCAAAACTTCATTTTTTGTTTTTCAGACAAAGGAAAATAAATAAATGAAATTGATTTCCGCTTCCGCGTTTGTTGTTTACATAAAACTTTATTTAAAAGTGAGTGAACAACAACACATATGTTTACCTGTGAACGTAAAAGTAACGTTCAGATGAACATTGTATTCATAGTGCAAATATTTAAACTAGCTACCAATATTTAAATGAGGAAAATATTCATTCAAACTCTTTTGGTCGTAAATTTTAACAGCTTTCCGGCTTTTATGGTATTTGAACTACTTATGTATTTTCTTTTTATACCATGAACAAAAACAGGCAAACAATTGCCATGAATAATATACTTTTCATTTACAGGCACATGATTTGACGCAAATTAATTTGATTTAACAAATTATCACTTTCCATATGATGGTAATAATAATAATAACAATAATAATACATGTAAAAACAAAGCATAATAGAAAAATGTTTTGAGGAGGAATTCCGGGATTTCCAGTCAAGCAAATGTGGATTCTGAGTGGTTACTGTGTCATGTTACAGAGTTTGTCCTCCTCGGTTGCCTGCTGCCATCTGCTGTACAAACACTGGTGTTGCAATGTTGTTGTGTCAGGAGTAACACAATGTTACAGTAAAGACCACAAAAGGCGGTTTATTTTCATTTATTGTTTTCTTTTCCCCTATCGTTACGAAAGCATCTTCTGTTCAAACTGCCAGAGGGAGAGTAGAACTGTGGCACAAAGAGCAGAAGAGCAGAAAAAACGTTTTTAAAAGGTTATCTGGATTTACCTTTTGAAATTGAAAAATGTTATAAATTGTCGAGTGAAAAAAAAAGTAAAAAAGTTTTGAAAACTTTTTCTGCTTTGCAACCATCCTGGACAAATGATAGTCTCTACAGACAACGTGGCAATTGTTTGCACTGTTTTATTTGCATAATTTTTCAAGTGAAAAAGGCATTAAGGCTACGATAACTGAACTAAGGAAAAAATCAACATCTTGGTTGTAGTGATGGACACAATCCTACATTTAGATAAACACATTAAGGCAGTCACAAAATCTGCCAACCATCAAACTAAAAATATTTCAAGATCTGATGTCTGAGCAGGACCTGGAGAAACTAGTTAATGCTTTCATATTTAATTGACCTCACTACTGGGGTTCACAAGGCGAGCACCTGGTGACCGAGGCTGGCGATGGGCCCCGGTCGGGTCCAGCCTGAAGAAACGACATGGGATCACTCTCCCGTGGGCCCACCACCATAAGAGAGCCCAGAAGGGGCCAGTGTAATGTACAATGTCGACAGGAGATCGATGACAGACTTTGTAATCATTTCAGCCAAACTTTGGCCCCGTGTCTTGGACACTGGGGTAAATTTGAAGACTTACACATTCTTTCAAGTGTAGCTAGAGAAAGACTTCTTTAATTTTTCCAAGACCATAATAACATAAAGTACAAAATGTCTTCCATAAGAACACAATTGATCTTTTTCCCTGATGATGAGGTGATATTTTATTTTAGTTAGATTGGTAATACTCAAGACAGACATGCCTCCCTTTGGAAACTCAAACCCTGATCCCTAACCCTCACATATGATAAAAGTAAAAACAGCATATAAAGAAAACATAATTTCCCTCTAAAGATCAAATACTTTACTTGTAGAAAACCTACATGTAATGTTTTCTTTTCATGTATGAAAAGCATATGTCTGAAAAAGGGACATGTAAGAAAAAAGTTAAAAAATTATATGATCCATGTATGGAAAACCTAGTTGTCTTTCATATTTCTTATATTCCCCACAGACAATTACAAAAATCTATAATTCTTTTTCATGTGATATATGAAAAGAATGAGAAAGTGGCCATTTTCAAGAGTTTTTCATTGTGTGGGACTTATAAGTCTTATATGATTGACAATACATGTGAACCAAAGATTTAGCGCTGCAGGTGATGTGCATTTCTTATATGTTTTGTGTAGTTTTTTCCATATGAGTGAGCCCTCCGTCACAGAGGTTTTTAACTCCCATATCCAGGAGAGTATCAAACAGGTACCGAGGGAGGTTGGTGACATTGAGTCTGAGTGGACCATGTTCTCCGACTCCCTTGTCTCTGCTGCTGTTTGGAGCTGTGGTTGCAAGGTCTGTGGTGCCTGAACCTGGTGGTGGACACCAGAAGTAAGGGATGCTGAAAAGCTGAAGAAGGAGTCTATCAGGTCTCGCTGGCTTGTGGGACTCTAGAGGCAGCTGACAGGTACCAGCAGTTTAAGCGAGCTGCAGCCCAGGCTGTTGTTGAGAGAAAAACTCAGTCCTGAGGGGAGTTCAGTGAGGCCATGGAGAAGGACTATCGCTTGGCCTTAAAGAGGTTTTGGCAAACCGTCCGGCGCCTCAGGAGGGGGAAGCAGTTTTCTGCAGGCACCATTTTCAGTGCAGGTGGAGAGGGGCTGACTTCATCTGGAGACATTGTTGGACGGTGGAAGGAATACTTCAAAGATCTCCTCAATCCTGCTGACATGCCTTCTCTTGAGGAAGCAGAGGCTGAGGAGTTTGGGGTGGGGCTGTCCATTACTCGGGCTGAAGCCACCAAGGTAGTTAACAAGCTCCTCTGTGGCTCAGAGGTCCGGCCTGAGTACCTTAAGTCTCTGGATGCTGTGGGAGTGTCTTGGCTGACACGTCTCTGCAGCATTGCGTGGCAGATAGGAACAGTACCACTGGACTGGCTGACAGGGGTGGTGGTTCTCCTTTTCATTAAGGGGGGCAGAGGGTGTGTTCCAACTACCGGGGAATCACACTCCTCAGCCTCCCTGGGAAAGTCTATGCCAGGGTACTGTAGAGGAGAGTCTGTCTGATGGTGAAACCTCAGATCCAAGAACAGCAATGCAGTTTCTGTCCTGGTCGTGGAACTGTGCACCAGATCTACACCCTGTCTAGGGTACTGGAGCGTTCGTGGGAGTTCGTTCATCCTGTCCATATGTGTTTTGTGGATTTGGAGAAGGTGTTCGACTGCATGGTGTCCTGTGGAGGATGCACTGGGAGTATGGGGTCTGGAGAGCCTTACTCAGGTCTGTCCGGTCTCTGTATGACCGGAGCAGGAGCTTGGTTTGCAGGGCTGGCAGTAAGTCAGAACTGTCCCTGGTGCATGTTGGACTCTGGCAGAGCTACCCTCTATCACCGGTTCTGTTCATTGTCTTTATGGACAGAATTTCTAGGCGCAGCCAGGGGCTGGAGGCAATTTGGTTTGGGAACCACAGGATTTCCTCTCTGCTCTTTGCAGACGATGTTGTCCAGTTGGATTAATTGAGCAGGACCTCCAGCATGCATTGGAATGGTTTATAGCCGAGTGTGAAGCGGCTGGAATGAGGGTCAGCACCGCTAAGTCTGAGGCCATGGTTCTGGACTGGAGAAAGGTGGTTTGCCCTCTCTGGGTGGGTGGAGAGCTCCATCCCCAAGTGGAGGGGTTTAAGTATCTTGGGGTCTTGTTCATGAGTGAGGGAAGATCTGAGCGTGAGATGGACAGATGGAATGGTGCAGCATCGACCGTTATGCAGTTGCTGTACCAGTCTGTTGTGGTGAAGAGAAAGCTGAGCCAGAAAGCAAAGCTCTCAATGTTACCAATTGATTCTCATTCCAAAACTCACCTATGATCATGAGCTCTGGGTCATGTGGTCCTGAATACAAGCAACCAAAATGAGCGTCCCTCGTAGCGTGGCTGGGCGCTCCTTTAGAGATAGGGTAAGAAGCTCGGTCATCCAGAGAGAGCTTGGAGTAGAACCGCTGCTCCACCACATTGAGAGGAGCCAGATGAGGTGGGTCGGGCATCTGGTCCAGAAGCCTCCTGGTTTCCTCCTTGGGGAGGTGTTCTGGGTATGTTCCACTTGGTGGAGGCCCCGGGGAAGACTCAGAATGCAATAGAGACACTACGTCTCTCAACTGGCCTGGGAACGCCTCAGAGTCCCCCCAGAGGAGCTGGAGGAAGTGGCCGGGGAAAGGGAAGTCTGGGCATCTTTGCTTAGAATGCTGCCCTGATGAGCGGAAGAAAATGGATGGATGGACGGATGAAGTATTTCTACAGTCAAATCATTGTGAATCAGGAGAAAAATGGATGCTGCTGGAAAAAGCTCTCAGTTGTGATGTACAAACTACACTTGTTGGTCACAAGCTACCTGCTTTGCTCCATTCTGTTGCATCCACTTGTAGACAAATAGATCTGTCTGTTTCTGTTTTCTTCATCCGAGCTGGAATCTGACTCAAAACTGTACAGCTGGATTGCTCTAGTATTTTCTCGCCACTTCTGTTGCTCCACTGACGTTAGGTTGGGGTTGTGAGGGACTGTAAGGTAGTGGGAGAGCACATAAACAGATGGGTGATAGAAAATAGAGGGAGGCTTATTATGCACCAACAGTGCTGTCCACAACTCAGAGGCAAACACTAAAGAACTTAGAACAGACCTCCAGAAAGCCTTAGATCATCTGAAACATTCCGTTTGTTGAAATCCAGGTTGAAGACCAACCTGATCTGTGGTGCATTTGATTCGCTTTTATTCAAAAGTTCACATCTGAGCTGTTACTTTAGGCTTACTTAAGATTCAGTTCTTTTTTAACTTACGTGCCTCACCTTATCTAAGGGCCAAGACCCCCCAAAATGTCCCCCATCAGTAAAAAAAAACCCTACCCCAGTAGGTAAGAGGAATGTGTATCAAACAAGGTTGTTTTTTGTATGTGTCAGGAGTGACTAAAGACAGAATGTCCAAATGTGGCAGAAACCTGACAGAAATTCATCAAGCTGCGTTTGGAAGAGGAAACTGTTTCTGCCCAGACTTGCTCTTCTTGCCCCTGAGCCTTGACATTCTTCCAGTTTATTGAAATCTTTGAGGATATATTATAAGCTGCAGATGCTTTCATTTTCTCTGATGCTCCTGCTGCAGCAAAACCACAAAGATAACATTCTCCATGAGAAA
Organism: Oryzias celebensis; assembly: GCA_014656515.1. Taxonomy (NCBI): domain Eukaryota; kingdom Metazoa; phylum Chordata; class Actinopteri; order Beloniformes; family Adrianichthyidae; genus Oryzias; species Oryzias celebensis. The sequence continues at coordinate 31,505,267 of BNCR01000005.1, read as the reverse complement.
AAGCATCACTATAATTACCTCATACCCTGTTTTTAGATTACAGATGACAAGGTAATATTCAAATGTGAGTTGTCATGTTGAAACAGTTTATGTGCAGCTGCAACACGCTCGTGCACAAAAGGCGCTGCCTGCAGGCACGTGGATGTGGGGCATAATTACAGCAGGATGCATGCCTTCACCATTTGCGCATTTCTCTCCCGTGCGTGTGATGGAGAAGCGGTGGATAAAAAGCGTTCCATTCGCTTGCGCACGAGCACAAAAACGCGCAGAAATGGACCCGGATTACATTAAGATCCCAAATGTTTTGCATACACCGACATCAGTCGCCCTTATTACAGAGGCTGCTGCTCGCTGTTTCCAAAAAGGGGCGAGACGCAAAGAAACACACGACGGGCTACACCTCCACCAACATGCTTGAAGTTGTGCGCGTGCACGCGCACAGTTGCCGGTATAAAGCAGAGCAAACACGGAGGACCTCAACATGACACACAGAAATGATGAGAGAGCGAAACTCTGTTCCACGGTGGAGAAGCACGCACCGCGCGTCTTTACGCGCAGCGACACCACCGAGGCCCGTCCAGAGGACGCAGACGCAGCCTGGCCTGATGCTGCTGAGCGCGTCAGCAATGCTTCTCCTTCAGGTCTTCTCGGCTTCCGCGCATCCGCAATGCCTGGACTTCCAGCCGCCGTTCAAGCCGCAGTGGCACTTGGAGTTTTGTCGGCAGTACGAACAGTTTGGATGCTGCGACCAAGGAACGGACAACGCGATCGCAGAGAGATACTGGAACATCATCGAGCTGCTGGAAGCGGCGGGACAGGATCTCTGCTTGGACCTGCTGAAGGAAGTCATGTGTCAGGTGAGGCTGCTGTCATCCCTCAGGTAACCTCAGTCAGATCTGAATTCTAACGAACCACTGCGGCTCGGAACAGTCAGTGCAGAGGAACCCAACACCACATTTTGAACGAATTCTCGTGCAACGTTCTAACTTATATAGAAAACATTTATTTTAATAATGTAAAGTGTGTGGGGCATTAAAAAAAACTAAATGTGTGTGATGGAAGTGTTTAATCTGTCTCAGTTTTAAAAGATCAGAGTTAGTGCGCGCGCACAGTTACAGTAGATCGCCACAAAAATGAATCATTACAATCAGGGATTACTGCCAGTGCATCTGATCATTTCCTCCCTGGATAACTGAGCCACTGACTGAAAAAAATGTTAAAGAACAAACTATAAGACAAACTGACAATATCAATTTAGAAACAAGTGCTTTTGCTCCTTTTCAGACTTTTTGAAGTTTGACTTTTTTGACGGATCCACGGATCCATCCCTTTTGGGCCCCACTCGCTGTTTCATTTCATCCTTGTGTTATTAATCGTTTTCTCCAACAAAGTTCAGAACAAAAACATGTGCACTGTACGGGTGTGATGATTCTATTCCTACGATCCAACCAGATCGAACTGTCTGAGGCAGGTTCATAATCAAATCGAATGAAACCTTTAAAAAATGTTTCAGAATTAGATAAATCAGTAATCGATCTTTGAAAATACAATTTGGATTGAGACGCGATAGGTTTATTTTACTATAACGTAAAAAAAAACAACAACAACAACAACAACAAGTGCATCAAAGCAGACAAACACATGTTATGCAGCAAAAACGGATCAACCATCATTCCAGTCCAATGTGTGGAAACACTTTGAATTTAGACCATACAGTGTGGTAGAACGTTCTAATGATGTTCCTTTTAGATTATTCTGATGTGGAAAAACAACGGTGGGCTGAACTTTATCAAACTAAAATGTGAATGGATTTGACAGGAATTCTTGTTTACTTGTTTATTTGTACACTTATTTATTTAGTCTTGATTATCTTGTAAGAAATTAAAGGAATCTGGAAAATTGTACCTGCACTGTTCCAGGTATTTATCTCTGAGTCACACTGGTTGAGATGTTCTGGATCAATATTAGGTCAGTGAACCGTATCGTTCAAGCTGAACCAATCACGACAATGAGATGAATTAGGAACCACAAATTCTGATATGAATCGAATCATTATTAAAATGAAACTTTACTCCCTTACTGCGCACACATTTGTACATATTTTTGCTGAACACAAAAATAGCAGCTTCATGTTTTTAACGGAACAAATTGCATCATTGTCCCTGAACTTGTGTAGACTTGTACAGAATGCGATCATATTTAACATTTATTTAGGATGACAGAATTTCCTTTAAGACCCACTCCCATGAAAATTGGGTTTTTGCTGATTTTAATCTCTTCTTGTAGCATGTTTCTGATGATGTAAGACACATATTAAAAAATGAGCTTAATATTGTATTTCTGAGTATTTATTTATTCAAATTGTTGTGAATCTGGAGCTGACAATAAAAAACACATTTTTAAAGATCATATTTGTAAAGTAGAAAACATGTTGTGTACCACAAGCTCCCTGCTCCGCTCCATGCCGATGAATCCACTTGCAGACGACTAGATCCATGTACATCTTGTATTCCTCGTCTGAGCTGGAATCTGGATCAAACTGTACAGCTGGATAGCTAGAATATTGCTTGCAACTTTTGTTGCAGCTGTTTTATTAGGTTTGAGTTGTGAGGGGCTGTAAGCTAGCATGAGAGAGTGTAAACAAATGGATGAGGGAAAATGGAGCACAAAGGTCCTGGCCACAACTCAGAGGTGAACTATTCATTCTCTGCAGAATTTATGTCCTAGAAAATGACACAGTTTTTAAAATTGTGGCTAAAAACTGCAGAGTCATAATTAAAAAACCACTGGGAACACTTTCACAAAAGATGATCTGAGTGGATCTTTAAACTAGCTTTGACCACCAGTCACATCCAGCTGCTGTTGGTCGGGATCTTCTGCAGCAGTCTGATATGATGACCAAGCCGCTTAGGGCCTTCAGGATCCACATGCAGGAAATAACTTTCTCAGCTGTCATATTTTGAAGAGCTCATGTCCATTTCAGTGGTTATGTGCGTACTAACCATCACTTCAGAGCCTTTTGTTTCAGATCAGCTCTTTGCATGTGAAGTGTTCATGCTCTTTCATGCAGGAGTGCTCCCCTTACGCTGCCCACCTGTACGATGCAGAGGACCCCCACACCCCCGTCAGAGAGCTGCCGGGTCTGTGCTTTGGCTTTTGCTCGAAGCTCCATGGCAAGTGCCGCCATGTGCTGAAATACTTGACTGGGAGCCGTTTGCTGCTGGACACGTGTGAGCGGGACGTGTCCACCTTCTGCAGTATGGTTGACCTGCCTGACCAGGATTATTGCTTCCCCAATGTTCTCAGTAGCCCTGACCTCAACAGCAACCTGGGGCAGGTGCTGGAGGACCCCCGGGGCTGTCTTCAGATGTGTTTGACTGAGGTCGCCAACGGTCTGAGGAACCCGGTACTGATGCTGCACAGTGGGGATGACACACACCGGATGTTCATTGCTGAGCAGGTGGGCTTCGTGTGGGTTTACCTGCGGGACGGCAGCCGGCTGGAGCAACCCTTCCTGGACCTGACCGGGGAGGTGCTCACCACCCCGTGGCTGGGGATGAGAGAGGCTTCCTGGGCATGGCCTTCCACCCAAAATACCGGGACAATGGACGCTTTTTCATCTATTACTCCATCCAGGTTCACAGCAAGGTGGAGAAGATAAGGATCAGTGAGATGAAGGTGTCTGCCTCCGACATGAACATGGCCGACCTTCAGTCAGAGAGGTGAGGCTACATCTGTCCCTGTCAGGTGTCGGGCAGGGGCATGCTTTTCTGGTTTGCTTTAGGAGTGTCACCCAGAAGCTCAAGCTCACCCAGAAACCCCTGCCCTGGTTTGAATCCCGGCTGGGTCCTTTCTGTGTAGAGCATGCATGGCAAATTGATCTCTAAATTGCCCCTAGGTGTGCGTGTGTGACCCTGCAACAGACAGGAGACCTTTTCAGAGCATATCCCACCTACACCCAACAGTAGGCTGGTTCCAAAAACCCTGTCACCCTGAAAGGAATTCAGCAGGTTCTGAAAATAGATGAATGGATGGAAGGTGGGGTTATGGAGAGCACTGTTGCATCACAGTGTAAAGGCCTTGGTTCATTTTCAATCCTTCTTCTGTTTGTGGACTGTCTTCCTCCCACAGTTCAGAAACTCGCTGCAGGGGTTGATTGTGAACTCTAAACAGGCATTTCAGTGCATCTGTGTGGGCATGTGATGGACTGTTCAGGGTCAACCCTCACTCACCCTGGAGCTGCTGGAATTTGACCACAATCTTTACTGATGATCAATAATGAAATGGTTAGAGAGTATGTTTCAGAAACACCTACCTACGTACCACCCACCCACCCACCCGTAGCATAGAGTTAGCAAGCACCCATGTGAACCAATGTTTAGCATATTTCACAATTACGTAGATCTTGTTGATCTAAACTGATTAGCCAGTTCTCAGTCTAACGGTCATTCTCTTCTAAACATGTCAGCCAGACTTCAGTGTGGGAGCACAATCAGTTGTTCAATTTTCAAAATTAGTCGAGAAAATGCTTGAACAACATACATGAATTACTTGGAACAATCATTCAATTCAAGCCAATACCACTCAGATAAAAGGAAAGCTTCACTTATTCTTGAAGAGTTTTCCACATGTCATGTGGCCAATCAGCCAGTTAGTTCTGTCACCTCACAGGTGCTGCCTGTGATTGTGAATGCTGGCAAACATGAATAAAAGGGCCAGTACCATTTGTAGTGTGAACACAAAATGAGGATGGTTAGTATCCTCCTGGAAGAAGGGAAAGAGAAGCAACCGGAGGAAGAAGAAGGAGAGGAGCAGGAGGAGTGAGGTTGCATGGTGGTGGAATAAGAGGCCCCTGCTGCAAGCGATGGATGTTGAATGTGAGGACATCACAGATGATCAGTGCAGGGAATGGTTAAGAGATTCACGTTGTTTCTTCTCTCGCTGCATTGCAAGGGAAACTATCAGCTGCAATGTGGATGAAAATCTCTGGCCAAACAGGAGGAGTGTGGATGCTCAGGAGCATGAAGACAGTGAGGGAGGACACCAACAGTGACGAGTGTCGGCTGACTGGATTTTTCTTTTGGTTGTGTTTTTACGTTGAACCTGTACATAGAAGTGTATGCGGTGTACATGTGTGTGATGTTCACATTTTGAAGCTGCTCTTATAGTGAGATCGTTTTTTTTCACTTTTACACATAAATGTTTTCTGTTGGCTTGACCTCTTCAATAGTGACAAAGCATCTTAGCATTCTGACCTGCAGTGCTCACACACTGATAACGGGATGCTGCTTTTTGAGGGCGCTGACTGTTCACATGAGGTATGAACTTAGTTTTGACCCAAAGCAAAACTGTTTTGGGAGAGAAATGAGCTTCTGCAGGTGATCCATGGATTCTTCAATCCAAGGTAACGGAGCCAAGGTAACGGAGAAGGCTCTGTGCAATTTTATGGCATTGACTCTTTAGCTGAGAAAAGAAGCTGCTTCTCAAGCTTGTCTGATGAGTTTTGGGAAAGAAATGTGCTTTTCTAGTAAGCTAAACTGTTGTGCAGAAGTGTTTGGCCAAATGACCTTTTAGTTTTGAGAATGCCATTTCAGTTTCAAGTAATGAGACAAACCAATGGAAAAAAACTGTCATCTAAAATTTTGAGCAAAACCAAACAAAAGGTTTTGCAAAAACAGACCCCTTATAAAAAGTCCAAAGTTCCTACTCCATTGGCAAATGTTAAAAAAAATAGTTTTTTACCAAGAATGTTTATTTTCAGGAAAACACTCAGTCACCACGACATAGTTCCTTAAACTAAGAATATTTTTAAAAAGCTTTTTCATAAAATTATTTTTCTTGCAAGAAAGACAATATCCTTTTTTCCCTTGAAACAAGGTTCCTTTTACTTTCTTAAAATTCAGTCAGTTTTTGCAGTGAGAATTTTTAACTGCAGCTGCAGCACAGGTGGTATGAGGGGTTCATTGAAGGACTTAGTCTGTGTGGGGATGTCTGCTGTGTTGGAGCGCTGCAGAGGACATGTGTGTTTGTGGAAAGGTGAGTTTAGACAGGAATCGATATGACCGGCGAACAGCTACTCTCCGGGAGGGACTGTGCCCCTCCTGTAGAGAAGCAGCACTGAAGCTGATTGAGGGAGCCGATCTGAGAGTCCCGCTCTGATGTTCAGCATTCCTCTAAGCCTCAGAACCACACGTCTGTCATGAGTCCAGAACATTCAGAAAACTCTGTATCTCGTAAAATTGCAGAATTAGAGACCTAAAGGTAAAATAGGTTTATTGTTGGTAAAATCAGGAAACTACTGATTAGATTGGTTGCAAAGTTCTTTTTTAAGTGCATAATTACACAGTAGCTGACAGACATAAAACCAAACTATTTGGATCCAACATTTATTTTTGGGATTACTTTCATAAACCTGTTCCTTTTTTCATGCTTAATTTGATTTTTTCGGACTGCTGGTTTTTTTACCTTAAAGATCACCATTTGTGCTTTAGTTTATATGAATGTTTGTCTGATCAACACAACCACATAATACCAGTTTTATCTCAAACAAAATGCCAATTTATTATTGCCAATAATAAAAATTGAGTTATTTGATAAGTATCTAAATAATGGTTTGTAAAAAAATCCTGCAACAGACTGGGAACCTATTCAGGGTCAATCCCATTTTGACCTTTCAGTAGCTGGGATAGGCTCCAGCAACACTGTGACCCCTGAGAGGGATTCAGCAGGTTCTGAAGATGAATGAATGGATTTGTGACAAATTATCTGAAGCTGTGTGAATAAGGCTAAGTAAAACTGATCAAGGAAGTTCCAAAACACAGGACATAAGAAACATAAATAAGGTTTTGTAGCTACAGGAATGATATTCATCAACATGCTTCCTTTAAAAGCAGCACAAGCTTTATTTTTAAGTGTCCTTTGGGCATATGTGACCAGTCAAGACAAGCCAGCCAATTCAGCCCTTAAGTGGAAAAGCTTTTCCTGGAAACTTTCATTTTTTCACAGTTTTTCTGACACAAACTATTTTCTCTGCTCATTGTGAAAGTTCCAAAGTAACTTCTTCAAATGAAACCCGAAGTTCACACTTTTCTCTGCAGCTGACAGTGTTCCTGCTGCCTAATGAGATGTCTATCAAGTGTTTGGTCCAAACTGTTACTCTGAGCTGCAAAACATCAGTGTCCTGTCATCTTGTTTTCACACCAGCCACAGTCATACAACGTTAATGCATGAAATGTCAGGATTGTTCATACGAACTGGAGGTAACATTATGAGAAAGACTACAAAACCTCTGTAAATCTGTTGATGGTGGTAAAACAAAACTGACTGAAAGCTAAATAAATGATCACTTTATTCTTCCAATTTCACATAGAAACTATGAAGGAACAATTCTACAACTGAACAGACCGGTATGAGGATGTCTGCATTCAGAAATTCAGAAACCAACTATAATGTTCTAAAACCAAAGCTGCCTTCACCTTTGTGACCCTTTTACTATTATTTTCACCTCAAGAGTCATTTTAGAAATCGATGAACCTGCTGCAAACCACAACGGAGGTCAGCTGCTATTTGGTCGAGATGGATACTTGTACATCTTTACTGGAGATGGAGGGAAGGCCGGGGACCCGTTTGGGAAGTTTGGAAACTCACAAAACAAGTAAGAATCTTTGGTTTCTTCATTCAGAGAAAAAGTGGGGAGAAGAGTGGAAGAAGTTTTTGTCATTACTGCTAATAAATTGCTATTGAAAGTCTTAAAAAACTAAAAGTGCTTGAACATAAGAGAGATAGATTTTTATAGATTCACCAGTATGGGGTGCATGGAAGGGTGCATATGCTAAGGCTAACTCCTTAGTGTTTGTAAATTACTGTACATTATCCTTACCAATACTTCACAATACAGTTACCACACGCACGCCAATTCTGTTCCATTTTCAAGACATCCCTTAAGATGCCAAGGGAACTGGAAGACACACCACAATTCAGTTTCCTTTTGCTCTCTCCAGGAGTGCTCTGTTGGGAAAAGTTCTCCGTGTGGATGTGGACGGAAGGCCCCCCCGTGGAAGACAGTATAAAATCCCTCCTGACAACCCCTTCCTTGACGACCCCACTGCCCGGCCAGAGGTGTTTGCTTTCGGGGTCCGGAACATGTGGCGTTGTTCCGTGGACAGAGGGGATCCAGTGAGCCGCTATGGCAGGGGTCGGATCTTCTGTGGAGACGTTGGACAAAACCGCTACGAGGAGATCGATATTATTGTAAAGGGGGGGAACTATGGATGGAGGGCCAAAGAGGGGTTTGAATGCTATGATATAAAGCTATGCCACAACTCCTCCCTGAGTAAGTTTTCTTTCCTTTGCATGCCACCCATGATCCTCCCACCAACTATCTTCAGTACTGTCTGTCATGGTTTTGTTTTTTTCAGATGATATCCCTCCTATATTTGCCTACAGTCATCATATTGGGAAGTCTGTGACCGGGGGGTATGTGTACAGAGGCTGTGAATCCCCCAACCTCAATGGCCTGTACATTTTTGGAGACTTTATGAGTGGGTAAGTTAATCAACTATTTGTGCCCCCCTCCCCCTCTGTTATTACTGGATTAATATTAGAATTTCTTGCATAAAGTAAGATCTGAACCGTTCTCAGGCGAATCATGGCGCTGGAGGAAGATAAACCCTCTGGGACTTGGAAGGAGAGGAGGGTCTGCATGGGCGACACCACCACCTGCTCCTTTCCTGGACTCATCAATCACTACCACAAGTACATCATCTCCTTTGCTGAGGATGAAGCAGGTAATATTTGACCCCTCTGCCTATGCCCCCATCCCCTGTGTGTGAGAGGAGAGCAGTAATGTTCGTCTGGTTTTTAGGAGAGCTGTATTTTTTGGCCACATCGTACCCTAGCGCCATGTCCCCAACAGGGACTGTGTTCAAGTTTGTGGACCCTTCCAGGTAAATGACCAGCGCACATATGTAAACTGAACAGGAATCAATAACCAAAGACTGCTTTATGTGCTTTTACATCAGTGCAACCAAACAAAGGTATTCACACCACATTTCCCTATGTACAGAGCCAAAAAAGGGTATAACTCTACCTGATCAAACACATGATGTATAAAGCCATGTTCACATCGCCCTCAGCAACACCCATTTAAACGCCACCATTCAATGGAAAGTCTATGTAAACAAGCACAAATGTTCGTTTCAGGCTTCTGCATTCAAAACTCTCACCTTCACGTGTTACTACACAAGTTTCTACAACCATTTTTAGGCTCTATGTACAAAACACGTGTGCATTGTTCAATCAGGGATTTAGATTTGGTAGTGATAAATGGAAGGTGTCCTTTTCAAAACACAGGATTGCCAACCGTTTGAAAACTGATCACGAAGGAGAAATTAATAATTGTGGTTTGTGCCCAGCCAAAATTATATGACACCAAGTCTTTCATTTATTGAAATTGATCTGTGACAGAAAAAGCCTGGAGCAGATTAACAAGATTTGCACCGGTTCAACATTTGGCACCAAGCCTTTCCTAGGGGGTAGACATGCACCAGGATTGGGTAACGATAGTCCAGTGTGAACATTATGTGCTAAAAGCTTGTTTGAGAACCTGTGTTTTGAGCGTACTTGAACACGCAACACATGAAAAAAGAAGGTGCATGGATGCAATGTTTTGTCAACCACTGGTCTTTAGGATAGGAGAGTGTCCGCACTCTGATCAGATACAACAACTTCAACAACACATGAGTTAGAGTTCTGGATTTGTTGATGAACAGAGCCGGCCTCGAGGAGAACTGGTTCCAGCAGTAAATTGACTGTGCTGTCAAACGGTTAAAAGAGGTAGTTTTAAATTTATTGAGAACTCTAAATAGTTTGATGGAAATCTGGAAAAACGTAATGTGCTTCTTCATCTTTAGTGAGTGTAATTTGTGTGATCCTCTGAGAGCATTGAGAACATGATGATCCCCCAGCTTATGCCAGTCTGTTTGAAAAATATGTGTAAAGAGCCAAGGCAGGACTATCATGACAGGACGATTGTGAGGATAAGAGGTAGGTCTCAAGGTGATTTTCAAATTGTATTTGTACTGATTTGGTAATTGGAGTACTTACGTGGTGTGGTCATCCATGGCCTGGACTTTTAGAGGGAGTGACAAGACTGACTTTGAAGGCTGACATCTTTGTCATTTCATGGATTACTGCTTTGTCAGTTGGAATTCAAATCCATCCAAGGAGCTCAACATACTGGGGAGTTATGGTGCGCTCACACCAAGCGCAATTTGTGAGTCCAGGAGGAGAACGATCAGATTCTCCTACATGTTTGTTTAGGACTTCACCCTCTGATCACGTTATCAACACATCATGGTCCAAAGCTGAGTCCCTGATTGGTTAAAGTGACGCATCTTTTTGTTAAAGTTCAGATTTTTTAACTCTCAGTGCATTGTTACGCTCAAATTGCGCTATCTCGCCCAAATTGCAGCACAATGACCAAAACATGTTGCTACCAGTGCGACACGCTACACCCGATGGTCAAAACATGCTGCCATACCTCTGATTGTATTGATTTGACAGTAAAACTGGACGCCCCTGACGTGAGAATGGCGTTAGGTGTGAATGCATCTCAGAGTGCACAGTTTGCCTCACACATGCCTTTCTAAAGCATGTTGGACCCCCCCCTTAACTCTTCCATCTTAATGTCAGATGAAAAAGCATTTAAGGAGCCTCAGAGGAACAGCTTCTTATGAATGCATCATTTTAGACTATAACTCATCTGCAACCATCTGACTCAGATTTAGATGAAACAGCACAAAGCACGTGTACAGACACAAGTTATTGGCCTGTATCCAGAAACCAGCTATGCAAGTGACTGCTGTTCAGCTGTGTGTTCTGTTCAGGTCATCCTCTCTGTGATTGTGATGGACACAGACACAGCTGTGAGCTCAGGCTGTAGACATAAACAGAGAACTGAACTTGTTCTTCAGTCATTTACAGTTTTTGTCCAGGTTTCGATGTGGAGCCATTGCTATAAAGGTGAACTGATAGTGTTTCTACGATTCGTCCTGAGTGAAGTTATCAACGCTGTGACTGTATTTGATGTTGTCCGTGTCCATAAATCGGCATATCTTGTCGGGGTCACCACAGCGAATCAGCTTTCACTGAGCAGCACATGTGGTTTGACAGAGAGTTTTATGCCGGATGCCATTCCTGCCACAACCCTGTATTATATCCCAGCTGGGGACCAGCACAGGGAGACCCGGACTCAGGCCCCCTTTTGGCTACATAGTTAGGCCGAAGCGTGAATGCTCCTGCTTAAGGACCCGCAATGGATCATCGCACCCACAGGGAAACTAACCCTGGTTTCCCACGAGCCAGTCCAGCATGCAGCCAACTGAGACATTCAGGCGCTTTCACGAAATTCTAACTTTAAATAGTGAAAAAGAATGTTTCTCCAAATAAGAACCATTTAAAGAATTATTGACATTTTCAAAGCCATATCATTCTGGTTGACCTCTAATCACAAGTTCGATTCCCATCTTGCCCACCCATGTGTCAAGGTGCCCTTGGGCAAAACACTGAACCCCACATACGTGGTTACAGGTTGGCACCAATGTGGTGCCTTAGTCGCATAAACAGGTAAGGAGATTGACCTGTACAGGTGCCGCAGGTTTTTGGAATGTCTGGGCCTGGACAGGGTCGCTGAGCGGCCGCATCTTAATGGTAGCACAGGTGTGTCCTAAATTTTCCTTGAGGCTCATCCGGCTGCCTTAAGGAATGTGATGAAAATGGAACGTACCATTGTCATCTGAGTAGTAAGTGTATTTAAACTATTTATAAGGCTAATGGAAATTGCTCACACTTATGACGTGGGTGATGCTGTCGTACGGTGCGACCACACTTTAATCGCTGGTAGGATGCATGTACTGACGTCTTATTGACTGAGCCCAAATGCTGCACACTCAGGGTGTGCAGGTGATACGCAAGTGTCCCTAGGACCTCCGTAGGATGTCCACACAAACTACACTCTGAATGTCTAATTTCCTAAATTCTAACAGTCAGGCTGCGCACACAAGATGTACAAGGAGCGCATACCTTTCTTGTGAACAGCCCTAATGGGCTCCTTTTGGAGTGGACAGGGTTTGGAGGTTTTGAAAAAATGTTCCTGCATCTCACCTACTTCACCCTTACTTCCCCCTATATGTTGTTTAAGTGTTTTCTATAACCTGTCGCTCGCAGCATGCCCATAGAAAATAATTGCAAGGACAGTTTCCCTCTACGGGCTCACAGAGTAGTATGACCTTGATATTTTGTGCAGGCCAACAGCGTGTCCTATACAGATTTGCTCATTTATCACCTGGAGACAGCTCAGAAGGCATAAAGCAGCGGAGCCGCCATCAGTGTGTGAATGTGTGTGTGAATGGGTGAATGGCACGGTGACTGTAAAGTGCTTGGGAGTTAAAGGAAGGTAGAAAAGCGCAATGCAAGTATACGTCATTTACCATTCCTCTGGATCATCATTTTGTTCATTTATTCAGACCTGCATCAGATCAACCCTTCTAAAAACCTCTCTGTTAACTTTCAGATGTTTCTCATAAAAGGAAAAGAGGAACAGAGAGCTACCAAACAAAAAACAAAATACAAAATAAAAGCACACTTTTACAATTAAAGTATAGTAGCATTTACAGGACAAGTATGACATTTTCTGGTACTGTGTTCATATTTCTGACATGGAAACTGAACAAACTTGAGTGATTTATTGGGCCTTTGAATAATTTTGCTAAAAATGTGTCCCCTTACTGTTCAACAGCAGACACTGCTCTTTTTCTGACTGAAGTATCCCTGCAGGCTTACTGCACGTCAAAGCGATGCATCCATGCGCTCAAAGTGAGGCTGAAGACAGCTTCCACATTATTAACTGTTATTGGCTTCAGCCTCAGTTTAGAAACTAAAGGTTTAGTGCCTCAAGAAAATGATGATTGACGGATCAAATCAGCTCAAGTTTTTACGTTATTATATCTTCCTTTTTTAAGAAAGAGCATGGAAAAACTAATTAAAAAAATTATTATGAAATGAGAAACTTTTCATCTTTTTTAGGAGAGCCCCTCCAGGGAAATGCAAGCAGAAGCCTCTGCCAGTCAAAGTGAGGGCAAGAAGTTTCCTTTTTCCCCCAAGGAAGGTGAGACGCTGTCTATTCTGTTTTTAACACCTTTTACATAAACGTGAAATGTCAGTAAAGCCATTACGTTATAATTCTGTGGAAACTTATGCTGACGACCTCGTCCTGTCAACGAAAAGTCTATGTACAAACATGTGAACACACATTTGGGCTTCCATGTTCAAAACTCGCGTTCATGCGTAACTGTACGAGTTTCTGCAACTGTTTTCAGGCTCTACATACAAAACATGCGAACACGCATTGAGAGTTAAACCTGGTGGAACTTTGATCAATCACAGACTCAGATTTGGTAGACGTGTGTAAATCCTGCCACTTTCAATTCACAGAAGAACCAACCGTTTGAACATTGATTATGGATGAGAAATTAATAATTTTGGTTTGTGCCCGGCTAGAATTCTAGAAGTCTTTCATACATTGGAACAGAGCTGTGAAGGAAAACGCCTGGAGTACGGCCCAATCCGAATTCTTCCCCTACCCCTCTGGCTTCTCCTTATCCCTACATTTAGCCTCCCAAATGGAGAAGTATGGAAAAACTATTACTACAATGATTGATGATGACGTCATCTATATGTGCGGGTCTTCTACGTTAGTGTGTAGCTGCCAGCGCTTGGAAAATACACATCGATTTTACACATTTTCAAAAGTCTTGATAGAGCAAAAAGTCATTACTTACATTTAAATGTAAACTTCTGTGCTTCAGAGCACATCAACGTGAAGAAATGCTTTTCTCCACCGCGGCACAGTGTGATGCGGATCACCCTCCTGGCAGAGGAATACACAATCTTAACTCAGTAAAGGTAAAAAAAAAACAAGTTCGTACACCACTACAGCTTCAAATGCCCCTACAACTGGAGGGATAGGGAGAAGCCCAAGGGGTTGGGAAAAAATGTGGATTCAGCCCACGATTCATAAGATTTAAACCCTTTTGACATTTTGCACCAAGCCTACTGTAGGTGGAGGACATGCGCGAGTAAAAAGTAGAAACAGAAAAAAAACAAGCCCCTCCCTGCTTGTCCAGTGTGAACAATGTGGGCTAAACAAGAGAAAGAATGAGAACAAAGTTCAAGAACATGCCCGGTGTGAACATAGCATGAGACTAAAATCGGGTTCTGAAAATTTTGATTTGAGTTTTCTTTTCTTTTCTGCAAAAGAGAGAAATGAAATAAAATTAACAAACCCTCTGTTTGCAAGCCAAACATAGATATCCTCGCTATATCTTACCATGATTTATTCAAAATATCTTTCATTTTCTTGAACTGAGATTGTTTTTCCATGAAATAGATTCAGTTTTTGCAGCCAATCTGTGGTTTTAAACCAGTCGGAAACAGTAGAAAGCAGCTCAAGATGTAAATTCCTGACATCTGTGCTATTTCAGTGACTGTGTTGAAGACGGTTGAAAAACCCACACGCCCCTCACCCAGACACTTCAAACTGACCACCAAACCCCCAGCTACGAGGGACCGGCTCAAACCAGCAACTACATCAGCCAGTGCCACAACAGGGGCTGCCAAGCCCAGAAGCAAGGCACCAAAGGTGGAAGAGAAGAAGAAGAAAGCAGCCAAACCGTGGAACAGGAACGAACTCCAGAACAAGAAACACAAAAGCCCACAGCAGAAGAAAGACTCTGTGAAGATAAGCGTTAAGGAACCCCTCAGTATGGATTCTGGGGGGGTCAGAGCCATAAACCAAGCTGTTACACGCAGTTCAAACAGCACCAAAGAACCCAAAACTCCGACAATACATCCCAAAGGCAATAACCTAAAGAAGGCGGTGAAAAAACTGACCAGTCAGAGGATTAAGAAGGAAAAGAGTGACACTGTCAAGAGAAAAACAAGGAAAACATGAAGGAAAGTTAACCAGCTCAAGGAGAAATCCTTAAAACTAGAGGAACTCTTTAACCTTCATCTTTCAGATTCCAAAGAAACGGAACTTTATCTGTCTTAAAAGTCAGCGGGGGCAGAACCAGCACCCCCCCAATGCCCTGTTTCCAAATTCAGCTGTGCAAGCATTGATCTCCTCATCTGATTTCAGCTGCAGGAATTAAAAAAGAATCCTTCTGGGCATCTCCCAAAATACTGAGCTGGTCTTCTATAAAACAAAGCATGCATGTGCTGCATGCACTTACATTTAATTACACACTTCACTCTGTGTTTATTCATGTCATAAAGCCATTTGCTGCATGTCTGTATTTAGTCGTGAGGTCTATCTTTGGCCACGCTCACAAAGCCCTTGAGATGTTAAACTGCTCTAATTTTACACTCCATCAAAGTGTTCAAAATAAACATCCAAAGTGTCTGAGCTCCTCTATAATTACACAGCCCCGACCATAGCCCTCCCCCCACTGACTACGGCCTGCAGCGCACCCACCTGACAAATTCACCCAGTTCAGTTATGTCACAGGTTTCAAGGGTTTTTAACCCTCTAAAGCCCAAAACATCTAAGAATTGAGAAAAAAATTCAATTTTTTTTGGAACTAAGATGTTTTTAAAACCCTTTGATAAAATCCACAACAATGCGTTTACATCATTTTTTATATAAATAGAATATATTACATATGATACTTTAGGTGGCTTGATTTTGGCCTCAACATTGTTTGTTTTTGATGCAAATAACAAACTTTATATAAAACATTTGAACATGTAAAGCATTTCTGGCCTATATTCTTGAAATGAACATTTTTCACAGCCTGTTTATTAAACTTTCACAAAATACATTTCTGTCCTTACTTAAGCAAAAAAGGTGCACTTTACACTTCTCAAAGAATGCAGAAGAGTTAATGCAAGTGTGGTGCTTGCATCTTTGTTAGGTCACATCAGTAGGCACTCTGCAGGCCTCTATGGAACGATAATCCACTAGAGGGAAGAAAACCTAAATCAAATTATATCCAACAGGATTTTGAGGGAGGGTGGCGTAGTGGTTATTGCTCTCATCTCACAGAAAGAAGGCCCTGGTTCAAACATCCAGTTGAGTCCTTTCTGTGTGGAGTTTGCATGTTTTTCTTGTGCATGTGTGGGTTTTCTTCTGGATCCTCCAGTTTCCTCCCACTGTCCAAAAACATGCTTGATGGGTTCATTGGTGCTTCTAAACTGCCCCTAAGTGTGAATGTGAGTGTGTGTTCCTGCAACAGACTAATGATCTGTTCGGGTTGTGCCCCGTCTTTACCCAACAGTAGTTAGGATAGGCTCCAGCAACTCCATGACTCCAAAAGGGATTCAGCGGGTTCTGAAGATGGATGGGTTTTGAGGCAAGTTTTGATCGTGCTAAAGATATAGGGTCTCAGAAATGTACCAAGAGAAGAAATTTTAAAAAGAAACAATCAAAAAACATAAGAAATGCACATATCAAATATGATGGGATGGTTCTATGGGGTTAAAGTAGCAGAGGCTCATTTTTTGTGCTGGTTGATGTGGGTGGGTGGGTGGTGGTGGTGTAAATTAAGACAGCAGACTTTCATAAGATAAAAAGTGACTGCAGGGATGATGAAGCATTTCTGCCTGGGGGACTGGAAACCCCCAGTTTGCCCCCACCCCCACTACCACCAAGATTTATAACCGTCTGTGGCTCCACCCACATCTGAACCCGACTGCAGACTAAAGCAGACCCGGGTGTAAATGCCTCCAGCTCTGAGACTCCAGTAGGACTCAGTTTTCCAAATGTTTTAAGACAGATTGAATGCTCACAGTTTACTTCCTGCTTCAGGTGTCTTTCTTCACACCTTATAAAAGAAGCCCCTTCTGAAGCTCAGTTGCTGCTCACGCATTCACCACTTTCTATGGATGACATTACACATCACGCATTCACCTTTGAAACACATAAGAGCATCAAATGACTCCTGGCTTCAGGAGTAGAGAAAAAGAAGAGGTTTTTCTTCATTCTGCAGGACCTTTCAGGATCCAATCATTTCTATATGAGCTGAAATGAGTGGACAAGCACAGATTAACCTAAAACCGCATACCCCAAATCAACTGGGAGGAGGTATTGACTCTCTGATCCCCGTTTGATGACACTTTAAAAAAAAAAAACAGTTCACTCTGAAGAATCGGACTTGGTGCTGAACAATGAACCTTAAACTTTTTATAATCTGTTGCTTATCATCACTTTGCACCTTCATGCGCTTCTGTCACTTTAACGTGATGCTGCAAATTTTAGAAAGATGTTAGGCCGCTTTTGATTTTCTAGATCATCTGAGAGGCACAAAATGGAAGTGTGTCTGAAGAAGTACAGGGAGAGGAGGAGGGTTCTTTCAGATCTGAGAACAGGAGGATCTTTAAAGGTGGAAGCACATAGATGTTTCTCAGCTATGTAAGAAATGTGGCACCAAAACACAAATATTCTCAGAGCACCAACGTTTGGCTGAAGTGGTCTGTTCAGGTCCTGTAACGGACCACAACAAACAGACTTTGTAAGGCACGGATGGAAACGAGCTGCTTGTAAAGCTGGCACAGAAATGTTACTAACATCAATCTGTAATAGGTGTCTCCGGCCAGAGTTTTAAGTTTTAAGACTGAGATTTCCGTTTTGCTCCCAACCTGCAAGAATACAGACGTCAGGAGTAACACACATGCTGAAATGTTGGTGTTTTCCAGCATTACTGGGCATTTTTTGAAGGTCTTTGAAATTGTGGAGCTTCCGCTTGTGCTCAGAATTGATAAAAAGAGAAGTTGAGAAAAAAAACTGCCAGGTTTCCTAAAGACACACAATACAATACAATACTCCTTTGAGACACATTGAAGCTCTCATTTGGTTCCTGAAAACCTTTTACATGAAGTTTCTTCAGATCCCACAACTTAAAGGAAAAGGTTTTGTTGTAACATATTGACTTAAAGTAATGAAAAACAGATATGACATGATAGTTATTCTAAATTTGAAAAAAAAAGCCAAAAAAACCTTTTATCTCTGCCTGTTTCAATTCATTACCTTTAATGGTTATGATGTGTTACAGTGCCCCCTAGTGGAGGTTTGTCACTACAACTAGTCTGTTGTTTAAACATTTGTTTTTGTTTCAGCACAATGTAAAGTTATAATATTTTATAGCAAGTTTTTTTTTCATTTATCCAATTTATTAAAGCTGTTTGAAGAACAATACTTTTCTTAGTCACTCATTCAGATGTTTTCAACCTCATGGATGTACAATAAAGATAATGCAACAGCACCACATAACAAACCGCCCGGTATGGCAAGCCAGAAAGATCAAAAAGTATTAGAAAAACAAACACAAAAGCAAACCAACAAATGAAACATTGGATATGTCCAAATTCCATTTTGTAGTGATGTCTGAATCTGCAATTCCAAAATTGAATGCCCCAGGCATTTCCCAAAAAGCTCTGCGTAGAACCAGTTTGGATCGATGCTCGTTAGGTTGAGGAATATAGACCACAATGCATTGTGTTTGAACAAAATATTTCAAAAAATTTTATTTAAAAATATTTTTCAATAAACCATCAACGTTTCCTCATCAGAAAATAGTGATTTCATTAATAGTTACTGTAACATTCTTGTATTGATTAGGTTTTCACTTCATGAAATCGTTAACATATTCACCGTGAGCATGATGCTTTAAAAAAATCAATGGCACTAGAATAGATAGTCTTGCTCTAAATAGTCTTTTAGTTGTAATATGAACAAAGTCGCTGACTGTTTAGGAGAACTGAACTGAGTGACTCATCCCCCCCGGTGTTCCAAATGAACCCGTCAGTACCAAGAAGCCAGAACCCCATAGACTTCTATAGAGAAATAAACAGCTGGTACTCAGTCATTCTGTTTGTCAGGATAAACACTCCTGCTCCTTTTTAACATGTTATAGATAATCCTCTTTTTTCATGATATTTTTCTTTATTGCAAGTTATTCAAGTTTTAAACGGACTAACCAGATGCCTCATTGAAAGTATGTGGTCATATGTTGAATGATCCAAACATGTGATTGACAGATTCACCCAAGCTTGTTTGGAGTGGTACAGGTGTGACGTGAAAACAAGCGCATTCCTCATTTGTGAGAGGGATTACCATTAAAAAACACATGACTCAGACCAGTGTGGTCCAATCACTGCTTACTGGCACATGGTGCCAGTGAAATGGCGATTGCATTGACTTCATTTGATTGGAAACAGAAGCAAACCACTTTCCATGGATGACATCACACTCACTCAGTCCAGTGCTCTGAGTGCCTCAGATCGAAGACGCTTGAGTGGACATTAAAGACAAACTTTGGAATGATTACAGTTTTATTTTGAAATTCTGCAAAGATGGATTCATCTGGGACCTCAAAAATCACGAAAAATCCCTTTTTTTCTAACACTGGAACACATCTTCTCCTCTTGTGCTCCAATCACGTCTTCCTCCTCACACAGTCAGCGGGTGATTTTATAAACAGCGTCGCCGACCTGAAGCACCCCGGGCCTCTTCACGGTGTGCAGCTGTCCAAACAGAGGAGACTTCTTGTAGATGTGCTGTTCCTCCGGCTGGCACAAGCGATAGCTGTGGAGGAGTTTGACAGGAGATGTGAGTCGACCATCAAAACATCCTCCCTGCAGGTCAGCACCATCGCTTTCACAGGGGAATCACAGCTTTTAGAGGCAGAGGACTATGCATTACAAAGTCATGAAGAAGAAATGGTCTTCAGACAGGTTTTTAATCAAGCAGATGTGAACAAACCTAACATTTGGAAGAAGCTGTGTGAAAACTAAGCAAGCTTCCAAAAGAAAACGCTCTTACAGCCAACACTTTAGAAGAGCTGAGTCAGCACCTCTGTCACCGTTTCTACACCAAAAACTTGATTTACAAACCAAGCATGAACGTTTATTTCGGAGAGAACACTCATCTGAAAAAAAAAACATGCCTTTTAATGTTTTACAATTATTTGAAGATCATTCAGATGATATGCAGACCGGCTACGTTTGGCAAAGCTTCCAAAACAGAAATACTTTACCAAACTGATGAGTAATGGAGGTGTAACATGCAGCCATGGCTGGCATGAACATATGACCATTTAATGTATGTAAGAACTGGACTGAGTGAGTGCCACATCACCCATAAAAATGGTGTACTTTACAACCAAATGAAGTAAATTCAGTCACCATTTTTTTTTGCAACACGTTGCCATGTTGGAACCAGACATCAGTAATTAGTAATGTATCTAAATTGGTCTAGTCGTCTTTTCTACAGCTACCACTCACGCAAATTAGGAGTGAAACTGTTGCAAGTCCACACTTCTACCACTGAAAAGTGGTAGACAAAAAATCTGTCAAACATTTTGGACGTTGGACACTAGACCACCTACTTTTACTGAGGCGTCTGATTTGTCCGTTTATGACTTCAAAAACTTTCACAACAGATAAAATATCTTGAAACAATTAGGACTATAAAGAACATGTAACAGTTGTTTATTTCTCAATAGAAATCTTTGGCTTCTTGGAGCCAGCGGGCATTTCCCGTTTGGAACGCCAGGAGGGAAGGTCCAGTTCCCACGTACAGTCAATGTGTATGATCTTTAGGGGTCAGCATGGCAATTCAAAGGTCAAAGGTTACCTCTTCAGCGTTTCCAGAGGCTCCTTCCTGTTGATCACACCTGTTTCTGGATCAACTGTGGTAAAGAGGCACCTAGCAGCCATGAAACGCACACAGTCATCTGCTCACATCTGCAAACATTTCACAATGTCATTTGTATTCAGACTGGGGGCTCCAGCTCACCTTCCACATGACATCACCCGCTGCAGCCTCACACTACCAGCCTGGATCTCTTCCCACGAATCCTTAAGAAAGACGAATTCAGAGGCAGAAAAGAGCTGGAATTACTAGAAAGTAGCAAGAACGGAGGGGAAAAATCAAGCAAAACTTTGCCTGTTCAGAGGGGACCTAGTTCTGGTCTCAGTTCTACATTGTTAACCAAAAAGTGAGTCCCAATCTTACAATCTTTTATTCTGTTGTAAAAGCAGTTCCAGTGGTCTTTTAAGTACGATTATGCTAAACGATTAATCTAAAAACCCGTTGATTTCTAGGACATAGTTTCTACAGAGCAGCAGTAGCTCATTAACAATTTACCTCTGAGTCATGAGTGGAACCTTAAGTGTGGAGAAAACCCACCCCACTTCCCGTCATCCATCAGTTTACAACTTCTCCTGCTGGTTAACAGCCCCTCACACCCCCAACTTAACATCAACAGTGCAATAAAAATGGCGAGCAATATTGAAGCAATCCAGTTGTATAGTTTTGATCCAAATGCCAGCTCAGGCGAGGAAAACAAAGACACGCATGGATCTATGTCTGCATCTGAATAGAGCGGAGCTGGGAGTTTGTGGTTCGCAATTTCGTTAGTAACTTCTACATCACACCTACAAGCTTTTTCTAACTGCATTTCTTTTGTCTGTTGCTGGTTCACAATGATTTGAATAAAGAAATACTTAATTTTCTTCATATATCTGTCATCAGAATAAAATAAATAAAGTAACAATAAATGTCTACATTTACCATTGGTCTTCAAGGACATGAATGAATCAGAAAGAACTCTGTTTTTTGTTAGCAACAAACCTCATCGAAGGCCTTGCAGCCGCTGATCACGATGTTTGGGCGGAACTGCTCAGACTTCATCTCCTTCCCCAACCTGCTGTTCAGATCCTGAATAGAGGCCTCAGACAGAAGCATCACAGGCCCATAATCCGGGTACGCCACTACCTGGATGAAGGTTTCAAACACGACAGGCGTGTGACAATCTGCACACAACACAGAGATGACACAGGATATGGTACATCAGCAGCACCTGGCTTTTAGGGAAGAGAGGCTCGCTCTCAGCAGGTCTCCTGGCCTTCAGCTGAGGTTCAAAATGAACCAAGCGAAAGCGTTTCTCTCCCTTTAGAAAGTGCCCAAGCCAGTTGGACGCTGCGTCACCACAGTCCCTGCCCTGAACGTCACTGCCGAACAACCTGCAATAGCAAAAATATTCAAAAGCTCAAGCAGAGGAAGAAAAAAAGGGAAAATCCACTTTATAGCAGTTATACACCAAACCTTCATAGAAAAGTAAGTCCAGGATTATAAAATGAAAACAAAGATCTGATTACGATCAAAGATTTATGTAAATGTGGCAAACCCAATGCAAGCAATCTGCAGAACAAGATTGTTGACCTTGATTGACAAAGTCAACAGCCAATTAAGACACAAATCACAGTGCAGGATAAAAAAAAAGATCGCAAAATTGAACTGAAAGAAAATCAGCGAAAAAGGGAAATATGGCGTCACATCTCTACCATTAACCAAAGGGCGCGTATTTTATAACTGAGCGCGCAGAGCTCTCACCGCGCCCGCTCAGTTTTTTTTTGCGCCCGCTCAGTTTCAGGGGGCGTTTTTGTCACTCAGGGGGCGGTAACCTTTCTGGTTGGCCGAAATTTCTGGTCGAATCCGTGAGGCAACGGGGCGGGGCTTTCATTCCGGGGAGGATAAAACGTGGATTAAAACGTTAAGGAAGGACCAAGAACAAGATAAAAAAGTGCAGCAGGTTTTTTGTGCTTTCAGTTGACTCATGTGTAAATCACTTTATTAGGTAAATATACATGTAGATTTTAATAACCGTCGGTTGGGCAACATTACGGACTTGTGCTTTACACAAAAAAATGAGGAAGGAGAGCACTATGAGAAAACGGGTGGAACCATGATCTTAATGAACTTTAAAAAATACGTCTGACACCCCTGGATAAGATATGACAAGTTCTCCATAATCTATTATTCTCTGAAATGATTATTATTAACTGCAGCTTATGGGCATTCCTCCTCTTTGAGCACCTCGGGAGATGGTGTGTCAGCCCTATTTTTGACGTTTGTTAAGACCATGGTTAACCCATAGTTTTTTCATAGTGGTCTCCTTCCTCACCGGCGTTCCGGCGGCCAGACCGGCGTCAGACCGGCGGCCAGACCGGCGTCAGACCGGCGGCCAGATCATCGTTCTGGCGGCTAGATCGGCGTTTCGGCGGCTAGATTGGCGTTTCATCCGCCGTCTTTTCCCTATTAAAGCAGATTTTAAGAAATGAAAGACCCGCCCCGTTGCTTCGCGGATTCGACCAGAAATTTCAGCCAATCAGATCAACCAGAAAGGTTACCGCCCCCTGAGCGGGCACAAATAAAAACTGAGCGTGCGCGGTGAGATCTCTGCGCGCTCAGTTATAAAATACGCGCCCTTCGATTGATGGCAGAGATGTGACGCCATAGAGAAACTGCAAAAGGTGAATTGTGATATAACACTGTACTGTTCAAGAAATATTCACACATCTACTAAATATTTCACTGTTGAATATTGAACATTTACAGGCACATCTCTTGTGATTTTTGGGTCATTAGATAATAAAATCTAAAATTTTGTGTTTTGGAAAATTTTAATATCTCATCAGACCAACCAAAAGAGGAAGTTGTCAGCACAGGCTTCTGAAAATCATTTTAGTTTCTTTACACTTCTTTAATGGGTAGGGCGGTCACCAACGATTATTTTAAAAGTCGATTAGTCAACGATTATTTTTAACGTGAGATGATGTGCTTTTTCCCCAAAAGATGATAGTGTGGGTACCGACCATGGAGGTTTGCGTCATGTATGGTACCACTAGTGCTCAGTATATCCATTCACAGAAATAGAAATGTACATATATAGTTCATGAATTTCAGTTTCACTTTATGAAATATAAAGTATGGTCCATCTGCCCTATGCTAGAACAAAAAAGTCACAATTGGGTCACAAGTTAAAGGGTTCCTGATCCCTGAACTAAATCATTGTCTAAACTTCCCATAGAAGTAGGAATCAAGAAATAGTTTAATGAACATGGGTTTGATTTTATTTCAATTAGTAAACACTAAAATATTCTACAATATTTGTTCCTTCATTAGTTTGTAAAAGTGACTGTATTTTTTCCATCTGAAGTTCATGAGCTTGTTTGAGAATTTATGTGAACGTTTAAATCTCAGGGAGGGAAGAAAAAAGAACGTTCTAGTTGTGCTTTGCGATCCAAAAAACCGAGAAAGAACAATCCTTGATTATACCAAATTAGTGTGGATGATTTTTTTATTGTTGATTAGTCGAGTATTTACGTAACATAAAAAGTGCGGGAGGCACTCACACCGCATCCGGTCCGGTCCGGTCACCGCGGTCTGGCCTTCGCCCCGCTCCGTATTCTTTTCGTTGACTTCAATTTTTTTCTGGATACCAGAGCACTTTACTGTAAAGTTTGGGCAATTAACGTCATGAACCGGAAACCGTGCAAGCGAATGTGAAGTACATCTGGTACATTTTTCACAATAAAACGCTTTGACATCATATTTAAATGGCAGGTTCTCGTGTGAATCTATGTGAGTTCAGAGGTCCGTGAGAGGAGGGGCTGTCTGTGGCAGGACCGTAAGCAATCTGTAGTCAGTGTGAGTTACCGACAGTAGCCAGAACGCTCTGGCGTCCGCACCGGAGCTGGACCGCATGTGGTGTGAGCCCGGCGTTAGCATGAGTCACTGCTTCAGTGCTTTGTGGCATACAGGCGATCAGCCTGAAGCTCTGCATGCTGCAACAATACCCGTTTGACACCGGAGCTGTCACTGGCTACACATAAATAACACACGCTCTTTGACATATCATCACTCTTGGACTGTTTACACAATCAACATGAATCAGCGGATTCTGATGTGGAGAAAAGCGGCGTTTTAATTTGGCTTTTCAAAGATTATAAAACTCATTACTAATGTAGAGAGTTGCATAACCGCACAAAGTTGCTTTTTGCACAGAATCAGCTGATTTATGTGGATTTTGCGAACTGTAAACACTGGAGCTAAAGCTCTAAGGGTTAAGCTTGGGTAGCTTTGATCGCTGCTTTCAGGTCATTTGTATTGTTGGGTCTGGTTTATCATCCTCCTTATCAAGTTCAGGTCAGACAGGTTTGCTGGTCAATCAAGCACAGTAACACCATGGTCATTGAACCAGCTTTTGGTTTCTGGCAGTGTGGCCAGATGCCAGGTCCTGCAAAAAAATACAGATGGTCAGCAGAGGGCAGCATAAAGAATTTCCTTGTAGCTGTCTGCTATGACTGGACTTGAAAGCAGAAAGTTATTGTGCATCCATGTGGTGTTGGATTGTGATGTTTACTTTTCCGATCATTCAAGCACCACATGAACACAGCATTTCTCGAGGTTTGCATTTTACACGGTACATCAAGTCAACGGTACAATTGGCTTTAAAATGAGAACAAAACTCAAATATCTTCTGTTTAAAATACATATATAGTTAAATGCTTTTGACATCCAACTGTGTTGATGCACTGACGCCTGCCTCAGGTCACTCTGTGTGATGTTGCCTTAAATTCTTAAATGGGTGGTTATGCTAGTTTCTCTTTATTTATTTCTTCTTATTTCTCAAAAATAAGAAATGATGAAAATGGCAATTGAAAGTAAGATGAGAGTTAGAATGGATTTAGATTTTATAGGTGCTGGTGCTGAACCTGTACTTTAAAGGTGGGGTTGGGGGGGGGGGGGGGGGGGGGGGTGTGACCCTATCTATAAACTAATTTGGTTGTGTAATCCTTTTTTTGGTGTTATGAGCATTTGTATTTGACACCAAGTATGAAAAGTGCTTTTCATCAGTATTGACTTGGCACCAAGTGTCAGCACTCATCCCCATGTGAGGGTGGTTCAGGTTTGGACAATGATCCTGCTTTGATAACAGTGAGATCAGGCCTGTGTGTTTAAGGGACACATTATTTGTTTTATTAAACAATAATAATAATAATCATTCCTCTCCACAGTCTCTCCAAACTATCTCTACCTCTGTCCAAACTCTCACTGACCATAACTCTCCATCAAACACCCACATTATGAATGGGGCCTGCAGATTCATGCAGCAGTCAAACCCGCGGCACAATCTGAACCACTCCATGATTCAGCCACGTGGTGCAGCCAGACAGCGAAGCTTCAGACGTCATGATTTTCAGCTCCTCCCCTTGATGCAGAAGTCTCTGCGTAGCGTGGGAAAACTCCCCCTCCCCTTCCCAGCATCGGAACACGCTGTGAAGCGTCAACACAGAGCGTCACATCACTGAGTAAACCTGGGGCTTTACAGCTTTAAAAACATCTTTGATATTATAACAAATAAAGATGAATCTTTCATGGATATTATCTATCATTGGTTTTCTTAAGAACGTAACTCCCGTGATAAATGAGGGACTGCTTTAGGTGAGGATCGTGCTTTTGTAACACTGAGATCCAGCCAGTGATTATTGTTTATGAGACACACTGGTTTATTTTAATTAAAAACAACAGTTTCCCATAAATCTCCTATAAGTCTCACTGTATGGAGTCTGCAGGATTCGTGTCGCTGTACAGACTTGCGGCACAGTCTGAACCACTCCATAAATCAGTCACACAGCACTGCCTGGCAGCAAAACTGCGTACTGAACAACAGACTTGATAAACTGCCAATATCTTTAAAACCTCAATCAAAGATGTCAAAAAGTCTAACAAATATGATGAAAGAACTGGGTTTAGCAGATACATGGCGTTATCTCCACTCACAGGAGAAAGATTTTACTTTTAAGTCACAAGTACATAGAAGTTACTTAAGATTAGATTAGTTTGTAATTTCAAAAAGGGATCTTTATCAGGTTAAAAACTGTATAATTGAACCAATGACCATATCCAACTACAGTCCAGTTACAATGATACTTGATTCTGCAATAGAAGTTAATATGAAATAATGGAGACTTAATGTCTCATTGTTGACTAACATTGAAACAAAAAAGGGAATAAAATCAGCTACAATCGATATTTTTTTTAAAATGATAATGGAATGGTCTCACCTTCTACTTTAGGAGATGCAGGAAAAGCCATAACCAGAGGAAATATATATAATATCTATAGGATGAAGGCTTAAGAAAGAAAGATTTTAGAAACAACTGGAACTTGAAACTAGAAATGAACAACTAGAAAAAACATAAGGAATGTGCCAAACATGACATAATTGATCAACTTGCTGAAATAAGAGCTAAACTAGATAGAAAAGAATTAAATCACCAACAATGAATGAATGGAAAAGTAAACTTAAACAAGTCTACGTTATGGAAAAAATGACTGGCTCTAAATATGAAAATGGAGATTTTGGATCAACAGTGGAGTGAAGTTTTACTTAAATATTTAAGTATATTATATTATATATTTAAATATTCAGAGATGCTGGGCTGACAGTCGGATTTTTTTATGCAGATATATTAATAGAGGTGGTCAGCAGATGAACAAGTTGGAAATATAAGGAAAATTTTTGAGATAATCTAGCACTTTTTCTTTTTTCAGGTTATCATTGTTGTTTATTTGTTTGTTTCTGTTACTTTTATAAATCAATGAAGACGAAGTTGGAATGGAGGGTGCATGGTTGTTTAATGACTTTGTTTTGGGTTGTATGATCCAAAAAAAAAGTTTTTGAAAATAAAAAGTAAAAAAAAATCTGTTTCCCATAAATCTCCTACAAGTCTCACTGTATGGAGCCTGCAGGATTCACGCTGCTGTAAAGACTCGCGGTACAGTGTGAACCCCTCCATGAATCAGTCACACAGCACAGCTCTGGAGATCATCATTTCCAGATCCTTGATGAAGCAAACCTCGATACACGTTCTGCGGAAGCACCTCCTACTCGACACGAGGCCTCGACACAGAACGTCACATCACCAGTGTCTGCATGATTTCCAGATATCCAAGCCCTACTCATGACTCATTACCTTATCCCGGTGTGTCCAACCAATTAGAACATGCCAGAGCATGGTTTGTTGGAAAACATGCAGGAATGTGGCCCTCGAGGCCTGGAGTCGCCCATCCCTGTTCTAGAGCTTAATTCCAGCACAGCAGTTAAACAGCAACAAAAAGAAGAATCGGAGCGACCCAATGTTCAAAGTCCAGTTTCTTCACCACCAGCATGAGCCAGCAGAACAATAAAATGTACCAGGTTCAAATTCCTTTATGAAGACACAAAGTAAATAATTAAAGTTATGGCTGCAAGAGCTGCTGATGACTCAAGCTCTAGTTTTTTTTACACTTATTTATGTTGAGTTTGAAAAAAAAGAGACCAGCTGAGCTTTGAAAGAAGTTTTAAAATGACAGATTCTGCAGTGAAAAGTCAAACTTTAGAAAAAAACAAAATACAGAAAATGTTGTACTTAAAGCATATGTGAAGCAGGGTAATGACACAAACAAAGAAGAACCTGCAGTCCATGACAGGATTGTCCAGCTGATGGATGGGGAATTTCAGCTCCTCCATGTTCGGCCCGTTCAAACTCACTTGGCCTCCTTCACAGGTCAAAGACACCAGAACCAGACGAGGCTCCTGCCGGCCAGTGACCATGTGACCGTCCTCAGTCACTACCATCCAGTGTCTGCAAAGAAGGCAAAATAATATTTTATCACCCATTCAGTTCTCCTCAGCTCCATAGTCGTATAATGTCATATACCTAAAGATAATGTAACAGAGCCACACATAACAAATCATTGTGTATGGAAAGCCAAAAGAAACAAAAAGTATTAGAAAAGCAAACAAAAAAATAAAACATTGACTATATATAAGAAATGAACTGAGTGACTCCTCCCCCCTGGCGTTCCAAACAGTAAGTACCAATCAATGCTTACTGACAATTTCTGGCTTAAACATGACTGCATCCATATCACACTGAATTGACTTAATTTGTTTGGAAGTGATACAGGTGACCCACCTCATTAGTCCAGCCAGAGCAGCCAAGAACTAAGTGGGACAATTTAAAGAAAACAGAAGGTTTGTGAAATGAAGGTCTAGACAGTTCCTTGTAGTTTTAATTACTTCTTTGTTCACAAGTGACTGTTTTGATAGTGGCACTGAAGCTTCAGTAATTGCTGCTCACCTGGATCAGGTGTGTTCAGTCAATCAGAAACTGCGCTGATTCAATCCAGCTAATCAGCATCTACTGAAGCAGGGTTAGCTGCAAAACAGGCAGGATGGTAGCCCTCCAGGAGCAGGGTTGGAGACCCCTGCTGTAGGGTGTCAGCAGCATGATGGGATACACAATGCAGGGATACCCGCTGTCACCCAAAATGATGAATCCTTCAGGTGTTTGATACAAATTGGGCTGTTACGTAGAACCCGTGAATCATGAATTGAATTTGGACACTGAATTTGGTCGCATACAGCCTGCATTTGGATTGAATAAAAAAGCTTCCTGTTAAAATAACAAGCTGCATTTTCTTTTGAGGCCTTTATTCTTATGTGGCAGCCGTTGATGCTCACGACCTTTTGGAAAGCAGCAGATCCAGTGAGCTGCTCAAAACCAGCAGCGACTAATGGCAGTTCATCCACACTGGGGACCAGCATGATGCTGTGCATCAGCTGGAGGATGTGGTCTGCTGTTCTTTGGACAATGTCACTCACAGTGGAGAGTAGCATGTCAAAGGTCCTGGCTAATACATGGTAAGATGTGCCAGACGCCAGCCAGGCAAGGAACACCAGAACCTCAGTCTCTTGTGCCAACACCAGAACGTGAGGAACCTGAAGCTGCTCCACCAGACGTCCTATGGTCCAGCGGGTCGACCGAAAAAAAGAGTCTGGTGTCAGACTGACCATAAACATAGAGGGCCAGAACAGGAACCTTTATGTTGGCAAAGCAGGAGAGACGTGGAAGACCCTGTAAAACGTAACATTAATCATTTTATTTGTGAAATTAGGTTTTATTTTTGGAATGTTTCTGTTTATTATGAAGACTTACATTTATTTTAGAAAGTATTGATGAATGCTGAAAAAACGCATGCTATTTATTCGTTTGGGTTTTTGAATTTTCATATTAATTTTTAAATATGAAAGCAAGTATTTTTGTTTAAAACGAATGTGCTATAAATCTTTTTGTAAATAAAATGATTTCAAACACTTTGTGTTGAAGGCTGATATGGTTTGACTGTAAAGAAAAAAACACAACACTTTATCTGAATTCACAAGAGTGTTTCGGGTAATTATAAAATAGAATAATCAGAATCAAATCATAATCCAATGTTGGAAAAAATGGTTAAACTCTTGCCCAGCAGATGGTGTAACCCTGAGTAATCTGAGACATCTCTACAACTTCTCTGTGCTTCATTTCAGATTGTTTTCAGTTTGATCGAACTAAAAACAGTTGAATTATTGCCAACAGGAACGTGGAAACAGTCATATTGGAAGGTATTTTCAGTGAAGTACAAGAAAGGAGTACAGAAAAAGTGCCACCTCGCACGAGCCTGTAAATGGCTCAGCTGTGCGAAAATGAAAATAAACATTGCGATGGACTAGTTATTTATCAGTTAATTTCTGAGCAACAGTACGTTACTTCACAAATGTATGCAAATTTATTTTTTTTATAAACCAGCGAGGTTGTTTTTAATCATCAGAATACAGTACATTAATTCATTCCAAAAAATGAATGAATGAATGAAAACACAGTACATTCATAAATTGTCTTTGTAACATGTTCACATTTATTAGGTTTTTACTTCGGCAAACCGGTGATGTGAAAATCGGCGTATGAAAGCAGTTCGCCTCCGGACCAGGTGGTGGCGGTAACGCAACCATTCTGTTGTTTGTCAGCTGCCATATAAACAACACCCGAAGAAAAATGGTGACCAAAAAGTAGTGAGCATGGTGACCGAATGGCTTTTAAAATACAGGGAACTATATTGTCCAGCACTATGTAGTATATAGTTTTTTAGTAGTTAGGGGTTAGGGCAGGAATTCGGACACAGCCCCTATGTTCAAATGAAACTTGACCTATGAAGATGTTTTTGATTGGAATAGCTTTGGATTTCAGTAAATATGACCCTAATGCAGCAAATTCAACAAATGAGCATTTTCAGTTCTTTAGAATCTATCAAATGTTGTGGAACTCTGTTGGGTGTGATCATCTGGAACAGAGCATTTGAAGGGTTTTATATGTGAACAAAATACAGTTACACACGTGGACAAAATTGTTGGTACCCCTCAGTTAAAAAAGGAAAAACCCACAATTCTCACTGAAATCACTTGAAACTTACAAAAGTAACAATAAATAAAAAGTTATTGAAAATTAAATAATCAAAATCAGCCATCACTTTTGAATTACTGATTAACATAATTATTTAAAAAAACAAACTAATGAAACAGGCCTGGACAAAAATGATGGTACCCATAACTTCATATTTTGTTGCACAACCTTTTGAGGCAATCACTGCAATAAAGCGATTTCTGTATTTGTCAATGAGCGTTCTGCAGCTGTCAACAGGTATTTTGGCCCACTCCTCATGAGCAAACTGCTCCAGTTGTCTCAGGTTTGATGGGTGTCTTCTCCAAATGGCATGTTTCAGCTCCTTCCACAGATGTTCAATGGGATTCAGATCTGGGCTCATGGAAGGCCACTTTAGAATAGTCCAACGCTTTTCTCTCAGACATTCTTGGCGGTTTTTGGCTGTGTGTTTTGGATCGTTGTCCTGTTGGAAGACCCATGACCTGCGACTGAGACCAAGCTTTCTGACACAAGGCAGCACATTTCTCTCCAGAATGCCTTGATAGTCTACAGATTTCATTGTACCTTGCACACATTCAAGACACCCTGTGCCAGATGCAGCAAAGCAGCCCCAAAACATGACTGAGCCTCCTCCATGTTTCACCGTAGGGACAGTGTTCTTTTCTTCGTATGCTTGGTTTTTGAGTCTATGAACATAGAGTTGATGTGCCTTACCAAAAAGCTCCAGTTTGGTCTCATCTGTCCAAAGGACATTCTCCCAGAAGCTTTGGGGCTTGTCAACATGCATTTTTGTAAATTCCAGTCTGGCTTTTTTAGGATTGTTTTTCAGCAGTGGTGTCCTCCTTGGTCGTCTCCCATGAAGTCCACTTTGGCTCAAACAACGACGAATGGTGCGATCTGACACTGATGTACCTTGGCCTTGGAGTTCACCTTTAATTTCTTTGGAGGTTGTTCTGGGCTCTTTGGATACAATTCCAACGATCCGTCTCTTCAATTTGTCATCAATTTTCCTCTTGTGGCCACGTCCAGAGAGGTTGGCTACTGTCCTGTGGGTCTTGAACTTCTGAATAATATGAGCCACTGTTGTCACAAGAAGTTCAAGCTGTTTAGAGATGGTCTTATAGCCTTTACCTTTAAGATGTTTATCTATCATTTGTTTTCGGATGTCCTGGGACAATTCTCTCCTTGGCTTTCTGTTGTCCATGTTCAGTGTGGTACACACCTTTTCACCAAACAGCAGAGTGACTACTTGTCTCCCTTTAAATAGGCAGACTGACTGATTATGAGTTTGGTAACACCTGTGATGTCAATTAAAGGACACACCTGAGTTAATCATGTCAGTCTGGTCAAATAGTTTTCAATCTTTTATAGAGGTACCATCATTTTTGTCCAGGCCTGTTTCATTAGTTTGTTTTTTTAAATAATTATGTTAATCAGCAATTCAAAAGTGATGGCTGATTTTGATTATTTAATTTTCAATAAATTTTTATTTATTGTTACTTTTGTAAGTTTCAAGTGATTTCAGTGAGAATTGTGGGTTTTTCCTTCTTTAACTCAGGGGTACCAACAATTTTGTCCACGTGTGTATCTATAGGAGGTTTGTTCATTATTATTAATATTTATACTCAATCAACTATATAATAAATCATAGAAACATATGATTTGCATAATAAAACTGTAACTTCTCTATTGTGCTATAGAGCAGGACAGTCGCTGCAGCAAAAAAACGGGCAGGTGTGTCATGGACCCCAAAGCCACAATTAGAGCAAAATTAAAACCCTTTCCACACCTGAGAAACCAGCGTTTGAACCATGGAATGCTCTTCCTGGCAGTTAGAGATGCATGAAGAAACATGCATTTGGAGTATTCTCCATGTGAAACGTGAACTACATCAAGTCCAAATTCCGCACTCGCCTCATTGATGAGAGCTTGTAGTCCTGCATGAAGATGACACTTTAATCTCACATGTGGAGAAGATGTCCAGTGACATCCGAAAACATAATCGTATTTAACCGGTGAGAACACAACCTTACGCATCTGTGAAGTTTGCTTGCAATATGGTGGCATATATATCACTCTATAATAGTGCTGTAAACAAAAGTTATAGGCAGGGGTGAAAAAATGCAGTAAACAAGGAATGTATTAAATATATACCAGTCAATACCAAACACAATCTTGTGAAGTGAAACACAAACAGCTGTTTTGGAAGATTCAAACTGGGTGAGAAACAGCCAAACTCTGAAACCAAGGCGACCTTGTGAAAGTTTGATGGCATTGAAAGAATATGCATAACAACAAGACACTAGGTAGTTCTACCACATCAGTAAGGTCTCTTCCAGACAAAGATAACAAAGCAGACTGTAGTCTCATGCTCAAGACATTTTGAAGAAGCACAAAGAAATGGTGGTCCGCCAAGGAAACTTATGGAGCAATTTTTGTGCCACCACATGTCAAGCAACAGTCACAGTTTTGAGATCAAGATTTTCTAAATTGCAAATAAAATTTAGAGTTTTAGGAATAAAACTTTATCATTTGTATATTTGCTTTCAATTTTTTTTCATTGTTTCAAAAATTATTTGTACATTTGCAACACAAACTTTTTCAGAGGCGTAGTGTCTCATCTCACTTTTGTCTTTACTTTGATTTTGCGTTTGTAAGTTGTAAGCCTGTTCAGTGTTTGAGCCTCAGTAACAGACACCATGTTAGATAAATATGGCGATTTGATTGGACAGAATCTAGACCAATCAGCAGGCTGTTTGGTGGCACAAATACCACAGGAGAGCAACTTAAACAAAAAAATCTAAGATAGGATGCAAGCAAGATGAGATACTATGCACCTGAAAAAAATGTGTTGCAAACTCAAAAATGTTTTTGAAAGCCAAAGAAAAAGGTTTTTAAAGCAAATATTCAATGTTTTAATTTGCAAATTATGAAGCTTTATTCTTAAAACTTTACATTTTGTTTGCAATTTAGAAAATTTTGATCTCAAAACTGACTTTTGCTTGCAATATGGTGGCACAAAAATCACACCATAGAACTTAGTGCAGCCGATGAAAGTCATATTAAGCTTATTGCTTTTTGAAATCAGAATACATGCGGCAGGGCAATCAGTTCTGAACTGGCAAAAACCAGGGAAACACCCATCTACTCTCTGAAGAAGTCTGGCCAAAGGTGTCTGGAAGAGCTGTAGCTAAAAAGCCAAACCTGACTTAAAGCATTTTCACATCTGTCTAGAACACAGGTGTCAAACCCAAGGCCCGTGAGCCACATGCGGCCCATAGCGTAATTAGATCTGGCCCGCCAGAGCAATCCATATCATTACTCTCCATATTATTATTATGGCAACATATCACACTTGCATCATAATGCAATGTAAATAATATTAAGAGGATTGAGAAATTAGTTATCAGGAACTCTAGTTATGTTGTCAGATGCAACATTACAAGGGGGTCATCATTCTCTCTCTCCCTCTCACTCAAGGTGCAGAAAGAAATAAACACAACGGGATACAATAACTAAGAGCAAAACAGAGTAAAACAGCCAGACAAGACAACACACAGACAAAAACTCCACAAACCCCAGTCCGACCAGAAAGACGAAATGAATGGTATCCCACAATTCCTTGTGCTATCAGATCTAACAGAAGACCCAATAACAATGTGTTTATGACCTTCACTAAAAAAGTAACTACAAATCCCATCATGCAGTGTGTCAGCTGCCTTGCCGAAAACCAATGTTGTCAGAAAAGGCAGCTTCCTGCCCATTTGGCCGGTTTAGTTCCTAGATTTGCGGGCAGAAATAGCTTTGGGCTGGTGAAACATACAGTAATGTGGGCGGGCTCGGGTTCGGTAGTTCATTATTGAAACATGTCTCAGCAGGGACGAGTGAAGGTAAGCCAGAGACTCACATGTAAACTATCCTCGCCATCATGAGGTAATAATTATGAAATAAAAATGTGTCCACTGATCTGATCTCTATATGTCATTCATATAAACTTAAATAGCTTTTAATAATTTTTAGCTTCAAAATCGCTGTATTTTGCATGTTTTCTTTACCACAGCGCAGACTGTGAGGTGAAACGGTGCGCAAGCGCAGCATTGATTGTCCCTATAAACAATCCCCAATAAACTGGGTCATCGCATCGTCTGTCTCTAGTTTACCAGCAGTATGCTAATGATGTCATTCTTTATGACCTATTTATACATTGTAGACATTTTTATTACATGTTGCTTTTTCTATTTAATATCTATTTTAAGTTTGTTGTTTCTTTGACGTTTGTATCGGATGTAAAGCTGCAATAGGACAGACAATGATGAAGGCAGCGAAACAGCTGTGATATTTCAGATATGAATACATAAACAGTAGATCATTTGTTTATGAATACATAGAAGTTTTTGGGAGGATTTTTACTGTTGGTGTTGTGCAATATTAGGAAAACACCAAATTTCTTTTGCAGTAATCCCAAGTTAAAAGTTATCTGGTTTAGTTTTTAAAGTTTTATTAACACCTAAACAATTATATTAACAGTAGCAGGTTTTTAAAAAATCAATTCACTCTGATGTGTTTCACAAAGACAGGATCTCAAACACCAAACAGACATGAACTTGATGTTAAAAAACGATGCCAGGAGTCCAGCTCTGATAAAACAACACAAAAAAACCCGGAATAATCTGATTAGTTTTTGCTGAAAGACACACATTCTATTTAAATTTCCAGGCTTTGTTTGTTTTGTTCTGCAGCATGTTTATATTTGTATAGTTTTGACAGGATATATTTCATGGAGAAAAAATCTTTGGGATTTTTTTAAATATAAAATGACATAAAAGTAAAGAAATGTAGGTGTTTTTTTTTCTTTTAACATTTACTTTATTTCTAACTTTTTTAATTTTGACAGAATTTATTTTCTAATAGAGAGCAAAATATTTAAAGGCATAAAAGGTTTGAGTTGATTTATTGTGAAATAATATTCTTGACTGATTTTAGTGATTTGTATGTTTAAACAGCTACATCTTAAAAGTGCTAAAACTTTAGTTTTAGTGTGTTCAAGCAATGTTTATCTTAGGTTGTGTTCTGGATTTTGGCCCCTAGTGCGATTGAGTCTGACACCCCTGCTCTAGAACTTTTGCACTAAACATATAATATTGTACATGTATTATATTAATAAAAAAAAAACATTTATTTTCCCAGAATTTACACTTTTAAGTTTTATAGCTCTGTTAATTATTTTTGTTTGTGGGGAAAATGAACCAAGTTAACTAAATCAAGAAATATTTAAATTCCATAGTTTTTCAGTGCTTTAGGAACTGCAGGTGAGGTCAGGTCCGGTCGGAATACTCAGATGTGTGCCACAGCAGAGGACACAGACAGGTGGGAACTGGACTGCTGGAGCCTGAGCGTTTTAATTTGTCTGACGCAGCCTCTGCGCCCTGAATGCGTCGCCATGCGCGTTAGTCTGCAAAACTCACCGATCCAACATCTCGCCGCTTTTCATACACATGTTCTGACACTCCGCGAGCGCCACAGGCCGCGCCCTGCCGGACTTCAGAGGGTGGATGAAAATCTGCGACACTACGCCCACGCGCACGCTTTTTTCTGTCTTCCGCGTGTATTTGTACACGAGCACGAGTCCCAGGAATGCGGCTCCGGTTCCGAGCAGCAGAGCCGCTCTCCTGTTCTGGGCCAGCGAGCCCGCAGCCAGATCCCGCAGGTCCATGATGTTTGTTAGCAGACTTTTTTTTTTTTTTTATGAAGCCAGAACTTTATTTAAAGAGACAGGAGCACCGTGAGGCGTTCACAAACACACGGAGAACAGCTGCGCCTTATTTAAGCCACTGGGTTAACAAAAACAGGATGAAGTCACTTTCCATCCAAGATTCATTACATTGAATTGAAATTAATTAATTAAAAAAAAAAGAATTTATTTTAATAACAACTGGAATGAAGAAAGGTCAGAAAAAACCGTAAGTTGCAAATCATTTTAACCTGTCACAGTCAATAGAAAAGCCGCTCGTAGGACCTCACGTTAAAAGACACTAATAGATTTATTATTTGTTAGCAGAGCAGAAAGAATCACTAAAACTTTAACTATACAACTGGGCTATCAGACCATAATGCTTTTTTCTTTTCAATGCATCTCACCCAAAAACACTTTCATAATTTTCATAAACCCATCATTCCAAGGAGTATAATTACAAAAAATCCAAACTTAGAAGCAGCCTTACAAAAAACTGAATGGACAGAAATGTCACAAGCCAGGGCTATAGAGGCCTCTAATAATCTGTTCTTCACAAAAAAATAATGAAGTAATGTCAAACTTCACCAAGTGAAAATTAACACAAGAGCTAGGGCAACTCATTAACTTGGCTTAATCACAACTGGAGGAAAATGACGAAGGAGCGAGAAAAACAACTTAATAAATCATTAAAAACTGGTCTCACAACAGGCAGACAAAAATTCACATTATTAAGAAATTAAATAACTCAAAGTCTGCGAAAGGCTAAAGCAAAATATCTTATGGGTACTATTGCTGAAGCAAAGGGGTATTCCAAAAAGATTTGGAAACTTTAAAAAAAAGATTCTTAGCAAAGAAAATAAAGATTCAAACAAGAATATTGAGCTTAAAATGAACAATGTAACGATTACAGATCCAACTGTCCTGGTTGAGGAATTTATCACTTTCTTATTTAACTCAGTCAAAGAAACAACAAAAATGTTTTCACCACCTTTTTCTACTACAAGATCCATTAATCCTCAACAGCCTCGTATTTCTCTTCAAGAAATAACTGAGTTTGAAGTTGCTAGCATTATTGACTTATTAAAAAATGTCAAAGCCGAGGATGTCTATGAGCTGGACACAAATATTCGATTTTGCAAGGATTTTCTACTTTCCCTAAAAACCTTTTTGGTTAAATTGTCATCCATCCATCTTCTACCACTCATCCAGGATTGGTTCACGGGGACAGGAGTCTAAGCAAAGATGCCCAGACTTTCCTCTCCCCAGCCACTTCCTCCAGCTCCTCTGGGTGGATCCCAAGGTGTTCCCAGGCCACCTGATAACATAGTCTCTCCAGCATGTCCTGGACCTTCCCCAAAGCCTCCACCCAGTGGGACATGCCCGTAACACCTCCCTAGGGAGGTGTCCAGGAGGCATCTGGACCAGATGCCCAAGCCACCTCAACAGGCTCCTCTTAAAGTGGAGGAGCCAGTTGGCTCTACTGTGAGCTCCTCCTGGGTGATCTAGCTTCTCATCCTATTTCCAAGTGAGCACCCAGCCACTCTACTGTAGGCTATGGTTTTCCGATTATGCCTAAAGTGCGTGTTCAAGAATCAAGGTCTGGAATGATTTTGAGGTTTTCCACCAAATGGTTTATTCCTAACATGCAAGTGCTAATGAGCTCTGGGTCTTCAAAATGTCCCCATTTGCTACCATCTAAATGGACTTTCTAACACCAGGCACGATGAAGAAGACGCCCTCTGACCCTTGACCCATCAACTTAAACACAATGATTATGTATATGCAAACAGTAGGCTGGATCTCCATCTCCGATTGGTCTTTCGCGCCTCCTTCCTCACTTGTAGTTTCTTGTGGACTCTGTCCCCAGATGAACTGTTTTTTCCCACTGGTCTGTGAATCCCATCCTCCACACGAACTGGTTTGACAACCACACATTCCTGTTGACAAGTCTGTTCGTTTGCAGCAGCTGAAATGCAGCTCTAACAGCAGTTCTCATCAAAGAGCAGCTCAGACATATAAAATCATTTCAACCTCTATGGAATAATCAGAATTACACCGTATGCTATGCAAACTACAAATTCATTCAAACTTTTAATCACTTAAGCATTTCAAATGAATAAAGCAAATCAGATTAAGTTAAGTTTTATTGAACTGGAAACTGCTTCTTTTCTTCACTACTGAGAAAGCTTATTTCGGTCGCTTGTATTCAGGACCTCGTTCTTTCTGTCAAGACCCAGAGCTCATGACCATAGGTGAGTATTGGAGCAAAGATCGTCCGGTAAATTGAGAACTTTGCTTTCTGGCTAAGCTCTCTCTTCACCACAACACACCCGTACAGCAACGCATAACGGTGGACACCCCACTCAGAGAGGGCAAACCACCTTTCTCCAGTCCAGAACCATGGCCTCAGACTTAGCAGTGCTGACCCTCATTCCAGCCGCTTCACACTCGGCTATAAACCGTTCCAATGCATGCTGGAGGTCCTGGTTTGATGAAGGCAACAGGACAACATCATCTGCAAAGAGCAGAGAGGAAATCCTGTGGTTCCCAAACCAGACCCCTCCGGCCCCTGGCTGCGCCTAGAAATTCTGTCCATAAAGACTGAACAGAACCGGTGATAAAGGGCAGCCCTGCCGGAGTCCAACATGCACCAGGAACAGGTCTGACCTGCTGCTGGCTATGCAAATCAGCTCCTGCTTTGGTCATACAGAGACCGGACAACCCTCAGTAAGGCTCAGCGGACACCTTCTCCAAATCCACAAAACACATATGGACAGGATGAGCGAACTCCCACAAACCCTCGAGCATCCTAAAGAAGGTGTGGAGCTGGTCCACAGTTCCAGGACGGGGGCTGCACTGTTGTTCCTGGATCTGAGGTTCAATTAATGGCTAGACACTTTCTAACTCATTTTAGAAATTAGCTAGAAAGTACCACAAAAGGGTCGCACAACAGTGTTGCGGCAGGTTTAAAATGGCTTACATTTACACAGTTATTAGAAAGTGCTGGGAGCTGCATATTATAGATTTCATGACGGTACCCTACGGGCTGGTGGAAATTTGAACACAGGCCACAGTTAGCCCACATACTTGATGATACTTGATGCCTGCTTTGAAGTTACACAAACGTTGAGATTCAGCTTGTCTTACAAGAGGTTTCAGCATCTTCTACGACATGCAGGTAGAAAAACAAAAAGGCCTGGTTTGTCCAAGAACCTTTAATCATCAGCTTTCTTAAAGCTGTATCTGAGCAAACTGCTGAGTTGGAGACCTGAGAGAAAAGATGATACAAATGCTCACAATGCCCTGCACCGTCTTATATAAAGAGTATCAACGGTATGTAAAATTATTCACCATGGTGGCAGAGGCATTGTAATTTGGGCCTCTTTCAATCAATTGATTTGTGAACCACATCCTTTAACGGATTCTAACTTGAAGAAACATTACTGCCATTTTTTGTGTTCTGAGTAAATTGCCTACTTGTCGGCCAATCAGATGGCAGCAACTGATGAGGATGAGTATGAAGCTACACCGCCCTCGGCAATGCAAGTTCAAGTGACCACAGTCATTGAAAAAGTCTATGTAAATGCATGTACATTCACATTTCAGGCTTCCAAGCTCAAAACTCTCACGTTCATGTCGAGCTACGCATATATCCATCACCAACACGTTTAAGCAGGTCAAACTTTGACCAATCGGAAACTCTGATTTGGTAGTGACGTATGGATGGTGATGTAAAAAATCTTCAGAATATACTTATGTGTCCTCTTTAGTCGATAAACATGAAAGTTTAAAATTTGCAGTTGATTTGTTTTGCAGGAATGCCCATTTTTGTGTGCTTGTAGACTTAAATGTGGAAATGTGTTGTTTGAAGGATGTGAGACTTCTGTTTGGAAGAGGAAGCTCAGGTGAAACTGGGTCATGGAAGAAGATGAACAAAAAAACATGTTGGAAAAAAACATGCAGAAAATCCTAAAATACTTTTTAAGATAACTCCTTTTCTGTGAGCATGTGACAGATTTCACTGATTAGTTAAAGGTGGAGGTGTCAAACTGCAGTCCTGGAGAAGGTCCCTGCTGGTTTTTCAGATGTCTCTGCATCACCTGCTGCTAATCACCTGGATCAGGTGTGATTTGCCAGTAGGAAGCTGAAGGGGCGGGGTTAGTTAGAAAACAGGGGGAACAGCGGCCCTGCAGTTCTACACCTTTACTTCAAAGGTCTCTGAAGATAAGTTTTTAATAAAGTGAAGACATTAGTCAGATTATATTTCTTCACTATTTGAGGGAAAGAAAAGACACTAAAAACAAAAATGTGTAAGATCACAAAACGACAAATACACAATCCCCCCTTGGATCTGAAATGATCATTAGACTTTAGAGGAACCACCGTCCCAGTCTTCCTTCAGAAGTGAGCAGCAGCTGACGTAATCTGACATTCACTGTGGAACTATTTTTGTCTCCGACTCAGATGATCAGGTCTGGGGCCAAAGCAGAAAACAGCAGATGCTCCAGCGATGGGGGGTCAGCTCAGGGATTTGTGGAATGGATGCTCCTTCTGCTGCTTTGTGACCACGTCTGAAGGCTGATGGAGACTCGTGGCCTGCATCAGCCTCACGGCGAGTGAGTCTGCATAACGAGATGCTCCCGGTACTGCCAGCTTTGGTACTAACATTTGGCTCATGGATCCGCCTGTAAATGCCTTTTTTAAATCCAGAACAAGAACTCCTGTTCATCACTGAAACAGTCAGTGGTTCCCCACAGCTGTTTCTGGTTCTATGATGGTCTCAGAGTCAGTATCAGAATCTGGTGCATCTGCTGTTTTGGATTTTCCAGAAAAAAAGATGGAACAAAAACATTCAGAATCCCGGATTTAATCTAGTGTGATCCATTGATTCTGACATTTTTTATTGTCTCTACACAAAACAAAGAATAACTTAGTCCATCCAAGTGTGGATTTCACGGAAATAAAGAATATGGACTCATAACCTCTGACATCAACCAGATATGCTGAACAACCAAAATAAATGAAGATTAATTTAGAAAAATCTGTTGTTTTAGTTTTTTAATGTGTGCAGATTTAGGGGTGTGTTTTTTTTTCTTTTGATTGGTAAGTTGGGACCTGAAAACCCTTTGAAGAACTTAACTCCTGAAAAGTTGTCATGAATAGAGAATAACACAAAACACATCAGAAAGCTCTTTAAAATCAGGCTGTACATGTGTTTATTTTATGTTTAATAGTGAACCTTTGCCATGACCTTTCCCTTTGCCATAGAAAAATATTCACCCTGCATCCTGCCTTGGGTGTCAAACTCCACGCCTTGAGAGCCAGTGTACTACATGTTTTCCAACCAACCTGCCATTGAAGCTCGTTACTGACTAAACACACATGATCCAGGTAATCAGCAGCAAATTCAACAGGATTTCTGGAAAACCTGCAGGAGGGCGGCCCTTGAGAACTTGAGTTTGACACGCCTGCTCCAAGGACCTTTGGAGGAATTGCAGTATTTTGTACATCCAGGTTGAAACCATTGACTGTAACAACCCTGTTTCTTGTAAACTACTGGCCTGCTTGTTTTGCTGCTAAATCCCTGTTTTAGTAATTACTGATCCCCTGGATCGGGTGTGTTCACTCAATCAGAGACTTGGATCTCTCAATCCAGCTAATCAACAATTACTTAAGTGGGGTTAGCTCCAAAACAGTGAGTTTGACATCACATATTGAAAATGGTTCACTTACAGCACCAATGAAATGAATTTAGTCACTATTAAATAAGCCGTGATTAGTCCAAGTTGGTCAGAGTCTTGTTTCTATGGCAGTCACTCTTGCCAATCAGGAGTGAGCTTGTTGGAAGCACCCCACCCCATCCCCACCCACCACCACCACTTGATAGTGGGCTACATGAAATCTGTCAATCAAACATTTTAAACCTTTGACATGAGACCACATGGTTTCATTGAGGCATCTGATTGGTCAGTTTATAACTAGAAATTACATTAGCAAGAAAGTTAAAAGCGGGTTATTCTGACCTACAGAATGACTGACTGAGTAACAGCTGTTTATTTCTCTATAGAAATAATGGATTCTTGGGAAGTACTTCCTGCTTGGAGTTTCAGGGGGATAATATAGAATTTAAAAACACCAAACTGTGCTGGTGCACCTAAAATAAAGTGTTTGCACCTTCAGATAAAGAACCTAAAAACATGGAAACTTAAACAGTCATTTTTGCATTAAAATAAAATTCAGAAACAGAAAAGAGGTTGTATTTTTCATCCTCAGAAAAGAGGAGATATACTGTAGATTGTAGTCCATGGGGGCATTTAAAAGCTCACAAACATCCCAAGTATGAATACAATTATGAGAATGATGGTTTATTACGTCTTTGATATGATATGAAGCTGTTTGGTAAAAAGGGTTCTTTTTGATGAAGGAGAAAACAACTATGATGACTTTTCATAAGCATAAAAACCAACATCTATTTTAGGCCTTGCTTCTCTCTGTTGCATTTAAAAGGTTGGATCTGGAAAACTGCACACTGGCTGAATAGCTGCAGGACCCTTTGTCTCGTGACCACTCTGCTGTGGGCTGTCCGGAACTGGACTTCTGTCAGAGGTCCTCGGGGATAACCATCTGGACCGTTTGAGTCTCCAGCAGGTTTCTCAGGCTGCCTGTGGTGGTAACCAGCATGAAGATGCTGACATTCATAATTACTGAAGGCGGTTGGGTTTTTACAGGTAAAAAAACTGCATTGAATGAAAGCTTTGTTGGAGAATCAGTGACCGAGGCATTAAATGACGCAACAGAGAAGTGCAGAACCTCCTTTATTGGACTCTTTATCCAAATCAAACATCATCTGACATCATCAATAAAGATGAGAAGAGTTCAGGTCTTTTTGCTTCTTATTTTATGAACTCCTCTTTTACATAAATTGTTGCAGAACTGCAGGTGAAGCTGTTACTCCACCTGATTCCAGGAGCTACAGTGCAAACCAGATCAATGCATTTGGGGGTTTCATGGCAGCTGGTTGTGAACCTGCAACTGTACACCATTAGGTTGTGGTTTCTGCAGACTCAGGAGCTTTTTGCTGCAGATGAATCAACACCATGGAGGAGCTTGTTGGTTTTGATGCAGAAGCTGTTGGTGTAGGTCCGGCTTGGTTCTGGCTGCTTCTGCCACCTAATTGTTCAGCTGTAAAATGAGTCAATGAGTAGGTGGTCCTCTGCATGAATCTGACTTAAAAACCAGCAGACTGGCTGTAGGAGTTGCAGCTCATGAGGTCAAAATTTTGTGCTGGAAATGAACAGATAAGCTCTGAGGAAACACATGAAGGAGTGTTCCTTTGCCACCATACCCACAGCCTACTGTGATGTTATTGCTTATGAATGACAACTGACCTCTCTTCCTGAACTAAACACCACCTGCTCCAAACTGTTCCTAAAAAAGCTTAGACCTGCTGCTGATCCAAGAAAAAGTGCCCGTGCATGCGCACGTCTGTGTTGAAGCACCAGCTCTGAACACAACAGAGTATTTAGCATGTCCCTCTCTGAGGGGGAAAGCGGAGTGAGCGGGTGGCGATCCCGCTGAGGCCTCCGTGAGAGCATGTGCTCCAAACGTCACACCAGAACCAGCCTATCAGGACTGGAAGCATGGAGAAGTGGGTCGCCTGGTTCTGTCCAGAGGGAAGCAAGCAGAAAAAGAGTTTTGATTTGTGCCAAAATATCAAATCAGGGCTGTTCTGAATGGCTTGAAGGGAAGTTTATGAAAAACTAATCAGACGGTCA
This sequence comes from Oryzias celebensis, assembly GCA_014656515.1. Lineage (NCBI taxonomy): Eukaryota > Metazoa > Chordata > Actinopteri > Beloniformes > Adrianichthyidae > Oryzias > Oryzias celebensis. The sequence goes on along the minus strand of BNCR01000005.1, from coordinate 31,460,612 downwards.
TTAAGACATAAGAGAAGTCATCGTGCTTTTGTATCTGCATCAGGGTCCCTCTGTCTTCCACACCAGCATGGATCCTGTTTTAGACACTGTTGTTGAGGAACGTCCAGCATGAACAAAAACAGCATTTCTGTTGTTGGTTCTCCTGCTGAGAAAATCACCAACCAAAGTGCAGAACCAAAACTGTTTTATCTCAACCTTGCATTAACATTTCACATAGTCTGAAGGCAGTCTTTATTACCTTTGACCTCTTCGTGACAGACCCATGGCTTCATCTAAAACCAGAATATCCTGGGTTTATTCCAGGATCTCTTACCTGGTTCTTAAAGCTTTTAACAACTTGTAACAGGTTCTGCAAAGTTTGGGGTTTAACAGTTCCTGGGATTAGAGCTAAAACTTTTTGTTTTTTTTGTCTCCTCCTTGAATCAGACGCCCTTATAGAACCTGAAAACGAGATGAAGACCAGAGGACACAAAGAAGTGAGGACATGAAAACAAAAGCATACATGGACGTGAAGAGCCGGAGACACAAGGATGCAAAAACATAAAAACATGACACCTCAGTACGGTGGCCCTGAAGTGCAAATCACATCAACGAATCTTTCAACAACAATTTAAAAAGCAAACAAATAAAAACATTATATTTTAAAAACCAAAGCACAATTCAAAAAAAAAAAAAAATTAATAAATAAAAGAAGAAATAAAAATGAAAAGTTTCAGAAAACAAAAGTGATTTCAAGAAATCACAATGAAATGTTAAAAATCAAAACACATCAAGAAACTGGAAAAAGTAAGTATTATGGGATCTCATTGATTTCTTAATGACATTTGATTTTTGACATTTGAGTTTTCTGAAATATGTCTTCAATGTCTGCACACTAATAAAACTGTATGATTAGTACGGAACAGAGGCAGTATGGCTCAATAACTTCCCAATAAAATGAAGAACAAACATCACAATCCAATAAGTGATGACCTGTAGTATCTACCGTTCCCCATTTCTTTTTCTGTTTCATGTTTTATCATTTTATTTTGATTCCTAAAAATTACTTTTGTTTTTCCAAAACATTTCGTTTTTATTCTGTTCCATTTTTTAAAATTGTCGTTTAACTATAACCAGAAGACCTGAGGATGCGAAGATATGAGAGCATGAAGACAGAAGTACACAAGGACATGCCGGAGAAATTAGAAACATTAGGACCAGAAGACAAGAACGTGAATTTAAAAGACACATTGACATGAAGACAAGAGGACAGGAGTGTCTGAAGACATGAACAGGAGATCAAACTTTGCTGCAGTCAGTATGTCTGAAATCAGAGGATTACCTACAGTGATACGCTACAGTGATAAACACCAAAGATCTCGCAGATTTTCTCCACACATCCAGAGATCATGTCCAGATTTGTTAAAAAAGCTGAAGATGTTTCCTCTAAACAAATTGAATCTCTTTTAAGCATAGTTGAGTCAAGTTTCACTCTAAATCTTAGCCTAAAATGATGCAAAGGAACTGGTGCTATAAGCATTGGAGAAGCTAGTTGCTAGATTCTCTCCAGCAGTAAACCTCCTTACTTTTGAACTGAGGGGAGAAACCCAGAGCAGCTGGCTGAAATGCACAGTTGTTGCTGCAGACAGGAACCCTGTGAAGGTGTTTCCATTGCACCTTTTTGTCTCGTTCTGTCTTTGTATGTAAATGACAGGGGCAGCAAGATTTGGCATTGACTGTAAATGAACACTGGACTGAGTGAGTGTGACACCATTCATAGAAAAAGTCATCCTTCCAGCTCCAACAAAATAAAGGTGATTCAGTCACAATTTTTTTCCGTCACCATGTGATACAGACTCAGACCATGTTGGAGCTGGATGATCAGTCAGCAATGATTGGTAAGAATCTGTCTGAGTTAACCTTTCTATGCCAACCACTATCACCAATCAGGAGTGAGCTTGTTGAAAGTCCCCACCCCTAACACTTGAAAGCTGACTTTCGGACCACTTACTTTTATTGACTTGAACTACTGAAAAAATGTAGTAAAGAAATGAGGATTATCAATAACATGTTTAAAAAAAACTATCAGAACAAGAATTTTTGTTCTGACGAATAGAATGACTGAGTAAAAGCTGTTTATTTCTCTATAGAAGTCCAGGGGATTTTGGCTTCTTGGAACCAGCAAGTACTTCCTGTTTGGAACGTGAGAGCGGAGGGTTCACTAACTCCAGTTCTCATATACAGTCAATAGGGTTTGGACTGACCTGCAGTCATCTGCACATATGCCAACTGCACCTGAGCAGATGGCACCTGGTGCTTTGTGACACCTTAGGACGCCTTAAAAAAATCACTCCTATATTAAACACAAAACATAATTTTCCTGTGCCACCCCAGCACAGTGCCGTGCACACATGTGACTCCAAGCACCCGGAGCTGGGAGCAGGAAAACACTGCAGGCCGCTCCATCTTACACTGAAGTGTGGAGGTAAGGGATCGTAGCACCACAAACATCAGTACTGTCTTTACTCCAACCCCCAAAGGGAAGATCCACTGAGCTGCTCTTCTGCAAAGCTACACGGAGCTGCGTCTCCTGAACACTCTGAACGGAGACAAAAGCTGCAGGCCTGTGGTGATGGAGCGTATGCTGGTGCACTGACGTGGACTGCAGACGCAGCCTGTGGATCCAGGCTCCACAGGCTGAGGGCTGGTTGTCTGCAGGTAAGCATCTGAGAACGCCAGCTCTTGAGGGTACGCAGCGGAGCCCTGCAGCTTCTCCGTGCTCCTGTACCACAAACAGGAGCAAATAGTTTGGAAATGCACCACCTCGGTGTAAGCACCTTTGGAATCTTTTGCCCTTGAGGCTTGGTCTGCTACAGGTGTGGAGGAAGCCGAGATGGGAAGGAGATAAGCCACCTCCCCTCTGGGCTTGCTGACGGACACCAAAGCCTTCTCCCTGGCGTCCCGCCTCTCGTCCTCTGCGTTCATGGTCAGGAAGCGAAGCACAACCAGGTTCAGGAAGGCTCCAATCACCGTCAGGCCCATGAGGATGTAGATGAAGCAGAAAGCCACGTAGCGAGGGTCATTTTGCAGGGCGTCGTCCCTCTGGAGCGCCACATAATCTCCAAAGCCAATGGTGGTGAGCGTGATGAAGCAGTAGTAGAAGGCGTGGAGGAAGCTCCATCCCTCGCAGTAAGAGAAGGCCGCGGCGCCCACACACAGTGTGCTCAGGCAGGAGAAGAAGCCCACCGTCACCATGTTGGCCATGGACACCTGGGTCTGCTGCAGCCCCAGCCCCTTCTTGCTTTGGTGCAGCAGGTACCTGACCAAGGTGTTGATGCGCTCTCCCAGGCTCTGGAACATGACCAGGGTGAGCGGGATCCCCAGGAGGGCGTAGAACATGCAGAACACCTTCCCCGAGTCTGTGCTGGGCGCCGCGTGGCCGTAACCTGCGGGGGAGGGGGAGGGGGGAAGGGGAGACAGCACCACCTGTGACTAAAGCATCCACACCAAAAGCAACAATCTTCTCACCTCAAATATTTATTTAATGAGCAGCTGCTCTGTTCAAACCCACCAGCCTCTCCCACGCAAAAAGCGTTTATTTTTAACTGAAGCGTTCTTTAAGGGATCTGAATGCATCACTGCCCAAATGGGGGGGGGACCGAAGCATGTGCTGCGTGGGACAGTTTGCACTTCCACGAGCTGCACATGCTCTGCTCGTAGAAACACGTCTATTTATGCTTTGTTTCTGTGTGTGGGGAGTTCAATGACATTCAACATGGTTCTTCTTCCATCAGACAGGGATAAAAAACAGGAAGCTAACATCTCAAGGTAGATTTTTACTCTTAAGACCCCCCCCTCAAAAAAAATGCATGTTTAGTTGGGATGTAAAAGATACGTCTCCAAAAATCGATCAAGCACTGGGAGTAACAGTTGAAAACCACAAATACAAACAAGATTATTTTGGTAAAAAGGTATCAAATCGATCAGGAAGTAAAGAATCCGTTTCTGTCAAACTTGGTCAGTTTCTCTTTCTGTTGTGTTTCTACTGTCTTTGTGATGTAAACAAAGAGACGTTCAATGATAAGCTTGCTTCTACCAAGTCAGGTCAATTCCAATTGGCTGAAGGTGAACCACAGTGATGGGTTTGTGTTGTGTTCACTAAACATGTGATAACACTCTTTATTGAGCACTTCAAACAATACCTGAATGAAATAATATGACACACTTTCATTTAACCACAAAGAACAAAACTGTCTAAAAGACCCAAAATTCAGGTTTTTGTGTTTTTTAGGTTCTCTAAACTTGTTTTTTTTTTGTTCTTGTGTCATTCTTTTTGGATGATGGAGGACATTTATTAAGAAATAAAATAATTTCTGAGTATTTCTTTATTTAATTGTTGTGAATCAGAAGCAGGTAATAAAATGTCATTGAAAAAAGCTTGCAGTTGTTAATTTAAAAACTACAATGTTAGTCACAAGCTCCCTGCTCTGCTCCATTCTGATGCATGTATTGAATAATGTGAAAGGAAAAAACATGAAACTCTAGTGTTCAGTTTAATGAAACTCATTTTTCTAATATTACATAAAGATTTATGGCTGCGTCTGTAAACAATAAACAAACATCAGCTGTAGAGACAGCTTACTGAAACTTTGAGCTCTCTCTTTAAATTGTTAATAATAAAGGATATTAAAAAGTGAGTCTTCATCTAAGATCATGAATGAGGACAGCTTTCAGTCAGTCTGGATCTTCAAGGCTGAGACTAATAAAAGCAAACAAGAGCATAAAACTGAAGCTGAGTCCTATAGTGGAAACAATACTTCATGTCTGTCTTCCTGTAGTCATCCTTTAAAACTCTTGGCGTCTTGTTTAAACGGAGAATAGACCCTTTCCCCCAACAGAGTTGATAACAAAGCGTATTTTGATCTGTTATTGGGACTTTAACTGATCAGAGGGAGGTGTGTGTATGGGGAGGGGTCCTCACCTATGGTCGTGATCACAGTGATGGCGAAGTAGAAGGACCCTGCGAACTTCCACTGGACTCCGGCTTTGTGAGGTTTGAGCTGCAGGACCACGAGCTCCAGCTCCTCGAAGTTGGCTGTGGTCAGGTTGTACCTGCGCAGAAGTTCGTACTTTCTCGCCTCCAGCTTCCTGCGGTGACTTCTCTCCTGTTTGGACTCCAGAGTCTCGAAGACAGCCGCGCCGACCACCAGGTAGGTGAGGATGCTGACGATGAGGGCGAGAGTCCGGGCGTTCTGCCTCTTCATGGTGAGGAGCTGCGGCGGTGCGCGCGCTTTCCCGACGGATCCAGATCCAACTTGTGGAGAAGGAGCTGTTCTTTCAGCACCTCCCCCACGCCACAGTTGGACTGCTGGAGACTATTCGGACTCATTTGTCACCGATTTATATTTAGATTGCGCAGAAAAAGACGTGCAGGGCAATCCCACATCTGAAGTGAAGCTCCAGTCTTTCTTGGTGTGTTCACTAAAGACTGCTCCGATAGACTGCTGTTGTGTGGAAACCTGGTGGCCTCTGTAATAAGCAAACGGTGTGGAGATATAGCTCTGTCTCTGAGCCCTACTGACTGACACTCAGTTTTCTGCTTATGAGAGCTTTGATAAATATGCTAAAGAATCTGCGATATTTTGGTTTTATTTGACTTCATTTTCCAGCGAAAATAATTGTTTAGATATGATCAAATAATTGCAAACATTGTCTTGTATCTGGACATGACACTAAGAAAAAAGAAAACGTTTTCTCCTTGAATTAATAATTCATTGCTACAATTCCACAATTAGCATTTTATTTGCGTTTTGTGCGCAATAATTATTTTTATGTGGCAAATTAGCACTTGGTAAATTAGCATTTGCTAAATACTAATTTGTGGCCACAAACAACAATTCGTGCGCTCAAAATAGCAGTTTGAACATTGCATGTTAGTGACTTTATTTTTTTTGTGTAGGCTACAACATGCAGATTTGTGCCCACAAAGTACCACCAATGCTAATATGTGATTTTACGACTGTGTGCACAAATTTGTGGCCATAAATAAAAATGTGTGTTCACAAATTACCAGTTTGTGCATTTCTAATTCTCTGCATCCTCTGGGGTGCAGGACTTCACTCCTGTGTGAACAAAATGCTCAAAATACTAAATTGTGGCTGCAAAAGTCTACATTGTGTGCATAGAATGCTCATTTGTTCAAACAAAATGCTAATTTGTTGCCACAAATGATTAATTTGAGGTAACAATTTGTTGTTTTGGTCTGAATGGCGTGACCAAGACTTTGTTGTCTTGAATTCTCTTTATTTTAAATCTTAATCTTAAGTCAAAAATAGTTGTATGGTGGTGTAGTGGTTGGTGCTCTTTCCCCACAGTATGAATCCCAGCTGGAATATTTCTAAATGCAGTTTGTCCTTTACACACTCATTACATTTACTCGAGTAAATAACGGTAATGGTAAGTGTCCATTCAAATGTAATGGAGTAAAGAGTACAAGTATTCAATCAAAAATGTAGTCAAGCGGATAGCATAGGTTGCTTACCTTTTGATACATCACAAAGTAGTCAAGAAAAAAAAACTGAAGTAAAGTAACAAAGTCCATTTACTCAAGTACTGCACACCACTGGTAAACTGATTGGAAAATGGGGCAGAATTAAACTGCTCCAACAGTCCCAACTACAACACAAAGGTGAATTTCTCAAAAAGTCCTGCTGCTCTGCAAAAACTATGGCCTAGAAAAGGACACTGCTTTTTTGGTTTAGTCTAAAAATAGCAAAATAAAAATTAAAGACCACTGAGAATGCTTTTACAATAGTTCAAAAGATGATCAGAGTGGGACTTAAATTAGTGTCTCAACATTGTGTGTTTGAGTTGTCCCTGCAGCAGACACCTTCACCCAACAGTAGCTGGGTTAGCTCTGGGAGCCCTGAAAGGGATTCAGCAGGTTCAGAATCCATCCATCCATTCTGGATAGTCTCTCTCCACTTCATCTGAGTCAGCTTCTTTCAGCCTCCAGGTACAGCAGCTGCTCTGCAAAACGGATCTTGTTAACAATCCCTACATCAAACTCCTCATTTGGTTTTCTGTCCTTTCAGTTTGCCTTGGTCAGAGACGGGAATGATTTACAAAAAACACTCAGATGGACACTTTTTAAGCATTTGTTAAAAGGTATTTTAAAAGGTATTTTAAACCAGCAAGCTCTGACACAAAAGATCCTCACAGGAACACCGGGGCTGTGCTGGCAAGAGAGAGGAATGGGCGGACTCTGGTGTTTCTATGTTTTTAAGATGATAAAACCCTGTCTTAATGATATTTTTAAAATGTTGGATAAGTCAGAGTCAAAAAGTACGCCCAAGTTTCTCACACAGTGAGAAACTTTAAAATTCTGCACCTTTGGTAAAATCCTCTCTCTCTTGTAAGGGTTTTTATTAGAACTAGACAGACCCCTAACCCTTTGCGTTCCAAACAGGAAGTACTTGATGGTTCTAAGAAGCCAAAATCCCATAGACTTCTATTGAGAAATAAACAGCTGTTGCTCAGTCATTCTATTGGTCAGAATAACCAATCTTGCCCTGAAAGTTTTTTCTAGCATGTTCTTGATAATCCTCATTTTTGATATATTTTTATTTTTGTCGTTCAACTTATTCTAGTTATAAACTGACCAATCCGATGCCTCAATAAAAGTATGTGATCTCACGTCAGACTTTTGAGGATGTCACCTTGCTACAAGCTCACTTCTGATTGGCTAGAATGGTTGCCATTGGAACTCAGACTGGCTCAGAAGAATCCCTGCTTACTGATGACGTCTGACTCCAGCAGATTCCAAATTGCAAAAAAAGGATTGACTTCATGTTGTTGGAACCAGAAGTAAACCATTTTCTTTGGGTGACGTTACACTCAGTCAGTCCAGTTCACTTTACAGTTAATGTTCTCAAAAAAAATTGAAGTTAAGAAAAGTTTTTTTCTCAGGTGAGCCCTAAATTAGACGTGTTCATGTTTCATCATCTGATTACCTTAACTAAGAGACATTCCACAGAAACCGTTTTTAGTCTATAGATTTATTTTGTTATACATCTGTGCTCTTCTTTCAGAGGTCATCACTGTCTTTAATAAATGTTTATTCGACATCAGCATCAGAGTTGATGTAAATAAGAATTCAAAGACAGCAAAGATCCTCATTAGTGACCGGACAGTTTTATTAAACATGAATCTGACTGACTCATTGAAGTTAGAATTTGATTGTTTACAGTAATTGCTTGAGACATGCCCCCATCCCAATTCCAGCTATTTTCAAACATTAGAAACACAGAAACAACCATCCTCCTGTGGTGCACAAGGACATTCCTCATGTAATCATTACTTTAGCTAAAATCACAGTCAGCAGGACCGTAAATGAGGTTGTGGCAGGTCTTCTGGGGCTTCTAAAGGGCTTCGAACTCATCAATCCTCTGCTTGGTGTTGCCCATGCGGATCTGGCGGAGGGTCTTGTACTTGTCTCGACCAGCTCTGACGTTCTCAGCGTGAAGGATGTCGTTCAGGGTCTTCTTGTTATCGTCCCGGGCACCTGCCAGGTCTGAGCTCAGTGCCTGTTGACGGTCAGAAAGAATTCAGAACAAAAAGCCAGACCTTTAACCTCTCATCTTCTCAGAATGTGATTCTGAGGAGCGCAAGTTCAGGAGCAGAGGAGGACATCATAGCTGGAGGTGTGGCCTCACCATCAGCTGCTGCTGAAGGCGCTGGTTCTTCTCTGCCTCGGTGAGCCGCTCCTCCTCGCTGTGGTGGTTGTCCACACCCTGCGTCTGGAGCTCGGCACTGTAGGTGCTGTTCTCCTCGCTGTGCTCGCTCTCATTGTCTGAGGAGGAGGAGGAGGAGGAGGAGGAGGGGGAGGGGGAAGGAGCAGGGGGTGCCGAGTTGGCAGTGGTCATCACGTTGTGGAGCTCCTCCTTTGTCTTCATTAGATTCTCCTCCACCTCCACGGCCTACAAGGAGAGTAGAAAAGGATAGCTTCAATATTGCTCGCCATTTTTGTTGCACCACTACTGTTAGGTTGGGGATGTGAGGGGCTGTATGCTAGAGGGAAACAGTATGAATGTAGAGCTCTCAGTTATGAGTGATGGCGTGGTGAGGGTTGCTCTGTGCCAACAGCCCCTATGGAGCACATTTCAAATGAACTTTTGGAGAAACTACGTCCTAGAAAATGACACAGGTTTCTTGGATTTTGGCTAAAAATGTCAAAATTCTAATTAAAAGACCACTAGGAACCCTTTGAAAATAGATCAAAAGATGATCGGAATAAGAGTTTAAGAAAAGCATTGTTGGTAAACAGAGAAAGAACTTCTGAAGCTTCCTCAGAGGCTTTAATATTTTGAACACTTTGAATACGTTGCTCATTTCACACAGTGTGAAAGCTGTTTTGGAAACCAAACCTGTTTTTTCTCCTTTTCACTCCTTAAGGCCTGGCTAGATAAAGATAATGTTTTTTTTATCTTGCTGAGCATCACTAGGGCATCGCAGAGAAGAACACACCTACCTCAGAGGTGACACCTTTCATTTGAAGGCGTGGCCTCTGACATCTGCTCACCTTGCTGTGCCATGTCTCCGCCTCCTCCTCCTTCATCCTCTTGTCCTCCTCCAGCAGTGCGATCTTGGCGGTGTACTCCGCCAGCTCTGCAGCCTGCAGAAGAACACAAACTGTTGAATATTGGTTTTACGGCAGACCCGGAATAATCCAAAGCAAGCTGCAGATGAACCGTTAGTGTCAAAAGAATTCTGCAATCAAACTCTGAGGAACTTCAAAATAAAATATTATAACGTTTATTATAAAACGGACTCTGGTGTTTTTATACAATTTATTATAAAATAAAAACCTACAGTATGTACAATCTTACCAGCTGCTCCTGGCTCTTCTGCTGGTCCTCGGCTTGCTTGGCCAGTTCCTCCTTGGCAATTATGGCCTCCATCCTCTCTGCCTCCAGCCGGGCTGCCTCCTGCTCCACCCTCCTCCTCTCTTCCTCCAGCCTCTTGGCTCGCTCCAACTGCTCCTGAAGTTCTGCAAAAGCAGAGATTCAGGGTGAGAGCTCAAGCACTTTCCTCTGAGATCTTCCACCTGATGTTCACTTGGATCTGTGAAAGCTCCATAAGAACAACATGTAGAAGCTCCACAGAGAGAAGTTGGGTTTTAATCATTTGGACTCAAAAAGCAATTGAACGACAATAAATAAATAAATAAGAACATTATGAAGTACTGATAAAAAACTTCCAAAAAAACTCATTAACAAATTAAAGGCTGAACAAAATGATGATAAAAACATCTAAGTGAAGGAAAGCCCTTATTGGAGCAGCAGGGCTTCACTAACTCATGACCTTGGTCTCTCCTCTGACCCTCCCATAAGTCCAGAGCGCCCTCACCTCTCTCTGCTCTTTTGGTGGTCTCCTCAAACTGGGACAGTCTCATCATCAGCTCCTGCTTCTCCTGCTCCATCTGCTGCCTCTCCCTCTCCATGGCCTCCCTCTTCCTCTTCTCGCTCTCCAGCTGATCCCTGCAGATCAGGAGGAAACTCTGTAGATCAGGACTGAAACAACCCCCCACCCCCAGGTAAAAACAAGGTGGCACTGACAGACTCCTCCCACATCAGACATCATTTATTTTCCTGTAAGAAGTTCTCACCGGGTTTAAACTTGAAATAAATCAGTTTTACTTCAAGAAATATCAATAATTTGTTTGTAAAACCAAAATATGACAAGTTTTCCACCCATCTCCATTATTATGAGAACATGTGGCTGTGATGTGAACACAGCAGAAAACAAACCACACACAGGATTGCTGAGTCAGAGGACGTAAGGGGGAGGGGGGGTCCACCTTAATTTAACAACCGTCAATACTTAATGAGCCAATGAGCCTCAATTTCACTGATTTGCATTTAAATGTTGTAATTATGAGAAGTGTAAAGGAACTATTGATTTTTTAAATACATAAAACATGAACTTAAAAGAAAATTTTCCTTTTTTATTCTAAACATGAAATTGTTAACTTTTGACAACGGTTTGCATGATTTCCTTTCAAAATAAGACATTCTGTGCCACACCTCAATGCAGAAAATGTCGGTCATGTCATGTCAGCAGTGATTTAAAAAATTAAACACAGTTTAACTTATTGTTTGAGGTACATCTCAGCTAGAAATGCGTACATTTAACAAACTAAAATTGAATCACAGCTAATTAAAGGACCCTAACCGTATTTTTAGATCATGACTTAAAATCCTTGAATTTCTTCAAAAATAGAAAATTGTGAACACCAGTTGTGCTGTTTGACCTCAAGTTGGCTTTTTGTGGTACAAGAGTCAGTTAAAATGTTGTCGCATGATTTTGATCAAGTATGAAGTCACACCGCTTGAAGGATTGTTGGAGCATTCTGGGTATTGTAGTCAGGAGCCTTTCGGAGTGATAAGAACTGTTCTTCAACTGTTTGTGAATGAGTTGAATGAAGTTTGAATTTTCTGACTGTTAAGTTTCGCTTCATATGTCTTGAAATCCCCCAAAATGTTACTTTTTTAAAATGAAAAACTTTTTTTTCTTTAACTAGAGAGTCACAATGGGGGGTAAAAGAATCTTAAGTGGCTCCGGAGCCTCAGGTTGCAAATCCCTGATCAAAACTGTCAGTAAAAAAAAAAGAAAAACACATTTTCCCACTTTTTCCACAAAAAATCTTATCAACTTTCCAGAATATTAATTTCATGAATGTGTTATTCTTCTGCCTGATTTGGGCACGTTAGCATTTTTATTTTAATTAACTTGAGCTCCAAATTACTGTAAATAAAACTAAAGCTGGGGAGCTGGATGTTTAATGAAAACTATAAACTTAAGTCAATATTTGCCAAATCTCAGTCTAATAAGCTACCCATCCAGATGCTGCAATAGAAACATTATGAGCCTTTTCTTAAGTAAAATAAAAAATTTCCACTTGGTAAAGGTTACTCAGAGATTTTGCATCTGATAATAATCTATAGCCCATCAGCTTCGTCATATTTCAGAGTGTGATCCTCATGAAGCACCATCACTCTTCAAACAACAGAGTTTATCAGGGGAGCTAATTTGACAGTCAAACCTCTCCAGCTTCTTCTGCAGCCTCTCTTCTTTGGCCTGAGCCTTCATCTGCTGGACCTCGATGCTGTCAGGCTTGCGGCGGCGCATGTACAGATCATGGTTGCCCATGCACAGCTGCAAGATATTCTTGTTGATGTGCAGACGTGGAGCATAAAATACAAAGTCCTAAGAGAAGTAAAAAGCGGTGAGACCACTGATGTTTTTGATTAAAACCTGAGTAGTTTTCAACATCTCCAGTTTTCATGGAACCTCACAAATTGCAGAAAACACTCACTGGAGCCTTCTTATCTAGTGGCTTGATGACAAACTTCTTATCACTAAAGGAAATATTTCGGGTTTCGCTCCAGGGAAAGCCAATCTTTGGGGTGAGTCTGGACGAATGAACAAAGACAAGGAAGATCAGACAAAACTGAAAAGCTGAAGCAGAAGGTCGAGGTCCAGGTCGCAGCAGAGGGGTCCGTGACCAGCATTTTGTTCACCTAGAGTCTGAACAAACACACGTCAGTGAAAAAACTATGATTGCTGGCACACATCACTTCATAAAGATTACTAAAACACAAAGATTTCATCCAAGAAATGTTTGAAACTTGAACACTGGTGTTGACTCCTTCCAGAACGTTCTAACAGCCACTCTGCATGGAATAATGTGTTTTCTCTTTATAATAAAGTGAACAAAGGTTGATTATTATAATAGTATGTAATGTTTCCTTAAACAAAACACAGAAGCAGCTTTAATTCCAACTGTTTTTTCATTCTAATCATGATTTTAATGTTTGTCTACCAACATTTTTTGTGTAAATGGTTCAATGGCCTTTGACCTGTGACTTCAAAACCAGGAAAAGAACATAACGTGGATCGATGGGTCCCTTTTATTAACATGAGGATTTTAACTCTTATACTTTTGATTTTTTTATCCATAAGAAGAAGAACTTTGTGAGGTTTGATAATCAGACGTGTTTGAGTGACAAGGTCAGAACGTTTGTAATCTCAGGTTCTCAACCTCAGATAGGAAGAACCTCAGAACATTAAAACTTCAGAAATTCAGAATCACAAGACCTGGGAAACAGGAAACCTCAGGAGCACTGAACCTCAGACCCACAGAACCGTAGAGCCTTAGAACCACAGAACCTCAGAAGCACAGAACCTTAAAGTCACAGAACATCAGGGGGACACAACCTCAGAACCATGTGTCCTTTGACCCTTAAAACCACAGAATCTCAAAAGCACGTAACCCTAAAATCGCAGAACCTCAGAAGCGCTAAACCTTAGACCCATAGAACCTCAGAAGCACTAAACCTTAGACCCACAGAACTGTAGAGCCTTAGAACCACAGAACATCAGGAGCACAGAACCTTAAAGTCACAGAACGTCAGGGGGACACAACCTGTGAACCATGTGTCCTTTGACACTTAAAACCACAGAATCTCAAAAGCACTAAACCTTAGACCCATGTACGCACAAAACTGTGGAGCCTTAGAACCGCAGAATCTCAAAAGCACAGAATCTTAAAATCACATAACTTCCACGGAACAAAACCTCATATCCACGTAAGCACAGAACCTTACACTGTAGGAACCACTGAACCTTAAAATCACAGAACTTCAGAGGGACAAAATCTCAGAAGCACAGAACCACAGAGCCTTAGAACCACAGATACTCAAAAGCACATACCCGTCCAACCACAGGGCCTCAGAAGCACAGAACCTTAAAATCACAGAACCTCAGAAGCACTAAACCTCAGATCCATGTAAGCAGAGAACCTTGTTATGGTCTTAAAACATAGCTTACAAAGCAGGGACAGTGCGGTCAGGTGAGGCAGAGTCAGCATTTTCACCTGCCATCATGAGATGAATAGAATACAGTGGGACTGAAGTTTTAGTACCTCAGGTAAAATGTTATATTATTGAGCATAAAAAACCAAAGGAAAGATTGAAAAATCTTCTAAAGGCATCAGTTTACAGATGAGACATTCTTTTAATATGTAAAAACAAGGTTTTATTTCCATCATTTACCCTTTCAAAACACTAGAAAGCCAAATAATGGTGTGTGCAAAAGTTTGGGCAGCCTGCAGAGTTAATACTGCCCCCCTTGGCAGGTATCACAGCTTGTAAACATTTTTTGTTTGCAGCAAAGAGTCTGAATTCTTGTTTGAGGAATCTTCATCCCTTCTTTTTTCCAAAAGTCTTCCGGTTCTTTCAGATTTCTGGGATGTCTGTTCCTCACGGCTCTTTTCAGGTCTATCCATAGATTTTCAATGATGTTGAGGTCATGTGATTGATAAACCTTCAGTTTCTGTCTCTTACTGTAAGACATCATGGATTTGGAGGTGTGTTTAGGATCATTATCCAGTTGTAGAAGTCATCCTCTCTTCAACTGCAACTTTTTCACTGATGGCATCAAGTTAGTGTCCAAAATTTGCTGAATTTTGTGGAATTCATTCTTCCTTTTACTCAACTTTAATTTTGTGTTGAGGACGTAGAAGAGGTTTTCCTCTGATGACTCTTCCATGAAGACCATATTTGTACAAGTATCTGTTGACAGTAGAACAGCACAACTCCAGAGTCTGCAGGTCTTTCTGGAAGGATCCTGCAGTCAAACGTGGGTTTGGACTTGATTTTCTCACAATCCTGCGAGCTGCTCTGTCTGAGATTTCTTAATGACATTCTGAACAGAGGATAATAGCATCTGAAAAGGCTTTACTATCTTCTTCTAGCTTCTCCTGCTTTGTGAGCATCAACTATTTTCCGTTTTATTGTTCTGGACAACTGCTGGAAGAACCCATGATGCTGATTGTTGGGGTGAGGTCACATGACTCAGATTATTTACAATCTTTGAGATTAAAATCACCTGGTCTTTGCAAACAATGATAATGAACAATCCATGACACTGTCAGGTCTGAGCTTTTCCAAAGAGGACGATGCATGCTACGTTCTGCAGAGTGACCAAACTTTTGTACACATCATTATTTTAAACCAAAAAAACTTTAGAACATCCAAACCACTGCATCTCAGAACCATAAAACTGTAAAACAACAAAAAACCTGATCATAATCAAAAATTCACAAGCTTAATAAACCACAAGACATAAGAAACACAGACTACTGTAACCATAGAACAAAAGAACCTGAGATCTTTGGAAGTGTAGAAAAACAGAAATAGAGACTTTCAGGACGTTTGAAATCCAAACCAAACATTTGATTAAGAGTCAAATTGTGTGAAGGAGATCTTTCTAGAAGGGTGGGTTCTGCTGAGCTGAACTCCTGAAACACTTTAGAAAAATGGATGAAAATGTTTGCAAATGTAGTGGGTCATTAAAGCCAGAGTAATCTGATTACTCTCTTTGTCACAGCTCATGCAGCAGTTGACAGAGTAACAGAACCTCACCGGTCCTCCTTTCCGTAGATGTTGATTCCCAGAGAGTCCACCCCCAGCCACAGCTCTGTGCCCTTCTTGTTCTTTATGTCAAAGTAGTTAACGCCGTACATCTCCAGGTCCTGAGCGATCTTCAGATACTCCATCATCGCCTCCTCCCTGTTGAATTCACACAAGACCAAACACCTTCACTCCTGGAAATGAATCTGATGACAATCTGTAATTCTGAACAGCATCTCAGCATGAAATCCTAACGTGACTCATTTCTTAAAGCATCAAACAGTCCCAACACTTATTTGAAAACATCTTGATCTGTTAACATGTGAGAAAGCAGCAGGTGAAGGATGAAAGAAGAGCAGCCGGTCTGCTGTGAAGCAGCACAGAGCGTCACTCACTTCAGCACAGATCTGTGCTCCTCATGCCAGACCTGAATCCTCTCTTCCCACTGCTCCTTGGACAGCTTGTGTTGTTCCAGCACTCTAGGAGAACAGACAAGCTGTCAGAAACTCCCAAACTCTCCATCACATCTGACCTGCCTACAATGCAAAAACTCTGAATCTCACCAAGATTTCTGCTCTAATTCTTAAACAGATTCATCACCAACAGTTGTCATCGAATTTTCTTATCATGGAGAAACGTTCTCCGATTGGTTTCCTCTTTTAATTATTTTAATCTTTTACTTATAAATGATCTTTGTGCTGAAAATTCTTCAGTCAGACCAGAACAGAGTTTAGAAAGGGTTTCAAAAACCACAGAAGTGAGAAACACT
Source organism: Oryzias celebensis (assembly GCA_014656515.1). Taxonomy (NCBI): domain Eukaryota; kingdom Metazoa; phylum Chordata; class Actinopteri; order Beloniformes; family Adrianichthyidae; genus Oryzias; species Oryzias celebensis. Next base: position 31,444,391 of record BNCR01000005.1, on the reverse strand, counting down.
AAAAGATCAAGCAGGAATCTGTTTAAGGAGCTGAACATTTGAGGACAAGAATGGTTGAAGCATCTGCAAGTGATCATAGGTGCTAAAAAACATCCAAAAAAGGATAAGATACTGAATGTTCTTTGGATGTCAAACAATAAACTCCATTTGACTAAAAATTAGACAAACATTTTGCATAAGAGTTTAAGTCCCACTCCGATTATCTTTTGATCTATTGTAAAATTGTTTCCAGTGGTCTTTTAATTATGATCATGCCGTTAAAGCCAAAAGAAAAAAAGATGTTTTCTAGAATAAAGTTTCTGCAGAGAGGAGTAGGAGTTCGTAAGAAATTCACCTCTAAGCTGTGGGTGGGACTGTTGGCATGAAGCAACCCTGCCACCCTTTCCCTCCCCATGCCGGGAACTCTGTTTACATGCTAGCATGCATCACCCTCACACCTCAAACCAAACATTAGCAGTGCTACAAAAACGGTGAGCAGCATTGGAGCTATGCAGCCACACAGTTTAGAGCCAGATTCCAGCTCAGATGAAGAAAACAAAGATATAGCTGGATCTGTTTTTCTGCAAGTGGATGCACCAGAATGAAGCAAAGCAGGGAGCTTAAGGCCCGCTCAGACTATTTTCTACATCCCGCATTTTTTTTTTCAAATCTAAATATTTTTTTCTGCTCCTGATTTACAACAATGTGAAAAAAGAAAATACTCAGAAATGCTATTTTAAGCTTATTCCTCTTTAAATATGTCCTCCATCATGAGAAAAATGTCACGTTAAAAACACCAAAAATCAGAGTGAGTATTTAAATGCTTATTGCAGGAGGAATGGACATCTCACATTCCAAAGAAGGCAGGGTTTAAAGCAGTTTCACCTTTTTGGCAGCAGGCGATCATTGGACAGGTAACCTGAGCGGTGCACCTCCTTGTTGTAGTCTCCGTACTTTGCCTGGACAGCATAGGAGGCCAGCAACACCACTGACTCTGGAGGACAGTAGATTTCCTCTGATAGGATGGCCTCCTTCACCTGCAGAAAGAAGAGCTTCCTGGTAATGTCCTGGATCAGCTCTTCTGCCACATCCTCGGGGTAGAACTTGACCCGGAGCTTGAACTGAAGGGGGGTCTCCTTCTTCACTTCTTGCATCATCACCTACAACGACAAGAATGAAAGAATCAGTAAATGTAAGACCAATATGAAAGCAACAGTGGAGAAACTTTACTTGATCAGTAGGTTTCAAACACCTTCATAGACATTAAAGTTCCACTCCGATCATCTTTTGATTTATTGTAAAATTGCTCCCAGTTGTCTTTTAACTATATTTATGCTGTTTTAGCCTAAATCAATAAACCTGTCTTGTTTTATAGGACATAGCTTCTGTAGAGCAGCAGGAGTTCATTAAAAAAAAGAAATCTGAGTTGGCATGAAGCAACCCCGCCCCTCTTCGAAGCATGGAGCTTGTGGCCCACCCAGCGTATTTTCTATGTCACAAATTCATTTTCAAACAGCTTTTTTGTCTGCTCCTGATTCACAACAATTTGAATAAATAAAATACTCCTAAAAGCAATTTTGAGCTTAATTTTATTTGTATATGTCCTCCAGCATGAGAGAAATGCAATAAGAACGTGTTAAAAAGACTAAAAACACAATTTTTATCAGTGTGTCCTTAATAAATCAAACTATTTTTATCAGTCAGAGGCAGAATTCCAGCAAAGCTGATAGCAATGTCAGGTAAAACTGCAGACGTCCAAGAAAGGAGCCCTGAGGAACTCCACCTTATGAAGATTCCAGGTCACCATGGCAATAGCAAGCTTTTTTTTTTTAATACAACGGCAGAACAAGTTCAGCAATAGCATGTGTGCAAGCTAAAAACAACTTCCCAAACATGTAAAAAAGCTTCAAAATGTGATGGTGCTGAAGTTTGCAACTGATTGGCTCACCAGGATCGATTAAATCAGAGTCTGAATCTACTACAGAGCAAAGATCATTCAATTGTTTAAAAAGAGAACAAACCTTCTTATCAGGGTTCAGCCATGACACCATTCCTCTGATGTCAGAAAACTGCATACCGAAGTACCACATCTCCCGCAGGCCGATTGTCCGAGCCACCTGCAGACACACGCAAAGGAAAATGATGACATCACTGTGGGCAAAACCCGCACCTGTCAAAATGAAGGGTGCCAAAATCTCTAATGGGGATCAAATACATACTTTAAAACCCACTAACAAAACCAAAACAGGTGTCAGGGATAGCCAAAAGGAAATGCTAGAATTATTATAGAACGGTCACAGGACCTGATGCTTGGCGGCTATTTTGTGGCAAAATGTGAAATTCTTGATTTTCACATTTTTCCACAAATTAGGAAAAAACTGGCACATATGCCAGCAGTCCACAACCACTACCTGCTGAAGGTTTGTTGACCTTTGACCTTGGGAGGAAGTCGCCATCTTAACCTTTACCAAAAAAAAAAAGGATACTCAAGTTTGTTTTAAGTATACTTTTTAAAAACTAAAATCAATGTAGTTTACTTTTTTAGATTACTTTACTATTTTTGAGGTACTTATCAGAGATAAACTTCCAAATTCATGTTTACAAGTTCATAAATTCACATTAAGTATGCTTGAATTATACTTAGATATATACTACAAGTCTAAATTTCCCAGGGATGAATGTGCAAGATGTAACAAAGATCAGAAGAAAAAAATGTTAAAGCAACAGCCACAAGCAAGCAGCAGCATTAAAAGAGTAGCAGATGCATTTTTGGGATATTTCCAGTACATTAAAAAAGTATTTTTAGACACTAATCAGTAGAAAATTGTTACTTGCAAGCTAAAAGCAAACCTTAACACAAGGGTGTCACAGCCATCGCACAGGCGGCCAAAATCCCAAAAAAAAACCTTAGCTTACAAGCCAAACTGAATAAATATTAATTAAACACACTAAAACTAGATTTTTAAAACTTTTAAACTTTTAAAACCTAACTTTGTTTTACATAAATATAAATAAAACAGACAAGAATATTATCCCAGAATTAATTAACATAAATCTTAAATTACTGTGAATAATTTTCTTCTGCATGAAAATATATTCTGTAAAAATTATGCAATAAATAAAATAAACATTAAACAAAAAACACTAAAATTTCTTTTTTTTATGTCATTTTATATGGTAAAAAAGAGTGTTCTCTCCATATATAATATCTCACGCTGCAGCAAAAAAACAAAAAAAGCTTAATAATATAAAAACAAATGGAATCATTCAGTTTTTTCTGTTCTTGTGTCATTTTTATCAGAGCCTTTTAGCATGAAGTTGGTTCAATGTTGGGTGGGTTTGGTCCTGTGTGTCTCTTTGTGAAACGTATCAGAGTGATTCGATTTTTAAAACCCTGTTATTGTGCATATAACGTTTAAGCATTAATAAAACATCCATTCACCCATTTTCTAAACTCATTTGGTCCTTTTTGAGGTAAAAATCCTCTCAAAACTTCTATACATTCATAAATAAACGATCAACAGCATATTTATTAATATTCATCTGTTTTACTGCCTGCATCACTGTCTGTCGTTTTAGTGCAGCTTTATGTCAGATGACACAGAAGAAGCAAAACGTAAAATAGATAGTACATGGAAAATACATGTAATATAAATATCTATAATGCATAAGAAGGACATTATTAGCATACACTGAGTAAACTAAAGGCATGTGATATTAGGGATTGCACAATCGAGGCTGCGCTCCGTGCGTTCCTTCATCTAGCAGCCTGCGCCGCCAAGCCTCTGTCTTATGGTATAAGATCCCAGCTCATGTAAGAAAGGCTGACACCGTTTCTACATTCAAAGTCAGGCTTAAAACATTCCTCTTTGGACAGGATTACTGCCAGGCTAGCTAGCAATCAGAGAATATCTAACTTACTGCTTCCCTACCTCACCTACTGTTATGAAGTTTGGGGGAATACTTATAATTTTCATTACATCCATTATAGTTTTATAAACCAGGCCATGGCGGCCTATTCCCTCTGTTTAATGGGTTTACACAGGCTTAGATTAGATTAATAAAATATTTATATTGACATTCTAAAATAGTAGATTTTCTATTATTATTATTGTTATTACCATCCACTATTTATGCCATATTACATGTAACTTACCATTAACATGTTTGAATTAAATTTCAGTACCAATTAGTTGCTTGCTGTCTACTTGAAGTTAGAAGCTGGGGAAAGTATGGTCCACTGGGGTTCTGTCCTCTATTACTTCTCTCCTTTATTCTTTTTCGTTTACCCAGTATTATATTTTATTTAGTTCATCATGCCTCTGTTTGGTGCAGTGTGATTCATATGTTGTCCCTCTTTCCCACTCCCATCCAAGCGGATCGTCTGTGCTCCTGTATTTGGCTGTGGTCCTCGTCTCGCTCCCCCAGCTGCCCCACAGTTTCATCTGAATGAAGCCCATCTGCTACACTATTCATACATGCAGTTGGATATTTAAACATGCAGCTATTATTTAAGCATGTAGTTGTAGGTAGTTAAGCGAATTATTCTTTAACATTTCTTGCACATTACTTGTCTGGGAGAGGATCCCTCCTCCATGTGGAGGTTTCTAATTTTTTTTCACCCCAAGATAGAGCTTTTTTTTAAGAGTTTTTCTTCACCGAGAAGGAGGGTCTAAGGGCAGGGATGTCAGTTTAGCTTAGTCTGTTTAGTTTAGTTTAGCAACCAGCTATTGTTTATATTTTTATGACCGACTTTATGTTCTTTGCATAAATGCTGGGGTCTCAAAGGGATCTTTGAGACGACTACAGTTGTAATTTTAGGATATATAAATAACTTTGTATTGAATTGAATGGAAGTTTGTGCCTTCAAGGTATTTTTGCTGCTATTTGGGCTTAAAATGAAATTTTAGAAATAGATGAGGTGCTGAACGAAAACATCTGTCTGCACAGACTACAGACTACAGAAGGGTTATACCTGTATTATAATAAAGTACATTTACTGGAGTACAGAAGGAGGAACTCTCAGTTTGTTTACAAGAAGTTGAATTCTGTTATGATCTACAGACAGAAGTGATTTCCTCAAAAGTTGGATCAACAGACCTGGTCAAACAGCTGCTTCCCTGTGGTGGTGGGGTGGATGGAGAACTCCAGTTCTGCGTCCATGGTGATGACGCGAACGTTGACCTGTAGCCAGGAAAAGAAGGAGAAGGTGACTGCATTTGGAAAAACCCCAGACGTCCCAAATCCTTCTCCTGAATTTGTTTGTTGTTTTCATCTTGAAAAACAAACAATAAAACAAAGCGACTGAAGAAGGCTTTAACATAGGGTTGTGAAGCAGATTACTCATCAACCATAATGGCTTACTATCTCCTTCGACTTTGGACTTGGACTGAACATCTGCAGATACAAACGTGAAAATAGAAACTTCTTGACAAGTTAAGTGCAGGGTTTCGCCATTAAGATAAACCCTTTTGATAAGCGGAGTGACTCATATGAGCACGGGCATGCCTATTGATGGACTCAAACTCCACAAGAAAGTCTCCACCCTCCCTAATTTACATGAGATGTAAGACAGAGGGACTGGTTTAATGAAAATCTGTCTTTGCCAGTACTTGTTCCATTGCTTGATTGTTGTCTCCTCTTACAAGTCTAACTTCAGGGTGAGTCTGTACGGAAGTGAAATGCTATCAAAAGTTGCATCACTGCAAAAGGCTCTTCTGTTGGGGTCAAATAAAAAAAATCTTTAAATCAGCGATCACTAAATGGATCTTCACTTACAGGATTTAACATGGATCCATGAATTCCTTTAAAGCTCATTCTTTTTTTTCTTTTTTTTTTTGGGGGGGGGGCGGGGGGTCTGCTTTTCTGTCAATTTCAATGTCAAGATTTCTAATTTAATCAACAAAAGTCCCACATTTCATCAGATCAAATTCCATTTGTGTGATAATTGTATTGCTAAACCAAATTAATGCAGTCTAAAAACTCAGATTTGGTGGATTAAAATAACCTGGAATCAGGAATTTGGCAGATTACCTTCCATTTGAACCTTTAGGAGTCATGTTCTGTAAAATCTTCACCATCAGACATCCTGCTGAGGCGTGCCTATGGAGAAACCCCCCCTGCTAGAGTAGTAATCTCTTTATCATCGTCACTGTACTGGTCTACTGAACCCTGAAATCCTGAAAGGCTCTGGAGGAGTCCCACCTTCAGAGCCTCAAACTGAAAAAAAACGTCTTGGGAGTTTTCTCTGGTGGATTTGATCTCAGACCACTGTGGTAAACCTGACCCCCCACCACCAACACCATCTTCCACATACACAGAAGTGGTGGCCTAACTGCAGCAACAGCCTGCTTTCCTCTATTGCCGCTATAGGAACCTTAGCTTAGGATATCTGAGGGTTACACTCCTGCTCTAGTAAGAGCAAGTTTAGCTGCCCTTCATTCTAAACACTGACCCCCTCCCGCCAAGACTCTCCCCCAGTTCACAGAGGACCTGCTGGAAGCTTCGAAGAAAGTTTCCAGTCAGGAATGTGTGCAGTGCGGGTCAAACTCTACTTCTGGTTAATAAATAAATGGCAAGAAGGACAGCGGCCTCTTGGAAACCTCACCAGCCCCCCAGGGAAGAAAATCGCCAAAATCAAAGTAACAGACTTAAAACATAGATCATCCAGACTCCCTTCAACTGAGGCGTTTTGTTCACGTCAACACAGATTACGAAAACCCCCACAGCGCTGTGAACACACCACCCTCCAAAGCAGGAAGGAGTGTTTCAATACGGCCTCCTACCATCTTGGGCATCCTGGCTGTGGTTCGCGGGCGAGCTCCAGCAGAAGAAGTGTGTCGTCAGGCAGAGCCAGGCTGCAGTGGTGGCTCCCTGCGGCACCTCAAGCTGATAAAGACCACTTGCTGTAGCTGCAGCTTCAGGGGCAGGGCTGCTGTCCTTTGAACTCTGTGGCGAGCGGCCGTGGTCACGGGGGAGGATCTACTCTGGCGCTATCCTGCAGGTCTGCCTAGGTGTGAGCACCAGCAGGACAAGACGCACAGCTCCACCCAAAGCCCGTCACCTGTCACAGCATGATGACCTTTGATCAGAGAACATGGGGCTTTGCGCGACCGGATGTTGGTTATTTTAGTTGGTGAGACTGGAACACTGCAAAGAAGACTTACTGTGTGGAGGAATACAAGTTCCTTTAGTCAGAATCTGGGAAATCTAAGAACTGACTTCCAATGAACGGATCTACTGTGGAAGGCCAGGAGAGAGCTGCAGTCACTGTTCAGCCTCACAGCCGTACCTTCTCTCAAAACAATTAAGTGATAAGCAAACCTCCAGGAGTTAATCAGCAACTTTTCTTAATTCACTTTTATTCCCCTTCGTTTGTCCCTTCAGATGATCTGTGTATGGTGGATTAAAACTGAAACAACCCTCCCCTACTTCCTGTCATCTGTTTACACTCTCTCCTGCTAGCTTCCAACCCCTCACACCCCCAAGCTAACATTCCTTGTACAAAAAAAATGGCGAGCAATATTGGAGTGATCCAGCCGTACAGTTTTGAGCTAGATTCCAGCTCTGATGAGGAAAACAAAGATGTACACGGACCTATTTGTTTGCAAGTGGATGCATCAGAAGGGAGCAGAGCAGGGAGTTTGTGGCCCGCCCAGAGTATTTTCTTTGCAACTAATACCATCTCTTTGAAACTGCATTTTTGTGTGTGTTCCTGATTCACAATTTGAAAAAAGAAATACTTGGAAATGCAATTTTGAGCTTAAATTCCTTATTTATGTCCTTCATTATCAGAAAAAATGACACAAGAACATGACAAGACACAACACCCAAAACATGATTTTCAACGAAGTGGGTCTTTTATTTATATAAACTCTTAGAAGAAACTCGATGTGAAAACCATAAGAGTGTAGATGTTTATTTATTCTTTTCAGGGGACTACATTTCTTGTAATCTGTAATAAAGTGCCTCATTTTCAAGCATCAACATTAGGGTTCTTAACAAAGAACATTAGAAACCCATGGAATTTATATTAAAACAATACAGTTATGAAAAAAACAGGTTCTCCACCTCAAACCGAACCTTGAAGGCTTTAGATCAGGTCTGTAGGTGTGTGGAAAAACAATCCACCTTAATTCAGGAATGTAAAACCATTAGAACTCATCTTTGATCTGAAACTGAGGCTGCTCCTCTGGTTTGAAGTCTGGATTGGGGCTTCCATCAGCGCTGAGGATCCGGGATGCAGTGTACCCCACGATGGGATACTTTGCTTTGTATGTGCCCTCAAAAATGTCCTGCAGGGACTGCAGCTGCTCCTCTGTGAGGCCAGTCTGCAAGAAACAGAAACGTCATGTTTACCGCTTGTGGAGTAAACATCTTACAGAACTACTGTACGCTAATAAAGCCAGTCCAGTCATTATGAAGCACTGTGTTCTATTCTCTAGGACGCCTTTCTCTGAAGGGGGAGTCTGATCTGCTGCATCACTGATCAGCTACTTGTCATCTGAAAAGCAGTTTGAAAAGTATCCTCTTTTAATGGTTTATACATGTTTTGATGGTTTTGGGCTTTCTCATTTAACTACTACGATCTTCTTTTAAAGTATGAACCCTCGCAAACACTGAGGCTTTCTGCCACTATGGTCCTCCCTTGTGGAACAGCCTGCCGGAGAGCCTCAGACACTGTAGAGGCTTTTAAGAAGAGACTCAAGACGCACCTTTTTAATTTAGTTGATTTTAGTTGATTTTATCTGCTTATTTATTCTATTAGTTTATATATATTTTATTTTATGTATTTCATTTTTGTATGCATTTAATGAAGACTTTACCTTTAATTTAATGCATGTTTATGAGGACTTTACCTTTGACCTTTCCACTGCCGTATCTGTGAAATGGTCTATAAGGAGGCTTTGACATATTTGTAGCCCAAGGACAGAATCAAGTCTGTAACATCCTGGCTGTGGAGCAGACACTTTCCCCAGGGTCATGAGGGTATAGAAGTTATCAGCAGTGAGCCTTAGTGTCATGTGACTGAAGGACTGTGGACAAGAGGAAGACCAAAGGGGTTTTATATGAGCAGACGAAGCGTCCGCCTCCCGGATAGAGGAGGCGGAGTTTCTATCTGTGTGCGGATGAAGAACTACAGCTCGGGAGCAGAAGCAAACGTAAAAGCTGGAGCTTTGACTTTAAAAAGGTGAAGGAGGTTGGATGTGACTCCATGAACACCCACCACCCACTCACCCCACAGAGAAAGCAGGCTCAAGCCGGGGTCTGCCAAACATCCTCGCTACAGTCAAACTTCTGCGATGGTTTGGAGGAGAGGCGTAATGATAAGAACAGGCGTGGTGCGCTCATGTGACTCAGCACTGCACACGTGAATCTGGGTTTCACACCTTCGGGGTGTTTTGCAACAACGTGTCAGGTGTTGTCTCTACCTGGGTCTGAGCAGAGCTGCAGGGGTGAGGGACAGCCTTGATAACTTACAGTATCTGAGGTCAGATCTTCCAGATTGAGGGACATCTTGGCCACTGCCCTGGTGGAGTCTTTGCCTGTTAGAATGTTATATGGAGCGTTTTTGCCATAAAATTCTGCAAAAGCGGAAATACACAAAAAACACACTAAATTAAAAAAAAACATTATATTTTGTTTTTTCTGTAATTAATGGCAATAAAACTGAATTCCTCACTTTTTCCCTTGGTGACATCAAACACCACCCCCTTCACTGCCATGTAAATAGGGCGGTGCTCCTGAGACAGACAAACAAGGGAAAACGGTTACCACACATGCGCAGAGCGGGCTGACTTCAGCGCCTCCCGCTCACCTCGCTGCCGTCATATTTGCGGAGCTCCTCCTCGGTGAACAAACGCACGGGACGCGCTTCTTCTTCTTCTCTCCTGGTTTGAACTTTTTCAGCCGAGGCCACCGACAGGAGGAAAAGAAGGAGACCAACTCGCACGGTCGCCATATCAGCGCCTGCGCCGAATCTACGCCTCATGATCATGCGGAAACTCCGCAAACACTCCTGGCGCTGCCGGAGCTGCGTTCAAGTGCACTTGGAACATTCATGGACGACTTCCCGAAAATAAATAAATATATAACCAAAAATCGGTTAGGCTAATAATTTAATACATTACACTACATTTAAATATTTTACACTCAAACACACTGCAATTAATACAATTTCTCACGTAGCAAAGTAATAATAGGCATGTTTACATTTCTAAATTAAATATACATATTCTAAATGTAATAATGTTTTTTTAGTTATCAAATGTATAAAAGATTTTAATAAAAAATTATTAATTCTAGCATTAAAATTGAAGCTAGGGCTGCTATGGACAAAATTTACGCTTTCTTTTCTTTTTGCTTTAAACTGCATTTTTGAAAGAGTTGCTTTGTTAATATGACAGGTGTTTCCTAAATGCCCCATATCGAGAAGCTCCGCAGCATTTCCAAAATAAACTTACTTCCGTTTTTCGTTTAAGATTAGTCGGTTGGGTTGTTCTGTAAAAGTTTTAGTTTGTGTAAATCACACCCTCATAGAGCACCTGAAAGTATTGAGAGACGTAAGCATCACTCCAATTTGTGCGTGCGTAATCCTTTATTTTTGTGGGTAATTTTAGCTTTGTGCGTGCATAATTCTTGATTTATGCGTAATTTTGGATTGGAGCGTGCGTAATCCTTGATTTGTGCGTAACTTTGAATTTGAGCGTGCGTAATCCTTGATTTGTGCGTAACCTTAGGTTTGAGAGTACGTAATCGTTGATTTGTGCGTAACTTTAGGTTTGTGCGTGCATAGTTCTTGATTTGTGCGTAACTTTAGGTTTGTGTGTTTATACTTCTTGATTTGTGCGTAACTTTAGGTTTGAGAGTGCGTAATCGTTGATTTGTGCGTAACTTTAGGTTTGTGCGTGCATAATTCTTGATTTGTGCGTAACTTTAGGTTTGTGTGTGCATAATTCTTGATTTGTGCGTAACTTTGGATTGGAACGTGCGTAATCCTTGATTTGTGCGTAACCTTAGGTTTGAGAGTACGTAATCGTTGATTTGTGTGTAACTTTAGGTTTGTGCGTGCATAATTCTTGATTTGTGCGTAACTTTAGGTTTGAGCATGCGTAATCCTTGATTTGTGCATAACTTTAGGTTTGTGCGTGCATAATTCTTGATTTGTGCGTAACTTTAGGTTTGTGTGTGCATAATTCTTGATTTGTGTGTGACTTTGGATTTGAGCGTGCCTAATCCTTGATTTGTGCGTAACCTTAGGTTTGAGAGTGCGTAATCGTTGATTTGTGCGTAACTTTAGGTTTGTGCGTGCATAATTCTTGATTTGTGCGTAATTTTAGGTTTGAGCATGCGCAATCCTTGATTTGTGCGTAACTTTAGGTTTGTGCGTGCATAATTCTTGATTTGTGCATAACTTTAGGTTTGTGCGTGCATAATTCTTTATTTGTGCGTAACTTTGGATTGGAGCGTGCCTAATCCTTGATTTGTGCGTAACTTTGGATTTGAGTGTGCGTAATTCTTGATTTGTGCGTAACTTTGGATTTGAGCGTGCATAATCCTTGATTTGTGCGTAACCTTAGGTTTGAGAGTACGTAATCTTTGATTTGTGTGTAACTTTAGGTTTGTGCGTGCATAATCGTTGATTTGTATGTAATTTTAGGTTTGAGCATGCGTAATCCTTGATTTGTGCGTAACTTTGGATTTCAGAGTGCGTAATCGTTGATTTGTGCGTAACTTTCGATTTGAGAGTGCGTAATCGTTGATTTGCGCGTAACTTTAGGTTTGTGCGTGCATAATTCTTGATTTGTGCGTAACTTTGGATTTAAGCTTGCGTAATCCTTGATTTGTGCGTAACTTTGGATTTGAGCGTGCATAATTCTTGATTTGTGCGTAACTTTGGATTGGAGCGTGCATAATTCTTGATTTGTGCGTGACTTTAGGTTTGTGCGTGCATAATTCTTGATTTGTGCGTAATTCTGGATTTGAGAGTGTGTAATCGTTGATTTGTGCGTAATTCTGGATTTGAGAGTGTGTAATCGTTGATTTGTGCGTAACTTTCGATTTGAGAGTGCGTAATCGTTGATTTGTGCGTAAGTTTAGGTTTGTGCGTGCATAATTCTTGATTTGTGCGTGACTTTAGGTTTGTGCGTGCGTAATTCTTGATTTGTGCGTAATTTTGGATTTGAGAGTGCGTAATCGTTGATTTGTGCGTAACTTTCGATTTGAGAGTGCGTAATCGTTGATTTGTGCGTAACTTTAGGTTTGTGCGTGCATAATTCTTGATTTGTGCGTAACTTTGGATTTGAGTGTGCGTAATCCTTGATTTGTGCGTAACTTTGGATTTGAGCGTGCGTAATCGTTGATTTGTGCGTAACTTTGGATTTGAGAGTGCGTAATCGTTGATTTGTGCATAACTTTCGATTTGAGAGTGCGTAATCGTTGATTTGTGCGTAACTTTAGGTTTGTGCGTGCATAATTCTTGATTTGTGCGTAACTTTGGATTTGAGTGTGCGTAATCCTTGATTTGTGCGTAACTATAGGTTTGTGCGTGCATAATTCTTGATTTGTGCGTAATTTTAGGTTTGAGCATGCGTAATCCTTGATTTGTGCGTAACTTTAGATTTGAGAGTGCGTAATCGTTTATTTGTGTGTAACTATAGGTTTGTGCGTGCATAATTCTTGATTTGTGCGTAACTTTAGGTTTGTGTGTGCATAATTCTTGATTTGTGCGTAACTTTAGGTTTGTGTGTGCATAATCCTTGATTTGTGCGTAACTTTGGATTTGAGCGTGCGTAATCCTTGATTTGTGCGTAACCTTAGGTTTGAGAGTGCGTAATTGTTGATTTGTGCGTAACCTTAGGTTTGAGAGTGCTTAATCGTTGATTTGTGTGTAACTTTAGGTTTGTGCGTGCATAATCGTTGATTTGTGCGTAACTTTAGGTTTGTGCGTGCATAATTCTTGATTTGTGCGTAACTTTAGGTTTGTGTGTGCATAATTCTTGATTTGTGTGTGACTTTGGATTTGAGTGTGTGTAATTCTTGATTTGTGCGTAACTTTGGATTTGAGCATGCGTAATCGTTGATTTGTGCGTGACTTTAGGTTTGTGCGTGCATAATTCTTGATTTGTGCGTAACTTTGGATTTGAGTGTGCGTAATTCTTGATTTGTGCGTAACTTTCGATTTGAGAGTGCGTAATCGTTGATTTGTGCGTAACTTTAGGTTTGTGCGTGCATAATTCTTGATTTGTGCGTAACTTTAGGTTTGTGTGTGCATAATTCTTGATTTGTGCGTAACTTTGGATTTGAGTGTGTGTAATTCTTGATTTGTGCGTAACTTTGGATTTGAGCATGCATAATCCTTGATTTGTGCGTAACTTTGGATTTGAGCGTGCATAATTCTTTATTTGTGCGGAACTTTGGATTTGAGTGTGCGTAATTCTTGATTTGTAACTCATAAAATCCATTTTGTGCATTAGTACAGAAATTACAAAGTTGAGTTACAAATCAAGGATTACGCACGCACAAATCTAAAGTTACGCAAAAATCAAAATTACGCACGCACAAATCGGAGTGATATTAATTTGTCTCCATATCAAGGCAGCATTTGCTTCCGTGTTGTACTCTCCTGCTCCTCCTCATCATATCGGGGTGGGCCTTCACTGCACCTCCCTCCCTGCACTGACAGACTCGGGTCCGAGACGAGGGCGTCCCGAGAATGACAGCTCGGTAAAAGTAGCTGCAGGCGAGGAGCGGGAAAGAGCGGAGAGGAGCGGGACAGGTCCAGCCGCGGAGGAATGCCCGGGAACCGGCAGCCCCGGCCCTATCAGGCGGTACGGTCATGCTTCTCCACTCTTTCAAAACAGTCGGGAATGTTCCGGGTCGCTTCCTTCTCGTCATGTGACCGAGGAAGGATCCATAATTGTTGATGTTTTCTTTTAAAGCCCACTCCAATCGTCTTCAGATCTACTGTAGAAGTGTTCCCAGTGGTCTTTTTAATTGAATTTTGCGTTTTTAGATTAAAAAAAAAAAAAGAAAAGAAAACACTTTTTTTCTAGGACATTTTCTGCAGAGCGGCAGGAGTTCATAAAGGAAATTCTTTCTGTTTTCGTGCTCTCCCGCTAGCTTACAGCCCCTCACAGCCCCCAGCCTAAGATTTCAGTTCAACAAAAATGATTGTACATGGATCTAGTCTGCGTTAGAAAGGAGCTTTAGACTCACCTCGTATATTTTCTATGTAACAAATACACCTTTTTCAAACTGCATTTTCATTTTCTCCCATTTCACAACATTTTGAATAAGGAAAATACTCAGATATGGAATAAATTTTTTTTTTTTAAATCTCTGCCATATGAAAACATAATTTCCATTGGAGTGGGTTTATAAAAGTTCAGCTCACTCAGATTGCAGCAAGATACTTCATGACAATAAAATCTACTCTATTGAAAAATAAATAAATAAATAAAATAATAATAAAAATAATAAAAATTGTCATTATTGTCTGGATTTTAGATTTCAGTTGGAGCTTCCTCTATGTTCTTAAATCTTCATTATATCCCAAAAAATTAAGGTTAATGGTAATTTGGTCTTTTTTATGGACTCAATATCATATTTGTTCTTAAAAAAATAAATGTACTGCTAATAAAAGTGAAGAATAAGAAACTTAAGATGTGACAATCAAAATTCCGAGGATATAAGGAAAGTGATTTCCAAAATACAGTTCCCTAAAAATTTCCCAGAAGTGTCAGCAAAAAACTAGTGTGCACTGCTGACTGAATATAAGAACTTGACTGAGTGAGTGTGACGCTGCCCATATAAAAGGGCTTATTTCCTTCTCCAACCAATTTAAGTTAATTCAGTCACCATTTTTTCAGAATATGGGCGCTGCCATGTTGGAACCAGACAACGTCTGTAAACAGTGATTGGTCCAAGTAGATCTGAGTCATCGTTTCTATGGGAACCACTCTTACCAATCAGGAGTGAGTTTGTTGGAAGTCCACACCACTACCACATGAAAGTGGGATACACCAAATGTATCAGTCAGATGTTTCCAATGTTTGACACAAGACCTTTAGTGAGGCATTTGATTGGTAAGTTAGTAACTTGAATAATACAAAAAAAATATTTGGATAAATCATCCAAGTTTTCATTATTATCAAGAACATGTAAACATGAATCAGAGCAAGAAGGATCATTCTGACAAATAGAATAACTGAATAATAGCTGTTTATTTCTAGCTTATGGGATTTTAGCTTCTTAGAAACAGCAGGTACTTCCTGTTTGGAACACCAGGCAAGATGATCACTCAGTCCAGTTCTCATGTACAGATAATGATCCATGCTTGATAGCTTGAAGAATATACTACAATTCATTGCGTTTTAACAACTGTCATTTGAAAAAAATGTGCGAGAATTCATTTTTTTTAAAAACAGTCCAAGTTTTCTATATCAGAAATCGGTGGATTCCTAAATAATTTTCGTAAAATGTAGTTGTAAAAAATTTGTTAGGTTTTTATTTCGGTAAATGGGTGACATCATATTTGCTGTAGGCAGTGAGCATATGTCTGAACTGTGTTTAAATCCAGGGCACTAGAAAGTCCTTCACTTTATAGTCTTTTAGAGTTTAGAGAGGGGATTCTGACTCAACGTTGGACTGTAAAATGCTATTGTGTGCTGTTTTTCATTTGTAGCAACTCTTAAAGCTTTAACTCCACATTTCATTTTACCTTTTCTAGTTTCAGGCTTCATGAAATCTAAAGCTTTGTGATTTTTTCCCCCAACAGCTCAGCAACAGCATTGATGAGGAGGAGGATGAAGGCAACACCCCCTCTCAGGACTCTTTTGATGAAATGACCAGGGAGGCAGGACGACAGCAGCCCGATTCCAACAGCCTCCCAGGTATCAGCAGGTCCAAATCCCGCTCTGTTACCACTTTTTACCCGTAAGGACTCGTCATATGCCAGTTCTTCCTGTTTCAGAAGAGGAAGGTCTCAGGGACAGCCGCTCCCCCATGAGGATCAGTAAGACTTGCGTGAAGAACGTCTTCACTGTGGTGCTTATATTCATCTACCTGCTGCTCACCGCTGTAGCCATTTTCCTGGCCTACCAGACCATCTCTGATTTCCTGGAAAAGCTCAACCAGCCTGTCATGTCAGTCACTTACAAAGAAGTCGATTCCTTCTCTCCTCCTGGTGGGTGGAAGTGAGACTAGCAACCGGGATGGGGTGTGTGTGTGTGTGAGCAGAACGAGGGCAATACAAGACAACAAAATTAACTCAGGGGGCTCTAAGAAAACAAACGGCAACAGAAGCAAATATAATACAGACAAACCCTGGCGTCATGTGACCCGTTGGTTTGTTCGCCATTGCAGTCAGACATGACTGATCTGGAACACACTGAGAACACTGAGACTGTTCCAAAGCTCAAGAGTACCTGTCAAAATTGGCCATGCCTTTACTTAAATACATTTTAAATTAAACCCTCCAGTGACGTTCTCACAAAGTAAATGCATCCATCGTGGAGAACAAAGGTTTTGAACCAGACTAAAAACCTTTTATTTCAGTTGTAAAACTACACTGTTCTACCATCAAAGTGAATATAGATTAACTGTTAACAACTCATTGACTGTATAAGAGAACTGGACTGAGTGACACCCCCCCACCCCCACCCCCCACCCCCACCACCCCCACCACCCCCCGGCACCAAACACAAAGTGGGCACTGGCTCCAAGAAGCCAAAATCCCTTAGACTTTAATAAAGAAACAAACATCTGTTTCTCAGTCATTCTATTTATCAGAATACCCATTCTTGCTTTGATACATTTTTGAATGTTCTGGATAATCCTCTTTTTTTTTATTGGAAGTTATTCAAGTTACAAACTGACCAATCAGATGCTTCAGTAAAATTACGTGCTTTTACGTTAAACGCTCAAAACGTTTGACAGATTTGGTATAGCCTACTTTCAGGTGGTAGAGGTGTGGCCTTCTAGCAAGTTCACTCCTGATTTGTGGAAATGGCTGCTATAGAAATGTTGACTCAGACCAACTCCAGCCAATCACTGCTTGTGACTGAATTGAGTTAATTTGTTTGGAGCTGGAATGATATTTTCTAGAGGTGACGTCACACTCACTTGCTCCAGTTCTCTTAAACAGTCAATGGTACAAGTCCCCTAGTGGTGACGTATCCTGGATTCAGTCAGTTGTCACACTGCTGCTGGTAGAAATGTCCTTGTATGCAGGTTATAATGAATCATTTTTCTGCTGCTTTGGGAATGCTCTGGGCTCTGAAAACTCCCAGACTCCTCTCTGAAAAAATCCAGCTGGAGATTGTGAAAAACATTTCTTTAAGTAGCATTTGGAAAAGACTTTATTATCTAGTGCGTTGTTAAAGAGCCTATCTGTTCTTACTGTGCCAACCTGAAATTCTAACCTGCTAGATTCAGTTTGTAGCTGAAGGGAAGTTATGAGTAAGTTATTAAAAAAATCAGGGAAGATCAGGTGCTATTCACTGTCTCAGTTCATTAAGCATTTAATAAATGATCACCTCTGAGTGGGAGGAGCCTAATATATCTTAGCGTTTCATGACTTCTGTTGATCATTAAAACTTAACCTCACATTTTTTCTACAGTTCTTGATGCTCGAATGTAATGTTTGGCTATCTCCCCAGGTGTGGCTCTGTTTCTGGGAAAAGCTCAGCTGCTCAGCTGTAAGCATCACTACCACGACTACATCCCGGTTTTAGTGAACCCCGGGAAACCCCAGCCAGGAGACTGTGAGTTCAGTAATGTGACCTATGTGGGCCCATTCACCAATGCAACTCAGGTGAGGTCCAGCCTCTGGTTCTGGGATACAGCCAGCCACATGTTCCACAAAATAGAACAACTGTTTAAATGGAAGTGAAATTGAAGTGAAGTGACAGGAAATCATAGAAACACAGGTGCAGTAGTAAGGACTTTAAATGCACCAAAGTAACATGTTTGATTAGGTTCATTAAATCTATTTATGAAAGTTTTATTAAAAATATTGAAGAACTAGAACAAATTAAAAATGATGAATAAAAAAAGAATTAGACATTATTAAAAATAGAACTAAAATAGGTCAATCTGAAGTAAAACTGTGTCTTTAACATACAATAAATAAACATTTAACTATTTAAACAAGTTCAGTTATAATTACTGTAAGAAATAGGAACCAATGGAAATGACTATTCTGTAGTTGTCACTACATAAAAATGTATGCCTGTTCTCATGTTGATCTCCATTTATTCTTCCAATTGTAAGACTCATGTACAGATACTTCCAGATGTGATAGAAAGTGTGTGTTTGTGTTGTATTTGTGTAGAAACACGCTGTGGTGGTCCGGGGCCGTCTGATGTCAGAAACAAAGAGCTGATCTTCATGCAGTTCAGTCTGAATGAAACTCAGGAGGATTTCAGCGCCATCACCTACATGCTCTTTGCAAGGTTTAGTGACTTGACTGCCAGGTAGGAGAAGGCGGAGCCTGTGGGATCAAAAATGCTCACATATTTTTGTTCAGAAAAATCAGAGAAATTCCTCTTGTGTGATAAAGCGAGTGAGAGACAAAACCACACATGAAGTGACTGTGTGACAGATCACACTCGTGGGCCATGAAGCGAGTGAGAGACAAAACCACACATGAAGCGAGTGTGTGACAGATCACACTCCTGGGCCATGAAGCGAGTGTGTGACAGATCACATTTGTGGGCCATGAAGCGAGTGTGTGATAGAAGGAGGCATTAACACCTTCAAGAGATTGTGTGAAAGAGCTTTGTTTCATAAAAGCCTAACCTTGTAGTCATATACTAAGAACTCAACTCTGATAAAAACAATGAGCGCCTTTAGCATACGTATTTTTTGCTGGTGAAGTTTACATCCATGAGATTTGGAGTCTCTCCAGGATGACCCAGATAATGTAGATTAATGGGTTTACTGTTACAGTTTCTCTTGAAGCTGAGCACTATTATTATGACAGCAATCAGCAGCTTTTTTTATCCTACAGTGAAGACAAGTCACAGTTTATGAGGGACTGTGAGAGGAACTACTCCACCTGGACCTTCTCAGGGGGGTTCAGAACCTGGGTCAAAATGTCCCTGGTTCAAACGGCTGGAAAAAACAAAGAAGGGGTTGAATTTCGGCAGGAGGTGGGCAAAAGATCACATGATTAAGATGAGACTAACTGATAGATCAATGTGTGCTTTGATGACCTTTTATCTTCTAGTCTTCTGTTGTAAAATTCAATGATAAGCGACTGGAACACGAGCAAACTGACCAGCTTTTCTTTGTGGTCTTTGAATGGCGAGACCCCTACATCCAAGAAATTCGGCTGGTAGGGGACGGCAGACATGTTTGCTCTTTGGAGGTCAGCTGTGCTTTTCTCTGAACTAACCTTTGTTCGTTCCCAATAGGTTGTGACTGCAAACCCCTGGAGCTCCATCGCCATCCTCTGTGGCGTCTTCATGGCTCTCTTCAAAGCTGCCAACTTTGCCAAACTGACCGTACAGTGGATAATTAGGATGCGGAAGAGGCACCTGAAGCATAAGAGCAAGGAGCTAAACAGCATAAACTGAAGCAGATCTCAGTTTTAACCCTATAACACTGGAGATGTGGTCAGCAATGTCTAAATAACACACGCTCTTTGACCAATCCTAAGTTACACAATCAACGCAAATCAGCTAATTTTGACTTGAGGAAAAAAGCAGCTTTTCATATCGACTTTGCACCAAAATGCAACACATTACGAACATAAAGTGTTGCACAACAACACAATCCCGCCTTTCTCGACAACACAATTAACCGATTTACGCTGATTGTGTAAACACGTCACTACTGTAAAGTGTTGCATATCAGCACAAAGCTTCTTTCTCTGCTTCAGAATCTGCTGTAATTACATTAACTATCTAAATGGTTGAAGAGTTATAGTAGTCAAAAAATGTAAACACTAAAACTAGAGTGTTAAAAGGTTAAACAAACAAAATTCTTAATGTAAAAAATAAATGTCTGCTGCAAATTAGTTAGCAGCACTTGTTACATTTCTTATTCATAGGTGACCAAAAACAAGTTACTGATTATTCGGTTCAAACATTTGAAATAATCTAATTCTGTTGTTGAATTTCAAGAGACAAAGCTTTAATTACTGTCTTGTATTTGCTGCTGAACAATCTTTTTTTTATGTGTATTTGCAATTAAACCACAGTAAATGTAATTAAAGGAAGCCGTTCCTGAGCGTTTGACTGTGTCAACAGGGGAAAAAAAGCCTAAAATGTGTTTTTTCCATTGTTTATGAAACCGTTTTATTTTTATAAAAGTGTTGTAAAAAATCATTTTAACTTGAAAGGAATTGACAAAACTTTATCAAGCTGCACGCCTGTTCATTTTACATATTGTACATTTTACAGAAATAAAAAGATGATGTTCCTACATTGTATTTCTGGTTCTTCTTTATGGACTGGACCCCTCCCTTTGTGTTACCTAAGAACCAGCTAATGGAAAAACTGGATCTTGGTTCTTTGTTTTTCACAGGGACCTTTTTAAAGCTTTTTTTTCCTACTTTACAATTTGCTCTAATGAATGCTAAATAGTAAACTAGAGTTTGCCTAAAAATGTCATAATCATAAGTAAGCAGAGATGAAGATGTTTTGGTTCTCTTTGGGAGTAATGAGGATGGATAGAATCAGGAATCAATTATTTAGAAGAACAGATCATGGTAGATTTTCTGGAGATAAATGCAGGGAGGCAGGTTGAGATGGTTTGAGAGGAGGAACTGATGATATTAGTAAAAGGATGCTGAGGTTGGAGTTACCAAGAAAGAGGTCCAGAGAAAGACCAAAGAGGCAATTCATGGACATGGACGGTTCATGCGCCCTAAAGAGGGCAGTGGAAAAACAAAGAGTGATCTGTCAGACTGTTTTTGTTTGTCTCTTTGCTAGACAAAAATAATTATTCATAATTTATCATAAAATATTTAAAAATTAGGATGGTTTCTGTTAAACCAAATCCACAACAAGTAAAGCCCAGTCATCCGACTGCAGTGGTGTTCCTGAACGCTTCAAAGGCTGTGACGCATTCCGGGGCGGGAACTCTCAGGCGGATGTTGTTGTTACCTGCAGTGGAAGATGCGTGAACTTCTCCCGCACACATTTAGATGATTCAAAGGTAAGCAGCCTCCGTGACTTGTTATTAACCGCGTGCACGTGTCCTACCTTATGTAAACGGCGTCAGGAGAACGTCATGACCAAAGTGGAGACACTTGGTTTCACCCTAAACTAACATGCTAACGCTCAGCTGTTCCGGGCGTTTAAATCCTAAACTATGGAGCAGATTTGAAAAAGGGATTGATCTGTTTTCATTTGGACCGAATTCAGTCTTTGCCCTTTCTGCCTGGCCCGTGTTAATGGCTGTTTCAGTTGATTTAAACTGTAACTATGCTAACAAAAGCGTTTATTTTGACGTTTTGAAGTTCAGGTTGTGTTTTTTTTTACATTTAAATGTTAAAATAATGCGCTACATCAGCAGCAACTAGGTAACCGTTTAATATCAGTTTCTCTTGGTACCAATTCTAGCTTTTATGATATCATTTGAAACTCGAAACATGGATTAATGCTTTCAACTGAACAAGGGTTTTAAAACCTGTAACTCTGAACTATTTGGTCCAGTTTCTAACAAACCAAAATCCAATGATAGCATCAAAGTCACTGTCTAGAAAAGTACACTATTTCTGGGGTTTTTGTGGCTTTAAATACATTTATTTGTGAATATAGCTTTTAAATGTTTAATTATAAAAGTGCTGGAATTTTCTTTATATAACAATTTTAACTTATTTCACTTCTGACATTAGCAGAATAAAAATAAAATACTCTGTCTCAAATCAGAACATTAAAAATCAAGACACCAAGGTCAAAAATGGTGTTTTCTATTGTTATCGTGTGCCGTCATCCCTTTTCTCTTTACTGTCAAACATAAATGTATCAACATTGGTTTAGTTATGGAGTTCCAGAAGAGACTCAATAAATAAATCAATAAATACATGTTTAAATGCGTGGTATTAAAATATTAAAATTGCCATTAAAAAGCACTTTTAAACATCTAATGACATTTTATTTATTTCATTCCAGTGTGGGATAGAAGAGATAATATTAAGATAAAAAAATATATATATATATACAGATATCTATATCTATATATATGTACAAGCGATCAAATAATTACAGAAAAGTGTCATTAGTTATTTAAAATTGGTATTAAATTGGTATTAATATTTGAATTTGAATTTAATAAATAAATGTTATATATATGTGGCATTAAAATATAAAAATTGCTGTTAAAAATCACTTTTAAACATCTAATGACATTTTTATTTATTTCATTGTCCAATGTGGGCTAAAAGAGACACATTGAAATAAATATTTTGAATGTGAAATAAAGTAATAAGTGTCATTATTGTTTTACATTGGCATTAAATAAATAAAATTGGATATCAATAAATAAATATTTAACCATGTGTGGCATTGAAATGTTAAAATTGACTGGTCTAAACCTTATAGAGGCTTCAGTGACGGGAACTTTTGTGATCTTTTTTAGGCACAGAGAGAATGTGAAAGCAGGAATACTCATCTCATAAAACTCAGGAATTTATTCAAGTTTTTAAGGTTTTGTCTGGCACCTCACACACATTTCCTTCTCCGTTCACACCCGCCGGAACTCTGCAGGGCAGCCTACTACGTCATGGAGGTTCGGCGCTTGTCTGGCTCTGAAGCGGGACTCGCCAATAACCCCTGGCTTTAGTGTGCAGTGTGTATTTTTAGGAAGAAACTTGGTGTTGAGGAGCCAACGTCTCGCTTTGCTACCTGGGTGTGGATGGAACTTGCGGAGCCTTCCCTGCAGTAGGGAGGCTCTGCTTCTGCCATGAAGTATGCGATAAGTCCATGAGCTCTACAGGCAGAGAACCCAGGGAGGGCAGTGGGACGGCAGCTCCTCGACACACAGTTTCTTCCCAAAAACACACACTGCACACTGTGGATTGGAGAAATTGGAACCGAACCTCCATAAGGAAGCGGGCGGCGGCGGAGTTGTGGAGATCCCACAGACGTGGACGGATGTTTCACAAAAAGAGATTCAAACCACGCAAGAGCAATGGAGTACAGATGATCTGAGTTTGACAGATAAAATAATGAAATGGTGTGACCCAGAACATGAAATGTGTCAGTAAATCATGAAATAAATACATGTTTTTAAAATAATTTAAATGAATTTTAATGACAAATTGACACATTTAATGAGATTTCCAATTTTATTTATTTAATGCCAATTTTAAATAATTAATGACACTTTAATGTAATGAGTTCATGGCTTATATATTTTTTTAATATTGTCTCTTCTGAACCTCCATATTTAGTGTCCAATTTTCTTTTAAATCTCTTTGTTTTTTAAGCTTATTCTAATAATAAACCACGTTATCTTTTATCCCAGTTATCTGAGAGATATAAATGCCAAAACTTAGAACAGAACTAAAAGAAACTGACTAAAACATATCAACGTAAAAACAAACGCATCATGTACTGAAATTGTTAGCATTCATCAAATCAACGCTAAATAGTCACAAAGGAGGAATGAAGAAGATGTGGCTCCTTCATCATGTACCAAACATCGGGAGAGCATTACTGAATGCCATATTAGAAATGGTTAGAAAAGGGATGACACGGGTGGCGCCAACAACAGACACTGTTTGAGCAGAAATGACGTCACCATAGCCTCTATCACCTGATGTCAATCACGTCCCGGTAGCCAATGGGATCAAAGCCCCGCCCACACAAAATTAGAACCAACTCAAAAAGCGAAAAATCTAAAAGCGAAGTGTGACAGAAGCAAAAAACAAACACCAAAAGTTGAAAATACAAAACAGCAGTTGTTGCAGATAAACATTTGATATGTGGTGACAGTTTTTATGAAAGCTGAGAATGGCCTAAACTGCTGTTTTTTATTGTCCCATTCCATAAGTTTCAGGTTGAACGTTAAATTAAATTCAAGTTTCAAATTTACAATTGCTTTTTAGATTTCAATATTTCTTTCAAGTTAAAAAGATTTTTTTTCAAATTTTCAAAAATTTCTTCATGTTTATAAGGTTTACTTTTGAGTGTAAACTATTTTCAAATTGTCCTTTTTTTTTTTGAATAAATATTTTTCAAATCTGCTATCAAGAGTTCATTATAGATTATGAGCCAACATGTAAACAAAAAAGTTCCATTAACTCCTCTGCCCGGTTTGATTGACCACTCTGTTTTAACTGATGAGTTACTCAAAGCAGGAATGCTGTGAACTTTGAGACAGAGCCTTCCCAACTGAATGTTTTATGGAAACGTTGCCTACCTGAGCCGACCTTATGCAGTTGCTTCAGAACAGAACAGTCCACTTTGTTTTAGGTTTACATCCCAGTGTTTGCTTCAGAATGTTTTAACTGTCTATAGAAAATAGAAAAATGTTTGGACCAGCTGTGGTGAAGCAGCTCACTGGTTTTGTGCAAATGTGTGAACATTTAGACATGAAGCAAAGACACTGGACCTGTGAGGGGGTGTCACAGTCCAGACTCAGTCCTGAAGTTCAGCCCTAGAGGGCGGGTGCAGTCAGAAGCCATTGACTAAAATAAAATAAAAAATACATTAATAAAAAAATAATAAAAATAAATAAATAAAGTGGAAAATAATACAAATGAATAAAGTTTTTAAAAAACCCATTGACTGTCAATGAGAACTGGACTGTGCGACTCATTTTTATAAAAAAAGGCTTACTTTAGCAATGTGGACGACGCCATGTTGGAACCAGATGAATAAGCATTGATTGGTCCGAGTCAGTCTGAGTCAAGATTTCT
Source organism: Oryzias celebensis (assembly GCA_014656515.1). Taxonomy (NCBI): domain Eukaryota; kingdom Metazoa; phylum Chordata; class Actinopteri; order Beloniformes; family Adrianichthyidae; genus Oryzias; species Oryzias celebensis. The sequence continues at coordinate 31,419,538 of BNCR01000005.1, read as the reverse complement.
ATGGTAACCACTCTCACCAATCAGGAGTGAGCTTGTTGAAGTCCACACCCCCAACACTGAAAGCGGGCTACACGAAGTCTGTCCAAACATTTTTAAACGTTCAGTGTTTATTTCTCTATAGAAGTCAATAGTGTCTAGAAACTAGTGGATACTTCCTGTTTGGAACATAATGGGGAAGGGGTCACTCAGTCCAGTTCTCACAAACAGTCAAAGATCCCAGTTGAGCTCTGCTAAGTGATGAACATCCATGATCAAAAAGTCTCTTCATTTGTGTTTGCAAAATTTAAAGTTCATTCATGTCACTTTTTCCTTTAAAGTCATTTTCTTGTAATTTTTTATACACATGCACCTTTTCTGAAAGTTTTAAACGTAAAAAATTATTTTAATGTTGAGAATTCCACATTTGTTCAGTGTAAATCTGTTGTTATGTGAAAACTGTTATTTTGAGCAGATAATCTTATCGTATCAATGGAGAAGAAAATAATCTTTCTTTAATTAGAATTCTGAATCCACTGGATCCTGGAGTTAGTTTGAAAATATTTAAACTCTTTTCACACTGAAACTGTGTTTAAAAAAAACAAGCCAGAGGTTTAATGCATTATCTCACAGTAGACTGAGTTAAAATGATTGAGGTCACCCCCACCCCCCCGTTTTGCATTTCTTCATTGCAGGTTTCTCTCTGCACAGGGATGAGATCTGCCTGCTCAGGATGGAGAGGGACAGGAAATGCATTCTCTGTGAAACCGTCTGCATTTCCAAGCAGGTAACCCTCCTTGACATAAAGGTTATGCCACAGATGTGGCAAAAGGTGGTCCAGACAGAAGATCATGGGGTTGGTGAGAACCTAGACCAGGGGTCATTTCACCCTTTGGAAAACTAAGATACTGATGGGGTTTTATGTTATTCTTACTATTACGATAAGCCTGAACAAACTGTTGTTTTGTTTTTTTATGAAGAAAAGTTGAAGCATATTGTCAAAATACCATTTTTTAAAGAGTAAATAGTTTATAACTTTTGAATAAGGCTCTTCTGACATCCTTTCAAAATAAAAGACACCCTGTGTCACATGAGGATCATGTACAGCATAATACAGCAAATGTAGTAGTGTAACGTCAGCAGTGATTTAAAAAAAATCACACAGCTTATTTTATCATTTGTGGTGGATGTCATCTGGAAATTAGAATATTTTAACTAACCAACATAAATCAAAGCCAATTAAGTGACTCTTATTGTATTATTTTAACCATAAGTCGCTTGGAAATACTTGAATTTGTTCAAAAACTGAAAATCCACCGTATAATCCGCCGTGCCTTATGCATACATTCTGGTTGTGAGGGACTTCAGATAGATTTTGTGTGGTAAACAGCGCTCACAAATCTGTCAAAATGTTGACGTTCAACTTGTATACTGTCCTTCAGCTGTTTGTGAACGAGTTGAATTAAGTTTGAGTTAGTTTACGTCACTTTATTTTTGACTTACTTTACACTTACCTTTTAAAATGAAAAGCTTTTTCTCTCCAGAGGGCCACAGAGGGGGGCTCTGGAGCCTCAGGTTGCAGTCCCCTCAGTCCTCTAAAGTTTTATCTCCCCTCTGTTTTTATCTCATGCCTGTTATTCCTGGTTCAAACTATGTGGGAACATATCTATTGTGAACATGTGAGTGTTGATGTGCAGGAGATGGACGAACACATGAGGAGCATGCTTCACCACCGGGAGCTGGAGAAACTGAAGGGACGGTGAGTTCATGAGTTCTGGTTCCTGATGGTTCCACCTTTCAGGGCTTTGCCTGATAATTGGAATGGGGGGCTGACTTTTTTTTCCCTAACACGTGCAGCAGTAGCACCCCCTCAGCTGTGCCAGTATTTTTAGACGGGGCAGCAGATAAGTTCAGGAAACAGTTGCCTCTGATTGCATTTCTATAAAAGTCCATCCTGTAGGAAACCTGCTCCACTCAGACGCTGAGGTCACTGCAAAGAGAAAAGCTGTGAACATGCCGGAGCTGGTGGGGGGGGTGTCATCAGACAGTTTCCTTTCTTCTGCAAGCAACTTTTCTAAAGATGCAGGAATATTTCTCCCTGTGAGCTCCGACCTGTAGGAAGGTCATCATGTGTCACTCAGCAAACATCCTGACACACTTTTGAAAAGAACCTGGGGGGGGGGGGGGGGGGGGGGGGGGGGGGGGGGGGGGGGGGGGGGGGGGGGGGGGGGGGGTTGTGGGTCAGGGTGACAGGATTCCAGAGGGAGGCAGCTGTCTGGCTCCAGTTTCAGGAGCTGCTCCGGGATTGGTGGTCAGCTTGTTTTCTTATCACATGTCAGATCACATGGAGCTCATAGGGGCCAAAAACAGCCGCTGTGGTCAGGGGGCTTCAGATCAGACTCCACCATGAAGGTGCAGTAAGCTGAGCTTCAGCCTCTGCTCCATCCAGGCTGCGGCTGCCCCCCCCCAAAAAAAGAGCTAAACTAGATCAGGATGACTCTTATGACGGAAACCTTTTAAAGTTAGCCGCCTCCTGATCTGTGACCGGACCAGAACAGAACCATGCCTGTAGGACCCACTGAACGCCCGCTGTCCCCCTCCCTCCCCAGGGACTGCGGGCACGAGTGCCGAGTGTGCAGCGTGAGGGTGGTGAGCCTGACGGAATACGCCAGCCACATTTCCAGTTCCTTACACAAACAGAACGTGGACAAGAATCCTGGGGGGGGTGAGCTCAGCCAGGAGTACTTTGACCAGGCTTTGGTGGACCTGATCCAGAAGAGGAAGGACAAGATCAGGTAAGATCTCAGATTTACTTCTGCTACAGAGAGTTCACTTTGATCCAAATGCAGTGTTTCTTCAAGGGGGCTGGGGGGTATTTGCATGTGCAGCATCACATTAAAATGCATGAGCAGCTGTCCATCTATAGTCGCATTCTGCTGAGCGACACGGTTGCAGCTCTGCAGCTGCAACAACTGTGGAGACAGAGGCCAGAGTGCAGACTTTGATCCACCACAGAAGAAGTTACTGGTAGGATAAGATCTCTGTGGGAATGCTGAGTCAGGCTCACAGAGGGACTTTGCCCTGTTTGGGTTTAAGTTGAGGAACAGGCAGAGGAAGAACCCCCCCAACTCTCTGTATTAACCATTGACTGTAAAGGAGAACTGGACTAAGTGATTCTCCCCCCCCCCCCCCCCCCCCCCCCCCCCCCCCCCCCCCCCCCCCCCCCAAAAAAAAAAAAAAAAGGTCCAAAAAGGAAGTACCAGCTTGTTTCAATAAGCCTAAACCCCATAGACTTCTATAGAGATAAACAGCTAATACTCAGTCATTCTGTTTGTCAGAATAACTGTTTTTGATCAGATACTTTTTTTAACATGCTCGTGATAATTTTATTTTTTCATGATTTTTTTCAGTAGTTGAAGTTAATCAAGTGTTCTAACATCCAATGTTCAAAACGTTTTAAAGGTTTTGTGTAGCTTGCTTTCAAGTGCTAGAGGTGGGAACCTTCAATGAGCTCACTCCTGATTGGTGAGAGTGGTTGTCATAGAAACATTGCCTCAGACCAATTACAGCATGCTGACGGTGTCTGGTTCCAAAATGGTAGCATCATATTGTGAAAAAAATGGCAACTTAATTGACTTCATTTGGTTAGAGCCGGAAGTAAACCATTCTATGGGTAACATCACACACACTCGGTCCAGTTCTCATAGACAGTCAGTGGCCTGGACGCGTTATCTCAAAAGCAGCTTCCTATTGTCTGAGTTTATGATGTGGTTCTGATTCTGAAGTAAAGGCTTTTGCTTATGTTTCAACCTCCATAGAGATGTCAAGTTTCTGTTCTTCAGAGCAGCTGGACTTAAAAAGTTGATCTAAAACACATTTTGCCAGTGGCGTGATTAATTTTTTTGCAGTATTAAACATGGGAGACAGAAAATGTCTCAAGGAACCACTCCCCCGTTGAGAGAATTCTTCTTCATTAGGTTGTAGATGCCTTCCTTTTTTAAACTGTCTGTCCTCTCTGTCCAGATTGGACTTTATCTTCAAGAGAGAGTCCACTGTTTAAGTCATGTCTCCTGACGTTATGGCAATTCTGTGACGAAGTTTTGTGTGTGTGTTGGAGGGGTGTCACGCAAAGACTGCCCTCCGTGCAGATTTTGTCATCTCTGAACAGAATATATTCCCCTTTGTAACATTCCAGCACACACACACACACACACACACACACACACACACACTTACATACACACCTGGTAATTTCTAGAAATATTTTACTACTCATCTAAGTGGCTTAATTGGTCTGAGGATGCTGGGTTCAAGCCATTGACTGTATTTGACAGCTTTACCGAGTCAATAATGATATTCTTTCTAAACAGTGATTTTAAAAAAAACATTTTTATAAGTTATTTTTTTATGTTTGTGCAAACTGAATTCGAACAAATATGTAACATGCCTACAACATGCTTACAACATGCTTACAACATGCTTACAACATGCTTACAACATGCTTACAACATGCTTACAACATGCTTACAACATGCTTACAACATGCTTACAACATGCTTGCAATCTTACACAAAAAAGACAAACATTATTTTCATGTTTTAAGTTAATTTGTAACTAGGCTAAAGTTTTATTACTTTTTCTTTCGTTTAAATAAAAATTTAACTTTAACATGTTTTATTTATTTTGGTCTTATTTATTGTCTTGAACCTTGAAGGAGAAAAATACTGTTTATCTCTACTTTCATCAAAAATATTTGTAAGTTGAACATCAAACAGTTTGATCTAATAGATCAAACTGTTTGTTTGCATTTGTTGTGCCTCATGATAGATAACAGTAGTGCAGAGTAGCTGTCATATTAACTCAAAGCATCATGGGAGATGTAGTATGCAACAGTGGCGCCAAAGGCGGACAGACTCACATCTTTAAATTCATTATATCACCCGATCACACAAGACGCTACACCGCTAAACACAACCTTTAGCCGTTATTTTTGTTTTAACTGAGAAACTTTTTGAGTTATGTCAAAACAAGGAAGTGAGGAGGCTAACCACGTCTGATTAGTTAGATGACATTGATTAAGCCTCTAAGAATGATAGGTGGAGACAGTTTAGCGGTCGGACTGTTCCAGAAAAGAAAACAATTGGCTAAAGTTACAGCTAAATAGTCGTACAGCTATTCTGATCAGTGTTTTGAATAGGAGTCAAATAAACTCAAAGAAAAAAGTATTTTATGATCTCTCAACTTCCTGACTACTTAGTGTTGTACCTGGTCCTGTTTGGATAAACAGAGCTGATATCCTGGCAATGGTAAATATTGTTTAGACTCGTGAAAATGAATAATTTCCCGTGGCACACTTGACCGTCTCTCCTGGCACACTAGTGTGCACAATGGTTGTAAAACACTGCTCTATTGAAGTCTATAGGATTTTGGCTTTTTTGGGAGTACCTCCTATTAGGAACGCCAGGGGGAGGGATAACTGAGTCCAGTTCTCATATTCCGTCAATGATTCAAGCCCCATATCTATCATTCAGGTGGATACCCACATTTCTGCTTTTGAATGCCTCTTTAAGGAGAGCAAAGCGAAACCCGAGTGAAAAGTCTTTCCTCCTGTAATCCTTCCTGACCCCATCACATCGTTGAAGGGTCTGGATGTCCTGGACTAATGAAAGGGAAGCATGGATTGCTTCTCTTGTCTTTTATGTCAAGAATCTGTTCGCTTTGGTCTTCAAATGGGTGTCATTTGTCCTTTAAGTGTGAACAAACACCAGAGGTTGGTCCTGATATGTTTCTCCTGTGTTGGTATATCATCTTGTTTAATGCTGCTTCAGTCTCTCCAGTGTACACTTCTGAGCTTTCTTTACTCTACTTAACTACCCAAAAGAAACCACCCAACACCCAGAGAAAAGAGAAACATTGTAGGTTCTACGGTCCAGTGCAGAGAAGACAGTTCTACAGTATAATCTCACAGTCAGTCTTTCTGATCTTTGTAGGAAAGAGAAGGAAGCTGCAGCTGCAGAGGCGACAAGAGAGGAAGAGGTACGACGGAAAAAGGACGAATTTCAGCAGAAGCTGCAAGAAGCTAAGGACCGTTATCGATTAGCACGTGTTTGGCAGCCGCCACTGCAAGGCCACCGCCACCAGTTATCCTGGTACCAGAACCAAGCTAGCGCTAAGGAAGCAAATGCACATCACCATTTTAAAAGTGGCAAAGGGGCCACCTGGCATGCCCAGGTGGCCCCAGACCTGCAGAAATGGGCATCTGGAGACCTTTCTTGGGAGGGAACGAAGCAGCCAGGGTTGGGCAGCAGCAAGACATGGGGTCATAGTGCTCTCCGGAGAGGTCAGCAGAACTTCCTGCCATGGCTAAGTAGCGGGGGAAGCAGTCACGGGCTCTATGGCCACAACAATATCAACTGTTCCTATAGGTCTTCCCCACAGAGAAGCACAAGCCCTCCTCCCTTCTTCCAGCCACCAGTTGAGTGGTTTATGCAGACACCAAACCAGCTTCAGAGCACTGACAAGGCTACCCAGCAAGATCCCAGAGCTTGGGGGGTGAGGTCTGAACACTGCAGCAGGCCTAATGGCAACAACCCAGTACAAGACAAAAACTGCCGCTGGTCACCCTATCCTGTGACTGCCACCCCTCAAACTGAAGCCCACCCACATGCTCCGGAGATCAGCAAAGGCCCAAAAACAAAGCAGGAAATAAAAGCAGAAACTGGTTCCTTGATGTCCAGCAAATATGAAAAAACTGGAGGGCATATAAGGAAAGTTAATTCTGCTCCCAGAGATAAAAGCAGGGTCAGTGGTTTCCATAGAGATGTTTCTGTTTCCAACCAGCAGGCAGATGGAAAGATTTCCTCTGCTCTCAGAGGAGGAGCTCAGCTCAAAAAAGCTGCTGGTCAAGCTTCTTCACAACCCAACCTCCGATCTAAGGCTATCACAGAGTCCTCCACTGCAGCCCAGCAGACGGGGTCACAGAGACCCGTTTCAGAATCCTCCGCCATAGGCAAACAGATGGAGTCACAGAGACCAGTTTCAGAATCCTCCACCGTAGCCAAACAGACGAGGTCACAGAGACCAGTTTCAGAATCCTCCACCATAGGCAAACAGATGGGGTCACAGAGACCCGTTTCAGAATCCTCCACCGTAGCCAAACAGACGAGGTCACAGAGACCAGTTTCAGAATCCTCCACCGTAGCCAAACAGACGAGGTCACAGAGACCAGTTTCAGAATCCTCCGCCATAGGCAAACAGATGGGGTCACAGAGACCCGTTTCAGAATCCTCCGCCATAGGCAGACAGATGGAGTCACAGAGACCAGTTTCAGAATCCTCCACCGTAGCCAAACAGACGGGGTCACAGAGACCAGTTTCAGAATCCTCCGCCATAGGCAAACAGATGGGGTCACAGAGACCCGTTTCAGAATCCTCCGCCATAGGCAGACAGATGGAGTCACAGAGACCAGTTTCAGAATCCTCCACCGTAGCCAAACAGATGGGGTCACAGAGACCCGTTTCAGAATCCTCCACCATAGGCAGACAGATGGGGTCACAGAGACCCATTCTAGAATCCTCCACCGTAGCCAAACAGATGGGGTCACAGAGACCCGTTCCAGAATCCTTTACTGACAATCTTCAAACAAAGTCATGGAGACCTATTCCAGAATCTTCTGCTGCAACCCAGCAGATGGGGTCACAAAGACCCATTTCAGAATCCTCTACTACAACCACCCAGACAGGGTTAGATAGAACTATTGCAGAATCCTCCTCTGAACCTCAGCAGATGGAGTCACAAAAACCTGTTCCAGAATCCACTGCAAGTCTCCAGATGGGGTCACAAAGACCCATTATAGAATCTTCCACTACACCCCAGCAGATGGGGTCAACGAGACCCATTTCACAGTCCTCCACTGCAGCCAAACAGAAGTGTTCACAGAGAACTATTGCAGAATCCTCCTCTGAACCTCAGCAGAAGGAGTCACAAAAACCTGTTCCAGACTCCTCCACTGCAAGTCTGCAGATAGGGTTGCAAAGACCCATTATAGAATCCTGTACTGCACCCCAGCAAATGGGGTCACAGAGACCCATTTCAGAGTCTTCTGCTGCAGCCAAACAGAAGGGGTCAGGAAGACCCATCTCTGAATCCCTCATTGCAGCCCAGCAGTTAGGGCCACAGAAACCCATCTTAGAATCCTCCACTGCACCCCAGCAAATGGGGTCACAGAGACCCATTTCAGAGTCTTCTGCTGCAGCCAAACAGAAGGGGTCACAAAGACCCGTTCCAGAATCCTCCACTGCAACTCTGCAGATGGGGTCACAAAGACCCAACTCAGAATCTTCCCCTAAAACCCTTCAGACAGGTTCAAAGAAGAGATGTTCAAGAGGCATAGAGGAAACTAACTCAGAGATACTGGGTTACAGGAAAGAAACATGCAAGTTTTACAGTTCATCTAAACCAGACACTTCAGAATTAGCTGGACCCCTGGAGTCCACTGTGCCCCCTTCAGACAACAACCCCTCCCTGCAGTCCCTACAGGTCAGCAACGCTGTCTTAGCTTGCCCTGGGGCTGCAAGCTCAGTTAGGCAGGAAGACGAGGGCGGAAGGCACGAGGCTGTGGAGTTGGGGCAAAACATAAACAGTGATCCCTCTAGAATAACTGAAGTGGCCTCAAACACACCAAATTCATCCAAACTGGACCTCCCCCATGTCCTAAAATGGGACCTTGGCAAACACATCAACTCCAAGAACAAGGCAGGTGGCCATGAGCCGAACTTGAATATCGCCAGGCGGGTCCGAAACCTGAGCGGGTCACGGAAACATGATACAGACAGGGACTCTGGACTGAAACCCACTGTGCGCCATCTCCTTAGCAGCTCTGGGTCACGCCGCTGCGTGAACTGGGAACAGCTCTATGATGAGCTCCGGAAAAAGCAGGACAAGGGGAAAGGCATGCCCAGGTAAGGCAGGTCTCAGCGCAGCAGAAACAGAACTTCTCTGTCATGGCATAATTTCATGCTTGTGTTTCAGGTTTGGGATAGAAATGGTGCCAAACGAGCAGGACTGCCAAAGACAGGAGGAAGCCCTGCTGGAGGGTTTTGATTGGGACTTAGTTTCTCATGGAATGACCAGAAAACGCTCTTTATCAGAGAGCAGCCTTGCATCGTCCTCCTCCTTCTCCCTGTTGGCCCCCTGTGCCTCTGAAGAGCCGCCACAGAGGATGAACCTGGGCCCAGAGCAGCAGAGTGCAGCCGCTCCACCCCAACAACGTCCTGCAGCACACAAGCAGCCGCACACATTAATGTCTGCCTCTGTTAAAGTACTGCAAAGGTCTGAGTTTGCAGGGGGGGACAGCAGCTCTGGGATGGAGCAGTGTGATGGCCAGGGAAGCAGCAAAAGGCGCAGAGCAGCCAATGTGAGTTTGGAAAAGCACTCTGCAGCAGCACAGACACTGATTTCCTGCAGGTTAAACTCTCACACTAATTTGAGATAGCTTTTTAGCTCTATTGTTTCAGCAGAGAAGATTAGTTTCTTGTTCAATCTCTGAGGAGCAAGACAATTTTATTGGAAATGGAACGTACAGTATGTTTGTGTTTTCAGGTGTTTGCACAGATTGCTCTGTCTTCTTTCAGGACGGCCAGAGTGCCGAGGCATCCTGCTTGGAGCACAACAGCAAAAGAAGGAAGGTCAAGTCCAAAAAAGGTGAGCCTGTTGACAGAAAGAGCTCTGCTGTTGTGCTGTCAAACACCAACAAGCCTCTTTGTTCCTACAGAGCGTCTGCAGATCGACCAGCTCCTGTCTGTGTCTCTGCGGGAGGAGCAGCTGAGCCAGTCCCTGCAAACTTTAGACAGCAACCTAATCCAGGCCCGCTCTGCGCTGGAGGCTGCATACATGGAAGTGCAGCGCCTCACGCTGTTGAAGCAGCAGGCACGTAAACTAAAGTTTTTCCAAGACTTTGGATGTTCACAAATCATACGTTTTCTTCTGATATAACTGATCTATGCAGCAAACGTAGATACTACACCCCCCACAATCTCAATGCTGTGTTTACATTAAACGCGATTTGGTGTCAAATTCACTTAAGCGGCCTATCAAATGTGTGCAGAAACTTGACACTCCAGACGCGTGTGGGAGAAGCTACTGTTAAAAGTTACTAGCCTTATCGCTACATGGAAGCATTAACTGAATATTTCCTTTACAATCCATGGAAGACACATATGATGTTGAGAGATCAGGGTTATTTATTTTCAAGAGTTTTCCAAAAGCATTGATAATGCAACTTGATGACTTACTGTCTCACATTAGTCTGAGGGAAAAAGAAAAAATAGAAAAATATTGTCTCACGCAAATAAAAAAAAATATCATGAAGTTCAAGACAAAAACGATCAGATTTTTCTTCATGTATGTTTTGGACTCCACACGCTGATCACGCCGTCAACACATCATGGGGCAAAGCTGAGTTCTTGATTGGTTGATACAACAGTCATTCTTTGCCAACGTTCAGATGTTTGAACTCTGAAGGTGTTGTAATGTCCAAAACACACCACAGGACAGCAGATCATGTCTGTAGCGACTAAGGGCTGGCTATCCCTACGTCGGTAGGGTGATCCCCATTGCGCTTGTGGCGTGATGTAGAAACACATTTCTTCACATGGGTGTGCTCCAAAGCCCAGCAGTTTACATTTAAATTTAAGTAATGACTTTTTGTTTTTGTATGACTTTTAAAGTAAAGAAACCAATGTTGTTATGTATTTTCTGAGTGCTGGCAGCTAATGTAGATTACCGACAAATATTGCTTCAAGCTGTAGTAATGTCCCAAGCTAAGGATGCCAACAAACTGGACAAACTCATTAAAAAGGCAGAGCCTCTTATTGGTTTTAAGCTTGCTAACCTGGAGGAAGTGGCGAGGGACAGATTGCTGGCTGAACTGCTGACCATCATGGACAATGCCTCACACCCTCTCCATAAAACTGTGGACAAACTGAGAAGTGACTTCAGCAACAGACTCCTGCAGCCCAGCTGCTCTGAGGAACGGTACAGGAAGTCATTCCTGCTGTTCGCCATCAGACTCTCTAACTCTCTGCAACTGTCAGAGCTGTGCTCACAAACTTAAATGAATGCATCATCTCAGGTGCACTTTAGTTTCCTTCCTGTGTTTTTTGGATTGTTTTTATTGTGCTTAATTTAACTTAATTTACTCCACAAGATTAATAAAAGTAATCTTAATTTGAAGACCCAAGTGTTGCCGTATCTCTCAGTTTGGAGGGAGAAATGTAGGGATGGGGAGAAGCCATAGACGAAGGTAAAAAGTTGGGATTCAGCCTTAGACTCATCTATTTGCTCAGTCTGCTGTTTAAGCTACTATGCTGGTGGTGTTGGTCTGACATCCTGAAATGGTTGACGCGCCTTTTCTTCGTAACAAAAAATTCACGGCTGTCCATTGTTGTAAATAAAATCTATATTTATTCATTCATTTCTGTACTGAGATCATCACTTAAAATGACGTCATTCTTTATTTCGTGGCAATGAAAACCAATTGCACCTTTCCTTTGGTTACAGATTGCAACTGTATTTAACACAATCCCACAACAGTGACACCCACAGGACAAGCAACATATATACTCAGTTTGGCTCCTACGACGCATGTGATTGGGGTTTTTTGAAGGCCGTTGTCAGATGTTCCTTTGTGTGTTCGTTTCATTCAGATCACTTTGGAGATGAGCACGTTGAGGAATGCACGCATTGACCTTTTGAAGGGGATGCAGGGTAAGAAACTCACAAACAGCACCGATGACCTGAATCCAGATCAGATCTGGAGCACTAAACACTCCCAAGATGGAAATAAGCTTTTTCTTCTTTTTCAGGCACCAGGGAAGAATTGTCTCTGCTTAAAGTCAAAGAAGAAAAGAGCGACGCCCCCGTGACTGGTTCTGCTGCTCCCACTCTTCATCTCCCTGCAGGAGGCGTGAGACCTCCCTCTCCCGGCCTGCAGTCCATCTCTGTGGTCATCAAAGCAGAGCCGCAGTCTCCGGTGATGGTCTCCCAGCAGGGCCTAGAGGACGAGGGGGCTCGCTGTGTGGATGGTCCCCTCGTTCTGCTTCAAGGTTAGTGAGGAGTTGGTCATAAACTTTTTCTGCATTTCTGCTGACACAGACATGACGATGCATCCCTGATCTCCAAAGTAAATGCTGTTAACCCTTTCCAGACACTGCTCCTGCTGGACCCCCAGAGGGAAAACCCAAGTCCAGCAGTGAAGATTCTTCAGGCTTCAGGGATCAAGCTCCCAACTCTGTCCTGACTATGGACAAGAGCATCCAGGCGTTCAGTAACACAATTCACCCTCTTGCTGACTGCAGAGCCCCCATCAAGCTGTCGCCCAGCAGGAGGGGCTCTGAAGAGGGGGCTGCTGCTGACTGTCCATTAAACCTGAACGCTCCCACCGTCCCACCTGAGCTGAAGAGTGAAACGCGTGTGAGGAAGCTAAAGAAGAGGAAGTCGTTGAAGAAGACTGCTGGGGCCAAGCAACCTGAGAGCAGCGACTCTGAGGGAGAGGAAAATACCTGCAGACCGCGGTGCCTGCGTCTGCGCAGGCGAGCCAGCGCTGGGTCTCAGAGCAGCAGCTGTAGCCTGCCTGCAGACGACAGGGAGGGCAGCAGACCCCTTAAGCTAATGTTACCCATCATCAAGCTCCAGAAAATCAACCCTAAACTCTACAAACAGCTGTGTTACACTGCTGAGCGGGAAAACCTGGATTCAGTAGAAAGCATGGAGGTCTCGTGTCAGGCCTCCCACAATCACACCCAGGCTCCTGCTTTACCTCTCCATCCCAGCGTACTCAGTCCTGAGCCTCAGAGCCTGGCCTGCATCCAGGTCTCCTCTACCAGTGATATAGATCTGGGCAAATCCTCAGAGAGGTGAGCCGACTTAAAATCAGAAGCTGGATTTTACTTTGGACAACTCAAAGATTAATTTATTCCCCCATCCCACAGCGATTTGCCCTTTTCCATCGTCCACCCCGGGAACTCCACTGGTATGTTCTGTCTCCTCACACTGTCAATTATCAGAAAGTAACATTTTTTTCTAGAAAATCTTTCTGATATTTATGTTCTGCAAAAAAATACTTGTAATAAGAAAGTTCAGCTAAAGTAATGATAATAGTTCAAGAAAAACCTCTGAGCTTTTATGGAGGAGATGTTTGAACTCAGTCCGATTTACCCAGAAAATCCAAAAGAAGGAAAGTCATCCTTTTTTAAGCTGGAAAGTTTGAGTTTGTTTCATCCACATGAACAACACGGCGAGCAAAAAATAGTCGTAGAAAAAAAGTAGTTTTTTTTAACCAAACCTCTGCACTTAGAAGACCGATGAAAAACTTTGAAAAATTCTTGTCTGTTTGGTGACCTGTAAAGTTTCTGCAGTGACTTTTTCAGAGAAAACTAAATAAAAGTGATTCTCAAAATACAGCTTCATAAAGTTTTGTGACATTTTCCCATCCTTAAACGGATCAGCAGAGTTCCCCAGATGATCTGCAGCTGACAACATTCCCATTTCTGTGTTTCTAGAAGAGTTGTCCGATCACGGAGGAGATGAAGTGCCCACTGAGGGGGCGTTCAACGGTCACCAGGAGGCAGTAAACGGCATGGAAATCCATGGCGGATTGCTTTACACGTGCTCGGGGGATCGAACTGTCAGAGTGTTTGACTTGGTGGTGGGTGCTGACACAGAATTCCTGTTTTTCCTGCTTGTTTGAGTAGAAATTTGATCAGATGATCAGAAATCTATGTTTTCCGCAGAGTCATCAGTGTGTGGGGGTGATGGAAGGCCACACCTCCAAAGTCACTTGTCTGCTGGTGTCTGCTGCGCCGTCCCTCCCTCACCGTCTGTACTCTGGCTCCAGCGACCAGACCATCCGCTGCTACAGCCTGAAGGTCAGACCTCATGCTGAAAAAATGAACTAGACTTTTCAAGTCGCCACTAACTCTTGAGTTGTTCTTTGCAGACACGAGAGTTGGAGCAGCAGTTTGTGCTTTCGGAGAGAGTCCTCTGCCTCCACAGCCGCTGGAAGTTGTTGTACGCCGGTCTGGCCAACGGCAGCGTGGTGACTTTTGACCTGAAGGTGGGTTTGGGGACGTCCCAGGGGTGGACAGGAAGAGAAATGGCACAAATTTGAGCTGTGATGCTGAAATCGGCAAGTGCAGGTGTAGTTAGACACAGTGACTTGAAACTACTTTTAAAAAAATAGAATCATATTTTGAACTCTTCCTAAGATGGAAACAAACAAATGAAAAGTCAAGGGAAGCAATTTATCTTAACCTTTACTTTATGAATATCAATGTTTATAGTAGTGTAGTAGTGCTTCTACATGCAGTTTTTATGTTGAATTATAATGCCAGATAATTTAAATTTACATCTATGAAAGTGCGTAGTGGTCCAAGGAAGTCGTCAGCCTAGGAATACTGCAGGAATTTTTTCTAGAGTAATTTGGTAACAATGAAAAAAATTATTAAAAATTATGCAGGGACAACATGGGAATATTTCAGGAATCATTCGGATGGATTTAGGAGATTAAGCCAAAGTAATGCTGGAGTAACACAGAAGTGTTTCAGCAGTAATGTAGAAGCAATACAGAAAGTATGTCAGGGAGATACAATACATGTGCTTCCAGGAATAATGCATTATTAATGTAATAATATCTTAAAAGTTATACATGGATAATGCAGGAGTAATACAAGGACAATGCAAAGCAACATGCAGAAATAACGGCATAATGTAGTAATACATTTAGGAAATATGTGGAAGTAATCCAGGGGTTAAAAAGAAGAATTACGGAAGTATTTTAGGACATATAAGCAGAATGTAGAGAGTGTAAATACAAATAAGTGTTATTGCAGGTATAATTTAAAAGATTCAGGAAAAAATAGGGGATTTTTGCAGTAATAATAAAGAATTTTTGGGGACTAAAGCTAAAGCTTAGGAAAGATGCAGTACTAACATCAAGAATTTTCCAAGAAAAAGTCAGTAATGCAAGGAAAATGCAGGGATAATAAAGAAGTAGTATAGGAATATGTATAATATAATAATTTAATATATAATATATTATATATATATATATATATATATATATATATATATATATATATATAATATAATACATAATAAAATGTAATATAGTGATATTGCAGGAACAATGCAGAAAAGAGATGAATAATATATCAGAATATTTCAGAAATAATTCCGAAGTATTTCAGGAATACTTGCCAGATTAAAACAGGAACATTTGCTGGAACCCTGCAGGAGAAATGAATAAATAATGTAAGATGAAGACAGAAGTTATCCTGCAGCACTTAAAGACTCCCTCTGATGAAAATGCTGTTTCTCTGTGTTTTTAACATGTTCATTTTTCTCATGAGGAAGGACAGAGACAGAAAATGATACTTAAAATTTTATGTTTTTATTTTTTTATTCACATTGTTGTGAATCAGGGGCAGATGAAAAAATGCAGTTGAAAAAAAAAGGAGAGAGAGTTTATTTGTGATGTAAAATACCCCGGGCAGGCCACAAGCTCACTGCGCCGCCCCATTCTGGAGGATCCACTTCCAGACAAATACATCCATGTATGTCTTTGTTTTCCTCATCTCAGCTGGAATCCGGATCAAAGCTGAATGGCTGGAAAACTCCAATATTACTGGTATTGTTATGTTGGGGGTGTGAGGGGCTGTAAACTAGCAGGAGTAAAAACAGAGAGTTCTCAGCAACAGGGAGGGGAAGGAGGACCTGGATCTGCATCAGCAGTCCTGTCCACAACTCTCAAGTGAATTTCTAATGAACTTGTGCTGCTCTATAGAAACTGTACTAAAAAAATGACAAGTTTTTGATTCTCTCTAAAAACTGCATAATTCTAATTAAATAATCACTGGGAACGCTTGGAAAATAGATCAAAAGATGATCAGAGTGGGACTCTAATCTGGGAATAATGCAGTATGCAAGAGTAATACAGGAACATTTTTTGGGAGTATTTTAGGAGTACTGCTGGAATAATATTTGTTCTTGCGAATATTAGCTATAATGTTGTAATTCAGAAATTAGAGTATTTCAGGGAAATGCAGGAGTAAAGCAGTCCTTTCAGAAAAAACTGGATTTATTTATGCTAACCTAATGCTTTTAGAAATGCTGGAAACATTTAGGTGTGTGTCAGGAATAATGCAGGATTGCTGGGAAATTGTAAGGAGTTTCAGATGTTATCTCTGGGTTGGGGGGTGTAGACGAACAAACAGATGGATGTGTGGGACTGCCACGGACCGCGAGGCGTGAGCTGCCTGGCCACGTCACAGACGGGGGCGTGCAGGATCCTGCTGGTGGGCTCCTACGACAGCACCATCAGCGTGAGGGATGCCGGGAGTGGGCTGCTGCTTCGCACGCTGCATGGGCACGCCAAGAGTGTGCTCTGCATGCAGGTGGGTGGGGCAGCATTTCTATCAACTCTCTGTGGGGATGGGGGGAGGTAACATGTTTGCTGAACTCTGCTGTCCACTCAGGTGGCAAAGGATCTCGTCTTTAGTGGATCCAGTGATCACTGCGTGCGTGCCCACAGCATCCATGTGAGTTTCCACCTTTTACACACAAATGCAGCCTTTCTGACTCTCAGTATGACTCTGGGACCTTTGCTCCACAGACGGGGCAGCTGCTGCAGGTCTACCGCGGCCACAGCCATGCTGTCACTGTGGTCTGTATCCTTGGGGAGGTGATGGTCACCGCCTGCCTGGACAAACTGGTGCGGGTCTTTGACCTGCAGGTGAGCATCCTCAGTTTTGGGATCAGATTGGTTTGGGTTGAATTCTGGAAAACGGAACCCCTCTTGGCGTCTTCAGTCTCAGGAACAGCGGCAGGTCTATGGGGGCCACCGGGACATGGTGCTGTGCATGAACGTCTACAAGAACATGGTGTGTGTGGGGGGGGAGTGTTCACCTGATAATTTCTACTGCCATGTATTCAGAAAACTGAAAAACTCCCGCTCTTCTCCTCCTTTTCCAGATCTACACTGGCTGCTATGATGGCAGCGTGCACGCCGTCCGTCTGAACCTGTCGCACAGCTTCGCCTGCAGGGTAAGACTTTTTAGCCCTCCTCCCCCATCACAACATGTGAATTTTGAATGACTGTTGCCCATGAAGTAAATTAGGATTAGAAAGAACTAAAACTGTTCTAGTGATAAAGGAACAGATAATTCAGATGTCAATCAAATCTGGCTCCACTGTAGTCAACGTCTTGTTAAATGTGTTCATGCATGTGAAGGGTGTACATTTAAGCTTTGAGTGCTGATTGTTTACAAGTTTAAAGAAATAACTTTTATGTATTTCTGATGAAATAACCGATCTGTGTGAAAAACACAAAAAAGGTTTTGTCTTTGCCCTTCTCTGGCATTTTGCAGACTTTAAGACTTTAACCTTTAAAATCAGTTTAAATATTTGACTGTGTAATTAAATATCAGGGAAAAGTGTCATATTTTGCATATATTCAGCACTGATGGGTGTTAGTAATTATTAATTTTTCAAGCAGCACTGGCCTTTTTTTCCATCTGGACACCTTTTAGCAAAATCTGCCAATAAATGGTCAAACATTTAACTTTTTTCATGAATTTACTCAATTATATTCATTAAGATGTTCGATAGAAAATTCATTACCATCATCCACATTATTTTAGGTAAAATGGTCCTTTTTGTGTTTTTTTTTCTAATCCATTAATAAATTATTAATAAATTAATACACATTAATGTTGACAAAAATGAGCAGCATTTAACACATTCAAAACATAAGAAATGTTGGTAACACTTAATAAGATTCCTTAACAAGATTTAGAGAGTTAGTAAGACATTTATCATCAGCATAAGCCAATTAAGGTTTGTTAATATACTTCATAAGATTCTTTAGCATCTAAAGTTAGAACATTGTCTACAAATGTCTGACAAATGTATGAACTATCTTTGTCAATATCATATTGAGTGTTCTGCAGCACCTCATCTAAAGTGTTTCTGAAATGTTTGCTTGAAAAGAATGAATAGTTGTGATGTGGATGTTGTGTTGTTGTGCTGTTGTGTTGTCATATGCATATTGTGTGATACTGATGATGCTGTTGTTATTGTGCGTCTGACAGTGGCAGGGCTGTGTGCTGGTTTTCGGGGTGATGGAGCACTTGCAGCAGCACCTGATCTCGGTGCACACCAGAGCCGGCGGCGGCGTCCAGACCGTTCGCTGTCGCTGGAATAACTGCGAGGATGTTTTGAGCACCCGCAGCTCTACACAGGTCCTAAAGAACAAACTGAAACTCTGCTGCTTGATGGTTTTTATGTGGGGGGTCTGACTACCGCTGCTCTCTGCAGATGCTGCTGCTGCACATGCACAAACACACAGAGGAGGACATGGACGTGCAGCCTTAGGGGCCAGAGGTGGGAGTGTCATTCCTCCTTAAGCTCCTCCTCCTCTTCTACAACCTACTCCTCCCCATATTGGGGTGGGGGTCATTCTTGGGACCCACTTGACTTGACAACGCTTCCACCGTGCCTGATGGGTGTTAAAATCCAACCTTAAAACTGTGACAGGAAGGGGGGGTTCAGTTGTTGAGGCCCCCCTCCTCTGATTCTACTCGTTCTCCTTTCATTGACCAAAGACAGTTTGATGAAGAAACTCTGGAGTTGCAGGTTTGAGAGAATCTGCAGCTTTTATGTCAAGTGTGTTTTAACTTGGCGTCATTAAAATGCTTCTCTTAGGTTTTTTTTTTTTAACTTGCCGCCATGAGCGGGTTTTTGTGTGCTTTTCTTTTTGCTTTTCATCTCTGCGCCTTGAGCGTCTGCTTTTCATGTTTGGTCCGAGATGACAGAGAGGTTTGGTGCTGGTGAGGTTTCGGCGCCGCGTCTGAAGGAGTTTTACTGAAAGTGAGATTTTACGGTTGGGGATGAAGGAGGCTGTGCTTTTATTTTATTAGCCTTCTGTTTGTTGCTCATTCGGGCGTGAAGACCGTTTGGTTTGGTCTGAGCTTTGCCTTTGTGGCGGACAGAGTTTAGGTTGGGGAGAGACTTATCTACGTTTCAGTCTGTTTGTATTTATCCCCAGAGAGGGTTTCATGAAGCAGCTTTGCCAAAGGTTGTAGTGTTGTGACTCATTGTGGTACTAGTTTTCTGCAGATGATGGTTTTCTAATAGTGTGTATGTTTAGGTGGTGTTTAGAGGTGATGTTTGATGAATGACCCTGAAGGGAAGAAGTTAACTCCACGTTGAACCTTTTTCACAGGAATGGAGATTCTCCTTTGAAGGCAGGTGTAGCGCTTGTTTCTTGGTCATCTTTTTTTTTGTTTTTGTGGTAGGGGGTGCTATGTTACTGCTAAAAGTGTGCAGTTCTCCTCTAGCTTGCATTTCGGAGTTTCTTCAGAAGTGACATTTGTTCCTGGATCTGTTTTTTTAAGTGCATTTTAAGCTGCTGTTCTGAATAAACCTGTTCGCAGCATCAGCACACCTCCTGTCTTTTTTATTCGTCTGATGGAAACCGTGTTCTGCAGGAAAAGGCACATCACAGTCAAAAGAACAACTTCACATGTATTTATTGGGTAAAATGCCTATGAATGCACAGAGTCATATGACCACAGCCTTCAGAGAAAAACCACCCGTCTGCCACTCCCCATCCGGTCTGGGGTGGGGTTTGAAAATCCATCATTAGTTTTGAATTGTCTATGTCTATATTATGTCTATTACTCTGATCAATTTTCCTGTGAAACTCTGAGAGAAAAACCAGCTTGAATGTACAAAATTAGGCATAAAAATTCAACCTCTGTTCTGTTAAAATCCACTTGTTTAGTCCGAAACAAACAAACCTAGTTTTCAGATGAAAACAAGAAGGAAAAAAAGAATGGATGTTTATTAGAATGAATTGAATCCATTGAGATATGTGGCAGGGGCCCCGCCCTGATGGGAGCCTTCACCCGGCAGACAGATGGTTTCAAAGTCTCTGTTTCTGGCACACAGAGGAAGCCTGAGTTCATCCACTGTGGGACAAAAGCCTTGCATGATTTATTTATTAAAGAGAGACCGGCTCCAACAAAGGTCAGAAATTGAGATATTAAAATGAATAAACGTGCAGAGAGTAATGCTGTGGGGGGGGCAGGGTTGAGGTAAAGGCCGGCAGGTCTGGTCCTGCTGTGGAGCTCTGCAAGGAGACACCCTCTCTAGGCGTACATGGTCAGCTGGAGCCACTGCAGACAGAGATGGGCCTGGTTAGGAATTCCAGCATCTTTCCAAAGCTGACCTTGTTCTTGTGATGTCACAGGGACCTCACCAACTTTATTTTTTATGTTTCATCTTCTGATTTGATGTACACACAAGTATGAGGACAAAATATAATATATCTGTGTGGTTCTTTTTAGTTTAAAAACATTTAACCAAGAAACAGCAATGCAGCAAACACACAAATCATTAGAAAGCGATAATAATGAAAACCTTCCTAATGTCTGATGTTTTTAATCGGTGCTATGTTTGGATTAACCCTTTAAAATCAGAGTTTTAGCTGCAGTGTTGACATTCTTTCAACTACTGTAACTAACCGTTTACGCTAATAATGTAATTCCAGCGGATTCTGAAGCAGAGAAAAGCTTTGAGCTGATATGGAGCATTTTACAGTGAAAATGTGTTTACACCATCAATGACTAGACGGCGGATCATCAACCGCAAACTGATATGCATTGAATTGTTAGAAAGAATTGTTGTGCCTCTAAATGTAATCAGTTGGATTTGTCATGGAGAAAAGCGGGCTGTTGTTGTTGTTGCTTTGTGTTAGTAATGTGTTGTACATCAGTGCAAAGCCCCTATGAAAAGATAATTTCTTCCATGACAGAATCAGCTGATGCACATTGATCGTGTAAACAGTCGAGGAGTTACAGTAGGTCGTGTTGTTCAGGTGTTGCCTGGCAACACTTAACTAATAATGCAAATGTTTCTACATAATTCTATTCCAGAATTGCCATTTGGGTCTTAAAAAGCTTTGAATTTACAATTCTACAAGAAAATGCCTCAGAAACTCCTACATTTGATGTGACTGGTCTTAGATTTCCTTGCTATTCTAACTGTCAAACACCAGCTCCCTTTGTTTAATTTGTTCCTATGCAACAATTTATGCCAAAATCTGGTAAAAACAGGAAACAATTATCGCGGTGTCTGAAGGCCTCGTTGAGATTAAGCCACCGGACACAAATGGACACGCCAATGGTGATACCAAAGCTGATGCCAGTGCTGGCTCATGGGCAGAATGTATAGTGAAGATGGAACATGAGTTTATACCCTGACTTGTACTTGAGAACAAAATGAATGTCAAGTTTTACTTACTATGTTTAAAAAAACGTTTCACAGAGAGGCTTTTGTGTAGAGGGCTGCTCGGAGGTGCAGTGATTAGCGCTCTCACCTCCCAACAAGTAGACCCTGGTAAAAATCACAGCTGGAACCTTTCTTTGAAGAGTTTTGTTTGCCCAGTGCATGTGTGGGGGTTTTTCTGGGCACTGCGGTTTCCTCCCGCAGTCCAAAAACAGGCATCATTAGTTGATTGGTTACTCTAAAAAAGAGGTGTCAGAATCCAGGCCTCAAGGACTGATGTTTTACAAACAACCTGCCACTGAAGTTCCTTATTGGCCAAACACAGCTGATCCAGGTAACCAACAGCAGATAAGTCCTCAAGTGTCCTTGGGCAAGGCACTGAACCCTACATTGTGCCTGGTGGTTATAGGTTGGTGCCGGTGTTCGGCAGCGGAGTTGCGAGCTGCCATCAGTGTGTGAGTGTGTGTGTTAATGGGTAAAGGGGACTGTGACTGTAAAGCGCTTTGGGCCTTCAAGGTAGAAAAACAGTTTACAAGTAAATGTAACTTCCAAAAAAGCCACAAAAACTGTTATAAGTTGAGCTTTTGTAAAGTAAAAAACTTTTTATGGTATGGGGTACTTTGATTCTTGTACCTGCAGGTTTGATGACAGACCTGCTCTTCATAAAGAAGCTGTGTGTGTGTGTGTGTGTGTGTGTGTGTGTGTGTGTGTGTGTGTGTGTGTGTGTGTGTGCGTGTGCGTGCGTGCGTGTGTGTGCACGTGTTTGATAAATGTCTGGTTTTGTCTGTGCACTGATCTTGGGGGCTTCATACCTCCAGCACGCTGAGTCTGATGGTTCCATCTCCATCCTGATCAAAGGCCTGGAATGCTCCTGAGAACAGAAAGACTTCAGTCAGGTACGCTTCCCCTCACATGAGACCTCGTTGAAGCACAAACACAATCTGCCCCAGGTGGGGGCACAATGTGGTTCTCACACAGACAACTCACTGATGAAATGCATCTGGACTCTAATCATTTCAAATCCTTTAAATCCCACTTAGGTCACTCAGTCCAGTTCTCATATGTAATCATGTGCACACTGAACTCCAACACTTTAGTCTCGTTTGGGCTCTTTGTGCTCACATTCATGATCTCTGGAGAAAAAGTAATTCATCTTTTCAAAATAAAATGCAACATAGAGAGGCAATGACAGACTCACTGAACATGGCCTCCAGGCGAACCAGGCAGCTGATGAAGCTGTCAAAGTCGATGTTCATGTTCTCGTTGGCGTAGCGCATCGTAATGATGTCGTATAGCTGGTTGTTGAGGCGAAAGCCTGAGCATGACACAAGACACATGACTGTACAGTGACAAGAACATCAGAGATGAGTCCACAGATCCAGCTTCACATCTTCAAAACTGCAGCAGATGGAGGAAAGCTCCTGACCGTCCTATGCAGCGACACAAACCGGAACGTTCCTCAGGAATGTTCAGGTCAGCTGCATCAGACGGTTCAGGATGCTCACTCATTTCAAGTTTGTCACACTAAAGTCAAAAACAGACTATAAAGGTTTATAACACAACAAAGAGTTACAGGCCTTGTTCTTAAATACCTCTATGAGAAACTACAGAGAAGTAATTCATAAGTGTGTCTGCTGTGCTAGTCAGAAGGAGAAACCACAGCTCCCTAAATTTATCAAGATGATAAACGGCGAACACAGGGTGTTTTCTGTTTCCAAGGAGACTTTATATACAACAACATGCAAAATGGAGTCAATAACATTTTGGGTTTAAGTACAGAAAGAAAGGATCTCAGTCTTTAGATTGATATTGTTTGGTTGGTGCGATGTTTCTCCCAGGCAGCAGTGGATGCAGTTTATTTTACAGACAGAAAAACATTTGTGGAGTTTGGTTTGTTATGCTGCTTCATGGGGGACACAAAACTCAGATATAATCTGGATTTTACCCACAGAACAGGAATCTACTGAAAAAACAGTGAGTGTGAACGCATCAAAGTTTGGGTGAGAACGTTCAGCGCGATGCGGACCAGGAGACGCAGTGATTTAGTGAAAAGCAGGCATCTTAAGGCATTTTTCAGATGATGGACATGCATATATAAAGAACATTTATCTCAAAATAGTATTTCTGACTTATTTTCTTCAAATGATGAATCATGAGATTATGTCACGCTGGGAGTGTGAAGGGCTGTAAACTGGTGGGACAGCATGTAAACAGAAAGCTCTCAGCAACTGGAGGCACTGTGCCAACAGTCCCACCCAAAATTCAGAGGTGAAACTGCTCAGAAACTATGTCCTAGCAAACAGTCAGGGGTCAGCTCTCTGTCTCCTCCTCTGGCACTTAATCTCCCAGAAACTCCAGCCCACACTGCCCAGATGTCGCTCAGCTGTCGCTCATCAGCTAATCAGCCACAGGACATTAAGCACTGCTTAGGGCCGCGCTCACCACCAAGTATTATCTGTGCCTTTCTGCTGGCATACCAAGCATTATTGTTGGATCTGATCTTCTGTGTTCCTGACCCGTCTCTCACTCTGCCTCGGTTTATTGCTTGAATTCTGACCTTGATTTAGTTTATGGACTCCTATACTGCGCTCATGCTTCTGTATGATCCAATAAACCTGCTGCACATGGAACCAGCCTTCTGCCCGCATGTGAGAAAACCGATACAGGTTTTTTGTCATTATTTTAGCTAAAAACGACATTATCATATTTGAAAGACCAGTTGGAACGCTTTGACAACAGATCAAACTTGATCGGGACTTTAAATATATAGATTTTTATTTTATAAAAGGAAACTTTAAAAACTTTATCTTTAAGGAAAATCATTGTATCCATGAATTGGTTTCATGAATGAGGACAGTTTATTTACATTATATCCTTAATTACTATTGAAATATTTGCAGTTAAACGAAGTCAAATCAGTAAATAAAAGTGCTTGTAAAACTCTGATTTGGTAAACTGTTGACGTGAATCCATAAATGCAATCGTTAATTAAAAGTGACATTTCTTTTAAGCATTAAGGTTTCTCAGGTAGATTTTTGTGTCAGCTCTGGGTGCTTGGGTTGCTGTGTCCGTTTTCTTTTCTTTTTAATGAGTTGGAGCAGCAGCTGCCAGCATGAGCGTTTCCCTCTGTTCAAAGATGCTGACCACCTCTTCAGGGTTTGCACTTCATTTGACGACTGCATGTCACTTCCTGCTCTGACAGCAGCAGCTGCAGCAGCAACCAACAATCAGATAATCACACAAACTGCACTCACAGAAACACTGCATTAAAAAGAGTGATGATTACAGGTACAGGTGTGGTTACCTGCATCATTCACAGCGTTCCTCATCTCATAGCTGTTGATGCTGCCGGACTGGTCAGCATTATAATGTTTGAAGATTCCCTAAAAGGGAACAGAAAATCTTTCCTTTACTTTCAGAGCAACATATTTTCTCAGAAAAGCCAGTTTCACAAAACACAGAAAGCTGCCCCCCACCTCCCACTGCTTGATCTTATTCCACAGATGTCTAAACTCCTGCAGGTTGAGTCTGCCGGTCCCGTCCATCTAGAAGAAGCTGTTAAGGTCAAACCTGTCCAACCAGGCAAAGCCAGATGAGATGCAACATCAGCAATCACACACAGATGCAAAGGCCCGTCTCTTGCTATAAGGCAGGGGTCTGCAACCTTTAACACTAAAAAAGCCATCTGGTCCACAAACACCCAGAAAGAGCAGCAAATTCACACTTCATTGATAGAAAAAAAAACAATGTATTTACATTTATGTGACCATTAAGCCATTTATTTAGAAAATGTACCATGTAAATAATTGCACTAATATTTATATTTTTACTTTTGATAGCAGCACATTTAAGTTCTTTTCAAAATAAAATACATCATGCGTCAATTAAGACGGTGTTTCCCAACCATGCTCCGCTACCCCCATCCTATATAACAGATCTCAGCAGAGCTGAGCAGAGAGAAGATGGTTTGATAAACCAGGCCATGGCAGCCTATTCCCTCTGCTCAGATTAATATTATACTATAGTGATATTGAAATGCTATTTTTATATAATCTGTTCTATAATCTATTTTTCTAATATATCTATTGTTATTACCACTGCTATTTGTGCCATATTACATGCAACTTAATATTAATATGCTTGAAAATTCACTACCAATTAGTTGCTAGTATGCTACTAGAAGTTAGAAGCTGGGGAGAGGATGATGCACTGGGGGAATGACTGACAGCTGCAATGCAGTTCCGTTAGCAAGGGGGTTAAAAACAAATCAAAATACGGTGGTGGTAGTGGGAGGGGGTCATTTGCAGGTGTGCCTCCTCCAGAACACAAAGACAGAACACCGATACAAAGGATACGTCCATCAGAGCAATCATGCTCCTGCAGCTCTCCAGGCTGAAGCCCTCCGTGTTCAGGTCCTTACCTGAAGGATGAGGGGGTGCAGACATCACCAGCTTAAACTTCCACAAAGATGTTCCGACAAGTGGTGACTCAGCACAAACATCTCACATCAAGCATAGTGGTGGAGTGTAGAAACTCACGCTCAGTGATCACTCTGTTCAGAACGTTTTTCAGTTTGTTGGCTGTGATCTCCATGTCCTTCCAGGATGAAACCAGAGAAAGCAACAGGTGAGCTTCCCGACAATCCGACTGTGGCTCATTCCTGTCCCGGAGACTCCCTGTACTCACCTCACCAGCTATTTCCTGAAAAATAGTCCGGAAATGGTGGTCCTCCTCACTCTCCTCCCCTGCCGAGGCCGGTGCTGGCTGCAGAGAAAAATCAGTTTTCTATAAACTTCCACGCGGGAACTATGCCACTGGATTGAGGAGATAACTCTAATCCAGGTGATTTCAGTGAAAACAGCATCTTATGGGGACAATGCAAACCAGTGGTGTTGACTATTGATCATCTCCTGTATATCAGAACTGGACTGAGTGAGTATGACATCAATCAATGAGATATATTGCTAGAGAGGCACACTAGCCTGTTACCATTGTCTGAGATGTAAAGAGCAACGCCATATTAGAAGGCTTTTTAAACAATGAGATGCAGCTTAGCAGATATAGTAAATGCCTAATGTTGGTTCAATTTTAAAAGGGAAAAAGCTCTGATCATCCCAAAAATAAGACCCAGGCCATGGTATTAATAACAAACAACAATTCAAACTGTCAATGCATCATTACATAGGAAACGCAATGAATACCTGATGCATAGTTGTGATTTTATTCAAATCTACACACATAGGGTAACTTTATACACAAACATATACATTAAACTATCTCTTAACCATTGGTGTGCTTTTGCCACTTTATGAGTCAATGCCTCATACCATGTCCCAAACCTGCTCTGTGTATTGTGTATTCTTTGATGATCCAACAATCCCTCCATCTTCATCCGCTCCAAAAAACGTACTTATTAGAACGTCTGTTTTATCAACATTTATGGGATATCTGAGTTAACACTTTACAAATAAAAACAATGGAGAAAAAATATTCTCTCTGGCCTTTCATTTTGGTTCAAAAGCTGCATATTGTCATATAAAATTTCCTTAGTAAAACATGAATAATTGTAATTAATCACAATCCAGAAGTGTGACTAATCAGATTATTTTTAATCGATTGACAGGACTATTTACAATATAAAGAGAAATAAAGGTCAAATTAAAAATTCAATAAATTTAAAGCAAAATTTTAAAAACAACAGCCTAAAATTACAAGAAGCAGTAGAAAACATAAGGGACAGATGAAAAAATTATAAAAAATAACCAAAATGCTACCAACTACTGAGTACAGTAGTTACTAGAAGCATTTTAGCTGGTTGACAAATTTAAAACTGTCAAAGATAGTTATCTAAGCAGCAGTGGAAATTGTCATCATCATTATTCAATTATTAAAAAAAGAAACAAAAAAAAAAGTAAACCATCTCATACAAAATCCTAACAATGTTAAACTACTAAACTGTTGTGCAGGAAGAAAGACTAAACAAGAAAAGAAAAACAGAACCAAAAGAATTTAAAATGTCAATGTCAAGAACGAGAAAGGGGACAGAAAAGGACAGCAAAGGCAAAAAGAGGGGTAAAATCTGATCATTTTAAAATATATTTCTTTTTTTTTGACACCATACTACAAGGTACTGTTTTGCTCTTTTTTTTTAAATACTTTTCTTTTTTTTTTGCCTACTTTAGTAAAACCTAACATATTAAAGAAAAGACAGACCATTATTTGTTCCTACCAGAAAGAGATTGGATAAGAAACTAGTACATTAAATACATTCGATGCCCCCCTTCCTCCCCCAAGTTAAAATAAAGTGTATAAAATAACTGTCTAACATTTCAACGTGATTTCTCTTTTTAATCCTGTGTGAACACCACATGCTAAAAGCGCATACAAAACCCACATTCAGCACATTATTGAACGCGCCACACACGCCTGGTAAGAGTTTGACGTGTGTATGAGTTTGATAGTATGTGCTTGTGTTTACATTGTTGAATTTTCTTAAATGTACAATCTTTATGAACACTTTTCATACATGTACATAATTCCGTTTCTACGAATATCATCTCCTTTTTTTTCAGGTTGTCTTGATGTTTTCATTGTCTCTCCTTTTATGATGTCATCTTCATGAAGCAGATATGTATAAAGGCAACTGAACTTTGCAGCCGAACTTTGACATGTGACCATGGAGAGCTTATATTTTTCCAGTCCTTTAGGCCCAGGTAAATTGATTTTTCGACTTACATTCCAAGTCCGTCTCTTCTCTTTTGTTGTTCGATTTAGGAAAAAAAGAATCAAATCTGGGCAGCTGTACACAATTTTATTGGATTCTTTGTGCGTCGATATGTGGCATTTATTTCTCAAATTATAAATAGCCATAGCTTTATTCATGAGAGTTTCTGTTGTGTCATTTTCATCTGGATTTGGTAGCTCACATGTCTTATTATTGTCTATGTATGTGAC
This sequence comes from Oryzias celebensis, assembly GCA_014656515.1. Classification (NCBI taxonomy): domain Eukaryota; kingdom Metazoa; phylum Chordata; class Actinopteri; order Beloniformes; family Adrianichthyidae; genus Oryzias; species Oryzias celebensis. The sequence continues at coordinate 31,391,263 of BNCR01000005.1, read as the reverse complement.
TAATTCGGTCTCGCAGTCCACACATGTGATAATGTTTGCAGTCAATGTGTACCAAATGTTGTTGCGTCTCAGAAAGGTGTGCATAAATGTCTTTAATTGATCCACAGTAGCAAATCTTGGCTGACAAATACCTAGTATCCATGGACCGATGTGCTTTAAAACAGGAAACGATTCTTCAAGATGCAAAGTCTTTCTTGGTTTTAAGGATCGTCCTACTCTAGAGACCAGTTTTGAAATTCTTTGTGTCAATGTTTGACATAAATTGTGGTATTTTGTAAAGTTGTTGATGGTATCGTTACAAACAATTTTTTCTGTGCTTGTATTGATTTGCTCATCACCATTTGTACCAATAGATCTTGAAAGTGACTCATCTTTGGACATTATATTATCTTTATTCACTCGATACTCGATATGAGTTTGAAGATAGTTGCTTAGTTCCATCTTTTTTGGTTGACCTCCATTGAATGTTTCTTCAAGTTTACAGTTCAATTCTACATTGCTATGTTTATTTGATGCAGGCATTTTCTCTGTTGGTCTGCTGACTTCTCCTCCATCTACAGTTTTTTCTGTGGAAGGACTACTGATCTGATCAAAACTTTCTTCTGAAGATGTGTTGTCAGTCTGTCTGTTATTGTGTTCTTCTCTGGGTTCACTACCAGTTTCCTTGCAAATAATTTCATCTGTGTCTGTGATATGTTCATCATTATTTGTGGATGTGGAAAGGATTTCCTCTTTTGAAGTTTCCAAGTCATTTTCTTCCATATACGCACTGAAAACTGTTCTGACAGTTTTAGTTACTATGTAACCAGCAAGAAATCCTAATGCAAAAAAAAACATTTTAACTTGTGAATGTCTTGTGAAGAAAAAACTTTGAAAAATGTCCTTTGGTTATTCTAAATTGTGTGTAAGGGGTATATATGTAAACTAACGTGTCAAAACTAGGAAATCATAAATGATGTCATATGAACACAGATGACCAAATTTGACAACAAATTTTGTCATCTGTGTTCAAATGACATCGTTTGTTGTCATAATATGATATCTGTCATTCTGACATCACTGAGATGGCAACTGACAATGATGTCATGTTGGTTGTCATTTTAGTGATGTCATATAGAGGCTTTGATCTTGAATTTGAATATGAATTTATTTGATCCAGGAGCACCAGAGCCTTGTGGCAGGCTGCGTCACAGTGTGGCATGAAAACTGCACTTGCCAGAGCCGAAAAGCACTATAGAAGGTGACGCAACAGCAGAAGACGTCACTTGCAGCAGCCTTCCCTCCATTCAGGACATTTACAACAGCAGGAGTCTATACAAGGCATGCAGACTACTGAACTCCAAATAGCACCTTCAATAATCAAGGCCTGATATGTGCGATAATAGTATGTGCTATAACATCCCCCAAATTCAACCTTTGTATTTAATTTCACCTGCACCCTGTTACTATTCCTCTGTATTTCTACATATTTTATTTGTTTTTGTACTTCATTTTACATGCACCTTCAACTTGGATTCTATTCTATGATTTTTCATTTATTTACTTATTTTCGTTCTTAGTATTTTTCTTCACAAGGTACGACTATTGTGTGTACAGGTACCTCCTACATTTTTTTTGGTGAGTAAATCGACTCTTCCCAAGTATTTGATTGCATTGTTGATACTGGATATGGCAAATAAAAGCTTCATTTTTTGATTCTTTCTTCTGACAGTACCTGCATATCATTTTGTTTCAATACAACCTATTCCTGCGACTTTGATACAACTGTTTTAACTCATCCAAGATAGAAAATATAAATTAAAAAAACTAAGTAAAATTTCAAGCTCCATGGAAGGCTTCTCCTCTTTGTTAGGTACAAAGACATCACAGTTGTTAGACAACAGGATATATTAATGGCGGTAGTTATCTAAAGGCTAGTACTTCCAAATTTACAGACGCTAACATCCGGTCCATTGCATCTCCAGTCTGTCTCCCCTGGCTCTAGAAGGAGAGGTTTGTGCTGCTATCGCTGTATCAAGTAGTTTGTTGCGCTTTCTTCACTCAGCCAAAACTTAAGCAACCAGGCCCCATGTCCTCTTCTTCCTCAATGAGTCTTTCTAAAATGCGTGTTTTGTGTCATAAATCTTACATTTATTCGTTGTCGCGTGGGCACATCACCCTAAAAATAAAATAACATTTTATAAAGTTTTATTTTGAAAGTACAAAGGAAGTCTTCATTTTGAAACCTAGATCTGTTTTTAGTTCTCTGCAGCAACAAAATTGAACTCCTGGCTTTGGGGCGCAGAGAGATAGAGGTCAGACGCAGACATGATGGAGGCGATGAACATTCTGATAAATGAATGTTCTATTTTTTGTAGACCTCCACATGGGGGTCAGGCTGTTTGCTCCGGGTCATAGTCATGTTGGTCGACTCAGATATGACCCATCTTCAACATTCTAACTGAGGGTAGGAGGTTGATCTCCAAAATCTTGCAATACATGGCCCCAGTCACCCTGTCCTTAATACAGTGCAGTCGTCCCGACCCCACTGGACTGTGCCCAAGTTGGATCAAGTGGGACTGTAATAGGGAGACCACAGGCAGTCCGTGTCGGCAACAACACCTCCAGCACCATCATGATGAACACAGCCGGCCTCCCCCAGGGATGTTGTGCTGAGGCCCCTTCTCTGCACTCTGCTGACTCAACTGTGCTCCAACATCCAGCTTCAACCTCTTCATCAAGTTGGCATCCACAAACTGAGGAGGGCAACGTGTGGTGATGCATGCTGACCAGGTCTGGAGCCTTCACAGCGTCTTGCCAGATGACTCTGCAGCGCTATGTGAGAACAGCTGGGAAGGTCGCTGGTATCTCTCATTGGCCACTCAGACATTTGCCACTGCCACTTGACTCAGAAACCCATTAGGATTGCTGGTGATCCACCCCACCCATCCCACAGCCACTTCAGCCGTTGCTATCAGGGAGGAGACTGCAAGGTCTCCAGGCCAGAACCAGTGGGTTCAAGGACAGTTTTGAACTTTTGAAGGACATTTTCAGTCTAAGTATCTCTCCACCATGCAGCAGAATGGCCTTTTTCAGCTGCATGACAAGAGCCAGAAGATAAGACAGATTAACATAATTGGTTGGACACCACATCCAGATGGCTGCAAATAAAACAACCAGTTAGAGCACGAGCCCCACCTCCATGACCTCATGAAGTCATACAGTGATTAGCATACGCCTCCCTTCCTGACACGTGGCTGGACGTGTCCCCAGCTGTTTACCCATTTTACTGTGTGTGTATGCAGACAGGGAACTCCCTCGCTGTTGTCAGCGCTCTGTCTCCTCCCCTGGTCACCGGTGGGGGGCTGTCTTCAGAGTACTGAATGCACTTTATCACCCATCAACCCAGCATTCCACCTGGCTCTCATCAGCTAATCAGCAAAGGACACTTAAGGGAACTGAAGTGTTTTTAAGTACAATGCTCAGAGCCACGCTCAACGCAAAGTATTGTTTGTGCCTTTCTGCCTGCATACTGACCTTTTCCTCCTGATCTGGTCGCCTGTTGACCTGACCCTGCTTCGTACCTGACTCTGCCTCTTTGCTGTCTGCCCCAACCTTTTGCCTGGATTAATACTCTGATTTAGCTTTGTAGACTTATAGCTGAGCTTTGCTCCTGTCTGCCTGTCTTTATCAATAAACCTGCTGCAAGTGGAACCTGCTGTCTGCCTGATGGTGACAGCTGTCATATAATATACCTAATTTTTACTGCTCGTTGGTTGGTCAGCTATGCATGCTGTTTGACACTTGGAGCTCCGTACAACTTTGATCCAACTGTTAAGAACAATCTCAACAAATTTTACTTTATAAATAATATTTTTTTTTCTAAACAAGGTTTTCGTCTCTCACTTCCTTATTAACCAACCCGGGGAGGCAAGCAGAGCGCTGCCTCAACAGGGGCAAGGAAACTCAACTCCTTTCTAGCTCAATGCCCTGTCCCCAACCCGCACTGTTAAAAATCATCGACTGTATAATTATGAACTGGACATAACAAGATGTTGACGTCACCCACAGGAAATGCCTGACTCCCAGCTCTTGCAAAATCAGGCCAGAGCCGTCTCCGTCACTTCCTGATACAAACTCCACCATATTGCAACCCATCGACAGTGACTGGTGTGAGTCGCTGTGAGTCATAGCTGAGTCATCAAACCTATGGAAAGTACTGTTGCCAATCTGGAGTGATCTTATTGTGAATTCCCACTTGTATCCCCGCCTCTACCACGTGAACGTGAGATGTAAACAGCTTTCCCTTTAATAACACGGGCTGAGGAAAATAGTACAAGGCGTTTTGGGAGAACCATTCGAACATTTGATTCTGCAAACGGTAATATTGCATTTACTTACATTTATTCTTATTTTGAAGAACTACAGTCGTACTTTGCCCATGTCTGTTGACACAATTAAATGCACAACACAACATCCTTTGACTGAAATCAAACGACAAAGCAAATGTCCTGCAGGGTATTTCTTCAAAGAATCAGTAGGAATATTTTGCCTGCTTTTATAATAATTAATTTTATAACCTCAAAATAAAGAGTGAAATGACAAAAACGGACATTAACAAAAAGTTAAAATAGCTTAAACCCAGTTTCGACATACGTTCTACACAGCAAATCCGCACCAACAATGGCAGCAGCGTGCGTTTTTTGTTCAAGTGCTGCATTGGTAAGTTCCATAGACAATGAAAACAGTGGCACAGGCAATGATTGGTACGTTGTTGAATTGTAAAATAAGCTGGAAAAGGCGTCTCAGGCGGCATTGATGAAGTCTACTGCCTTTGGCTATCCAAAATCTGTCAAGCAAACGTCTCAGACATTTGACGTCAGACCCACATACGTTTACTGAGCCATCTGATTGGTTAGTTTATAACTCAAATAACTTGCAGTTAGAAAAAAATATATTTAAAAAAATAAGATTAGAAAGAAAATGTTAAGAAGAATGGAGAAGAGCAAGAATGGTTATTCTGACAAATAAATTGACTGAGTAATAACTGTCTACTTCTCAATGAAAGTCAATGGGACTTTGGCCTTCTTGCAACCAGTGGGTACTTCCTATTTGGAATGCGAGAGGGGAGGGGTTGAGCTGTCCATTGTTTTTAACGGTCTGAACCAAAAATTCAGACAGAAGACCAATCCCCAACTTTCATTCCAGTCTGCATCTGAACATTATCCCACCCAGGGACTGCTCATCACTCATTCCTCTACTTTCTGATCTTTAGGACTATTGACACTTTACACTACCCTTCAAATATTTACACAAACTGTTAGACTCCTCGGTCTGTATTTCAAAACGGGTTGGTGGGCCACCGACATCGCCGCAGTCCGCTTGCACCCGCCATACATGGGCCAGTCCCTGCCCAGGGCAGCTCGACAAGGTCGAAATGGACTGAGAACAGTGCAGCCCAGACGACGGTGGTGCCGGTTCAGGGGGCCCTGCCAAAGGGAGAAGGGGCACAGCGAGAACTTCATCCACGGCCCCGGAGCAGCGAGGTCCAGGCGGTGTTCGCTTTAAAGCACACAGTGGCCAGGATTTACTATCGAGCTGGAGCCATTCATGAAGCACCACTGCGGGCAAAATTCCCCCGGAGGGGGTCGGCAATGGTGGGCTGGGGGCTCCTGTTTTATGAGTGGATCTCACCCAGCCTCAATCAGAAGGACTCAGGCACACGAGACACCAGGAAGGCAGTTTTCCAAAGGCTAAATGTCCCTATCCCCCCTCCAAACGGGGATTTGGTGCTGGGCTCTTCCCTCTTCGCTCCTGGTTAGTGTCTTTTCCTGCGCTTAGTAATATGCTTACCAGCGGGTGGTCTGGTCTGATCTAAGGTTGAACACACATACAACACACATGCAAATAGTACGGTCATCCTCCATACAACAAAAACCATAGGGGGTCCTGCCAGAAATAATGCCAAGTCTGAAGCTACCATTGACTTTGAACAGGCAACAAGATCAGTCTAAACGTGCACAGTTCTGAGTAAACTCACTCAGATCTTCCTAAAATGTACTCTAGAAGTTCTTCATTATTAGCTGACAGTAATAATTTACTTGAGAAAAGTCACATCCCTGTTTTCCAGCTTCATTTGTGCAATTGTCGCGCAGCAGTGACCTGGCATCTGTACCATTCCAATATGGTATCCAACTTAGCATATGCAACAAATTAGCTTGTCACCTCTAGCTTATATACTGTATGACTCACTGACATCAACCACAGAATATGAATTACTTCAAGCTCCAACAAAACAAAGTTGCCATTTTTTTGTGATACAGACGCCACCATGTTGGAACTGGCCAGTAAGCAGTGATTGGTCAAAGTTGGTCTGAGTCACTGTTTCTAAAGCAAACACTCTCACCAATCAGGAGTGAGTGTGTTGGAAGTACACATCCTTACCATTGGAAATTTTGCTACTCAAAATCTGTCAATCAAACGTTTCAGACGTTTAGCATGAGACCACCTACTTCTATTGAGACATCTGATCGGCCAGTTTATAACTTGGATAACACTGATGTAACAAACTGGATTTTACTGCTGTCTGCCTCTAAATAATGGTTTGTGTGAGATGTTTAGCTGCAGAACTGAGTTGCTGAAGGAGTCATGGACTTCTGCATAGGAAACCACACAGAATTGGCTCATTTCTTGGAAAAAAACAAAAAACCTGCAGAGGTAGAGTTGACTCACCACTGGATGGTCGGCTTCGATCCTGTTCTCTATTTCCCTGGTGGAAGATGAACAAGCAGAAATCACATTGATAACACCAGCATCTCACAAGGTGCATGAGATTCTCACACTGTTCTATAGCAGAAATACAGGTGAAGAAAGAGAGTTATCTCTGAAAACAAACTCAAATGTGTTTAACCATTCTATAGAAAGCAGTCTGGGAAGGCTTGTGATTTCATAAACTCATCTTTAAAATCATCTTTGATTTTTTTTAATCTACTAAACTGCAGCTGTAATTTCCAACTATTTAAATTCCCTTAAATTACTGTAAAGACTGTCAGTTTTGTAGCAGAAAACATCATAAACTGACTGAAAAGCTTTTTTTTCTTTTCCAAATCGAATTGTGGAAAACTTTGCTGCAGTCTCCATTAGTGAGCCTACTAAAATACTAATTTGTGGCAAGAAAATTAGAATTTTATGCCACAACATGAACATTTGTGGCATCAAAATATTTTTGTGGCATACTATAAAAATATAAGCATACAAAATACACATTTGTGGTCAAAATATGTGAATTTGTGCGTCCAAAATACACATTTGTGGTAAAAAAAAAGCAAACATATACAAACAAAGTACTAATTTGTGATCAAATATGCAAAAGTATGCATACAGAATACTAATTTATGTAAAAGAAAAATGCAAATTTGCACACACAAAATGCAAAATTTGTGGGCACAAACTACTAATTAGCTCAGAAAAATTACACATTTTTGCATGCAAAATACTAAATTGGGGCCACAAAATACCCACTTTTAGCCAATAGTTATTAATCTCAGAGAACAATTTATTGTTATTCATTGAATAATTGAACAATTTTATTTCATTAATCTTCATGCTTTATTTAGTAGCTTCCTAACAGGGAAAACAAGCAATAAAAGAATTAAAGATCCTTTCTCTAAACCTTTGTTCAATTCAATATAATAACACATATGATGGTCATGTTAGTGTTGTATGAATATTCTTGGCTGTTCTGTATTCAGCCCCACTCAGAGACACATCAAAGACGTCTACTCAAAAAACTCTGTCAGAAGAAAGCTGCCTGAGCAGGTCACTCACTCTGAGGTGTTTCTCTTCTCAGAGAAGACGCGCAGGATGAACTCCCCCTCCTGGTGCGGCTCATAGGTGGAGGGGACGATGACGTATTCGCCAGGGCTCAGCCGGAAGCGCTGCGTCACCTCACGCAGGTTAATGTAGGATTTGGAGCGTGCCTTGGAGGAGTTGACGAGGAAGAAGTCCTTCTGCATGTGTTGTTTGTTCCCATGCATCTGGGGGGAGGGGGGGCACAGCACTCGACATGTGAGGGTTAGTGTTTGAGAAAGAATGTCATAGACTTTTTGATCTTTCCTCACCTCTTTGGGGACCTGCAGCAGCATTTTCAGGGTTCATAAATGAAAGAAAAGCATGAAATCTTTATGAAACACATCATTCTGCTTCACAGACAGACCCTGCTGGGCCTCACTGGACCTCATAAATGGAGAACCCAATGGTGAAGAGGTTGGCTCCCATCTTGCGCTCCCTCCGTCTGTTCTTCTGCATCAGCGAGACCACGAAGGTGCAGGCCACCTCGTTATCATCAGGGTCATCATCCTCCTCCAGGAGGCGCAGGCGATACTGAGGGTTGGTCCAGAAAGTGTCTGCAGGTACAGGTCAAAGATGCATTAGTGCTTCTCAGTTCCTTTCTGCTGGAACAGTTTTGGTCCTACAGGCTGCACCTGGGTAATTCCTGCAGCCACCGGCAGAGCAGCCCCGCACCCAGCGGCCCTCGTTCACTGAAACGGTCCACTTGTGGGTCTTATCGTCCTCCAGCGCATCTGGAGTCAGGTTACAGATCTCAATCTTGGTGTAGTTCTTCTTGAAGTCCTCAAAGGACATCCTACATGAGACCCAGAGACAATCAGGAACTTCTGCAGCCTCCTGGACAGGAGCAGGTTCCTCACAGAGGCCTCACCAGAACTCCCCGTCTTCGGCACTCTGGTGCTGCAGTTTCTCCTTCTCCCCCTTGGACAGGGTGGCCCACTCCTTTGAGCTGTTGCACAAAGAGAACAGCAAGTCAGAAACATGCAGGAGGAGGACGTTTCACCTTGAAGGAGGTCTTCTGTTAAACCATTTACTTGTCACTCCAGGGCCCGTTCCACTCCACCTGACCCCATGGGTTCCTGAGGCGCACCAGCCGAACCTTGGACTCCTTTTGCTGTGATGGCCGACACTAAGTTAAGAGAGAGAAAGCAGGAGTTTGAAGAAGTCTACCATTGTTGGTGCTCTGTCAGCATGCAGACATACAGGAGCAGGTCACCTAAGAGACCCACTCACATGAAAATGGTGGTTTAGGGGTTTTTAACCTGTTCTTGTTGCATTTCTCTCATGGTGGTGAACACATATCAAGAAAATTAAGCTCAAAGGTACATTTTTGAGCATTTCTTAATTCAAAATTGTTGTGAATCAGGAGCAGACGAAAACATGCAGTTTGAAAAAGAGAATATTTGTGATGTAGAAAATACACTGGGAGTGGGCCACAAGCTTCCTGCTCTGAGCTTTCAGCAAAGAGGAAGTGGTCCCGCCCACAACTCAGAGGTGAATTTCTAATGAACTCCTGCCCTCTGCATGAAACTATGTTCTAGAAAACAACACACTTTTTTAAATGTTGCCTAATAACTGCAAAAATCATAATTAAAAGACCACTAGGAACACTTCAAAATGAAAAGGTAATCAGAGTGGGACTTCACAAGTCTGCTTTACCTCGTCCACAGCCGTCACAGAGTAGGCGTGACCCTTCACCAGCCCCGTCACCGTGCGTGTCTCAAAGCGAGCAGGAACTAAAGACTGCAGACATTTCATCCCGAAAAAGAAGCAAAAAAAAACAACAAAAAAGCAAAATACAGAGACATGTATGGAAGCCCAGAATGGCCACACTCAAAGACAAGAGTGAAAGTGAGTCTACGTCTTTGCAATGAAATGCTTTACTCTTCAACAACGAGGCTAAGATTGGCCAAGCTGCTTTGATTCATTCTTTCCTTAAAGAAGTCTAATCTTTATCAGAATCAGAGTGAACGACAAATCCCCCCCCACACACACACACGCACTGCTGCAGAGTGGAAACCTGTACCTGCAGGGCACGGACACATCTATTAAACATCAAAATCATGGCTATTTCATTGTTTAAAGCTACAGATATGAATCCAATACACATCAATACATGGAGTCCATCGCACATCGCAGTTTATATCCCTAGACGGTCTCACAGCATTGATGGTGGTTTTGTGAGCTTTAAAGGCCATCTTTCAAATGTTTGATAAAGCAACAGAGAACCGTACTTGTAAAGATGCATTCAACAACAGGAAATCATTGGACTATTCTAAGTGGCCTTCTTTGAGTCCTGACCTAAATCCTATTTTACATCTTTGGAAGAAGCTGTAACATGCCATCTGGAAAAGGCATCCTTCAAACCTGAGACAACTGGAGCAGTTCGCTCATGAGGAGTGGGCCAAAATACTTTTGCTTGTGCAACAAAATATGAAGTTAAGGGTACCATCATTTTTGTCCAGACCTGTTACACATTTTATTTTTGTAAATATTTCTGTTGTGAAGCATAATTGAAAACCAGTGTCTGACTTTCATTGGGTCAATTTCCTAAAAATTTTTATTTTTTATTACATTTGTCAGATTCTAGTTATTTCTGTGACCATTGTGAGCTTTTCTTTCGTTTACCGGAGGGAACCAACAGTTTTGTCCGTGTGTGTGTGTGTGTTGGATTGTTGTTTTCATGCACGTTTCTGGGATCTTTTAACCAAAGGTAGATTACAGAGGAAACGTTTGCTACTTCTTGGAATGTAGAATTATTTTGAACAAAATCACAAATAAACTGCTCATATGTTGTTTTCACAGGAGCCGACCAAAGAAAACGAAAGTCATTTTCCTCCTGGGGTGTGTGTGTGTGTGTGTGTGTGTGTGTGTGTAAAATGGGTATATCTCACATCAATGGAGCACCCCATCAGGGAGCCTCTCTCCAGAGCTTTCTTCATGATCTTGTACAGCTCTTTAGGAGCTTCCTTCATCTCATAAAACTCGGTGACACCTCCGGTGAAATCTTCCATGGCCTCGGTGGTGTTTCCCCCCTTCAGGGCCTCATAGGAGCCGTGAAGCCTGCAAAAAAAGGGGGAGGGAGGGGCTGCAGACTTTACATCAGCTAGCTCAGTGGCCTTGTGGTAGAGTGTCTGCCCTGAGACTTGAAGGCTGTGAGCTCAAATCCAGGCCGAGTCATACCAATGGTACCCAATGCCTCCCTGCTACCCCAGGGAATGGGTCAGGTGTGGAGTTTCACACAACCAGATGTGTGACAACTCAAAGGGCCTTTTTTTTTTTTTTACTTTTGTCATTATGTAAGAGGCAAAACAATGAAAAAAATAAAACAGTGTGGACGCCAATGTAAAATCACAGTAGAAAATGTTGATTGTTCTTCATTGCAGCAGATGTTCTTAAGATCAGGAGGTGGCGCCAGTGAGTTAATCTTTAGTGTCACAAAAACATGGGGAAAAAAGGTCATGGGGTCAAATCAGGATCAACTGAAAGGGAATGAAATACCAGATTGTAATTATTTTTTTTTTATTGAAAATTTGAAAACAGTTTTAAACTCCAAAGGATATATTTCAAATTAGAAGAAAATTTTGACAATTTGATTTTAAAAAACTATGAATTTGAAAATTGTACTTAAAAAAAAGATGATCGTAAAACTTTCACCAAATGAAAAATGTTTGTAAAAGCTGCTGTTTTGTATTTTCAACTTTTGTTTTTTTGTTTCTGCTGCTCTTCGCTTTCAGACTTTTTGCTTTTCGATTTGATCCTAATACTTATGTGGAGGCGGGGCTTTGAGCCCATTGGCTACCGGGATATAATTGACATGGAGTGACAAAGGTTATGGTGGCGTCATTTCAGCTCTGAAACAGTCTGCTGTTGGCACCGGCTGTATCATCTCCTCTGATGCGGCATACAGGATTGAAATTCCTCTCTCAAAGTTTGGTACAAGTTTGGTGAATTTAATTTTTTTCTCCAAATTTTAAATATTATATTTAAAACGTATTTCTATCAGGTGTATTTTCAAGTTTAAAGCTGTTTTTAAAATTTCTTTTTTTTTCATTTACACTCTGGTTTTTCATTCACTTTAAGCTGATTCTGATTTGACCCCATAAAATGCTTTCTGTTCTATGTGGGTAAAATCTGCTGAACTCAGCTTAACACTTTTCTACCTTTGCCTGGTTCAAACAAGTGTGCTGTGAGTTTGACTGTGAAAGAATTCCTGTTTTTCTTCAGTTTAGTTAAACTGTGCTTTTTCCACAGAGTTGTGTAAATTATTCTCAGATTTAAGGGCAGATTCTTGTATTTTAACACATAATTTCTCAGAACATTCTGAAACGTTTTCAAGCAACAGGCGCTGCTAACAAACTGAGCCTGATGGACCCAAACTCTTCAGAGAAGATGAGTTCCTCGGGGGACCAGCTTACTTGGCATAGGCCTTTTCCAGCAGGGCACTCCAGAATTCATTTCTCTCTGCTGACTTGGTGAAGACCAGCTGGTTGTTGAAGGTTGGGATGCGGTCGTCAACGACGACATCGACCCAGTCGCCATACCTCCAGAACTGAAGGAGGAGTAACCAGAGAGCATGTAAGAAAAAGAAGACTTTCACCAGAGACTGGTTGTTGATGCATAACAGCTGGAGCCAGAACTGAGTTAGATCAATTCATTCATCAAATTGATTTGTTTGAAATTAAGGTTGTGCATCCTTTCCTCTCCTTTCCTTTCAAAACGCATTTCCATGCATAAAGATTCAGCTAACTTTATTAACTTTGACCTAAATGTCTGCAATCTAGATATTTATTATTCATTTGGAAATAAAAAAAAAATTTTTAACAGAGAATCTTCTCTTTTTACTGGCACTTTTTATTTTAAGCAACAAAAACAAAATGATATTTTGGATTTTGTAGACCTTTATGCTCTATGTGGTAAAAAAGTGTGTCGTGTTTATTTATTCAGGTGTATTGTTTGAAGTGTTTACTGCACACAACAAACATCCCTCTCTGTGATTTACCTTCAGCCGAATATAACTGAGCCAACTTGGTAAAAGCAACTTGTGATTTAATGTCTTTCTGTTCACATCACACGTACATAGAAATGCAAAGACAGGACAAAACACAACAGGAAGAGAAACTGACATAGTTTACCAAAAACGGATTATTTTATGGATTTAACAGCTTGTCGACTTAATCAGAGAATCGATTCTATTCTTACAATTCAACCACATCAATCAGTCTGAGGCAAGTTGTTCATTCAATCTTTTTACACTATTATAAAAAATTTTTTAAATGAAATAAATTTTATAATTGGTGTTGGAAAGTAACATTTGGTTGGAGACATAGAAGGTTTATTTTACCATAACATAAAAACTTTCAAGTTTATCACAGAAATGCAAACTGATCAACCATCATTCCAGTCTAATGTGTAGAAACACTTTGTATTTTACAAAGACATGTGAGCATACAGTGTGGTAGAATGTTCTAATAATGATTCCTTTGGATTATTTTGATGTAGAAAAACAGCAATGGGCTGAACTTTGTCAAACTAAAATGTGAATGGATTTGACATGAATTTTTGTTTACTTGTTTATTTGTACACATATTTTATTTACTTTTAATTATCTTGCAAGAAAAACAAGGAATCTGGAAAACTTCATCTGCACTGTTCCGTACCAGGTATTTATCTGTCACTCTGGTTAATGTTTTGGGTCAAGTCCTGGATGGATCTTAGGTCGGTGAATCAGATAGTTCAAAATGAATCGTTATCAACTATGAATTATATCAGCAACCACAAATCATGATATATATCAAATTGTTGTTAAAATGAATCGTTACACCACTAGATTATTTAGGTTACTCCCTGATTGATTTTATACCTTTTTTTAACCATCATAATCTTGTTCATATCTGTGGTTTTTCACTGATACCGTTGTTACTCTCAGTACTGATTAATTTATTTTGATACATATCTGTACCCTTTAGATCCCTAGTTGAAAGCCAAACACCAGCTCCCTCTTCCACAGTCATGACAATGTAGTAATTTCGAATAAAAGTTTTAAATATAAGAAATTAATAACTCAAGTGACTCAAACAAAATCGTTTTTGGATGGAACATAAGTTGATGTTTAACTGAATCAGAAATTGGTTGTGTTAGTCTCTATCAAACTAGAATGGTTTTTGCTTCCAATAAACTTTGACTTTGTCAGTCCAGCATTAGTTTGAAGGAAGAACACGAACCCAACGGTCACTGCATGTGTGCTTTGTAACATCACATCCTGTAACAGGAGTGGGTCTGACCTGGAAATGGAAGATGCCGGCGTAGTTCTCGGAAAAGCTTTGCTCCTGAGGAACCACGCGGAACAGCAACTTCTCGTTCAGCGTGAGGCAGGCGATGGCGGCCAACAGCCAGCAGTCACCTGGGCACACAAAGCATCTTCACACCAGGGCTTCCAATATATCTACATGTATATACAAATATCTACATCTGATCTGAAAACAACTGCTCTGGATTCAGGAAAACGTCAGTTTTAGGAATGTTCCTTCTGTCTGTGTTCATGAGGAGGAAAAATGTTTGCTGACAGCTGTGTTTTCTGAGCGTCCAGATGAGGGAAAGCCACAGAGTCAGGTTTTTTGCTTTGTTGGGGTCGGGGGCAAGGCCTGCCAGCACCTTTGTCACTGTGCACCCTGTCCTCTATTTGCTTCCCCAACAAAACAATGAGAAGTGCTGCTGGTTGGATTCCTTTCCTAAAGAGTAAGTATAATACGGGCGGGTGGGGGTTGGGGGTGCTACTCCACCACACCATGAGCAGTTTAGCTCCAAACACAAGAAAGACTTCCTTCACTAAAAAGAGAAGAGCTGAGTGGAAAAGCAGTGATTACCCAAATCTCCCTGGCAGATGTCAGTCCTGCTGGCCCCCCAACTATGAACTGGGGGTTGTCACAGATTTCCTGCCAGAAACAGAGATAAAAGGATGGCTTCAGACTGAGACACAGAGAACTTAACAACACACTGCAGAACCTTAGAACTTTACCCAAGAACACAGTTCTACTCTAACTAGACTTGATTTGAGGCACAGGTAACATCTCACCTGTGAGAAACCCAATTAATGACCCCTTTTGAGTGCAGGTTCCTATCTGGGAAAGATCCATGCCCTCTTCTGTAACCCTCTCTACTGGCAGATCCAGATCACCCCACCCCCCAACCCAACCGCCCAAATTACCCTCCTACCTTGGGCCTCTTCCAGACGATGTTCTTGACTTTGTTGGACTTGTGGCCAAGCTCCTTGAAGCCCAGAGACTCGACGGTGGCAGGGAAGGAGTCGTCCTCGAACAGGCCCTTCCTCTGCAGGCACTCCTGCCTCAAGGTGCTGAAGTCCTGACTGTTGAAGCGAAGGGGCTTGGTGACGGAGCCTTCCCCGTCCCTTCGTTCCCGTTCCCGGATCAGCCGGTCGCAGAAAAAGCCCGACGGTGAGTATGGCATCTCTTCTCAGCAGGCTTTTAAAAATTTTTTGAGCAACAGGCCACGGACACTCGTACTAAAGTTTTACAGGCCAAAAGACTCTGGCATAAATCCAAACAGCTGGTATGTGATTGGCTCCTTCCTCGTGTGACGCCCCCCTCCTCTTCGTCACTGAGCAGATGCAAACACTTGTGCATTCACCTCAGCCATTCATGTGCACAAACATGCACAGGAAATCACACATCACATGTGTGATGTCCGTTTGTTGCCCTCCCATTGGCTGGGGCCAACAATGTCCCCTACATGCCTGGCTGCGGGTGCCATCATTGTTGGGGGACACAAAGCCAGCGGGTTAGCTGTGGCAGTGGCCTGCAAAGAGAGCTGGCAGAGGCCCTGCCTCAGCAGAAGGCATTCAAGCCCTTTAAACCTATTCTTCATGGAGCTCAGCGTCCAGCACTCTCAGCAGAACCACAGCCTGCGCTGTGGAGAGGGACGCATCCTTTTTCACACATCTGTGAGCGCCAGAGACTCCCAGAGACTGGGAAGCTGCAGCTCAGCCGGGACACCAATTTATAAATAAAGTCTGGATATGTTTCAGGAAGTCCAGATCATCAGAGGGTATTTAAAGCGAGAGATCAGTCTTGTAACTATCAAACAAAAGGTGAAACATGTGTCACTACCAGGTGACATTCAGGCACTGGGCTTTTCAGTCTCAAAGGAGATCTTAAAGAAATCCACCCCAATTCCCCAATGTTTTGGAATCTTCTTGCTAGTCACATGCACCCATGCAGGAGTTGACCTGCATTGGTGGTGAAGGTTTTTGGGGTTGTCTGGATCTGTAGAGGTTTGTAGAGAGGAGAGGTTGCATCTTAATGTGACCGCAATTTAATTCAATTTTATTCTATTCTATTTATTTAGCCCAAAATCATAGCCGTGTCATTGGGTTTTACACTTGTATTTATGCAAAGAACATAAAGACAGTCATGAAGTATGAACAATAGCTGGTTGCTAAATTAAATTAAATAGACTATGCTAAACTGACATGCCTTCCTTTAGACCTTCCTTCTCTGTGAGGAAAAACTCAAAACAAAACAAAAAACAACAAGAAACCTCATGTCCACACAAAGGTGGGATTCTCTCCCAAGGACGGACAAGCAATGTGCTAAAATTGTTAAAGAAGAATGAGCTTATCTAACTCTACAACTACATGTTTGCACAACAACGACATGTTTAAATAAGCAACTACATGTTTGAACAGTGTAGCAGATGGGCTTCATTCAGATGAAACTGCTTCCACACCTTAGATCACCAGATACTCCTCTCTACGCTCTAGAGCAGTGGTCTCTGACCTTTTTGTGGCTGTGGACCAGCAAACTCCATGAGGATTTTACCGCAGTCCAGAAAGGGGCGGGTGGTGGTGGTTGGGCTGTGTAATGACAACATTATACTTGAATAAGAACATGTGCTTTACACTTAACAATAAGCAGTTCTGACAATAGATATGATCCTCATTTCACTCAGTCATCTACGTGTACATTTTGGAGGATTAATAAAAAATATAAACATAATTCAGGTCTCTTAATTTAGTGTTGTTTCAGGAGTGGTTAAAAACAAGTTTATTTTACTATTATAAGATCATCTCATTAAAAAAACATGAAATACAGTAACAAAATGTAATCAACAAATCTATTATCATATATACTCATATATACTGTTTAGCACAGCTCCATGCAAAAGCTTCTGGTGAAGCATTTTAAGACAAAAACAAGACTGCTTTTAGCACTGTTGTGCCCTTGAGGCGTTCCTTCCCCCTCGTTAAGCGACGGCACCTGTTCCTGATCATCTCCACCTGATCTTCATCACCATGGCTTTTTAAGCAGCGTCAAACCTCCAGCCATTGTCAGATCGTTATGCTGCTTGTGTGCCAGCCAGCCAGCCAGCCAGCCAGCCAGCCAGCCAGCCAGCCAGCCAGCCAGCCAGCCAGCCAGCCAGCCAGCCAGCCAGCCAGCCAGCCAGCCAGCCAGCCAGCTCACCTGTCTGCCAGCCAGCCCGCCCGCTCTCTCAGCTCACCTGTCTGCCAGCCAGCCAGCCCGCCCGCTCCTTCAGCTAGGCTTGCCTGCCTGCTCCGTCATCCTGCTCCACTTTTCGCCTAATCAATAAACATAACCTTCTCATCTTTTAAAACGTGTCTGCTCTTGGGTTCCATCCACCTCCTTCGTCACAACAAGCTGTTGTGCGATGAGCAGGAAGGGGAGGATCCAAGCGCAGGACACAATTTAAGTTTTATGGTTTAATGAGGGGTAAGACGATGAATGTTGATGGGGAAAGTCCAGTATGGATTGGTCTTGCGTCGAAAGCGGAGTTGGATGAGCTCAGGGAGGCAGCAGGGGTAGTGGAGAGAAGGCGGGAGCCACATCTTGAGCAAGCTAACAGTCTGGCGCCGGAGCTGGGATCTCCACCATCCTTTATACATCTGCTGGAGACCCAGGTGCAGGCAATCATGGTGGCCATACCTGGTGGCTGATTGAGCACAGGTGGGTGCTGTCATGGCATCCGACGACCCACAACACAAGCACGCAAGTGACTGAAATGTAATCAAGAGAATCCGGTTGTTTTCAAAACAAAAATATTTGTCAGATTAAAAGATCAGTCATTTTACACCCTGGACCAAACTTTACAGCTCAAGTGATCGAAGGTGCAGCTGAGAGAATCCAGTTATTTTTCAAAATACAAGATTCACAGAATACAGAATAATTAATTAATCCTCTGGTGGTAATTGATCTACGGACCGGTACCGGTCTGCGGCCCGAGGGTTTGGGACCGTGGCTCTAGAGGACATCTGAGGATTCTGGATCACATCAGATCCTATTCCAATGGCATTTCACAAGGCTCTGTTTTTGAGGCTCCTCTCTGCTAGATTTATATCAAACCTCTGACATCCATCAATAACTTACATTTTAAACTCATACTATGCTGATGACCATCAGCTATTCCTGTCATTACAGCCTTCATCATATCTGACAGAGTTATCGTCTACGTGATTTCAGCAACAATATTCCAACAGACAGTAAAGCTTTAGCAGATGATCCAAAATGCTACTGCAGTCTTCCTCTGCACCTATCAGGACACCGTCACAATCAGCTGAGGAAGACTGTGGGCCAGCAGTCTTTTTAATCTTTATTCGTATTTCTGTCTGCCAAAGAGAACAAAAACTTTAAATCCCAAACTACTGCAGACCCTCCCTCCTGAACAGCAACTGGTGGTTGCTGTAGTAGAAGATCACAGAGAAACTCCTCTGTGGAGAAATTAAGCTTCTGGCTTTGGAAGGAGAAATGGTGCGACGACCCAAACATGGTTGATATCTTCTCTGCTTTGTTGGAGTTTCCTATAGGGAGTGTGTACGATGGACAACCCTGCAAGACTCAGACTCGGGAGGATGAGATGCAACAATTTATTTAAAACTTGGAGCCACATAGTACATGCCAAGAGCGATTTGAACAAGTCTCAGGTATGTTTTTCCAGTGAGGAGAAGAAGATAAGTTTGTCTGCATGAAACTTCTGCTGACATAAAACTCGGCTGATCCAGACTAAGCTGATAATCGTGGTGGCAACATGGAAAAAACATGGAGGGTAAATGATGGCAGGATTCATCCATCTATCCATCTACTTCCGCTCATCCGGGTCCGGGTCGCCAGGGCAGCAGTCTAAGCAAAGATGCCCAGACTTCCCTCTCCTTTGTCACTTCCTCCAGCTCCTCTGGGGGGACCCTGAGATGTTCCCAGGCCAGACGAGAGACATAGTCTCTCCAGTGTGCCCTGGGTCTTCCCCGAGGCCTCCGCCCAGTGGAACATGCCCAAAACATCTCCCCAGGTAGGCGTCCAGGAGGATCTGAACCAGATGCCCGACCCGCCTCAACTGGCTTCTCATTGAGGAGAAGCAGTGGCTCTACTCCAGGCTCCTCCCGGGTGACCGAGCTCCTTACCCTATCTCCAAGGGAGCATCCAGCCACCCTACAGAGGAAGCTCATTTTAGCCCCTTGTATCCTTGTTCTTTTGGTCATGACCCAGAGCTCATGACCATTAGTGAGTATTGAAGCGTAGACCGACCAGTAAATTGAGAGATTTGCTTACTGGTTAAACTCCAAAACAAAAGACCGGTACAGCGACCGCATAACGGCGGACGCTGCACCAATCCACCTCATGCTCTGATCTTCCCCTCACTCATGAACAAGACCCCAAGATACTTAAACTCCTACACCTGGGGCAGGAGTACTCCACCCACCCGGAGAGGGCAAACTACCTTTACCAGGTCAAGAACCATAGACTCAGACATAGCGATGATGACCCTCATCCTAGCCGCTGTACACTCAGTTGCTAACTGCTCCAATGCATGCTGGAGAACAGAACAGAAGAACAGGAAATCCTGTGGTTCCCAAGCCAGATAACTTCCAGCACCTGGCTGACCATTCTGTCCATAAAGACAATAAACAGGACCTGTTCTAGGGGGCAACATGCAGCGGGAAAATGTCCGACTTACTGCCGGCTATGCGAACCAAGCTCCTGCTGGAGTCATACAGACACTGGACAGCCCTGTGTATGGCTCCCCAGACCCCATACTCCCAGAGTACCCTCCACAGGACACTACGGGGGACGCTATCGAACGCCTTCTCCAAATCCACAAATCACATATGGACCTTTTGAGCGAACTTTCACAAACAGACCAGGACGCTTTTACTGAATCTGAGGATCTGGATCTGGATGGTTGAATGATTCATCGAATGCTCCCTAGTTTTGTTTTAGTTTTTGGGATAAAACACAATTCAAAGCTGCTTTCCTCTTTTTACCATAACTTTTATTTTCAGCTCTTTAGAGCATCTCCACAGCTGCGTTGTGTTCACATTTACAATATGCCTGGTGTGTTTTTCAGACTTTTGGCTTGTTAAGAAAATCATTTCAAATTTGTGTTTTGAAACACTAGAGCTACAAGAAAAACTTTATGCTCCAAAGCAGAAATAAGAGATAGTGAGAACAAAAATCTGGATGGATCTGAATCTTCTCAGAACAGTCCATTAATCAAAAAGCTTCAAAACAAAAAAAAGCACTTTTGATTTTTTTTTTTATCCACACAAACTGTTTAATATTCTCCTCACATGGAAACAAAATGGATCAATCAACACGCGTGGATCTCCCAGTCTGCAATGACTTGGAGCTTCAGGTTGTGCACTGTCAGCGTGCTGCGAGCCTCCACAAACTCAAAGGAAGCTGAGCTGTCCTCCTCACCTTCAAAGAGAAAACAGAGATGAGAAAAACAAAGTTAATTAAATGAATTAAGTTAATTAATAATTAAAGTCTTTCAGCTTCAGACAATCCTTAACACAAGGTTTAAACCAGGATCAGACCAAGTTCAAACCAGATCAAGCCAGCTTTCTTCCAGGACCAGGATCAGATGAGGAACAGCGCCGTGTTAAACCAGAATCACAATAGAATCAAAACACAGCTACACAACAGAGCTGGGTGTTGTCAGAAGCAACATGTGGTGGCATTTATTTTTTCTGTTTGACCCTTTCACAACACAGTGAGCTGCATTCAGTTGCATTCAGTCTGCAGGAGCATGGACCTGGGCTAACAAATGGAGTGGTGCTGGCAGCGGCAGGCTCACCTGGTACGTATACAGTCACAGAAGATGGCTGCGTCTTCATCCCCAGAATGGTGACAGATTGCACCACAGTCCCACAGTGGAAAGATCCCTCTCTGCTGGCAGCACTGAGATGGACATGTGTTCACAGATCAGCCAGTTCAAACCATTGACTGTAAATGAGAACTGGAATGAGTGAGCATGTTTCCAAACAGGAAGTACCCGCAGGTTTCAAGAAGCCAAAATTCCATAGACTTCTATAGAGAAATGAACAGCTATTACTCAGTCATTCTATCAGTCAGAATAACCATTCTCGCTTTGTAACTGTTTTTTTAACATGGTGACGTCTGCACCAGGAAAAAATGGTGACTGAAGTGACTTCATTTGGTTGAAACCAGAAGTAAGCCTTTTCTATGGGTAACATCACACTCAGTCCAGTTCCTATAAACAGTAAATGGTTCAACTACATGTCTTTGTGGAACAGTCTGCAGAATGGGGGAGGGAGGGGATGCACTCACCTGCACAGCAGACGTCCTGCCTGCATGCTGAACCTGCGCAGGCTGAAGGCCTTCTTGTCCCGGTAACAGAAGGAGTGACCGTCGTCCAGGTACAGCTCCCCCACAGCTCCGCCCTGCACAGAAATGCTAACGTTTTGGTTGTTCTGTCACATTTAGATTGTTTCATTCAGAAAAGAGAGATGAAAAAAAACAGCTCTCTGCAGACCTGCTAACTTCAAGATGCTGCAACAACAAAAGGATTGCATTTCATTTTTGACGAACTATCAAATCATTAACTTAATTCCTGCTGTGCAGCTGTGGAACATGAAATTATTTTAAAAGAAGCTTCTTTGCTTATTTTTCATTTTTGATTTCACATTATCAAAAGGGTTTAGTCTGAGCATGTTTGGCATCTTGAATGTTTATTTTGAAAAGTTTATTTGCTTCACTGTCATATAACTTCTGCCTGTAAACATCACATTTGATAATATGAATGAAATCTTACACTATTTGCTACTTTATGCTGTGGCCCCTTTTGTTTTAGCTCAGAACAGTTTTCATTAATGTCCCAAAGCTCATTTCTACTGTGGGCCTGAACTGCAAATCACATGAAACAACAACAAAAATAATAATAATAACAATTTAAAAAACATTACTAAAACATATTAAAACAATTTCAGAACATTCCAACATTTTCAAAAAAAAATTGGAAAACAAAAGTAATTTCCATAAATCAAAAATGAAATGTTAAAAACATGGAACCTGAGAGTTCAGGGCTACAGTGACGTCCAGGGGCAGAAGCTGGAAGTCAGCGGTACAGGTCCCAGACCCCACCGACCTACAGAGCACAGAGCCTCCACGCTGGAACACTGGGACCTTCACAGAGCGAGCAGAGCAGCAGAAATGAAAAGTTTGGACTTGAAGCCGAGGAGTAAGCTGATGTAACAATACTGACAGAGTCCAGAGTAACTGGCAGACGCAGAATCCTGCCTCCTCTGTACACCTTTTTGGAGTGGATGTCATACCAGACCTGAAACAAACAAACCTCCAAATTTCACGGACACAGAAGAATACGAGTGTCCTTCATCACAATGTCACTGAGGCGTTGGTTCACCTCTTCAGGTCCGGGAAGGGAGACCTGGACCTCCTGAATGCCTGGTTCTGTCACTGGACAGGCGAGCAAAGCTCCGCCTACACGAGAGAATAACCCACTTTAAAACATCAGGGGGGTCATTCCAGGACACAAGTGCCTGAAGCATTAAGAGGATTCCTCACCGATCATGTAATGATCATCTACAGCGAAGGTGCTCTCCTCCGTTGGGAACTCCACCCACAGAGGTCTGCATAAAAAAATAGTTTTTTTTCTCCAGGTTATAGTTCTGAAGGATGAACCTCTGTCACTTACCTGACTGGAGGCAGGCCACAGGTGTGAGCGTGGTGGAACAGAGTGTACCAGAATGGCAGCAGACGGTACCTGAGAGCACAGGAGCAGGTATGAGAAGGTTCAGGAGATTGGGGTCCTGAAGTCTCTCACAAAGTTTCAAAAAGAAGTAACCCCACCTCTGCTGGATGACAGAGCCAATGACGGCAGTGACTTCTTCCCCAAAGAGCCAGGGTTCACGGCGCTTCGTCTCCATGGCAGAGTGTCCACGGAAAAACGGCTGCAGGGCTGCCGCCTGGTACCAGCGGACCAACAGCTCTGGCTCGGGATCCTGAACAAACCCCCCCACATCCGCTAGAATATGGGAAAATGAGCAAAAAATTCAGGGTCATGTTGGTCCATGGCTCCTGAGCAAACATCAGCACGACTTCTTGCCTCCACAAAACACCACACCGGCCAGGCTCAGGGATAAAACCATGGGAATGGAGATCCTCAGGTACTCCCAGGTGGCTACATTGTCACCTGTCCAGACTGCTCCTGAAAATATAGGAAGTCAACAAAAACACACAACAGAGAGCAGTGTCTGACATTTCCAGCTCACCAAATCTCTGCGAGCCGGCAAAGAAAGAGCGGGAGAGGACAAATGGCCGCTCCGAGCCCCCTGAGCGAGTGATCAGACCCTCCACTGTGGCCATGTGCTGCATCAGGACAAGAAGAAGATCCTTCAGCACAAAAGCTGTGATTTCCCACAAAGTGATTCCTCTAAACAACACAGGAATTCCACCTGACCTGTACTCTAATCCAGAGCTGCCAAATCCTGGTCCTGGACCGCCTGACCTGTTTTCCAGTTCTCTTGTCACTGCTTTCTACTGATTAGCTGGCTCTGGTGTGTCTTTATTCTGACTGAACACACACAATCCAGCTAATCAGGAGCAATCAATCAAGAATTGCAGGGAGAGCTGGGAAACAGGCAGAAAGGTAGATCTCGAGGACAAAGATGGCGCTGGCCTGCTCTGATCTATTGGATCATTTTTTTATACTGAACTTATACTTCCAAAGTAAAAGCATGTTATAAACGTCAAAATCAGATGAGGTTTTTGACTCAATAGGACTACTGCACCATGAGCCAGTGACGATCGGTGGCAGGGAGATAGAACAGGTGGAAAGTTTGAATTACCTTGGTGTCTATACAAGACCAAAATAGAAAGTGCATGAAAAGAAAGAGAATTCTTATTCGTATATGACACCTGTGTCAAGGGAAAGGTAAAAATGATCATAAACATACCCTCCCATCCACTGCACAGCGAATATGAACTCCTACCATCAGGGCAGAAATACCGAGCAATAAGACACAAAAGCAACAGATACAAACTATCATTTATTCCAACATCTGTTCATTACTAAACAAGTCAGGTTAAGCACACTGGAGTCCATTCTAACTAAACTGCTGTACTTTATTGTGTGTATATATTCATATGTATATAAATGCATATGTGAATGTGTATATATGTGTATATACACACGTGTATATGTGTATGCATACCGGTATATATATTTCTATATATATTTTTAGATATATTTTGCCACTATCACTGTTTTACCTGTTTTCATCTTACAGGCTATTTTTACTTCTGACTTTTATGGATTCTAGATGATGTACTTGACATCTGACATTTCATGGTTGTTTTAAATCTCTTTTGTGATTTTAACGTTTGGCTGACATCAACTTACTGTGCAAACAACTTCTTCTTAGAGGTGCCCAACTCTGAACAAAGAACATCTAATACCTTGCAAGTTTTATGTTGCACTTATTTGCATTGTTTGCTGTCGTACTTGGCACTAGTTATGCAGCCATTCCAACATACAATAAAGTATATTATATTTGATTCATTCATTCATTTTTCTCTGATCCCTTTCGGGGTCACGGGGCTGCCACGGGCATGCTACTCATGGGCAAAGGTCGCCAGTCTGTCAAAGGGGTCAAGATCACACACCTACAATTTAGAGTATCCAATTAACCTATGAAGCATGTTTTTGGATGGTGGGAGGTGAAAACCCACACATGCACAAGGAGAAACTCCACACAGAAAGGACCTCATTGGTGACACTGTTTCAAGTCCCCCAGCCAGGACTTGAACCGGGAACCTTCTTGCTGTGAGGCAAGAGCGCTGACCACTCCGCCACCGTGCAGCCCCATTTGATATTTGATTTGATCAAATCTAAATGACAGAAAACTTATAAGAAATAAACAAGAGCGACAATGGGTCACTACTTCATTTAAAACGTGACATAGTAAACTACAAAGTATTAATGTTTACATTTTACAAGTAAGAAACTGCAACAGCAAAATGACAGTAAAGTCCAACAATGACTAAAAAGTTAACAATTATTTACACGAAGGAAACATTTGAAAATCATTACAACCATTAAATACCTAATTATTATCCTTGTTGTTATAATTTATAAACATATTTATATTTACAAAATACAAACAAATATAAATTATTCAATAAGTTATTATTCCACCATAAATCTTGAGGTAAAATTTGTGATCATAATTTTGTCATTTGCAAAAAAAACAATTTGCATTTTAGGATAATAAACTTTATAAAATATATATATTTACAAAAAACTATTATCAACAACATCAACTATTTATCACCAATAAAACCCAGAACTGTTGAACCTTTTTTTTTTTCTTTTAAAATATCTCTATATGAGATTTCAAATGTTTTCTCTCTGCTTCTGTACAACATCAGATGAGGACCCAAAAAACTGCTGATCTAAAATGTGAAGATCTTAGAATCTGAAAACCTGAAGACTTGAGGACCTGAAGACCATCAGGACATAAGGACTTGATGCCTTGAAACTTAGCAAATAAAAGTAGTTTAGATAAATAAAACACCTATAATGCCATAATGGATCTAAAATGAATCCTGAAAGGATTGTTATAAAAAAAACTTTGGAAGCAAACATCCAAAGGAGCAGCTGCCTCAACCCCCACCTGGTAAAAGCCATACAGATTGTGCAAGTCCCGGTGCTCCCAGCCGCCATGATGCACCGCGTCCTTGGGCATGGTCTGCTCCGGCCCACCAAACACTGATGGCTCATTCATGTCATTCCATACAAACAGAGAAGGAGTAGATCCCTGCAGGAGAGGCTGACCTTCAGAACACTGATCTCCTGTCTGCTGCATGCAGGAGGAAGCGTTTCCCATCCTCACCTTGTATTTCTCCAGGCTGAAGCATCTAGAGTACCAAGCTCGAGTTCCTGGACTGCTGAAATCCAGGTAGGTCGACTCACCTGTAAGAGAAAGTTTTTGGTCAGAAGATGCAGACACTCCCAGCAGAGATGGGATTCACTAAGCAGTTCACACCAGGCCAGCAGGAGCCCCGGTAGACCTGTCCCTCCCTGTCCTTGATGAAATGCCCCCCCTCTCGAGCGTCGCTGTACAGAGACCAGCAGGGGTCAGCCTTGATGTGGGGGTCGCTGATCACCACCATCTGAGAAACGTGAAGAAACAATAAGGAATGAACGATGATAGCCTGGAAAGGCCTCACTCCTGCTACTGACCTTCCTCCCTCTCTTCTGCAGGTGGCGCTGCAGGCCCACTGGGTCAGGAAACAGGGCGGGGTCCCAGGTGAAGTATCTTTTCCCATGGGTGTGCTCGATGTCCAACCAGATGACGTCGTAGGGGATCTGGTGGAGGTCGAAGCCCGCATCCACGGCCTTCACGTCAGCCTCGTCACGGTAATTCCAGCGGCTCTGGTGGTACCCCAGGGCAAACAGGGGGGGCAGCGCCTGGTACCCTGACACAGAGAGAGAACCCTCCCCCAGCTGCTTGTCTTCAAAATAAGGCACTTCTCTGCTGCACTCTCACCTGTCAACTCAACATATTGCTTGAAGAGTTGGCGTGGGCCGGGCCCGAGAAGAACGGTGCAGTCAATCACGCCACTCTCTGACAGCCAGTGGACATCAGTGTGTGGGGGAGTCCGTCTCCTCTTCACCAGGGGGGCTTCCTGTTGATGCAGGAGAGCTTAGAGAAAATCTGCTGAATGGAGATGTGAAAACTTCGTTTTATTCTGTGTTTGTGAACTTCTGCCCAAACTCAAAGCAGTGAGTTTTCCTCATAATGAAACGTGCTCCAAACTCGTACCAGAAGAACTCCAACTACCTGAAGGGCCGTGGTAGAATACTCCAAGTGGACAAAAGTCTCTGAAGCGTTCAGCCAAAACACACCAAGAGTCTTGTCTGCTTTGTGGGCTAGCACCAGCGGGACGGACCCATACAGGCCAAGTCGGCTGTGCAAATCATAGGCGAACACATCCAGATTATAGAGCCGGTATGGTTCTCCACCTCTGTGGGTCAGAACACACAGATGCTGATTAATTTCACACAGCAGACGACAAAATGCTGATAAATATGAAGTGAACGGACCGTGTGTCTTTGAGCTGAAGGCTGTCTGCGTGTTCGGGGAGGCCAAAAACGTGGTTGAAACCATGGAAACGGAGGTCTGCACCAACACTGCTGGGACCTGAGCATGCAGAGCAGCTTTAAAATATAGCTTCCAAACATGTTTCGTTCAGTCTTGTAGACAAATAGATCAATGTACGTCTGTTTTCCTTGTCTGAGCTGGAATCTGGATCAAAACTGTACGGCTGGATAGCCTCAATATTGCTCACCATTTTGTTTGTACCATTAATGTTAAGTTGGGTGTGTGAGGGACTTAGGTAGAGCAGGTCAACAGAGAGCTCTCAGCAATGCGGTTGCTCCACGTCCCGCCCACAACTCAGACGGGAATTTCTACTAAACTCTACAACTCTGCAGAAACGACGTCTTAGAAAACGACACAGGTTTTTTGGTTTTGTCTAAAAATGTCATTATCATAATTAAGTGACCACTAGGAATGCTTTAGCGATAGATCAAAAGATAAATGGAGTGGCACTTTAAAATAGGGAAATCCCATCCAAAGAAGCACAAACCTCGTCCTTTCGATCATGACCCAGAGCTTGTGACCATAGGATTGGAGTGAAGATCAACTGGTAAATTGAGAGCTTTGCTTTCTGGCTTAGATCTCACTTCACCACAACAGACCAGTACAGTGACCACATAACGGTGGACATCGCACCCATCCACCAGTCGATCTCACGCTCTGGCAGCCCTGCCAGAGTCCAACATACACCAGGGACAGTCTGACTTACTGCCAGCCATGCAAACCAAGCTCCTGATCCGGTCATACAGAGACCGGACAGACCTGAGTAAGGCTCTCCAGACCCCATACTCCCAGTGCATCCTCCACAGGACACCATGCAGTCAAACACCTTCTCCAAATGCACAAAACACACATAGATAAGAACTCCCATGAACCATCCAGCATTCTAAAGAGGATGTAGAGCTGGTCCACAGTTCCACAACCAGGATGGAAACCGCATTGTTGTTCCTGGATCTGAGGTTCGACTATCAGACGGACTCTCCTCTCCAGTACTATGTCATAAACTTTCCCAGGGAGGAGTGTGATTCCTCGGTAGTTGGAACACGCCCTCCGGTACCCCCCTTCTTGAAAAGGAGAACCACCACCTCGTCTGCCAGTCCAGTGGTACTGTTCCCGTCTGCCACGCAATGCTGCAGAGACGTGTCAGCCAAGACACTCCCACAGCATCCAGAGACTTCCAGACATCCAGAGTTATCAGGGGGACCTCATTCACCCCCAGTGCCTTGCCACCAAGGAGTTCATCAACTACTTCAGTGACTTCAGCTCGGGGAACGGACAGCTCCACCTCAAACTCCTCGGCCTCTGCTTCCTCAAGAGAAGGCATGTCAGTGGGATTAAGGAGATCCTCGAAGTATTCCTTCCACTGTCCAACAATGTTCCCAGTGGAAGTCAGCAGCTCCCCACCTGCACTGAAAACAGTCCATGTAGAAAAATGCTTTCCCCTTCTGAGGTGCAATCGTTCGAACTGGCAACAGAACTGATAGTCCTTCTCCATGGCCTCCCCGAACTCCTCCCAGGACCGAGTTTTTGCCTCCACAACAGCCTGGGCAGCAGCTCGCTTAGACTGCCGATACCTGTCAGCTGCCTCTGAAGTCCCACAAGCCAGCCCTGCTTAACAGGACGTCTTCAGCTTGACGGCATCCCTTACTTCTGGTGTCCACCACCGGGTTCGGGACAGGCCTTTAGACAGACCGGAGACCTTGTGACCACAGCTCCGAACAGCAGCAGAGACAATGGAGGTGGAGAAGATGGTCCATTCAGACTCATTGTCACCAGCCTCCCTCGGTACCTGTTTGATACTCTCCCGGATGTGAGAGTTAAAGACTTTCTAGACGTTCCCAGCAGACCCTCACAGTACCTCTGGGTCTGCCAAGTCTTTCCGGCCTTCTTCCCCGCCAACAAATCCAACTCACCACCAGGTAGTGATCAGTGGACAGCTCTGCCCTTCTCTTTACCCGAACGTCCAAAACACACGGCCTCAGGTCACCTGAAACGACTACAAAGTGGATCATCGATCTCGTACAGAGGATGTCCTGATGCCACATGTATTGATAGACACTCTTGTGTTCAAACATGATGTTTGTAATAGACAAACTATGATGAACACACAAGTCCAACAACAAAACACAGCTCCGGTTCAGATCAGGCAAAAAGTACCATACAAATATTTTCTGCTTGGGGTGGATTTCATGAGCTTATTTTTACTAGTTTTAGCTAAACAACAGGATGAAATTTCCTGTTGGACCTCATAGGCTCAACCATTTTTACTTTGTTTTTGTGTCCTTTGTGGATGCTCAGTCCTTTTTTATATTCCCACAAAGCCAACAGCTTGGGAAAAAAAGAGCTGGAAAGCTCCATGTCCTGTTGCTGTGGGGGGTGGAGTCATAATAACCTGCTCTTGTTTCGTGACATTGTGTTGGGGCCAGAATCTGCTTCTGTAATCTGAATTTGCTCATTATGTTAAAGTAAAAAGTCCATATTTTCATATTTATGAACAAAAGTAACCAAAGCTGAAAGTTGGTCCTACACCTTTCCTGTGGTTTACTATAAAGCACATCACCCTTCATCTGAATGTTCTAAGCTTGTCATGTTGGATTATGTTTCCTTTCAGCAGACATTACAAAGAAAGCAACTTCAAATATAGAAGTCACGTAACTAAAATTGAGGGATTGAGTAATCTGAAATGCATTATAGTTTAGACGCAACTTGCTCAACACTGGCTTTCTCCCATTAGTGACTGTGAAGTTTGTTCTATGCCTTTGACCCCTCCCTGTAGACAGAGGGGGGGTTGCAGTCAGTGGATTTGGTGGATTAAGCCCCGCCCCAGTCCTCAATGCTGAGAGGCAAGCAGAGAGGCATTGGGTCCCATTATTGGAGCCCATTCACTGTAAATGAAAAACCAAAATCCCATTGACTCCTATAGAATAAACAACTATTACTCAGTGTATATGTCAGAATAACAATACTTGCTCTGACATCTCTTTTTAATGTGTTCTTCATAATCCTCATTTTTAAATATTTTTTTCAGTACTGAAAGTTATAAGATGTAAACTGACCAATCAGATGCCTCAATAAAAGTACGATTGGCAGATTTTGCATAGCCTGCTTCAAGTGGTGGAGGTGTGGTCCTCCAACAAGCTCACTCCTGGTTAGCGAGAGCGCTTGTCAGAAATGTTGACTCAAACCAACTTGGGCTAATCACTACTGACAGGTGTTGTCTGGTTCCAACATGGCGGCGTCTGTATTGCAAAAAGATGGCAATTGAATTGACTTAATTTGGTTGGAGCTGGAAGTAAGACATTTTCTATGGGTGACGCTGTAAAAATGTGCAGGCCTCAATTTACTCATTTAGTCATGTTAAAAACTCTTTGTGTCACAGAAAAGGTTTGATTACATCTTTCTGCGGCTCTTCTTCAGGTGGAAAGGTGGTTACTGCAGATCTGGAGTCTTTTTCTTCTGATAAATGAAGACATTTGAATAATGCACTTTGTGAGACATGCTAACATTTAGGATCTGTAATCATCTGCAGGCCTGGACTCTACAGACTTCCAGAGGCAAAATCATGAAGAGCACAAACCGTTGGCTTTGATGTCCACAAATTCCCTGAAGGTCTCCTTCCATGAGCTGGTCTTCTCTTCCAGAGGCTGCAGCAAACAATGAGGAGGCTCACAGGTTAGACTGCACTTAGGATTTAACAGAACAGACTGATGTCTGTATGGCTGTAGGGGTTTTCTCACCTCGCTTCCATGTGCCAAGAACCGCATGGAAACATGCAGAGGAGCCATGTTTAAGTGAATGCTTTTGTGAGGAATTGTGCATCACTGGGAGAGCAGGTCTCACCTGGGAGGACGCTGGAGACTTTCAAACCACAGTTTATCTTCACAATTGAAAGTAACCATCTCTTCCTGCTCACACAGGATCTCCAGGCGGAGAGGGAAACGCCAAACTCGCACCTGGTGACATCCTGAAGACCAAGAGAGGGTGACTGAGTCTTCAGTCTGACACTCCACCCTCAGCCTGCCGGAAAACCAAAAAAAAACGTAAAGCATTGGGGGAAGCCCCACAGCGTCGCAGACAGAGCTGTATTTGTGAGCAGACTTGGTGATAACTTACTGATTTACGACCAACTCTGATGAAAACTGTGTTTCTGTTGTTTTAAACACAATATTGTGGTATTTTTTTGACAATGGAGGACATATATTTAAAGAAAATTCAGATTAAAATTGCCTTTTTGAGTATTTCTGTATTCAAATCATAAATCAGGAGTGAGTGAAAATGGCGTTGGAAAGAGCATATTTTTTCGCAGAAAACACGCTGGGCGAGGCACACATTCCCTGCTCAGACCCCCCCTGCCTTCTCTCAGGTGTGCATGAGGAGTAGATTGATGACGGAGAATCAACTCCTATGTGCTGTAGTGGGTAGCAGTTCTCCAAAGAGATGTATAGATGTTAGCATCTGGATCTGTACAGCTGAATAGCTCCAACTTTGCTTGCCATTTTTGTTGAATCGCTAATGTTAGATTGGGGGTGTGAGGGGCAGTATGTTAGAAGGTGACCATGTTAACAAAGAGCTCTCAGCAGCAGGGAGGGGAAAGGGCAGCGTTGCTCCGTGTCTACAGTCAGAGGTGAATTTCTAATGAATCCCTGCCGCTCTGCTGAACCTATGTCCTAGAACAGTGTTTCCAACCCAACCCTGGTCAAACACATCTACCTTTGATGACTGTCACTGTCAGGCTTCTTCAAAGTCTGCTGAAGAGCTGAATCCAGTGTGCATAAGTAGGGAAACATGGAAAACATACGTAACAGTATGTCCCGAGGACCAGAGTTGGGAAACACTGTCCTAGAAAAGGTTTTTTTTAAATTTTGGCTAAAACTGTCATAAACATAACTAAAAGACAACTGGGAATGCTTTTAGAATGGATCAAAAGATGATCAGAGTGGGTCTTATAATGAACTGATGAGACCAATATAAGATAAGAAAAACATTTTTAGGAAACAGATCTTAAATACAGAGAATTTTAACTTAATAAACAGAAAGAATCTAGCAAGAATCTGGAAGAAGGGAGAGAGACTCACTGTTCACTCTGCTGCTTCCCTACTATCACATCCGGGACTCGGTACCGAGCTTTAATGGGCTGGACTTCATCAATGAGAATCCGCACAAACTCCGACTTGTGAGCTGATAGAGACAGCAGCAGCCTGGCCTGAGACAACAGGTCAGACTCAGAAAAAAGTGCTCAGCATTCATTCCTCCTCTTTCTGTCTGTGTCGAGGTCAAAAGGCAGAGAACGCAGACAGCACGATTCCTTGTATTTGTAGATTCTTGAACAAAGTCTTTACTTACAAATGTCAATGTTTACACCATTGACTGTATATGAAAACTGGTCTGAGTGACTCCTCCCCCCTGGGGTTCCAAACAGGAAGAAAAAGTTGCATAGACTCTTTTAGAAACATCAACAGCTATTACTCAGTCCTTCTATTTGTCAGAATAACCATTCTTACTCTGCTATCTTTTTAAAAACATGTTCTAGATAATCCTAATTATAATTTCATGTTTTTTATACTTTAAGTTATTTAAGTTATAACCTGACTAATCAGATGTCTAAAAAACTATGTGGTGTCATGTCGAACATTTGATCAATAGATTTTGGTTGTGGGAATTAACTCCCTACTCCGTAACTACTAAAAAAACTGCATAGTGCAGGACTATCAAGTGCCCTGGATTTTAGAAGCAATTTGGACACCATGCTCACTACTTACTTTTTTATGAGCCTTTTACGAACAACCATTTATGAATCCATTGATGAAATCTTAGTTGGTTTACAAAAAAATATTTAACTAAAAGACATTTTTTCGCAAAAAAATGTTCAAACGTGATGCATTGTGGTCTATATTCACCAATCTAGTGAGCATTGATGCACAAGGAATTTTTCACAGTGACTTCTGGGATATTTCTAGGGCACTAAACTTCTGAACTATATTTGGACAGCTCTACAAAATGGAGAATGCACTAGTGTACAACGTAGTGAGTAGTGGAGGAATTCGGACAACTTGCGTGTAGCCTCCTTTCAAGTCGTAGGGGTATGAACTTCCAACAAGCTTACTGCTGATTGGAAGCCTTAGAATCAATGACTCAGACTGACTTGGACCGATCACCGCTTACTGACGATGCCTGGCTACGACATGGTGGCTTCCATATCGCGAAAAATGTGACGACTAATGTGACTTAATTTAGTTGAAACTGGAAGTCATTTTCTAAGGGTGATGTCACACTCAGTCAATTTCTCATGTACAGTCAACGGTTTATGGAACCGTCTTCAGATCAGTCACAGGGTCATACATAGCACCATTTGTGGATGATACCAACCTGTGTAACAGCTTGCAGTAGTTCAAACCGGGCTCCTCCCTCTGTGAGCACCAGCGTGTCCAAAAGGACTTCATGGGAAAATTTGGGACCCTGAATCTGTCGCCTCAAACAGACAAAAAACAACTCACTCCATAGCTTAATTTAAATACGGTTTTAAAAATGTACGAAAAGAAGAAATGATTATGTATGATGAATCACCTGTAGAATGC
Source organism: Oryzias celebensis (assembly GCA_014656515.1). Taxonomy (NCBI): domain Eukaryota; kingdom Metazoa; phylum Chordata; class Actinopteri; order Beloniformes; family Adrianichthyidae; genus Oryzias; species Oryzias celebensis. Next base: position 31,357,411 of record BNCR01000005.1, on the reverse strand, counting down.
AACATTGTCACTTTTCTTGAACTTCTCTTTCCCTTCATCATTGGGGACAACGCTGAGAAAACACCATTAATGGTAAAAACATCATTTATGAACCTATGAACATTTTTTTGCTTCAAACTGTTAATAAACATACATAAAAAATAAACATCAATAGAGCTAAAAACAACTTGTTTTTCTTAATGGGGTGAAATTGAAAGGGATCATCTTTTCCAGATCTGTAACGCCTTCATCATTTCGTCTGTTTTAACTGTTCTGGAATTGACTCGTTCAGCTCTTTGTGGTCATTCCTCCTTAAACGATCACTCAATATGTTTTGCGATATTGAGCTCAGTGAACACTACAGATCCTTCAAAAACTTTGAGAGCTGAGTTGAGAACAGTCACAACTTCAGGAAACTTCAGTCTTGATTATTTAGTTTTTATAATTCAGCAAACATCAGGCTCTTTCACTTTTACTCTGCTAAGTGATAATAGTATTTGTGGGTGTGATTTAAATTAAAATAAAAATATTACATCAAACCTTTTAAAAATATTTATTTATTGGGGGGGGGGGGGGGGGCACCTTCTTAACATATATTTTACAAATGCATAATTTAGTATTCGTCTAATTAGTTTAAGATAAAACTGAAGCTGTAGTATTACTGTTTACCATTTCCCAGTTTATTTTAAATAAAGAACGTTATAAAGCAAGTGTTGCCTGCTTTTACTGCTATCAATAATTCTCTTTGATCAGAAAGAATAAATAATTGCAAAATAATTTGGCATTAGTCAAGAAACATGCAAGTTTACTTAGTTTAGTCATCTATTTTTAGTTTTCAACATGATTTTTAATTTTTTACAGGAACTGTCGTTTTCCTATTTTATTTTCCCGCCTCTACGTGTGCGACATAAGGTCAAAGGTCAACAACAGTCTGACAGGAATGGCGTGAAGCAGCGGCTTGACCCTTTCTACCTGATGACAGACTCGGTCTTTGCAGTCATTTCAGGCGATCACGGGAAAGCAGCTGCCGGTATCAGTCGGAGTTTCTTTCCACTTATTTTAGTTTGTACAAAGATTTTAGTGCAAACTGCACGTGCTAGAAGGAGCAAGCCTTTGTATCGTTCAAGGATTCTTCTTCTTCCTTTGGTTAACGGCAGCTGGCACACAACTTTAATGCGCATGTCCGCCACCTGCTGGTATGGAATGGTATTTTTAGGAAAACAAAACTCCTTTTGTTTGTGCTTTTGTTGTACTTTTCTTTTCCATATTATTTTTTCTAATCATATTTGTCTTCCTCAAAAATGAAATAATGTTAACAGTCACAATCCAGTTTATAAAGGGCTTATATAAATTGGGGACAGACGTGTGTGTATTTATGTGTAACCAAGAGGGCAAAACTTAAATTTTTTCCAAAAATAAATTTGATTTATGAAGACCAAAAGTGTGAATTCCAAGGGGATGGAAATAAATTGAAAGTATACAGACCTTATATTCAGCCACAGTGGAGAAGCATAATAAATTCGAAAAATATAACAAGAAGGTATAGTTCATAAAAAAACGTACCATTTTTTGTTCAAATTCCCCTTTTTGCTTTAATTGTTTGATAATTTTACCACATTGAATTAATTTATGCAAAAAAGCTTTAAATTTAGGTTTGGAGTCTGACCATTTCCCTTTTATAATTAGGAAATTTCCTCAAAAACAGAAGCAATTCTTTTATAAATTTGCGGTCCATGTTTTCTTGAACCAGCCCAAAATGATGTCTTGTTCTCAAGCTGAATTGTTTTCCAGTTTCACAACTAATATAATTTCCAACATCAGTCCAAAATACATTTGATTAGAATTCAACAACAAATCACAAATCGTCTCCTCTTGTGAATCAAAAAGGTACATATAGAGAAAAAAAGGTTAAAAATCTTGAAAATTAAAAAGAACATCTAAAAAAAACTTTATCTTGAAAAAAAGAAATCATGAATCAAACTGAGGAGCTATGAGTAAGGAAAGGTCTGCAAAGCACATAACTTCCACGATTGTGGTTAACTGCTAGAAAAATATACGATCTTTTTTATTAATAATTTATTTAATTTATTAATTTATAGTATTTTTATAATAAAAATAATAATTATAATTTATTTAAAAAAAAACACTTAAAAAATTATCTTAAAGAAGTTTTTTTTACCAAATGCAATGCACTTTTATAATGTGTCATGAATCTCCCAATTTTTTATGTCAAGCTGTGTCTCATGTATTTGTCTTTTTTTTAAAAAGCACCTCCTGTATATTAAATGTTAATTAATCATCAGACATTTTTGTTTACGTTTGACAATGGTAAAATGATTATTCCTTTACCGCCACCTTGTGGATGAGCCCAGCATTACACTGGGCTCACTGCTGTGTTGTTTTTGGTGCTGTTGTGATGAACTCTGCCCCCTGCTGGAACTGCTTTCCTCATGGTGCATGCAGTCACCTCCACGTTTAAAAACAAGTGTTAAACTATAACATTTAACATTGGAGGATGATGAAAAAAACAAGACCAGCAAATGTCCACACAGGTTACAATGAGGTAAATGTTTTCTTTTTGAAAGCGACCAAAACAAACCTTTGGTTGATATCAGATTTAATAGAACTTCTTGTTTCTAACTTCTCTTCTTTTAATAAACTATTTTTTGAAAATGTATTCATAAAGGTCTTTTTGTTGTATCTCAGACTGATTGATGCATCCACCTTAAAATGTTGTAGAATGTGTTCTTGGGAAAATCTAATGTCTGAATCTAACATCATTAAGCTTCTTTTAGCACGTGTCTTTGGCTGTGACCTCGCCGCTGGCTCGTCCCGCAACCCCAACTGTTCCACAGCTTCATCTGGTTGATTCCCATCTGCTACACTATTCAAACATGTAGTTGTTTTTTTAAACAGTTAGATGTTATTTTAACCTGTAGCTGTTTATTTAGACATGTGGTTGTTTATTAGACACACAGTTGATATTCAAACCCCCTTAAATGTTTCACTCATTGTTATATTGCAGCCATTTGCTAAAATCAGTTAAGTTCATTTTTTCCCTTATTAATGTACACACGGCACCCCATATTGACAAAAAAAACACTTTTTTTTTTTTTTACATTTTTCCAGATTTATTAAAACATTATGTTCAATTATGTTCCAAATTATGTTCACCCAACAAATTATTAGAAGTATAAAAAGTCATTTTTTTGTATGTTTGATACCTCTGGTATTAGTTTTATTTATTTTTTGGTCCAAATTGAAAATTCACATGACTTAAAAAAGGGCTAAACATCAAATTGATATGAAAGTTTTGACATCAGTTTGATTTGCACATTGAACTTGTTTCTGACATCAGTTTGATGTCGAGCTTTGATGTTGGTTAGATGTCATTGCAACATCAATTGCCCACTGGGAACAGCGACTCAGTCACAAAGTGGTAGGTCAGGACTTGGGCTTGGCCCCTCGGTTCCAGTGAAAGGAACTCCGAATGCTACAGGATACCAGAACATTTTGGACAATTCCATGCTCCCAACTTTGTGGGAACAGCTTGGAGCTCGCCCCTTCCTCTTACAACATGACTGTGCACCAGTGCACAAAGCAAGGTCCAGAAAGACTTGGATTAAATTCTTTATTACGCTAAATATACAAGACAAGACAGTAAAAAAAAGTATATTAATCAAAACACAGGTCAAAAATGTATACACACCTAGAAAAAACAAAAGCAATTTCATGGCTTAACAAGAACAGATTCAGGAATGAAAGGATTGTCTACTTACCTTGTCTTGTAGTGCAATTGTAAAAACGTTCAGTATTACTTAATTTTAACTGTTTGCAATTGAGGTCCTCAATCTCAATGACCATCTGAATGTATCTGTGCATTTTAAAAAAGAAGGGGAACAAAAGGTAAACAAAAATGATTTTGTCATCTCACGTTAATTTAATTAACACAACTCAAATGTATTTTAAAGTTACTTAATTAATAAATTCAAGTTTGAATGACACAAAATATGATGCTGAAATGAATAACTGCATTTTTGAGTCAACACATCCTATCAACTTAAAATCTTGATCAAAATCATCCGATTAGCTTTTTTCATGTTGGAATCACATATTTCAGTTTTGAGTCAGATTCCAACTCGGACGAGTAAGCAAAGACGTACATGGATGCAGGGCTCTAAATTAACACCCGACAAATGCAGGTAAAACTTTTCTATTCCAGTAGCCTCTTTAGTAGGTGAGACATTGTTCATCATCTCTGACACGGGACTCAAACTCACAACCATGAAGTGTCTGTTTTCCCTCCCCACTTGGCCACCATAAACATCCATCCCAGAGTTTGTTCAAACATTAAATTCTAACTTTATTGTGCAGATTTAATCCTCACATTCACAGCAGCAACTGGTGCATTCAGGGGCTGCATGGAATTATCACACTTATGTGCTTTCATTAGAGCTCACTGTTGCTGCATTCAGGTGGGCTGGTAATTTCTAGCATTTGCTCACACTGATCTCAGACATCACAAACACACATTCACTTGTTGCTTCATGTCATTGTTACTCTTTGAAATGACAGACTCACAACTACAACACACTGATCTATAAGAACACAAAAAGACAAAATGTTGCATATTTTTCAATAGATTAATGTTTTTCTATGCATGACATAAAAAATGGTAAAATAATTATTTTATTGTTTATGACTTGTTTTCATCTTTATGGAAGCATATTGCATTCAATTAAAAAAGGGTGGTCTTCCTTTTTTATATTGAATCTAAAACGCTTCTAATTTTTTTCTTCTTTTTTAAATCTTTAAAAATAAGACTGTAAGCGACAAAGTTGACCACACTCACAACGTGAGCGCCCAGCAGGTCAGCCACACTTTACTGCTTTGTGTCCAATATTGCCGTCGGGACTGAATCACAAACCAAAGGAAAAACTGTTCATATTGGTCAATATTTAATACTTGTTGTGTAACATTTGTAGATCAAGTCGATTCTTTAAAGAAAAGTATGTGTTCATTAAAAAGATCAGTAGTGTCTTTTATTACAATAACATTACATTTCTGTTGTGTTATAAAACCTAACATAAGACTACACTTTCAATTATAAGTGTTTTGTTTTTACTAGAGAATAATTATTAAACTGAAACTTGATAAATAAAGAGAATAACTGTTTTACTTTTAAATACTCAAATGATTTTTTATAGAGATGTTTGGCTTGTAGAGTCCAGATTTGGCTGGTAGACTTTGGATGTAACAGGCTACTCCAGCTATTAACCAAACTTTTTTTATTGTAGAGCCCTGCATGGATCTATTTGTCCAGAAGTGGATTAGTCAAAATGAAGCAGGGAGCTTGTGGCCTGTTCATTGTGTTTTCTATGTCAAAAATGCATTTTTTATGGCGTTTTTTCATCTGCTCTTAATTCACAATGATTTCACCCGAAAAATGCCACAAGAACATGTTAAAAACACCAACACAATGAGTTCACCAAAATGTTTAGAGCATGTAGGAACAAGAATGATCCAGGAGGCGGCGCTGTTTACGCCTTTTTCATGACAGAGAAAAGTGTGTGATGTTTCTTTGTCTCCAGCCCATCAAATCAGTGTGTCTTCCGCACATTTTGTTCACATCCTGGAAGCTTGGAAACTTTAGGTCTCTTTTCATTTCACTCTCAGTAACATTTTATTGATCATATAAAAGAATATCGTTTCATGAACTGACATTTCCCACCACGTGCCAGTTATGAGACCAAGATGAGAACTCTTCTCATGACGTCGGAAGAGCTGTTCCAGACAGACACAAGTCTGCAGTGGTTCATGTCAAAGAGACTCCGGGCTGTGTTTCACTGCAGCTTCGTCACGCTCCCCCGCTTCACGTCATCGGTAGAGTTGAGTCTCGTTTAACCTTTGATCTGAGTTGATCTTTGCTTTCCTTTTCAAACGGTTCGAAAAGAGGTGTCAGAGAGTCTTCACCCGGACTAAGATGGTAACCCTTGCATCCACACGCATTGAGTCACGTCTTTATGACCTCTGCTTTATGTCTCTGGAATGAAAATAAAAATGAAAACTTTCCGCCCAAATCTATAATTCCTAAAATTATAATTTATTCATTATAAAAGGAATGGTTATCTTGGGGTAAATCATTTTATTGCACACAATGTGATCCAAATAACGAATTCCCACATTAATTTGATACCTCTGGTATTTTAAACTTAAAGATATTAGAAATTAACAGTTTAAATAAAAATCTGCCGTAACATTTTTAATTTTACATGTATTTAATATGCACATATCATTATTTTTCATTTCTTTTATTCTATAATATGTGTGCATAAAAACGTAAAGCAAACTTTAGATGCAACTTAACCAAATAAATAAATACAGTAAAATAAGGCAGATTGTTAAAAACATAATATAAAACACAATAAAATAATTGAAACTGTCTTTATACTGATTACTTTTCAGACATACTCAGATGTTTGTATACTTTACTACATTACCGAAACGCGTCTGTTATGCTCTGGTTTTTAAAGTTAAATACCATAACTTGGTTTCGCTCGGACGGGTACCATCTTGCAGACTCGCGCTGATGACGTAGTGCTCTCTGCATGGCTGTCCTCTGATTGGCTGAATCTCTGAAGAAGGCGGAAGTTTCCGGTGTCGCTGATTAATCGGTCACCCTCAGTGTCCCACCCACCGCCCGAGACTCTTATTTCTCTCAGGTTGATGGAGCTGGTAAAGTGGACGCGATTCGAAGTTGGAGAACAGAACCTCCTGTCAGAACCGGTTTACTTTATTCGCTGGGGCGCCAGTACACTTTCTGACAGTTTCATTTAATTTCACTTTGCAGCGGTTTCTCTTCTTTACGGTCCCGTATCCTTGACAACACGGTCAACTGTCCTGCGAAGTTTGGATCAAGTGTATCCCCGGACTGCACCTCCCACAAACTCCACCGGCCCGAACCGAACCATTTCCGCGGGGAAGAACGGCGCGCGAGGGAACTTTACAACATTTGAAAACTTTTAACGGAAACGCGCGGCGCGAGACAATAGTGTGAAAGAGGAGCTGGAACGGGTGGGGGTTCGATGTCTCGCGGGGCTTTGTTCCGGACACCCGCCTTTAGCACGGAGCGGACGCCGACTGATCCATCAGAGGATTGATGATTGAGCGCGCGGGCTGGCCGACATGGACGCGACTGTGTCGGAGCTGCTGTCCGCCTTCATGGACTCTCCGCTCGTGCTGTGGGTGAGTGCACGCGCGCGCGCGCGCACGCAGCGGTCGGTGGCCATGATGGGCCCCTTCCTGTCCCGGGTCAGGTGTATCCTCTCCTCAGACGCGAGGCCTCTAAAAACGAGCTAAATACGTTAGATGAACTATGAAAAGGACAATGCGTGTGTTTGTATTTGCACCTTAGTTTGATTTTACTCACTAGGTAATGCTAAAGTGTTTTAATTTTATTTATTCTTGTTGATAAACTTTTTTACCTGAAAAAGTCTTTTTCGCCATCTATTTTTAAAATGAATCACATGACTCAGCCCTCTTTTACTGGTCAGTTTTACTCAGATCTTGTTTTGATCCTTTCTAAAAGCATTCAGTGTTTTTTTCTTTTAAAATCACAGTTGTTTCTTTTTTAGTCAAAAACACTTTTTTAATGGTCTCTCTAGGACATAGTTTCTGCAGTGCGGTTATAGTTTATCCTCTCTGAGTTGTGGGCGGGACTGTTGGTATGGAGTAAGTCCCACCCCTCTTCCCATCATCCAATTGTTGACAATCTCACCTGCTAGCTTACAGCCCCTCACACTTCCAACATAACATTAGTGGTGCAGCAAAAATGATCAATATTGCAGCTATCAAGCTGTACAGTTTCGAGTCAGATGGCAGCTCAGATGAGAAAACTTTAGGTTGTATGCAGACCGGACACATTTGGTTCGCTCAAAACACAGGTGTCAAACTCCAGACCTCGAGGGCCAGTGTCCCACATGGCCGCAGACAAATGTAAACTAATGATGACATTCAGCAACTTATTAAAATGTGTTGTATTGATTGCATGGTCATTAAAATATCTAATACACATAGCTTCTCACACGTTTTTCCTGACAATCTGTACGTCATAAACACTAATAAGCGTACCTTCTAAGCAGTCGTCTCCTCAGTCACCGCCTTACAGCATGCTTCCACCGTGCCAACGGGCAGTCAAAAGTGTTGTGCTTGGCGTTGATGCAGGCGTTCATAAATGTTCGGCGAATACGAAGTTTGAATCGGTAAACTATCCCTACAAGGACTGCAAACTGCAGGACTTCTATTTTTCTTACTGTCATTCCTTTGCTTCTTCAGTCATATTTCCTGGCCGATGACTGAAGAGATCTTTAGCCACATGCTTTTGTTTACAAGCTTTGGTTCAAAATTGGAAAGGCCGCTTGAAGGCACTCCGAGCACAGTCCAGGTTCAGGGCTTGATCTGGACCACATTAAGCAGACTGTCCAGACCAACATACTTTTCTAGTCTTTATACACTTGAAGATGTGTAAAGATATATTTGTCTGCAAGTGGATGCATCAGAATATAACAGAGCAAGGAGCTTGTGGCTTGGCGTAGCAGTTTATATGTAACATGTAACAAAGTTTTTTCCAACAACATTTTTTCATCTGCTCCTGATTCACCACGATTTGAATACAGAAATACTCAGAAATGCAATTTTTAGCTTAATTTTCTTTATATATGTCCTCCATCATGAGAAAAATGCTACAAGAACATGTTAAAAATATTGGAGTTGGTCTTTAAAAACTTTAAATTTAGCAGCATCCTTAGCAAAAAGTTGTCTATTTTAGTGTACTGTATCCTTTTTTTGGTGAAACCCATTGAGATAAAGATCTCTTTTCAAGGGTGACCTGGCCAAGATGTCAGCGGCACACATCACATAAATAAAGTAACAATATAAAACAAAATGATGACTTTAGAACTTTACAATATAACATTTAAAGTTGAAGTGCAACAAAGTGACTTAGTGTAGTAGTTTTAAAAGGCAATAAATGTAAAAGTTATACTAAAGTCTAAAAATAGTGAGCGAGTATACTTGAAGTTTACTTATAGTTAGTTAGTATACTTCTACATGTACATGGTCTATATACTTGCTATACTTGTACTCAAGTACACTTCAAAATAAATAAATAAAATAAACTTCTAGTTTACCACTTTTTGCTAATGGGGTGCTTTAATGCAGTTTTTGTTTTTCAAATTTCACAGACATTTGAAGACTTTTCCATATGATTTGACAAAATATTTTTATTGAAATTAATGCAACACGTTTCCTGCTAACTTTCAAACAACATTCTCTTTGAGTCAGCAGGCATATCGTCTGGTTGCATTTAACTAACGGCTTATTTTTAGATCATTTGAATATTTTTAAAGCACATAGAAAGGCTGAGAAAAACTCTGAACACACTGCATGATGGGAAATGGCTGACTCTCATAGACTGAACTGGAGAGGTCCTGGATAAATGTATGGATGTGCCTTAAGATGTTCTCTTTGGCAGTTAAGGTTTACTTTAGATTTGCTGTTGAGATTGGACACTTAATGTTACTCACATTTCAAAGGCAACACAGACAGCTAGGCTTTAGTGTAAATAAATAACATGTTTAGTCACACTTTACCTAAACAAAGGTAAAACATAGTTTAAATAACTGATGTTTAAAAACCTTTTATCATGTTGGTATCAGATCTGATAGGAAGAGCTTTTGGCGCTTTCCTGGGCAACGGTTTGTTGGAAACAACCTGCTGCCTCTTTTAGTCTGCTCCCCTTATCACCAACGAGCAGCCAACGGGTTATTAGCTCGCTGACACTTCCTGTTTCAATGTGACCTCACATCCTGGTGACCCAACTGGTCAAATTTTCATAAATTTGCTGAACACAAAGAAACTTTTATTCAGCTTCATGGAAGGAAACTTTCCTTTACTGTTTGGTTTGCACATCATTGTGGAAAATCAGTGTATTAGTGCGTGCATGTAGGGTGAGTTTTAAAAGATGGCAAGAGAAGATAAAGTGCAACTCGAGCCTAATCAGACTCACAGGTCTTACTGAACCACTCTGGCTGGTTGAAGGCTTAGTCCTAACCGTCCTTACAGGTAGATATGGTGCAGGTGAAAAATGGTTAACTCTGTACTGGGCATGCAGATGGTCTGAACAAAATATCAAGGTCGTAGACTTCTCCATTAACCCATAGAGTAAAAATGTCCCTGCACATTTTTTCTACAGGCATACTCTAGGTGACAGGTCGTAGTAAACACTTATACACTTCGTAAGGGTAAACTACGGGAGATGCTGGCATGTTGTGTGAATTTTTCATTTTTGCAATCCCCTCCAAATCCTGCCCAGTGCACAAGCAGCCAACTAGTGCTGTTCACGTAATAACGCCTTGTGCTCAGCCTGAGCGTGTAGTTGCATGGGGATCCAACAAGCGTCCAATGGGAACTTGCGTATCACCTGCACATCCTGTGCATGCAGCTTTTGAGCGCAGTCACTAAGGAGCCAGTACTGATATCTTACTAATGACTAGAGTGAGTTTTAGGAACTCTGTATAACATCATCACTTCATAAGGGCGTGGAACTTACATGATCCTTACTAATACTTCAGGAGACATTTACCACACATGCCACTATGTTCCATTTTCACTACATCCCTTATTGTGGCTACAGGAGCCTCCAGAGAACTGAGACTCACCTGCGCTCCCCTCCCTTTGGGATGCAGGCTCTCCCCTCTGCGGGCCCGGGCAGCCCAGAGGCCTGTAGCACTCGTGCAGGTGGTGCATGTGGTGCATGTGACTAAGGCTTAAAGTCTGGATGTGAAAACATTTTACGTTTAGCCTTTTGATTCATTACAAGAAGGATTTTGCAGTTTGATCAGGTCTCATGTAATCACAGTAGCAGCTCTGACAGCTGAGTTTGACACATTTAAAAATACTTTTGCTTTCATCCTAATGACTGCAGTCACACACATACACACACATTGACATACACACAGGTTTATCAGCAGAGTCTTATGGTTTCAGTCTTAAAAATGCAGTATATTTAGAATTTTCTGGTTCCTCGAATGTTTTGGATCAGCACAAACGATAGTGAGGTAAATTGCTGACTTGACACTAAAAGTCAAAGCTGAAGAAGCAGGCTGTTCAGAGTTCTGTATATGAGCACATTCACAGAAAGACAAACCTGATGGATGAAGGAAACCTGCAGGAAAGGTGGACATCAGCAGAAACACCCGTGGCTTTGAGAAGATCTTGAAACAGAGAAGGCTGAAGACTTTGAGGTTAGATTCCTGACAAGAAGACTTCTTATGGAGTTTAACCGCTTATTGCCTGTTATCCCAAAAATACAACAAATCACTTTGGGTCTAATATTGCCCGAGTGTATCATCTACTGAAAAGCAAACAAAACAAGTGATTTTTTTCATTGCTGGAAATAAATGTAGTGGTTAAGGAGTTAAAGATCCTCAACACACTGATGAATCTGGGGCTCGAACTGCAGCTGTCACACTCATGAATCCACTGTTGAAGCAGAGAGAATGTCCGCACTATCAGATCTGGACTGAGACCTCTCTTCAGGTCGAAGTAGTCATCGAGCCAGAGTTTGGTGGAAGAGAGGACAGGCTCAAAGTCTAAGCTGCTGGAGTTCCACAGAGAAGTTTCCAGTCTGGAGTTGTTTCCTCTGCTTCACTAAGTTTGACCTTAGCAAAGGTCAGAGAGGTTTTGGAGCTTCTGATGGTTCATCAAATGTCTCTGCTGCTTTAACTTTGTCTCCTAATTACTCAGAAGTGATCTTTCTGAGAACATGAGTTTTCAGATTTTTATTAGCTTTAAATTAAAATGAACAGAACAAAACATTTAAATCTGTACATTTGTGGGAAATGTTCACATTTGACCTGAACTAATATTATTTTATCATCATCTCATGGACTGACAGGCTCCTGATGGTGAGATAAAGGAGCAGCAGCTTCTTGCTCAGCTTTCTTCATAAATTACAATTACATAAACAATTCTTTAGACTCCAGAAGCATTCTACTCTGGTTTACCACACATAATAGAAGAGGGGAAAGCCGGTGGCTGGTTCTCAACTTGTTTCCTGGATCTTTCCACAGCATTTAATGAAGCCAACCTTTCAGCCATCAGTCCACTCACTGCTACATTCTTTAAAAAAAACACTACCAATACAAGCTGGTGAAGTAAGTCTTATAACATTTATTATTATGCTATTAAAACCAAAGTAGATCATTGATAGATGTACAGAGGAAATGCCTCAATCATTGTTGTGGTTATTTCAACCATTGTAGCAAGCAATCAATGTTGTTTAAAGGGTGAGTATAGCTTATGTTTTACTCTGGACTTAGTGAAAAAGAAAAAGAGTGAAAAACAATGTCCTATTTCAGCACACCCCAGGTATTTCTTGCCTGGTCCTAAAACTACAAAGAAGTTGCAGTCTCTGCAGCCATTAACCTTTGACTGCTGGACGGCAACACCTTGCTCAAACACTAACACCATCTACTTTGTGTCTGCAGGTACGGTCTTTGGGCCCATTGGGTTCATGTGACGGGGTGAGTTTAGAGGAGCCAGTCAGCATGTTCATGGAGCTGGTGGACGGCGTCTTCTTGCACAAGATCCTGACCCACATGTGAGTGCATTGGAAACTGTATGCTTGCTGTGTGTCTTCAGGTGCAGAGCTGAAAGGTACGACCAACGGGGTTGCACATGCAACTTAATTTCCCAGGTTGCAGCAGTGACCAGATAGGTAGCTTTTAAAACAGCAACACCTGGGACATTTTGAAGTAATGTTACATCTGGATACATTTCCTATTTTTGACAACACAAAGAGAAGATACTGAAAATAAAGAGAGAAGTGAATGAAGTAACTGAAAATGCTGTTTGGGTGTAGATAATTTTAGTTTGCAAAAAGAGTGAGGGAAGAAGAAATAAAAAGAGAAAATGGACAGATTTAGACTTTTAAAAAAATGTGAAGAATGGAATAGAAAAGAATGCTTTATTGTCACCATGCAACGAGCCCATGACAAAATGAAAGGCGGCCATCATGTCAAGGTGCATTAGGAGTCATAAGAAATCATTGTGAGGCTGATGATTAAACCAAAGTCTAACTTTTTGCTGATAATTTATTATCTATAAAGAAGCACGGGGGGGGTAGTTTCAGTGCTCAGACACAGTAAAGCCCACAATCTAATGTGTTTAGTGTTATGACTTGGGGAAGGCGATTGCAGGCAAAAGTGTATTGGTGACTGATTCTTATACATCTTAGAACTGAAACAGTGAAAATGCTTAAAGCATCTATAAAACACATTTCATGTTGTGATAAATACACTGTCTAGGTGTGCCCTCTCTTTTTCAACAGCAGACAGCAGCCAATGGACAGAAATTTAAGAACAAAAAGATCAAAGCTGTGCTGTTAAATGCAATGTGATGAAAAATTGGGTTTATCTAAGTTTTGTGGCAGCGCACAAAAAAAATGCATAGGCACAACAATTTAGTCTATAGTCTTGTTGTGTATGTGGAGTTTTTGACCTGATCTAGATTTCCTGTGTGGTGTGTGTGTATCTGTGTGTATTTGCATGACCACATCCTGGCTTGCTGCTTTCAGGTTAAATATGTCAGAGGCAGATGTGGGACTCAGGGCTGGCAGTGAGCAACACCACGATAATGAGAGACTTTCTTCTATAGTAAAAAAACCAGGCGGAACTGAAGGACCCCCCACCCCCTTTCTGACTTGACAGGCTATGTGGTGGGCCATAAAGGAGTTTGTCAGATACCGACTACAAGTCGACAAGTTGTCCCACTTAAGAAGATGGGAGGCATCTATAATAATCATTATAGGTGCGCTTAAACTGGGAGAGACAGAATGAAGAAAAAAAAATCCAGTATACATGGGGATCAAAAGTTTGGGCACCTCAGGTAAAATGTTAAATTATTGTCCTTAAAGAACCAAAGGAAAGGTTGAAAAATCTCCTAAAGACATTAGTTTATAGATGAGACATCCATTTAAAATGTCAAAATATGATGCTTTATTTCCATCATTTACCCTTTCAAAACACTAGAAAGCAAAATAATGATGTGTGCAAAAGTTTGGGCAGCCTGCAGAGTTAATACTGCCCCCCTTGGCAGGTATCACAGCTTGTAAACATTTTTTGTTTGCAGCAGAGTCTCTGAATTCTGTTTGAGGAATCTTCATCCCTTCTTCTTTCCAAAAGTCTTCCGGTTCTTTCAGATTTCTGGGATGTCTGTTCCTCACGGCTCTTTTCAGGTCTATCCATAGATTTTCAATGATGTTGAGGTCATGTGATTGATAAACCTTCAGTTTCTGTCTCTTACTGTGAGACATCATGGATTTGGAGGTGTGTTTAGGATCATTATCCAGTTGTAGAAGTCATCCTCTCTTCAACTGCAACTTTTTCACTGATGGCATCAAGTTAGTGTCCAAAATTTGCTGAATTTTGTGGAATTCATTCTTCCTTTTACTCATGAAATGTTTCCTGTCCTGCTGGCTGCAATACAAACCCAAAGCATGATTAATCCACCCCCATGCTTAACAGCTGGACAGAGGTTCTTTTCATTAAACTCTGGACCGTTTCTTCTCCAAACGGACCTTTGCTCATTATGGACACAAAGTTCCATCTGAACCGGGTCGGTCCACAGAACTTGTTTCCAAAATCCATCAGACTTGTTTATGTTCATTCGTGAATTTCAAACTTTTAATTTTGTGTTGAGGACGTAGAAGAAGTTTTCTTCTGATGACTCTTCCATGAAGACCATATTTGTACAAGTATCTGTTGACAGTAGAACAGCACAACTCCAGAGTCTGCAGGTCTTTCTGGAAGGATCCTGCAGTCAAACGTGGGTTTGGACTTGATTTTCTCACAATCCTGCGAGCTGCTCTGTCTGAGATTTCTTAATGACATTCTGAACAGAGGATAATAGCATCTGAAAAGGCTTTACTATCTTCTTCTAGCTTCTCCTGCTTTGTGAGCATCAACTATTTTCAGTTTCATTGTTCTGAACAACTGCTGGAAGAACCCATGATGCTGATTGTTGGGGTGAGGTCACATGACTCAGATTATTTACAGTCTTTGAGATTAAAATCACCTGGTCTTTGCAAACAATGATAATGAACAATCCATGACACTGTCAGGTCTGAGCTTTTCCAAAGAGGACGATGCATGCTACGTTCTGCAGGGTTCCCAAACTTTTGCACTCGCCATTATTATGTATTCTGTTATTCAAGAAGACTTTAAGATGTGGCGGATAAATATAACTAACTTAATTTATGGCACATTCATAAAAACAGTATTTTCTAATACAATAACAGACATGAATCCACTTTGAATTCAACTTTATCAGCAGTATCTAACATTACAGATCACGTGTTGAGCTGAAAATAAAAGTCAATGGAGTTCAAGAGCTGCAGTGATTATGTCATTGCTTGGAGTTTTTTAAGTGTTTTTGGTTTTTTTAATCCTCAATAAACTACCATAACTTCAACATCATTTGTCACAGAGTCATGATATTCTTTCCAACAGAAGACATAGTAAAATTCCCCTGGTTTCATAAAGCATCACTCTGAAAGTTGTGGGGCAAACACTTTTTTCCCTAGAGACTTAAAAATCTAAGACAAACTTTACTCGACTCTACTATTATTGGCCATTTTAAATCAGATGACTTTTTTCAGTGTAAACATCTCTTTAACTTGCAATTGTGAGAACAAAGTTTGACCTTGAAGACATGAAACCAGCACACATTTAACCCAAAGGGTTGGGATGCTTACAAAGGATACTACTGTTTGATAAGTTAAATAGTTTTGAAAATATGAACATTTGTTTGAAGGAAGTAAACACTTCTATTGAGCCATGGGTTTGTATGGCATTCTCAGCTCAGCAGAGGAGAAACTTTGTCTTTATGCTATTAAGCAATTTCACATCAAGACTTTTTTTGACGTGAATTCAATTCAATATTTTTAAATTGCTCCACTTCTGAGACTTACATTATTATGATTGGACTTCTGGTTTAGAAATGGCATCCAGTTGTGTTGAGCAAAGTAGGTGAAGCGGAGTGTCAGCAGTCAACTTTTGCTTTACAGACACACTGGAGACATTGTTAATTTATTTGGTCACTTTTGATAAGCAAACTTCAGCTATTTTAAAAATTAAGATTATTGCTTCAGTGTCTTTAGCTCCAGATGCATCTCAAAGCATTGACACTTGCATTATTGCCAGTAGGTTAATGCAATTCATTTAGTTTTAGTTAAATTGCTCATAAACTCAGCATTAAACATCTTTACTCCAGAATTGCACTCATTTGGCGCTCAACAAGAAGAGTTGATGAACAGCATAAGAACCTCAATGGTTAATCTGATCCCACATCACAAGTCAGCATTCCTACCATTCCAATTGAGTGTGCATTTTTTTGTGATAATTACTCTTGGTTCTCATTTTTTCTCACCATTTTTGTCTGTCTATGATCCGTTTTAACCTTATGAGACACTAATATTACTAATTATTACTAATATTAAAGTTAATTTAAGCGTCATGTTCCATCAGAATGTTGTCAGGAGGTAGTTTCACTTCTTGATCCAGAAAAAAAAATCTTCATAAAGGCCAGTAAACAGGTGTTTGAGTGTTTCCAGCAAACCCTGCTGCTGGACTGATCTGTGAGCTGCTTCTTTGAATCAGAAGCAACATGTTATATTTAAAGGTCTCTTGATAAATAAAAATTAACCAAGCTTTTGTGTTTTTGGATATACAGTGTATCCGGAAAGTATTCCCAGCGCCTCACTGTTTCCACATTTTATGTCACAGCCTTATTTCTAAATGAATTAAATCAGTTTTCTTCCTGAAAAAATATTTGAAAACACTCCATAATGACAATGTTGAAAAAGTTCTTTTGAAATCGTTGCAAATGTATTAAAAATGAAAAACCTGGAAAATGATATGTACAGAAGTATTCTCCGCCTTTGGTCAATACTTAGTTGCTGAACCATTGGCAGAATTACAGCCTCAAGTTGTTCTGAATATGACGCCACAAGCTTGGAACACCTTTCTCTGGACAGTTTGGTCCATTCCTCTTTGCAGTATCGCTCAAGCTCCATCAGGGTGATGGAAGTGTGGGTGCACGGCCATTTTCAGATCTCTCCATAGATGTTCAATGGGATTCAGGTCTGGGCTCTGGTCCGCTCAGTGACACTGACAGAGTTGTTCTGAAGCTGCTCCTTCCAGATCTTGGTGGTTTGCTTTGGATCATGGTTCTGCTGAAAGATGAACCGTCGCCCCCGTCTGAGGTCAAGAGCGCTCTGGAGCAGATTTTCATCAGGATGTCTCTGTACATCGTTGCAGTCAGCTTTCCCTCTATCCTGACCAGTCTGAGGGTCATTCAGGTGCCTTTTGACAAACTCCAGATGGACTTCCATGTGCTTTTTAGTAAGAAGAAGCTTCCGTCTGGCTGCTCCACCATACAGGCCTGATTGGTGTAGTGCTGCAGAGATGGTTGTCCTTCTGGAAGGTTCTCCTCTTTCCACAGAGGAACGCTCTGACAGAGTGACCGTTGGGTTATTGGTCACCTCCCTGATCAGGGCCCTTCTCACCTGATCACTCAGCTTAGATGGCCGGTCAGATCTAGGAAAAGTCCTGGTGGTTCCAAACTTCTTACTTACAGATGATGGAGGTCATTGTGCTCATTGGAACCTTCAAGGCAGCAGAAATGTTTCTGGACTCTTCCCCAGCCTTCTGCCTTAAGACAATCCTGTCTCTGAGGTCTGCAGACAATTCCATTTCTTTCATGCTTGATTTGTGCTTTGATATCACTGTCAACCCTGGACTTCATGCAGACGGGGTCGTCCCTTTCCAAATCCTGTCCAATCCACTGGATTTACCACAGGTCGACTTCAATGAAGCCACAGAAACATCTTTAGGCTCATCAGTGGAAACAGAATAAACCTCAACTCACTTTGGAGCTTCACAGCAAAGCCTGTAAATACTTACCAGTATGTACATATTATTTTTCAGGTTTATTTTTATTTTTATTAAATTTGCAACCATTACAAAATAACTTTTTTTACATTGTCTTTATGGGATGTTTTCAAAGTAATTTTCAGGAAGAAAACTGACTTAATCCATTTTGAAATAAGGCTGTGACATAATAAAATGTGGAAGAAGTGACGCTGTGAATACGTTCCAGATGCACTGTATGTGAGACGTTTCTAAAGCATCATCAACATGTATATTACAGCTAGTCTATAGAAGTGAAGCTGCTTTGTCATCTGAATTGTCCTCGTCTTCCTCTCAACTCTACACATTAATGCTTAAGGCATTGTCTTCAGAAACAGTGGTAATCAGCCTTTTGTTGTTCACCATCCTGCCGTTCTGCCTGACCGTGGGTGCGATTAGGACCTGCTCTGGGCTTAAGAAGAAAGTGGGTTACTCGACGGGTGGGGGCGATGGTGGGGGTCTGGGTGTCCAAATGTGACACTGTTGGTGAATCTGTCAGTTAGAGGAGCAACTGGCTGTTAAATCAGTCTTTGAACTGAATAAATTTTGGAAGAATGGAACGCACTCACATTAGATATGGATACCCAAAAAAAAGTTGATTGATTTAGGTTTTGTTCATATTTCATGGAAACATACAAACTTTTTCAAGTGACTATTTTTAAAATACAGAAACTGTCATGGTATCTCATTTTAGTTAAAGTTACAGTCTGAAGCTGTAAATGCAAATTTTTTGGATGTATGAAAACATGTGTTTTTGCTGTTACTGTAGCATTTTTCTCATGATGGAGGACATTTATAAAATAATTTGAGGTTAAAACCGTGTTTCAGATTATTTCTTATTCAAGTTGTGATGGATCAGAAGCAGATAAAAACCTGCCTTTTGAAAAAGCTCAGGCCTGTGATGCATTAACTTCAATGGATGGTCCAAAGTTTCTCTGCTCTGCTCCAATTCTAAATCTTCCACTTACAGACAAATAGATTTATTAATGTCTTCACTTTTCTCATCGGAGCTGGCATCTAGCTCAAAACTGTATGACTGGATAGCTCCGATATTGCTCACCCTTTTTTTTTCTGCTTTGCTCTTGTAACCCTGGGGTCTTGAGGGGCCGTAAACTAGCAGGAGAGAGTAAACAAAGGAATGCTGGGGTATCAACGAAGGGTTGCTTCCATGCCAACAGTCCCGCCCACACCCCATAGGTGAATTTCTAATGAGCTCCTGCTGCTCTGCAGGAAATATGTCTTTAAAAAAATCATTTTTAAGATTTGACTTAAATATTGTACATTATTATTGAAATTGAAGTTGTAAACATAAGGGAGTGTGGTCTTTTGATTGACATGTGACTGTCAAAACCTCAGATCTAGAATTGACTTGTGTTTAACAACTAGGTGGCATTTTTGGAAACAAACATCAAACAGGGATGTCATAACCTGCCTTCCGTCCCAGCAGACCTTCATCACACACACAAGCAAAAGCCCTTCCTGTGCCATGTTTGAAATCCCCTCCTGCCCCCACACACTATGAGAGTTGTTAGTCAAGGTAGACATATCTGTGAATGTGATCACCATAATAAAATCCATCATTACATGAAGTGTGTGTTGTCTTAGTGTGTGTCAGTTTATGTGTGGGTGTGTTTGTGCATCCATGCATCGTGTGTGTCCGTTCAAGTGTGCTTTGGTGTGTGTTTTGATGTGTTTTAGTTGTTGACCTGAGTTAGAAGACGGTCTCAGATGACCCTTTTTTTTAAACAGTCTTTGGTTTTATTTTCACTTGTAGTGCAACATCTGCCCCTCCAGACAAACAACAGATGTACACACAGATGTACGACACAGTCATTGCTGTCCAGGTTAAAAGTGTCAAAACTGTTGGTTCAAAAATGAGTAAGAAATGCAAAAGATGTGCAGCTGAAGATGTTTATAGAATGTAAATTCACAGCTTTTCTTACCCTCCCCCTCAGTGTTTTAAACTCTTAAAAACCGTGTCAGCGTTAAGATGATGCCATGACCGTTTAGTAAGTCATGCAGACTGTTTGACCTCCCCCTTTGTTGACATGCAAATCAGTCTGGCACACTGTGGAGATGTGAGCATAAATCCCAACAGCACTATAGTTTCCCAAGAGTATCTTGGGGGTTGGGGGGTGGGTGTTGCACGCTTGTGCGTGTGTGTGTGTGTGCGCGTGCGTGTCTCTTTGTGCTTTGTAACAGCCGTTAACGTCACTTCTAAGAGCTGCTCTGTTGTCTGTGTGTTGCCATAGTGACCCAAGTCCCACCAACCAGAGGCTGAACAAGAACGTGAACAACGACATGTCACTGCGCCTTCACAACCTGACCGTCCTCACCAGGCACATTAAGACGTACTACCAGGTATGCTTCAAGGAGGATGCTAACGCAAACAGAAGGAGTTGGGGGTGTGGGGGCACACTTATAATCATATAAACCTACTAGATTCTGCATGCAAAAATGAAGCCTGAAAAAGTAGAGCGGGCTTGTTGGTTAGAGCTTACTCTGCCCACCTCACCAATTTTCCAAAAACAGCAACTGAGCGAGACAAAGTAAAAAAGTAGAATTTCTTTTAAGTTTTCCAGTGGTTCCTTCAATCCATCATTAAAAAATACTATATCCTTAATTATGTGCAAACTTTAATGAGATTACAAACATTGACTGGAGGCGTTGACACCATTGACTGTACAAGAAAATTGGACCGACTGGGAGGAGCAACCCATAGAGAAGGACTTACTTCCTTCTGCAAAAAAAAGAAATCAAATCAGGCGCCATTTTTTGCGATATAGACGACGCCATGTTGGAAACAGATAGAATCAAAGGGCAGTGATTGGTCTGAATCATCAGTTCTATGGCAACAACTTTAGCCAATCAGGAGTGAACTTGTTGGAAGTCTACACCCCTACCACTTGAAAGCCAGCTTGGGAGAATTTCTCAATCAAGCATTTCAAATGTTTGACGTGGGGCCCAGCGGGCGCCATTGATTGGTCAGTTTATAACTTGAATAAATTGAACAGAAAAAAATCATGAAAAACATTAGGATTATCAAGAACATGTTGAAACAAGTTAACAGAGCAAGAGGGATTTTTTTGACAAACAGAATGAGTAATAGCTGTTTATTTCTCAATAGAAATCTATGGGATTTTGGCTTTTTAGAACCAGTGGGTGCTTCCTGTTTGGAACGCAACGGGAGGAGTCACTCCGTTCAGTTTTCATATACTGTCAAAAGTTAACATAGCTTAGCAAAATAACAAAAAAATCCTATAAAGTCACATAGATGAGGGTGTGCTGAAAAAAAGATGGCAAACAAGGCAAGGGAAACAGTATTTTTAGCAACTGGACTTCTAAGAATTAAATTATTGAGTCAATTATTAAAACGACCAATGGCGGACAACACTGGTTGAATTTTTGGTTAAGGATGTCCTGGATCGATTCTAGATCAGTAAATTGAGTCATTCGAAATGAACCAAAAGCGAAAATGAATCAAATTGGCAACCACCAAAATCAACTTGAACCGATGTTAAAATAAGTCGTTACTCCTCTACTTATAGATATTGATTGGCTCTTTATAAAAACAATTTATGAAGAAACCCTTATAAATATCTTTAAAGGAATTGATAACAATATCAACTGTTTTTTTTTTAAATTAATTAATTAATTAGTTGTTTTGCTTCCTCCTAATCTGAAGTGTCTCGTAAAGGCTTACAAGCACATTACTAATGCTTGTAAATGTCTTATAACTAGCTTATAAATGAATATTTTCCAAAGTTTTACTGTAATCTGTAATATTACACTTTGAAGTTTACTTCCACAACGCTTTTATGGCCTTTGGA
Organism: Oryzias celebensis; assembly: GCA_014656515.1. Lineage (NCBI taxonomy): Eukaryota > Metazoa > Chordata > Actinopteri > Beloniformes > Adrianichthyidae > Oryzias > Oryzias celebensis. The sequence goes on along the minus strand of BNCR01000005.1, from coordinate 31,335,573 downwards.
CTTTTCAGTTAGGATGAGCTGTACAGACAGTGCATGTGCACATGTGCAAACAGTCTTTATTTGGGGTGTTGGCTTTTTCCTAATTTGCTGAATCCTCAGCAGACCTAGATTGCTGTCATAAATCTTCATCACCTCTGTGTGTTTGCTTGTATGTGAGAATTTTTCGGATAATTAAATGACTCATTCAGTTCTGGTTTTAATTTCTCTTCTATGAGAGATTCTCAATTGTTGAAAATATCTTGTATTTGGTCTGTAAATGTCTAAAGACAATGTACAACTCTGAACTAAAGTTCAAATTCAGTTTTTATTTAAAGCGCAGACACTGACTATGTGTCTGGTCAGAGCAGGTGTATTTTCATAAAACAGTTATAGAAATAATCAGATTTTGTTGATTGTTTAAGGACGGATGTTGTGTGTCTGCCAAAACTTTCAAGTAGTGTGTGTTGTTGTGGAGCAGCATTTTCCACTCCCACTACTGTTCTTGCCTCTTCCTCCTCTCTTGGTTGTCATGGGAACTCCAGAACAAAGCTTCCCTGGGCTGTATGGGTTGTTTTGACCTCCGTATCCTCTGTCCCGCACAAGTCCACTTTTAGGTTGGCTGTGCTGTGTTTGTTTACCTTTCAGAAGTCTGTGTGTGTTATTGCTGTGGTCAAACAGCACCTCTGTTAGTCTGTGGGCCGAACGAGGTCACCGCAGAACAGCTTTGATTCAATCTCTCTTTTGAATTGTGCTTGTGAGCTGGAGAACGGGAACACCCTTTGTGTTGCCTTCATGGGTCGAAAACAGATCCGTAAAGAGCAGTGTTTTCTCACAGCAGTCTGCAGACGGCTTTCAGGAGGAGCCGGAGTTTCCCTCAGAGTCCTTTAAGGCAGGACAAGTGAGGAAAGTGGTGACACGCACAGAAAGATTTCTCTTGGCTGCACAGTTAGAGTGCATGACATAATAGAGTACAGCTAAAATGTCAGCACAAGTACTTAATAAAACTTTTCTTTGTTACGCAAAGACTTATTTAAAAAAAAGTAGGTTCTAAAAATCTTCACTCCATGTTTTTGGTGTCTTTAACATGCTTTTGTAACATTTTTCTCAGGATGGAGGACATATATTACAGGGCCTATATCATGAAAAATCAACCTGTTGATCTTTTAAGCGTATTACAACAGTCATTCTTCACTATAAAGAAACCCAAAGCGGTATTTTGATCCATTCTCACATTTTTGAGTAATACTTCAAAAACCACTGCTCTTAGCCGCAGCCCCTCCCATACCCACAAAGACGAGGTGGTCCTCACTGTGACGTAGACCAGTGAGAACACCCCCTACCATGACGAGTCTGCGCTGCAAGCCCCCAGGCTAACACAAATACACAGCCACTCCGTGGAGCTAGCGTTGCTCAGCAAAACGACTCAAAGAAGAAGTTGTTCCTCTTGATCTGCAGAGAAAACAATGGCTAGCTTTTTTTTTTTAAATGGATTGTCTTTTAAGTGGAGAAAATATTTTTTATCCTGAAGTTTATCTTTGGTAGCGCGCGACAGACCGGTCAGCAACTTTTCGTCTGTGACCACCACTTCATAGATGACTGCTTTGTAACAGTTAATTTTGGCCTGTATCAAAGTGGATTGTCAAAGACTGATCCTCAGAGCTGGTGCCAAACCTAAGGTAATAAATAATCCTATTCATGGATTTTGTTTTCTATAAAAGGCTTAAGAGAAACATGGTATAGGCCCTTTAAGAAAATTAAGTTCAAAATTGCATTTCTGAGTAGTTAATTCAAATTGTTGTCAATCAGGAGCAGTAGTTGTTTGTAGTTGTTTCGTACAGACTACAATCGGCAGGCCAAAAGCTCCCTGCTCCGCTCCATTCTGATGCATGCACTTATAGACGACGAGATCCATGTACGCCTTTGCTTTCCTCGTCTGAGCTGGCATCTGACTTAAAACTGTATGGCTGGATAGCTCTGATAATCAGATATTGCTGGAAATTGTTTGTTGCACCGGTAAAGTTTGGTTGGGGTTGTGGGGGAGAGCATGTAAACAAAGAAAGCTTACTCCACGGCAACAGTCCCTCCCACAACTCAGAGGTGAAGTTCTAAAGAACTTCTGCTGCTCTGCAAAAAAAAACAAACCAGTTTTTTAGATTTTGGCTAAAACCAGCATAATCATTAAAAGACCTGGGATCACTTTGACAATAGATCAAAAGATGATTGGAGTTGGGCTTGTACAATGTTGTTTTTTCTTTAGCGTGTTTTGCTGTTCCTTCCCTCCCTGCTCCTACTAGAGTATGTTCGCAGTAGCAGCTGCCACACCTGCATGGTGTTGTTCACCTTCTGTGGTGTTCGTGCTCCTGGTTTCCTTTGTTCAGCTGCGTTCCTTATTTGCCGGCTCATGTTCAGTTTTTCCACATTTGTCTTTGTTGTTTTTGGATTGCCTGTTCTGTGGACCTTTTATTTTTCTCAGTACATCAGTTTTTAACCTTGACTTTCTTCCATCTAGTATGGGGAAACACCCCCCCACACAACTGCACGCACCTTTGGATGGTTTTTCCTTTTTAGATGACTATATCAGTGTACCCCAACCTGGCATGACTATGAGCTGGCAGAACCTTTCGTGGACAGGATTTTAGGATTTGGCAGTTGTCATATTTCTTTTTGGATTTTTCATCTCAGAGGTCGATGCCTTTTGATTAGCAGACCATACAGGACTGGAATGTCTGAGGAGAGTTGCAGTCTCTGCAAAGTCAAGCCTGTTGAAGTATTGTTGGAGCCAAATTGTAGTCATATTCCAAATGTCTTCATTTACTTTGTACTTTTGTATGTTTCACCTTTTTAATTTGTAAATTAGTGACACTTGGTTGAAAGGTTTAAGTCCTGCACTCAGGACTAAGTAGGAGAGGAGAGTTTGGACATGTTTTTGAATTGTCTGGGCCGTTGTTGCTAGTAGTTTGACTAGCAGAGGACAGAATACATAACCATTCAAATTCTGCGGGACAATACTGAAGACAGAGCAACACTGCTGTAAATGAGCCAAAATAACCAGTTCAGTGTTGTCGAATTAAAAAAGGCCAATCCCAATATATGCCAGAATGACATTTATCTGCGCCAATAATCTGCCCTGGCCGACAATCGGTCGACCTCTACTTGTGACTAAATATTATGAAGTGATCAGAGAATGTATTGCTGTTTCTAGATCATAGCGTCTCCGATGATAGCCTGGTCCACTGTGTCATAGGCCTCTGTGAGATCTAAACATCACCAGAACAACGGGATGTTTTGCATAATCGAACACAACAACATCATTGTGCACCTGTTAGCAGAGCAAACTGTATTGTGATCAGATACAAACTCAGACTACGACATTTGTTCGAAAGAAGACCACACTTTTTGAAAAAACGTCTTTGTTTTGTAACTTTGGACAAAAAGTGCAAAGCAGAGAATATTCGTGGTAGCTGGTTTGGTTAGAGATATAACATCTAGCATTGACTAATGTCATCTGTTTGTCACTGATCAGGTGGTGCAAAAGACAAAAACTTCTTCATCAAGTATAAAGACATCTGGGAGCCAGCTCATATATTTTATTCATGATGTACAGTGTGTGTTTGAATGTGTGTGCAGGAGGGACAGCTGGCTATCACCTTTCCTTTGTTCGCAGAGCTGTGTAATAGTATCTTTGCTCATTGCTGTGAAGCTGCTGCAGCTCTGTTTTTACCTGGTTAGCAGATGACTGAGCACACCCGAGTCCCTCCCCCCTCCTATAAAGGGTTAATGGTAAAGGTTTTGTGTAAACAGAATGTTTACCTGCAGCCTGCTGTTTACACCTGCAGTGACAGGTGTTTGTGTTACTGCAACCAGCCTATCACTGTATCCTATAATACATACACTACCTTTCAAAAATTTGGGGTCACTTAGAAATTGTCCTATTTTTGAAAGAAATGCACTATTTTTTTCAATGAAGATAACTTTAAACTAATCCGAAACACACTCTATATATTAATAATGTGGTAAATGATTAAAAATGACTTATTGTAGCTGCAGGCAACTGAAGGCTTCCTTCAACAATGTGTACTACTCTCTTCAGAGAACAGCACAAGCAGGCTCTAACCAGTGAAGAAAAATAAGTTGGAGGCCCCGCTGCACAACTGGGCAAGAATATAAGTAAATCCGAGTTTCCAAATTGAGAAATAGACGCCTCACAGATACTCAACTAGCAGCTTCATTAAATAGTGAAGAGGCAACTTCAAGTTGCTGGCCTTTAGGACAGAGTGGCAAAGAAAAGCCATATCTGGGACTGGCTAACAAAAGAAAAACATAATATGGACAAAAGAACACAAACATTGGACAGAGAAAGATTGGAAAAAGTGTTTAGCTGCGTTCACACTAAACGCAAATCGCGGGAGTGGCCAGTTTCAATGTTAAGTCAATGGTACAGATGCAAATTGTGGTCCTGTAGTACAGTTTGGGCGTCAGGTGTGGTCAGAGTTCAAATTTTTGAACTTTTGGCTCAGGGGGTTCAAGTGACTCTATCAGCTCTGCCGACCCGAGGAGGCTGGCTGACGGTCAGAGACGGAGGAGAAGCTGTGTCATTTGGGAGGCGTCTTGCTCCGGTCTCCTGATCTTCTTATTTTCACAGAAACAATGATTTAAAAAAAGTCTTCCAATTTGATTCTTTTAAAAATCTTTTACCCTTTCGGGTAATGCAAACTGGGTCACAAAGAGACAAAAACACAGCAGACGCCGGCAGTCATTTAGACGCATCTCCTTCAGCAGGAATGAAACTCACCATACAGGGAGAATCTCTGAATGATCTCTTGAAGTTAGCGTATTCTCAGTATTGTTTGTTTTAGCGGTATCAGTCTTGTTTTTACCTCTTGCAAACCAGTTATGGAGCTAATTGTACTAATTCTACACAGCTAACGTGTAGCATGTCACAAACATGAATCAGAATGATAATAAAGACTGTCTGTCTGACAGACTTATTTTTTGACTCAATTGTCTTTTTTATGCGTCTTATGTACTATAGGCCTGGAAATAGACCACTATTGACAATATAGTGTGGAAAATATGGTGCTATAATATATCTTTTGTCTTATAAAATCATCTAGTTCATTGTCTCTGTGCTAATCTGCTCCTTCTGGCTCCAAACTGCTTCAATGTCTTTGTTCTATAAATGATTATCCAAGGGTTTCATTTTCGTTCATCTGCTTCCTCTCTTCTCATCGCTGCAGTTACTATAACCTTACAAATTTGTTTCGCAACAGATGTTCCAATGTCTCTTTCTGTTGTCTCAGAACCTAGATGGTAACAACAAAGCCCCTCACTAAAGTACTGTAGGGCAAAGGTGAGTTACATCCTGGACCATTCTCCAGTCCATCACAGAGCCACACAAAAACAGACAACTATACACTCACATTCAAAGGCCCATGGTGCAATCTGCTCACCAGTTTGAAGCATGTTTTTGGACGGTGGGAGAAAGCTGGAGTGCCCAGAGAAAACCAATACTCCATACAGAAAGGACCCAGCTGGCCTTCAAACCAATGTTTTCTCTCTGTAAGGCAAGAGTGTTAACCACTACACCTCCATTCCACCCCAATTTTCCATCAGAAATGTGTTGTGTATGAGGTGTCACTTTCTGCTGTCCATTACAATAATCTGTTTCAGAATTTCTGTGCTGCTCGGTTTCACTTCATGCTGTCTTCTATTCATACCTGAATATAGGATTGTTTATGTTCATATTCCTGTCCTGTTTCCTGAAGTTTCTCTTCTGTTTTGAAGGAGACCCTGCAGCAGTTAATTGTCATGCCCCTTCCCAACATCCTTTGCATCGCCAAGGATCCATTATCAGGTAACAGATTCAGTAAAAATCTCTAATATGCAGTTTTGCTTTTGTTCTTCTAAACTGAATGAAATGGTTTGTCACTAATTTTAATGTTCCTTTCTTTGGATTTGGTAAATGTTTGTTTTGTTTTAGTTTATTTTTACTTTATTACTTTCTTTGGCTATAATTTTTAAATAAACCCCCCTGCCTTTAAATCATTTCCCGGAGCGTTGAAGGTCCTTGACAACTGATGTGGCTTCATCTGAATGACCTTAATGCTTAAAGTCCCTCTCCATCAATCGTAAAAGTGTTTCCAGTCGTCTTTTGATTATGATTACCGGTATGTCATTTTTTGCCGAAATGAAAAAACCTGAGTCCTTTTCTAGGACATAGTTTTTGCAGAGCTGCAATAGTTCATTAGAAAGTTGTGGGTGGTACCGTTGTCATTGAGCAATCCCACCCCCTCTTCCCCTCCCTGTTGCTGAGAGCTACGCAGGGAGCTCGTGGGCCGCTCAGTGTAATTTCTACCTAACAAACACTCCTTTTGAAATAGCATTTATCTGCTCCTGATTTACAATGACCTGAATAAATGTTCAGAAATGCAATTTTACGCATAATTTTCTTAATACCTGTCCTCTGTAATCAGAAAAATGGCAGAAGAACATGTTAAAAACCACTTTTGCTCTTTAAAGTCTCTGCAGCATCTGTGGAGACCCTGAACACCACAGACTGAGCATCTCCAAAATGAGATCTTATCCTGCTCTTTTCTTCTTTTAGCCAAGAGCATGGAAGAACTGAGGAGACTTCTGCTGCTCTTACTGGCTGTGCTGTGCAGGTACTGCAAACTCACACACAAAAACTCACAACCACATCCAAATGTTCACACACGCAGGAACACTGTTTGTCCCGGAGAATGTTTGTGTGTTTTGCATGTCTGAGCATGGGTCTAGATTGTACGCAGCAGTGAAGGGTGGGGCAGGATGTGAGCAGGGTTTAAAAAGGCATCAGGACTGAGCGGCTGTTGGCTGCTGAAGCCAAAAGCTTCTGAAGTTTCATGAATGTGATCAGAAGTTTCAGATGGGTTAGCTGGTAATTAGACTCCTGTTACTGAGGGGTGGGTAGGGATGGGGGATCAGGTGAAACATTTCTGCTTGTGTATGATTTGTATGACTGCCAACACCTCCCGTCCCCATGGCTTCCCTTCTCTTTTGTTTCCTCTTCCTCACACTCCTGACCCAGTTCAAACCCCCCCATTTCCTTGCGTTGGTTCAACTGGTTACAGGAAAGAGGAAAGTGGAACGTGGACAGTGGAAGTGGGAAGCTAGGAAGGGGGGCAAGGCCATCTAAAGTTGATGTCACACAAAATTAAGAGTTTTGTCCCGCCCGCTTAACACTTTTTTTTTTTTTGCCTGGACAGTAAAAGCAGGGGCTTTCTTCAGTTTGTTCTGAATCCAGCATCTTCTTTTTCCTGTGTGTGAATACTCAGTGTGAGCGGAAGCAGGAGATGATCGATAAGATCAAACTGCTGGACATCCAGACTCAAGCGGCCATCGTCTCCCACATCCAAGAGGTCAGTGAAACTCAAAGATCACACAAGAATCTTGTTTCAAGAGTCTCAGAAAATGTGACATTAAATCATAAAATCAATAAATGCGTCATTAAAAATGGAATTTTAATAAAATATTGACACATTTAATGACACTTTTAATTATTTAATGCCAATTTTAAATAATTAATGACACTTTTATTCAATGATTTAAGGGGATGTATATTTATTTAATGTTGTCCCTCCTAAACCTCCATAAGGTTGAGGTTAGAGTTATGGTTACAGTTAATGCATCAAATGCTTCCCCAGCGTGATTTTCTGCAGCTGTCTGCGCTCCCGCAGAGGATGGATCTGCTGCCAAGAATATATGCTGGTTTAAGGCCTGTTTATACTTCACCGGTTTTGATTGGACTGTCTGCCATAACTGTGAATAACTTCGCAGTGTTTTTTACACATTTCAAACAACACGATCAACTCCAGAAATTACTTTAACATGAAGAACATCTTTCTCATTCACTCGCTGTGAACGCGTAGGTGAAAGGCAGAGGAGGAAGTGATGTGTTCCTCCATTAAAGAGAGGCAGGCAAAGACAAAAACATTTAAAAAGGGGGCGAATTGCATTCTAGAGTGCTGCAAGATATGAAATATTAGACATCTCTTACCAGTAACATGTTCTATTTTCCATCTGTCCGCTATCTCTCTGTCTTTCACTCTGTCTCTGTGTTTGGTTCGGTATTTCCAAACTTCAGTAAGTTTTCATCATTTTTATGGACAGAGTTTGTTTGCTACAACTTGTCCTCTGGAGCATACCTGTGTAAAATTTGTGCATGAATGTTTTTACTCTGAGTTCAGAGAGTGGTCTAGGATTTTTAATATTTTGTGTGAGCCACCTGTGTGTCTCATAGGGGCTTGCCCATTTTTCTCCTGCATACACCTTGTATCCATCTGTAAGCGCGGCTGTTACTAAGGCTTTAATAATCATTTATTAATGTGAGAAAGAACCAATATAGACACACAAAACAGACTGAAAACTGAGTCCAGTTTTTGAAGAGTAACAGTCAGGGAGTCCGGGACTTTATGGTGGAACCCCGTAGATGCACAAACAGAATTTTCATATTTTATATTTAGTTGTAAGCTGGATCTCAAAAAAGTCAGTTAAATGATTAATCAATAGAAAACTAACATGACAAAAAAAGATTTTCTGTCATTATTTAACTTTTAATTTTAATAATAATGTTTTTTTTTCTTCTGTTCAGCTTGTCTGTTTTCATATGAATGCTTTTTATATAATCAAACATAACTGGCTTTGGAATAAAAAGTTGATGAGTTAATCATGAGCTTGTGAATCTATTGGAACGTTGGCAGAAGCACTTCTAACCCCCCAGTCTTCCATCAAAGCCTTCTTCAGAGTAATGCTTTTCAACACTGCAGGTGACTCACAACCAGATGAACGTCCTGGACCTGTCCTGGCTGGAGGAGGGGCAGAGCTGGGTCCTGAGGAGCTGCAGCCGCTGTCCCGCACCATGGCAGCCTCTTTACAGCAGCTCATCGAGCAGCGAGACAAAGCTACTGAGGTATTGGAGGGGCAGACCAGAGTCACAATAATGATGATCTGGGCTGCCTGATCTTGGTCCTCCGAATCCACTACTGAGCCTGTTTTCCAGTATTCCTTGTACTGATTTAGTTGGACCAAGTGTTTTCTGCCAGTTGGTCAGTAGCAAACAGAGCAGAAAGAGCAGGAAAACAGGCATGGAGTTGCATCTGAAAGATCAGGGTTGGGCAGCCGTGCTGTTGTCTTTTAAATTAAAATTGACAGTAAGTTTCTTCCAAACTGTTGTGCCCATCAGACTGCAAAGCAATGACCCAACAACCTTAGATGACAGAGACACCACTGTGGCAAAGCTATAGGTTGTAAAGCTATAGATGTAAACAGTGGTTTGATCAAAACTTGGAATGGGGACCGCATGTAGGATCATCTGCATAGGCTTGATACTTCTAATCCTGTTAGAAAATGACAGCGTAATCACAGAGAAGATACGAATCTGAACAAGGACAACAAAAAAGTTTGATCTTCTGATCTTGGAGAGGACAGAACTGAACGCTGGTAAAAGGAGGAGATAAAGAATAAAGGAGGATGAGATGCAGATTTGGATATTCTGTCAGCCAGATGCTAGCCAAAGAATCCACTCTTGGCAGACATTGAAACTTCAGATGTTCTTCAGAACGATGAGAAATAAAAGCCTTAGCTTCATCTTCTTATCACTCATTTTGTTTTCAGTGAATTGCTGTGCTATTATAACAGTTGGCCTCACTTTTCTGTTTTTTTGTTGCATTATTTTATTATTCTCTCCTTCTATGGTGTCATGCATCACTGCCTGTAGTCCACTAAAGCTGCTCAAATGTTAGCCCACCTGTAAAAAACCATTAGAAAACCAAAACAGAGATTCTAATAAATGTTGTCAGCCATTTCATGTACACTTTCACCTGGAGTGGAGTCGTTACTAAACTTAGTAATGTTGATGGCTAAGTGCAGTTCAGTTACACACCTGGTGTTGCCAGATTACAATACTCTGATATCCACGTGTGTTTTCATGAGACAGACTGATGCTGACACCAAAACTAAAAAAAGGCATCATATAAAACCCCTCGATTTAGATTCTCTATAAAAGTATGACTGTTGTAACCAAAGTATGGCTGACCCTTTCTAACATGCTACCCTGCCCTGCAGATTATTGTGGATCTCACTCAGGAGAGGGACTATCTTTCCAGCCAGCAGCCCCAGGATGGACACAGGAGCAACGCTGAGCGGGGGCTGCATGCTGGTGGGGTGGGAACCACCAGCAGAGAATCAGGGGGATCTGAGCTGATCACTGAGGAAAAGCAGCATCTGTCTGTTGAGTTGGCAGATGCCAAAGCCAAGCTGCGCAGATACAGACAAGACCTGTGAGTCCTTCAGTCACACAACAAGATACAGACTCAGGATGTGATTCTGCATATTTGGATTTATAGAAAATACACATTTGGACTAAGTTTAAAGCAGCCCTGGTCACTTCCTTTTCTGGGATGTTTTAGTCAGCATTGATAAACAAACTGAACCTAATTATTGTATTGTCACAACTCCCCTTGTGACGCAGTCACTTCTGCCTACGATTCTCTACAGGCCTGGAAGACCCAAAACCCGGCAGCATCTGCACGGGTCAACCCCCATACGAGTATATGTGACTAAAGCCCATTTTACGTCTTATTGTGAAACTGCAGGGTTTGTGTCTGTGTCCACAGGGAGGAGAAGACAGAGCAGCTGATGGATTCAAAGCACGAGGCGGAACGTCTGGATCAGGAGCTGCAGAGGCTGAAACAGGAGGTGCGACACCCCCACCCCCCACATCCTAGTGAATGCTGCATCTGTCAATACAAAGAAGCACAGTCCAGCTATCGCATATCTTCCAATCCTACAATTCTAGACAGTCTCTAATTGACGCTGGTCTCCAACAGCCGCCGGGTCTAACAAGTGCTTGTTACTGTTAGGTAGTGATGGCCAAAAAACGCTCTTTCAGTGTAATGTTTAAACTTGGTGCATAGGTATACGCTAAAGAACTCTAGTGAGGAATCTGCACCACGTTTTGGGATGGATCAGAGAATGGCACAACCAGATGGGTGACGCTGCAGAAACCAAGCAAACTATTTCCTGGTGAAGGTGCAGAGAAAGCGAGCAACCAATTAGAAGAAGTGGTTTAAACACGGATTCATGAGCAAAGATGGAAAATGATTGACATGAAAGCAAAGAGGATTTTTGATATGGAGATTGATAATGCTTCAAGAGAAAAGAAACTTTCACAACCAGTGGTAATCAGAACAGAATACAATGTTCTCATACTTTCAAAATATCCTGAAATGTTCTTCTGGTGAACATGCATTTAGTGACGGAATTTCACAGCAAAATGAACTAATTAACCATCACTATTCTGTCATCAAGGTCTCCAACAGGCGCCTGTCTCTAATAAACGCTGTGGCTGCTATTGGAAGATATACGGTATTCTGATCTGATGTCATTACCAAGCGTAGTTTTGCATACACAAACATTCAGACTGTCAGGTCCCAAATACTTTACCACAATACAATACCACATTGTCTCTTCAATTTCATTTATTTTTGTACCACTGTTATTCATGAAAATACTTAAACACATCTTACAAGATGACCAAAGTAACATTGAAACCACAGAAGTAAATTCTACAAACATTTCAAGATATTAAAATAAGAAATGTAGTAAAAACTAGTGGGAAATAAAGTCACACAGGATGAAAACACCTTCATAGAGAAAACCTGTGAGAGTGAAGATGTGTTTCAGCAACAAGATAATCAAAGCTTTCATACTTTTTAAACAAAAAAAGATCTTTTTTTTAAAATAGGAATTGTATTTAAAGCAAAGCAAAAAAGCTCACAAACATAAAACAAGACTGTGACTGAAAGTAGAATGTAGTATGTCTATAAACTGCAGAATAACCTCATACTCGGACTCAGAAGCAGATCTTCTGCTGAAGATTGACTTTCATCCCCTGATCTGACGTATTACATTTCTGTACGTCTGTTTTCTCTAGTTGAAAAGGGTTCACTTTATGTCTTTAACCCTTTGGTGGAGTACTGTAAAGATTTTTGGTTCCACATGACCTGTATTTGTGTTCACTCCAGAACCAGCTCCTGGCCGGCGAGGCTCGGTCCATGCGAGCGTACCGGGATGAGGTGGACTCTTTGAGGGAGCGAGGGGCCCGCGTGGACCGACTGGAGGTGGAGCTTAGTCGATGTAAAGAGAAGCTCCACGATGTGCATTTCTACAGGAGCAGGGTGGAGGTACTTGTGCAAACTGAGTACCATCTAAGCAACAGAAGACCCCATTGATCTTAGTTTTTCTAGGTTTCATCTGAAAAACACAAGATGTCAACAGACTGACACAACTTGTGTGTATGTGTGTGTGTGTGTATGTGTGTGTGTGTGTGTGTGACATCCAGGAGCTCCGGGAGGATAACATGACTCTGCTTGAGACAAAGGTGTTGCTGGAGGAACAGTTAGCTTCCTCCAGGGAACGCTGTGATAAACTGCACACTTTGGAGAAGGACAACCTGCTGCTGCAAGCTAAAATCAATGACCTGGAGATGGTAGGCACTTCTGTTTCTTTGAGATTTAATAATGAAGTTTAATCTGAAGGGAAAAGGAGAAAAAATTACAGCGTGAAACAGTTTCTGCTTGGAGTGTGAGAAGAACTAAAGTGTGAGAACTCGCTTTGGTTCATTGAAACCTCTGATGAACACATGTGATCTTCGAGTTAACTAGAAAGATCTGGAATGAACAAACCCATCTGTTATGTTGCTCAATAACTTTGTGGATCTTGTTGTGCAGGAGAGAGACAATGAGCGGCACAGGTTGGAGGAGCTACTGGAGGAGAACATGCTGCTGGAGATCGGACAGAAACAGAGCATGACCGAGTCAGCTCATCTGGGCTGGGAGCTGGAGCAGCTCTCCAAGAACCATGATCACAGCGACACAGAGAGTACAAAAGCGTCTGCTTGCCACGCTCCAAGTAGTCTGTCTACTCTGACACTTAACTGAAACCTCTCTGTTCTGCAGCCCGCAAGTCTTTGGTCCAAGAGTTGAACGAGTGTGTTTCCAGCCGGATGCTGAAGCTGGAGAAGGAGAACCGGGAACTGCAGGCCTCCATTGAGAGGCTGAAGGAGGAGAATCATGTCCTGCAGGAGCAGCAGCTGCATATGCAAAAGCTTGATCGAGAGAAGCAGAGTCTCAACAACAAGGTGATCTTGAGGAACACGAGCCTGCAGTGGCAGCTTTACATACACCAGAGAGGCTGGCAAAATGAAAAGCAAAACAGAAAAGCCTTACTGCAAAATACGAAGCCTAAACATAGAAAAAGAACACAAATCTTAAGAAGAAAATCGATAGAAAATAGTAAAATGCTCTTTCCATGCAGCAAGTCATTTTTACTTGACAAGATATCTCAGTAATAATCTAGAAACGAGGAGGTCCACACAAGAATTCAAAAAGAAAAAATAAGCTAAAAAAACGTTCTCAATTCCTTTTCTTGTTCACCTTTCAGCATTTCCCATCAGCGGTCACCACATTTGGAGATTTTCATGCCAGATACCCTTCCTGCCACAAACTTTGTCACTATTAATATACTATTAATATAACTTTGTCAACTATTTTGCTGGGGAGACCTAAACTTGGGTTCCCTTGTGGCTTCATAGTTAGAATATGGTCACATATACCAAAATACCAGCATGCAGCAACCTAAATGCCAGTTTTACATCAAATTCGGTAGATGCTGCATAGAAGAAGCAGTTGCACCTTAAAATGCCGTGCGGCGGCTGCCAAGGTTTAAAGAAATAGCTAAAATTGAGCAGCGACCGGACAATTTTTTGACATTAGAAAGTGGGCGGCCAGGCACAGTTGAAGGTCGCCTGGTGGCAGGAAGGCAGCAGCGCAATAATTGACTAATAGAAGGGTCTTTAAGGTCCCCAAAATCATCAGATGATCTGCTGATTTCAGACTGCCACCCCCTGCCCCCATGCAGCCGTCCCACTGCTACCGTCCAATTGTTAGAAATCGGACAGGAGCAGTGTGGGCACTTGACAAGAACTGTTGATATGGGCCCAGGGACCTGGCAATGACTGGACAATCTGCCGATCCCAGCCACCCTCTAATGCTTCATATTTGTGTGCATACATTCAAGCTTCCTGAACACACTGAGGACCACTGTCTGCATTCATGACTACGCCAACTATTTTCAAAAAAATCAGGTGGTGGTGGTTGATCTTGAAGATTCAACAAGCGGTTGTGGTTGTTTTTGTGATCGTAGCTTTAGGCAGTTGCTTGAATGGCCCTGCCTAAGGACTTACTCTGGATGAAACTCATTGTGTCCCCTGGGAATTGAACTCTGGTTTTTCGATGTGCCCGTCCTGCACTAAACAACTAAGCCATCCAGCTGCTTCAATCCTAGCTCTTAATGAGGTATAAAATTCTCAACAGTGCTGATTTAAAGACATTGGATTGGGATGCAAACGTAAAATTCCATTCGAGGCTGAAACTATGTGATCTGTCTGATTTCCCAACATCCGATCAGGACATCCCTGGTTTGGGCTAAGCATTTTTAGCTCTGCCTTCAAGCTTTGTGTTCTGCTGCTCTGTGATGGTTTCTGCTGATGAGTAGCTAGTCTCACTATGTGGTCTTAAAGAAAAGTCTGCTTTAATCTTTTGTGCTTGATTGTTTACTGACTTGTGGGAAGTTAGATAAATGAGCTCCTTCCTTAAAGAGGCTCTGGTCCTGATACTCCTCATAATCTTTTTCTGTGTTTCTCTTAGCTGGAGCGTCTCCAGGGATTACTGGACCAGGAGAGGCTGACCAATCAGGATATGGAGTCGCTGGGGGAGGAGCTTCTAAAGGAGAAGCAGAGTCTAGAGCGGGAAATGCATGCTCTGCGGGTGGAGAAGGACCAACAGGTGGGCCCCCTACACTCACACATACATACAAATGTGATACAAAAGAGAGTGAAGTTCATCCTTTTTTGGAAAACAATCAGATTTTGGAGCTGGAGAGTGAGAAGCAACACCTGTCAGAGGCGGTGGCCTCCCTTCAGGAGCGTGCTCAGTCCAACAGCGAGACGAGGGTTCGTGAGGTGGAAACGGAGAACCGCCTGCTGCACCAGAGCATCACTGATACCAGCTCTCGCCTGACCAGCTTAGAAACACAGCTGAAAGTTGTAAGTGAGGAGGCAGACAGGCTGAGGGAACTGGCAGGAAGATGCGAGGAGGCGGAGAGGGAGATGTGCCGCTTGGAGAGGAGCAGGGAGGCTCTGAGCAGAGAGGTGATCCCCGAAGCTTCCCTTCCAGGCACCATAAGAGGCTGTTGTTCAGCTTTTCTCTGTTCTCACTCCTCAGGTCGAGTCTCTTCATGGGTGCAGTGAGCACTCAGAAGCTCTGGAGAAGCAGGTGACCTCCTTGGAGCAGGAGGTGCACAGACTGAAAAGGGAGGCAGAGATGGCACAGGAGGAGCTGCAGCAACAGCAGTCCAAACAGCTGGCAGGAAACAGTCAGCTGTCAAAAGAAAACCTGGAACTTCGCTGCTCCTTGGAAAACCTACGGTCCACCGCCAGCCTCCTCCCTACACTCCAGGAGGAGCTGAAAAAGGCACATGCAGAAACCCAGGAGGCGCAGAAAGCAACAGAAAAGGCTAGAGAGGAGGCACAGGGAGAGAGAAAAAGGGTAGAGAGGCTGGAAATGAACATTTCATCGCTGAACCAGGACAAACACAGCTTAGAGGAGGAGCTGGAGAGGACCAAAGATGAGAGGGCAGAGCTGGAGGAAAAGATTAAGGAGACACAAAGTAGAGAGGAGGAATCAAGAAAAGAAGTTCATGAGCTAAAGGAGGAGCTCAGAAGAAAGGAGGAACTAGAAGAAGAGAGAAAGAAGCTGCAGCTGGACCTGGAGCAGTCAGAGAAAAGCAGGAAGCTCCTGGAGAAGGAGAGCTGGAGGATCCGCACTGCGCTGGAAGACAAGGAGGCAGAGCTGGAGGAGAAAGCCAGCAGGTTGGCTGTGGTGATGAAGGAGTGCGGCACCCTGAGGACGGACGTGGACAGGCTGAAGGCGAGCGCAGCCAAAACCAAGGAGCTGGAGAAGGAGAACAAAGAGCTGCAGAAACAAGCCACCATTGACAAGAGGACTCTGGCCACTCTGAGAGAGGTAACCCCGCCCTCTGCAAGAACATAGGAGTTTAAAACAATGACAATATAATGTTTACAAGGATGCAAAGTTTCACAGATTAAAGTGCAAATGCTTCTAAAATGTAAGAACTAATCCCTTAAATCTGTGATCTGTAACATTTTTCAGGCCACAGGCCGGTTTAATGTCAGACCATATTTTAAGTGTATTGTAATGTTAATTCCTCATGAAAAACTCACCCAAAGCTGTATTTTGATCATTTACGCATCTCTGAGCTTCCCTTTCCAACCCTGCTCGCTGAGCACCAGCCCCTCCCAAACCCCAAGAAAGACTGGGTAACAGCCCCTTCCAGGAAGAGTGCGCTGCCAGCACCGCCCCCAGGCTAACACACACACACACACTTTCTCCGCTCAGGTAGCAGTGACCGGGAAAACGCTTTCATTTTAGCATTGACTCGTGAGAAGAAGTGGCTTTTCTTGCACCTAATCTGCAGAGACAGCAATGGCTCGCTGCCGAGGCCGGCTCCAGGATTCATTCTTTCATCTTCTTCTATACAGTTTTTATCCCTTTCAGGGTCACAGGGCTGCCAGAGCCTAACGCTGCTACTCATGGGCGAAGGCAGGGGTCACCCAGGATAGGTTGCCAGCCTGTCCCAGGGGCCGCGATCCAGCACACATGTGCAACCACATCCACACAAAGGAAAAGTTTAAGAGTAACCAATTAACCTATGAAGTGTGTTTCTGGAGGATGGGAGGAAGCTGGAGTCCCCGGAGAAAACCCACACATGCATGGGTAGAACATGCAAACTCCACACAGAAAGGTCCCCCATTGGTGACACTGTTTCAGGTCCCTCAGCCAGGACTTGAACCGGGAACCTTCTTGCTGTGAGGCAAGAGCGCTAACCACTGAGCCACTGTGCAGCCTGCTGGCTCTAGGATGACATCATGAAATCGTGGCACCCACAAAGTGAAAGGCGGTGCCTCAAAGATCAAGACATCTTACTTCCGGATTGAAAAAGAAGCTCACAAAAATAACTTATATTTTATTTAAAAAATGCTCCTTTATGTGCCAAAAGTAATATATTATCATAAATATGGATATAGTTTATTCTGAAAGGCTTAAAAATAGCATGCTATAGGTCATTTAAGTCAGATCATTTCAGTATTCACAGTCACTTCCATTCAAAAGAAGAATTCAGGCAGAATTACACCTGTGCAAAGCAGCAGAGACTCTGCTCTGTTTGAAGATCCTGGTATGTGTTCTATGTTTGCAGGATCTGGTGTCAGAGAAGCTGAACGTTCAGCAAAAGAACGTGGAGTTGGAGAAGCTAAATGAAGAGCTGGAGAAAATCGGCTTGAACAGAGAAAAACTGCTGCAGGACGAGCTTTTGCAGGATGACAGGTCAGTCCCATTCTTTGTACAAATTCTTACACAAAAACCATGTCGGGGGTAACTGGTGTCTCCTGTCCACTCTTCAGCAGGTACAGGCTGCTGCAGAGCCGTCTGGAGGAAACAGTCCAACAGACCATGAAGCTGAAGGAAGAGAAATTGTCCAGTTTGGAAAAGAAACTTGAAGACAGCAGCAGACATATCGCATCTCTGCAGGGAAAGCTATCCACGGTGGGGGGGCACTCCCAAATCCTGCAGATTTTCAAATGAAGAGCAGGCCTTTACACAGGTGTTTGTTTTCAGGCTCAGGAGGCTTTATCCTCCCTGGGTCAGCAGCAAGGGCAGGAACAGAACTCGCTGCAGCGGTCAGGCGAGGACCGGGACTCCACAACTGAGCTGCTTCGGACAAAAGATCACCTCATCGCCGTGGAAAAGCAGGTGAGAAACCTTCAGAACATAGCCAGGGTTTCATCTCTGGATGCTTAAACCATCAGTTTTCCTTTTTTTGAACTTTTCCTACATGCTAACAATATTTGTCAAATGTGTGCTTTGAAATGACTTGGGTTAAGGGAGCCTTCAAAAAAGTCTGTCTTTACCAGAATCTTTGAACCTGGATTTGAAGCTGCACAGAGTCAGCTTAATCATAGAAAGTTTTCTTTTACAGAAACTCTTTGGATTTGGTATGTTGGAAAGTGCCAACAGACCAAGAAGCTTCTCTTAATTTAGGGTATATTTTCTAAAATCGCTTCCTCCCTGTCAGTGAGATGTTTCCTCCAAGTTTACAATCTTAGGGCAAAGGGAAGAATTCAGATTGGGCCTATATCTTTGTGATGAGAAACTATTTAAATATTTCTGGGCATACTCATCCCTCTATCCACCTTCCAATCCCACACAATCCCCTTTGGAGTCACAGGGCTGCCAGATCCTATCCCGATTACTGTTGGGTAAAGCTAGGTCACCAGGTGGTTCCAGGCCCAGAAAACCACAGACTCACATTTACAGCTAGGGATAATTTAGAATCACCAATTAACTTATGAATCATGTTTTTGGATGTGGGAAGTAACCGGAGAAAACACAGCTGTGTACGAGGAGAACATGTAAACTCAACACAGCAAGGTCCCAGCGGGGATTTGAACTCAGTTTTGCTAAAATAAGTGTCACAAATGTCTTAGTAACTCTTCATCACAGTTTCAGCATGTTTTTCTGCAGAACGCCTCGCTGCAGACAGAAAACAGTTTAGTGAAGGAGCAGCTCAAGCAGATGGAGAACCAGAACTCATCCTTGAACAGCCAGATGGCGGCGCTGCAGCGACACACCAGCACGCTGCAGGAGCAGAACTCAGCTCTGCATACTCAGACAGCAAAACTACAGGTGCCACTGTCACTTAGGTGTTTCTTCTGGCTTTAGCTACAGCTGGTCTGACCTGTTCCTCACTCTTTTAGGTGGAAAACTCCACCATCTCCTCCCAGAGTGCTTCTCTCATGGCCCAGAATGCTGTGCTGCAGGGTCAGGTCAGCGCTTTGGAGACAGAGGTGGAGTCCTGGCAGCGGCAGCGTGAGGAAGCATGGCGAGCTCGAGAGAGCATGCTGAGCGATCATGAACGGCTGCTGAGCGTGCACGAGAGACAAGCACACGAGTACGAGCAGCTGATCAGCCAGCACGCTGCACTGAAGGGCAAGCAGAGGGCGCTAGAGAATGAGCACCGGACGATGCAGAGCAAGTGAGAAAACTACACATAGAGACCCGCACACAAGCAAATACAAACACACTTTGTCACACTCATACACACAAACAAATAAACAAACACATAAACATACACTATGTGTGCCTAAGAAGTTTTTGCTGTGATCAACAAGGAATAATTTGAAAGGTAAAAATGAGCAACTTAGGCTTGGACCAGTGAAGAGTTGCAGAGTCCCGCCACTCTGAGCATTTCTGATGCAGCACAGTTTCTGCAGGTAAAAACGCTGCTGAAGTCTGTGATGAAGTGCAGGAAAAAAGCAACTAAGAAGTGTAGGTGGCTGGTCAGACCCTGGTTTACTGTCTGTGTTTGATTGGTGCCTTCAAAGCTGTTTGCAAAAGTCAATGCTCATTTCCAAGGCAAGCTTTAAAGACCTACTCTGGTTAAAGATTTGGTTTTTGGTATTTTAACATGTTTTGTGGCATTTTTCTGATAATGGAGGACATATATTAAGAACATTTTTTATTATTGCTTTAATCAAATTGTTGTAAAACGAGAGCAGACTAACAAATCCTGTTTAAAAAAGAGCTTATTTGAAAATACGCAGGGTGAGCCACAAGCTCCGTCTTCCACTCCATTCTGATGGATCCACTTGTAGACAAATAGATCCATGTCCGTCTTTGTTTTACTTCATCTGGCTCAAAATCATATGCAGGGATAGCTCCAATAATGCTCGCCATTTTTGCTCCACCAGTAATGTTAGGTTGGGGCTGTAAGGTAGCAGGAGTCCTCGTAAACAGAGCGCTCATTTATGGGTGATAGGAAAGGGGGACAGGGTTACTCCATGCCGAAGGTCCCGTCCACAACTCAGAGGGGAATTTATAATGAATTCCTGTGACTCTGCAAAAACTATGTCACAGATTTTTGTCTAAAAATGGCATAAGCATAATCAAAAGACCACTGGGAATACTTTAAAAATACTGGTAGATAAAAATATGAGCGGCGTGGAACTATAAGGTGCATTTGATAATTGCATCTATTGCCAGTTTGTTGCATTAAGTTTTTACTGTTTGTCCTCAATTAGTTTGACACCTATAAGGTTCTTTACATGTGAAATTAAGATGTACAGTATGTTTATGTTAAAAGATGCGCATGAATAAATAATATCTGTGCAGACTGCTCACAGGTCCCATTCACACACACACTGATGGCAGCTCATCAACGAGCAATGTGAGGTTCAGTTTCTTGCCATAAGCTTTGGTGCATTAGTGGACAAAGCAGGAAGTGAACTTGTGATCTTTTGATCAGAAGTTGCTACCACTGCTCCACAGCCACCCCAATTGATTGATAATTAGTTTTATAAAAAGGAATGAATTAAAAAAAACATTTTGGGCAGAACTCTGAGATAATGTGCTAGTGTATACTCTTCAAGTATATAATATTTCCTATTTTTGAAAATAGTTATTATACTTTATTAATGTAAATGCTAATTTACTTCTCTACAAATGATTTCAGGAGAGAGAGAGATTTGTTATCTTGTTTTCCTAGTTAAGGTATTTTACCATGGTCCACACTTAAAGTTACAACTATTTCTGAAGTTTTGAGTGAAATCTAGTTAATGTCTCCTTGTAGATGCAGATCTTTTGTCAGTTGCCAGACTACACGCTTGTGATGATTTTCACACACAAACAGGGTCAGACGTTTTGAGTCTCACCCCTTTTCTGCTCCTTCTTCAAGCTTTACCCTTCTTCAAAGTTACGAAAAATCCCAGTTGTTTTAATCTTTTTTTAGACAGCTTATGCGTATTGGAAGCTACGCAAACTGTTTGTTGTGAGTCAGTATCATTGTTTCTTGCTGCAGCAGGGAAGTTTTCTCTGTTCAGAATGCAGCCTCTGGAGTACAGCACTTCTTATAAACAGGAATGAAAGTTAAACTTATTTCTTTTTCGAGGATCATTTTGGGAATCTGAATGCTTACATGCTGCATTTTGACAGAATAACTTCAAAATCTGAGAGTTCAGAAAGGTTGAGAACAGTTTTGTGCATCACTGCCACCTGGTAGCCAGGAAAGGTGCTGTTGGTGTCCTCTGAAGCACAACAGACAAGTAGTGTACATACTGTTGACTGTATATGAGAACTGGACAAAGTGAGTATGACGTAGAAAATGACTAACTTCTGACTCCACTCAATTAAAACCTATTCTGTTGTCATTTTTTCATGATATGGACACAACCATGTTGGAGCCAGATGAAGTCAATAAGTAGCAATTGGTCTAAATCGGTCTCGTCATTGTTTCTATGGCAATCCTTCTTGCCAATCAGGAGTGAGTTTGTTGGATGGCTAAACCTCTACCACTTCAAAGCGGACTACACTCAGTCCAGTTCTCATAAACAGTGAAGCAAAACTCTCATGTTCCCTGAATAAATCACACTTCTAATCAACATGTCTTGATCTAAGGTGAATTGTTATCTTAATCAGAATGTAAAATGGAGTAGTACCTATTTATAAAAACTTTTATAATTACAAAATCCACACTATGTTAAATCAGCTGGATGGTTTGCGGTGCCCCTCCCAAAGTTTTTTGTGCTCTTTGAGCTAACATGGACGAATGAGACAATAGTTACTCAGTAACTATGGTAGGTAACAGTTTCATTTTTAAATAGTTTGCTCATGACTTCATGCGGCAGATGATGTCCATAGGCATGAACCCATCTGTTCCTTCTGTGCTTTTGAAGGTACTGTGGACTGCTGCAGCTGAAAGAGAAGTGGGAGGAGCAGGAGAGGCATGGCCAGAAAGCAAAGGAGGAGCTGAAGCAGGAGGTCCAGAAAAATCATCTTCTGCAGCACGAGAACCTGCAGCTGAAGGCAGAAGTGGACAGGTATGGTGAGGGGGCTGCTGCTCTGAGTCCAGAATAGCTCGAAACAAAGAATTCAGGTGTTTTCTGTAGAAAATAGACACCCAATGAAAGCAGCTCTCATGCTGCAGGCAAGTTGAAGGCAAGTTGCTCAGCAAATCTGCGTCCGCTCCCTCTATTTTGATGCATATCAAATTCACTGCTCGATATTTGTCTAAAAATGTGTTCATAAATTTGATCCTTCAGCCGCGTGTGGGAGGAGCTACTTTCTAAAGTTTATAGCCTGATCGCTACATGGAAGCATTGACTGTATATCTCATTTACAATGCAGGAAAAACAAGGAGGATGTAGATAGATCAAGTTTTATTTATTTTGAAGAGCTCTAAAAAGGTGTTGTAAATAAATCGCCACATCATCATGAGATCATTTAGAGACTTTAACAGTACGGTGAGCTTCACCATCTGCGTCTGAATGACGGCCACTTTATGCTGTACTTCTGTCTCTCTGTGACCCAGTTTGATGACTTGCTGTCCCGCATTAGTCCGAAGAAGGAAAAAATGAAAATAAGAATAAAATTATGGGACTGTTTTATTATTGTCTCCATACATATAAGAAAAATATCATAAAGTTCAGGAGGACAACAATCAGATTCTCCCCCATTTTGGTTTTGGACACCACACACTGATTATGTCATCACTCTGTCATGGGCCAAAGCTGAGTCCCTCATTGGTTGATATGATCCAAACTCTTCACCAAAGTTCAGATATTTCAACTTTATTTAAACGCTTCATGGCTTCCAGACCTCTTTGCCTCAGCTGATGTTCAAAACATGCCCCAGGACCTCAGATCGCATCTGTACGTTTATTTAACATTGAAACTGGGCGCCCCTGATGTGTGATTTGTGTTCCTTGTGAACGCAACTTTAAGCTTCTCTTTCCTCCTTTGAAGCAAACTTTCTGAAATGTTGGTGATCAGGAGAAGGTGAGGTTTGGTTGATCATATGTTGAGCTCCAAGCAGAAAAGGAAGTCATCTTAAGTCACATATGAGATGATGCACATTTTATCTTTAGGGAAACTCTCAAAGAGCATAATAAATGTGAGACATCTGCACAGTCGAGCAGTTTTTGGAAGCAGGAAGTGTCTCTCTGAGAATTTGGGATCTTTGGAATGATTGGGTTCCTGCAGGAAAACAACCAGAATTGATAAGATGTTTTCTTCCTTTAACTATTAATGCTTTGTCTCTTCTGCCTTCTTCTGTATAGACTGACAGCAAACCAAACCCAGCACACTGCACAGAACGAGGGCCTCCATCAGCGTATCAACGAACTGAAGAGCTCGCTCAGCTCAGCTCAGGTGGATGCGAGTCAGTGGATGGCACGCTACGACACCCTACTGGAGCAACACCAGGGTCTGGATCTGACCATGACCAAGCTGGACAACCACTGTGAGGTAAACAGTGCAACCTACAGCTTGGTAACAATGACCACTATTAAGTGGAACGCAGGAGACCTTGACTCTCATCTGTGCCCAGCTGCTGAGTCGACTGAAAGGAAACCTGGAGGAGGAGAACCACCACCTTCTGAACCAGATCAACTTGCTGAGTCAGCAGAACCACACTCTACTGGAGAGGAGCATGGAGAGCAAGGAGCTTTACCACCAAGAGCAGAAGCTGTACATGTAAGAACAAATGATCATAAACTGAAATGAAAATAAGAGCTGTTTCCAGGAGAGAAGCTTAACTTAACCTCAGCTGAAAACTCTTGAGTGAACAGCTTCAGAAAGATTGATGGGCCTTGTTTATACAACTCTGATTAAGATAAGCTTGAGTTTATCGCATGCTATAAAAACATGAGAAAGACATCATCATTACTTCTGAAGAATATTTATACAATTACTCCATTCAATTCTACCTGAAGCTTTATAAACACCCTGTGTGCTGTCAGTCTTTCTCTGACAGGTTCTGAGATGAAGGTGACTGCCTGTGACAGTTTAAAAACTTTAATCTTTTCTAATCCAAACAGAAGATCATTGTCTAGGTTGTTAAAAGGCGTCCATGAAGAGGAGAGTTCAACCCTTTAAACACAGGGATGGGCAACTCCAGGCCTCGAGGGCCACATTCCTGCATGTTTTCCAACATATGATGCTCTGGCATGTTCTAATTGGCTGTACACACCTGAACCAGATAATCAGTAATGAGTAGAGCTTGGTTATCTGGAAATCATGCAGACACTGCGGTCCTTGAGGCCTGGAGATGCCTGTCCTAACTTTAACACCAGAGATGTCACCGGCTACACCTAAATAAAACAGGCTCTTTCTGGATGCAATCAACCTGAATCAGCTGATTCTGATGCGGAGAAATACAGCTTTTCATATCAGCTGTGCACCACAACGCAACACATTACTAAAGTAAAATGTTGCATAATGGCGCAGACACGCTTTCATCTGCGACTGAATCAGCTAGTTTGTGTTGATTGAAAAAACACTTCACTCTTGCAAAGTGTTGTATTTCAGCGCAAAACTGCTTAGAATCTGCTGGAATTACAGTAATTGCAATAACGGTTGAATAGTTACGATAGAATGTAAACACTGGAGCTAAACTCTGGTGTTAAAGGGTGAAGGTTCAAATGAAAGAATTAGGACCAGATAACCAACACATCTGTGAATTTTTTCAGGAGAAGTCTATCAGAGATTCCAGTGTCTGATTCTTAGTCATGTATCTTTCATCATTTGTTCTTTAAGTCTGAAAACATGACAATACTTTTCATCAAACAGGAAATATGACTGTTGTAGTCACAAGTTTAGTCTGTAGAGTCATGCTTTCTAATTAAAGCATTTCACACATTGTTTGAGATTACATGTAAAATATTTAGACATCATCAATGTTCATCTTAGGTATACCTCAACTATGAGAGACAAAAGCAAACAAAATCCAGAAAATCACATTGTTAGATTTTAAATTATGGTGGAAAATAGGAATTTGGTCACCTACAAACAAGCAAGATTTCTGGCTCTTACAGACCTGTAACTTCTTCTGTAAGAGGATGCTCTGTCCTCCACTCTTTACCTGCATTATTGGTGCCTGTTTGAACTCCTTATCAATATAAAGACACCGGTCCACAACCTCAAACAGTCACACTCTAAACTCCACTATGTCAAAGGTCAAAGAGCTGGACACCAGAAATCAGAAAATTGTGGCCCTGCACCAGGCTAGGAAGGCTGAATCTGCAATAGATAAGCAGCTCAGTGTGACGAAATCTACTGTGGGAGCAATTATTAAGAAATGGAAGACATACAAGACCACTGATAATCTCCCTAGATCTGGGGCTCCTGTCAAGATCTCACCCCTGCAAGGTCAAAATGGTCACAAGATGAGCAAAAATGCCAGAACCACACAGGGGGACCTCGTGAATGACTTTCAGAGACCTGGGACCAAAGTAACAAAGGCTACTATCAGTAACACACTACACCGCCAGGGACTCGCATCCAGCAGTGCCAGACGTGTCCCACTGCTAAAGCTAGTAAATGTGCAAGCCCGTCTAAAGTTTGCTCGAGAGCATTTGGATGATCCAGAAAAAGATTGGGAGATTGACCTAGCTCAGATGAAGCCAAAATAGAACTTTTTAGTAAGAACTCTACTCATTGTGTTTGGAGGAGAAAGAATGCTGAGTTGCATCCAAAGAACACCATGCCTACTGTAGAGCATGGAGGTGGAAACATCATGTTTAGGGGCTGTTTTTCAGCAAAGGGACCAGGACGACTGATCCGTGTAAAGGAAAGGATGAATGGAGCCATGTATCGTCAGATTTTAACTGAAAACCTCGTTCTATCAGCAAGGACATTGAAGATGAAATGTGACTGGGTCTTTCAGCATTACAACGATCCTAAACAACGATGAAACATTTCATAGTCCTGAAATGGCCTAGACAGTCTACAGATCTCCACTCCATAGAAAACCGTTTGAGGGAGTTGATAGTTCATGTTGCTAAACAGAGAGCTCTCAGCAACAGGGAGGGGAAGGGGGGCAGGTTTTTTCCCGCCAACGCCCGCCCACAAGTCAGAGGTGAATTTCTAATGAACTCCTGCTGCTCTGCAGAAACAATGACACAGGAACAAGAAAATGACACAGGCTTTTGATTTTGACTAAAAATAGCATAATCATAAATAAAAGACCACTGGGAACACTTTTATAATAGATCAAAAGATGACTGGAGTGGGACTTTAAATTAGCTTTTTTTGCATAACCAAGTTGTGGCTAAGTCCACCTCCCTGGTTTTGTGCGACTGGCTCACTTTTACTTTCTTTAGTTTGAATTCTTTCATGTTTTTACTTTAAATGTTTTCTCCAATTCTCCATTTAGAGATAAACTGAATTCTCTTCGTCGTCAAAAAGAAAAACTGGAAGAGAAGATCATGGACCAGTACAAGTTCTACGACCCCACTCCAAAGAAGTAACCCCAGATCTTGTTTTTTATCTTTGTCTGTTCTTATGATGTGATCCTTCAATTGCTTTTTTTCCAAGTCATTTGACTCCCCACCTCTTTATCCACAAGATGTTACTCCTTGTTGTCTTTTTCTTCATGATGTGACTCCCTCACTGTTGTAAAAAACATGACCCCCATCATTTCTTAGATGTCTGTTTAAATTATGTGACCCCACCCCCCTTTTAGATATGATTTGGAGCTGCAGTAAACTGTAGGAAACTGCAGAAAGCTTTTTCAGTCCCAGCTTTTAAACAGGTTTGGATCAAATGTGTTTCTTTGCAGGAGTCGTCAGTGGTCTGGAGCCAAAGCTTTAGCTAAACTGATCAAACCCCGAAAGGAGAGCAGCCGAGAGCGGGGAGGTGACAGAGACAAGGAGGCCAACAGGGAGAGGGAGAGTGCAAAGAGCGTCCCAGATATCCCCCTACCTGCCACGCCCCCCATCCTCCCACCTGAGACTCCGCCCCCGATTTCTCTAAGGGCTGGGAGTGACTCACAGAGCGGCAGTAACCATAGCAACCACAGCATTAGTCCCCGGCCAGCCCCCGCCCTCACACCCATCAGCAGAGGTAAACTGACATTACACAGAAAATGCAATGATGTGTTCGGGGGGCTCTGGATTTCAGGACTTTTTAATTCCAAAAAATGTTTTTGATTTCATTTTATGTTTATACGACACCAAACACTGTTGGTCCTGAATGGGTTTGAGAGGACAGAATCTGGTCAGATCCACTTTTAGCGTTTTCGTTCGAACATCCCACAACTAAAACCTCTGATGAGGATTTTTACAGTGCAGTGTTTACTTGCTGTATCACCTTTCACGGTCTTGTTGTTTTGCAGAGTATTTTCTATGCAATTTTGCATACTTTTTTAAACAATGCACTGTGTTCTACATGCCGATTGGCTTTAAACCTTGTCAATCAATCTCTTTACTGTCTACTGAATAGAAAGCATTATTTAGAATGTAACTCCCACGATAAATGGGGGATCACTGGCCCTGACAGACCTTTAATGACTGATGAACAATGGCTTTCAAAAAATGTAAACTTAAAATAATGACTAATTTAGAAGTAAATACTGTGAAACTTTCATTATACACTACAAATCAACAAAAGCACTTGTAAAATTCTGAAAAGCATCACCTCTCATAAAAGGCCTAAACCAAACCCTAAACTACTTTTTGGAAAATAAAGTCAAATTTGAACTTTTTGGAAGAAAAATGTTAATGTGTCTTCTTTTGAACCCTTGGATTAAATATGGCAGCACTAAGATCATCTGCAGTAAAAGTCTTCTTTCAGCTTCAATGAAAGCACCCCTCCTCTCATGCTTTCATTGTTTGCAGTGACAGGCTATTACATTGAAACCTAAGACATGGGACTAAGTGCTTCAGGTCTTAAATCAATGGAACAGATTAATGTAAAAATAGAATAAGGAAGTTTAGTTTAGAACGAGAAAATTTTCCTGGTGAATTTCCAGCATTTGTTTTCCTTCATTAGACGCAGCCTTCTACTGCTGAAGGTCTTGACCCCATAATAAAGCCGTGTTTTTATTAAATTACATTTGATGATGCTCAGACGTGAACTCTGACAAACCCAAAATTCAGAGAGAGTTTTCTTTTTTCTTCTTTTCAAAACACATGCGTTTTTTCCATCGTTTTCTGTTTTGAGGAGATGAGTATAAACTTCCTAAAATGTTGTATTAAATTTAAATATTCTGGAAATATATAAACAGATGAGTTGTTTGGGGAGACACCAGGAAATGAAGATTTTAATCAAAACAAATGTTATAAACATGTTCTGGATGAGCATAAAAAAGATCAAACTATAAAGATTGTTATGTTTATTGCTAAACATGTGCAACTACAGCAAATTTCTAAGGTTAACCTAGAACATGTACAGATAAGATTATAGCTGCAGAAAAATAAGAAGTTTATTAACAATTAATTTTATTTTTAAACTTATATTTAACAAAGAAACAAAGCTGAAATCTTCAAAGGTCATAACTGCCACACTCAATAGGATGAGGGACTTTGGCTCAGGTTTCTTTTTGCAAACACCTCCTAATTAAAAACCGTCATTTTTAATTACTAAAAAGCTCAAAACGACATTATCCTGATGTTTGAGCTCCTGCTGTCAGAGATTTCTTTATCCAAGGAGGCAGTAGTCAGACTTGTACTAAAAGTGCTGTGTTCACAGCAACCATCAGAAGTGAAGGACTGTGAAGGTTTTTACTAAAACTATGTAGTGCATCTGCACGTATTCTCTAAACAATTAAGATCCTGAACTGAGTTGAGTTTCCTCTGAAACTGTACTAAACTCAGAGTCACTCAAACTACTGGTGTCTTTTTGTAAAACTTCATGTAAAGCAGTGGTCCCCAACCCCTGGGCCGTGGACCCGCACTGGTAGATCAGTTGCCACCAAGGCACAGAACAAATAATTAATTATTTTGTTTTGTATCCCAAAAATCTTTTATTTTGAAAAACAACTGGATTCTATAAGCTACACCTTTGATTACTTGAGATGTAATGTTTGATCAGGGGAGGAAAATGACTAGGTCTAAACGATTTTTTATTTTAAAAAATATTTTGGTTTGGAAAATCAACCAGATTCTCTCAATAACATTTCAGTCACTTGAGCACAAAAACCAGTCCAGGGGCTTGCAACACAAGAACAGGTATTGCAATAGCTGTTTCTCACACATTGTGCCTGATTACATAGAGATGTGAATTTCATGAACGAATACATTCGAAAACAAAGCTCGAACAACTTATTCGTTCAGATGCACATTTCATATAAAGAAGGAAGAGAGAGAAATTGTTGTAATTCAGAACCGTGGACAGAGGCAGTCATCATTGAAAGCAGAACACAGATACAGCCTTAGGTAATGAAGTAACAGAAATGCAGATAATTTACTCATCTGTCAACAGTTTTCTCCATCTCTATCTATTTTCGTGTTTTCTAATTTGTGGTTGTGCATTGATAAAGACTCACCTCCAGTAAAAAAGAACAGTATGTTTTTAAAAGCAGACACAGACCAGCTTCCCTGTTCCACCTGGGAGCAAAACCTCTCTCAGCAAGAACGAATGAGATATGAATGTACAGTGGGTACGGAAAGTGTTCAGACCCCCTTACATTTTTCACTCTTTGTTATGCTGTTGCCATTTGCTAAAATCATTTAAGTTCATTTTTTTTTTCTCAGTAATGTACACACAGCACCCCGTATTGACAAACACAACATTTTTGAAGATTTATTAAAAAGGAAAAATGGAAATATCTTATGGTTCTAAGTATTCAGATCCTTTCCTCAGTATTTAGTAGCAGCACCTTTTGATCTAATACAGTCATGAGTCTTTTTGGGAAAGATGCAACAAGTTTTTCACTCCTGGATTTGGGATCCTCTGTCATTCCTCCTTCAGATCCTCTCCAGTTCTGTCAGGTTGATGGTAAACGTTGGTGAACAGCCATTTTCAGGTCTCTCCAGAGATGCTCCATTGGGTTTAAGTCAGGGCTCTGGCTGGAACATTCAAGAACAGTCACAGGGTTGTTGTGAAGACACTCCTTGGTTATTTTAGCTGTGTGTTTAGGGTCATTGTCTTGCTGGAAGGTGAACCTTCAGTCCAGTCTGAGGTCCTGAACACTCTGGAGAAGGTTTTCATCCAGGATATCCCTGTACTTGGCTGCATTCATCTTTCCCTGGATTGCAACCAGTCGTCCTGTCCCTGCAGCTGAGAAACACCCCCACAGTATGATGCTGCCACCACCATGCTTCACTGCTGGGACTGTATTGGACAGATGATGAGCTGTACCTGCTTTTCTCCACACAAACCACGTAGAATTGAGACCAAAAAGTTCTATCTTGGTCTCATCAGATCAGAGAATCTTATTTCTCACCATCTTGGAATCTTTCAGGTGTTTTTTAACAAACTCCATTCATTCTTTCATGTGTTTTGCGCTGAAGAGAGGCTTCCGTCGGGTCACTCTGCCATAAAGCCCGACTGGTGGAGGGCTGCAGTGATGGTTGACTTTCTATAACTTTCTCCCGACTGCATCTCTGGATCTCAGCCACAGTGATCTTTGGGTTCTTCTTTACCTCTCTCACCAAAGCGCATCTTCCCTGATAGCTCAGTTTGGACGGACGACCAGCTTTAGGAAGGGTTCTGGTCGTCCTGAACATCTTCTATTTAAGGTTTATGGAGACCACTGTGCTCTTAGGAACCTTAAGTACAGCAGATATTTTTGTAACCTTGTCCAGATCTGTGCTTTGCCACAATTCTGTCTCTGAGCTCTTCAGGCAGTTCCTTTGACCTCATGATTCTCATTTGCTGTGACATCACTGTGAGCTGGAAGGTCTTATATAGACAAGTATGAGGCTTCAAGTCTAATCAGTAGAACAAACACAGCTGGACTCAAATGAAGGTGTAGAACCATCTCAAGGATGGTCAGAAGAAATGGACAGAACTTGAGTTCAATATATGAATGTCACAGCAAAGGGTCTGAATACTTAGAACCATGTGATATTTCAGTTTTTCTTTTTTAATAAATCTGCAAAAATTCTGTTTTTTCTTGTCAATATGACGTGCTGTGTGTACATTAATGAGGGAAAAAGTGAACTTAAAAAATTTTTGGCTCAATTTAACAGTGAAAAATTTAAGTGTCTGAAAACTTTCTCTATCCACTGTATTTGTGTCCAGCTGGTCTGTTGATGTTGTTAGGAATTCAATGGGTTCCAGAGTGCATTTTAAAGTGGAATTCAGCGTTTTAGATCTTATGCAAGAAAACACTGACAAAGGATTTGTTTCAATCAAATCGATCACATTTGGAAGTTGGAATGCCCCTTTAGTCTCAGATTTGTGTGTACTGATCACTGAAGCAAAGCTAATGTTGAATGACTTATGCCCCCTCCACTGTGAATTATCTGCGTTTTTTTTAAACTCGTCAGACATGTTTGCTAATTCAAATCTGGAACATCTGAGCTGATTTCAGTTACTGAATCTATCACTGCAGTTTAGAAAAACTACTCACGTCTGAAAATGTTTAACTTTGCAACAACTCACCAATTATGACAGGGTAACTTCTCCCAGTTCAAAAGGACTTAAAACCTGTCTAGTTCTGCATCTTAGACATAAATATGACTGTACAATAAATGGGTGCTGTGAACACCAGCAACACTGTCCTGCAGCTGAACTTTAGGCTTTGTCACAACTATCCTTACTGGTAGAGTGGGGAAATACTAAGGTCGTAGTCTGCTCGGTGAGCATGTAGAGCCAAATGCTGCTGCCTTCAAGTCAGTTGAGGATTTTCTGTCAAACTGTTTTCTGGAATGTTGTTTGGTTCTCAAGAATCTTTCATCAATAATCTGTCTTTTTTGTTCTTTCCATCTTTTTTCCATCCTCCCTAAGCCTCTACTGCTCCAAAACGCTTCAATTTTCTTCGCAGTAAAAGTCAAGATAAGCTTCTCCCGCCCCGCTCCTCCTTCTCCTCCTCTTCCTCCTCCTCCTCCCAGCGTTCCCTCTCCCTCAGCAGACGACTGCGGTTTTGGTCTTCCTCCGACATCTCAGCCGACGCTGTTACAAATCCGCCATCCAACGGAGTTTTCTAATGCCACCCTCCCCCTCACCTTCATCCTCTCTTACTCATCTTCATCACAGACACACAGGCTGTCCACACACACTAACACACAAACAGGAGCATGTGCATTTCTGGACTGTTCTACTCGTAAGTAGAGTGCAGACGAGTTTCATGGTCAATGTGCACGTGCGTGAAACTGCGCGCTCTTGTTGTTTTTGCCACGCTCATGAGCCCGCCACCGCACTGTTTGTTTTTGTGCGTGTGAATGAGGTTGTGTGTTTTCTCAGCTGCTTTGCTTCCAAAGCAGGTTTCTCTGCGGTTGCTGTGGTAACCACAGCACCGCCTGTCTGCCGCAGCACTGCCTCACACGCCAGTTCCTCATCAGAGACGGGAAGCTGGTCAGTGTTTCCCGGCTTCTTTAGCCTTTTGGCCCAGACAGCTCCACATCTTTTGAAGTTCTAGCAGAAGTTCACTGTAGAAGTTCTCCTTCTGTGGGTATTTTATTTTTCGGGAGGGTTAGATTACATGGAAGAGTTTTTGCTACAATTCCCAGAAAAGATGACTGTGAGGAGAGAACAGGAAGATCATAGGAACGTAGTAAATTGTGGAGCGGCCTAACATCCAATAAAAGTGACAAAGTGGATTCTTAAAAATAATTATCCTCAAAAATAAATAGAACTTATAGGATTTCTGGATAAAAGTTTGAATCTCGGATACCTTTGGAAGAGAAGGCTGAACATATTTGGGGGCTACACTTCTTTCTTCCTTTCTCCCAGTGTTAAAAATATTCAAAAATACACTTTGGTCAAAATGAAACGTCAGTGTTTATCATTTCTGTGGCATTTACTGTTCTACTTACTATTTCAACTGTTCAAAACTTTTAATTGTTCAAATTCAAGATTCAGAGGAATTCTTAAGTATCACATTTTTGCTTTTAGACGTGATAGATATGGTAAAGTGCTTGATCTCTGTGTGATCCCGCCTTAAAGGTATGTGATTTAAAAACTGCTTCAGTATACCACAGTGTATTCTGAACTGATGTGAAGCCTCCTAGACTCAGAAAAAAACACTTTGAGGACGAAATGCTTTGCTCGCTGCTACAAACTCAGTATTCCAGCATCACAGCTCTGAGCCAGAATCCGCCCATGCTCATGTTGTTTTTCTGCTCTGGGTTCCTGAAAACGTATTGCAATGCCAGAGGGTTCTGCAGCTGAACTGGCCTGCTGTTGAAAGCAGAAGATCAGGCTTCATGCAGTCACTGTGCTTTTTCTGTCAGCTCCTGCATCTGACTTTCTTCTTGTTTTTGATCCTGCGTTGGCACCCCCCCCCCCCCCATACCCCCACCCCACACGATCCTTCTCTTAAACTTGAAGCACTTCCGCTTTTTCCCTGGTCTACAGATTTGACTGACAGGAGCCAGAGCCTCTATCACAGCAGCACCCCCAGGAGCAGCAATGAGAGCGTCAATGGAGACGAAGGTAACGTCTGTAACAACTAATGTTTTATTAGAATGGAAATGAATGATTCATGTTTCTGTAGCACCTTGAAATGCATTCAAACAACATAATGTACATAAAGCTGAAAAAGCTGACAGAGCAAACGTTTTCCTGAAAAAAGTGTCTGTAGTTGAAAAGACAAAGATGCTTCACAGAAAAACCATTGAACCAGCATATTTCTACATGAAAAACAAGCTCCTTTTCAAACAGCATTTTTAATTTGCTCCGAATTTAATAAAGAATAAAGAAAATACTCAGAAATGCAATTATTTTTTTATACATGTCCTTAATCGTGTAAAAACTGCCACAAGAACATGTTCAAAACAACAAAAACACAATTTTCGTCAGAGTGGGTCTTTAAGGACCATAGGTAAAATTTGACCTGATGACCTTGAACCTCTGGATGAAAGGCAAGGGGACCAAAATGTCAGAAGGGTTTTTAGGGCCTGAAAACTGAGAGCTTCAACTTTAAAGTCGATTCGGATTTTGGTTGACAGCCATGATGTAAGCTAGTAATAATTACAACAGTAATGTCAGACGGGCATGCTGTGAGGTGAAGAGATTGGTATCTGATTATCTCCAGAATTGACCAGAACCAGAACTTTCGGTAGGTTTGTGTGCAGATTGTTATCCCAGTTTTACTAAAAAATGTTTTAAATTAAAACATAATTTCCCCTTTGTGGATCAATACATTTTTATTCAATTTTATTCTTCAAATGATTAAAAGTTGCAAAACCAATATAAGAATATCAGCAATCTGGCTAAAGAGAAGCAAAAACTGTGAAACGTCACAGGTCCACAGATAGAACCCTGCAGTTCTCCGCGTCACAATATCCATGTCTGAGTAGGATTAGAAGTGGTTTTAGAAAAGGACATTTTGGATGATATTTACTGTAAAAGCAGGAAATAAAAAAACCTTTCTGTTTTTTTTGTTTTGTAATTTTAGCTCTGATCCAGCGTATGCACCTAAGCTCCACCCCCGCCCCCAGTCGTCCTCTCAGAGCTTCAGCAGTACCTCTAGATTGGGACAAGGCTTCTCTCGCAGGCCCAGAGGTAAACCTGCTCCTGACTTCATTAAAACCCCACTCTGATTAAACTGATGCAGTGTGCAAAAGTATTCAGCCTTTTCTCTGAGAGCATCCAGTTGCCTTCTGAAGTTGCATGATGATTGGTGACTGATCAAATGTTGACTTAATGACTCAATAGAGTCCACCTGTGTGTCATTTAATCTCAGTTGTGAGATAAATTTGTGTTGTGGAGAAGTTGTGGCGAAACTGAAAGCAGGGTTAGGCTATAAAAAGATAATTGCATAAAGGGCTTCCACATAGTATTGACTGAGGGGGATGAATACTTTTGCACACGGCACTTTTCTGTTTTTCATTTGTCTTGTATAATTTTGTGTTGGTCTTTCCCATAAAATTCCAATAACATATATTTATGTTTGTGGTCATAATGTGAGAAAATGTGGAGAAGTTCAAGGGGTGTGAACACTTTTGCAAGACACTGTAAACAGATGGATTATGGGAAGAGGGGCAGTGTTGCTTTGTACCCACAGTCACGGCCACAACTCAGAGGCAAGTTTCTTATGTACTCCTGCAGAAACTATGTCCTATAATGCCGTAAGTGTTTGATTGAGGCTAAAAACAGCATAATCACATCTAGAAGACCACTTGGAATGCGTTGAAAATGGATCAAAAGATGATCAGAGCGGGGCTTTAAATAACATTCATCTGAAGTCTAAAGGTTTTTCTGGATGTGATAAAATAACTGCAGGTCTATCTGAAGATGACCTGCGCCACGACACTCCTGACTGCGTCTTCAGCCCCAAAGGATACATGGGTGGCGGGCCCGGCTCGGGCCACAACACATCCAGCTCGGAGTCGCCTGTTGCTTGCAGAGGTGTGTAGAAAACGCTGTGCTGTCTGGAAGTGCCTCTCAGAGATGAAGAGCCCTGTGTTATCTCCTCAGACACGTTAGATCGGCCGCGTCGCTCCGCCAGCCTCTCCAGTGATGATTTTACGGGACACTCGCAGACCCCATCCCGCAGCTCCACTCTTCCATATGACCACACACCGCAGAGAGCCAGCCGCAGCGCGGGGCGGACCTCGGTCCAGGGCACGCACATCCTCTCCTGGAGTGAAATGGTGACTTTGGAGGAGTTTCTACATGAGAGCAACCTGCAGTCTCCTCCTGTGGTGAGGAATAACACCCCCTTTAGAAAACTAGTCGAAGCTAAACCAAGCTTTGTCTGTGAAATGAGTGGAATTCAGAGGTCCATGAAAGGATAAGAAAATATTGATTTATGGAGCGGAATGTATATATCTTACAGATTTTAACCTTTTAATTGAAAATGTCATTCCGTTCTGGAACACTGGATGACCGATGATGATCTCATGATGATAATCCTGCCTCTACTTCCTGTCCAGGTCTCCACAGGAAGCAGAGAGGACTTAATGGTGGACTACTTCAGTAGAAGCTCCTCCTCCTCAATGGCTGCTGGCAAAGATCAGGCAACTCCTACCAATTATGTGGTTCCCACTTTACATCCATCCAATCAGAGGCCAGGTCAGAGTGTGAAGCCCTCCCCTCGCCAGCCTGCGGGCCAGTCCCTCCCCTCAAACCAGCCTGTCACCCAGAGGAGCAGCCAATCACTGAGTCGAGCCTTCAGCCTGGCTTCTGCCGATTTACTGCGCTGCAACCGACCAGACGGTTACCGAGGAAACGATTCAACCCCCCAAGAAGCTGTGGTTCGGCGGCAAGAAAGAGGGCCCAACGGACGGGAACGGCCGCTATCTGCTCGTTTCTCCTCCCCAACAAACCTTCAGGAGGACGACAGCTTCCTGACGCCTCCAGTCCACCACTCCCCTCCCTGACCCTGCAAACGGAGAGGGAGCGGAACAGTAGGGGAAGGACCCCGACCTCCCGGAACGGCGCCTCCTCTCAGTACCACCACCGGGGGAAGTCGCCATGGTAACCCCAGTCAGAGCTGTGTCCACTTCTCACTCCATCCAAACTTCAGAACCAGGCCCCACCCAGAGAGATGGGCATGCAGGTGAGCTCCCAAACTCTAAGGACAGGAGTGGCTCTGTAGAGCGACCCAAGAGCACGCCGGCCTCCCCCGACCCAAACGATGACCCCCAGACTGTGTGGTACGAATATGGATGTGTCTAAATCCTGGAGCAGAAAATAGCCCCCAATACCTCACCTGCTTCATGAGGGCAGCAGATGCACCTGGCAAAACTTTGCCCCCACCCCTACCCCTCTTTTAGCCCTTGAGGCCAGGCGTGTCAAACTCCAAGCCTCAAGGTCTGGCATCCTACTGGTTTTTAAGAAATCCTGCCTTATCTGCTGCTGATCACCTGGGTCAGGTGTGTTTAGCCAAGAATGAGCTTCTGTGGCAGGTTAGTTGGAAAATATTCAGAACACTGGCCCTCGATGCCTGGAGTTTGACACGTGTGCCGTAGGCCTAAAGAAACCTCCATGTGTTGAGTGCAGCGTGGGTGGAGAAGATGCACGCCGCTCTCCCAACAACGAAGACTTCCACAAAGGACTGTTTTTAAGCTGACTCACTACAGGCTCAGCATTTCTTCACGTCTGGACACTAAGGGGGAGAACAAGAACAGTTTTCCTTTTTCCTCTTGATCTGTTAGGAGCAAACACTGGAGGAGAATGAGAAGGAGGAGGTAGAGCAGCAGGAGCAGGAAGATGAACAGTCTCCTCCCTGGTAATTACAATCCTCCTCCTCCATCTTTAGACTCCGTCCCCGCATGCTACACTCTTGACGATTTACTGGAAATGCTGCTCCAGCCCAGCCAAACACTACTGTCACGTGCACGCACACGTGCACAAATGTAGAGGCTCTGTCCCTGAGGGCGGCTGGTGACTTTGCTAACCACCGAGCCGCATTTTGTTCTGCCTCACATGCACACTCACGTGCACGCACATCTCTTGAGGAAACCACTGCTGCACACTAACCTATGGGGGGGCAGACTGATGGCAGACAGTGGCTGCAGTCAGAGTCTGAACATTTATTTCAACTGTTGCTGTGTGAATCTCTGCTGCTGTGAACATGCGCATACACACACACACACACACACACACACACACACACACACACACACACACACAGTTGCCCCTGACATCATTTAGGATTATTTAAATTTAAGACATTCAGATGCAACCAGAGAGAGATGTGACACCCCCTCACCCCTAAAAACTCAGACTGATGCGTGTGGCTGCGGCAGCATCATGCATGCATCTGGCCCCGCCCCCTGGAGTTTCATAACGGTGGCCTTTTCTGAATCAGATTTCTGGTCTCTTCCTTCAAACCGGTTCAGCTGCAGCTTCCTCCCATCTTCAACACGTCTGTCCTCCTGGGTAGCTGTTCATGTCCAAATATTTCATTCATGTCATTGGTTTCTGTGGATGTTGGACTGGTTTCAGCATCACCCCCACCTGGCTCCATCTTTCAGCTGCTGTTAGATCATCTCCCACCTTCAGGTCAGTCAGGCTCTGATGGGTGAGGATGGATTATAAAGTCTGTAGCCTGAAGTCTATGCAACACTGGAGGATGAAGGTCTACCAGGAGTTCATCTTAAGTAGATCAGAACTTTGAGAAAATGCAACAAGTAAATTATTTTTCCTGTAACTTTTGTACATTTTTACATTTTATGAACTGCTCTTTTCATTTTAAAGACTTTTTGATACCAAAAACTGACAAATCTGCCGTTTGTGTTAACTAAGAAAGAGTTCAAGTGAAGTCCTACACCACTGCTGATGCCGAGCTGTCTTCCTTCACTTCTGCTGTTTTCCTGATTAACACTTGCTGTCTGTCTGTTGCACAAACATCTCTGTTCCTGAACAAGTGAGTTGGATGAAAGACTTTTGAGGTTCTTGCTGTTAGACTGTCTGCTTTACTCTGGTGAGTCCAGTTTATGTCTGAAACGCTGCTAGTTTGATTCTGCAAAGAAAAGCTTCATAGTAATAAAGGTTTTAAAACTTGAGGTGAGTTTTTCTGTCAGGAACATTACACTTCTGGATGTGAACTGATCCATTGATGTTGAAGGAAATGCAGCTGTGGAGTCTCTGCTGGCAGAGGTCGGCACGTCAACAGTTTTAATTGATGGCAGCAGATCCTTAGAAAGTCTGAAGTGTAATTTAACCAAATAAGGCCTTAAAAAACTTGTGTTGCAATGTGACCTCTTGTCAATAAAAGAAATAACATTTCTAGGATGTACTGTCACAAGGTGGGGAAACTTATGAATAATGGTTTTACCTCAGCTATCTATTTATCTCGTTGATGCAGGAAAGAGCAAATTTACAGAAAAATGGTTTGAAAATAGAGATTATTCTTGGTGGTTAAAATCAGTTATTGACATCCTTAAATAGAAAAGTGCAGGGTTTGCACAACATTTAATTTGCATAATGGGGATCATAGGATCAAATCACATGTGTAGAGCAAGAAAAAACAGAGCCTGGCTGTTTGTTTCATTTTTTTCTGTGCATTCAGTCTTAAACTAGATTTTAAGTGTCATTGAAAAGTCCTCAAGAATCCTTAAGTTTAACCTTAGTTGATTAGTAGACATCTTGTTTATTCTGAACAGAGCTGCAAACATTGTGATCCTGACACAAACATGCTAAAGGAGACAGGGTAAGAAGAGCTGTATTGTGGGTAATACAATCATAGTCTCAATCAGCTTCACATCGGTATTTATGCAAACAACATAAAGACAGTCATAAAACAAAAACAATTGCTGGTTGCTAAACTAAAACGTTTAAGCTAAACTAGCATCCTACCCTTAGAGCCTCTTGTTGGTGTGGAAAATTCCTTAACCTCAGGGATGTTCACATGAAGGAGGGATCCTCTCCCAGGACTGACAGGCAACTACAACTGTTAAAGATGAATGTGTTCATCTAACTACAAATACATGTTTGAACAACAGCTACATGATTAAGTTTATGTGTCATTCTGGTCAGGTTTAATGGATAAATTACTACTGTTTCACCTGCATAACAGTGAAATAAATAATGTTTCCTGATTATGATTGCTAAGGCAGCATGTAAAGCATAAATAGAATGGTCCTAAAACAGCCCTGTGGGACTCCGGAGCCAACTGAGTGCATGAGGGAATGTCCATTTACATGAACAAACTGGTACCAATCTGATTAATAGGATTTAAACCACTGGAGAACAGATCTATGATCCTACGTCATGCTCTAGTCTCTGGAGTAAAGATGCTGTGGTCTATAGTGTCAAAGGCTGCACTAAGATCTAACAGGACCAGAATAGAGATTAGTCCCTTTTCTGTGACCAGTAAAAGTCATTAGTGACTCTAACTAGTGCAGTTTCATCTATGGTGAGGTCTGAACCTGACTGGAAATCTTCAAAGAGCTATTGTCATTTTACAGTCATATAGTCATGCAGCCACACTTCCTTCAAGTAGAAGACAGTTCTGAGACTTTCAGACTCCTTGCTGCTATGAAGTTGAAATCTGTCAGAAGCTTTGGCAGAAATAAAATGCTAACACAGCAGCCTGTTGCTTTAATGTACAACAAGAGAAAAAACACAGTGTGAACATAAAAAGTTTATTGAGTGTTTTTAAGTCTCTTTGAGCCTTTTGGAGGACCAGGACTGGCCAGGCCACTTCAGAACCTTGAAATACTTTTTAGGAACACACGTGGACAAAATTGTTGTACCCTCAGTTAAAAAGGAAAAACCCACAATTCTCACTGAAATCACTTGAAACTTACAAAAGTAACAATAAATAAAAATTTATTGAAAATTAAATCATCAAAATCAGCCATCACTTTTGAATTGCTGATTAACATAATTATATAAAAAAACAAACTAATGAAACAGGCCTGGACAAAAATGATGGTACCCATAACTTCATATTTTTGTTGCACAACCTTTTGAGGCAATCACTGCAATGAAGCCATTTCTGTATTGTCAATGAGCGTTCTGCAGCTGTCAACAGGTATTTTGGCCCACTCCTCATGAGCAAAACTGCTCCAGTTGTCTCAGGTTTGATGGGTGTTTCTCCAAATGGCATGTTTCAGCTCCTTCCACAGATGTTCAATGGGATTCAGATCTGGGCTCATGGAAGGCCACTTTAGAATAGTCCAACGCTTTTCTCTCAGCCATTCTTGGGGTTTTTGGCTGGTGTTTTGGATCTGTTGTCCTGTTGGGAAGACCCATGACCTGCGACTGAGACCAAGCTTTCTGACACAAGGCAGCACATTTCTCTCCAGAATGCCTTGATAGTCTACAGATTTCATTGTACCTTGCACACATTCAAGACACCCTGTGCAGATGCAGCAAAGCAGCCCAAAACATGACTGAGCCTCCTCCATGTTTCACCGTAGGGACAGTGTTCTTTTCTTCGTATGCTTGGTTTTTGAGTCTATGAACATAAGAGTTGATGTGCCTTACCAAAAAGCTCCAGTTTGTCTCATCTGTCCAAAGGACATTCTCCAGAAGCTTTGGGCTTGGTCAACATGCATTTTTGCAAAATTCCAGTCTGGCTTTTTTAGATTGTTTTTCAGCAGTGGTGTCCTCCTTGGTCGTCTCCCATGAAGTCCACTTTGGCTCAACAACGACGAATGGTGTGATCTGACACTGATGTACCTTGGTCTTGGAGTTTCACCTTTAATTTCTTTGGAGGTTGTTCTGGGCTCTTTGGATACAATTCCAACAATCCGTCTCTTCAATTTGTCATCAATTTTCCTCTTGCCAGCTTTCTGAATTTAACTGAAGAGTCTTTCATCTTTACTCTTTTCTGGATGTCATTTTTCTGTCATCAAACTCGCCATGGTTGTAATCTCTCCATCTCTGTCATCGATACGACTGATGCACTTTAGATTTAAGCAGGAAGCTGGACACTAGGAACACTGATGGCTCTGGTAATGTTATATTTTCAAATGAGTTACATTATAGGCATATTATTAGAAACTACAAAGTTGTTCAGCCTTTACTTTTTCTTGCTCGTTAGTGACGTTAGCGACTCTTCGGCTCCCAAACAGCTCTTAGGTTTTCTTTGTTGCTTTATTTAATTTATTATCAACAGCTTTATAAAATTATGCACAAAATGATTAACTAATGTAAAAAA
The DNA here is from genome assembly GCA_014656515.1 of Oryzias celebensis. Taxonomy (NCBI): domain Eukaryota; kingdom Metazoa; phylum Chordata; class Actinopteri; order Beloniformes; family Adrianichthyidae; genus Oryzias; species Oryzias celebensis. The sequence continues at coordinate 31,293,922 of BNCR01000005.1, read as the reverse complement.
GTTTTTTTATTCATAGAAGTGTATAATATATATCTGCTGTTATTTACTTCTTCCAGATAAAATGTACAAAATAAATGATAAATAAAAACAAGTATTTACAATTCAACTTTTATCTAAACAGATTTTTTGTTTTTTTCCTTTTAAACAAAATTTGAAGTAAACAAGAGAAAACACTGCAATCACAACACAAATACAATTTAAAATGTGCACAACCAGAAAAAAATGCTTTTATTCACATACAAAGGTTTGCATTTAGAAATACATATTTAAAGAAGGTTCTCCTCAACAGGTTGGTTGGGGAGCCTGTTCTAGATTACATGACTTTCCTGCAGACACTACACTCTTCCTTTGTATTATCAATAAAAAAATAAATGTTTCTTGTTTTTTGCTTTTTTTCTTGCTGTCACTCATTTTTTTACATTTCGTGTTACTGTAGTTTGTTGTTGTTGTACCTTGATCATACTCATTCGTGTGCTGCTGTGCGTGTAACGCTCAGCGCAAACACTATCCACCCGCGCTCAGGTAAACCACAGACAAAGCACATATGTATTGATCAATCATGTGCGGCTTGAAGAGAAAAAAGCAAGAGGGTGAATTTTTTAAAAATTGCTTATGGAAAGGAGTCGTTCTTGTCATTCACTCTGAAGAGACTCCCAGAGAACCATTTCATTTGTTGAAATTGACTGAATTGGTTGGGTCCACTCCCATCCCGCTCCATAAGTACTTGATCCCATCCGTCCTAGTCATGTGATTAATGGCAGAGATGACTCCATCCTGCGGGTCACGGAATCCCGCGGCAATCCCAAAAGAATGTCATTCTCTAGTTTGAAGTATTGCTTGTGCCATTTAGCGTTCTTACCGAGCGTTTTTTCCTGATCTGATCACCTGTTTACCTGACCCTGCTTTGTATTTGACTCTGCCTCTTTGCCGCCTGCACTGACTTTGCCTGGACTCTGACCCTGATTTAACTTTGTGGACTTTTAGCCGAGCTTTGCTCATGTCTGCCTTTCTGAGTCAATAAACGTGCTGCACGTGGAACCAGCCGTCTGCCTGTTTGTGACACTGTTACTGCCAAATTAATTTTGCCTGAATGTATGTGGTTCTTATCAGGCTGCGTAACACTGGACAGCTTACCTTTGGACAGTGAGTGTTCAGTGCACAACTGTTTTGTGGACTTACACAGGGATTTGTGTCCGTCTAAATACCTGAGGACTACTTTAATGCCATGATCCACTTTGAAGACCACCTAAGCTCAGCTCACTGACCAGGCTCATTGGAGTTGGCCTTTGTCACAGGTAATAAATCCATGGCTAGATTGTGTAAGTGCAGCTAAATAAAACGATGGAAATGATGATGTAATGATTGGGTCCCTTTTTAGAGTATTCGGTATGACTCAGCCTGGATTAAACTCTTGACCTACCAGCTTCAGGGCAGACACTCTTCCAAAAGGCCGCTGAGGAATTACAGGTACATAATGATTGGAAGGGGGCCCATCTGCAGAGATGACAGCTCTCGTGTGGGAACACCCTGGTGTCCTCCTTCCTAGACTATAGGAGAACTGAGTGAAGGAGGTTTGTATCATAATCATTGAATGTACATGAAAACTGGAACAAGTGTTATGTCATCCATAGAAAATGGTTAACTCCCAGCTCCTGAAGCAAATTCTGTTGCCATTTCTTCGCACTATGGATGTCATGGAGGATCCAGACAACATCATAAAGCAGTGATTGGTCTGAGTCAACATTTCTATGGCAACCAATCTCACCCAGCAGTAGTGAGTTTGTTGGAAGTCCACACCCGATCATTCCATTTCATCGTTTGGGGTGTGGGCCAACAGGCAACACACTCTTACTGAGCCATAGGTCAGTTTATAACTTGAATAACTTTCACTACAGAAGAAATATGATTAAAATTAGGATTATCAAGAAGGCATCAGAGAATTGTTGTTCTGACAAATAGAATGACTGTTGAATGCTGTTTATTTCTATATAGAGGTCTATTGAATTTTGGATTCTTGGAGCTAGTAGGTATTTCCTTTTTGGAATACCAGTCCAGTTTTCACTCAGTCTAATTTTCATACTGTCAATGATCTTCATATAACATATCATCTCCTGAAAACAAAAAACATTGTGAAAAGATGGATGAAATGAAAGTAGGATCCGTGGAGCTACATCCCTCACACATTTTCACTGATATAAACTGTGAAGCAGGTGGAGGTGGAAGAGGCATGGTTTGGGTTACAAAACCTTCCCTGACAGTTTTCAGTGGTGAATCTTACCGTGTTTTACTATAAAATATATATCTTTTTAATGAACTTCTAGAAATGATTAGACAATTGTTTTCACACAGTTCAGCAAACTCTTCACTTCTGTCATGATGTAGATTTTATTCTGACGGTAGAATCATTACAATAATGAACTTGCTGGTTTTTGTGATCTATGCTTCCAGCCTAACTGCTCTCTGTAACAAATGTGTCACTGGACTAAACATGACGGATTAAAAGGTCCGATGATTCGTTTAATGTTTGGCTTTTGCTGCTGACAAACGCTCGCGCGCTGCAGAGCGCGTGGGCGGGGAGCAGGAGCAGGGCGCGCGCGGCAGTCAGCTTGATGCAGGATGTCGACGCGGGAACTGTCGGTAAGAATATTTCTGCTCGAGAAGTCTGTCCGCCTATAGTGGAGCTCACAGCCTGAGACTACCCTGCTTTTGACTGTCTGTTTCAGGACTAGACCACCGTTACAGAGTCTCTTCTAGTTGCTAGTACTGAATGACTGCAGACTGTCTAAAGCTACATGTGTTTATGGTTAATGTTGGAGAACTTGATTTCTGTTTTTTGTCAACAGTAAAATTACAGTTGTTACAGGCTGTTAAGAATCCTGAATGACTGTCATTCTAACCTTTTAGCTGAATTACTTTTTTTTAGCAGACCTGTTACAGACTTGACTGCTCCTGCAAGCCTGTTACAGAACTGAATAACTCTTTTGCAGACTTGTGAGTCATCTTGCATACCTTATAGCTCAATGAGTGAATGAGTGTTTTTGCAAACAGCTTACAAATCTAAAAGAAAAAATGCTGATCTGTAACAGAACTGAATGACAGTTCTTACATCTGGTTTATCAGCTGAATGCTTGTTCTTGCATACTGCTACAGTTTCAAGTGCCTGTTCTATCAGATCTGTTACAGAGACAAATCCCAGTTGGTGGTTACCTCCAACAGCTTTTAATGACCTAAAGAACTGTTACAGATTTTCTTGTCTGTCCTTACAAACCTGTTACAGAGCCAAATGTTTGTTCTTCAACAGGATAATTCTCTAGATTTTAAACTGTTCTTGCAGGCTGCTACAGTCTTTAACGACGGTTCTTGCAGGCTGCTACAGTCTTTAACGACGGTTCTTACAGACTGCTACAGTCTTTAACGACGGTTCTTGCAGACTGCTACAGTCTTTAACGATGGTTCTTGCAGGCTGCCACAGTCTTTAACGACGGTACTTGCAGGCTGCTACAGTCTTTAACGACGGTTCTTGCAGACTGTAGTCTTAACGACGGTTTTACAGACTGCTACAGTCTTTAACGACGGTTTCTTGCCAGACTGCTACAGTCTTTAACGACGGTTCTTGCAGGCTGCTACAGCCTTTAACGACGGTTCTTGCAGGCTGCTACAGCTTTAACGACGGTTCTTGCAGGCTGCTACAGCCTTTAACGACGGTTCTTGCAGGCTGCTACAGTCTTTAACGACGGTTCTTGCAGACTGCTACAGTCTTTAACGACGGTTCTTGCAGGCTGCTACAGTCTTTAACGACGGTTCTTGCAGACTGCTACAGTCTTTAACGACGGTTCTTGCAGACTGCTACAGTCTTTAACGACGGTTCTTGCAGACTGCTACAGTCTTTAACGACGGTTCTTGCAGGCTGCTACAGCCTTTAACGACGGTTCTTGCAGGCTGCTACAGTCTTTAACGACGGTTCTTGCAGGCTGCTACAGCCTTTAACGACGGTTCTTGCAGACTGCTACAGTCTTTAACGACGGTTCTTGCAGACTGCTACAGTCTTTAACGACGGTTCTTGCAGACTGCTACAGTCTTTAACGACGGTTCTTGCAGACTGCTACAGTCTTTAACGACGGTTCTTGCAGACTGCTACAGTCTTTAACGACGGTTCTTGCAGACTGCTACAGTCTTTAACGACGGTTCTTGCAGGCTGCTACAGTCTTCATTGAGTTCGTTGTTCTTGCAGACTTGTTATTACAGACCTTGATGTCTGTTCCTGGACACTTGTTTCACACTTTAATGACTATGCTTGCTACCATGTTCTCTGAAAGCATGCTCCATGCGGACCCAATGGCTAAATCCTGCTTTTTGCAGACCTAAATATCGGATTTTGCTTCAACAACTTCATGAATTTGTCCGCAGATCTCTCACAGAGCTTTTACTGAATGGTTGTGATCTGTCTTATAGAAGTGTCCTGCCTGGACTCTGTGTTCTCCTGTGAGCTTTTGCTGGTGTGGCTGTTGCCTCTTCATGCATTATTTATGTGACATGTGAGCATTCAGGAGCAGGCACAGCTGGCTTGTGTTTTATTATATGAACAATCAGCTCAGCTATTCTGTGAATTTTTTCATGAGAGAGAAGATAAAGTTATGAAATATCATCCTAGCTTTTGAAGGATCAGAGGAATGTTTTGAAGGCTCTTAATTATAGTGTTTAGTTTGGGTTAAGTAAAGAACGATTGTGTCTTTAGGCTATAATGTTAGGTGGAGTCTTGATCTAATTTATTATGACAGATATCTTTTTTCTTCAGATCAGTTTTTACACATGCTTAACAGTTGTTTTTTACAGATAAGCTTGAAATTATTTATACTCAAAGCAAACTTTGGGCTTGTTACTTCTTATTAAAATCGAAATATAAGTTGTTAATTTTTTTTAATGGTCGTATCTTACTTCGCCTGTCATTTCCAACCAAAAAGTAACTTGCTGTTTGAAAAAAAGAAACTTTAGTGAAAATTTACCATGGCATGATTGCATTGTAGGTTTCTATTCTAAAGTGTAGGTATAATTAGTTTGACTTTGTAAAAAAATCCAGCCACTTGATGTATTGATGTTGTATTACAAAGAGATAGATTTGGTTATAATAGCTGGATTGGTTAAGCTAAATGGGGCAGAGATAATACATTTTCTTGTTTCTGTCCCCTTTCATTTTCACCAAAAAGACAAAATGTTATGTATTTTTTGTGTGTGCTATGAAAATGAGATAAATCAATCCCCTTCTCTGTGACTACGCACCATGATGATTGTTGCTGCATAATTTGAAGCAGCTGCTGTCGGGGGAGCCACTTAAAGTGATGAACTTGATGCAGGAAAATGTTTTCAGAAAAGACTGGAGAAAAGATGTACAGCCTAGAACACTGTCTATTTAAGTGCTCAAATATACAACCAACATGCAACAGAAACACTTGATTCTGTTTAAAAACTGAAGGATCAATGGACAACAACTCTTTTGTGATAACTCGAGGGAACTTTGCACTCAGCATTTTGTGGGTGGCTGTCTTTATTAGGTGACAAATACATCTCTATGTCAGCAGCTCTTGTGGTGACATCAGTTAGGCATAGAATTTGTCTTCATGGGAAGACCCTGGATTCAAATCCTGCATCTGCTATCCTGTTGCGCAGCTTTGTAGTTTGTTGAGTCCTTTTTTTGCTAAATTGCTCAATACACATTACTACAAATATTGATGAAACACATCAGGATAATTCTCTAGATTGTAAACGTCATTAAAATGTCATTTCTTCATAGGCATTAGTTTATTTTCTTAGTAATACATAGTTAAGACAAATAAATCTAGTCTATTAAACCCTTGGTTTCAATACTTTTTGCTGTTTTAAAAAAGATGTTTAATAGGAATTTTGAAAAAAAATCATGTATTCTTTATGCATAATGAAATGCAACTATGTATTTAAAAACAATTCTGGATTCAAACCCAAATGCTTCTGGTGATGACAATATCAGGTGCACGACAAACTGCCGTCACCACAAGAGCAATCAGAATACACAAGCGTTTGCTGTTTGGTGACAGAATTTTATTTCTTTTTTTGTAAGTCGATATATGTTTATTTATTTGTTTATTTATTTTTGATGGCCCACAATCTACCATCTTGTTCTTCGCATCCCTGTTATAAATGATCTCATGTTTACTTGTTTCTTTAGAGCTCTTCAAAATAAACGTAATTCTTAAACATCATCCATGTTTTCCATGTGTTGCGGGTCCCAAGTGTGGCAACCACAATAACAAAAAGAATTGGGTCTGTAAAATAAAAAGGAATCTCAGAGCAGGATGGGGATGGTAGGCCTTACCTGATCCAGGATTGAAAACCAGCTGTAACCTCCAAGTGAGTCTGTGAGGTCTTGGATTCGAGGCAGAGGGTGTCTGTCTGGAACGGTTTTGTTGTTTAAGAGACGATAATCAATACAAAGTCGTAATGATCCGTCCTTCTTCCTCACACAGATGACAGGGGCTACATAGGGGGACTGGGACTTTACAATCCATCCTTTCACTAATAGTTCTTGAATATACTCCTTTACTTCCTTGTAAAGAGGTCTTGGGATGGAGGCATAGGCCCTTTGCACTGGGGTGTCGTCTTTCAGTCTGATCTCCATCCTTAGTGAAGGGATACATCCAATGTCGTTGCTGTCATGGGAGAACGTATTACATTCTTCCTTCAGCACCTTTTCAACTGTTTGTTGTTGGTCTGAACTCAGGTGACTGAGGTTGACAGGCAGTAACCAGGGCTCAGCAGGGGACTTGTCCTCTTCCACTGCAGCGACTGCAACTTGCACCGGTTGAGTTAGGGGCAGCTCTGACGTCTCTGGTTGGATGACATTGGCGACATGTTGGATGGTACCCAAGACTGTTTTTCTTGGCATGATTATCTCATGTTTAAAGTGATTGGAGATGGGTATCTTTACATAGGGTCTTTGAGGGTTGTTGATCTCTAAAAGTCCTTCGCCCACGCTTAACTGTCTTAGCATACTGGTCTCCTCTTCAGGTTCATACAGTACCAGGGGGTCAGAGATGTCAAAACTTTGGGGAACTTTGCACCATATTTGAACGGCTTTTCCAGATGGGATAGTTACATTGTCTCTGCCAATTCTCACTGTGGCTGGGCCACCATCTGTACATTTTGGTGTTTGAATGAAGTTCACCATGGCAACTACCTGCTCTTCATCCATTCCCAAGGCCTGACGAAGGAGGCTGTACAGAACTGTGCTGGCCTCTTCATCTGATTCGCACAGATGCGAACTAGGCGTGGCACGTGTTTCAGCTTGAGCTGATTTATCAGCCGGAGGTTCTGTGTCATTCGTTTGAATTGCCTGGCAATGACCTATTGGGTCATTCAACATGAGCAGGTGACTCATCCCCTCGACCTCCAGGTCCAGCAAAGTGTTTGATTGTATGTAAGTGGTGATACATTCCATGCAACTTTCCTTGTCATGTAGACTGAATTGTGTGGAGTCTGTATTATCTTCAGTGATGCTCCTTGCCAGTTCAAAGCGGTTTGTGTTGAAGAATGTTAATAGGCATCTTGTAATGCCCTATACTAGTTCTATGTGTACTGTTGACATGCTGTTAATGTTGAGTTCTGTAATCTTGCATTATGGACTCCGTTAGGTTTCAGGGATTTATGTGTCTTTCACTTCCTTTCAGCAGTGCAGTCTCATATTGAGGTGAAGATCCTTTGCTCTCTGATCTTCGTCTTTGGACACTCACTACTTGACTTGATTTGAATGACAGTCTGGTCTCGAAAGCCTCTTGGTTCAGTAATCACTGGATCTGCTCCTCAACGACTGAAGAGGAGACATCCCAGACGAGCCCCCACAGTTTGTTACGGGTCCCGAGTGTGCCAACCACAACAACAAAAGAATTGTGTCTGTAAAATAAAAAGGAATCTCAGAGCAGGAATGACACGAGCACTCACTTCGTTCTCCAAAATACTTCTAACGGAAACAGGAAGTTGCTCTGTCTTCAGCCATCTGGAGGCGCTACTGGAGTGCCGAAGGTTCCGCCCCAGACTCATAATGCAATTCCCTTTTTTTCTCTTTTTCACAGGTTATATTTAACAAATGTATAAATTAAAAAATATTATAAAATAATGGATTTCAATATAAAAACAAATACCAAATGTGGATGCACATATTTGGGTGCACCACACATGCATAGTAAATGAGATCAAATCAGACACTGCTCCATGTGGCAATCAAGCTGCTACAACGTTAGCTGGTGGCTCCTCCCACACGCGGCTGGGGCAGCGAGCTTAAGGAACACATTGATGGCCATGTGGTGAGAAGGGAATTCATTGTGTGGTGATGGGCGGGCCACGCTAAATGGCCGTGCAAATTAAAATAGATAAAAATTGCGTTTTTTTTTTTTTTTTTTTTTGTAAGCACAGGGAGGGAGGGACTGGAACCATTTTAATCAATCATTCACCTTCATTTTGTATAGCAATGTGCTATTCCGTACACCAGATAAATAATATAAAACAGGCAAATTAGTTTAAAGACAGGGTCACCCACCCTTCCCTGGACACAACCTGTAGTACTTCCTGTGTGCCGACAGCCTGTTGCACTCAAAGATAGTGAGAAAGTTACATGAAATGGTACAAGATGGCTATATCGCAAAAGTTGACCAACCAACCGACTGGGTGAGCTCTATGGTAGGTTGGCACAAATAAAGACAAGCTCAGACACATGTCACACTGTCGTCATTCAGCCACACAGTGCTCCGTGCTCCTACATTGTGGAAAGTGGAGGCAAGCTGTTGCAACAGACAACATCTCCACACTAGTACAGCTGCTGTCAATCTATCATGCCGCACAATGGCCAATGAGGAGCACTGGTGTATATCTGCAGGAACACCAGAAGCCACAGAGAAGCAGCATGTGGTCGGTCCCTTAGAGCAACCATATCCATCCTCAATGGTTCCCCAGTGCTCACCACCCCAAAAAAGTGAACCCTATCGTACCAGACGGGGCAGAGCAGTAAAGCCTCCAAATAAACTGAACTTGGGAACTGGTTACATTTAGGGCAAGGTTGTAATCAGGGACAGGCGTGGTACAGATGATAGAAGTGATGTGCTGGCAACCTCTCCTTCCGAGAATAGTTCATAGAAGCTAAAAAAAATTATTTATGATTTGTTGGCTTAAAAGTTCACAAAACAAAATAAAATCACTAAATAGCACCAGGAAAGCCATTTATGTTGTAACTATTAATCATTACATCTCTATTTTGTTTTATCACTGAGAAAGGGGGATGTAAGGTACAGTCATTTAAGCTATCGCTTCTGTAATTGTCCTTACTGCTATCCGTAGTGCTGATACGTGACGACTGTAGCAAATGCGGAATAAAGCACGCTCTCCTGACAACATTGCTCTCTCGTCAATGGCTATGATAACCCTAACGGTCATTTGACAGAATAAATATATTACAAACTTTTGATGTTTTTTTTCTTATTTTCATCAAGACAATTAAGCAAAAAAAGGTCCCCTAATTTTAGTCTTGTTTTTAATCATGGGTGCTCACACTTTTTTGGCTTTCGAGCCACTTAAAACACATAAAATAATGTGAAGTTTTCATTTTTAAGCGCTCAAGCATACAACCAACATGCTGTTACAACAGAAACACATGATTCCTGTTTAAAAACGATGAAAAATCTTTTTGTAACAACCCAAGCAAACCCTTCACTTACCAAATTGTGGGTAGCCTTATAAAGTGATAAACCCTGTTCTGGGTCAGCTGCTCTAGTGGAGACTGTGGTTAGTCTCCATGTGTTGTAATGTTTGTTATCGAGATAACCCCAAGTTTGAATGCCGTATCCTACGTTCATAGTTCATTTAATCTTTTTTCCACTAAATTACTTAACACACATAACAATAAATATTAATTAAATGTATCAGGATAATTCTATGGATTTGAAATGACATTGGAATGTATTTTTTTTAGCGATGAGTTTTTTAGTAATACATATTTAACACAAATAAATTCAGTATTTGAAACCATCCGTCCATTTTCTTCCGCTTTTCTGGGACCAGGTCGCGGTAGCAGCAGTCTAAGCAAAGATGCCCAGACTTTCTTCTCTCCGCCCACTTCCTCCAGTTCCTCTGGGGGGACCCATTCCGCCCTGTGGGACATGCTCGGAACACCTCCCCAGGGAGGCGTCCAGGAGGCATCCGTACCAGATGCCCGAGCCACCTCAACTGGCTCCTCTCGGTGAGGAGGAGCAGCAGCTCTACTTCAATCTCCTCCGAGTGGCCAAGTCTTTGAAACCTTTGGTTTAAAATTTCTTGTTGGTTTTAAAAAGATGTTCATAGGAATTTATTTTTTAAAACGGATGTATTCTTTATGCTTCATAAAATGCAAATATGTATTTAAAATTAAAACACAAAAATAATGAGGTTTGAACCTGAAGAATGGTAGTTCAAGGAGCACAAGACAAACTGCTGTTGCCACAAGCACAGTTTGACAAAAAGTTTGTTTGCTATTTGAACGGCGTGCTACATGAATTGGCCGAGTAATTGCGTTCGGTGTGAATGCACCTTTAGAGATGTGGTACCCACCCTTGGGTAGTGGAGCAGTACCAGTTTGTGGGTCAGTTGGTACCAGGCCACAGAGAAAAAAACATCAACCTAGTTTTTTCTTTTTCATTTTATTACTAATCTGATTCTGAGGGAAGTTTTATTTTGACAAACTACTGGATTCTCTCCACCACCAGATCTAACTCTTTCGTGACTCGTGTCAAGTCACTCGTGTTTAAAATCCAGCCACTGCTTTCTTAAAGTGGAAAGTTTCTTTTTACAAAAAAGATCCAGTGAGGAAACAGACTTCAAGTTGAGGCAGCCATGGTGCAGTAGGTTGGTCGACCTCCTATCAGTAGATTGCAGGATCAGTTCCCAGCTATCCCACCTAAGCGTTCCTGGGTAAGACGACTGGACCTCAAATTGCCTCTGGTGATTATAGGTTGGTGCCAGTGTTTGGCAGCAGCGCCGCACATCAGTGTGTGGATGGGACTGTGACTGTAAAGCGACTTGGGCTTTCAAGGAAGGTAGAAAAGTGATATAAAAATAAATGCCATCTAAAAATAAAAAAACTGCTTTTAACAGACAAAAACCAGGAGTCTTTACCCCAATTATGGATTCATTAGGACAGTTGTTCCCACACACCATAACGATAATGCAGAATATTCAGCAACAGAATATTTAATGTTACGAGGATAATGCTAATAAAGTTGTTGAAACAGCAGTTCCTGTTTGTGATTATATTTAGAAATACCAGTTTTAGTAACCCATTTTTGTGTGTTTCTGCATCACACCTTAAAAGTTGGGCGAGACTGAAGTTAGCGTCTAAATTTTTAGCTTTCACTTTGACAGCTGTGGGTTAAGTGAAATCTGTATCACGTCTTAATAGTTTCTACATTAAATCTAGTCAACAAATAACATTTAGAGCAACTGCAAATATTTTACAAAGATGAAGGTAAACTTTACTCTGAAAAGGTAAGAGAAACTGGAAGCTTAGAAAAAAACATTCAGACATTCACTTCAGCCTTGTAAAGACCAGTCAGTGAAAATACTGTTTGACATTAAACTGGTTTGTGGACTGAAAAAGGTTGGAATCCATTGACTTAGAGGATGAGGATTTTGTTTTTTAATGAAACAAAGCAGAAACATGCACGTTCTGTCACTTCTAAAAGGGTCTTTTCCTCTTTTGGGAGGCTGGGTATACGCCACAGTTTAGTTTTGGTGGTGGGAAATAGAACAATTGTGGTACTTTTCTTCTCTTAGTTTAAATGTGCCACATCCTGTTCTCAGAACTAGTTTATCTTTAAGGAAATGCGAACTCAGAATAGTAATGTTACTTTCGTTGATCTGAGGGTAAAAGCTTATGCGCCTCTGTGTCAGCAGCTTCTATACAGATTCATCATGTCTGAAGTGGAAAATGCGACCAGCAAACTCCAGCCAGCGGATGAGAATCCTCTTTTCTGATGGCAATAAAAAAAACGGTCTCTAAATCAGGTAACATTTCTCAGCTGGTAGGGAGTGGTTGTGCCTCTCCACTTGATTTACCTGAGTCATAAGTCAAAAAGAACCCAGGTGACGGTATCGACCCATCATGAATCCAAGCAGACGTTCAGGATGCAGATTTGAGTTCTTCCATTTAATGGTCTCTGGTGACAAGCAAGCAGGAATCATTCAAACGTGCCGATGAGGAAATACTGGAGTGCTGGACCTCCTTTGCACAAAGTTCCTTCTGCCACATATGTTAAATCAAAACCTGAGTTGAGCCTGTTTAGAACGTGCAGCAAGATTTCCCAACAGAAGGAGTGATCTTCCTGTTGCAAATGATGTTGGGTCAGTTGTCTCCCTGACTTATTTTCTGTTTGGCCAAGGTTCCAATTCTCTCTGTTTTGTCTTTTTGTTTAAAACCAGCACACTAATTATTTTCCCATTTGTTTTACAGGACATAGTTTCATTATTTTATATTTACTGAACTATGTTCTTCTTACTCCTGGTGTCCAGTTTCTTCATGTTGTAGTCCTCTTTGTGCTTGCCCCTAGACCTGAGCCAGGTTTACCTGTTAGGAGCGTAACATATTTTGAAGTAAACAGTTTTTCCTTTATTTATAAAGATTCAGTTAATGATTATTATCTCGCAAAAACAAAACACTAATAATAATTGAAAGTGTAGTTATTTCAGTTTTTTAACATTACAGATGGAACTTTATTTTACCAACATACACTTTTGATCTCTGAACTTTTTAATGAACACATACCTTTCTTTAAAGCATTGACTTGATCTACAAACATGACACAGCAAAACGCTGGGAAAGTATTACAAACTATTTATTCTTATTTTTTGTGAGTCAATCTCAACGACAATTTTGGGCACAAAGCAGTATTTCCTAACTTGGTTTGATATACTGTATATAAACCAATTAATAACCTTGAAAGAGTTTGGCCCTCACATATAGGAATTTTTGTCTCTGTAGGAGAGATGAAGGTTGATTGAAAGCTGAATGTCTTCACTTCCATAACCTCTTGAATTACTTGTTCTTTTTATCCTGGACTCACATAATCCTTTCTTATCATCCAGTTCCTGCTTAGTGATTTTTCTCACCACTTTGTCTTCCTTTTCTCCATTTCTCTGCAGCTCTGTTATAAATCACACATAGCTTCACAAAATATGTTAAGATGTGTGTAGATGGGGGGTTCTCCTTACACTCCTTCAGGTTCATCTCTTATCTTTTTACATTTTTCTATCATCTAGTCAATCTCATTTCTGCCTTCCAGGACATTCTCTCGCCCAATGATCTCTCTGTCCACATATCCAGCATCCATCATCATCCTGCTCTAACCCTGTGTTGCCACTTCCTCTAAACCTTTCTTTAGAATTTCCTCTTCCCTGACTTCTACCTCTGTTCATGTTCTGCCCAAAAACACATCACTGCTTTCATCCTGACAAAATGTATATCTGCGCCTTGAGCCCTTTATTTCTTTTTATTTACCACTACTTTTCTGCATGTATAGCAAAATGTATAAACTGTTACAGTGCTCCTGTAGGCAGATCTATGTCATGTTTCTGTATCCAGTCTGCAATCTCTAGTCTCATAGCTTGCAGTAAGGCTTGTTTCAGCTGCTGTCTGTAGGGACCATCATCATTATCATCATCTCTGAGTCCACTATTAGCTTGAAACACTTCTTCAAATCTGACTCTAAAGTCAGACACTAACTCTCCATCTTTTTGCTTTGTTTGTCCAATAATCAGGTCTTACTGGAAAGGCTTCTCTGATTCTTTGTCCCAAAAGCGTGAGCCTTTGGATCAACTCAGGACTGCTGGGCAGAAGAGGTCTAGGAGGATTGTCATCATTCATAGGATTCCAATTTCTCTTTACTTTTGCCCAGTCTGCTTTCATAGCAGTGATCCATGCTTGTTGACATTCAATGCCATTCAGATAGTAAGCTCTCTTAACTTCCATCATTTGCTGATAAAAATCTTGTTGATTTTCTCGGTGAGGAATAACTCCCTCTACTGCCTTCCTAACATCCTCTATTGTCCAGGTCCGAAACACAAGAAGTGTGGGCCTCTAGCCGTCTTCTCCAGCTCTAGGATCGGGCACTTGAATCATTGGATATGTCTCTGCTATTGGTGATGATCCCTTAGTTTCTGCACCCCCCATAGTTTTGCTCCATTCTAGTTTTTTTCCTTGTCCTCTTAATGTCATTTTGTCTTTTTCTGGTTTATTTAAATCAGTCAGTGTTGGGTAATGACCAGTCATTTGAGGAGCAGTTGGCTCCTGATAAGGAGGTGTCTTTGCACCTTTCCAGGATGCTGCATGAGCTGCAGGCTGCTGCAGGGCTCTGGATTTGGTCACAACTGACTCATCATCTCCTTTCTTTACCACCAAACATATTTCTCTGGTTTTACTTTTCTGAATACCATTCTTCTTTTTCTTGCTTCGTGTAACCACAATTTGGCATAATTCTTCACTATATTTTGTTTCTTTTTATTTTTTTTATTCTGCTTATGATTTGTAACAGTTGAACTAATTCTGTACATGATTGTACTCCATGACAACCCATAAAGTTGTAGTTTTTATCCCATTTCCTCAAACATTTAGTTGAACCTGGATGGGCTCATATATTTTGGATCTCCTGTTAATTCTAGTTTTTATTTAAATTCCCCATCGTTTCTCATTATTTCTTTTAGTCGCAGAGTGTGATCAGAACCAACAGAGAATTCCTGTCTGGGCTGAGTTTCACTCCTACTGCAACACGCTTTTGGATCAGACCTACTGCCAATCACTTGTTGTAGGGCTTCAGGAATGAAAGCGTTTGAGACTCGGGGTTCTTTTCACCTAAATCCTAATGAGATGAAATCTTGTTCTACTTCAACTGATCAGCAGCCTTGTGTCAACACCGCAAGGTTTTGAGCTGCCCGCTGCTCGAACACGGTCACTCCGTTTACACCAAAAAAAAGGTTATCACTTTTCTGGGACCCTTTTAAAATAGAACACAAACCTGGATTTTTCTTCAGAATTCGTCATGATTCTAGTCTAGACTATTTGGGGACTTGAACCCCTGCATATGAGCTCATAGTTAGGCTACCGGTTCAGAACCTGTACCATTCCCTTTCAGAATTCTGGCTACTTTGGGGACTCAAACCCCTGCATAAAAGTACTTTTATTTGACTTGCTGTTGTGGTCCAACTGCTTCACGGATCACGTCAATCCAGACCAAGTTGATCCAGACCAATCCAGACCAGCACCAGTTGATTGACCAGCTTAGAATCCACTACAACAGGCTTTTCTCACGGGCTGTGCACAGTCTTCAGTCTCCATGGTCTGCTCCCAGGGACACAGATATGTTGTGATTCTGGCTCAAAGGACCAAAGAATGTCTGGTAAATTCATCTAAATACTAAAGAAAAACACAATGAAAGACCACACCAACAAGCAAGATTATCTCATATAAGGAAGAGACAAGTATGCTGGGAAGAAACCACCATCTTTTTTCTCAAAGGACTGCTTCACTCCTGCTCCCTTTTATTCAAAATTCAAGAGGGAGGTTAAAAGATTCAAACTGAGTTGAAAAGTTCATTAAGGGTGTCGTATAATGAATCTTTGGAGGAATGATTTCAGTTCAATTTCAGGTTTGGTTTCTGCCCTGCCTATCCATGAGTCAAATTATTCTTGGGCAAGACACCGAACCCCACATTGCTCCTAGTGATTAGCACTTGGTGCTAGTGTTCATCAGCGGAGCCGCCATCAGTGTGTGAATGTGTCTGTGAATGCGACTGTGACTGTAAGGCGCTGTTGCCCTTCTAAGAAGGTAGTAAAATAAAAATAAAGATATATAAAAGTACACCATTTACCATTTTACCAGTTTATGATATTTGGTTTGTAGTGTAAGTTATTCAAGTTATAAACTGACCAACCAGGTGCCTCAATAAATGTATGTGGTCTTGTGTCAAAACATTTGATCAACAGATTTCATGTAGCCTGCTTTCAAATGGAAGGGGTGTGGACTACCAACATGCTCACTCCTGACTGGCAAGAGTGGTTGCTATGGAATTGTTGACCCAGACCCACTCAGACCAATCACTGCTGTCTGATGTTGTACTGACCTACTGACCTACTGATGTCGTCTGGTTCCAAGAAGGCAGCATCTGTCTCCCCAAAAAATGGTGACTGAATTGACTTCATTTGTTTGGAGCCTGAAGTAAACAATTTTCTGTGGGTGACGTCACATTCAAGTCAAGTTTTCCTATACAGTCAATGAATGAATCATATGTTGTATCAGCTTCACATTTGAGTATTGTAATTCCCACACTGAGCTCAAGGATGACTCTGGAAATTTTGCATGCAGTCTTTTTGGAAAATGAGTCAGCTAGCAACAATGCCTAATTTAAAACCTGGTGTTGTTGCCATGGCTACCATTGCCAGGTCAGTTATCCAGAAGGAGAAGCAGAATTCCAGATGCCTTAGGGAAATCCGATATTGATTACAGGGTCATGTGTTGACCAGCTGGCTCTATAGATGGCTTTAAAACATGCCTATGGCTGTTAGCAACCATCACCTCACACACCCACCAGATTAACTCTGTTTCAGTCAAGGACTCCTAATTTCCTCCAACTCCTTTATCAAAGATATTCTCTGAATAATGTGAAACCTGCACTGAAGAAATGCAAGCATTACAGTTTGTCCAGATTTGAAAGTGGAAACCACTCTCCTTTATTATCAAAGGATCGAGGAAACAAAGATCAGCAGTTTTTGAAATCACTCTCCAGAAAATGTTTTTTAACCTGAAATGCATGTAGGAGTAATTGTATTTTGTCACTCAGGCTTCAGCTTTTCACTGTGACCTTTCTGCAGTGAGACAAAGCGAGTGCTGACCAAAGCTGCAGCACAAGACAGAGTCTGCAGAAGTGAATGAGGCAGCATCCAGGCAGTCCGAGTAGGAGTTCACACCCAGACTGTCTGAACATGCTGTCTT
Source organism: Oryzias celebensis (assembly GCA_014656515.1). Lineage (NCBI taxonomy): Eukaryota > Metazoa > Chordata > Actinopteri > Beloniformes > Adrianichthyidae > Oryzias > Oryzias celebensis. Next base: position 31,276,893 of record BNCR01000005.1, on the reverse strand, counting down.
TTCTCTGATCACAAGCACATTATTTGTCAGTACTACAGTCTTGCGATTTTTGTTGATCATCTTCCGAAACATACTGTTATAGAGAGGTGAACTTTCAGACTGGTCACAGTCATTCATCTTTGCCTGTTTAACACATTTTACATTTTTTGACAAGTCCCTTTAGTGCTTGACCCCATCTGAAAAGGCCAAGCAACAGTTTCTAAATGTTTTGCTCTGTCAAAGGAACTATACACTGAAGATAGAGAAGTTAGTTGGAGGTGAATGGTTTGCTGTTGCTAAAGACAAAGAAGAAGATGCTAAATCGGACCAGTTTTTGACTAATTTTCATACAAATTAACTTAATGCTTTTGGTAAAGACAGACTGACTTCAGGGGAATATACATTGTTAGGTGTTTCATTAGCAGATGGAGCAACAAGTGACAGGTTTCCCTAGGAGACATGTATCTTGAAACACCTTAATGTTTTTACTGTAGCGTCCTCGTGCTTACAGCAGCTCTGAAGTGACTCCTGGGAGTCTGACCATTTGTAATGTGACTCATTATAAAGACACTTTCACTGACATGCATGTTTTCAGCCTCTCTGCCCATTCTTTTTGCTTGATTCTAACCCTAAACCATTTTTTTAATATTGTACTCTAGGATCAGTTTCTTTGTCTAAATGGCTGCAACGAGACAGTTTGCCACTAACTCCAGAGACTGAAAATGTACAAAAAAATGTGTACTATTTTTAAATCAAGGTGTGAAATTGATGAACACCTCATAGGCTCAGAAAGTTCCACTTCAGTCAGACGCAGAAACACCCACGCTGCAGGGAGGAGCGCTTTCACAGATCTTTTCTCCCATCAGCTATCAGCTGAACACCTCATAGACACTGGACACTTCATTGTGTGATTTGTTGTATTTTTGTCTTATCTATTGTCTGTTATTATATTTTTTTTATTATCATTTGCTTTTTTTGAGCTATCATAATTTCTCTGACATGGAAGCATTTCATATTTGTATTTTTATATCATTTTATTACGATTTTGCAGTTTGATGTCTCAGAGCAGTCATCAGAAATCTGCATTTTCTCAATAATTGATAACAGCTCGGTTGAAGTTTTGGCAGACAAAGAACTGCTCACTTCTTGTGTTGAAAAGGTGATGCAAAGTTTTCTATGTATCTCGCCTGCAGTTAGCTGACAGAAAATGGAAGACAGAGATGCCGCTTTTTCTGTTTTGACTACTTTTATACCATATTATTACAGTTCCTGCTGCTGAGTAAAGGAATGCAGTCCGAGGTAACAAGAGGAGACTTTTGTGGCCGCCACTTTTTTTTGTTGCAGCAGGAAAAGTAGTTCCAGCTTTCTCTGAGAAATTCTGTTTGCTGAGTCACTGCAGAGTGAAAATTAAAGCGTTTATTTACAAAAACAGTCTCATGGGTTGAGCAAAAGTGAGGCAGGATGTGCAGAAATGTGACCAGATGTCTTCAAAAAGATGTTCTCATTACTCAGACTGAACTATGTGTGGGTTTACTTTCTGCCAAATAAGATAGGTCATGTAATGATCCTTTAAATTACTCTTTTTTTGTTTTTCATATTTATTTAATGCTTTTGTGAGACTAAAAGCAGGTTTTATTTCTGAATGACAAGAGGTTTAGTTTTCTTGTGAAAAACTAGGGTTTTAAACTGACCGTAATAGTGGAGTGGACATGGCACTGAAGGATGGAGTTTGAATTTGCTTTGGGTGCTGCCTTCTAGTGAAAAGGTGTCCCGCTGGCTTAGTTGTTCCACAGGCCAGAGAGGTCTGTGCCAGGTGAGGATGAGGGGGATGTCCTCATGATAAACTGGAGACAAAAAAAAGGCAAGAGCTAACAATGGAGCTGAATACAGGTAAGTTCTAATGGCAGAAAAGTTCCACAGAAACATGCAGACCCAGCTTTTCACATGTTGAGATGATGTTGATGTTAAGCCTTAGTCACAACTCCCCTTATGGGTGGATATGGGCTGTCAGCGGGTGAAAAATGGGCAAACTGGTCCTGATCATGCAGTTGGCCCACACAAAATGTTAAGATCATACATCACTCAGTGAGCTCACAGATCAAAAGCATGCTGCAGGCGACAGGTCATGGTGAACATTTAACATGTAAGGGTAAGTAAGTAAGGATGAAGTAGGTGAGGCACAGGCACATCTTACAGCAAAAGGACCACCCCCCAAGCAAAGCCAGACCCCCACCCAATTGCGCCCACACCCCCCATGCCCAAACCCGGGGGTTCATGCAGCCCTCATGCCCACCCCACCTAGTCGTCGGTCCAGACCCCCCCACCAACTAACAGATCTTTTCACAAAACGCCTGTTCCAAATCTATCCATGGGTTGGTATCTGGACTGTTTTTTAACCATCTTAGATGTACTGTAATCTGTAGGCAAGAACATAGTTGTGGAAGTTAGATTATTCTAAGCCTCCACAGCTTTTTCCAGTTTTTAGACTAATTCTTGCAGGTTTATTGTTATATAAATAGCTGGATATGGCTGAGTCTACTGTTTTGAACCATTTTAGTGGTGGTTGTGTGGGGATCATTGAGAACAGATAATTCATTTTTGGTAAATTTTCATTTTTACTGTGGCTACCATGAGTGACAGAGCAGGTTGACCCAGCGGGTTAGATCGTCCTGTATGCTTTTTCATAATTGGGTGTAGTTTAGTTGCACCAGTTCTGATAGTTTCAGGGAGAAATAAATACCTATAATTTGATTTTGCCGGATTTGACTGGTATTGAAATTGTTTGCTCGGCATTACTGTGCAGTGACAATAAAACTGATTTATTCCAGTTAATTGAGTCGTCTGAGATGGAGGAGAATTCATTTATAATTGTTGTTGTTTCACTGATGGAATTTGAGTTATTTAGAAAAAGTAATATTTCATCCGCATAAAGACAAATTTCATGATGGCTGTGTTTTGTTTTCATTCATGTAATGTTCTCACGCTGTCTTATTGCTATAGTCAGAGGTTCAATAAATATAGCAAAAAGAGAGGGAGAGAGTGGACAACCCTGTCTGGTCCCTCTACCAAGTAAAAACCTGTCAGAAGTCTGTTTGTTGGTTCTGACTGATGCATTTGGGTTGTGAAATAATATTTTAATCCAATTGACAAAGGATTCCTCAAACCCAAATTATGGAGAGGAGCAACAACGAACCTCCAGTTTACTCTGTCAAATGCTTTTTCAGCATCCAACAAGAGTATGGTTGTTTCCTGGTTTTTATTAGTGGCAAAATCTATTATGTTAACATGTCTGCGGACATTATCACTCAAGTGTCTGCCTTGATAAACCCAGTTTGAACATGGTGAATTATACGAGGAGTGATTTTTCTCTATTTTCCGTGTGAGTGCTTTGCAAATAATTTTACATCTGCATTGATTAGAGAAATGGGGCGATAGCTTAAAGGAATTGTGGGTTGAGAAGGATTATGTTACTTGAATTCATGTTGGGTGGTAGTGGTTTGTGGTAGAATGTTCTAATAATGTTCCCTTTGTATTATTTTGATGTGTTGTGGAAAAACAACAATGGGCTGAATTTGATCAAACTAAAATGTGAATGAATTTGACATTGATTCTTGTTTGAGCTAATTGTTCTTTAATAGTCTTCAATACATCGCTTGTCCGTACTGGGAGAGGATCCCTTCTTCATGTGGACATCCCTGAGGTTTTTAAATTTTGTCACCAAAAGCTGTTTTTTTATATACGTTTTTCTCACTGAGGAGGGTCTAAAGGCAGGGATGCCAGTTTAGCTTAGTCTATTTAGTTTCGTTTAACAACTATTGTTTATATTTTATGACTGACTTTATGTCTTTTACATAAATACTGGTGTGAAGCCCAGTATCACACAGTATCACGGCTGTATTGTGATATTGAGCTATATAAATAAAACTGAATTGAATTGTTTACATGTTTGTTTATAAAAATATTTAATTTACACTTGATTATCTGAAAGAAATACAAGGAATTTCAAAAAGGTCAGTGAATCGGATCCAATTGGCTTGTTCAAAATGAACCAATTTTGATAATGAATCGGATTGTCAACCACAAATTATGATATGAATCCACTCTTTGTTAAATGGAATCCTTACTTCCTTAATATGTTCCATTTCCACTATGTCCTTTAAGGTGGTTGTAAGAGCCACAAGGGAAATTCAAGACACACCTAAGTTCTCCTTAAAAGGCAGATACTCCTTACTGGGACCTCTATGGGTCTGGAGTCATTTTTTCTTGTCCTCTGTTTTCAAATTATTACTCTGTCTTTCTTGACTCAAATAGATTTTTGGTTAGATATTTATTTTCAATCAGCATCAAAATCATTTAGCTAATTTAGGATGTTGCATTTTTAACTGCTTTTTTAAGTGGTTTAAGCAGTTTTTGTGGCACATCTTCAACACTGTGTATTGTTTTCTGTTCGTCCAACAGTTTTGGGTTTTCTTACCACCTGTCACTAAGCCTGACAGCTTTTACAAAGACGTCAGCTTTAAGCAATATTTTTCACACTTTTTGTGTATATGTCAAACTCCTTTAGTAAAGAAGTACCTGGCACATTTTACTTTAGAACTTTTTTAATTTCCATTAGTACTAAATTGTACTTAAACATCTGTCAGCATTCACACATGTTTTTTGAAGAAAATCCAATGATTCTAGTAAACCACATTATTTTAAGCAAAGCATAAAAAAAGTTTCCTCAGTTTGCAGTTGCATCAAGAGGAAGTGTTGATGCCTGATGCGATGAGGATGTTGCACCTCAGTTGACCTTAGATCTTAATATAAAAGTATTAGACGTGCTGCAGTCTGAGCCTGTTCCTTACAACACCAGCGGAAGTGAAGGGTAAGTTTGGTTCACTTGTTTCTGTTGCTAACTCTGACGGCTCAACATAAACTAGTGAGGAAATTTGAGACTTTTAGGATGTTTGAACACACTTTTATAAAGGCCAACATCACTGCCTCATTGTTTTCACCTTCCGCCACAGTTTAAAGTCAAACTTGAAATTGATTTTTTGTTGTTTTTTTCATTGCTTAACTTGGCTTTTTTTTCTTTTAGTTTTTTGTTTTTTCAAAGGAAATCTTGAAGTTTTTTACAACAGCACTGCGAACCCTACAGCTTAAATAGGGAATGTTAAACCTGGTTTTCGTTGAATTACTCAAATAATTTTAGAACTTTACTAAGAGAGAAAGAAAGATATATAAAACCTTCTTTACTGGACCAAATAACTCTTTTATTGTGAAAGGTTGCAGGCCTGGTGCAATGGAATGGCTCATCATTACTTTGTTTTTTCTATCACCCTTTCCTTTAAACAGTGTTACTGAAGCTGATGTTAGTCTATTTTTCTGTAGCTACACACGTGGACAAAATTGTTGGTACCCCTGAGTTAAAGAAGGAAAAACCCACAATTCTCACTGAAATCACTTGAAACTTACAAAAGTAACAATAAATAAAAATTTCTTGAAAATTAAATAATCAAAATCAGCCATCACTTTTGAATTGCTGATTAACATAATTATTTAAAATAACAAACTAATGAAACAGGCCTGGACAAAAATGATGGTACCTCTATAAAAGATTGAAAACTATTTGACCAGACTGACATGATTAACTCAGGTGTGTCCTTTAATTGACATCACAGGTGTTACCAAACTCATAATCAGTCAGTCTGCCTATTTAAAGGGAGACAAGTAGTCACTCTGCTGTTTGGTGAAAAGGTGTGTACCACACTGAACATGGACAACAGAAAGCCAAGGAGAGAATTGTCCCAGGACATCCGAAAACAAATGATAGATAAACATCTTAAAGGTAAAGGCTATAAGACCATCTCTAAACAGCTGGAACTTCCTGTGACAACAGTGGCTCATATTATTCAGAAGTTCAAGACCCACGGGACAGTAGCCAACCTCTCTGGACGCGGCCGCAAGAGGAAAATTGATGACAAATTGAAGAGACGGATCGTTGGAATTGTATCCAAAGAGCCCAGAACAACCTCCAAAGATATTAAAGGTGAACTCCAAGGCCAAGGTACATCAGTGTCAGATCGCACCATTCGTCGTCGTTTGAGCCAAAGTGGACTTCATGGGAGACGACCAAGGAGGACACCACTGCTGAAAAACAATCCTAAAAAAGCCAGACTGGAATTTGCAAAAATGCATGTTGACAAGCCCCAAAGCTTCTGGGAGAATGTCCTTTGGACAGATGAGACCAAACTGGAGCTTTTTGGTAAGGCACATCAACTCTATGTTCATAGACTCAAAAACCAAGCATACGAAGAAAAGAACACTGTCCCTACGGTGAAACATGGAGGAGGCTCAGTCATGTTTTGGGGCTGCTTTGCTGCATCTGGCACAGGGTGTCTTGAATGTGTGCAAGGTACAATGAAATCTGTAGACTATCAAGGCATTCTGGAGAGAAATGTGCTGCCTTGTGTCAGAAAGCTTGGTCTCAGTCGCAGGTCATGGGTCTTCCAACAGGACAACGATCCAAAACACACAGCCAAAAACCCCCAAGAATGGCTGAGAGAAAAGCGTTGGACTATTCTAAAGTGGCCTTCCATGAGCCCAGATCTGAATCCCATTGAACATCTGTGGAAGGAGCTGAAACATGCCATTTGGAGAAGACACCCATCAAACCTGAGACAACTGGAGCAGTTTGCTCATGAGGAGTGGGCCAAAATACCTGTTGACAGCTGCAGAACGCTTATTGACAAATACAGAAATCGCTTCATTGCAGTGATTGCCTCAAAAGGTTGTGCAACAAAATATTAAGTTATGGGTACCATCATTTTTGTCCAGGCCTGTTTCATTAGTTTGTTTTTTTAATAATTATGTTAATCAGCAATTCAAAAGTGATGGCTGATTTAGATTATTTAATTTTCAATACATTTTTATTTATTGTTACTTTTGTAAGTTTCAAGTGATTTCAGAGAATTGTGGGTTTTTCCTTCTCTAACTGAGGGGGTACCAACAATTTTGTCCACATGTGTATCTGTTGGATAGCTCAGTTATGTAAGTGCAAGACTGGAATCCAGGAAACCAGGGGTCAATACCCAGAGGGCGCAATGAGCAATTTATTGGGCTATTGATGGGGCAATTAACATAACAGTGGGGGTAAGACCTTGGGCAAGACCCTTACCGTTGTGGAAAACCACCCTTTAAATCAATGGCAAACCACTTGCACAAGTGTCCATTAAATGTGGTATATACCAAGGAGATGCTCTGTCCCCACTGCTGTTCTGCATAAGTCTAACCCCCCCTGAGTCAAATAATAAACAAGACTGGCTTTTGATACCAACTCAGGAATGGAGCAACCATCAGTCACCTCCTTTACATGGATGTCATGAAGCTATACGCTAAGAGCAAGTGCGACTTTGACTTCCTGATCCACTCCACCAGGATCTATAGTACTGTCAACCGGGCTTGAGAAATGCAGTGGGATATAGACAAAGAGCAACAAGGTAGTGAAGGCACTGAAGGGGTTTTGCTCCCAGAAGGAACAATAGCAAAATCGAGGATAGTTACAAGTACCTTGGAATTCCAGAGGCAAATGGCAACCTGGAGCAGGCAACAAGGAAAGCCGCAACAGCCAAATAACTCCAACCAGTAAGGCAAGTCCTGAGAAGCTAGCTCAATGACAAGAACAAGACCCAGGAAATAGACAGTTAACGCTGCCAGCCATCAGAGACCCTTCAGGAATAATCAGATGGTTGAAAGAAGAGATACAGACCACAGATGTTAAGACTGTATGCCAGCCACAAGGAAGGAAGACGAAGACTAGTGAGTGTGAAAGCCAGTATCCAGGATGAAACGCCCAAGATGCATGAATACATCAAGATCAAGGCCCCAACTGAAAGTGTGCTCAATAAATGTCTCAGGCAATGGACACCAGAGGATATGGGACTGGAGGACAGATCCTCGTGGGAGCACAAGCCCTGCATGGGATGTATCACCCAACCATAACTGAAGGAGCTGATATCAAGTAGTTCTAAAATGGGTAGAAAGGACTGGCTTACTGGACAGCACATAACCTCTCATCCTGGCAGCACAGGAACAAGCCCTGAGCACCAGAGGGATAGAGGGATACCAGACAAGACCCAAGGTGTGAGCTGTGTAAAGAGGCGCACAATCCAGCACATAACTGCAGGGTGTAAGATGCTGACCAGGAAAACATATATGAAGCATAGAATACATGAACACGTGTGCAGAATATGCACTGGAAACCTCAAAGTCAAAATGGGAAACACCTCTGAAAGTGGTAGAGAATGAGAGAGCAAAGATCCTGTGGGACTACTAGATACAGACGGACAGGATGGTACTGGCGAACCAACCAGTGTGGTGGATATAGCAGTACCAACCAATGGCATCATCAAGAAGAAGGAACATGAGAAACTCAAGAAATACTAGGGACTTAGAGAGAAACTGGAGAAAGCTGGGAAGGTGAAGGTGAGCACTTGGGACTGTAACCCCCAAACCGGAGGAGTGGCTACAGCAGATCCCTGGAAAGACCTCAGACATCACAGTCCAGAAAAGCGCAGAGCTAGAAACAGCTAAGACACTGTGCAGGACCCTCAAGCTCCCAGGCCTCTGGTAGAGGCCCCGAGCTTGGGGTGAGGTACCAGCCGCAGCGGGTGAAAATGGCATTTATATATATATAATAATGTGTGTAACACTTCCTGTTATAAACTAATGTTACTTTCTGTTGGCCTTTCGCAGTTAACTGTGATGAATTCTCCTGTGTTCACAGGGGCTGAACAGAGCAGAATGAAGATGGATGCATCCTCAGCTAAATGAACTCAACGAGAGCAAACATTAGGACGTGTGCGTTCTTATGAGCTAGCTAACAAAGTTTGATGTGGAGGATGAAGTAATGTACGACAGTGTCAGAAATGTCTGAGGAGGAGTTGATTAACTGCACCATCAAGCATGATATCCACCAGAATGTCTTCTCCTTTGTGTACATCCTTGTGCTGCTGGTGAGTGTGATAAGTTTCCAACCCAGCTATTGGTGGGCAGTGAGAATGTGAAGCAGAAACGGTTCAGAACTATGCACACAGAACTAAAGCTGCAGGAAAACTCTTTCTTTGCAGCAGATTTTCAGTGATTATGCTAATTTTTAAATTATTTTTTCTTGAACGCTTCATCGCTAGTCTAATTTCTTAAAATCAGCCTCCTGATAACCACAGCAGGGGACAGATTTCCACATTTAGCGCCTTGAGTAGGATCTGCTTTGCTGAAAAAGAAATGCATTGACTTTTAAGCTACATTCCCACCAGTTGCATCAACTCTCGTTAAAGCAGGCACTTTTAATGAAAGTTTTATGTAAATGCAGATTAACCCTAATTTCTGGTTTCCAGAACGCTTTGCTACGCAAGATTTTACATCAATCAGTTTGCGGGCTCTGCGTGCAAACAGCGCGTTGATTGATCATGCGCAGGAAGTTCAACTGAACTGAGGAACTGAACGTTCTTCAGATTCCTGCTCTGACAGCTTCTGTTTGGTCTAATTTGGCCATGACCTCTTGAATTCAGTTGTTGAAAGTGAACAATTGATTACAATCATGAGCGTTTGTTCAGAAAAGTGTCTTGTTGCAGGTTGGCGTGCCCTCTAACCTCTACTCACTGTACCACGCTGCCCAACAGCTGAAGCAGAAGAATGAGCTGGGGGTTTATTTGATCAATCTCACCGTGTCCGATCTGCTGTACCTCCTCTCTCTGCCTCTGTGGTTGGAGTACTTCTTCAAGGTGACGTGTCTGCCTGCTCTGATGTCTCACCTGGGTATCCTTTGCAGCTATGTTGGTTTGAAGTGTTTAAAGGTGGGTCTGGTTCTCCTCAGGGGGATGACTGGCATCACAGGGAGTGGTTGTGTAACCTGTGTGGTTTCCTGCTTTACGAGAACATCTACATCAGCATTGGTTTCCTTTGCTGCATCAGTCTGGATCGGTACCTGGCTGTGGTGCATCCTTTAAGGTACATGTGCACAGAAGCTCGTCTGTGGAAGCTGTCTTCACATCAGATTCATTTTCCTGCATGACTTTTGCAAAATATCTAGGTTCACCTATCTGCGCTCCATGAAAGCAGCATGGCTCTTCAGCGCCATCGTCTGGTTGAAGGAGTTAGCAGTGGGTGTGGTTTTCTTTGAGAAGAAAGAGCTGAGCAGAGACAAAACCAACCAATTGGTGTGCTTTGAGCATTACCCCATGCAAGACTGGGAGCGCCCAATCAACTACTACCGTTTCAGCGTGGGCTTCATGTTCCCACTGGCCATTCTGCTGGTGAGAAGAAGCTGTTGTCCTATTCTGTGATTCCCATAATCGATCTGTGTTAAATATTCTCCTGTGGGAAAAACAGAGATCACATTTCTAAGTTTTTTTCTTAAAGTGTATCCTTTCCTTTAACTGGAAAATGCCATCCTAGTTTCTCCTTTGGGTTCAGTTCTGATTGGACCTCGGGGTATTTTTTTTTTTTTTATTTGACTTAACTCGTTTAACCCGTTTATTTTGTTAATTCTGTTTGCTTTTACTTTTTAGTTCTTGATTCTGCCTTAAAATAAGGCCTGAAGATAAGATAGCACAGCTATTATTTCAGCAAAAAAAATAAATAAATAAAAATTGAATGCTACACACCTCAATATTAGGATGAACTGAAACCATCACTTTATTGTAAAAATAAACTCCTCTTGAGATTGTGTAGATATAACTAAAAGTTTCATAGACGTGGAGATGGACTGGTCTGAGCCAAGTGACCGTGTGTTTTCCACTGGTGCAGATCAGTTACCTGTATGTTCTGCGAGCGGTGGGTCAGAGCGCAGGAACTCAGCCGGATCAGAAGGTAAGGATCAGGCAGTTGGTCAGCAGCACCATCCTCATCTTCCTCGTCTGTTTCTCTCCGTACCACATCTTCCTGCTGGTGCGCACGCTGCTGGAAAAAAAGTGCAACTTCATTGAAGGTATGTTCAACTGTTTGAGGCAGCAGCCTCTCTTGAATGGTCTGGTCCTGGTCTGATCCAGAGAGATGACGAGAACCAGGTCGGACCAGATCTGATTCTTTTCATGTTTTTTGGTCTGTGGTCAAACCCTCATTCTCTTGTTTGGCCTGAAGTCCCACGCCGATCATCTTCTTATTTATTTTTAAACTGTTTTCAGTGGTCTTTTCATTATGGTTAAGCTGATTTTAAGGCTAAATCTGTGCAGTTTTCTCGAACATGGTTTCTGTAAAGTGGCAGTAGTTCTTTGGAAATTTGCCTCTGAGTTGGGGCTGGGACGAGGAAGACAAAAGACGTGCATGGACTTCTAGAAGCGGATACAATAGAATGGAGCAGATCAGAGAGCTCATGGCCCACCCAGCGTATTTTTTACATCACAAATATGATCTTTTTTAAACAGCATTTTTTTGTCATCCTGATTCATAACATTTTGGACAGAGAAATACTCACAAATGCAATTTTAAGCTTAATTTACTTTAAATATTTCTTCCATTATCATATAAATGCTACAAAAACATGTTAAAAGCACCAAAAACACTATTTTCATTGGAGTGGGTCTTTAAAACTCCCCAGACCAAGAGGACCATCAGAGGAAATCAGCTCTGAACCAGGACCAAATCTGGATCAGCACCAAGTGTGAATTCACACTAAGGAAATCTGACCGCCAACCCTAACCCTTTACTGTTTTCCAGCAATATTTAACTACTATCACCTGTCGCTGCTGCTCACCTCCCTGAACTGCGTGGCTGATCCGGCCCTCTACTGCTTCGTCAGTGAGAGCGTCCGTCACAGTCTGTACCAAACTCTGGTTCAACCTGTTACCAGGATCCTCTTTTGCTGCTGTCGCCGTGGCAACGCCAGCCCATCCAACCATGTGAGTGACTCGCATGAGGTTGCCACAGATGAGAACAACGGCCCCCCCACAGTGTTGCTGATCACACATACAACCTCTGACAACAACGTGAAGACACAGGTCTACAAAGACGCAGCTTTACACTCAAGAACTGAACTCCTGACGCTGACGGTGAGGAACAGGCGCTCCGATGTAGATGAGTGTGGTGGAGCCGACGGACAGACTGGTTTAGGGGCTGCAGGGGAGGGCAAAAACAAGGACCAGAGAGGAACCTGTCTGGGGTCCATTTTGAAAGCTTCAAGTGTCGGACAGTCACAGTGTTAACTGAACGTGGGGATGGGGTAGAGGGGGTGCATGTTTACAATAACCTTTGACAAATCTGACTCTGACACCACCCACAGGCTGGTCATGTTTGTGTAGGGAAGCTGAAAGGTTGTGTTACACCTGGAGCTCATGACTCTAAAATTAAGTTATATTTTTAGAAAAAACAGAACTGACGTTTTAATAAAGTTATTATAAACAAAACAAACAATTTCTTAGGAAACAGCTAAATAACCAGCTTCTTTTTTCTCTGTTAAATTGGTAAATCTGAAAAAGTATTTTTTTTTCTTTATTCAGTGTTATTTTTGATCACCCCCTCCAAAAACTTGCTATATATACATTTTTTTTACAGTAAAATGTTAAATATGAAAGGTTAAATCAGTGAAGTATTAGAGACTTTCATTAAAATGGCATATACTTGTATAACACTTTACTACCTTTTTAGAAAGCCCAAAGTGCTTTACTGTCACAGTCCCATTCATTTACACACTGATGGTGGGTCCATTTCTAAACACTGGCGCCAACCTACAACAACCAGGAGTAATGTGGGGGTTCAGGGTCTTGTCCATGAACACATGGGCAGGCAGGGCGGAAACCAAACCTGTGATATTCTGATTAAAAGGTGGGCCACTCTACCTCTGCAGAATGGCCGTAAGGTAGTAAGTGTAGTGTAGTGAGTCAGCTTTATGCCAAAAAGACAATCAGCATTGTAAATGTTGAACATTTACATAAGCCACTTTATTACTTGGTCAAATATTAATACTTTTCCTGAGTATAAAACAAAACTCAGCTTTTAAAAAAGGTTTAATTAGTATTATTAATGCTGATTTTAGTTAGCAATCATGCATGTTAAGCATGTTAAATAATTGTTCTTTTGGTTCACTTTAAAAACTGTTTCCCTTACAGCAACTGAGCAGACAGAGGAGTGCTGAAGCCCTTTTGTTACTGTTACAATAGGGAGTTGTGTAGCTTTGGACACACAAAGTGTATGGTTGTAGAACCCCCTTTTGTGATTTAAGGCTAAACTTTGTTTTTATTATGTTCTGTGCATTTATTTTAGATGGAAGAGAAAGGGAGTGTGGAACAGCAGAAACGGGGTAAAGTGGTTGGAAGATGATTCATGAAACACTTAAGAATGGGGAGGATTACAAAAAAAGCAGAAAGTGGATCTAGTTTAATTATTGTTCCTTTTACATTTAGATGTTTATCAAACGGACTGGGCCTGTTCACACACACTCATTCACACACATTCAGGTCCTACAAGCATACCTGTTGGCTGCACAAACTTTGACACGTATTGCACATCGACATGTACAACACAAATTCGGATCAACTCACATGTGGTGAAGTAGATCAAGGGAATCTACCCCCCTGGGATCCGGACACCGCCCAGACCAGAGCTGGAGGGACCACTGCTGGAGCCCCAAGCACCGAAGAGCACAGAGGTTGAGGAGCAAGGAGAGTCCCCCCACTAGATCTGCTGGGTCACTTGGAGGTGGGGTACAATCATCTAGTCTAAACTTTAGCTGGTCCCAGATGGGGTCTGTGGGGTTGAGGTCAGAGGTCATTGTTGGTCAAACCAAATGACCCACTGTAGTATCCTGAAGTTCAGCTGTGACAATTCTGCAGCATGTGGTGGAGCATTATCATCCATGAACATAAAGTTGGAGGTGTTCTGGTGGAACTGGTGGATGATGATGGTTCTATAATGTCTCTGAGGTAAGAACATACGAAAACATACAGTTTTGTGCAGACTGCTGATGCCTGCCCAGACTGTTGTACCTCCTTTACCGAAGCCAACCCTGGGTACCTTGTAGACTTTGGCGTATGGCTCACTTTCCCTTCTCCAGCTACGCCATTGACCATAACTTCTGTACAAAGTGACCCTACACTAATCAGTGAACAGTGCAGTAGACCATTGCTGTATTGTCCAGGTCAGATGGTTTTGTGTCCACTGCTGTGTCTTGGTGTCAGTGGACTCACCTTCAACAGTTGTCTGTCATTCAAGTCAAAGAGGTGGAGTCGGTTCTGAGTGGTTTGTCTGGAAACCCTAGAATCCCTCACATCTGGTAAACGGGCCTCCATCATGAATCCAACCAGGAAAACAGATGCAGAGTTCAGTTCCTCCATATAAGGGTCTCCTCCGTTGACAGGAAATTATTCAAACAGGCCGTTATCAAAGTTTCTTCTAACCCAGACTTTTTCTGAAAAAGAAACATTTTTCTGAACTCTTTGGACATTTAGGTGAGGGTGGAGAGTTAAGAGTGTGACTTTTGTGGTTTCTGATTAAAAGACATTCAAATGAATAAAGAATTTAAAAATGTGTATAGTATATGTGTACGTGCAAATAGGTCCTTTCACGATTAGGAGTAATTATAATTGTATCAAATTCATGTACATGAATACTCACGCACTGGACACTTTATAAGGCACAAATTTCTAATCAGCCAATCACATGGCAGCAACTTAATTCATTTAGGCATGTACACATGGTCAAGACAATCTGCAGCGGTTAAAACCGAGCATCAGAATGAGGACGAAAGGTGATTGAAGTGACTTTGAATGTGGCATGGTTGTTGCTGGCATTCTCAGCTCCTCAAATATCTTCTTATATCCCTTTCCTGTTTTGTACAGTTCAGTTACCTTTTCTCATCAATTTTCTGACAGCTCTTTAGCTTTCCCCATCACTCAGGATACAAAAATATCAGTGCAGCACTGGATGAAGGATGCAAGGGTCTGTTGGGAACCCAGAAACTCCAAGAGCTTTTGTGCAGACACATTGATTACAGACAAACAATCGCAGGTGAGGATGGTTACCTTTAGCTGTCATTCAAACCTTTTTGTGTGCTCGTTTTCAGAAGAAAGTCCTCAGGGTATGTAAACTTTTAAACAGGGTCAAACCCTGTACTGGTGCGTGCGACTAAGGGTGAATTCAGACTAAAAATGTGTTCCAGATTATCAGAGGGAATGAACTTTGGTTCACTTTAAGCTAACCAAATGTGTCCAGTCTGAATACACCCTGAGGCTTAAGATATTCAGATCTGAATCCTTCTGCAGTTGTTTTTTTTTTTTATTGTTCTCTGCTTTCAGATTAGTACTCTGTCTTTCTAGACTCAAATACATTTTTGGTTAGATGCATTTTAAACAGCACCAAAATCCTTCAGGTAAATTAGCATGTGTTTTTAGTAGTTGCTTTTCTAAGCTGTCCAAGCAATTTCAATAAGGAAGATTTACCTAATCTTTAGGTACACTGTGTGCTGCTGATTCTTCAATCATCAACTAGTCCTCACTCTAGGCTGATAGCTAAAGTGCTCACTTTCTTTACACAATCAAATTACTGCCTTTAAAGTCATAGAAGTTTGTATATCTGCATTCCAGACATTTTGCCGGCCCATCTCTGCCCCGTTTTCCTCCTGGCTTTTCAATTCAGCGTAGTCTGGCCTTAACCACCGTCAGTTTCTGGGCTCACTTGGTCTGAGGTCATCCCAAGCGTGCAAGATGTCTCCGGCCCAGAGCCCAACTGACAAAGACAATGGACTCTTATGGAGGCTTAGTTCCTTTTTCACTATTAAATCTTTCAATCATACTTTCAAGATTTCTCCTTATTGAAATACATGCAACCAAGATGGACATTGCTCCATTGCCTGCACATATTTTAAGTGTGCCCACGGGTAAATTTTAAAAGGAATGGTTACCTAGTGTCAGCATCCTGTTGTCCGGTTCCCTCTCCGACCACCAGAGGGAGCCATCACCAGAATACTAACAGCCTCTGTTCTCTGAACACTCCAACTCCCAGGATGCATCGGACCTCAGCCATCTTGTCTGCACCAGCTGCTTCTCATTAGCTCATCACCACCACTGCATATATGCCAGCTCACCTCTCTGTTCTATGCATAGTCCTGAACCTCCTAGTGACTGTTCAGTCTAAGCGGTCCCTGTATCTGCCTATCAGTGTGGTTTTTGAATGTTGCCTGTTTCCTTTGTCTCCCGCCTTGCTCCCTACTTTGACCCTCGCCTGTCTCGACCACGCCTTGCCTTGTCCTCCTGTGCTGTTCATTAAACTCTGTTTGCATATGGATCCACATCCTCAGCCTCATCCTTACACCTTTTATACAGTGACACCGCAAGTATTTTAAGTGCGGCTGTACTAAGCCATGTATTTTCAGCATTAAAAAAAAGTGTGGTTAGACATATTTCAGAAATTAGATGCGAATGGTCACTTTGTTACTTCAACATTTCAATCTGTCAGCATTCACGCATCTTTTAAAAGAAAAGGCAATATAACTGATGATATTACAGAGACTTTCACAATGTTTTTTGAAGTGAAGAATAAAACTAGAAGCTTTCTTAGTTTGCAGTTGAGTCAAGAGGAAGTGATGATGCCTGATGTGATGACAAAGTTTCATCTTGGTTGGACATTAGATCATAAGATAAAAGTATTAGAAGTGCTACAGTGTGAGACTGTTTCCTATGATACCAGGGGAAGGAAAGGGTGAGTTTGTATCAATTGTTTTTTGTTGTTAACTGACTAGTTAACATAAGCTAATGAGGAAGTTTGGGACTGTGGTTTAAACACATTTTCGTTAAGCCACCATCACTTCCTCATTTTTTCACAGTTTTTTAAGTCAAAATTAAAATGTAATTTTTAAAAGAGATTTTACACCAATGTTTTCATGTTTATATTTGATAGTAAAAAGAGAGATACGATGAAGGTGCACCAAAGTCATAATGATAAAAAATGTGCTTAGCTTTCTTGCAGTTTTAATTCTGTAAATCAGAAAAATCGAACTCTGCTACAGCAGATCTGTGTCTTATTTGACAAAAGTTGTATTTTTTTAAAGGGACGTGCAGCTGTAAAACGTATATATATATATATATATATATATATATATATATATATCACTAAATGTATTAATCACTATATTTAAATTGTAGTTGTTTAAAAGCTACATTTTTTAAATAAATGGCTTATTAACACGCACACATGCAGACACGCACTATACTATCCACTCCCTGTCCTGGATGCTAGTTCTGTTTAACAGTGCTTTAGGTTGATTCCATCTGATTTTTACCAGTATGACAAAGTTGGGGCACACATTAAAGAGCCTCTGCAGCAGGGTATTATGAAGAAGAGGAATAGCCCCTACTCATCACTTCTGGTGAATATTTTATAAGGACAAATGCAATGCAATGATTGAAAGGTAGCTTTTTCTCTCCTGGCACAGTGGGTGGCTCTAGATGGTTTTCCTATCAGAGACTTGTTAAAAACTTACCAGAACCCCATCATAGCTTGACCTCAAAGGCGTCAGCAAGATGGTCTTCTGAGATATTAGCCAATGTTCTTTATTTTCTCAGCCAGAAATTGATGGCAACGTGGAAACTTCATTTTTAGTTGCTGGGTCCAGAGTGAGCTGTTACAGAAAAGTTTCACAGTTCCCTAATTGTGACTGTTTTTAAGGATAATGACCCCCTAAACCTTACAAACATTGTTTATCAAGGTTCTGTAGCTTTTAGCTTCTGAGACAGTGACAGTGGATGGTTGAGGTAAACGGGGAGGTGGGGGTGTCTTAGGGTTAGGGCTATATACACCCTGTTGACCCCTGGTCTAGATAACAGAACCGCAATTGTAAAAGTAAAGAAAATCCCAGCTTTCGTTTGCTCGGCAGCTGAACAACAAGCAGGATATGGATTGATAAATCACTCTGATGGTTGCAACATTTATGCTATTAGCCAAAAACTTCAAACACCTTGAAAAAAGAGAGAATGTAAAAAGAGCCGATTTTAGTTTGAAAAAGAGGCAAAATTTGTCCAGAATCACAAGAAGTTTCAACGATCTTTGCTGAAGTTCTTCACTCCCAGAGACCAAACAGCTTTGTATGCTTTCTCCATTCACTGAGTAGAAACAGCTATATATTATAGAAACCATAAAATTAATCAAAACATCAACGACCAAGCAGGAGTCTCCTGAAAGAGTGAAGAACCAGATGAGGAACTGAACGTTCTTCAGATTCCTGCTCTGACAGCTTCTGTTTGGTCTAATTTGGCCATGACCTCTTGAATTCAGTTGTTGAAAGTGAACAATTGATTACAATCATGAGCATTTGTTCAGAAAAGTGTCTTGTTGCAGGTTGGCGTGCCCTCTAACCTCTACTCACTGTACCACGCTGCCCAACAGCAGCGTTGGTTGTGCTTTGAGCATTACCCCATGCAAGACTGGGAGCGCCCAATCAACTACTACCGTTTCAGCGTGGGCTTCATGTTCCCACTGGCCATTCTGCTGGTGAGAAGAAGCTGTTGTCCTATTCTGTGATTCCCATAATCGATCTGTGTTAAATATTCTCCTGTGGGAAAAACAGAGATCACATTTCTAAGTTTTTTTCTTAAAGTGTATCCTTTCCTTTAACTGGAAAATGCCATCCTAGTTTCTCCTTTGGGTTCAGTTCTGATTGGACCTCGGGGTATTTTATTTATTTTTTTATTTGACTTAACTCGTTTAACCCGTTTATTTTGTTAATTCTGTTTGCTTTTACTTTTTAGTTCTTGGTTCTGCCTCAAAATAATGCCTGAAGATAAGATAGCACAGCTATTATTTCAGCAAAAAAAATAAATAAATAAAAATTGAATGCTACACACCTCAATATTGTTCATAGTTCTCATATACAGTCAGTAGGAGGAAGCTGAAGTGCCTTGAGAAAACGCACGTGCATGAGAAGAACATGCAAACTCCACACAGAAAGGTCCCAGCTGGGATTTGAACCTTCTCACTGTGAGGCGAGAGCGCTAACCACTGCACCATTAGTTAAACGATAATTCCTCACATTCAGTCAATAAGAAACTTCCTGCTTTATTAAAAGTAACTAGAAGTAATAATTTACCAGGTTATAAAAGAGTAACTTAAGTCTCAACTGTGGAAAAAGCGATGCAGTGAATGGTTGAGGTTAACCTGGAGGACGTGATGCTTCACCCCGTCCTGCTGCATTTGTTCTGGTTGTCCTCTGAGATTCTTAACTTTGTCTTATCAACCACAACTAGCAGAAGGACTCAGTCCAGTGTGGACAAAAAGAAAAAAAAAACACGATGGAGGAAAAAATAATGCTTTTTGGTCTTTGCAGATTTATTAGGAACAACAATCCAAAATGTTTCTTTAGTACTGCTGACACATGTGGCAACAATACAACAAACACATATTAAATTAAGTGTCACAAATAGAACCTGTGCATCCAACACAGGTTAAAGAAATCCAACAAAATGATTACACTGTAAATTACAAGGTGAATGTAGATCTTTCCCATTCTTTGGACAGCCCCCCATTCCTCCCGCCCCCACGGCCTTCCTTAACCATGTGTTGAAGATTCAGATAAATACAGGAAAACAAAGGGCTTTGTGGGACTGATTTAAAATGGAAAACATAACACAAAGATGCTTTGTTTTTTTTTTCAAACGTTTTTATTTCTGTGGTCTAAATCCTCTCTGAGGTCAAGGAAGGTTTGTTGATATCAACAATCAGAAGGAACCGGCAGAAGAAGAACCAGAAGTGCAGTCTTTACTCCACTCTCTGTCATGTTGGCCTTCGTTTTTTTCTTGTCACCCTTTTGTTTTTTTTGTTCCCCCTTTTTCTTTTCCTGCTCTTGCTGGAGCCTGATTTGGTTTAATTTTTTGCTTTTCATGTTGATCAGGGGATACCCCGCCTTCAACGCTTTATTGGCTGTGATAGGCTCCAGCAACCCCGTGACACTGAAAAGGATTCAGTGGGTTCAGAAGATGGATGGATGGATCCTATGTGTCTCCCTCAATGTCCAAAGTACCCTAAATATGTGGGGTTTTGCTGCAGAAAAACCTGAAGTGAAGCTGTTTTACATTCAGATCAGCACTTTAAGGCTTTTCATACTGAGCAATGACTTCTTCTGTGTGGTAAATGTCATGGAAGCTTCTTAAAGAAACAGGACCTAAAATGTGTTTTTCCAGACATTAAAAGAAAATTCAAAACCTTCTGGTTTATTCTGAAAGAGATCTCTAGACCTTTGCTGGGAAAGTTTCTACAAAAGAGGAGCTTGTTTTAAGCTTTTTTTTTTAAGGAAAGGTCTGACGTGGAGATGTCCATGTCTTCACAGTGAGGAAATGCTTTCAGGCAGTGACTAAATGATATGATTTATTTCAGATTTCAGTCAGTCAATGCACAAACAATCACACAAGTGTTCAATATACAGGTTTAGATATAAAACAGGCTTCTTTTAGGTGTGTTCATTAGTAAGGAAAGCAGCTGCTTATGTGAAGATTCAAAGCAGCGAGATGAAAGATAACCAGGGTAACATTGCATCATTTCCTGCCTCCTGCAACGTTTAAGCCCCTGAGCCAGTGTTGCTGCTTAGTCAATGGATCTCTGTGGAGCCCAGCGTGGCCTCCAGCAGCCTGGTGATTAGACTGGAGTGTGTGGGGTGGAAGGTGAGGCCATCCACCTCCATTCCCAGGTTCCCTGTTTTCCCACTTCGTATTCCCAAATGCACCAGAGTAGACAGGAAGGTCTCCTCCTGATTCACACAAAGAAAAAAAACCTCAGAAAATCTGCTGTTTGCTCTACTGGCTTCATGTCTGTTGAGCCTAGTTTGAGTCAAAAGATTTGGATCTGATTTAGTCTGTGGTCTCTAATGGAACGGCTGAAATAAACCTGCAGCTCTGCGGTGAGGATTGGGGGGCAACGATCCAGTTGGATCTCTCCAGGGTCAGGGAAATCTGCAAACAGCATTCTGGGCAGAGTCTGGAAGACTACCAAAACCAGGCCCCCACTTTTCTCCCACAAAAATTCTTTTAGCTGCTCATTCATACATGAATGCTGGGGTTTCTAAGAGCATAACTCACTGTTTAATTTTCACCTCCATTAATTCATTCAACTTTAAAAAAGCTTAAAATTTGAGATTCTTTCAAGGGCAAAAGGACGAAGTTGTTAAACTGAACCTGTTTGTTTAGACAAACCTCATACACAGGCGGCTGGATAGCTCTGTTGGTTAAGTGCAGGGCTGATACATGAGACATCAGGGAAATCATCAATTCCCAGGGTGTGCATTGAGCTTCATCAAATGTGGGTCCTTAGGCAAGACCCTGTGCTCGGCTGCTCAAACTATCCATCCACGGGGGAACCTAAGTCTGGGTCTCCCTGTGCCGGTTCCCAGGCCGGAGAAAATGCAGGGGTGTGTCAGTAAGGGCATGTGGCAAAAAAACTCTGCCTAACCACCTGTGCAAATCAGTGAAAGCTGATTCGCTGTGGCAACCCCTGATGGGATACGGTGGAAGGTGAACAACAACTTCTGATTTCAACACAGAAAAAACGTTTTCCTTTAGTTGGCAAACAAAGGTCTTCACTGCAGAAGGTTTTAACCAAAATTAGAAAATACATTTGAACGTGTGACAGGAAAGTAGCTACAGAATCCACAGATCCACAGCCTCAGTAGGTGTGTGTGTGTGGTGTGTGTGAGTTAGAGTCTCACTTCACCTTCTCCACAGATGGTAGGCAGGAGCTCCAGTTTTGCAGCTGCTCACTGGTGGCTGCAGCTTCCTGTCCCAGACCTTTCTTCAGGTAGCGGCGGTGAGATGGACAGGTGTGCAGCAAGTACAGCCCGCAGGCCACAGCATAACCCCCCCAGTTTGAAACACCTGCAGGTGATAGATATGAAGAGCATCAGCTCAGTTTGATGTTGCTGAAAGCTCTCTGTTTACATACTCTCCCGCCAGCTAACAGTCCCTCACAACCCCAACCTAACATTACCAGGGTAAGAAAAATGGTGAGCAATATTGGAGCTATCCAGCTGTATAGTTTTGATCCAGATACCAGTTCAGAAGAGGAAAACAAAGATGCTCATGGATCTATTCGTCTGCAAGTGGATGCATCAGAATGGAGTGGAGCAGGAGGGCTTGTGGCCTGCCTAGAATATTCTCTACATCAATGCTACAATCATTTTCAAACTGCATTTTCTGTCTGGTACTGACTCACATCTGAATAACAAAATATTCAACATTGCCACTTAATATCCTTTTTTTATGTTCCATCATCCAGAAAAAGGTCATAAGAACATTTTCATCAAAGTGGGTTCTCCAAATATCTCTGGATCAAAGCTTCTCTCACCTGGATTTATGTTGTCTGCCTGACTGAAGGTCTGAGTTCTGAGCTGCATCATAACCTCACCTGCAGTGATGGCAAAATCAGCAGGAATATCACAGGCCACCAGCTCCCCCAAGGGCATCAGGCTCTTCACCCTCTGCTTCACTTTGCCCATGCCCAGCTCGTTCCCCCCATCCCCTATTCCTGTAGGGACAGATGGAAACAAATTCTTTCCATGTATTCAATGTTTGACATTTATTCAATATTTATTTACTCTCCTCAGAACATGTTTAGGGTTCTGCTATGTGGTTTTAACATCAGAGTAGCCGTATGTATTATCGTTTTTTCCTGCAGCAGTCAGGGTGCAGCCTCTGTTTAATCCCCAAATGATCAAACCTCTGAAATAAGCAGCAGACCCTCTGCAGCGTTCCTCACCCGTGGTTGAAACTCCTGAGATCGTCTTGGCAGCAATGAACAGATCATCGATGGGATCCACCAGATGTTTGATGTTGATTCCTCTCATGTTGTAATAGTTTCCATCCTCAGCTCGTCCACTGCGCTCTATCGCCACCAGGTGGTCAAACCTAAAGTTAGAGGACTGTTACGGCTTTGGTCGTATTTTGTTCAATTTCTTTTGGTATTGTGTTTTTATTTTTGTGTCAGAGAGGGACCTCTGTGCTTTTGTGGATCTTTGTATGTTTCTGTGTGTCGTCTCTTAATTTATTTCAGGTGTGGTGTAGAAGGGTTTGGCCTCCAAGCTGATGGAGGCAGCCTTTATAAGCACTGTGTGGACGGTGAGAAGGGAGCTTTGCTGCGATTGTCTCCACTTTATGTAGTCTGTGGTGCACTTTGTGGTTCATTATGGTTTATAGTGAAGCTGTAGAGGTGAAAATGCCCATTTTCTCCTGTTTATGTTGTCATTGCTTTCCCTTTTCTTTCATTTCCAGGTGAGATTTCTATTTTCTGACAGGAGGATTTTTGTTTGTTATTTTGCCCTTGGTTCACTCTGAAGCCTTTTAGCTTCATCTTTTAGTTATTGTTGGTTGTCTACTGTTTTATTGTAAATAAATGTGTTACTTAATGTGTTACCAATTTCTATTGGTGGTTTTTGTTATACATTTTTATTAGTTTACCTTTTATGTTATGCTCCACCCCCCCTCGACAAAAAGGGGTGAAACAAATCTCAGCTTTGATTCTCTTGGTCTCATTTTGATGAAAACTGAAAAACAGTTTTCTTCATCGATATGACAAACACACTTAACAGTCAAGTATTTCCATTTCCAGGTAGCTCTGCTGTCAGAGCTGACAAAATGAGCTCATCTGAAGTCAGATCTAACCTTTGCATCCACATTTCTGTTTGGCAGGAAACTCCAAAAATCTGAAGCTCTTGTCAAACTTTTGTCAACATTTCCTTATACCTTTGACTAAAAAGCAAAAATATGTGAAAAGAAAATGATATGCAACTTTAATTAAAAGTCAGAAAGCTCCTGATGAAGAACTTATCAGGAAGAACTTCATCAGGATAGCTGGATCAGCTGACCTGGGCTTGCTGGTGTCGCCGTGGTGACACAGGAAGCTCTGTGCAGCCTTGAGGCCACTACCATCAAAAGTGACCACTGGGATGGCAGTTTTCAGCACACCTGAGTCAGAATCAGGAAACATCTGCAGGTGATCTGCTTGTTAAAGACTCCAAGCAACTGAAGCAAAGGTGAAGAGAATTCAAACCTACCTGTCCTTACGGCTTCGTCCACCATGGCGCCGGTCATCTCAACAGCTCTCCTGTCTGTCAACAGCGTTACGTCTTTTCCCAGAGACAGCAACATGGTTGCTATGGCGATAGCTCCAGGAGGGCCGTCTGTCTCATCAGGGGGGCTGAGCAGGTGACACACACAGAGGCATTAACTCCTTCCTTTACAAAGCAAGTGTTCCTGTGTCTGCTGGCTTTTACTTGTGAATAAGTTCAAATGTTTCTTTTCAACGATGTTTTCAGTTAGTTTCAAGTTTGTTGCTTGCAGACATAAACTGCTTTGAAATCTTACTCCAAATCAAATCATTTTCACTGCTTAATCTGAATTCTAGGACAATAAAGACGTTTCTTTCAAGAAAAAAGGTTTTCTGTCTTGCAATCCAAATTTTAACATTAAGAATGATTTTCACTGGCAAAATAACTTTTGTTAAAGAAAACATTTCTTAGTGACAAGAACAATTTTCTTAAAATACCAATTCTTTGTAAGGCAATTTTCCTTACTCTATTGGCAGATCTTTTCTCTAATTTGTAGAAAAAACGTCAAATTCATAGTTTTTGATTTATTTAAGGTGGCCTGTTTTTACAATGCATCATCAAAGTCTCTGAAGTGTGCAGAAAATGTTGAAAAGTCATGAAAGTCTTCTGATGAAGCTCTGCAGAAGCAGGGTGACTGACAGCTGTTCTCTAATGGATTTGTTTTGCATTATTTGAAATATTTTGCATTAATCAGCATTGAGTTGATTCTCAGTTGTATTGGAGAGATTTTTTTCCCCAAAGCACGAATATGGGAAAAAAAATGTCTAAAAACAACAAGTTGAATAGAGAAAGGTAAAAACATGAAAAGCTGCTTTTTCTTCCCAAGAAATTTTCGATTGAAAAGGAAAAAAAGTAAGAATCATCAATAAAATCCCTGCAGAATCCCAAACTGTCCATTCATTAACCATTAGATTATGATTTTTTTCTATTTAACCATTAAAGCATCTAAATATTAAACAAATTCCTTAGATCTAGACCTTTCTGAAGTATAGGAAGTGCTCAGTGTGGTTATGCAGATGCACTGACAAACGTATCCGAGGATGTCTGATTGGCCGTTTTGCCTGCCATTCAAATGACTTTACGGTAAAGATTATTGTTTGACAGCAGTTTAAAAAATGATACTCTTCTTTGATGGACCACGATCGACCCAGACTTCCTTTGCAGTCCACTGGTGTATCCCGATGGACATATTGAGCACCCCTACCATTGATTCTTCTTCCTGTTTCTTAAGATGTTTTTGAAGTCTGGAGTACAATGGCATTCAGAAACATGAAATAATTCAAGCTAATCCGTTCATTAACGAAATGAAGATTTTCTAATTAAGTTCTAGGTTTAAACATTAGTGTCAGTATTGTTCAGATTGCTTCTACACACTTTAGCAATCAAATGCATTTTCTGCAACAAACTCAGTCCATGCTTGTTTTTGTCACATCTTCTCAAGCACATTTCAGAAATTTGAATTTAATTTTGTTAATTTAAGCTTCAAACAGAAGAATCTGAAAATTCCTCACAAGCCCCCCGCCTTCTTTATTTGTGCGCACCTGTGCATGTAATGTGTAGGAAATCCTGTTGTTATGGCGATGGAGGAGGAGTGAGACAGTGCCAGGCAGGAGCGCAGGAGTTCATCCTGGACAAACAAAGCTTGGATGCCCCGCTGACCTGATGATGGAGAAAATGTCAGAGATCAGACACTCACTCCTGGGTTTCTCCCGAGACGATGGCAGGAATTCAAGCCCCACTTACTTCAAACAACACAAGAGGAGAGCTGATGAAAATGAGAAAATGTTTAAGGTCGTATTTATGGTATATTTAAAGATAAATTCAGTGTAGGTTCAGAGTCAGTAAAACTAGCTTCTTTAGGTTCAGAGTTTGTTGTCATAACGAGGAAACACGATTGTTTTTTTCTTCTCTCTTTTCAGGAGAGGATGAGGAGATTCAGTTATACCTGGGTCTTCTCCAATGATCATCTCCAGCTGCCGGATTTTTTCCACCGCCGCCTTTGAGGCCAGGCTGTACAGCAAAGGATTCTGGGATATGGGGAAACAGAGGGGCACCAGCTCGGGACTGGGTTTGAGGTGAGGAGTGCTGATGATGTCCAAAGCAGCGCTGGTGGGGTCCGGAGAATCTGGGATGTCAGTCAGGAACATGCAGCCTGGGGAGTGGCTGAAGGCCAAAGGCGGCTCTGAGGATCCAGAAGATCCACATCAGTCCATTTTTGAAAGGGACAGCAGGCCGGACTTTGAACATTCACACAAACTCTTGGAAATCAGCTCAGGATCCAGATACAAATAAAAGACACAATCAAACTAAAGCCATTTTAGTGAACATTGGGTTCATTAAAGGGTTTAAAGATGTGAACACAGGTTGTTTTTTATCATTTTATGACATCGACAAGAAAAAGGAAAAACCTTATTAATCCAATCAAAGTCTTCTATCATTCACGCGAACATTTGTACATTTTTCATTGGCTCATTATAAACATCTGCAGGTTAAGGTCGTCTTCGTTGATTCTCCTCCTATTGAAACATCTCTGAGCCTGTAGTAACATTTTCAAAACATATTTCTTGGTGTGGCTCACTGCTGCACAGCACCGCCTCAATGGAAGTGACACCGCAGGCCCAGAACACAGGAACGTCACCGGGCTGCAGATCCACCTGATCCCCATAGTTTGGTTTGGACAGGTCAGGAATGCCTAAGAGAGCTGCACAACATACCAACATACACATCCGTGCACACACATTCATGCACATACATGTGCAAACACACAGAAATTACTTACTTCAGTTCAGGTCGATTTGGAAGTGTGTGGCGAGTGTGCACGTGCACACCTGCATCTCCTATGTGAACAGGAGCTCCATGGGCGAGTGGGTTCAGGTGAGTGACCTCCACTGCCATGTCAATCAAAGCAGCTGGGACTGGACGCATGGTCACCACTAGATGGCAGTGGAAGGCTCCTGCAGGGATGCAGCTAATGGAAGTCTTGATTCCCCCCCCAAAAAAACAGAAACCCCATCATCAAAATGAACATGAATTATGATAAAAACATGACGGAGGACATACAGATTTTTGACCGTTTCTCCAGAAAGAGAATTATTTCACTGATCAGTTCATTGTATGACTTACAATATTCATCAATGACCTACCAGTATGACTACCAATGTCTGGACTCAGTAAAGGTTCAGTAAAGCAGCTGCTGTTCAGGTTCTGACTAAAACCGGGAAGCAGGATCACATCAGTCTTGTTCTCAGGTCTTTGCTTCCTTTCTCTCAGAGAATAGAGTTTTAAAAAGATCTGTGTTCAAGTTTCTCTATGGTTAGCACCAGAGTACATCTCTGACATGTTGGTTCCACATAAACCAGCTGGAGCTCAGGGACAGACCCGCTTGCAGGTTCCCAGATGTAAGATTAAACACAGTGAAGTTTCAGTTTAGACCAGTCTTCCTGATGTTGACCAAACTTCAACTCTGACCATCTTAATGTCCAGAATAGACACCGTTCTATTTAGATCGGTATGACACCTGAAAGTCTTAACTATGTTTTATATTTGATTAGTTTTTTTTATGTAAAGCAGTGAATTACTTTGTGTATGAACTTGTGGACAAAGGAGAGTAATATGTGTGCATGCAGCACTTCATATTAAGTAAAATTGCTTTAAAAATACTTATTTTCTGCTTTTTTCCCACTGTTTAACAACAGTTTTTCTGTTGTGATTTTCTAATAAACCCACCCTGTACATGCTAACGTTCCTGCCTTGCTCCACATTCCTCACAGGAACGCCAGCTTTCCTCAGTTTGCCTTCGAAGCCAAAGCTGCAGCCCAGATAGAAGCTCACCATCTCTGACATCAGATCCGGGGTAGAGCTGAAAACAAACAACAGAGTCAGGAAACGGAGTGATAACTTTCAGACCATAATTTTTCATTTTTCATCTTGTTTCTGAATTCTGAATTTATGGTCAAAAAGAACAAAGATGAAAGGCTGAAGGAATTTTCTCCATCTATCTTCCCTCTCAGGTCACAGGGATGCTGGAGCCTATCCAGCTAATGCTGGGTGAAGCCGGGTACAATAGCAACAGGTCCCCAGTCTGTTGCTGAAGCTGGAGCATTCAGAGAAAACCCACACATGAACGAGGAGAACATGCTAACTCCACACAGAAGAGATCCAGACAGATTTAAACAAGAGCCTTCTCACTGTAGAGATGCATTCACACCAAACGCGATTTGCGCGGCCAATTCTCTTTTGCCACATGGTGAATTCCCTGCTCGCCACGCAGCCAAAACTATAAGTTCGCCAACCCGGCTGCGTGTGAGAGGAGCTACTAGCTAATGTTTTTCAGCCTGATCTCTAAATGAAGTGGTGTCTGTGTTCATTTCATTTACAGTGCATGGAAGACACAAATGATGTTTAGAGATCCTTTTTGCTTTTTTTCGAAGAGTTCAACAAAAACATCGGTGATCACGTCTCCATGTAGATCATGGGCCATCAAGAAGAAATGAACAAATATTTAAAACTTCTACCAACAGAAAAAAGTAAAATTCAGCCACCAAATAACAAACATTCTTCTTTTGTAATCGCTCTCGTGTCGACAGCGGTTTGTCAGGTGCTTGTAATCCAACGATTCCGGAAGTTACCGGGTTAAAACCCCGTTAGTGTTGTGTTTTATTTTTATAAATACGTAGTAGTGTTAACTATATATTATTATATATATTATAAGATTTATTATTATTATTATTCATAGTTTTTAAACAGGAATCATGTGTTTCTTTAATAACAGCATGTTAGTTGTATATTTGAGCACTTCAAAATGAAAACTTCACAACACAGATGTGTTTTAAGTAGCTCGCATGTCAAAAAAGTGTGAGCACCTCTGGTTTAGAGGTTCTCATGGTAAAATGAGCTTCAGTCCTGCTGTGTTTGGATGACGGCTGCTTCTGCCGTGTTTCGGTCTCTCTCTGACCGTGTTGGAAGCTTGCTGTCCTGCATTAACCCGAGAGGGCAAAAATAAATACAAGAATAAAATTAGGGGACATTTTTTTATTATTGTCTTGATAAAAATGAGAAAAAACCATAATAAGTTCAGGAGGCCCGGCTCATCTCCTGGTAGCCGACATAGCGAGCGTGACCGTTCCAGCTCCATGGGGTTCTGCAACAGACTGTCTAGGGCAGGCAGGGGTTCCCAACCACTGGGGATCACTCGGCACCAGGCCGTGGAAGAAATAATTAATTTCATATGTTTTTTTTTGTCTTTTTTCTAACACATTTCACACATCTATGTGCGCGGCAGCTAGTGGGACTTTAAGTTTAACTTTAATTTTAAATAAGTGCAACCAACAATAACATTTAGCCTTGGACTCTCTTAAGATACCTGCAGGTAAGGCAGCAATGTGCGTCTTGGCTGCACGTATTACATGTGGCCAACGTGAATTTCCACTTTTTTGTGTTGGTCGCATGTAAATATGTGCTAATAGGATCAGCCTAAAAAATCTGTAGACTACCAGGAGTCCTACTTATGGATTTTGAATTGGAATCTCATATTATATTCTTTTAATGCTCTTTATTATACACTTATTAAATGTGTGACAATTTTTGTGCCAATGCACTCATGCTTAGAGAACAATGTGTCAGCTGTTAACAAACAGCTGCAGAGATAAGATATTACAATCTGTAGAAACTCCTCCTTAATTCTGTCCTCACTGTGAAACTGTGAAACCTGAAAACCGTTAGACTGCTGCCTTGTGAAGTTGTTTGAAGCCTCACTGTAAATGTGGCTTTTTCCTGCTCAGCTGCAGAGCTCCCTGGGATCTCGAACACGTTAGATTGTGGCGAGCATCGTTTTGCCTTTTGTTTCATAAATCTTTAGAACGAGTTTTGTATGTTTTCATCCTGATCTCAGAATTTTCCATTACAATTCACCATAACAGGCCAAGCCTGTTTGTATAAAATTCACTACATTAATTGGCAGAGGATGTTACCAGAGTGTGCTGGTCCACTGCCCCCCACCCCCCAGTGTAATCCTCAGTGATTGACCGGTCCGCGGCCACAAATAGGTTGGGGAACACTTCTCCAGGGTGTACCCGCCTTCACCCAACAGTAGCCGGGACAGGCTCCGGAAACCCGCTGCACCGAAAGGGATCAGGTTCAGAAAATGAATGGAAGTTCAGGAGATCTGATCTATGATATTGCTGCCACAGAAAACGTCACGTGCCCAAAGTTGAGTCCCTGACGGGCTGACACGATGTGGTGACCTCTCCCGAATTTAGATTTTTGTTCACTCTGGTCCACCCCGCCTGCCGCGCCACTCAAATCAAGCTGTTGCCAGACATTCGCGCCACAGCACCTCAGATTGCGTCTATACCATTGGCTTAACATTGAAACCGGTCGCCTCCACTGCACGAATCGCGTTCGGTGTGAATGCACCTTTAAGTCAGAGTGCTGATCACAACACTACCAGCAACTCAAAGACATTCCCTGTGCTTTGAATACTACAGGCGATTCAGAAAAATGTGTATGAAAATAAAGTTAATAAAGTTTCAACAGTGAATCATCCACAGCAGTTTCTGCACATTATCTTTAGAGTATTCAAGTCATTGTCAAATCTGCTGACTTGGTTTCCATGTTTTGAAGTCTCATTTTCTGTCTTTCATGCTTCAGCTCAGTTCAGTTCTATTTATAAAGCCTCGTTTTTCAAATGAAGTTGACCCACGACGTGGCACATGAAGCCAGATACATCAAATTCTAAATTATTTATGATTTTTTATCAATCAGGTCATTCCAAATATTTAATTAAAATTAGTTTATGTGAGCAGCTTCAGTCCACAACTGAGGTTGTGTCAAAGCGAAAGCAAATTGATATGATTTTCAAATCAGACTATTCCAAAAAAGACAGAACTTTGTTTTATATTGTATATTTCACTAACAGTCTAGAGCAGGGCTGTCGAACTCCAGGCCTTGAGGGCCGGCCTCCTGCTGGTCTTCCAGAAACCCTGCCAAATCTCCAGCTGATTACCTGGAGCTTAAATGGCAGGTTAGTTGGAAAACATGTAGGACACCGGCCCTCGAGGCCTGGAGTTCGACACCTGTGGTCTCAAGAAGCGCCAACAGTTCAAACTTTTCAGTGGAATCCCAGTAAAGAGTAAGAAAAGGGCGATTGAAGACAGTTAGGGCCAGAATGGACACAAAAGAATAACTCAAAGGCATTAGAATATTTGCTAAAGCAGGGGTCCCTGATGCCTGGACCCAGTAACTTGGTACCAGGCCACAGACAAAACATACGATTATTATTATTATTATATATCCACTATTTCCACTGGATTAATTTTTGGATTCTGACGGATGTTTTATTTTGGAAAACTACTGGTTTCTGTCCACTACCTCCATCTATGTTCAGTATTTCAACGTCCAGTGAATGGCAGTTTTAAAAACTGAGATATTGTGATAGACAATGGACACTTTTTAAGTCTTTTTTTCTGAAAATAATTGAAAGAGTTTTAAATAATGTTTTAAATGCAGTTTCTTTTTTATTAATCCTGCAAATAACATATTTTTAGGGTTGTTTTACCTGTGCTGACTGTAACTCTGCAGACTGGAGACGGTTTTTACCAGACGACCCTCCTTATACACACAATACTGAGAGACATCAGTCCTGTAGAGAGATACATATATAGACAAGCAAAAAGTTATATCTATTGATATTTTTTTAAAAATCCATTCATCATCTACATCTTATATGGCCTCCAGAGAAATGAGCTTTGTCGATAGAAAGTTTTCCTGTTTGATGTGATGAAGGCAGATGAGCTTAGAGTCAAAACTAATTTTCAGGTTTTTAACCTGGATGTTAGAAAAACACAGACTGTATGTCAGACAAGTATTCTGTTCTTCAGGATGATTATTTATATATTTTTTTCTTAAAAACATTTTCTGCTCTTCATAATGTCAAACCTAAAATACAGCTAAGCAGGGCATCCTCAGCCTGACGTTTCAGAAGACATGGAGGTGTAAAGCAGAGCGTCATTAGCAAAGCGGTGAAAGCTTTAGAATGGGAGCATGGTTAAGCTGAATAGAACAGGGTCTAAAGTAGTGGTGTCGAACATACGGTCCAGATGGTTTAATCCAGCACAGACATGAAGAGAAAAAAAATATAAGGATGTTGAAAAAAAAAAGCATTTTTCTAGCCCACTCCTGCGGCAGGTTATGGTTCTTTACAGAAATGACCGAAATGCACAATTCCGCCACTAGGGGGAGTAAAGAGAAAGCAAGACTGTCATGACAAGAGATGCAGAAATAAACAGCAAATCTTTGCCTCGTCTGCAGATGCAGTTTGGTTCCCAGAGCCTCACTCACCACTATTAAGTTGCAATAAAAATGATCAGATGCAACCCCACAAATATCAAAATGTTGTCAATAAGAAAAAAGGCTGATGTGGAGTGATGAGCTTTCCAGGAAAAATGGACAGTTTTATTTATTCATGGAGCTGATTTAAAACACGTGCGCTTTAAATCAGGTTGGTTCACATGATGGACACAACAACAGCTGCTGACATGGTCAGCTCTCTAGTTACTGCTCTGGATGTGGGGTGAACTGGTCATGTGATGTCGTTATGTTACTGCTCTGGCCCCCTTGAGATCAGATGGGTTGAATGTGGCCCCTGAATCAAAAGAGTTTGAACCCCGTGGTCCAAAGGGATCCTGAGGGACTCTACAACACTTTAATTGTTGATACTCTCAAACCAAAACCTCTCTACACTTGGACAGGTAAAGATTTCTTCAGTTTGGAAGTCTCTCTGACTGTTGTTAATGCCTATGAATGCTTTACCTGACATCTGCTCCTCCAGCCAGAGGTGGACAGGAAGTTTCTCCTGGTTTGCTGCGGTAAAGAAGTGGTAATGGGGCGGGGTTTCTATGGCAGAAGTCCTCAAAGTCATTGGCCAGGTGGCTGGGCAGGATGAGCAGGTTGGCCTGATGGAAGCCTGAGTGGAAGACAACGGCATGGGGTGGTGAATTCCACAACCTAATGATGTGAGTCACCTTCAGTTTGACATGATGAGCGTAAATGTTTCTGAAATATCTCAAGTGTGCTTGTTAACTCAAATAATTTGTTGTTGTTAAAAGATTTCTGGACCAAATAACCCCTCCATGTCAGTTGGAGATGGAGACTGAATCCTATAAAGTGTTTCCTTTTTTTCGGGAAATGAACCATGGGAATCAGAGGTTGATTTTGAGTGTTTTAGTTTAAAAACCAAAGAAGGCCTCTGTGGTTAATTACATTCTTTAATGAAAACCCACATTTAAAAATACCTCTTAGCATCAAATGTTACATCTACCTCTAAAGTCCCACTCCAATCATCTTTTTATGTATTTTGAAAGTGTTCTCAGATGTTTTCTAGAACATAGTTTCTGCAGAGCGGCAGAAGTCCATCAAAAATTCACCTCTAAATTATGGGTGAGGCTGTTTGGGTTGAGCAACCCCGCACCCTTTCCCTCTCCCTTTGCTAAAAGCTTTCTGTTTACACGCTCTCCTGCGAGCTTGCAGACCTTCACCTAACCTAATATTATTTGTGCAACAAAAACAGCTAGCAATATTGGAGATATATCTAGCCGTACAGTTTTGAGCTATTCCAGCTCGGACAAGAAAAATGAAGCGCACATGAATGTATTTGTCTGCATCAGAATGGGAGGAGCAGGGAGCTTCTGGCATGCCCAGTGTATTTTCTACGGAACAAATTCAATCTTTTTCAAACTACATTTTTTTTCTCTGCTCCTGATTCACAACTATTTAAATAAAGAAATACTCAGAAATGCAGTTTTGAAAGGAATTTTCTTTATGTTTGTCCTCCATCATGAGGAAAATGCTCCAAGAACATGTTAAAAACACCAAGGACACAATATCCATCAAAGTAGGTCTTTAAGCAGCTATTTTAAGCAATTTGGAGACTGACATTCAAAGCTACAGGTCAGAATCTGGCTCTTACCATAAGCCAGTCCAGATGTGGTTCCTATTCTGGAATCTCTCTGCCGGATCAGAAGCCTCAGCTCAGCAGGGGTCAGATGGTTTAACGGAGCTGTCTGCTGCATCTCTAGTGTAAACCAGCTTCCCTCTGCTAAGACCAATATTCCGGGTTTTGCTAGCTTCACTCAGAGCCAGATCTTTGAGCACAGGAACAAGTGAATGAATGTTTCTTTGAACTCACACCAAGACTCTTATCTGTTTTCATGAAGTTAATGTTTAAAAGCCAAGAAGCTTCAGAAGGTTAATGTTTAAAAAGCAAACGTGCAGAAAACTGAAATCCAAACACAAATAAACTTTTTTGAAATCTAAAAATTTGCTCTTCTTTTAGGTTTTCCCACTGAAAGTCAAAGGTTTTGATGACTTGAACTATGTTCAATGTTAAAACAGGTGCCTTAGAAAAAAGTCTGTCTCACTTTTATGACACGATAAAATGAACTTCTCAAGAAAACAATGCGCTCTGGCTTAAATATTAGAGGAAAGATTTGGGCAAGCAGTTTGTCAAACAGTCAGAGACTTTTTAAATACTTATAGCAGTGGGATAGGACTAATCCTTTTCATGTAAATGTAGGCAAGAAGATGTGTCAGCTCCCCCCAAATCACCAAGACTGCTGCCAAAGCTAGTGCTTTTGTAATAAAGACAAACACATCAAATTGAAAACTACGTCAAAAGTACACCTATGCTGCAAAGATAGTAATGAGGACACCTACACCAGGATTTGAACAGCACTTACATCACGAGGAGACACCTGCAAAATAAGGATCCATGTCATGAGAGCATCTAAGTCATTTCTATCCAGTCTGTTTCAAATGCTGGAATCATAAACCTTCCAGGAATAGGACTAAACCACCCAATCCTATGGAAAGAATAGCTCTGTACGTGTGTGGGTATGTATATTATGGAGGAGGAGCTGAATGAAAAGGCTTCATTGAGCATCAGGTGGGCACCTTCCTTCAACATTGTTTTGATGATTGACAAATTACACCTCCTGAGGCTTGTCAGCTACACCTGGAGTTTCAGGTACGCCCCCCTCCAGACACCGTCTGCCTCACCTCTTTATCGATGGTCAATGATCAGCTCTTTTTGTAACCCTGGAGAGGGATTTCATAACCTACTGCTGACCTTAGCATATTTATCCACAGATCTTCCTTTATGCTGATGGCTGACCTGCACATAAACCCTCAACAGCAGGGGTCCCCAAACTACGGCCTGCAGGCCGGATCAGGCCCGCCTCCACATTTGGCTTGGCCCTCTGACCAATATCAGAGGCAAGACTTCCAATCTGGTCACATGATCAAGACTGACACAGATCGTGCCTTTTCATTCCACCCTTCTACAGTCTTTGCCCCCATATACACATCCCCCAAATCCCTGTTAAATACAACAGAATACAGGTCTCTCTTTCCACACAGAAGTTTTCCTTTCTCGTCAGAGCAATTATGCTGCTGCTTTTCTTTTTTTTTAACAGCACACCATGTTCTGTGTCCTGATGGAGACCTTGTCAATCAATCTTCTTCGTGCTGCGTTTCCTGTGCAAAAATGCACAGCTCTCAAGATCTCTATAAATCTTTGATTGAGCCAAACCACAGTCAGAAAAGCTAGTCTAAAAGATCGTAATTCAGTAAGTGAGAATATGAGGACGCTGTGATACTTCTTGGTGTACAGACTTGCTTCAATTGATGAGATGAGGTGCTGGTGAGCATGACTGGACTTCAGAAGACGAGAACTGCTAAATTGAAACCCCAAAGCTGGCAAAGTTAGCAAAAAACCAACGTATTTGGAAAGTTCCTTTTAACAGCCAAAAACCAGAAGTCTTTACTCTAAATATCCATTTACTGCAACAGTTCCCACAGATCATAATAGTAATCCTGAATATTTATCAACTGGCCGACTGACGTTACGGCCGGAGATGCTGTTAATAAAGTTGATCAAATGGTGGATTCCTGTTTATCATTACATTTAGAAAATACCAGTGTTATTGACATTTGAAAGCTAAATTTCTGGTTTAATTGTGTGGCATTTCTGTTAAACTTAAATTAGTTTGATGATCTGAAGCATTTAGTCAAAAAACATTGAAACAAAGAAGAATTGAGGGCCGGTCAGTCATTTTTCACATTGCTGTAAGATAAATGTTGGGGAATGATTCAAACTTCAACAACAGGCAGCAGCTGCTTGATCATTGTAAGCATGTAGAATACAAGACTCAATAAATCAGTCGGGTACACATGCTCATCATATTTAGTGCAAGTCAGGGCCAGCCAACCCACTTATGAACTGAAGAGCTTCAGCCCTGCCTGGTTTCCAGCTCTCCTGGATCATCTTTCTGCTGATTGGCTGACTCAAGTGATTCCACACCCTGATTGGCTGAATACACCTGGTTTCGGTAGTTAACATCAAGCAGTCCAGGGAGAACTGGAAATCAGGCAGGGCTGAGGCTCTGCAGTGTAAGTCTTCTGCACAATCTGAGTGTCAGTTGGCTTGAGAGGGATCAGAATGCATGAGCAGGAGATGAGACATGGAACAGACGATCATATGCAAGGAACAGGTGAGAGTCTGTCTGTGTCCCACCTTCACGTACAGAGGACTTCCAGAAGCTCCTGCAGCACCCAGCAGAGCGGCGGACGGCCCGCGCAGCAGAAAACATGCTGCAGCTGAGGATGAAAGAGAAGAAGAAATGAACATAGATGAACAGTGAATGTCGATCATTTTAAACAAGGGATGGTGGAGAAGAAAGAAGCAGCTGACTACAGCTAACATGACTCACGAGCATCTGGGCAGAAAACCTCCAACTCTGTGAAGACGAGGGTTTGGCTTTTAAACTGACTTTGAACTTGTAGCTTGTAGCATGTAGCCCAGCATGTTAACAGTTTTCATTTTGCTTTTCTTTCTTGTTTTGAAATCAAATCAAAACACGTGTCTCTGCATGTTTGACCATTTTTTTCTTTTTTTTTAACAGATAAAAAAAAATTAAGGCTTTTTTTCATCCAAAGTGAATTCTGTTGAATTTCAGAGGTTTTGCACTTTACAGCCCAAT
The DNA here is from genome assembly GCA_014656515.1 of Oryzias celebensis. Taxonomy (NCBI): domain Eukaryota; kingdom Metazoa; phylum Chordata; class Actinopteri; order Beloniformes; family Adrianichthyidae; genus Oryzias; species Oryzias celebensis. The sequence continues at coordinate 31,239,825 of BNCR01000005.1, read as the reverse complement.
GAGTCTGGAAGAACCTGGAGGGGAGCTGCACATTTGTGGATTCTGGTTTTGAGCAAAAAAAAAACTAAGATTGAGTTTGGTATTTCAGTGAGTGGAGCTTTATTGTTTTTCTTCTGAAAAAGGGTGAAGTTTTCTGGTCTTCTTTAGTTGACTTCACTCTTGTTCTCAGTTGGATTTTGTTTAGTTAAAAACTTGTACTTGTCTTGTTCCTAGTGAAGTACAAGCAGACAACAACAAACAACACCTGCACAGGTGGAAATTTAAGGGGACATGTGACATTGAACGTCACCCTGAACCTGCATTTAAGGTAACTTTTGTATATAATGTTTACATGTGACTTCAACAAGTTACTGACAGACGGGGGATAAAGAACAAAGGCTCTCAGACCTGCAACTTCTTCAAGTGGACGCATTCAAATGAAGCAGAACAGGGAGCTTGTGACCTGCCCAGTGTATTATAACAGATGAATTCTTTTTGAAACAGGATTTTTATTCGTTTGCTCCTGATTCACAACTGAGTGACAGTTGTTTATTGTTGGTTTATATGGAGGTCTAGGGGATTTTGGCTTCCTGTAAGCAGCCAGTACTTCATGTTTGGAACGCCAGGGGGAGGGGTCAGTCAGTCCAGTCTTCATATACAGTCAAAGGTCCAGCTCAGACGTTTTTCGAATTACGGGTGCACGATATTTTTAAAGTGCGGCTGGCTAAACAAACCATAGCTAAACAACGGCTGAGCGAACAGCGGCTCACTTGGCTGCAGTGATGAACTGGAAGGTACCACAACAGTCCGAACCAAGATTTAGGAACAGAACCTTTCGCCCCTCACCACCTCATCCGGCTCTGCAGCTTCCATCTTTCATAACGTCAGACACATATTCGTTAAATACAGTAATGCACATCTAAACTATTTCCTACTATTGCTAAAGAGCTATTTGTGCCCAATTTTACAGAAGCTAATCCTTAGTCATGAATTTTCCAACCTTTGGTCGCCTTCTTTTTGAGAAGTTTCACAACAGCAGGGACGATCTGTTTACCACGTGAGATTCACTTCCGGTTGGCCTTCAGAATTAAAGCACTGATCTTACGCCAAGGATCCCAAACTTTTTTTCGTGAAACGACGGACTGTTTGCACGATCTACTTCCCCATTCTGTCCTTGGCCGCTCAATCATTTCCGGTTATGTTGTTTACATGTACATACAGTATCTGGAGCAGTTTGCTCATGAGGAGTGGGCCAAAATACCTGTTGACAGCTGCAGAACGCTCATTGACAAATACAGAAATGCAACAAAATATGAAGTTATGGGTACCATCATTTTTGTCCAGGCCTGTTTCATTAGTTTGTTTTTTTTAAATAATTATGTTAATCAGCAATTCAAAAGTGATGGCTGATTTTGATTATTTAATTTTCAATAAATTTTTATTTATTGTTACTTTTGTAAGTTTCAAGTGATTTCAGTGAGAATTGTGTGTTTTTCCTTCTTTCACTGAGGGGTACCAACAATTTTGTCCACGTGTGTATCAGGTTGGAGGGGGGGCGTTCTTGCGGAATATCTCGAGGGGCCGAACCACTTGGCAGTGGTCCCCCATCTCCGCACAGTTTCGCCCCCTTCTCTTGGTTTTAAACGCACCTTAGACATGTAGGACCCTTGGTGGGGGGATGCTAGGACATCACTGCCAGCAAGCAGGAGATGTTCTCATAGTGATCTACCCTCCAATTTTAACTGCAACGTAGACATTTAGGGCTCCTTGGTGAGAGGGTGATTGGACATCCCTGTAAGCAATCAGGAGATGTCCTCAGTGCCCTGCTCGCCAATTTTAACTGCAACCTTTATTACACACACCCTTCAACCACACGAAACACACCTCAACACACACACACACACACAAATACATTACGGAAGGTGGGACCACTGATCTTCTGTCCCCTACCCCATCCCCGGTGAGGGGAACAGGACCTTCAGCAGCCCCTTGGGTGTCAGCCTCCTGGCCCCGGCGGCCCCCTCCCCAGGGAGAGGGATCCCTCAGTCCTCTGGCAAGTCCATGAGCGGGGGATCATATTCCATCTGAGCCTGGGGGGTGTCTGTGTCCTTGTGGCGCAGGTTCTGGTCCTTACCCTCAGGTGCCAGGCCCCTTCTAAGTTACAACATAGGAGAGCCTGGTCAGGCTACGTACTCCTTTGAGGACCCCCACTTCTCTTGGTCATCCCTCCTCTAGGTGGGGATAGCTGACCCCCGCCGTGCTCTCTTCTGGATCTCCGCAACTGCCTGGAGCTTCGGAGTGGGTCTCCCTTGGGGGGCCCTGGCTCGTACCCGGGGCTGGGGTGGGGGGGATGCTCAGAACTCCTGGGTGGTGGTGGGCGGCTTGTCTGGGGTGGTGGGGCTCTCGGGGGTGGGGCCCTGCGCTGGGCCGCCCGGAGCCGTGCGAGGGCTGCTGTCCTGGCTGGGCTGGGCCTTGCTCACCTTTGCACCTTCAAATAGTGTGCGTGTCAGAATGTAATGCTTTACATGTGTTGGTTGGTATGCAAAAGTGTGTGTGTGAACTGGATGTGGACAAGTTTGTGATCACTCTTGGAGCCGTCAAGTATGTTTGTAATAGCTGAGTGTGTGGACAGGCCCCGCCCATTTTAGACCAACATTCACTATTGTAATGGGTATAGGCTCCAGCATTTTGTTGCCAGTAGACTTACAACTATACTTTCCCTTTCCATTAGTCATCCCCTTAAATCTATAATCCCCCCCCCCCCCCCTTTTTTTATTTTTCCGTTCGGTCCAACAAAAAGAACACAAACAAAATTAATATGAATAAAGTTTCATTTAAATTACAAAAGGGGCTTATACCAACATACATTTTGTGTTCCCAATGATTTATAACCCCCGATTGTCAGAGTAAAATCTGTCTAATGCAAGAGGCTCTCAGCTCATATCTGTTTGCTCAGCTGTTGGACAGGAAAAGTAAAAAAAAAAATAAAATAAATTGGGCTAATGCTAACTAGCATGAAAAACATATCTAATGATAGCTGTCTTTATCTTTATGACCTGTTATTTGTGTTTCAATTCCTCCACAGCAGAGCAGTAATACATTTCTGTCAATGTAATTTTTAGTGTGAGGTGACGGTTCGAGCACGCTGCTGCCACTCTATGAAGAAGAAGGAACATGAGACTGCAAGGAACCTGAGGGACCGGGAACTCTGGCGGTCATCTGGGATTCGTAGTTACATACGTAACTTTTTTTCTATTTCAACCCTCCTGACCGCCAGAGGTACTTCAAGTACTTAATGACCAATGCCAACAAAGTCCTGAGGGGTCCAGAACGGGACACGCCTCACCTAAGGTCAGCAAACCAGAGAGCCGCAAGACGCCATCCATGGGGTTTGGGTCAGGTACAACGTACTGCTGGAGGGCCCAAACTGGACAAAGGCACTCCTCAGGCCTTCCCGTGTTGAATGGGGCAAGACGCAGGGGCCGATGGCAGGAAGACGATGTAGGCACCTTAGGGATGAAGGAAGCATCTGGCCACAGAGAGACCCGTGAACTATCAGGGGACCATCGCAAACAGACGGCATTGACGGACCGTGCACGGAGTTCACCAAAACATTTAGCAGATGCCATAGCCAAAAAGAATGCAGTTTCGAGAGACAGCCACTTAAGGCCAGTCGCCGGTAGAGGCTCAAACGGCAGCAAGTGGAGCGCAGCCAGGACGAGTGACAGGTCCCACAGAGGAGTCACCAGGTGCCGGGGGGTGCAGCCGACGAGCACCCTAAAAGAACTGGGAGACCAGGTGGCAGCGGCCAACAGAGACGCCATCCCCCCCGATGTGCCAACAAGAAATGGCTGATACGTACACCCGCTGGGTGGAATGTTTGCATGTATAACAAAATCAAAATTTAATGAATTTATGTATGGATCTGTATCTATATCTATATCCACATATATTCATATATGTATGTTTGTGTGTATGTGTAACAATATCAACATTTTATTATTGTATGTATGTATCCGTTTATATCCATATTTTTCTATATATGTGTGACTGTGTGTGTTTGTTAATGTATTTTTAACAAAATCACAATGTATTTATGTATGTATATATGTGTGTGTGTGTTTGTAATGCAACCACAAGGGGTCACAATCCAGTGCCCTTTAGTGCTGGTCCCAAGTCTGGATAATTACAGGATTGTGTCACGGTTCAGCCAGCCCTTCAAGCCTGCAGCCACCAGAGGGAGTCCTCACCTGAGTACTGAGCCCTGCAGATCCTTACTACAGCTCCCATCAGCCACTGCCACAGACTCCTTCCTGTTCAGCTGTTTACCATTGCTGTCATTAGCTGCTGGCATTTTTACCAGCTCTAGCCTGGACTTCAACGTGAAGTCTTGTTTTGCCGACAGTCTAAGCAGTTATCCCTAGTTTGAGTTCCTGGTTCTCTGATCCTTTGCATGTTCATCACTCTCCTGCCTCGCCATTGTGTTTTTGACCTTCGCCTGGACTCTGACTTTGTTATGTCTTGCTCCTGCTCTATTCAATTACAACGTTTACATATGGATCCAAACACCTCAGCCTTCATTACTGAAGATTTCACCTGACCTGGATCCAGCAATGTGTATTTCCTTGCCATCAAATCTTGCAGGTTTTGCTACTATGCTCCTTGAACACGGCCGACAACTCCATCAATTGACTACAGCAACCGAAGCCATTGTGGGAATGGCTGCAAGCTAACCAGGTAGCAATGCCAACACCTAGCAGGCCTGCCCAGTCCCTCTCGATGTCGCCAACATCCAGGAAGTTCTTCCTCTTTGCCTAACCCATTGTCTGGTCCACACCTTTCATTACCAGACAAGTTTACAGGAAGAACTAAACATTATACCAGGTTTGTCATGCAATGCCAGATGTTTCTCCACCAACAAGCTCACCTCTACCCAACAGAAGAAGCCAAAGTATCTTTCCCACGTTCTCTTCTGTAGAATAGAATATTTTTATTTCTATAGCACTTTTCTCAGAAAGGATCACATCACAGTGCTTTATCATAAAATCAAAACACAAAGAGGTAATAAAATCTAATAATAATGATAAAAACTAAAAACAAAGTAAAATTCAGTTAAACGAGAGATGAAATAAACTAAAAGCTGTCTTGAATACAAACGTCTTGACCTGGGATTTAAAACACTCAACGGAGTCAATCTGGCAAAGTGACAACAGGAGGGAGTTCCATTGACGAGGAGTAATGGCTTGATAGGAGACATCTCCTCTGGTCTTAAAGTGGGTTTTTGGAACATTTAAGAAATGCTAGAAGACCTCAGGGATGGGGCCGAAGTGTAAGGGGTTAAAAGATCAGAGATAAACTATTGAGCTTGACCATCCAAGGCTCTAAAAACGAAAAGTAAATTTTTAAAATCAATGCAATACTTGATAGGTAACCAATGTAAATCAGACAGGAGAGGAGTGATGTGTGTCATTTACTGGTTCCTGTTAAAAGCCTTGCTTGCAGAGTTTTGGACAAGCTGAAGATGATTTATGGAGCACTTGTTAAATCAGGTAAAAAAAGAGTTGCAAAAGAGATTGACCTTCCAGGGACATAGACTTGTCAAACAACACCCCGAGATTTCTGAGACTCGACTGGACAGAAGAACTAAGAAAACCAAGGTGTTGTCTGATGGATGGAATTTTTTTTCTGGGGCAAAGATCAATGTCTCAGTTTTCATGTTCGTGTTTAAGAGTAAATGATCATTACACAGCCATGTTTTAATGCATGTTAAACAATCCAGCAGATTTTATAGTTTGTAATAATCATTTTCTGGGAAGGAACAGTAAAGCTGGATATCATCTGCATTGAAAATGTATGAAATGTGGCTGAACTGACTTTTAACCATATATTGGATGAATAAAATAGGGCCAAGTACAGAACCCTGGGGAACGCCACAAGATATTTTTTCTATAGCAGAGGTTAAGGAACCGACAGCTAGATTAAAAGTTCTTCCACTAAGATATGAAACATCCCAATTTAAAACTGACCCAGAGAGATCATATTATTATTTGTTCAAATTATCACAACTCTGAACAAAATACTTCAGTCGTGTCTGTGAGAGTGGAAGATGCTGAGTCAGGTTGTTCCCTACACACCTGCTGATGAGCTCTGTGCCAGTGGAAGATGATCCTTCATGTGTTTTTGTTGATCCTGAGGTGCTTGGAGCTCAGACTCACCTCTTTATTCTTCATGGACACCTGGATGTTGTCTTTTATGTTTCTTAAATGCCAATGATCCAGGCGAGGTGCTGGGTCATCTCAAACACACCTATTGTCATGTTCGCTGCCACATTGGAAAATGCCGCTCTCCTTGCACGTTACCCAAACCTTAGCTTACATGTAAACCATGTGTATACGCTAGCAACATGAATGTTACCGACCTCAAATGTTGATTAAAAAAATACTGCAGAATAACACATGGAGAACTTTTACACTCGAGCTTAGGAACATAATATCTTTATAACTGAGCAAAAAGTTTTTAGTGCTCTGATGTCAGAATGAGATGACACGAAAGAGCTTTCACCTTATGGCCTAATGACACTTGGGACAGAAGGAGCACTGCCGTCATCGTGGTGTCCCCCTTTGGAACTGCTAAGTTGAATAATTGACGTGGTGAGATGTGAAAATGAACACTTGTCATTTGTATGAATATTTAGAAAAATCATAGAAAAATATAATTTGTATGATGATTTGTAATGCGCTGCAGTTTAATACTATTGTATTCATACAAAAAAGAGTAAACATTTGAATATCAGGAAAAAATTATGAAACAATCCCAATTTTAATTAATTTTTTTCCTTCTAACTTTTAGCTTCAAAATCATCATTTTCAGCTCCATCTTTTGATGATATTTTACTTTTCCACGTGAATAAATGCTCTTTGATTGTGCTGTGAGCTCCTCCTGACTGGAAGGCCTCAGCCAACAGGAAGCTTGAGCAGAGGTCAGAGTCTGACCTCTGGAACGCCCTGTTGCTCTGCAGATCACAGGAGAGTTCATAAAGATGTGAGCTGAAGGTTTGTGTCAGACTCCGTCTGAAGAACACAGAGGAGAGTCCGTGGGGCCGCCATGAACTCCAGCCGTTTGTGTCTGTTGCTGCTTCTGCTCAGTGGCTGCGCAGCCGCTCGTGAGTGCAGACTTTTGTGTTTCAACAATTTTAAAGAAGCAACTAATTAGGACCTGATTGAATGTTTACCTATAAATCTTCAACTTGATAGTAATGACTGGATAAAACACATGGAATCTGTTATTGTCAAAGGTTTTCTCAGTCAGTGTGGAATAATCTTTGCTGACCATGTCTTGATGTGATGTTTCTGCTGCATTAGAGCTACTGCTGAGTTTTCAGAATACCAGCTTTGACATCTTTAAAACATTATTTGCAGGTTTTCACACGTTCCTTGTCGCCTGTGAAAAAATACAAACATTTCAGTTTGTTTGAATACTGTTAAAAAAATCAAAAACAGTGAAAACATCTGACCAAATACACTTCATGCTTACATATGAGTCACAGCAGTTTGAGAACTTAGTAAAAGTTTTGGCAGATTGGATTTACTTATCAAAAGATATATAGAAAAATACTCACTATAAATAAATTGCATTTAGAAAATAATAGGTTGTTTTATTTTAGTGAAATGTTACTACTTTGTATCTTACATCAGAACAAGAAGTTTCTACCTCTGAGCTTTTTTCCAACTCAATGACCTAATCTTTTGCTTTCAGAGGGCCGTGGCGGCAGCAGTGAACAAATGCCTGTGTGCATATGTGAGTAACCCTTCCTTATGTGACATAATCACAGATTTAAAATCGGAACCCCTGCTTTTTTTTCTTTTTTGGGATGTTCCCTGTTAGCTCCTCTTTTTTCTGCGCTGATCATTGGAAATCCTGCAGGTTTCAAAGCAGCTGAGTTGGATTAGAGTCAACAAACAGAGTTGAGAACAAATCAATGCAGGTCATTGACCTGATCAGAAGATACTAGTGCAGATTCTGTGATCTCTGCCCCCCACTTTGCATCAACATGAACCGCTTCTGGTTCAGTTCTTATCTGGTTCCACCTCTAGCTCCCACAGAATCGATTGGGTTTCCATAGAGCCAAGTCAGCACCAAGACTTCAGATTGCTGACTTTTCCATCAGAGCAGAGAAGAAGTTGGAGGAGTTCATACTGTCCTCCTAGTTCCACTCTTGTCTCTCAGACTGGTTCTGGTTCCTCTCATGTCTGTCTTATTTTTAAGAGCAGAAAATCTTGGCTTTGTTTGATTGGCTCAAATGTTTCCGAAAAGGGCCATAATGATTAAAGCAGTGGCTCCGAATTTTTTTTGAGTATATGCAATCCAGGAAGGCTAAATGAAGGCAGATGAATCGGGGTTTTGGTCTGATTCAGGGCTGGGACTGATCCGGTAAAAAGTGGATCTTTGAAACGGGCTTGCAGTCACTGAGTGCCACAACTGCATGATGCTGTGAGGAAGCGCCTGAGAAATAGGATAAATGAAAAGATGCATGACAGAGAAAACAGAGTAGTGTCCTCAGACTAAACCCCTGAGGCGACAGTCAAAGCAACGTATGCTTTGTGATGTGCTTGCAGTGGCGTCCAGATACAAGGTCAACTGGAAATATGTGTACGATTACAGCACAGAGAGCCATAACGGCGTGGTGGGGACCATCAGCTTACGAAATGGTCCTAAAGTCTCCTGTCAGGTAAAAAAAAGAGTTTGAACTGATAACTTCTTATCTGAGGTTTGACTGCATTATCCCTGCAGGTCCAGATCGAAGTTCCCCACACATGTGCGTTCATCATGCACACCAGGGACTGTGCTCTCAGTGAGGTGGCTGTCATGGACTCAAAGGGCCAGCCCATCTACAGGCCTGCCCTCGGTTCTGATGCTTTCAGGTCCAGAATGGAGAGGTGAGGATTGACCTTTCAGGTTCTAGTAAACTTTTCAGGAAAAAAACTGAAAGAAAATAATTAAGTATGAGGTGAAGTCTAAAAAGAATGCTGCAAATTAACAGGAACCAGTAAACAGACACACATCACTCATCTGTTGCCTGCTTTACATGAGTTACCTATCAAATATCAAATTAAACTTAAAATTTTAGTTTTTAGAGCCTTGAATAGTCATGCCCCCCCACCATACATCTCCAAACTTTTAACCCCCAACTCTTTGGCCCCATCCCTGAGGTCTTCCAACCAGCATCTCTTAAGCCTTCCAGAAACCCGCTTTAAGATCAGAGGAGATGTCTCCTATCAAGCCATTGCTCCTCGTCAATGGAACTCCCTCCCAGGTCAAGACTTTTTTTTCAGGAGAGCTTTTAGTTGATTTTAGTTCTTGTTTTACAATGTTTTACTGTGTTTTGCTATGTCTTAACTTTTATTGTTATTATTGGATTTTATTACCCCTCTATGTTTTGGATGAATTTATGCTGTACTTTTGTAAAGCACTTTTTGATTTTTTTCTTGGGAAAAGTGCTATAAAAATGAAGAAATTCTATTCTATTCTATTCTATTCTATTCTATTCTATTCTATTCTATTCTATTCTATTCATTATCTCAACCTACTTTATTCCTTTTGGGGGTCACGGGACTGCTGGAGCCTATCCCAGCTACTATTGGGCTATGAGGCAGGGCCCTCCCTGGACTGGTCGTAATCAATGGAAGGGCCTCAAACAATCACTGACTCTGTAAAAGTAATTTAAAGATGGTAGTAATCAATCAAGTGAACATTTGTCAGTGCTTTGTTTTTTAGATATTTGCAGCTTGAACTGAACACAAACAGCAAAACGAGTCAAAAAATTCAATTAGAATTGAAAAAAAATTTACAACGCTAAAACTTGTCAAACATTGAATATAGCCCAGAGAATCTCTGAAGTGATATTAACAGCAGCTCATATTTGAAGGTTAACACGGATGTTTTTTTTATTTGTAATCCATCTTTTACTTTTTATTCTGGAATTCAAAAAGTAAGCATTGAAGCAAGCCAATGTTTCCTGTGTTCCATTGATGCAGCATCTGGTTTTTTATGTTATTTGTGTTTGAAAGTGAGAAAACTTTCAGCCTGAACAAAGATAAGACTTCTGTCCAGATCTTGAGTTGGCTGCTAAACAGACAAACATACAAACTAAACCTAAACTAACTAAACTAAATATTAAAATGTAGTAAAGTTAAAAGAGTAATATTTGTTTTTTACTTCAGTAAATTGTGTCTCATACATGTATGAGACACCCCCATCCCACTTCCAAACAAAGACTGGAGAAGAAAAAAATCCTGTGAAACTGTAATGCTTAGATTCTGCAGATGTTTACTTTGGTGCAGGTCATCTATCTGTATCACCTGGAGGTTCTTTTTGTGCTAGTTTAATTGGGGAGGACCTTGAGAGGACCTCAATTGGTTTAACTTAGTCTGGAACTATTTGACTGTAAACTTAGTTTATGAACAGGTGGAGTTAGGTTGAACTGAACTGTCCACTCCTCACTGGTGCATTCCTTTTCCTCAGGAGCCCCCTGACCTTCACCATGGAGGCTTCCGGCCGTGTACAGCTGTACCCCGACTTGGATGAACCAGTAAACATCCTCAACATCAAGAGAGGGATTGTTTCTGCTCTGATGGAGGAAGAAGGCAGCGTTAGTATCCTAAAGTGAAAGTGCGGCAGAGTTTGATGCAGCTGCCGACACTGCAGATGCAGCTGAATGCAGACATGAGCTGAACGTGTTTTTTTCCCTTTCAGAGCACAGTGTACGGCCAGTGCTCAACTCAGTATGTGGTGAACTCTGATGTTCCTACTGATGTGACACTCAGCAGGGATCTTTCCCAGTGTGACCACTTCTATGGCAGGAGGCTTACCAACAGCCCCATAGCTCTGCTGCAAAACCTGGTGGGTTCTGTGGTTCTTTGCTGTCTGGGCTCAGAACAGAAAGAAGCTTGTTTCTGATTGACAGTCTATGGCGTCATAAGCAGCTCTTTTTTTGTCTCTGCACGTGAGCACACGTCTGAGTAACTTTCAGGGGCGGGTCAAAGTTTAAAAATGCTTATCAAGCTTTCATCGTGAGAAATGTGCATATATGAGAAGATCATTTGGCTCCCAGCAGGTCATCGAGTCTGCACAGAAAAAGCTGAAGTTAATTAACAATGAGGAATTTGAATTCAATATGAGGAACTGCAGGCAACAATTTCTGCTGGTACTGTATCAAAGAACTTGATTAGATAATACATAACAATAAACATTTTATTCAAGTGAGACTAACTTTTCCTTAAAATGTTTTCTTTTAAGTTTACATAAAAAGAAACTGAATTTAAAACAAAGCCAAAACATCTTCTTACATGTATTTAGAGTTGTTTTGGTCACAAAGCTTTTATATTTGCACACATTTTGAAAACGTTCTGTTTGCTTTTCTGTCTCTGACATTATGATATATTGCTGCAGGTGCACGGATCATCCTGGTTATATGATTAAAGCCCAGCTTTGTTGTTCGGACTTATTTTAGGCAGACATCTTACCCATAGACGTTAGGAAACATCATCTGCATATACAAATCTTGTGGACATTACTTCTACTTTTTACTATAGTGGTACATTTTCACAAAGAGATACTCAAGTAACTGAGTATATGTAACTTGTTGTTCCTCACCACTGCGTAAACTGGTAACCTTCATAGGATACTGAAAGCCCATCTGCACCCATCTAAAGTCATTGTGTAGACACTTGTTGTCATTGAACAAAACTGGTTGAAGTTATTTGATGAAAGCGGCTGGATGGCTCAGTCGGCTGCAGCTGCAGCTGCATAGCTGCGGCTATGTAGACACAAGGGGGCCCTGGTCTGGGTCTCCCTGTGCCGGCCCCCAGACAAGGCATCCTGCATAAAACTCTCTGCCAAACCTAATGTGAGGCTCAGTGAAAGCTGATTCGCTATGGCGACCCACTGACGGGATGTGCTGGAAGGTGAACAAAAACAAAGTTGTTTGATGAAAAAGATAAAACAAGGAAATGAGAGCAAATTATTATGAAAAAGCATGCTGCAAATTTTTGTTGATCAGATTTTAAAGGCCTGACATTAAAAACATCTGAATCTGCATCATTTTGTCTGCAGCATTATCCCATCTCAAAACTCATCAAAAGCAGTCAGAGGTGCAGCTACCAGTTTGACAACAGGGGAAGACACATCACCACTGCCACCTGCACAGAGAGACACACCTACCTGCCCTTATTTCATAAGTGGGTCCATACCTGAGCGTATGCAATGCTGTGGATCTGTACCAGGCTCACCATCCACTCTGTTCATAGGGAGAACGGGATGTCGTCTGTGGTGACCCAGGAGCTCATCTTTCAGAGCATGAAGAGGATTAGCAGCAAATCGTTTGGTAAGTCAGTGTTTCCAAGGAAATTCAAGCAGCAAAATCTAAGTCCAGGCATGTGGAAGAATTAAGTGAGTAAGCGAATAGCACTCACCTCACAGTGAGAAAGCCCCAGTTCAAATCCCAGTTGGGACCTTTCTGCATGAAGTTTGAATGTTCTCCTAGTGCATGAGTGGATTTTCTCTGGGCACTCCTGTTTCCTCCCACAGTCCAGAAACATGCATCATATGTTAATTGGTTTCTCTAAACTGCCCCTGGATGCGAGTGCATGTGGTTGTGTGTCCTCTTTTTTTCCAACTTAACTCATCAAGATGACGTTTTGCTGCCCATCCTTTGGCGTTTTAAGAATGAGCATTAAAGGGTCATCTAAATGAACTGTAACTGTTCAGTTGCTCTGAAGAACAGAAATCCCGTGAGAATATGACCTGAGAAGTAAGAAATTCACCATTACCACACAGGTTGTTCCAATAAACTTTTTTAATAAATGCATTTAGCTAAATAAGAATTTATGGATATTTACAAGGCTATTTTTCATGACTTCCTCAGGAGTGTAACGATTCATTTTAACAACAAATCCATTCATATCATAATTTGTGGTTTCTAAAATGATTCATTAAAGACATTGATTTTGTTTTGAACGATTTGATTCAATGTTCTAAAATTAATCCAGGAAGATATTTTTTTTTGCCAAAACTTCAACCAGTGTGAATCAGAGATAAATATCTGGTACTGAACAGTGCAGGTGAAGTTTTTCAGATTTCTTGTTTTTCTTACAAGACAATCAAGTGTAAATTAAATATGTTTATAAACAAACAAGTAAATGAGAATGAATGTCAAATCCATTCACATTTTTGTTTGATAAAGTTCAGCCAACTGTTGTTTTTCTACATCAAAATAATCCAAAGGGAACATAATTAGAACTTTCTACCACATTGTATGATGACGTCTTTGCTAAATTCAAATTGTTTCCACACATGGGACTGGAATGATTGATACATGTTGATCTTTTTTTGCTGCATCTTATGTGTTGTCCACTGTGATGCGTTTTTCTGTTATGGTTAAAAAAAAACTACCGTGTCTGAATCCAAATGGTATTTTCCAAGATCAATTTTAACTGGTTTATTCCATTTTGAAACAATTTTTAATGGTATAGGTCGATTTGATTGGGTAAACAACTTGTTTCAGACAGATCAATCTAGTTGAAGAAATCAATTTATTGATTTATCAATTAATTTTTACAACCTTAGTTCTTCACGAGTTCAAAGATCTGTCATGACACCTTTTGGTCTCCTGTTCTGGATTTTCTGCTCTCTGTGAATGAATCAAATCAAACTTTATTTGTACAGCACTTTTCCAACTCGTGTTGCTCAAAGTGCTTGAAGGATGTCACAGACTGCAGAAGATTATTTGCCTTTTGAGGAGAATAAAGTTATTGATTTCGATTATGCAGGTGTGGACCCAAAGCTGGCCAGGCCTCTCCACTTTGAAGACCCACACCACAAGTCTCCGGTCCAAACCACAGATGCTGTTCTGAGTAGCATGAGAGAGCTGATGGCATTAGCAGGCACAGAGCAGGGCCAGAAGAGGGCCAGCCTTTTCCAGAAGCTTGTGTCCAGCATGCGAGTCCTGAGGAATGAGACCCTCAGTCAAGCGGCCTCTGATATGGTGAAGATCTCAACCTGGCTCACCTTACAGGCTCTGTTCCAGTGTGGGACCTCAGAGTGCACCAGTGCCATTATGCAGATTATCTGGACCGTTGATGGTGTTTCTCTGGAGGTGGATGCTCTGGTTTATGGGCTGAGTTTGCAGCCAAACCCAGATCGTGCCAGAGTAAGAGACATGCTCAGCATGGCTCAGTACAAACAGAGCAAAGCCATCATGTATGCTCTGGCCAACACAGTCAAAAAGTGAGAAAACGAGGCGGGTCTGAGGAATGACGAAAACTCTGAGGCCCTAGCATCTACTTTCACCTTCTGTCTGCTTTCCGCAGGTTTTACAAAGGAAAAGTGACTTCTGAGATCACAGAGGTCTCCAAGTTCATGGAGCTGCTTTTGAATGACTGCTCTGATGAAGTCCCACACACTGACTCAGACTTCCCTGCGGATCCTAATGAGGTGTCCTTCCTCGTGCTCAGGGTACTAAAAGGCACTTAAGGATCTGAGAGTAGATTTGCCTCTCCTGTCAGGAGGTCCATCTTAAGGTGTTCAGGCTTATTTTTTTTATCTCTAGGTGGTTGGAGTCATGGCTTGGGCCATGCAGGACAGTAGCCCCAGCCTTGTATCCTCTGTTTTGCGGTGTTCACAGAAAGCAGACACTCCAATAGCAAATCAGAAAGCAGCGCTCCGGACTCTGCAGCAGATGGACATGAACGATGAGGTACAGGACACACAAAAATACAGTGATGTCTGTGCTCACCCTGAGGTCTTTGAGAACCTCTCTGAATTACAATCTTTAAATTTAAAAAAGCCCACTCCAATCATCTTTTAATCTTTTTTTAAATTGTTCCCAGTGATCTTTTAATTATGATTATGCAGTTTTTAGTTTAAATCTAAAAACCTGACTCATTTTCTAGGACATAGTTTCTGCAGAGCAGCAGTAATTCATTAGAAATTCACATCTAAATTGTGTGCAGGATAATTGGCATGGAGCAATCCTGCTCCCCTTTCTGTCACCCATAATTGAGAGCTCTCTGTTTTCAACCAATTCTGCAAGCTTACAACCCCTCACAACCCCACCCTAACATTAGCAATGCAACAAAAATAGTGAGCAAGAAACCATACAGTTTAGAGCAAGATTCCAGCTCAAACGAGAAAAACAAAGATATACATGGATCTATTTGTCTACAAGTAGACCCATCAGAGCAGAGCAGGGAGCTCGTGGTCCTCCCATTGTACCATCTAAAACGGCTCGCAAAAGTATTCATTCCACTTGAACTTCTCCATATTTTTTCAAATTATGACCACAGACATAAATATATTTTATTGGAATTTTATGTGAAAGATCAACACAAAGTGTCACACACTTGTGAAGTGGAAAGAACGTTTTACAAGAGTCTAATTTTTTTTAACAAATAAACAACCTAAAAGTGCAGTGTGCAAAGTTGCCTTCTGAAGTTGCTTGATGATTGATGACTCATCAAATGTTGACTTAATGACTCAATAGCGTCCACCTGTTTGTAATTTAATCTCAGTAAACAAATCCAGCTGTTTTGTGACAGTTTATGTGGTTTGTCAAGAGAATATTGGGGAGAAAACAGCATCATGAAGTGGAAGAAACACACCAGACAGGTCAGGGAGAAAGTTGTGGAGAAATTTAAAGCAGAGTTAGGATAGAAAGATTTACCAAACTTTGAACATCCACAAACCACTGTTCAGTCCATCATCTGCAAATGGAAAGAGTATGACTCAACTGCAAACCTACCTAGACATGATCGTCCATCTAAACTAACAGACTGAACAAGGAGACACTGATCAGAGATGCAGCCAGGAGTCCATGATGACTCAAAATTGAACTTTTTGGCCTAAACGCAAAGCTACTTCTCTACAACAGGGACAGGGAATTTGTCTAAGGTGCATTCACACCAAACACAGAATTTGCTGCTTGCCATGTGCCAAAAATGTGTTCCCTAAGCTTGCAATCTTGGCCTTCTGTGGGAGGAGCTACCAGCTAATGTTTTTAGCCTAATTGCCTCATGGAGCGGTGTTCGTTTATCTCATTTACAATGCATGGGAAACACGGATGATGTTTCCCATGCATTGTCAGGTTTATTTATTAACTCTAAGAGCTCTAAAAAAACATCAGAGATCACGTCTCCATGTTTGGGTTCATGAAAACATTTAGAGTTTCCCTTTAGTTCCAGTGAGTTTCTCTCCTGCTGCTGTGTCTGATTGACGGTCACTTCTGCTGTGTTTCCGTCTCTCTCTGACCGAATTCAAATACTGTCATGCATTAACATGAGAGAACAAAAATAAAAGCAAGAATAAAATGAGGGGACCTTTTTTTATAATTGTCTCAGTGCAAATAATAAAAACATTCTAAAGTTCAAGAGGCCTGAGCAGACTGCTTTCCCATCCAGCAGCGGCGCTCTGTCTGACCACGAGCTCCTCTCCCAGGAGCCGACATAGTGAGCGTGTTCACTACATCCCCACAGGTCCTGCAATAGAATCTCTAGAGGGAACCCGTCTCTGCCCAGCAGAAACCTGGACGGGATCTGGAAAACCTGCTGTCCAGAAAGGGATACAGCGGGTTAAGAAAATGAATAGAAGTTCAGGAGAACTATGGATCAATCCACCATGTTGGATGTTTCTCCCCACTGTCACTGAAAACATCACATGCCCAAAGTTGAGTCCCTGATCAGTTGAGGAGATGCAACCACCTACCCAGAGTTCAGACTTTCTATTAACTCTAGCCAGCTACAGCGGCCACTCAATTCGCGGCGCAGAACCTCAATTCGCGTCTAAACTTTACATTGAAATTGGCCACCTCTGCCGCACAAATCGCGTTCGGTGTGCAAGCACCTTTAGAATTGATGGGAAGATGGATGGAGCCAAATCCAGAGAAATATTGGAGGAAAACCTGTTGAAGTCTGAACAACACTTGAGACTGGAGCAGAGATTCACCTTCCAACAGGACAACCACCCTAAACATAAAGCCAAAGCTACAATGGAATGATAAAAATGAAACGGATTCATGTGTTGGAATGATCCAGTCAAAGTCCAGACCTAAATCCAATCCAGAATCTGAGTTAAGATCTGAGAACTGCTGTTCACGAGCGCTCTTCATCTAATCTGACTCAGATTGAATTGTTTTGGAAGGAAGAATGAACAAAGATTTCAGTCCCTAGATGTGTAAATCTGGTAGAGACAAACCCCAAAAGACTTGCAGGGGCTGAATACTTTTGCACACTGCACTTTTTAGTTTTTTGTTGTAAAAAAAAAAATAATTAAACTCTTTTTTAATTTTCTTTCCACTTCACGATTGTCTGCCACTTTGTGTTGGTCTTTTGCATAAAATTCCAATAAAATATATTTATTTTTGTGGTCATAATGTGAGAAAATGTGAACTTCAAGGGGTTAGAATACTTTTGCAAGCCACTGTATGTAACTGAGAAATGCAAGCCCATTTACCTTCCAAGAGAGTTTAACGTTTTCATGGTAATTGCTGTTACATACCGCCGGATGCTAATCTTAGCTTGGCTCTTGGACTGTCCCATGACATCATTAGCAGTCAAATATTTATGTTTGTGGTCATAATGTGAGAAAATGTCGAAAAGTTTAAAGGGTATGAATCCTTTCGCAAGCCACTGTACGTAACAACTACAAACATTTTAAAAAAGCATTTTTTGTCTACTCCTCATTCACAACACTTTAAACGAAAAAATACTCAAAAATACAATTTTAGGCTTAATTCTCATTATACTGTATATGTCATCCATCATCTGAAAAATGCCACAAAAACACATTAAAACCCCTATTTTCATTGGAGTGGACTTTACATGTTGCCACCTATGTCATCAAAAAGCCAAAGGGTAACAATGACAGCCACACAGATTACATGCAGCTTTACACAGACAACAAGCAACTTGTGTGTATGTGTGTGTGCATTCATTTTCCTTGTCCAAGCTGGCCTCTGGCTCAATTGGATTGATCCAATATTGCTCACCAAATTGCTATTATTTTTGCGCTGCGAATGCTAGCTTGGGGCTAGAAGCTTACATATGAGCGCGTAAACAGAGCTCTCAACAACGGGGAGGGGGCGAGGTTGCTCCGAGCTAACAGTCCTACCCACAAACCAGAATTGTATTTTGTAATGAGCTTCTGCTGTTGGGCATCAAATATGTCTTGACAAAGTCTTTTTGATTTTAACTAAAAACGACATACAGACATAATTAAAAGACTATTAATGTATGTACTATTTCTGCCTTGATTGCTTGAAATAAACCATTTCTAATCAAATCAAATCAAATTATTGGGAACGATTTTACAAAATGAAAAATATGTTTGGAATGGGACCTTAACCCCTACTGTAAATAGTAATGTGACATTGATAATCTACAGCATCAAGTGGTTGTTGTTTGCTTTGAAGTTTTCTCTTTTTATCTTTATCATTATTGTTTTACTGCACTCTACCCTTTTCCCTCCTTGTCCGCTTTTTTGCCCCAACCCACATTTGATGCCTATTGATGCAAATCTGCATCAAACCACTTTGGTTAATTTATTGCATTAATTTATGATGTAGATACAAGGGAAGGAAACTGTCAATAAGAAACGTATTCATAAACACAAAGTTGTATTCATCAAGACAAAATTATGCATACATTAGTACTTTTTGCACAACTTTGCAGAAAAAATATGAATACATCCTTTAGTTTAACGTTTCATATGTTTTGAATACGACTTTTCTTTGTCATGAATATTAATTTTTCATGTTAATAAACTGTCAAAAAGAAGTCACAGGGTCACAGGCATATGCATCAAGTCCCAGGACATCGATTGTTCACATTGCGCAAGTGTGTTATTAATTAATCATTTTAAATTAAACTTGAAGAAAATGCAGCTTTTTAGAATGGTATTAATCACATAATGGGGCATTATCTTCATAACCATAGCTCTGTTGAAAATGGAAAAAAAACATAAAATACAGCCATCTCTGGCCGCAATTTGTGGTTGTCAAGCGACAGCACACTGACCAGCTAAGTAGGGATTCCACAGCTTCAAGGCTGCTGTTGGGGCGGACAGACTGCAGAACGGCAGCAGCAGAGAAACAGGGATCCATCCGCTGCCTGCTGGGCATTTTTATGTTCTTTCATCATTCTCTTACTAGCATATGTCTCTTTTTTGATGAACATGGACTTTTTTACACCTAATATGAGAGATGTCTGTGTTTAAACGCTCTGCGGTTGTCGTCTGGCCAAAAAAAATCCCAAACAAACAAACAAAAAAACAGGACGTGGGTGTTATTATCTTTTTTTTCTACAGTACCAACTACAGTATCAAGATAATTTTCCTGCCAGGGGGATCCATAACATTCTAAAAAGTTTAATTCTGTTGTAGTTTCATTTATTAAACTGCGCATGCTAACGCAGTTGAATCAGTGTTCCGATACTCGACATGCCTATGACCCCATGAAGTATTTTTGACAGATTTTTAACAGGAGAAATTCGTTTTCAAGACAAGCAAGAGTCGTATTCAAAACAGACATCTCAAACGTATAAATACATGTTGTATTCATATTTTTTTGTAAAGTTGTGCACAAAGTATTAATTTGTGCTCAACTTTGTCCTTATGAGAACAACTTTTTCTTTATTAATATGTTTACTTATGTCTACTATAATATCTCACATTTAGGCCTACATGTAAGCAAAAATATGTTTTTTTTATAGCTAGAAATAAGTTTAGAGTTAACTTTCCTTACCACCTCTCTGTCCCTCTTTTTCTGTTCCATTTGGTCCTCAATCTTAAACGAAAAGAAAAACTAATAACATAATTTTAAACTTAAAAAGTTGGTTTTCAAATGCTGCAAACATGGTTTTATGCAAAAATGCACCAAGAAATAGATAACAAAAACCTCAATTGTAAATATAACATTTGTTCAAAACAAAAAAGGTTCTCAACTTCTGTTTGCTCAGATGCTGAAGAGGGAAAATAGGGGAAAAAAGCAGATAAAAGAAAGTTGTCGGATGGATACAGATATGCTAAATTCAACTTAATTCAATGTTGCTTTTTAAAGAAAGTTTGATTTGACTTTCATTAAATAATCTAAAATCTTATCTGAATTACAAAAATCTTGCATATTCATTCTGGGACCTCAACATGTTACAGATCAGCTGGTTTCTTGTGCACAGATCAGGAGCACTGTCATGGAGCTGTACCAGGACACGCAGAGTCCTCCAGAAAAACGGATAGCTGCTTATTTGGTTCTGATGAAGAAGCCTGAACGAACTCTGCTCAGAGACTTGTTGAGAGGTCTGAGGAAGGAGAAAGACAAACATCTGAGGAGCTTTGTGGTCTCCCACCTGCACAACATCCTCAGCTCTGAGGACCCTCAGGTGCTCCCGTGAGTGACCAGGAACATTTTTTTTTACCCATTTATAAATTTAGTACATTTTCAGACAAACCCCCCCCATTTCCCCAGTTTCACTTTCCAGGGCAACAGTCAGCTTTTTTTTGCCACCAATGCTGTCTCTCTTCACATGTGTGACACTTCTTAAAATCAATCTAAAAACTAAATTTGTCCATCCACTTTCTTAAACTACTATCTCTTTTGGGGTCCAGGGTTGCTGGAGCCTGTCCCAGTCAGGAAAAGGTGGGATACTCCCTGGACAGGTCGCCAGAACACTAGAGTAACCAATTAACCTATGAAGCCTAGGTTATCCTTTGCTTCATAGATTATTTCAGAATTAAGTTTGGAATTGCACGTTTTGCTTTCAAGTTTATTCACTCATTTTATTCTCCTGAACTCCCATTTGAGGGTGAGCTTGGACTCGGCTAACTGAAGAAAAACTGTCCTCAGGGTAGCCAGATGTTCATCCCTGCTGTCAGAGAAAACGACCACATCGTCAAAGATAGTCCTTAGACTGGGGGACATTCCCTAGCACAAGCTGCATCTGTCGCTAGAAAGTAGTGGGAGCATTCCTCTTTATAAAAGCCATGACATTATGCTGCAAAAAACAGTCAGGTGTTACAAAAGCAGACATGTCTGAACCTTTAGCTGTTAACAGGACCTGCCAATAACCATTTAGAAGATCCAGTTTGGAAATGCCGAGCCGATACTGTCTTTACAATCCTCCACACAAGGCAGGGGAAACTGTAACATCATTGACCTTGCAGTGGTCTGTACAAACCGGAGACTACCATCACTCTTAACGACTACCAGAGAGGGAGACATCCAAGCACTGCAACTGGGTTTTGTCAAACCGTGTTCAAGGAGGTACTCAGCCTCCAGCCAATCGATTCAAGAACAGTTTTTATCCAATAGCAACAGTCTCTTTAAATTCAATTTGAAGTCTATGCAATATTATGTGTGATTTAGTTGTGTGCTTAGGTTTATTGTTTTTGTATTTATTTTAAATACCTTATAGTTATTTGTAATTGCTTTCTGCACTTAGGAAA
The DNA here is from genome assembly GCA_014656515.1 of Oryzias celebensis. Classification (NCBI taxonomy): domain Eukaryota; kingdom Metazoa; phylum Chordata; class Actinopteri; order Beloniformes; family Adrianichthyidae; genus Oryzias; species Oryzias celebensis. Next base: position 31,218,360 of record BNCR01000005.1, on the reverse strand, counting down.
GGGGACTGCTTTGTCAATGTGTGCAATGTCAAATAAACAACTCTTTTTTATTTTACCCATTGATGACATCATCAATATTCGCCAGTCATCTAAGCGCTCAAAAAATACATTTTAACGTCAGTTTTATGCCTTTAAAAAATCATGCTAAAACAAGTCATTACTTACATTTAAACTTCTGTGCTTCGGTACATGTCCAAGTGAAGATATGCATTGATCCTCCGCGACACAGCGCGAAGCGGCTACCCCTACTGACAGAGGGATACATAACTTGAAGTGCCATCGTTCTACACTTCAAAGTTTTTTTTCAGATTATTATTTCAAATGTTCCTTCAATTGAAAGAGTAGGGAGAAACCAGAGGGGTAGGGTAAGAATTTTGATTCGGCCTAACCTATAAGGAAGCAAACCATGACAAAGACATGTGATTAGTGGGGAGATTTATGAGCACAAGAAATGAAGAAAAATAAATAAAACAGATAAATTAAAAATACATATCCTTCTCTCCACAGAATAAAAGCGGACATAGAGATGGTCCTACAGGGTGAGCTGCCACCTCAAAACAATGTTTTCCATGGTATGTCGCACAACTACAAGTTCGAGTCCCCTTGGGCTCAGTTCAGAGTAATATCATCTTCGATGGCAGCGACACACTGCCAAAGGAGGTGATAGTTGAGGCCACCATGAAGGCTTTTGGCTACAGTCATGACATCTTTGAGGTGAGTTCCCAAACTGTAACTCCATTTGAAACCAAGCCAAAGACAACTTAGATACACAAACTCTTACCATTCAAGGTTGGAGTGGAAGGGGCAGGATTCGAGCCAACAATTGATGCTCTTTTTGGGGAGAAAGGCTTTTTCTCTGAATCCATCTCCAGACTTGTGAACTTTTTAGGTGATACCACTCCATTGCTCCAAGAAGTTCTGGATATAATTTCTCCTCGTCAGGAGAGAATGAAGAGACAGGTGGGACAATGTTCATATTCGGGACCTCATGAAACGTTTCTCCTGATTTCATTTTACTTTTCCAGGTGACAGAGGACCACCTGAAAGCCTTCAAAGACATCTTTCAGAAGCTGCTGCAGGATGTACGTTTGTCTGCAGCCCCTGAAGCCATTGCCTACCTTCGGCTTCTGGGAGAGGAGATAGGATATTTGAAGACCAGCGAGATGCAAAAAATTTTGGAGACATTTTCTATGTACCACCATATTTTCACCTGGGTTCTGCCTGCACAGGTCAGAGCGGCTTTACGGTACTAACTCCAAAGGATTAATCACTGTTACAATGAATATGGTTTAGCTGAAAACTTACACTGCCCATCCAATAATAAGTAACTTTCCAGAATAATAACTACACTCCCGGAAATCATCAGTTCTCAAATTGTCAAATTTTCAATATCAAGAAATTTCTGAAAAAGAAAAAGATGATTGCACAGTCAACAAGACAAGATTTTGGTAAAATTTAACACAGTTCCAAACCAGTGACAAACAGTGCAGCTGTTTGTCAAAACAAAGCAAACAGTGCTGAAAAAAAAAAGGATTTCAAAGTTGAAGTTGGTTCGGCGCTGTAATCTTGTGTTGACAATGTCTGCTGTGATCATTTTCTTTTTTAAGATGTTAAAAATTTGATTTAAAAAAAATCACTAACTAAAATTACATATAATTTCAAAATTGATATTTCTCATTAATGTAATTATACAATTTGTTTATGTGAGAACAAAAAGTTATTTTTTTGCTAAGAGAGTAATTAGCATTAATTAGTTTTTTCTGTGCTCTGGTTTCTCCCAAAAGGTGTTCAATAAACTCCTATCTGGTACTCAAAATGAGCTGTTTTTCCACTACATCTTCATGGAGAATGGCTTCAGTTTACCCACTGCCTCTGGTTTCCCTCTAACCTTCTCCCTTTCTGGTGTGTTTGCACCTGGGGTCAAAGGAGGCTTGATTCCTTCAGCAATGGTAAGAATATCAACTTTTAACTTATTGTTTTAGCTTGGATATTCTGCTTCACCTGTTTGAATCATTGTTTATTGCAGCAGTGTGACCCTGGTTTACACTGGTTCATCTGCGGTGCATCTCTGTTGTGTTGTGTGGGGAGTTCGTCTCATGACAGTCAGTTTACATTGTCTCTATTGCGTCTCCAGATGAGTGGTTTATCCTCGTACTTTACTTTGTGTCAAGTAGTTTGTCTCCCTCTCTTCGTTGATTAAAAACTTAAGCAAGTTAAGCAAATGGTCAGGCCCAATGCCCTCTCCAGCATATTTTATGTCGTAAAGGATGTTAAGTTTTTGCACTTCCAAAATTGTTCATTGTGAAAATGGATGCTGGTGATATCCGCGTTATTCCCACTAGGCACAGGTTTTATAGAGACATAATATACACTAGATTACCAAAAATATTTGCTCACCTGCCTTGACTCACATATGAACTGAAGGACCATCCCATTTCTAACCCATAGAGTTTAGTTTGATACTGGTACCCCTTTTGCTGCCATTACAGCTTGAGCTCTTCTGGGAAGGCTGTCCACAAGGTTGAGGAGTGTGTTTATAGGAATTTCTGACCATTGTCCCAATATCACATTGGTGAGGTCAGACACTGATGTTGGTGAAGAAGGCCTGACAGAAGGCCTTCGTCATCCATGGAAGAGGAAGTGGCACGATCCAAACTGTTCCCACTAGGTTGAGGGATAATACTGTATATAATAGAGTAACAAGAGTTGTCGGAAATGTCCAGTAGACATCTACAATAGATGTCTATTAGTTATCTAATAGACAACTACAAATATCCTGAGAATAGATGTCTACAGGTAAACGTGTAGGAGACCTGTATATGCAGAGCACTATTGATAGACATTAACAGAGTAAGAACATAGAGTTGTCTGAGATGTCCAATAATCATCTAAAATATAAAAGACATCTATTAATTGTCTAATACACATATTTTGTAGATGTCTATGAATAATAAGATGAATAATAGACATAATGTGTCATTGGGAAGAAAATACTTAAAAGACGTGTTTACGTGTAAGGCATGATGGCACCACAATTCAATTAGCTGTGGGAAAGTCGGCTGTTAGAGATCTAAACCACAATATGCAGTAAAACTCTATGAATTAATTCTTTGTTTCTTTTATCTTTTACTCAAAATGAGCTGTTTTCCCACCATATCTTCATGGAGTGTTACTCTCCTCAGTTGTTGTTTTTTCTAAAATAATTATGGACATGTTGTGCATTCAGAGATGCTCTTCTGCAGACCTCAGTTTTAACCAGTGGTTGTTGCAGTTACTGTTGCCTTTCTATCAGCTGAAACCAGTCTGGCCATTCTCCTCTGAACTCTGGCATCAACAAGGCATTTCTGCCAACAGAATTGACATTCACTGGATATTTTCTATTTTTCTGACCATTCTCTGTATAACCCAGGGATGGCTGTGGGTGAAAATCCCAGTAGACCAGCAGTTTCCAAAATACCCAAACCAACCTGTCTGTTACTAACCCCATGACGCATTCAGTCACTTCAATCTGATGCTCGGTTTGAACTGCAGCAGATCGTCTAAATGCATTAAGTTGCTGATTAGAAATTTGCATTAATGAGCAGTAGGGCAGCTGTACTTAATAAATTGGCCAGTGAGTGTATGTGCCATATTGTGGTTTGGTTTTTACTCCTTTACTTTAAATTGTTTGTTTTTGTCCTGCAGACTAGTCTGTCCTTCATGCCTTCAGCTGGACTGGAGTTCATCACTCATATGGGTGTGCACATCCCAGACTATGTGGATGCAGGGATTCAAATGCATACCAACATGTACCATGAGAACTCGCTTAATGCTAAAATCTCAATAAGCCGAAACCAGGTCAGAGTTTCGATTCCTGCACCTGCATCCAACACTCAAGTGTTCAGCATCAGGTCAGTAGCACTTCTAATATGCCGGATAAGATTTGAAATTGGATCTCACCCCAGGTTTGTTTCCATGTAGCACTCAGCTACTATCCATATCCTCTGGTCAAACAAAGATTGTGCCATCTCTGGAGGATCATGTAGACTCAACTGACTGCCGCCCCTTTCTAAGGGGATTAAATCTCTGCACAATAGTACGTTACTCCAATGGTTCTTCAGATAATCAAGCCCCATATTACCTTCTGAATGGATACACAGGGTAAGAAATAGTGCTCAAGATTTAGGCTTTTAAAGAATACAAGAAATTCAAACTAGCTTAAACTTGTGTCATGCCTTTAGATTTGCTGTTGAAATCCAGCCAACTGGAAAAGTGTCAGAGTACAGTGCTACCTTCACCGATGAAACACTAAGAGAGGGTAAAAGGGGTCGACATAAAGTTGAGTCCCTGAAGCTTACCTTGAAAGCAGAAGGTACAAGTATAACAACTTTTGAAATCCTTCTACAGGGACGCATCCATTCAAAGTGATGACATAAGAACTCCCTGATCACATTCAAAACATTCTACATTTGGGACAGTAGTTGTCCAGTATAACCACAAATCCTGTGACATCTGAGCTGTATGCAATGTGTAAATGTCCTTCCTATGGGACAAATAAAGGGTTATAATTTTTTTTATCTAATCTTAATTCTTGTTGTTTCTAGGAGAAGAACCAATGGAAGCCACAGCGTCTTTGAAATACAATCATAATAAAAATCTAATCTTAACTGAGCTCCTCATTCCTGACTATGATGTGGAAGCAGTAGTAAAGCTAGCAGTAACTGACAGTGAGTATAGTGAAAAAAAGCTTCGAGGGATCACCATCGACATCACTAACAAGAACATCCCACAGCTGACATTTGTTGGACGTGCAAGGTATGTCTGTGATGCAGTTAAAGGAAAAAATGACAAGTGCTGTTCTGTAAAAATCAAGACTATTTTAAATGTAGATTTGATACCTTGAAAGAGGCCCTAGTACAAGTCCATGTGGACATTCCTCCGTTGAAAACCAATGGGTCTGTATTGGCATTCCTGAACAAGGATGAATATTTTCTCTTCGACGTTGAGACCGTTGCTCTCCTCCATGGGACCTCCTACCAACAGAAAACGACAATAAAATATGGTAACTGTTGTCCACAGTAAAAAGTAAACATTTGAAAGATTCAGACATCTGTATTTGGAAGGACTTACTTTGATGTTGTCTTCACAGATGAGGATAAGTTTGAAATGGAATTAAAAACACACCTTAATTCAGAGATAGAGAAAGTTATACCAAATGCAAAAGAGCATCACAAGCTGCTTCAGAAGTATGTAGATGATCTCCTGGACCAGAGAGTGTCAAAGACTGATATGAAACTACGCCACATAGTCACCAAGGGTATTGAGGTAAATGTATAGCTGTTTCACGTCAAGAAAAAAAACTGTTCAAATCCAGATTAAATTAGTTTGCTATGTTGATCCATGCTAGAAGACACGGGTCCTTTCAATCAATCGATCAATCGATCGATCGATCAATCAATCAATCAATCAATCAATCAATCAATCAAACAAAGAAACAAACAAACAATCTTGGGTGCGCATTGCTTGCTTGATTGAATTGATTGTTTAATTATGACAAACAAAATGTTTCCTTATTGAATTTTAGACTCTTGTATTTGTTTATTAATCACTTATGTCTGTCTCTAATCCTTCAACATGACTATTTTTATGCCAACATGACACTTCTAGTCTACTTAGCTTCTCAACTAAAACATTTACAGTGTCTTGGATGTGATAGTCTGGAGTTGATGTGAATGAACTCCGATCACACCATCCTTTAATGCTTCTACCAGAATCTTTGTTTGTATAAGACAAATGCTCCTGTTTAAAGTCACTTGATAAGGTAACTATCACCAAGCTAGTAATTCTCAGAATGTGTTCATGAACTAAAAATCAAGTAAAAATCCCCACATCATTTAAAAAATCAGTTCATTAGTTCATCATGTGAGACATATTCTTTACAAAATTTCCATCTGAAGTCACACCAAGCAGTTTTTTTTATTATTTGTCAGTGCTAATGTTTACAATAGTAACATTTTTTTCCTAAAAGAAAAAGTTCAGCTTGGCTGTGGCCTGCAAAGTAAAAATTGGAGAAACCAATAGTATCACACCTGCTTTTGATTGATTAGGCAAAGTGGTCATCATGCAGTGTGAGATGAGGTAGAAACCAGTGACAGCTTTTCAATTAAAACATTAATTAATGTCATTAAAAGATGAAGAGTGGGGTTGGGTTTTACTTGTTAGCCCCAAGAACCCCTGAATGAGTTTTGTTAATGAACCTTGAAATATTGAATGACCCACCTGGATTCAACACCACAATCTTTCTAGTGAATTCCTCCGAACCTCTGTGTCATATAACGTATTAACAGTGAGCTCTTTAATTGTATGGCCTTGTTCCTATGTCTGTTCTGTGTAGCTTGAAACTAGTTTAAGCTGCTTTTTTAAATTGGGATTTATCTTATTGCCACTCTAAAGGCAGGTAACATTTGGCTCGACAAACTGACAGCACGCTTCCCGTCACTTGCAAGCCTTCGAAGTAAGAGGAGTGTCTCAGATCTCACTTTGCCTGCTCTGCCTGAAAAACTGTTTTGGGAAGTGTAAGTGTTTTCAAGTATTTTTCAAGTAACTTCATTTACCTTGGAATTTCTACAAGGCTGAATGTGTATATTACCTTTTTTGTATTAGTTATGCATTGTATTTTATGTCAACAGTGACAGTCTGTTCCGATATCAGTTCAACAAGGACACAACGTTCCTCTCCTTTCATCTTCCATTTGGAGGCAAAAAGTCAGAAGACTTAAACTTTCCAAAGTCTGTGTCTGTGCCAGCTATAGCTTTAAAACCAATAGGCTTGTACATCCCAGCCAAAACATATTTTCTTCCAACATTCACCATTCCACCGTCTTTGGATTTTAACGCCCCTCTCTTTGGTTTGGCTGAAGTATCAACCAAGATCCACAGCAACCTTTATGACTGGGATGGCTCTATCTCCTTGGGCAACAATACTGTCAATGTTCCCAGCTATGTTGTTCAGTACAAGTCCATAGCTCAATCCCCATTGAATCTGGTCTCCTACAAACTTGAAGGTAAGCATCTTGTTTTTTTTTAGTGTTTCAGCAAATTTTAATTATATTTGAAAAGGAGATATCAGGAACACACTGTTATAAGAAAGGAAAAATTAAGAACTATAGAGCTACATCTATGACGTTTGTGCCTTTGTTTTAAAATGGTCTTTTTCCCTGTCTTAAGGAGTCGGAATGTTACTGGGAAGAGCTGATGAAAACCTCAAATATCTGTTCAATACTTCCTTTAGCCACAGTCTTTTTGACTCGAGCTTCAGTGCTATGGAAACCTTAAGAGTAGGTAACAAATTCACTGCGAATGCACATTACAGGATCAAGGTCTCCAGTCTGTTAGGCCTGCATGCCTCTCTGGACTATTCCGCTCATTCCACTTCCACTCTAAATTCAGATGAAGTATCAGGAGATGGTACTGTGGAGGGACATCTTATACTTGGGTCGCTCCACACCAACACCTCCTACACTCACCACTATAACGTACGTCCACTGGATCGAGAGGGCAGAGGGGAGTCAATGTTACGCTTTAACTCACCATTTATTGGATTTCACAACACAATCCGAGGAGTCTATGCTAAAGCTGAGTTGAACCTTGTTTCTAAAACCAGTGCTGCCAGGGACACATTCAAACACGTGGCAGAGCTAAAGTACAAAGATGCACAACTTATCCTAAAGTGCAATGCTGTTGGGACAGCCATGGGTAAATTGTTAAGCAACCAAATTGAGCTTGGCGTATCAAGTCAAATGTCCATGCTCAGAATTGAGTCACAAGGAGAGGATGACAAAAGAAGGATATATTCACTCATATCTGGATCCCTGGATTCAAAGGGACTGGAAGTGATGTCAGACGGCTCTTTGATCTTTGAGGCAGGCCGAGCATTACATAAAGCGGTTATGAGGATTGGAAGAAATGGCCTAACATTTGGAGGAACGAATAACATTCAGTGCAGTCCAGTTACAGTGGATAATGTCTTTGATGGTGCTTTAGACAACAGTGGAGCATCACTGTCAGCTATGACCAAAGCCATGGCTGAAGAGGGCAGGGGAGAGCTGAACATTGAGGGTAAAATCACAGCTTCAGAGGCTACTTTCTATAGTGACCTCAAGGGCTATGCTTATGATGCAGCTACATCAAACAGCATAAAAACTGAATTGAGAGAAGGAACTCTGACCATTACTGGAAATGCAAAGGGAACTCTGAGGCAAATGAGAACAGAAAATAGTCACACACTGGCTCTCAGTCTGTGGAAACTCTCCCTTCATTCCAAATCTGACAACATAATCTGTGATGACATTTACTACAAACAAGACACTAAAGTTGATATAAAGCCATTTGTAATGTTAATTGACTTGACCAATGACCTTGGATTTTATGACCTTAGTTTGATCCATGAAGGCCATGTGACGCTTGAGCCACTAAAGGTGGATCTCAGTGGAAATGTAAAAGGAGCCTATGGGGAAGAAAACAGCATCAAACATATTTATGAGTTCAGCTATGATGATCTGGCTGGTTCTGTGAAATACAGTACATCTGGAATCATAATGAACGCCCATTTAAGTCACTTTTGTGAGATAGAATTTGCTGGGCTTGCTTTAATATCAAATTGTCAGACCCGAATAAATTCGGAACCTCTGAATTTTGATGTTTCCCTTCGCACCATGGCCCTGCCCTTCAGTTTGACTATTGATGCGCTTTCCAACAGTGAAGGAGAAATAAATCTACATGGGAAGCACAATGGGGGGATTTCCAGCAAGCTGCTGGTCAAAGTTGCACCACTTGTTCTTGCAATGTCACATGATGTCCAGGTGTCAACAACACACCGTCTCTCACGTGGAGAGTCTTCCACTAGTTTAGTTAGCAAACTGGAAGGGCTCCTTTCTCCAAACAACCAATCTGTGGATTGGAAAGTAAACTCCAACCTGAACAACCATGTATTTGAGCAGAGCATCAGCACCTACAACAATCCTGAAAAGTTTGGAATTGAATTTTCAGAAATAATACTAACAAACATTATCAGCAGACATAAGAAAAGAGAAACAGAAAAATTCAGTTTGGCCGGATTTTTAAAGTACGACAAGAACAGCGACTGCCATTTCATTGAAATTCCATTCGCCCAAAACTTTCCTGTTGCTTTTGAGAGGTTCAAAAAAACACTTCTACAGGGCCTGGAATCACTCCATAAAATTATAAGAAATTTGGATGTTAATAAGTTAATTACTGATTTCAGAGCCACTTTAGACGGATTACCAAAAAAGGTTAAAAACTGTTTGCAGGCAATGGACTTGGAGAAAAAAGTGAATAAAGTGAAGGAGAAACTGGATTATTGGGTAAAAGAGTTTTCTATAACAATGGATGACATGGAGCTTTTGGTGAGTAATTTGAAACAAAACATTGAAAACACAATAATAGACATAGCAACTAAAGTAAAAGATCTCATTTCTAGAATTGAGGAGTATGCCAAGTCAGAGGAGCTAACTGAAAAGCTATCAAACATGCTTTCCTATACTGAAGACCAACTCAAAGCATTTGATGACAGGTACAAAATAAAGGAGTCTTTGGTTAAAGTGCTAGCTTTCTTGGAAGATGTCATCCAACAAATTGACCTGCAAAAGCTCAAGGAAGGCAGTGCTGCTTTTCTACAGGAGCTTGATTCAAAATACGGCCTCTTGGAAGCAATCAGGGGGCAATTATCACAGTTGAAACAGGTCATTGAAAACTTTGACCTCAGCCTTTTCTTAGAAAATGTAAAAAATGACCTACTCTCAATTGACTGGCGTTCTTACATTGAACAACTTTCATATCAAATCCCATCATCAGAGATCATGAAATTTATGGAATCCGTGAATGAAGTTATAGTCAATTGGATTGATGAATATGAAGTTCCCAACAAGCTGAATGCCATTTACTCCTACTTTAGGAATCTCTTTGTGAAGTACAACCTTGATACGATTACCAAAGACTTGATGGATCAGACAGTGAACCTTGTTGAACAATTTAAAATTGAAGAGACAGTGCAGTCAATAGTTGAAGCAATTAAATCAATCAAAATTGAATTTATCTATGATAAAATGATGGACTTTTTGTACACAGTGACAAAGAAGCTTAGAGATTTTGACATAAAGAAAACCATCCGTGACCTCCATGAGTTTATCTCTTTAATAATAAAGTCAATGGAGGAATTTGAGTACAACAAATTTGTTGATATTACAAACAAGAAGATTACAGAAGTGACTAAGTACCTCAATGATAAGATTGAAAAATATGAGATTGTGAAAAAGATTGAAGCTCTAAGAGAGTATTTCAGAGAAATCCAAAACTCCATCTTCACATATTTGGAAGAGGTGAAAAACACAAAGGTGGCCGATGCTCTGAACAAACTGAAAGATGTTATTGACACTGCATTTTATAATGATGTAAAGTTGAAGCTGCAGGACATGCTCGAGGATGCCAGGCAAAGGATTGTGGACATGGATATCAGAGAGGAATTGTACAAGTATCTTCAGAGTGCCAGTGATTCCTACAGCAATATAGTTGCATATATATCTGTCCGGTTTAATCAACTCATTGAAAACTTCATAAAAATGACTAGTGATAATGAAATCATCAACCAGACAAAGCAAGCAGCAAATAATCTACTGGAGCAGTTGATAAGAGCAGAGATTGACATTCCAACCTTCAGGATTCCTCTCACTGATCTCGTAATACCAGCACTGACTATCCAGCTGAGCAAGCTGCAGGAGATCAGCATCCCTGCTCAAATATTAATTCCTGAATTCACCATCCTCAATCTGTATACTGTGCCTTCCTTTTCTGTAGACTTTGATGAGATCAAGACGAAGATCATTACCATCATTGATAATATAAGAGAGTTTGAGATAAAAATGCCAGACCCAGAGCAAGTTTTTGGAGACCTAAAAGTTCTTTATCTGTTTGAACTGCCAGACCTTACATTTTCTCAAATAACTATTTCAGAAAAGAAGTTACCAACCATTAGCATCCCAAAATTAAAACAGGAAGACTTTGAAATTACAATGCTTCCTGTTCCAGATATCATGCTTCCGGACACATCAAAAGAAATTTGCCTACCATTTTTTGGAAAACTTTATGGAGAATTTAGCATAAACTCTCCACATTACACTCTAATAACTACAGGGAAAATTGAGAACGCAACATCTTCTCTGAAAAATCCACAGTTTATAGCACATTTTACTTCTCTGGCCAAATCTCCTGTTGAGTTGCTGGAGTACACTTTTGAAGGCACCACTCGGCTGGAAGCCCCTCGAATGAAGAGAATGCAATTCACAGAAACAGTGAAAGCAACACATAAGGCCTTCTCTGTTGATCATAAAGGACATATAATACTCACAGGCTCCTCTGCAGAAGTCTCTGCCACAACTATTACAAAAGTCACAAGCCAAATGTACACAGCTGACTCATTTAACAGTGTGGCTCTTTCATTACAGAGTGGAATCAATGCAGCTATAAACACTACTTACAACCACTACTTGGACATCCCATCAATCAAAATTTCAAACCAGGCGTCCATGAAACAAAGCATAAAAGCAACAATGGAATCTGGCACAATAACAGTGATTGGTCAAACCATTGGTGATGGCAAGGGATCCATTCAAGGTTACTCTGATGAAGGAATTCACAACAGCCATGTTGAATTCAGTGTTGATTTAAGCACAGCAAAATTTGTACTTGCAGGTGAGACATATTCTCAGACTCTAACAGCAAAACACTCACTTAATGCTGAGTCTGTCATTTTCAGCCACATTATTGTTGAAGCAAAGGGTGAGACCAAGAGCCCGTTTATCAAAAACAGTGTTTTTGCTTTAAATGGAGAAGCTCATATTGGGGATCTGAAAGCTGCACTGACGGCCTCTCATGATGCTGAGTTCATTGGAAGTCTGATTGGAACTATGTCAAATGGGGTGGACTTTATGATTCATCCATTTGAGATGTCTCTTGATGTTAAGAATAAGCTCAATTTAAAAATTTTCTTCCCCCTAAAACTGTCTGGTAAGGTTGACCTGCTCCATGATTATGGTGCTGTAGTTAACTCTGAAAAGCAGGGTGCCTATTGCATTGCTTTGGCGAGATTTAACCAGTACAAGTACAGCCACAACTTCGCAGCAGAAAATACTAAATTGAACGTCTACCTTCAGTCCTCAGTTAATGGAGAAGCTAATTTGGATTTTCTGACTCTTCCTGTGTCCATTCCAAATATGTCTGTACCTTTTTTTGAAGTAAAAACTCCAGAGATCAGAGATTTTTCTTTGTGGGAAGATACAGGACTAAAATATCTGCTTATCACCCCTCAACAGACGTTTGACATAAATCTAAAGCTTCAATACAATAAGAACCCTGAAACACACAGCTTTGAGTTGCACCTAGAACCAATCTACAGCGCTATCAATGACAATGCCAAAATTATTCAGACTCAATTTGAAGTAGGCAGAGATAAAGTTGTCAAATTTCTAACAGATTCATACAACGAAGCAAAATTGCAGTATATCAAACACAAGATTGATACTTCTGGCCTGCCTCCAAGAATTTTCAGAGTCCCTGGATACACCATACCAATACTAAATATTAAAGTTTCTGCATTCAGGGCTGAGATGCCAGCGTTTAGCTACTTTATTCCCAAAGAGGTCAGTACGCCAAGCTTCAAAGTCCCTGCCTTGGGTTTCTCTGTGCCATCATACACCCTTGTATTGCCAACCTTGAGATTCCCCGTTGTGCATGTTCCAGAAACTTTAGGTGAAATAAAGTTACCCAGTTTCACTCTGCCACAGGTTCAAGACAACATTACAATCCCATCTTTTGGAAACATCACCGCTGACTTCTCCCTCAAATCTAACATGATCACTTTAAGTGCCAACGCAGCACTTTCCAAACAATCAGATATTGTTGCTCGAATTGGAGTTTCCTCAAAATCTGTGTTTGACATTTTGAATGGCAAGATTGATGGTACCACTAGCTTGACAATGAAAAGGGGACTGAAAGTGGCAAGCATTGTGTCTCTGGAGCACAATAACATAGAAACAAACCATGAATGTTCTATTTTTCTCAGCAAGAAGAGCCTGGAAGCTTCAGTAGCCAACACTGCTAAAATCAGTTTACCTTTCCTACAACTGGAGTTTTATCAGCAACTCTCGGGAAATACTAAGACCATGCCAAATATTTCCTCCAAAAAGAAACTAAGGTACATGTTTTCTATTCCTCTGTTTGAGTCTACAAGCAAAGGAAACATTGACATGAAATGGGAACTGGAGGCACTTCCCTCTCACATGTCTTTTGAGTTATCAACCCAAGGGCAGTCAGACATATTAATGGACATATATAATTTTGAAAAAGATTTTGAAAATAAAGCCAGTTTCTACATTAATATCAATGGCATTAGTTCAACCGTAGCTTCAACTTTGAACTTAAAAATGAACAGACAAGAGAAACTGAAGCGAAGTTTAAGCAGAAACATTTTCTCTTTTAATTTGGACAACAATTTAGCTGTTGGGGTTTCGCTTGTTCGTGTGTCTGCAACAGCCTTTTATAAATCCAACAACAATCTTGACTTGCTGTTTTTCAGCACAAATGGACATCATTTTGTAAAGGGAGAACTTGACTTTGTCCCATTGGCGGCTCTCAATATGACAATAAACACTGACAGTGATCAGTTTAGTAACTTTGGCGAAATTGGATTCATTCACAACATAAACCTGTCCTGTAGTCCTGAGAAACAGACCTTCACCTGGAGTGGAAAGCAACAGTTATCATCATTAGTTCAGGCTTGTGACTTATCCATCTCAAATGATGAATTTGAGCAACGTTTGGACCTGACTGGAGAAGTGGAGGGTCATATGGCATTCTTAAAGTCTATTAGGCTTCCGGTGTATCAAAGAGCACTGTGGGATGTGCTTAAATTTGATCAGGTTACTAATATAAACTCCAGGCAGTTTCTTAACTTCTCATCCAGTATAGTTTACACAAAGAATAAAGATGGATATACTATTGGAATACCATTTAAACAATCTCAAAATGGTGTTACTTTCAGCATTCCTGAAATGAGTATCACACTGCCTTCCTGGATGAGAGATATCGCCAAGTCCATTAAGAATGAAGATATGCAATCTGAAAAGTCTGTTGTGCCGGATCGTCTTACTCTTCCCCCTGCATTCTCACTTCCTGCTTTTGACGTTCCTTTCACCAACTTACATGTGGAGCCGTTAACAGTGGATCCAAAGAACTTTGACCTACCGAAAGTGATCTCCACCAAAGCTTTTGATATCATGCTGCCCGGCTTGCCAGTAATGTCAGTACCCAGTTACGAAATCAACACTGAGTATGTGCAGCATACAATGTCTTTCCTCTTATTCAAGATTCCACAGTATGAGATCACAGTGTCTCCTTTCACACTTCCAAAATCTGTCACTGTTGGAGAGCTCACAGTCAGCATGAATGACATTACCAGCCACATTCTAAACTTTGAAATTCCCACTATTATGATCCCAGAGCAAAAAATTGAAATCCCTGAAGTTGTTCTGCATCTTCCCACAAGTGTGTTTGTCCCATCCTTTGGAGCTCTTAGTACAACTTTGAAGTTTTCTTCACCAATATATAATGTGTCAACTACTGCCAGTGTGGAGAAGAAAGACCCCAATCTTGTGGGTTCACTCAACTCTGCCTCAACTTCAACCGTGACCCTCTTGGAACATGACCTTACTGGTGAGGCGAGCACACTATTCATATAACTTGAAAGCATGTGTCTGCATAAAATATTGTTCAAAAAAATTGTTGATTTGTTCACAGCCACTGCAACCCTCAAATATGATAATGGACAGGTGTTTTTAAATGGGATATCCAACTTGATTCACAGTGATGTAAATGTCAACTGGCAACAGGTTTTGGCACACAAGCTAAGGTAAGAGTATTCTGTTGTAAAGGTACAAAAATAGACGTTTTGCAGTCTTATGCTTCTTTGCCAAATTTGAATGCCCGATTTAATGTGTTGGACACATTGAATTACTTAAAAATTTCCTATGAGTTTTGTGATACCATCAGTGTTGATCATTTGTCCAGATCTTCAAGCAGCTCCACATCATTACACTACCTCATCCATGTTTAACTGTAATTTTGATGTTCTTTTAAAGCATGCTGTTTTGGATGTGTTTAGACCAGGATAGTATAGGAGTCCATTTGGATGGGGAAACCCCAAAAGTTATTTTTAAGTTGGGTTATATAACTAAATGTTGGAACCATCAAATCTTTTTATAAGCAGAGCAGGAGCTTGGTTTCCACAAGCAGCAAGCAGTAAGTCAATGCATAGACTAAAGCTTTGTCTTTGGGAGCCTCAGAATTAATTTTTGCTGTTCGGCATGACCTCCAGCTTTCTCTGATGGTTTATAGCTGACTGTTCAACAGCTTTGTTGTGAATCAACAGCTTTGTTGTACATCAGTACTTCAAGTTTGATACCACAATTATCAGCCAGCTATAGCTGTAATTCCCCTTTGATGCACCATATGCAGAGATATGGACTTTGTGACATTCTGTTATTATGAAGAGAGAGCGGAGTCCAAAGATATTGCTCTCAGCTTAATGCTTCATCCTGTTTCTAGAGTGAACTTTAACCACGAGTTGTGGTTGTTAATGAGAGGGTAAGATTGCAGATCAGGTGGCAGATGTGAGCTTCTGACAGGGTGGTTATGATCTCCTCATAGATTGAGTGAGACACTTACAGTGGAGGAAAAAAAGTATTTGATCATTGCCGATTTTGTAGATTTGCCCACCTAAAAAGAAAATAACAATCTGCCATCCTAATAATAGGTTCAAAAGTGAGAGATCGAAAATCAAGAAATCTACTTTAAAGTATTAGGATACAATTATTTGCATAATATTGAGGGAAATAAGCATTTGATCCTCTGGTAACCATTAAGAGTTGTGGTTCACAGAGACCAGAAGACAATTCTTAAAACCAGGAGGGATAAGATGACCACAGATGTTTTTTAGGGTGATCAGTGAAAAATATCACAACATAAAACAAGTGAACTAATAATCACAAACACCAAAGTGTGTTTACCAAAGTTAACGTTGGAAATAATTAACACAAATGCCCAGGTTTGAAAGCATTAGATCGGACTGCACGGTCCTGCTCTCGCTTCACAGCATGAAGACGCTGGTTCGAATCCTGGCTGGTACCTTTCTGTGTGGAGTTTGCATGTTCACCTTGGGAATACATGTGTTTCTCTCAGGGCACTTCAGCTTCCTACCACAACATCACACAGTCCAAAAGCATGTTTTATAGGCTAACTGGTTACTCTAAAGTACCCTTCGGTGTGTATGTGTGATTGTGTGGCCCTGCGACAGGCTGGCAACCTGTCCTGAGTATAACCCGTCTTTGCCCAGCAATAGGCTGAGCGGGCTCTGGCTGTCCTTTGACCCAGTGAGGATCAGAACAGGCTAAGACATAGGATGGCTGGGCTGGATGGGCAGCATTAGACACAATAACAGAAACACAACTACTAAGACACAACTACTACTCTAAGTATAGCTAAAGTAACTTAACCACAGGATCAGAAGTTACAATTGTGACTACAGAGCCAACAAAAACTAAAATACATGGGGACATGCTTGGACAAGGCAGACACCAAGGACAGGCCGAAGAACAACTTTCTCCCAGGAATTCAGCTGCAATTGGAGCAAAAGTTTCTGGGAGCATTTAAACCTCCCTTCCAGCCTGGTAATAGATAGAGTTAAATCCTTAAAGCTCCGTAGGAGGTGGAGGTGACAGCAATGGAGGGGCTGGACCTCTGCAGGAGCTGAAAATCATACACAGCACAAGTACACACACGCCACAAAACAAATGCACTCCAGATCAGGGGTTGTAACACTGGGTAATCAAATACATATTTCACTCAATGAAAAATAAATTAATTTATATTAATACTTAAAAGAAAATATCTGGATTGTTGGTTTGTATTTTTTTTATCTTTGGTTGATTATTTTTTGCTGCATCACGTGTGATGTCTGTTGTGATGCACTTGGTCATTTTCACATTATAGTAAAATAAATCTAAAGCACCTCGATCCTAATGGTATTTTCAAAGATTGATAATTGATTTATTCCATTTTGAAACGATGGGTCAATTCATTTTGATGAACAACTAATCTCAGACACATCGATCTGGTTGGATTGTCGGACTATAAATTGATCCATTGATTAGTTACAACCTACTTTGTAGAAAAGACTAGGGGGATTGAGATGCTTTCTGTGTACTTTTTTGTCTTTCTCTATGAACTCTGAAAAATTTGGATGGATTTCTTTCTGACAGTTTAACAATGAACTCATTTAAGTCACTTCACTTCATACCATCTTCTGCTTTTCTGACGACCTCCTGAATGAGTCCTTAGATTCTTGGGTTCATTTTGGTCACTCACTTCTTCTATGTTCTCTGTTCCTTCCATGAGTGGGTGATAGATCTCTCTGTTTCTCTTGTTCCTTTAAAATTTAAATGATTTTGAAAATGTGGATCATTTCAGTGGTAAAAATGTGCAACTAATACATTTCTTTAAAGTGCACAAAACATGCTTATAAATGGTGCGAATGGGTCAAAAGGATGTATGGGCTCATCAAGCATCGCGTGGTGTGATCTTTCTGATTTACTTTCAGAAAGATGCACTTTTGCTGATGTTTCATTCTGCAGTCTGGGATCACATGATAATGGACTGTTTTGAATTTTTGTCCAATAAGAAACTCATCCTTAACACTAACCTGTTTCTCTCTGTTTTAGAGCAAAGCGTCAAACCTCTCAAGGTGACGCTGTGGCTCAGTAAGTTTATTTTAGTTCTGGAAGTTTTCCTTCTCCTTTTCAAAGCTCAGAAATGCTTTAGCTGAATGTGGAGCCAGGTTTTCTGTTCATTTTTGTCCAACAGGGAGTCCCGACACACTCTCAGCATTGACGTCACCAGCCGAACATTTGCTGATGTGAGCTTTCGCTATGCTTCACGCAAAGATGGCCTTACTGCATCTGCATCGTCTCCATCAGCTGGTTTCCTCGGACTGAATCTTCAGCGGAGGTCACCATCTCACCTCCATGGAAAACTGTTCAGCCGCTACCTGGTGAGGCTTCCATTCTGCTCTAAATCTGTTTATAGTTTTTATCTGCATAAATATAGCGGCGGTTGAGATCAACAAAAAAGAGCTATTCCGATAGGAGAGCGCTGGGGCTACTTGGAAATGTTTAATCAGTGTTTCTCTCTTGCCTGCAGTCCTCTCCTGATAAGGACACAAATGTTTTTAGTGCCAAGGTTCTTCTGAGGAACTCAGACAAACTAGTCCTGCAGACAGCTTGGAATTTGGATTTCTTCAAAGATGTGACTGAGGGCTTCAAGAGAAGGATTCCCGCAATGACAGATGCTGTTCTCAAGTTCATCAACAAGTATCACACTGCACATTTTGGCTTTGAGTTAAACCGCGGAGGCACAAAGCTGAAAAATGTTATATCAAGTCTTGTGGAGACAGGATTTTTGAAAGTTTTAGAGTTTCTGACTGAGCTGCAGAGTTTGATGGAGCAAGTCTCTAATAAGGGTGAATCTCTGTTTAGAACAGCTTCTGACAGCTTGATGTCCATCAGTGTTCAGGAAATTAGAGCCAAACTAATGATGATGGCTGAAGAAGCCATGAAAAACACAGAAACAAGAACAAAAGCTCTGCTGGATTCAGTCAGACAGTTTTTGGATCAACAAAAGTTTTCAGTGCCTGGATCAGAAGTTGAGATGTCTGTCTTTGAGATGTTCCAGAGATCTCGTGAGTACGTGTCAGAAGCTATGAACAGAGCCATCCAGTGGTTTACCAGTCTCATGGAGAAGACTTCAGCATACATAAGGAACACTACAGTTTCCTTTCCTGCAACTGAGGTGGTTGTTAATGGAGATGAGGTCATGGATAAACTGAGCTCTGTTTCAGAATCTGCATGTAATCGGATCAAGGACTACAGTAGCAAAAGTATGCTTTTTTTTCCCAAGACACTTACTGGTGTCCTTCAGCTCTTTGATGAAAACGCTGATCAACTCCTTGCATTCCTAAAAGATGAAAACTCCAAAATTCGTTCGGCTGACGCCATTCATGCAGAGGTTCTAAAAACTTCCAGACGACACATACAGGGAGCAAAGAGGCGCACAACTGAGTTCAAAGATCTTGCCAGACTCAGGATTAACCAGGTCTATAATTCTGTAAATATGGAGAATATAAACAACGGCGCAGAGATGTTTGTTGGAGCTCTGCAGTCAAATCTATCTGACGCCTTCAGTGAAAGTGTAAACGTTTTGAAACGGTTGTCCCAGAATGCAGCACCATATTTCAAAATGGGCAACCAGAAGGTGGATGTTGAAATTCCGTTACCTTTCCTTTGGAAATCCTTCTACGAATGGCCCGTTCCCATGAGGCAGTGAAGCCTGCCCATTTTGATAAAACTCTGATTATGACTGAACAAAATGGTATTGATGTACAGTGTGTAAAGAAAATGTCTTTTCCTGTGAAATTCATGCAAATCCTCACAGCCTGAAAAAAAGTTTGATGATTTGAAAAGTTTCAGTATTGGACCGTAAATAAATATTTTAAACATTGGTGCATGTCTCATTTTCTTTTTACATCAGAAAAGGTTTTTTGTTAAATCTGTGTAGTATACTCCTGATGTTGCCATGTCTTTTTTACTTCTTTTTCAAGTTCTTTCTCCACTTTTGGCATAATTGGCTTATAGTGAGGAACATCTAAATAAAGTGTATTTTGTGAGAAACAACTTGGTTGATTAACTGAAAGACTAAGTTAGATTGTTTTGGGTTTTTTTTTAGTAATTCTTTGCAATGTAATTTGGAGCTTAATTTTCTTTATATATGTCTTCTATCATGACAAAAAGTTCTAAACAAACATGTTAAAAAACACCAAAAACCTAATTTTGATTGTAGTGGGTCTTTATGTCTCATTTCGCTTAGACTCTATGAATGCAGACCCATACGGCAGATAACTTATGGTTTCAGGTTCCTTTAACACACTTCCTGTAACTTTACTTAACATCTATGCACCCAAACGCTGATAATCCTCATCTCTTTAAGATTTTTAATTTAAAATCAGCATCTGCCTCCAAAATCATTATTGGTGGTGACTTCAATTGTTACTTGGACTGATCTCTGGACAGACTATCCAAATTGCCTCCTAATATCACCTAATATTCAATGCAAACATTGAATGACCTAATTAAAACAAGAAACCTCATTGACATTTGCCGTTTCTATCATCCTTCTAAAAGTGCATACTCTTTTTCCTCGCATGTTCATACAACCTGTACTAGGACAGATTATTTCCTGGTATCTTCTGAACTGTTGCCCACTGTTGTTATATTATCTCATTTGAACCCTCAAAAAAAGCGCTTAATAAACGACTTGAAGAAATAGGAAAAATACTCCCACCGTTAGAGGAAAAATACAGATCCTCCCTCTTACAAGCAGATTTAAACAAAGTCCTGCAACTAAAATATAAATAGGCTCACAATATCATCTTAAATCAACGCATCAACAATCTTCTTTTGAAACTCAAGCATCAAAAATTTGAATTTGGAGATAAACCAAAATCAACTCAGAAGTGAACAAGCATCCCGAGCTATTTATACAGCAAGACTAAATCTGGCAGATTGAGTAAGAGTCCAAAAGAAAAAAACTCCTGCTTCACTGAGTTTTACAAACATTTGTACTCCAGTAAAATCAAGTCTTTGCAAAGTGACTTTGCTAATTTCTTTAACCAGTTCTCTATTCCCCAACTAAACAAAATTTCAATCGATGAAATTGATTCTCCAAGCACAAAACTTGATCTTTTAGAAAGCAATTCAGGCCTTGCTGCTTGGAAAAATTGCCATTTAAAGGAACAGAGCTGTGAAAACAAAAAGCCTGGAGCAGTACTGGTTGGAATTGCACTGCTTTGACTTTGCGCACCGGTAGGTGGCAGATGAGCGCTAGTAAACAGTAAACACATAAAAGAAGAAGAACCCTCCACCTGCGTGACCGCGCTGGTCCGTGTGAATGCCACCTGCTGACTGCGTATTCATTAAACCGCATACAGCGTGTTCTTGAACGTGGCTGGTGTGTGTGCATCTATTGACTTAGCATTGAAACTGGCCGCCTCCGCCGTGCGAATCGTGTTCGGTGTGTAAGCACCATTACTTTGAATACAATCCTTGTCACTGATTGATCCTTCATTAGAGATTTTAGTTGGGAAGAAACCTGAGACCTGAAAGAGCTGCAAACATTCTGTCCAAAATGCAATAGTTCTAGATTTTCCTCCAGAATAGTCAATCGTTGTTTTTCTTTTCAGACGCTTCCTTTAAGGGTTGTCATATTAACTTGAGACTCAGTTTCAATTTCCAACCTGAACCAGAGAACTGCATTTACCCTGGCGTGGGACAGCACATGGAAGCACAAGTAACAGACTTTTGCGCCTGAAGACGGACATTTAATGACAGCTCATCTTCACAGTTAAAAAATAAAATGGAGCCAAACGATTCTAAATGAAACTCTGGTATTAACATCAAAGATGAAAAAAGACAGAAAAAAGCTCATTGTTAAAGCTTTGGAAAACAAGATTGAAAAGCTTCAGAAAGAGCGCCATACAAAGATCAATCGCATTAAATCTGTGATAAGAAACATCACAGAATTTTTGCAAAGAAAAGAAAATGTCAAAATTTTTGGTCAGTCGCATTCTGATAACTTAAAAACATTGATAGAAGATGTAACTCAGCTTCTTGAATCTGTCATTCTGTGATTTTTGTGCTGAAACTGGGTGTGAAACTTTTTACTTTGTGCATTAAACTTTGGTTTGCTTGACACTGCTGAGACCTGTGTATCCTCCTCTCTCACAATTCTCATTTGTGCTTGTGATATTTCAAACTGTTGAGGGATTGCTATTGCTTTAGCTAGTGTTAGCTCCTCGCCTTTTTCCAGCAGTCATTCTAGGACATGTTTCTTTCTCACACCAGCTATAATGGCATCTACTAGCATGTCATTTGGGTCACCATACTCACAATCCAGCAATAGAAGTTTCAAGTCTTTCACAAAATGGTTGAAGGTCTCTGCTGCTTCTTGTTTTCTTTGGCTTGTTCACACCGCCCAAATTTTGCTGGAATGTACCTGCAGGAAGGAACGCCGAATTTTGACAACAAAATGGGAAAAAAAAATCGAACACACAGGTGTTGGCATAACGATGCACAGCTGAAACTGGCATTAATTTAGCATTGGTTTAGCGGTAGCGAGCTATAGCGAGCGTTGATGTAGCGTTGGTTGCTGAGGAGTCTGAAGGGGTTCAGATTCTGCTGATGGACTAGTGCACCAATCATTGCAAGTCTCTCAGGACCCATGGTGATGCGGTTTGGACTAATTCGATGTAGGTCTGGAATCAACGACAGCTCAATTACAAATGGGTTCATGGTCCATTTCTCCCCATATTTTTGGGGATTTTCATTCCATAACTTTAATGGGATCATTCTTCTCACCGTCAGCCCACGGGAGCGTTTTGTAAATTTCACTCCTTTGCTCGCCCAGCCACGTACCAAGCCAGCCCGCTTTCTGTATGGGCTGCTGCGCAGACAGAGGACCTGCAAACACAAAGCTAAGCTAAGTTTAGTGGAGCCATTGACGACAGATGAATGTGGAGAGAAGAGCGTTCTTTAATCTGTTTTTTATGACAACTGTAATTACAGATTGGAAACCTGCAGATGAATGCAATAAATACATAGCAGCAGACTGAAGCTTTGGAGTTTTTTATGAAATGCGGGTCTGAAAAGAAGCCGAAATTTAGCCCATGGCGGCCTTTAAAACAGTTTAGCTGCAACAACCTCCATGTGGTTTTAAATAACTTACTGCACATGGTTACTGGTGATCTGTCATCCGTGGAATAACCAGGCCAGGCCAAAAACTTAGGGAAAACAGAATATGAAGCTCACTCTCTTCTGCGCCGTGCTAACGTACACATATGAACAAAAATAAGTGTGCGTGTTGGCATGAAAACAATAGAATAGAAATCTTCAGTCAGTTTAGTTTAGCTGTGTTTACCATTTTTATAAGTAGTATATTTCAAAAACTACAGCAGCAAAAATATTTACGTTATATATAAATATGACGTTTAAGTGTGTTTGGATATCTTTGACTATTTTCTTCTTTGACTACAACCCATTAGTTATCTCTTTATTTTTACTTTTGTGACAAAGCGTTGTGGGATTGAATTATAAATTCAAAAATCAGTACACTGAACACAGAATTTTTTCACAGAATTACAAAAATAAATAATCTAGAATGTACCTAGTTAATTTGATTATGCTTTTATTTTTTCTCTAAGAAAGTTACAATTTCCTCTAATAGAAGGCAGAAGAGCCAAATCTTCCAGTGTACCTGAAGGCAGCACAATCAACTGACCAATAGAAATCAAGAACTTCAGGTGACGTTTCTGCTGACGTAAGAAGCGGAACTGACTGGAACACCATCAATGATCCGACAGCCTGATTATCTGACCCATCACGACTTAAAAGTTATTTATTACGATTCTGAAACCTATTTGTTGTTATTTATTCCGGTCTGGCCGACTTTTAGCCGGTCACGTGGCCAGAAGTTCACGCGGGCAGAAGCCGTTGGGTGCAGAGACCCACCCTCGGACCCGCCGCTGACCTCACGCGACCCTTGACCGAGCCTGCCGCTGCCTCCCCCCAGCTGCTGGGATGGAGCCTCACACAGACTTCATGTTCTGCTGCGGGGCCATCACGGAGGTGCTGAAGCTTGGCCCCCGTCAGCTCCGCCCGGACAACAAACCACTCATCCTCCTCATCCCAGGTGAGCTGCAGCTGTCCCGGGGCTCCCGCTGATCCTGGACACATGAGGCGCTGTAAAACTTTAAAAAATGTTGGCTAAACATAAACAAACGAATAAAAACTTAAGATTTAACATTTTTATTCTAAAGTCAGTTTGAAACGTTCCTCTTGGCCACTTTTATAAATGTATTAAATATTTTAGAATTTATGAAGATTTTTTTTATGTTTTCTTCTTTTGCTGCATTTTTATTATTTTCTGAAGTGAATCTGACTTTTTTTCCCTTTTACTTTTAGTTACGGACAGTTTGAATGATCTGCTAGTGGCTCTCCAAGTGCTGCCTTAGCAACCAAACCAAACATGTCTGAAACCTGGTAGCTTGTTTTAAATCAACAGTTTTTATTAGATAAACAAGTGCTCACATTTAAACAGTGGATTTACAAACCTCATATACTGTACTCTAATCACAATAACTTAGGGATATAGTGAAAAAAAACTCAGTGGATGTCGTAAACACTGTTTCACTTCACAGATTTTGGGGATAGGGAGGTAATTGTATTGTGATGATAGACACACTTCATTTAGTGCTGTCCACATAATGCTCTCACAGTGTACAGTGTATCTTACTTATTGAAGCCAAAAACAAAAAAAAAAGGAGGAAAACTTTTTAAATGCGACAATTTCAACATTCTATGTAGGATCAAAATTCTAAAAATCCCTAAGACTCCTGTAACAGTCAGCTAGTCTTCAGCATAAAGGTGCTTACACACCGATTGCAACTCGCACGGCAGAGGCAACCAGTTTCAATTTAAAGTCAATGGTTTAGACGTGAATTGAGGTTCTGCGGCGTGAATTGAGTGGTGGTTGAAAGTCTGGAAACGGTGCGAATTGAGTGGCGCAGCGCGTATTCAGCGGTGGAGTAGAGTGAATGAGTACCTAAATATTTAAAATCAGTGGGGTTCACTGTCTTGCCCAAGGACACTTCGACACATAGGTGGATAAGGTAGGAACCAAACCTGCAATATTCTGATCAGAGGTTGACCGTCCTACCTCTGCACCATGGCTGTCTTCAGTTATCAGCAAGTTATCATAAAAAGTCAAACTTAAACACTCAACAAAATATTTCACACTTTTTGTGTTTTCCAATAATTTAATTTAACTCGTAAAAAACACCTGCATGGTGTATGGTAGAGCAGTGGTCAGTGCTCTCACCTCACAGCGAGAAAGCTTTGGTTCTAATCCCAGCTGGGTGCTTTCTGTGTGGACTTTGCATGTTCTCCTCGTGCATGTGTGGGTTTTCTGCGGGTACTAAGGCTTCCTCCCACAGTCCAAAAATTCAAAAAAAATACATGCTATATAAGTTAATTGGTTAATCTAAAATGTCCTGAGGTGTGGGCATGATTGTGTGCCGTTTGACAGAGTGACGGCGTGGCAAAAACCAAATATGCATCGCAAAAATACCCTAACGTGACCAATTAAAAAGCAGGAGTTTATGTTAAAAATAAGACTTTTTTTTTTTTTTTTTTATCTGAGCTAAATTTTGTGGGAATCGTATTTCAAGTCTTAAGAATTTAAGATGTTGTTTGTGTGTTGTCAAACTGTGTTTTAAAAACTGTAATCCATAGACTTTTGTTTTCTGCACAGGAAACCCAGGGCTAGTGGGCTTTTACAAAACCTTCATGCAGAAGCTTCACAGCCTGCTGGAACACAAGTACCCAGTGTGGGCTGTGAGCCATGCGGGGCACTGTGCTGCTCCGGACTGCATGGATATGGTGGAAGGTAAATGGCTACCTCACAATCGTCTCTGTCTTTTTTTTCTTTTCTTTTCTTTCCTTTGTAAGTCAGCCTTATTCCACAGCAGCTTCCGCATTTAAAATGAAAAAGTCCTTCACAAAGTAAAACAAAGAAATTAAAAAGTGAAATGGTGAACATAGTCTGAGAAAGGAAAGACTTGAATAAAATGGTAATGGTAAGAGATTTATAAAACATGTAACAAAGGACAACCTGCATATCTGAAAGTTTTTCTGTACAAAAAGCCTAAACCTGCTTTTTAAGACTCAACAAACAAGTACAGAAACAGATAGGTGGTGCCACAACCTGCAAGGAGCCCCCATCTGGTCTGTAGTGGGGTCTTGGTACTGAAAGGTTTTGATTTGAGGATTTCAAAGAGCAAGCCAAGAAATTAGGGGATAATTGTCCTTGCAGCTCTACATGACCAAGCTCTAAAACTTAATTCTAATTTTAAAATCAAGCCAGTCCAGACTTAACACTTTTAACTATCTGCCTTGAGTGGCCTTCTAAAGATAATAAACTGGTTTAATAAAGATTATTTCTAAAACTTGACTAGAAAGTGGGGCTGAGAGACCCTAGATTTTGTTTGATTTGAGTAATTTTGTTGTCAAGAGCAAAAGTTAAAGTCTTTGTTTCCATAGAGTTTAACTGTAAAATGTATTAACTTTTTTCTTATGCTTAAAAATAATTCAACAAGCTGCTTAATTTACTGATGTCTATGGCATTAACAGAGCAATGAATCCCCAAGTCTCCTCCATATAGTTCATAAGAGTCTAACTCATTAAATTGGGCAAGAAACTTAAAAAAATGTATCATGTATAGCAGTGGTCCCAACCCCTTTGACACAGACCACTACCGGTGGTAGTGGATTGGTTTGTAGCGGGCCAAAGTGAAACAAAACACAACCGAACCTTTTTTTCTTTCTCTTTGGCTTATAATCGTATTCTGAAGGAAGTTTTATTTTGAGTAGTAGTAGCCCAAAATAAGTTGCAGACAACTAATGTTTGACATTAATAATTGAGGATTAAGTCAATTCTTTAGGTCCTGAAAATTAAACAGTAAAAGTTTTGTGTGGGTGGGATTTAGTTTTCTTTTACCTTCTTATTTATTTTCGTTACTTTTTGTATCCTGTTGGCACAAAGTAGAGTTTTCATAATTTTTCTGTTAATGGTGGTAAAAACATCCATTCTTCTATTTTCAGAACCAACTGACTTTCTTTCAGAGTCAGAGGGTTGCCAAAGCCAACCCAGCAACAGTTTTTGAGAATGCGGGGCACTAAACTGGTTTCCAGTCAGTAGCAGACACATGCACAACGACAACATGCAAACTCCACACAGAAAGGTCCCTGGTGGGATTCAACCGGAGCCATCTCACTGTGAGGCGAAAGCGCTAACCATTACAGCACCATACAGGCAAGATAAAAAAGTAAAGGTGCCATAATGAAAATTCTATCCATAAATCTATTTTCTGACCTTCATCCCTTTCGGGGTCATGAGGTTGCTGGAGGCCATGTAAGCTACTGCTGGTTGATGGCATAATGAAATACTGTAGCATAAATATTTACATAATTATTAGAAAGTTAAAGTAAAAACAAATATATTTATTCTCTAACTTTATTTAAGGGTTTTTACTAGGGCTGTCAACGTTAACGCATTAACGGTATTAATTAATTTAACGCGTTATTATTTATCAACGCGGATTAATTACACGTCAGAAGCGACCGTCTTCCGCTTTGAGTTGGACGGTTCAGGCTTCCACGGTGTGCATCGATTTCTGAAAATACACACTTGGTTGGACACTATCCCGCCTATACCATGGTCACTTACAAAATAAATAAATCTTAAATCAATTTTTGGTACTTTATTCTTGTTATTTTTTAGGTTTAGACTCCTTTCTCACAAAAAGTGAACTAAAAACAAAAAGCAAAAAAAAGTGTTGCTGCAGCGGCAAAGGAAAGCGTTGTATATGCTGATAATCAATAACACATCAGTTCAGAGAGAAAATTCACCTCTCACCGTCTGTTTTTGTCCAAACAATAAAGCAAAATGTTTTTTTAATCTGATTAACCTTTTTAATCGATTGACACTACTAGTTTTTACATTTGTTTGTTTAAATGACAGCGAAATCATTATTTAAATATAAATTAGAAAAATTAAAGGGGAACCAGGTTACTTTACTTCACATGACATTGAATGGATTTGGGAGTTTGGCAATAACAGCTTGCCCATATTTTTATATTTCTGAATATTTTTCTTTGATATTTTACTTTCTTGTGCTTCTTTTAAGTCATCCACTTCTTGTGTGGCACAACTGTATGTTTTTCTCCAAACTTTAAAGATGAAAAAGTCTTGATTTAACATGTTCTTTTGTCACACAGATGGCTGCGCTGCAGCTGAAGATGATGTGTTTGGTCTGAACGGGCAGATTGAACACAAGCTGGCCTTTGTCAGGAAACACATTCCCAAAGGAAGCAGTTTGGTTTTGGTGGGACACTCTATCGGCTGTTACATTATCCTGGAGATGATGAAAAGGAACCCTGAGCTTAAAGTCAGTCTCAGAACATCTGTGCTTTTACCATAACTAAGACAATATTATCGGCTGTGCAGGAAGGTTTAGATAAAGTCAATTTATGACTAGCTTCTTAACTTCAGGTTATTTAGCCCTTTAACATTGGGGCTGTAGCTCTTTAAATTACTGCAATTCTTATGGCTCAATAAAGAAAATTTCAGCAGAGTCTGAAATCTGAGAAAATTAGTTTTCTGCTGATATATAACGTTTTACTACTGTAAGCTGCTTTCTCAGTTATCAGAATTTGTTGCAATTGTGTTACTTGCACAAACGGCCAAAGAGTTAATTCAGGGCTTGTGTTATTTCCTGTCACTGCGGACAGTAAGGTGTTGGATAGTTTAAAGGTTTAAATTAAGAGTTTCTTCCTGCTGGAAAACTTTGTCATGTTTACAGTTTTTTTTATGTCTCAGCTCATCAGAGCTGATGAAACCTCTGTGTGATTTCAGGTCCTCAAGGCTGTAATGCTGTTCCCCACCATTGAGAGAATGGCCGAGTCCCCTCAGGGGAGAAGAATGACCCCATTGCTGTGTCAGATGCGTTACCTGGCCTACCTGCCAGTCTTTCTGCTCTCTCTGCTGCCAGACATCCTCAAAGCTGCTCTCATCAAACTTGTGTTCAGCAGCATTTCCTCTCTGGACCAATGCATACTACAGCCCACTGTGCAGCTGCTCAGTGGAGACTGTGCAGGTTTGACACTCTTTCTAATTTTTCGGGAATGTTAGAGTTGGTTGATGCTAGAGCAAGGAAAAGGCAAGGAAAAGTTAAAGTCCCACTAGTTGTTACACACTTGGTTGTGCAAAATTTGTTCTCGACATTTGTTGTCCTCTGGTGGAGCGGGTAGCTGCATTCACAGCTGCGCTTTAGGACTATTTGGTGGTTTAACCCCTTGATCCAACTGCTGACTTTTGAGTGTTAAGCAGGAAAAGCCTTGGATAATATTTTTTGAGTTGTTTTATAATACATACATATAAGACATGTGTAACACAATCAACAACAACAACAGAGATTTGCATCAGTAGTCATAGGATGGTAGATAGTAGAACATAGGATAACTAGACATCAAAAGATAGACTGCTTGAAAGGAAGTGGGAGGAAGCGAACTTAAATAATCCCACCCTGAGTCGACCATACCATTTCCTTTACATTATAAATCAACCGGTTCGTAACTAATAATCAGGTATTTATACTGTACTGACAGTGATACAGGTCATTAAACATCCTTGAGTAACAATAAGTCATACTGCTTTGCATGTAAGTACAACACAATTTTAGACTTGATTAGAGCATATACAAAAATAATAATAATAGAGAATAATGATTTTTTAAATTTTTTTTCTTTTTTTTCAGAATAGTTTCATCAAAGAATCAGTGATGTGAATAAATCAAAATAATAATAATAATTAAAATAATAATAATAATAATAATAATAATTAAAGAAAAAACTTAAAATCACTAAAAATCAAATAAATGGTGATCTTCAGATCAATATAAAAAGAGGCAAAAATAAGTCATTTATGTCAAAAGATCATTTACTTAAATCGGATATAAAGAATCAAAAAGTGCTGGTTGTTTTATTAGAAGATCCATTGTCATTAATCACACTTCACGGAATCATGTCAAGTGATTTGATTAAAGCCTTTTGGCCAAGACGGTATTCCCTATTCTGCAGCCGTCCTTCAGGTTTGAACGGAGTTTATAAAGTTCTCCTTCTTGTTATGACTGCAGACTTTGATTGTCAGGTCCATTGTCCTTCAGCTGGTATCACAGCAAGTAAAAATTGAGCTCCAGTTGTCTGCAGGGCAGAGATCACTGCTGAAAATCAGGTCAAAGTTGATCTAAGAGTTAGTGGTAAATCCCAGGCACCATATTTCTTGAAATCATTTTTTATTCTTATTTCGCTGCAGATAAAGGCTCAAACGTCCGTGACCACACACTTCTCAAAGTATTTCATGTTGGTGATGACCTTTGCCTTGGTCAGGTCCTGTGGACCACATGGTTTTACATAGATCCTGGAATTCAGCACCCTTGTGTTCTGGATCTGTTTTTTCCGCTTCAGGAGTCGGGCATGCTTAGCCAACAATGCGTTATTTTTCGATAAATGAGTGTTAATGAAAACCTTGGACCCTTTTAGCAGTTTTCTTTGCTTCATCAGAGCGATTTTGTGCTTATCATTCACAAACCTGGTGAGGATCGCTGGTTTATCTGACTCCTTTCTCCTGGGAAGCGGGTAGCAGATCTCAATATTAATCAAATCCAAGGAAATTCCTTTGGAAGTGAGGAATTATCTGACTTGAGCCTCCACGGTCTCAGCTGCTGCCATAGCAGCGCCGCAAGCCTCCATGCTAGCGTTAGCTGTGCGAGGCTTAGCTCTTGGTTTGAGTTGAAGTTCCGTGAGAATGATATTATTCATTCTTAGTTGTTGATCCACGTCGTTCTGTCTTCTGTCCACGATGTCAAGCCAATTATCCCGTTGTTCATTTCAAACTTTTTCTTGTCGGAATTCCTGCACGAGTGCCAGCAGAGGTGTTAGCTTAGCCTCCAAAGCCAGCAGAGGTGTTAGTTTGGCTTGGATGTCAGCTAATGCAACTTTAAGTTCTGCCAGTTCAGCCTTTGGTGCCATGTTCAGCTCTCTCTATTGCAGAATCTCTGCTGTTTAATATATATATTTAAAAAAAGCTCCAAAAAACGTTAGGAATCGAGAGCTGAAGAGACACGTCCGCTCGTCATGAAACCGGAAACGGAACTCAGAATCAAGAAAAACTGGAATCTGCCATCTGCTCAAAGGGTCTGTTTATTAAAGAATAAATTCAGAAGATCTTTAGCATCTCATACCCGATCATCAATTGGAAACCTAATGCAGTCAAACCAATCAAGAAAAAGAAGCCCAGATTTGCTGCTACTCACAACCTTTATAGAATAGAGGATGTGTCTATTGCATTGCTCTGCCTCTCTTACTGCAAAAACAAAAAACATGTTTTCCTGGCAAAAGCTTATCAAAAATTTTTGGTGAGACAGAGGGAAATTTCTGGCCATACATTCGCTCTTTCCTTGGACGAAAACAATATTAAACGTGGGGTTCACTCTGGTTGTAATTCCAGATGTTTTTCAGGCTCCTTAGGTTAGAAAGGAGCTGCTCTATTCTCAACACTACTTTCAAAAATGTTCTACCCTCATTGCAACATGGACCCATTGACTGTCCTCTCATGTACAGTCAATGCATAAAAGACAGGGATAATGTTGAGGGGTTTTGAGTTTAGGGGTCACTTTACCTTTTAAGCTCACCCTGGCTAAGCCAGACCAAAACTTATTGGTAAGGGTTTGGCTGCCAGTAATCCTAAACAAGGTAATAGAATGATAAGTTTCTGATTTATATAAAAAAAAATAATATTTCTTTATGGTTTATGTTTAACCTGTAATTGGAGGCTAGTTAGGATCTCCCATGGCAATTTGTTAAAATTTGCCATGAGAGACCGAATTACACGACATAACTGAGTATCATTAGGCCCACAAACCTATTCAATCCAATAAAGTGGTAATTTAGGCAGGGGTATTACCATAACTTGTAAAAAGCAATGAAATTGACATGACTGCAACACAGTAAAATAAGGCTTTTTTAAAATCATTTAAATGTTTTTTTTAAGCCAATTCCATGTACCTTGGAGGCCAGGAAATGAAAATGGTTTTAAAAAGAGATAACATGACGATCAAAAAAAATCTTGACAAGGTAAGGAATACTTTCTATAGAATTCCTAAGGGATGATCTGTCATATGCTGAAATTGAAAACATTGAACTCTTGTTTTCCAGCTAATCTTCTATTATGGAGCTACAGACCACTGGTGTCCTGTTAGGTATTTCTATGACATCAAACGGGACTTCCCACATGGAGACTTCAGACTGTGTGAAAAAGGTTTCCGACATGCCTTCGTCCTGGATGTGGGCCAAGATGTGGCAGAAATGGTGGCTGAATGGATCTATGGTGCTTTAAGGACTTGACTTTATTTTCTTACCTTGTGAGGATCATTTGTTGTTTAATTACTGACCCCTTGTAGGTCCTGCAGGATTTATTTGAATGTTTGACAAGGGTGTAATGATTCATTTTAACAGCGATTCAATTAGATATTTGTGGTTGCCAATTCAATTCACTTTCAGTTTTGGTTCATTTTGAATGTTCCAATTCACTGACCTAAAATGTATCCAGGACCTCTTAGTCAAAACTTCAGCAAGTGTGACTCAGAGGTAAATACTTGGTACTGAACAGTGCAGGTGAAATTTTCCAGATTCCTTGTATTTCTTCAAGATAAACAAGTGTAAATTAAATGTGTACAAATAAACAAGTGAACAAAAATGAATGTCATATCCAAGTTGCCCATTGTTGTTTGTCCACATCAAAATAAAACAAAAAGAAAATTATCAGAACATTCTACCACACTGTATGGTCACGTCTTTGCTAAATTCTAAGTGTTTCCACACATTGAACTGTAATGATGGTTGATCAGTTTTTGCTGCATCACGTGTGTCGTACGTTGTGATGCACTTGGTTTTTTACTTTAAAGTAAAGTAAACTTACCATGTCTCAGTCAATTCAATTCAATTTTATTTATATAGCCCAATATCACAGCCGTAGCTGTCTCATTGGACTGATAGTATATTGCAAGAAACAAAAAATCAAACATGTAAAAGTAAACAATAGCTGGCTGTTAAACAGACTAAGCTGAACAAACATCTCTGTCCTTACACCCTCCTTCTCAACTCAACTTTATTTATATAGTACTTTCAACCAGCAGGAAGCTAAGACAAAGTGCTGTACACACAGAAGATAAAAACAAGATAAAAAGACAATAAAAAACAAATAAAATAATAAGAGCAATAAAATATCAGTAAAAACAGCTGGATTCTCATGTTGTATCAAAAGCAAGGGCATAAAAGTGAGTTTTTAGACGAGTTTTAAAAGTGGACAGTGATGATGCTTCTCTAATATACAACGACAAAGAATTCCAGAGCCTTGGACCAGCAATGACAAAGGCACTGTCCCCCCTGAGCTTCCGCCTGGACGTCGGTGTCTATAGAAGGAGCTGATCAGCTGATCTGAGGCACCGGGCCGGCAAATAAGGAGACAGCAGTTCAGAGAGGTACAGTGGGGCAAGACCATGTAAAGATTTAAAAACAAACAAAAGAATCTTTAAGTTACCCCTAAAATGCACAGGCAGCCAGTGGAGCCATGCTAAAATCGGTGTAATGTGGTCTCGCTTACGTCCTCCAACCAGGAGATGGGCAGCTGCATTTTGAACACGTTGGAGACCTGAGAGAGTTGTCTGGCTTAGTCCAAGGTACAGAGAGTTGCAGTAATCCAGCCGAGATGTTATGAAGGCGTGGATTACTGTCTCAAAATGTGCAGGTGATAAAAATAAAATAAATAAAACCCAAGTTAGAAACAGTTGACTTTAAAAACCCTGTCAAAAAACCCAGATCAGCTGGGGAAGGTCCTCCAAGATCATTTGGTCCAAACACCGGTACTTCAGTTTTGTTTTAATTAAAACTCAGGAAACTCATGGCCAACCAATCCTTAACATCAAGACAAACATGTCATATCAAACATGATACAAGTGGGTTAGTAGAGAAACCATTCTTCCTTTTCAGCGGCAGATAGATCTGGCTGTCATCAGCATATAAGTGAAAGGAAACACCATGCCTTCTTAGAATAAACCCCAGCTGAAGCAGATATTAGCGGAAAAAAGTGGCCCTAAAACTGAACCTTGTGGAACTCCAAAAGACACCTGAGCTGTTCTAGATTTAAAACCATCAATATTCACACACATAGTCCGTCCTGTTAAGTACGATCTAAACCAATCTAGTGCAGTACCTTGAATCCCCACCAGGTTCTGGAGTCTAGAAATTAAAATATTGTGGTCAACTGTGTCGAATGCTACTGATAAATCCAGCAGAACCAGAACTACATGAGCTCCTGCATCAGTTGCCAATAGGATGTCATTGCTCACCCTCAGTAAAGCCGACTCAGTACTGTGCTGGGTTCTAAAACCAGACTGGAAGACTTCATAGATTTTGAGAGTGCTCAGAAATTCCTCCAGCTGTAAGTAGATCACTTTCTCTAAAAGTTTTGATATGAAAGGCATCTTGGAGGTGGGTCTAAAATTAGCCAACACAGAACTGTCTAGACTGAGTTTTTTTAAGCAGGGGTTGAACATGTGCATGTTCAAAAATGGCAAGGACAACACCAGTAGCCAGATTGCTGTTGATAATGGCTGAGCTACAGCAGGGAAGACCTCTTTGAATAGCTTAGGAGGGATGGGATCTAACAAAGAACCAGATGTCTTACTTTGTTTAACCAAGTTTTCTAAAAATGATAACGACACCAGCTCAAACGTCTCAAAAGTGGCCGAGCAGAAAACGGGTTGAGGGGTCAGCGGAGGGAAAAGTAATGGCAGCCCTTATGTTTGTAACCTTGTGAATAAAGAAATTCAGAAAATTGTCACACAAAACAGTAAGCTTCTAAAATTGCACCAGTGGAGCATTAAGGACAGGGTCTATTGTTTTATATTTATATATGGTTTATATTGTTTTATTCGAGGAGGCGTGCTCGATTTATCTGCAACTCACTTAAGATCAGCTTCGAAGATTACAGGCATTGCTTACATTTAAAACCATTTATGAAAACAGATGCAGTCCCTCCTCCCCGACTGAAAATTCGCAGGGTGTTAAAACACGAGAATCCAGCCCGTAAAAGTTCCACAAAAACACTGTCCTTACCGAGAGATGTCCAGGTCTCAGTAATAAAAATGAAATCCAGGCAGTGGGATGTGAGGAAATCCCGCAAAATAAAAGTCTGAATCTGGACGTCTAATTTGTCTAATTTCTCAGGAAACATTGTTCGTCCAATCTTCTCCTTGACCTCATTGGCAAATGTATTTGGTTAAAGAAAAAGGGGATGGGGGAAGTTTAAAAAGGAAAAAGCCATTGTTTGCAGCATTGACCTTGTCAAGGACAAATCAACTCGAGAAAAGAATGGAGACAGATTTTCTCCATTGGCTTCTTTTATTTCTTGAAATTAAAATTACATTCTCATAACTACATGGCCAAATGTCCATACTGGCTTATACTTGTTGACAACAGAAGACAAATTCTCATTACTTATATGCTATTTCAATTGTTTTCGTGATACGTAGCCCTAAAATATGGCTGCCACACTTTTTCTTTTTAGTTTGCCATATTGGGAATAGAGGCTTTCAGTGGTTATTGGCTGTTAACTCTCAAGTGTCATCAGAAGGCCAAGTTCTTGTCTACCAGGTGTTGAGCTTAAGAAAGGCACAAACTGTCAAAATTCAGTTTGAAAAGAAAATCTGTCCAAGGGCAGCTCAAATACACATGGAACCAACCGCTTGGTAGCAAACAAAGTTGTTAGTCTCCTCTCAGCGTAATACAAGACGTCTTAATTTCAGCCAAATAAATGAATGTTCTGAGTTTTGATGCCCTGACTCCATTTTTGGCTCAGGGGCCACTTTTCTGGCTGTTGTTTCATATTTGAGATCAAACTTGCTGTGGAAAAGAGCTGTGGCATAAGGCTCGACCCAAATCCCCAACACAAGGGAGGATTTTGTAGTGATGTTCCACACAAAACATATGTTGTCGTTTCCACCTACCCGACCATGTATGCAAGAAAGGAATTAAGCTGCAAACATCCTAAGCAGCCAAGCCAATTTAGCCAAAAGACAACTCTGGTTCTGTAAAACCAAATCCCTCAAGAAGGACCTGGGAAATATGGTGCTGCCCGCATTTCCCCTGTAAACACAATGCATTCAGACTGACTCAATAGCATTCACACATTTTGTCTTTGACATTGAAAACAGGGGAGAGCGCGAACGCAGTCCCCCACTACCACAAATTATGCAGTTGAGATTCCCACATTTGGGGAATTCACAAGGGTCAGCACGGTCAGAGTGCAATGACAGAGCCTCACCTTGGGCAAACCACCTGCTTGATCATGGTGTCACCCCTGCCAGGTAAGTATGTCTCCATGGGCTCTCACAGAGTCACCTACCTTCCCAGTCCTGGACTCTGGCAGTAGGTTTAGGCTTCACCTAATTCCCCAGCCAGAACTGTGAGAAAAACGCCTTGCAAAAAATACAAAGTTGCCTTTTCCGTGGTTTGCTTCCTTCTTTTATGTGCATCAGTCCTATTTCCAGCACCGCTAAAATATGGCTGCCACACTTTTTCTTTTTAGTTTGCCATATTGGGAATAGAGGCTTTCAGTGGTTATTGGCTGTTAACTCTCAAGTGTCATCAGAAGGCCAAGTTCTTGTCTACCAGGTGTTGAGCTTAAGAAAGGCACAAACTGTCAAAATTCAGTTTGAAAAGAAAATCTGTCCAAGGGCAGCTCAAATACACATGGAACCAACCGCTTGGTAGCAAACAAAGTTGTTAGTCTCCTCTCAGCGTAATACAAGACGTCTTAATTTCAGCCAAATAAATGAATGTTCTGAGTTTTGATGCCCTTACTCCATTTTTGGCTCAGGGGCCACTTTTCTGGCTCTTGTTTCATATTTGAGATCAAACTTGCTGTGGAAAAGAGCTGTGGCATATGGCTCGACCCAAATCCCCAACACAAGGGAGGATTTTGTAGTGATGTTCCACACAAAACATATGTTGTCGTTTCCAGCTACCCGACCATGTATGCAAGAAAGGAATTAAGCTGCAAACATCCTAAGCAGCCAAGCCAATTTAGCCAAAAGACAACTCTGGTTCTGTAAAACCAAATCCCTCAAGAAGGACCTGGGAAATATGGTGCTGCCCGCATTTCCCCTGTAAACACAATGCATTCAGAATGACTCAATAGCATTCACACATTTTGTCTTTGACATTGAAAACAGGGGAGAGCGCGAACGCAGTCCCCCACTACCACAAATTATGCAGTTGAGATTCCCACATTTGGGGAATTCACAAGGGTCATCACGGTCAGAGTACAATGACAGAGCCTCACCTTGGGCAAACCACCTGCTTGATCATGGTGTCACCCCTGCCAGGTAAGTATGTCTCCATGGGCTCTCACAGAGTCACCTACCTTCCCAGTCCTGGACTCTGGCAGTAGGTTTAGGCTTCACCTAATTCCCCAGCCAGAACTTGAGAAAAACGCCTTGCAAAAAAGTACAAAGTTTGCCTTTTCCGTGGTTTGCTTCCTTCTTTTATGTGCATCAGTCCTATTTCCAGCACCGCTAAAATATGGCTGCCACACTTTTTCTTTTTAGTTTGCCATATTGGGAATAGAGGCTTTCAGTGGTTATTGGCTGTTAACTCTCAAGTGTCATCAGAAGGCCAAGTTCTTGTCTACCAGGTGTTGAGCTTAAGAAAGGCACAAACTGTCAAAATTCAGTTTGAAAAGAAAATCTGTCCAAGGGCAGCTCAAATACACATGGAACCAACCGCTTGGTAGCAAACAAAGTTGTTAGTCTCCTCTCAGCGTAATACAAGACGTCTTAATTTCAGCCAAATAAATATATGTTCTGAGTTTTGATGCCCTTACTCCATTTTTGGCTCAGGGGCCACTTTTCTGGCTGTTGTTTCATATTTGAGATCAAACTTGCTTGGAAAAGAGCTGTGGCATATGGCTCGACCCAAATCCCCAACAATAGGGAGGATTTTGTAGTGATGTTCCACACAAAACATATGTTGTCGTTTCCAGCTACCCGACCATGTATGCAAGAAAGGAATTAAGCTGCAAACATCCTAAGCAGCCAAGCCAATTTAGCCAAAAGACAGACTCTGGTTCTGTAAAACCAAGATCCCTCAAGAAGGACCTGGGAAATATGGTGCTGCCCGCATTTCCCCTGTAAACACAATGCATTCAGAATGACTCAATAGCATTCACACATTTTGTCTTTGACATTGAAAACAGGGGAGAGCGCGAACGCAGTCCCCCACTACCACAAATTATGCAGTTGAGATTCCCACTTTGGGGAATTCACAAGCGTCAGCACGGTCAGAGTGCAATGACAGAGCCTCACCTTGGGCAAACCACCTGCTTGATCATGGTGTCACCCCTGCCAGGTAAGTATGACTCCATGGGCTCTCACAGAGTCACCTACCTTCCCAGTCCTGGACTCTGGCAGTTGGTTTAGGCTTCACCTAATTCCCCAGCCAGAACTGTGAGAAAAACTCCTTGCAAAAAAGTACAAAGTCTGCCTTTTCCGTGGTTTGCTTCCTTCTTTTATGTGCATCAGTCCTATTTCCAGCACCGCTAAAATATGGCTGCCACACTTTTTCTTTTTAGTTTGCCATATTGGGAATAGAGGCTTTCAGTGGTTATTGGCTGTTAACTCTCAAGTGTCATCAGAAGCCAAGTTCTTGTCTACCAGGTGTTGAGCTTAAGAAAGGCACAAACTGTCAAAATTCAGTTTGAAAAGAAAATCTGTCCAAGGGCAGCTCAAATACACATGGAACCAACCGCTTGGTAGCAAACAAAGTTGTTAGTCTCCTCTCAGCGTAATACAAGACGTCTTAATTTCAGCCAAATAAATGAATGTTCTGAGTTTTGATGCCCTTACTCCATTTTTGGCTCAGGGGCCACTTTTCTGGCTGTTGTTTCATATTTGAGATCAAACTTGCTGTGGAAAAGAGCTGTGGCATATGGCTCGACCCAATTCCCCAACACAAGGGAGGATTTTGTAGTGATGTTCCACACACAACATATGTTGTCGTTTCCAGCTACCCGACCATGTATGCAAGAAAGGAATGAAGCTGCAAACATCCTAAGCAGCCAAGCCAATTTAGCCAAAAGACAGACTCTGGTTCTGTAAAACCAAGATCCCTCAAGAAGGACCTGGGAAATATGGTGCTGCCCGCATTTCCCCTGTAAACACAATGCATTCAGAATGACTCAATAGCATTCACACATTTTGTCTTTGACATTGAAAACAGGGGAGAGCGCGAACGCAGTCCCCCACTACCACAAATTATGCAGTTGAGATTCCCACATTTGGGGAATTCACAAGGGTCAGCACGGTCAGAGTGCAATGACAGAGCCTCACCTTGGGCAAACCACCTGCTTGATCATGGTGTCACCCCTGCCAGGTAAGTATGTCTCCATGGGCTCTCACAGAGTCACCTACCTTCCCAGTCCTGGACTCTGGCAGTTGGTTTAGGCTTCACCTAATTCCCCAGCCAGAACTGTGAGAAAAACTCCTTGCAAAAAAGTACAAAGTCTGCCTTTTCCGTGGTTTGCTTCCTTCTTTTATGTGCATCAGTCCTATTTCCAGCACCGCTAAAATATGGCTGCCACACTTTTTCTTTTTAGTTTGCCATATTGGGAATAGAGGCTTTCAGTGGTTATTGGCTGTTAACTCTCAAGTGTCATCAGAAGGCCAAGTTCTTGTCTACCAGGTGTTGAGCTTAAGAAAGGCACAAACTGTCAAAATTCAGTTTGAAAAGAAAATCTGTCCAAGGGCAGCTCAAATACACATGGAACCAACCGCTTGGTAGCAAACAAAGTTGTTAGTCTCCTCTCAGCGTAATACAAGACGTCTTAATTTCAGCCAAATAAATGAATGTTCTGAGTTTTGATGCCCTTACTCCATTTTTGGCTCAGGGGCCACTTTTCTGGCTGTTGTTTCATATTTGAGATCAAACTTGCTGTGGAAAAGAGCTGTGGCATAAGGCTCGACCCAAATCCCCAACACAAGGGAGGATTTTGTAGTGATGTTCCACACAAAACATATGTTGTCGTTTCCAGCTACCCGACCATGTATGCAAGAAAGGAATTAAGCTGCAAACATCCTAAGCAGCCAAGCCAATTTAGCCAAAAGACAGACTCTGGTTCTGTAAAACCAAGATCCCTCAAGAAGGACCTGGGAAATATGGTGCTGCCCGCATTTCCCCTGTAAACACAATGCATTCAGAATGACTCAATAGCATTCACACATTTTGTCTTTGACATTGAAAACAGGGGAGAGCGCGAACGCAGTCCCCCACTACCACAAATTATGCAGTTGAGATTCCCACATTTGGGGAATTCACAAGGGTCAGCACGGTCAGAGTGCAATGACAGAGCCTCACCTTGGGCAAACCACCTGCTTGATCATGGTGTCACCCCTGCCAGGTAAGTATGTCTCCATGGGCTCTCACAGAGTCACCTACCTTCCCAGTCCTGGACTCTGGCAGTTGGTTTAGGCTTCACCTAATTCCCCAGCCAGAACTGTGAGAAAAACTCCTTGCAAAAAAGTACAAAGTCTGCCTTTTCCGTGGTTTGCTTCCTTCTTTTATGTGCATCAGTCCTATTTCCAGCACCGCTAAAATATGGCTGCCACACTTTTTCTTTTTAGTTTGCCATATTGGGAATAGAGGCTTTCAGTGGTTATTGGCTGTTAACTCTCAAGTGTCATCAGAAGGCCAAGTTCTTGTCTACCAGGTGTTGAGCTTAAGAAAGGCACAAACTGTCAAAATTCAGTTTGAAAAGAAAATCTGTCCAAGGGCAGCTCAAATACACATGGAACCAACCGCTTGGTAGCAAACAAAGTTGTTAGTCTCCTCTCAGCGTAATACAAGACGTCTTAATTTCAGCCAAATAAATGAATGTTCTGAGTTTTGATGCCCTTACTCCATTTTTGGCTCAGGGGCCACTTTTCTGGCTGTTGTTTCATATTTGAGATCAAACTTGCTGTGGAAAAGAGCTGTGGCATATGGCTCGACCCAAATCCCCAACACAAGGGAGGATTTTGTAGTGATGTTCCACACAAAACATATGTTGTCGTTTCCAGCTACCCGACCATGTATGCAAGAAAGGAATTAAGCTGCAAACATCCTAAGCAGCCAAGCCAATTTAGCCAAAAGACAGACTCTGGTTCTGTAAAACCAAGATCCCTCAAGAAGGACCTGGGAAATATGGTGCTGCCCGCATTTCCCCTGTAAACACAATGCATTCAGAATGACTCAATAGCATTCACACATTTTGTCTTTGACATTGAAAACAGGGGAGAGCGCGAACGCAGTCCCCCACTACCACAAATTATGCAGTTGAGATTCCCACATTTGGGGAATTCACAAGGGTCAGCACGGTCAGAGTGCAATGACAGAGCCTCACCTTGGGCAAACCACCTGCTTGATCATGGTGTCACCCCTGCCAGGTAAGTATGTCTCCATGGGCTCTCACAGAGTCACCTACCTTCCCAGTCCTGGACTCTGGCAGTTGGTTTAGGCTTCACCTAATTCCCCAGCCAGAACTGTGAGAAAAACTCCTTGCAAAAAAGTACAAAGTCTGCCTTTTCCGTGGTTTGCTTCCTTCTTTTATGTGCATCAGTCCTATTTCCAGCACCGCTAAAATATGGCTGCCACACTTTTTCTTTTTAGTTTGCCATATTGGGAATAGAGGCTTTCAGTGGTTATTGGCTGTTAACTCTCAAGTGTCATCAGAAGGCCAAGTTCTTGTCTACCAGGTGTTGAGCTTAAGAAAGGCACAAACTGTCAAAATTCAGTTTGAAAAGAAAATCTGTCCAAGGGCAGCTCAAATACACATGGAACCAACCGCTTGGTAGCAAACAAAGTTGTTAGTCTCCTCTCAGCGTAATACAAGACGTCTTAATTTCAGCCAAATAAATGAATGTTCTGAGTTTTGATGCCCTTACTCCATTTTTGGCTCAGGGGCCACTTTTCTGGCTGTTGTTTCATATTTGAGATCAAACTTGCTGTGGAAAAGAGCTGTGGCATAAGGCTCGACCCAAATCCCCAACACAAGGGAGGATTTTGTAGTGATGTTCCACACAAAACATATGTTGTCGTTTCCACCTACCCGACCATGTATGCAAGAAAGGAATTAAGCTGCAAACATCCTAAGCAGCCAAGCCAATTTAGCCAAAAGACAGACTCTGGTTCTGTAAAACCAAGATCCCTCAAGAAGGACCTGGGAAATATGGTGCTGCCCGCATTTCCCCTGTAAACACAATGCATTCAGAATGACTCAATAGCATTCACACATTTTGTCTTTGACATTGAAAACAGGGGAGAGCGCGAACGCAGTCCCCCACTACCACAAATTATGCAGTTGAGATTCCCACATTTGGGGAATTCACAAGGGTCAGCACGGTCAGAGTGCAATGACAGAGCCTCACCTTGGGCAAACCACCTGCTTGATCATGGTGTCACCCCTGCCAGGTAAGTATGTCTCCATGGGCTCTCACAGAGTCACCTACCTTCCCAGTCCTGGACTCTGGCAGTTGGTTTAGGCTTCACCTAATTCCCCAGCCAGAACTGTGAGAAAAACTCCTTGCAAAAAAGTACAAAGTCTGCCTTTTCCGTGGTTTGCTTCCTTCTTTTATGTGCATCAGTCCTATTTCCAGCACCGCTAAAATATGGCTGCCACACTTTTTCTTTTTAGTTTGCCATATTGGGAATAGAGGCTTTCAGTGGTTATTGGCTGTTAACTCTCAAGTGTCATCAGAAGGCCAAGTTCTTGTCTACCAGGTGTTGAGCTTAAGAAAGGCACAAACTGTCAAAATTCAGTTTGAAAAGAAAATCTGTCCAAGGGCAGCTCAAATACACATGGAACCAACCGCTTGGTAGCAAACAAAGTTGTTAGTCTCCTCTCAGCGTAATACAAGACGTCTTAATTTCAGCCAAATAAATGAATGTTCTGAGTTTTGATGCCCTTACTCCATTTTTGGCTCAGGGGCCACTTTTCTGGCTGTTGTTTCATATTTGAGATCAAACTTGCTGTGGAAAAGAGCTGTGGCATATGGCTCGACCCAAATCCCCAACACAAGGGAGGATTTTGTAGTGATGTTCCACACAAAACATATGTTGTCGTTTCCAGCTACCCGACCATGTATGCAAGAAAGGAATTAAGCTGCAAACATCCTAAGCAGCCAAGCCAATTTAGCCAAAAGACAGACTCTGGTTCTGTAAAACCAAGATCCCTCAAGAAGGACCTGGGAAATATGGTGCTGCCCGCATTTCCCCTGTAAACACAATGCATTCAGAATGACTCAATAGCATTCACA
The DNA here is from genome assembly GCA_014656515.1 of Oryzias celebensis. Classification (NCBI taxonomy): domain Eukaryota; kingdom Metazoa; phylum Chordata; class Actinopteri; order Beloniformes; family Adrianichthyidae; genus Oryzias; species Oryzias celebensis. The sequence goes on along the minus strand of BNCR01000005.1, from coordinate 31,175,128 downwards.
CATTTTGTCTTTGACATTGAAAACAGGGGAGAGCGCGAACGCAGTCCCCCACTACCACAAATTATGCAGTTGAGATTCCCACATTTGGGGAATTCACAAGGGTCAGCACGGTCAGAGTGCAATGACAGAGCCTCACCTTGGGCAAACCACCTGCTTGATCATGGTGTCACCCCTGCCAGGTAAGTATGTCTCCATGGGCTCTCACAGAGTCACCTACCTTCCCAGTCCTGGACTCTGGCAGTTGGTTTAGGCTTCACCTAATTCCCCAGCCAGAACTGTGAGAAAAACTCCTTGCAAAAAAGTACAAAGTCTGCCTTTTCCGTGGTTTGCTTCCTTCTTTTATGTGCATCAGTCCTATTTCCAGCACCGCTAAAATATGGCTGCCACACTTTTTCTTTTTAGTTTGCCATATTGGGAATAGAGGCTTTCAGTGGTTATTGGCTGTTAACTCTCAAGTGTCATCAGAAGGCCAAGTTCTTGTCTACCAGGTGTTGAGCTTAAGAAAGGCACAAACTGTCAAAATTCAGTTTGAAAAGAAAATCTGTCCAAGGGCAGCTCAAATACACATGGAACCAACCGCTTGGTAGCAAACAAAGTTGTTAGTCTCCTCTCAGCGTAATACAAGACGTCTTAATTTCAGCCAAATAAATGAATGTTCTGAGTTTTGATGCCCTTACTCCATTTTTGGCTCAGGGGCCACTTTTCTGGCTGTTGTTTCATATTTGAGATCAAACTTGCTGTGGAAAAGAGCTGTGGCATAAGGCTCGACCCAAATCCCCAACACAAGGGAGGATTTTGTAGTGATGTTCCACACAAAACATATGTTGTCGTTTCCAGCTACCCGACCATGTATGCAAGAAAGGAATTAAGCTGCAAACATCCTAAGCAGCCAAGCCAATTTAGCCAAAAGACAGACTCTGGTTCTGTAAAACCAAGATCCCTCAAGAAGGACCTGGGAAATATGGTGCTGCCCGCATTTCCCCTGTAAACACAATGCATTCAGAATGACTCAATAGCATTCACACATTTTGTCTTTGACATTGAAAACAGGGGAGAGCGCGAACGCAGTCCCCCACTACCACAAATTATGCAGTTGAGATTCCCACATTTGGGGAATTCACAAGGGTCAGCACGGTCAGAGTGCAATGACAGAGCCTCACCTTGGGCAAACCACCTGCTTGATCATGGTGTCACCCCTGCCAGGTAAGTATGTCTCCATGGGCTCTCACAGAGTCACCTACCTTCCCAGTCCTGGACTCTGGCAGTTGGTTTAGGCTTCACCTAATTCCCCAGCCAGAACTGTGAGAAAAACTCCTTGCAAAAAAGTACAAAGTCTGCCTTTTCCGTGGTTTGCTTCCTTCTTTTATGTGCATCAGTCCTATTTCCAGCACCGCTAAAATATGGCTGCCACACTTTTTCTTTTTAGTTTGCCATATTGGGAATAGAGGCTTTCAGTGGTTATTGGCTGTTAACTCTCAAGTGTCATCAGAAGGCCAAGTTCTTGTCTACCAGGTGTTGAGCTTAAGAAAGGCACAAACTGTCAAAATTCAGTTTGAAAAGAAAATCTGTCCAAGGGCAGCTCAAATACACATGGAACCAACCGCTTGGTAGCAAACAAAGTTGTTAGTCTCCTCTCAGCGTAATACAAGACGTCTTAATTTCAGCCAAATAAATGAATGTTCTGAGTTTTGATGCCCTTACTCCATTTTTGGCTCAGGGGCCACTTTTCTGGCTGTTGTTTCATATTTGAGATCAAACTTGCTGTGGAAAAGAGCTGTGGCATAAGGCTCGACCCAAATCCCCAACACAAGGGAGGATTTTGTAGTGATGTTCCACACAAAACATATGTTGTCGTTTCCAGCTACCCGACCATGTATGCAAGAAAGGAATTAAGCTGCAAACATCCTAAGCAGCCAAGCCAATTTAGCCAAAAGACAGACTCTGGTTCTGTAAAACCAAGATCCCTCAAGAAGGACCTGGGAAATATGGTGCTGCCCGCATTTCCCCTGTAAACACAATGCATTCAGAATGACTCAATAGCATTCACACATTTTGTCTTTGACATTGAAAACAGGGGAGAGCGCGAACGCAGTCCCCCACTACCACAAATTATGCAGTTGAGATTCCCACATTTGGGGAATTCACAAGGGTCAGCACGGTCAGAGTGCAATGACAGAGCCTCACCTTGGGCAAACCACCTGCTTGATCATGGTGTCACCCCTGCCAGGTAAGTATGTCTCCATGGGCTCTCACAGAGTCACCTACCTTCCCAGTCCTGGACTCTGGCAGTTGGTTTAGGCTTCACCTAATTCCCCAGCCAGAACTGTGAGAAAAACTCCTTGCAAAAAAGTACAAAGTCTGCCTTTTCCGTGGTTTGCTTCCTTCTTTTATGTGCATCAGTCCTATTTCCAGCACCGCTAAAATATGGCTGCCACACTTTTTCTTTTTAGTTTGCCATATTGGGAATAGAGGCTTTCAGTGGTTATTGGCTGTTAACTCTCAAGTGTCATCAGAAGGCCAAGTTCTTGTCTACCAGGTGTTGAGCTTAAGAAAGGCACAAACTGTCAAAATTCAGTTTGAAAAGAAAATCTGTCCAAGGGCAGCTCAAATACACATGGAACCAACCGCTTGGTAGCAAACAAAGTTGTTAGTCTCCTCTCAGCGTAATACAAGACGTCTTAATTTCAGCCAAATAAATGAATGTTCTGAGTTTTGATGCCCTTACTCCATTTTTGGCTCAGGGGCCACTTTTCTGGCTGTTGTTTCATATTTGAGATCAAACTTGCTGTGGAAAAGAGCTGTGGCATAAGGCTCGACCCAAATCCCCAACACAAGGGAGGATTTTGTAGTGATGTTCCACACAAAACATATGTTGTCGTTTCCAGCTACCCGACCATGTATGCAAGAAAGGAATTAAGCTGCAAACATCCTAAGCAGCCAAGCCAATTTAGCCAAAAGACAGACTCTGGTTCTGTAAAACCAAGATCCCTCAAGAAGGACCTGGGAAATATGGTGCTGCCCGCATTTCCCCTGTAAACACAATGCATTCAGAATGACTCAATAGCATTCACACATTTTGTCTTTGACATTGAAAACAGGGGAGAGCGCGAACGCAGTCCCCCACTACCACAAATTATGCAGTTGAGATTCCCACATTTGGGGAATTCACAAGGGTCAGCACGGTCAGAGTGCAATGACAGAGCCTCACCTTGGGCAAACCACCTGCTTGATCATGGTGTCACCCCTGCCAGGTAAGTATGTCTCCATGGGCTCTCACAGAGTCACCTACCTTCCCAGTCCTGGACTCTGGCAGTTGGTTTAGGCTTCACCTAATTCCCCAGCCAGAACTGTGAGAAAAACTCCTTGCAAAAAAGTACAAAGTCTGCCTTTTCCGTGGTTTGCTTCCTTCTTTTATGTGCATCAGTCCTATTTCCAGCACCGCTAAAATATGGCTGCCACACTTTTTCTTTTTAGTTTGCCATATTGGGAATAGAGGCTTTCAGTGGTTATTGGCTGTTAACTCTCAAGTGTCATCAGAAGGCCAAGTTCTTGTCTACCAGGTGTTGAGCTTAAGAAAGGCACAAACTGTCAAAATTCAGTTTGAAAAGAAAATCTGTCCAAGGGCAGCTCAAATACACATGGAACCAACCGCTTGGTAGCAAACAAAGTTGTTAGTCTCCTCTCAGCGTAATACAAGACGTCTTAATTTCAGCCAAATAAATGAATGTTCTGAGTTTTGATGCCCTTACTCCATTTTTGGCTCAGGGGCCACTTTTCTGGCTGTTGTTTCATATTTGAGATCAAACTTGCTGTGGAAAAGAGCTGTGGCATAAGGCTCGACCCAAATCCCCAACACAAGGGAGGATTTTGTAGTGATGTTCCACACAAAACATATGTTGTCGTTTCCAGCTACCCGACCATGTATGCAAGAAAGGAATTAAGCTGCAAACATCCTAAGCAGCCAAGCCAATTTAGCCAAAAGACAGACTCTGGTTCTGTAAAACCAAGATCCCTCAAGAAGGACCTGGGAAATATGGTGCTGCCCGCATTTCCCCTGTAAACACAATGCATTCAGAATGACTCAATAGCATTCACACATTTTGTCTTTGACATTGAAAACAGGGGAGAGCGCGAACGCAGTCCCCCACTACCACAAATTATGCAGTTGAGATTCCCACATTTGGGGAATTCACAAGGGTCAGCACGGTCAGAGTGCAATGACAGAGCCTCACCTTGGGCAAACCACCTGCTTGATCATGGTGTCACCCCTGCCAGGTAAGTATGTCTCCATGGGCTCTCACAGAGTCACCTACCTTCCCAGTCCTGGACTCTGGCAGTTGGTTTAGGCTTCACCTAATTCCCCAGCCAGAACTGTGAGAAAAACTCCTTGCAAAAAAGTACAAAGTCTGCCTTTTCCGTGGTTTGCTTCCTTCTTTTATGTGCATCAGTCCTATTTCCAGCACCGCTAAAATATGGCTGCCACACTTTTTCTTTTTAGTTTGCCATATTGGGAATAGAGGCTTTCAGTGGTTATTGGCTGTTAACTCTCAAGTGTCATCAGAAGGCCAAGTTCTTGTCTACCAGGTGTTGAGCTTAAGAAAGGCACAAACTGTCAAAATTCAGTTTGAAAAGAAAATCTGTCCAAGGGCAGCTCAAATACACATGGAACCAACCGCTTGGTAGCAAACAAAGTTGTTAGTCTCCTCTCAGCGTAATACAAGACGTCTTAATTTCAGCCAAATAAATGAATGTTCTGAGTTTTGATGCCCTTACTCCATTTTTGGCTCAGGGGCCACTTTTCTGGCTGTTGTTTCATATTTGAGATCAAACTTGCTGTGGAAAAGAGCTGTGGCATAAGGCTCGACCCAAATCCCCAACACAAGGGAGGATTTTGTAGTGATGTTCCACACAAAACATATGTTGTCGTTTCCAGCTACCCGACCATGTATGCAAGAAAGGAATTAAGCTGCAAACATCCTAAGCAGCCAAGCCAATTTAGCCAAAAGACAGACTCTGGTTCTGTAAAACCAAGATCCCTCAAGAAGGACCTGGGAAATATGGTGCTGCCCGCATTTCCCCTGTAAACACAATGCATTCAGAATGACTCAATAGCATTCACACATTTTGTCTTTGACATTGAAAACAGGGGAGAGCGCGAACGCAGTCCCCCACTACCACAAATTATGCAGTTGAGATTCCCACATTTGGGGAATTCACAAGGGTCAGCACGGTCAGAGTGCAATGACAGAGCCTCACCTTGGGCAAACCACCTGCTTGATCATGGTGTCACCCCTGCCAGGTAAGTATGTCTCCATGGGCTCTCACAGAGTCACCTACCTTCCCAGTCCTGGACTCTGGCAGTTGGTTTAGGCTTCACCTAATTCCCCAGCCAG